>OU862924.1:18934464-21434464 GCA_917880885.1 Limnephilus marmoratus | reverse complement strand
TAATTATTTATCTTTATATTGCATGGGGTGGAAATATGACAAAAATATTCTATAGGTTTCATTTTAAATTGATATTTATGTTGGTGAAAAGCAGAAGCGTTTCCCGAGACAGCAAATATAGCAGACCGAGATTGCATCATCCTCCCTGTCCTGCTGGATTAAAATAATAAAAAAAATACTTTAAATTGTTTCACAGAACTTTAACAATTCATCAAATTTCAAAGATATTTTTCAAGTACTGGGAAAGTCCTAATCAAGTCCTGCTAATGTTACATTATATACCAGTTATTTGGCAGAAATTGAAAAGAACTTGAATATTAATAATTAAATTTGATGAATTGATCAAGTTTTATGAAACAACTGGCACATTATGGCGTATTATTGTGAATAAAATCAAGAGATTAATGCGTGTTGTCAATGGAATTACTTAAGGCGCGGTGTACCCGCTCAAAAAGAAGAAGATTGAGAGACATGTAAGTACGAATTTTTGAGAGAGCGCGCTATTAAAACGATAATATTTAAGCGAAAATTGGGAAAATGTTTAATTAAACACGACCCGTTTAAAATAGAGCAAAAATCTCGTGGGGAAAGTCTAAAATAGTCTTGAAAGAAACACTGTAATTTTTTTCATCTTGTAAAATAACTGAAAAAAACGTGTTTAAAATAATGTTCGGAGCATACTTTGCGATTTTTTTCTGTCGAGGGAGTTTCATATAATTGCCGTTTTAGCTTGGGGAATGTATTGATATTATCTTCAAGAATAACATTCATTTTTTAAGAGCTTTAAAACTTAAAATATTTAAAGAAAATATGTAATAAATCGGTAGAAATGCGGGAAGTCGGGCATTAATATGGGACGAGAAATTTCAAAAATCAAGCAAATAAATTCTCATTTCTACTGTGCCATCGAATCTACATCAAATTATCATCAGAAAATACTGAAAATTAAAATACTTTGGAAATAGGTATGGTTGTACAATCTATATAGATATCTAAGTAACGTACCATAATATTATCTAACCTAATATAGATTATATCATTATGAAATTTATAATTTAAAAAAAAATAATAATATTTAATTTATATTATAAATTTTTTATTTAATGGACATAATTCAAAAAAATTCCAAGCACAATCTGGAATTCCTCAAGGGTTTAACCTCGGACCAATGTTGTTTCTAATACTAATAGATGACATCCAAAACTGTGTTAGGAACGGCAAATGTCTACTATTTGCTGATGACCTTAAAATTATGATGGAAATAAGCTGCCAACAAGATTGCTTTAAAATGCAAACTGATCTGGATGCACTATCTGAATGGTCGTTGGCAAACAAATTAGATTTTAACACAAATAAATGTGTCACAATGTCCTTCACTCGTTGTAAAAACATTATAATTTGCGATTATAAAATAAAAGGCGAAACGTTATCACGTGTAAAATCCGTGAAGGATCTCGGTGTCGTCTTTGATCCCGTACTGACATTCTCTTGCCATATATCGCAGCTCATTCAGTCTTGCTACAAACTTCTTGGATTCATCATCAGGACTTGTAAGCAGTTTGATAACCAAGAAGCTATGCTAGCGTTATACGATGGCGTACTGAGAAGCAAGCTGGAGTACGCGAGCGATGTTTGGGCACCATACCACCAGAAGTACATTGATATGTTAGAGCAAATCCAGAAGAAATTCCTCAGGTATGTTTATATGCGGAAGCATGGAACTTATCAAAGGTTCATGCACCATATTGACTTACTTGAGGAAACTGATTATGTGAGCCTAGAAACTAGAGGGAAAGCAAGTCTTGCTATTCTGTCTTTCAAAATTTGGAACAATTTCATTAATAGCCCATTTCTCTTGGGATGCTATGGTTTATATATACCAGACCACTACAGCCGAAGTCGACATAATGACTTATTTAAAATACCGAACGGCAGAACAGACATCTTGGCAAAGCATAGCATGACGAGGGGAGTGGTGATGTTAAATGAAATTGCAAAACATTTGGATGTAAGTGACTGTTCTTTATATGCCTTAAAAACATTATTGAAGAGTCACTTGCCTAAACGCTGATAGGGTTACTAAATTGTACTGCAATTGGAATTATTCTGTTGTACAATAATAATAAAAAATAAAATAAAATAAAATAAATATTTTTGTGATGTATCAGAAAAGTTCCGAGATTTTCAGGCTGTGCACACATATACCACAAGGGTACGCGTTACCAAGGGGTAGTTTTTCAAGGTGAATAAAATCAATTAATTCAATGACACAATAATTTACACTGCCATTTCAAAGAGGGTGTTTTACATTTTCTGTAGCCTTCAATACGGCGAGCAGCTCAGAGCGGAGTGCCCGCTGGGAGTGGTCGGAGCTCGTTAAAATAACAATGCCAACACCGTTTAGAGAGGCCAATTAACTTTGGTTTATATTTATTTAGAAAACAAGAATTAATTTCCAGCCCTCACTTTGTTAGATTTATTTTCGTTTGGCAAAAACAAAAGCTCAAAATTCATTATTATTGATAAATTGCTTCCTGTTCAGAAATGGGATTATGTTAAATAATGTTATTTGCACTTGTATTTATTTACATAGCGCCGTTTAAGAGGGCATTACCAGAGAAAGCCGGAAATACGTCATTTTCAAAAAAGTTTTTAGACGTATTGACTCTTTTCCACAAAAAATTATAAATGGATTTCGAAAGATTGTTCTTTTATCTAGTGAAGTTATGTAATAAATTTTTAGAATTTTTTTTAATTTTTAGTATAATAAGGTTATTCCATAGGTCGTTGGCAGATTTGTTAAATTTTCAAAAAAGTTTTTGTATTATACCACACCCATTTCAAATAATGTAATCATGCAGTAAAATAAATTAATACATTATCTAGCAGAGTTATGTATTAGAATTTTAATTTTAGTTTCAATAAAATCATTAAAAAATATGTACGTACATGTGTTTCTTGACGAAAATTGGTCCATTTGTGTATTTATTTGCGCACTTACAAACTAATATATTTCAGATTTTTTTAACATTCTTATTAAATATAGACATTATTGAAAAATGATAAATAACTACAAAAAGTACACTATTTTAATAGTTTTATGATCACGCCTTTCAGCATTTTTGGATGAAGGTATAAATTAAAGCTAATTTGGATTGAAATAAATTCGATATTGAGTTATAATTTAAAAAAGCTGGTACGGAAAATAATTAATCTTTCTCATTGTAACCGCCCTGCACGATCGGAAGAACAACTTTCGACGAAATGTGGATTTTCGTCCGCTGGCTGGTTAAACGCTCTTAAGGCTCTGCAACCGGGCTCGAAAGAAGAAGATGGAGAGATACGAGAGATACGAGAGCGCTAACATTTACAGCGATGTAATCGATGCGAAAATTCCGAAAACGTTTAATAAAACACGACTCGTTTAAAATAGAGCAAATATCTCGCGAGCATTGTCTTAAACAGCATTTAAAGAAATACTGTGATTTTTTTCATACATAATAACTTGTAAAATAAGTAAAATAAACGTGTTTATAATTATTTTTGGAGCATGCTTTGCGAATTTTTTCTATAGAGGAAATTTTATATAATTTGCGTTTCGGCACGGGCAATGTCTAGATATTATCTTCAAGAATAACATATATTTTTTTAAGAGCTTGAAAACTTACCGTGTTTAAGGGAGATATGTAAGAAATCGGTAGTAATTCGGGTTGCAGGCCCTTAAGAGAAATATCTTCACCGGAGCTATGTAAAAATTCTGAATGCTAAAAAAGTTGACATAAGGCAATGCACCACGTTGTGTTACATTTGTAATCGAGCAGCTAAGGGAACGTACCCATACTACGTGACCCGTTTAGGGGGGGGGGGGAATCTTCAAAATACCACGTTTGGTCACAATGGGGGGCGGGGAGTTAGGTTTTTATCACGTAGTCAATCTAGAAATCTTTTTTATATTTTTTCAACTTTAAATTATAGGTATGCACGCTTTCTTGACGTCACGCAGCAAGCGCCGTATTAATAAAGACAAATATAAGCCAAATTTTTTTTTTAAACTTTTTGTTAGCAAGATATGTTTCAAAACCATATTTATGATATACTACGTGGAAACTCTAGGGGGAGGGAGGGGGGTCTTGGAATATACTACACGTAGTCACTGAGGGGGGAGGGGGGGTTAAAAATTGCAAAAAGTGGGTCACGTAGTATAGGTACGTTCCCTAACGATGACACTTCGTACGTACATGGCGATAACGTTTAAATTATCGTTTAACACATGCTGCCTGTTATGATTCATGCAAAAAAACATCGCCAAAATTTTCGTTTGCTACCCCCTAAAAAATATTGTTTTTATTTCTTTATGAAATTTTGCACCCTTGACGCACAAAATAAATGGAAAATTAATCTCCACGTCGTATTTAAAAAAAATCTGATTCAAGCCCGGACAACGTAGGGAATTAATTAATTAAGCCAGTAGGTACCTGTAAAAAAGAGGAAGAGAGTTATATCCAGTGAACATACATGTAGGTATATTTTTAAACCACCAATAATGAAAAATCACAGGATAGTCTGAATTCTTAACAAATCAATTCCAATATTGAAAAAGGCAGTTAAAACAATTATTTGTTCAAATATACTACTACCGGTACATTAGGTACTCTATCGCTTATCTTTTCACACAATTAGTTCCCATTTTGTAAATGACACTTAAAGTCAAAGCAAATCCGACTTCCAGAGTTCATTGAACCAGAGTTGCACGGGACAGACACACAACCGAAATTAGTATTTTCGATGTTACAGCACTTAATGAAAACCTTCACACTTAACGTACTTAATCGCATTCACTTTCAGTAAATCAATCATTGACACGTCGAACGATTTCCTTGAATTCGGGTACATGCTGAACGTGTCGTGGCATCCCTTCCTTCCAGAATCGTCACGTACTCCTTCATTCCAACCCCAATTCGATTGTGAAGGGGGTCACGCGTGGAGAGCACCCTTATCGGATTCGTGAGCATACGCCGCCCTTAATTCACTTAAAACTTTCATCGAGCAGCTTGAACATTCACATACTCGAACAGTACCTATATCTTAATATTGATTGAAAATTCTTATTAACGATTAATTAATATTTCAAATATCCAAATCATGTTTCGCAATTAATAATTTTGAAATTACTTTCATTCAATTTTTGAAGTAAAACTTCTTTACGCACGCTACTTGGGGGGTAAGCTGGTGAATGCGTTACGAAAGGTGGTGATTGTTACGAAAAATGTCATGCGAACGGTAATCGATGCGAACAGTGATTGATTGACAGGCGAACGGTCGGGTCTTTATGCACGCTTGACTTGGGGAGTTATAAAGATAAGGATAAAGATAAGGATAAGGATGGTCACCCCAAGGTCGTAGGACACCCCAAGGTCGTAGGTCACCCCAAGGCCGTAGGTCACCCCAAGGTCGTAGGTCACCCCAAGGTCGAAGGTCACCCCAAGGTCGTAGGTCACCCCATGGTCAAATTTAACCCCAATGTCATATGTCACCCCTAGGTTATAGGTCACCCTGTTCGCTACGTTTAGTAAATTAGCAGGGATACCTGGGTTCATTGGGCGAGGTTTATCTCGTAGTTTTACTTCAGTCGTGTGGCCTAAAGTACCCTCGCTTTTTTTTAAGAACAAATTTTAGTTTTCGATTTTTCAGACATTTTCTTATAATTGAAATAAATTAATTTTGGAGATCGTCACTTAAAAATAAATAGACCCTGTTCAGAAAGGGGAGTTCTGTTTGATAAATTATTTTTGAAAAATTGATTGCAATCTTTAGACCACACGCGTCAGGAATGTTGTTCTTGTTCTTCTGGTATTTTAAAGGAAGACGCTACGAGGATTAAGCATTATTGATCCCTTCGACAAGGATGCATAGTCGGAACACGCCAAACGCGCACCTAAAATTTGTGGTGACCCGACATTTGATCCGGCGACATTTGGTCCGGCGACAGTTGGTCCGGCGACATTTGATCCGGCGGACATTTGATCCGGCCGACACTTGATCCGGCGGACAGTTGATCCGGCGGACACTTGATCCAGCGACAATTGATCCGGCCTGATCCTTTAGAAGATTTTTTCTTCAAGTAAGTATGTAAAGAGGATATACGGCCATACAACCAAAGTCGATGTACTTATATCTGAAGGCATCTTGAGTGAAAATCCGCTGTAAAAATATTTTTACTAACAATAATTTCGACTCTCCGAAGAAGCATGCAGTAATACAAAATACGACTTATACGTGCAGTCCGGATCAACTGTCCGCCGGATCAAGTGTCGGCCGGATCAAATGTCGGCCGGATCAAATGTCGCCGGACCAACTGTCGCCGGATCAACTGTCATGAAACCCTTTGCGAATACTTTGTAAAGAGTATTTTTGAAGAGAGGAACGAGTGAACATGGGTGTTGAAGATACCTATTTTGTAGGAGGGAGGAAACACACGGCCAGCAAATCGTTCCACAGCCGAGTTGTCAAACTCAATAACGACCCGTTCTCATGTCACACATGTACAAAATTTGTATAGGGTTGACATTTGTCACATGAGAACGAGTCATTATTGAATTTGACAACTCGGCTGTGGAACGATTTGCTGGCCGTGTGTTTTCTCCCTCTTACAAAATATGTATCTTCAACATCCATGTTCACTCCTTCCTCTCCTCAAAAATACTCTTTACAAAGTATTCGCAAAGAGGCCCTGAAGAATATTCCTAGAGATCTCCTGTGTAGAGATAATGTTAAAAAACTACCTGACTATACAATGATTTCTCGCATTTGACTAATTGGACTTTTTTAATCCTTCATTCTTTCTAGTTTTTCCGGACGCTAATCTCTGCCTTTTAGCACTCAGGTCGCCTCAGTGAGGAAATAAAAAACAAAATGGGTCATGAATAAAACAGCCACCTGCATACATTACGGCTGTGATGAGGGGTGAATACATTATTTAAATATGATTACCCCTATCTCTGCTTCATATTTTACTCATACGTAGAACAAAGGAAAATCATTACTCCATTTCGGTGGCATGTTGAATTTTCAAATCCATTTCGATGATCTGTAAAAAAGAACGTATTATATATATCTTATATATAAAAATGAATCGTTAAATGTGTTGGTAAGCGCAAATCTCGAGATCAGCTGAACCGATTTCGCTAATTCTTTTTTTTAAATATTCCCTGAAGTACGCGGATGGTTCTTACGGAGAGAAAAATTAAGAAAATTGCGCATAAAATTGGATAATTTCAGAAAACATGAGCATGTTTGACAGTTCGCGTGTTTGAGAATGACATTTTGCAAAACATTGATTGTTCAATCAGGATTCTATTTTTGAAAATCTTTAAGTTAATAAATTTATTTAAAGTAGGTACTCCTCTAATAGTTTGAATAATAATAATAATAATAATAATAATTTTTTTTTTGAGGGATCAGTAGGATTTATAGGTTCAATTAGAAATGCCACAGAGCCGAACCCTCTGATATGAAAATATCTGGAGTCGGTGAATTATATTCCCATTTGGTCTCTAGTAGGTTGACATGTTGTTCTTGTATTGTTTTGTATTTATAATACTTATATAGTGCAATTGCATAACGTGGATTCACTAGATGATCATTTGGGGAAGTGTATGAAAGGGTTTAGTTTTTCCTTCTTTTTTTTTTTTTTTTTTTTGGGGGGAAAATTTAACCCGGACATTTAAATCTGGTGCGTAAAAAAAGTATTATTGTATTATTGTATTATTGTATTATTATATTATTGTACATTGAAGTTTACAAATTTCTAATTGATTAAAATATTTCATATTCACTATATTTTTTCAAGTTTTATGTAGCTCCTACAATACATCTTGAACTTTCCAATTGGTGTGGACTTTAAAGTTTCTGGTAGTGTGTTATATAACTTCATTCCCTTGTACAGTAGACTGTTCTGCGTATTCGCTTTGTCCTTTTTTTGTAGCCTAATTTCCTTGCACGTCCTTGTGTTATATCTGTGAATGTCTTTATTGTATACAATTTTATTTGAGAAGTATTTTGGTAACGTGTTGTTCAATATTTTGTGGATAAATACCAGCGTGTTCAAGGTCAGCATCTGTTTCACGGTCAACCAATTTAGTTCCTTTAACATTTTAATTATTTTTGAAAATCTGTTTCGTCGGAGAATTATTCTCATAGCCCTGTTTTGGAGAATTTGTAACTTATTTTGTTCTCTTTCGTTACATAGGAAAAGTATACTTGAGCAGTAGTTGAAGTGTGGAGCAATAATTGAATTGTATATGGTGATTGCAGTTTTTCTAGAAATTTTTGGCCGAATTCTTCCAAAAAAAGATATCTTTTTGCCAATTTTCTTTTGGGTGTATTCAGCATGTCTATTGAAGTTTAGTTTGGAATCTAATATAACTCCTAAGTATTTCATTTCAGTAACATTTTCAATAATTTCACCATCAATTTTAATTTTGCTTTCACTGGATGTCTTCTTGTATCCGATCACCATACATTTTGTTTTTTTTTGTATTTAATTTAAGCTTATTTATTTTTAGCCATCTTGATACATCATTTAGTTCATTATTTAAAATGTGTATTAGTTCTTCATAGTTATCTCCAATTAAGTATATTAGTGTATCATCGGCAAAAAGTCGTACTTTGCATTTTGAAAACATTTTCACCATGTCATTAATATAGAGTATGAACAATAGAGGTCCAAGGACCGATCCCTGTGGTACTCCTAACTTATTTTCCATTGGTTTTGAAAATTGATTATTTATTTTTGTTACCTGCTTTCTGTCTCTCAAATACTCTTGTATTAATTTAATGGCTACAGTTGAGAAACCAATTTCTTTAAGCTTTCTTATTAGTATGTCTCGGTCTATAGTTTCGAATGCCCTTTGAAAATCCAAAAATATTGCTAAGATAAATTTATTATTATTCATTCCTTCCTTCCATTCTTCGACAATTACGTTTAATGCTATTTCACATGAGTTATTAGATCTGAACCCTGATTGCTCTTGGTATAAAATATCGTGTTTATCTAGATATTGCAAAATTTGTTCTTTTATTATAACTTCAAGAATCTGCTCATATTTTGGTAAGGTGTTGATTGGTCGAAATTCTTCACATTTTCTGGTATTTTTTACCTTTAATAATAATAATAATATTTGGCTGATTTATAAAGCGCCGTTTTCATGAAAAATCATCTCAAGGGCGCTGTACATATAATAAGCATACAATAAAATAAAATGAATACGATAGGCTTACAACTAGGATTCAAACTTATAACTAGGAACCTACATTTAAGACTTATATGTAGCTAGTGACTTACAACTAAGACTTATTACTACTGACTTAAAACTGGTGACATACAAATATTTGCAACCGTGACTTAAAATTAGAGATTTACAATTAAAATAGGTATTTACATACAACAATAAATATTTTTAGTTTTGCCAGGTATCTAATATTACCAAGTGATCAACAAAACTCTACAGATATAGGTACAGACAGAGAAAGAGAAAGAACCGGTATAATGGTAGATATTTTCCATGACTGTGGAAATTTTCCTTCTTCAATCGTCTCATTGATAATATTTAATAGAGTAGATCCAATTACTGGAAAAGCATCTCTTATTTTACTAATAGTTAATCCATCTGAACTATTCTTTGATTTTATTTTGTTTAAAATGTTAAATAAATATTCTGCATTTATTTTTCTGAAGACCAATGATTCTTTGTTTGGGTCGATATTATCATTTGTGGGGTTAACAGCAATGTTGGGTATTAATTTGTTAATTTGAATGATACTTTCAATAAAATATTTATTAAAGTTATTAGCCATGTTTTCTTCGTTTATCTCTTTTGGAAAGTTTACAATTTTTATGTCGTCTTTGTTTTCGCCATGTACTAATTCTTTTATGCTTTTCCAAAATTTTTTGGGATCCCTTTCTTCTGAGTTTATTTTATTTTTTATGTACTCATTATGCGTTCTTTTTATGTCTTTGGAGTATTTGTTTCTCGCTTTTTTGTAGTTATCCCAATGATGATGAATGGAATCAAGAATTTTAGATATTTTAAATAGGTACCTATGTTAGATATCAAATTTAATATACCTACATGAAAAAAGGAAACTTGAATAAAAATTGTAAAAGGTGGCACGGGGGCTGTTTAAAAACTGAATGTACTGGGATTGAATATATATATATAAATATATTTATTTTTTTTACGTGAGCTCCACACAGGAGGCCCTGAGGAAAATGATTTCCATCAGAGCCTATGTCATCTTTGAGGATGCTGTGTGAGGTAGGAATCTGGGGTTCAGTGTGTCCTGGTCATCGGCCTCCAAGACAAACCTCACCCCATGAACCCGGGCACCCCTGCTAAATCACCAAACATAGCAAACCACTTGGGTGACCTATGGCAGAGGTGTTGGTTATCCAATAAAGGTTCCCGGGGCGGCGGTACCCATTCCCGCCTCCCAAATTGATGGAACGCGGGAGGAGGGTTGGCGGGACGAGGGAGCGGGAAAGGGAAGAGGGAAGGCGGGGAAGGTGGAAAGAGAACGCGGGAGGGGAAGGGGACGTGTGAAGGGGGAGAGGAACCCGGGAGGTGGGTTCGCGGGACGGGGAAAGGGGGTAGTGGAGTGGGGAGAGGGAAGGTGGAGGTGATGGAGTGGGAACGCGAGAGGGGAAGAGGACGCAGGAGAAGAAGGGGAGGCGGAAGGGGAACGGGATGAATGGGAAAGGACACTCAGGGAGAAACAATTTCTTTATTAAATGGCATAGCAACCCTTGCCGGGACCAGCTAGTTTCAAATAAAAAAGGTATATAAGGTTGTAGGAGTGTGTATCACTGGTTGCCACGTGACATGTAAATAAAAAATTAAAACATATTTTTTTACCAAAGAAATATCACTACATATTACAATTTGGATGGGTCTGCCGCCACGGAAACCATTTATTGGAAAACTAACATCTCAGCCATAGGACACCCCAAGTGGTTCGCTACTTGACTTGGTGACTTAGAAGTGGTGCTCGGGTTCATGGGGTAATTATCCGAGTCTTAGCGGCGAGATTGGTCGAGAAACTGGTCGAGGGAGACCTTTTGATCTCTCCAGCAGGACTCTACCGGAACATCGCATCGCCTTGCAAAAACGCTGTCCCTTCGTTTTCTTCTTTTCCTTCCCAAAACTTCATCTCCTTCATTTTCTAAAAAGACCCTCCACACAGCATCCAAAAAAATGACATGACTGACATAGAGCTAATATAAAAAAGGTACCCACTTTGGCTAACTCTGAGAAATTGATATGAAAAAATTAAAACGCTACATAACACCACAAAAACGTAAAGCACCCTTGAAATGATTAGTATTGATGGTTAGTTTTCCAAATGCCTGGAGCCACTGGAATTACTTCATTACCAATAGAGAACTCCAGCCCATTTTTTTTAATTTTTGTTAATGAATAATGAGTATAATGACTTTCAAACTTAATAACTGCATTTTCATTTTAATTTTTAGAATTAGTTTTAATAGTTAAAATAATTGTGCAAGTTTTAATTTTTCAAGATCCCCGAAAACCACCCTAAGTATGGTGAATCGTGTGACGTCATAACTCCTGAAAAGTTACTATATCGGGCAATCAGCTGATCAACTGCCGCCATTTTGAATTTCGTTGTTCGAAGTATTCTCCCTAGAAGTAGCATTACTATTTTTTTTGTGCAGTAGTTTTTTAATATTTTCAATAAAAGAGATAGACTAATAATAGCCCAGTCAGTGGGGGATAAAAAAGGCCTTTAGCTTGCAAAAGGTCATGTAGTAGCGATTTTGATATATGTTGTTAAGATTGGGACTCTAAAGAAAAAAAAAAGTTTTCGACCTCGGGAGGGTCGAGCTCGATCCGCCATCTTGGATTGAAGGTCCCAAAATTCGGTTTTTTCATAATAATTATGAAATGGTTGATTTTACAACCAAGTTGTTCAAGGTGAACTTAAAGAAAACTAAATTACGTACATTTTATGTATAAAGTTTTTTTTTGTAAGTCTAATAGGTAACGAGTTTCAGTGGCGGAAATGTGAATATTTTTCTAAAAAATGATGAAATTCCCAATTTGTGTTATTTTTTCGGGTTAATCATTACATAACTAGCTGTTAAAAACCCGCTCCGTAGGGTTTTACTGCTAGGCCCTGTAGGCAACTACGGAATGACTGGGCTATAAGAGATACCTTTATTTTTGACTAGACCTAAATAATGTTTCAATTAACACAACAACTAAATCTCTATAAACAGTTTGCAAATAAACGAATAAATTAATACGATGGCTTGTGTCATACCTACATTCCCATTCCCATACAATGACTTTAGGGTGACACGACACGACGAACAGTGACGTCACCACTAAACATTTAAATAATGCCAACTTGACGGCGTGTTTTTACGACCCGATTAAAACTGAACTTTTTAATATTTTTTTAAATACTCTGCGTTTAACATTATTAAATAAAACTTATCAGCGTTTATTGGTCTGTATGAACATATTTTTTAAAAGCCTTAATATTTTTCACTTGAGTTCCTTATTGCGGAATGTTGTGGAAGTGAGGAAAGAGAAAGGTTGAGACGTATCTAGCTGTTCAGATCTGATCACCAAGCTCGAGGTTTTTCCGTTTAAAAGCAAGTGACAGGTGGTGGATATAGATATAGATGGTACCATCCTTACACGGTGATAATATTAAGTGAAATAGGTCAAAACCAGAAAAATAATTACTTATTTTATTTGCCACATTAAATGACATACTCGTGACCCATGGATTCAAAGTCAAGAAGCTTACTAATTTGATGGCGTTGGACTAAGCTGGACAACGTGAACCTTGTAAGTAACCTCAACAACATTTTAACAATTTTATTCATCTATGTACTTAAGGGGAACCACTTTAAATTACAGTATATACCTTTTTCAGACAGTCGTATCCATAAACTCAAAATCTTTCACCTTCACTTTCAATGCCCGCGACACCGTAAATAACTAACCTGTAAAAACGTAGAAAAAAAAATAATAATAATAAAAAAATAAATAAATAAATAAATAAAAAAAATAAAAATAAAATGTAAGCGTTTGTGAAGGTCATTTCATGAACATTCTCCAGCCCTAAAGATTCCTAAATTCTCCAGTATTTTAAAATAAATACCTCTACTTTTGCCACTAATCTATTCACAAATGTAATAGGTACTAACAGCGATGAGGGTAGCAAATAATGTAAAATCAGGCAATGTCCAATGTGTTAACTGTAATGTCCTCCGCGTGCAAAGCCGTATCTTCTCCAAGCATAAACTTATAATTAAAGTGTGTTTATCGGAAGTGACCTGCCAGGTAAGTATGTTTCTGTATCCATTTGTAAATAGTAAAATCAGTTAGAACCTAAGCATTCATAATAAATTGTACAGCGCCCTTGAGGTGATTTTTCACAAAAACGGCGCTTTATAAATTATCCAATTATTACGCACCAGATTTAAATGTCCGGGTTAAATTTTCCCCCCAAAAAAAAAAAAAAAAAAAGAAGGAAAAACTAAACCCTTTCATACACTTCCCCAAATGATCATCTAGTGAATCCACGCTATGCAATTGCACTATATAAGTATTATAAATACAAAACAATACAAGAACAACATGTCAACCTACTAGAGACCAAATGGGAATATAATTCACCGACTCCAGATATTTTCATATCAGAGGGTTCGGCTCTGTGGCATTTCTAATTGAACCTATAAATCCTACTGATCCCTCAATATAAATATTTAAAAAATCTTTTGTAATCCTACATGTATTTAAAATTACTGCTTTTTGCATTTTTATATACAAATTCTTTGACAAATCTAATATGCTTAAATTTTGAATCAGATTCCTAGGTATTATGCCAGTGGCCGAAATAACAAATGGTAATATTTTTATAGTCCGAGAATGCCAAATTCTTTTAATCTCATTTCCTAAATCTGTGTATTTTCTAATTTTTTCAGAAACAGTTTTTTGAATATTACAGGAATTTGGAATAGCTACATCAATGATATAAGTTATTTTTTTTAATTTTGTTATTATTATTATTATTATTATATGGGCAATAAAAGAATTCAATTTTTCATTAATTTAGAGGCAGCTTTTGCAATTATTTGTGAGTTAATGATATATATTAAAAAAATAATTAACTAAAAAAAAATATAAAATCTCTATTTACTATTCAAATACGATGATACGTGGTATAAATTTTATACTAACTAACTAACTAACCATCACGCCGTTTCCCCGCAGGGGTAGGCAGAGAGGACGGACCGCCAAACAACTCGGTCTTGGCACACACTCCTTGCCTCGTTCACATTCATGTATCGTCTCATACATGCTCTTCTATTATTCTGACTCTTGACATGGCCCGACTCAAGTATCTGATTCACTTGGTCGTGCCATGTCTTTCTCGGGCGTCAACGACTTCTTCTACCATTCACATTTGCGTCATATATTCTTCTTACACTCCTTTCCTCGTTTATTCGCTCTAGATGCCCAAACTATCGGAGCGTTCCTTTCTTGATCTTACTCATTACGCTTACATCAGCCTTGCAATCTTTGCGGATCTCCACATTTCCCACACAATCATACATGGTTTTATCACACATACGCCTCAGGGATCTCATTTCTACAGCATTCAGTCCACTTTCATCCTTCCTCTGCCAGTTCCATGCCTCACTGCCATACATCAGCGTAGGTACCAGTACTCCATTATGGACGGCTAGTTTCGCGTCTTTGGACAGATTTTTGTTGGTGCCAACGGCGTTCAGTCCTCCATTAATAGAGTTACCTGTATTCACCCTTCCTTCAATATCTCTATCAGCCTTCCCATCTCTCGTAAACATACTTCCCAAATAAACAAATTTATAAATTTTATTAATTATGATAAAAATCATTTTTATGTGCGTAAATTCAAATTACAAACGACCGATTTACCCAAGGACAAAAATATGTTTTGTGCTTTATTTTCATATTTCGTTATATTTTAATAGTAGATTGGGTAAGATTATTTTTTTTAAAACACCGTTAACTCGCAAAAAAATTGACAAATTTACCCCTATTACATGAAAAAAATATTTTATTAAAGGCCTGTAATTTATAAATAACTAAAGTAGCACAAATCCGTACTAAATATTTACTATTACTTTTCATTAAAAAAAAAGAATTACTGTATTATGGCCTCATACCCAAAAATAAGTTTTGAATGAAAAAGACCCCGCAGCTGTTTCTCTTAAAACTCGGAATGTCTTATTCAAATAAGATATTATGTATCAAGTATTGCAATACCTTCGTATTAGATACATCTCCAGCATATTGTTATCTCGAACGAACGTAATACCTTAGTAATTACAGAACCGTTCGGTTCAATGTGTATTTTCGTTATGACCTTTGAAGAAATAATCCCAACTATAGTATGCTGCCTCAATAAGAATCGTATTTACGTAGATTTCACAATATGTTAAATCTAATAAAATATCACATTTGTTAGAGGGAAGAAAATACAATAAATAATAAATACAAAATCAATCTCACTTCTCTTTATTTTATGTTATCTACTCTTACCTACAACCCGAGATTCAACAACAAAACCACCGAGATGAATATGACCAAGTTAGGAAAGTTAATTTCAATAAATTTATATTAGTGATATAATATAATATTATATAATATTCGATTGTTCATTTTCTTAAACATTTTCTATTCGAGTTCTGTTATTATATCATTATGGGTCAGTTGCTTCATAAATTTTAAATAACCACAGAACTTGAATAGAAGTTTCACAGAACATGAAAATGAACTTTAACGATTTGATGAACTGTTAAAAATTTTTTAAACACCAATCCTAAGTGATTTGCAAGTTCAGAAAAACATGAATTACCATTTAAACAGCGTAAGCGGTCTTTCACTTTGATGTTAACATTTCGTATTAAAAATATAATGCCTAACCACAAAGTAATTGCTTCTTACGACGAAAAAATAAATACTTTTAACTTACTCATAACAACTTAAAAGTATTTGTTACGGTTACCTTCAATAAATATAAAAGTTTATTTATTCAGCAAAAAAGATTTATACTACGGTACTAAACTCTACAATAAAATCAAGCTCTCTTTAAAAAATAACAACAACATTAATCTAGCTATCTATCTTGTATTTTAATAAAAATGAATCGCTGAAATGTATGTACGCGCATAACTTCCGAACGACTGCACCAAATTGAATAATTCTTTTTTTATGATTGTTATTGCCAGAACAACGTTTGTATAAAACTACTGGTGAGCTCTGGAATTATGAAATTTGTATAAAAAAAATTGCAATAGGAGGCCCGCGAGCTGTTTGAAAACTGAATGTACCGGGACTAAATGCATGGAATGCCGGAGGGGAAAGAGGGAGGGGAACTCGGGTAAGGGGTTCGCAGGAGGGGGGGGAGGGGAACCTGGGAGGGGGAGGGGAACCTAGGAGGGGGGTTCGAGGGTCGGGGGAAGGGGGGAGTTGAGTGGGGAGAGGGAAGGTGAAGGAGGCGGAGTGGGAACGCGAGAGTGGAAGGGGACTCTAGAGAGGAAGCGGAGGCGAAAAGGGAATGGGACGAATAGGAAAAGACACGCAGGGATAAACAATTTCTTTATTAAATGGCATAGCAACGCATGCCGGGAACCAGCTATTATTTGATATTATTCAAATAAAGAGCTGGATACAAAACACAGTGGATACGCGCCATAAAATATATTTACATACATTTGGGCATTAATCTCATTTAAATTAATAATTTATGCTATGGGACCATGGGGGCACCATCTATGGTGGTTGTATTATATTGAATTTCCCTATGTGACATTGAAATTCAGTGAATTCAGGCGTTTTCTGACCTCTGTGGAGCAAGCAATTACTTCCGACGTGAGTGTTGGTTAAAGCCAATAGATGTCAGTCCTAATCAAATAATTAACCCATAATTAAATTATTGTTGTGAAATTTCGGCACGTATAATTTGCAAATTAATATTCATTGTGTGAATTACCTTCCTGTGATAAACACCGTTTGAGATTGTGCAATACCGCCTTGGCAAAATCAATATTTGAAGGAAAACTAGTGTCGTTTTGTGCTGGACATCCTGTGGAGAGCTGCATTCTCGAGTGAGTTTTTGTTTTGTTTTCACTGAGGATTTTGGAATTGCTGTATAATCTGTTTTGTGTCACATAGGGAAGAGTTCATCTTTCATTAATTACATAGGGTAGTATTCCCTCGTGTCTGGGGCTATTTACACGCCCCTACACACAAGGCGATCAGAAATAGAAAATATACTGACACCAAATACACCGAAAAGGAAACCACTCAACTGCACTAAAAACACTCTTATAATAATTTAATATTTTTCGGAAAAATCACTACGTAATATATTCGTAATTACTCCCCATAATTAAGTTTTAATATTTAAATGCAATCGTCAGCACGTGAGATCCCACCGAGGATGCCAATATCTCTACTTTAAACATAAAAGGAAGATAATAAAGCATTTATTATTATACTATTTTATTTTAATACGTACATGAAATCTTCAGCCCGGGAGATCCCAGTGAGGAAATCATTTTCTCTATTTAAAAAAAAAAGATAATAAAAAACTTATCATTAGAACATAATTATGCACGTACCCTGTATTTACAACACTCAAAATCATCACTCTTGAAGAAGAAGATAACAACAATAATCTAAACGAAAATATGAAAGAGAACAAGACACAGAAAACAGAAAAAAGACAATGGTCGCAACTGGGACCCGAACGACCTCTCGTCTAACCGGGACGTGCGCGTTAACCAATTTCGCTTTTGCTAGCATTGTCTTTTTTCTGTTTTCTGTGTCTTGTTGTCTTTCATATTTTCGTTTAGATTATTATTGTTATTTTCTTCTTCAATGATATATTAGGTACATTGATGGGAATAACCTTCAAAAGTTATAAAAGATAGTTTTTCTTATAAAAAATACATTTACATTCAAAAGGTAAATCTGCTAATCTGATAACGGGTAGAACTATCCCGAAATCATCAGTCAAAATTCATTCAAATCAAAAAAAAAATACCGGTCCCAGTGTTTTACAAGAAATAAAATAAAATTTCAGAGAGCGTTTCATATTAGGTGAGCAGTAGTTACATAGATCAATGATTTTCATAGTCGGATGAATATGCCACAAGTCTTTGAGCAAATACCCATCTTAAAACATCTTTCTACTTACCATTCTCTGATCTTCTTTCAACATTGTTCCACGAAAACGAGCCCAACTTGTGTTAATTCAACATCAATGTTCTGACGTTGCCGTAGAGCTTTAGAGCAGAGAAATTCGAGGAAAATAAGAATAGTGAAAAAAAGTTTGGTTAAATAGGCAATCTATTTCTTCACCATATTGAAGAACCCAAGATAATTTTCAAAAAAATATCATCACACGTCATTCATTCGCGGTTATTTTAAACACCTCGGTTGATATGCACGATAAAAAAGCACCTAAGAAGCCAATAAACGTAGATACACAGCCTTTTTTTACATTAGCTCCACACAAGAGGCCTTGAGAAAAATAATTCCCCTAAGTGCCTTATGCTTATACCTAAGGACAGCATCTCCTAAACATCTTTGGGGATGCTGTGTGGACGGTCTTTTTAGGGAAAGGAAGGAGGTAAGTTCTAGGAAGGAAAAGTAAATGAGGGGTGGTTGGGAATCGGGGTCAATGTGACCAGGAGTGACGGATGTATGAATCCATCCCTCCCATTGCGGTGCAAGGCTATGGCTCGAGAGAGTCTCGCTGTAGAGGTCTAGGTTAGGTCTCCCTCAACCTGTCTCTCCCGATCCGGCCTACCACGCAGTTGATGGGCAGACGCATATGCCGCCAAGATCCGAACAAACCTCACCCCAAAAACCCAGGCACCCCTGCTAAGTCACCAAACATAGCTAACCTCTTAGGGTGACCTATGATAGAGGTGTTGTTTATCCAATAAATGGTTACCGGGGCGGGCGACGACGGTATCCATTCCCGCCCACCAAATTGAATTATTTAGGTAATATTAAAAAAAAACTATCATCATACGCCAATTATTCATTGTTATTCTAAATACCGCGGTTGACATGCACGATAAATGAAGCACTAAAGAATTAATTAGCAGTCTGTCCGGATGCGTATTTACAATCCCTGCCGCGTTTCAGTCGCTTTTAATTTTCAATATCAAAATTTAAATATTTAGAATTAAAATTATTAATTTCTAAAATACACATTGGAAAGATTATTTTATCTAGATTTTAGAACAATTTTTGTTTTTGCAAAGTGATAAAAAATTATCAATATAGAGGTGTATTTACAATATATGGGAATAATATTAAAATTGAAATATTTAGAAATAAAATTATTAATTTCTAATATACACATCAGAAAGATTGTTTTATCTAGATTTTAGAACAATTTTTGTTTTTGCATTGTGACAAAAAATAACCAATATAGAGGTATATTTAAAATGTAAATTGTCGTTACCGCGACTGAATCGGTATAGGTTATGTAAATTCGCCCCCAGGATATCCCGTACCTGTATACAAAATCAGAACAAGCCATTTTACAATGCAGGCGAATAATTACATATTTAAACCTGAATAAGACCACTTAGTGAACTTTCGGCGCCTAACTAACTACTCGCTAAGCTCGACATTTGCCAGTGCTACTCGGCTTGGAATATTGATTGCAGTTTGCAGGTTTGCGTGAGCTCCGTTAATATAACTACTAACTGGTGGGAAAACTCACTATTTTTATTTAGTACTTGCACCCAGATGGCGCCTTGTTCAGTAGAGCAGGTTGAACGGTGACTAAACGTGTAATTAATCAGACGGAACATTCCATTGAGAAATGCAAGAATCCTTCGCCAGCTGCTTCTTCCAGACATATTTAATGTAATATTTCATTAAATCGGGCATCGCTTCAGAATATGCCGGCAATTTGAATATTCGAATGAAAAAATATATTCTATGTCCATTTTTACTCAGTGTTCAGAAATTAAAGTTATTAATGCCTGTATTTTTTCCCAAATCTCTAATCGCAATAAATATATTAACCCAAATAAAGTTCATACGAAGAAATAAAATATTTACTTTTCTTAAACTTATAAGTTTTACCAGCTCAGACGAGCTATTCGGTTTTTTTTTTTTGTGAGAACGAGATCGATATCGCGCGAGAACTCCTGTCAGATTTGTGTAATTTTCAATGGCTGTTATTTGCTTTTTCTAAGGGCCGATGTCAGAATTTCAGCTGTGAGCTATCACGTTAGGTTATTTAAAACACACATTCCTACAAGTGTGGCATGCTTATTTATTCATTTAACAGCGATATAAAATCCCACAAATCTGACAAGAGATCTCGCCCGAGATCTATGTCGATCGAGATAGATATCGGGCGAGATCTCTTGTCAGATTTGTGGGATTTTATATCGCTGTTAAATGAATAAATAAGCACGCACACTTGCAGGAATGTGTGTTTAAAATGACCTAAACAAACATACGTGACAGCTCACAGCTGAAATTCTGACATCGGCCCGTAGAAAAAGCAAATAACAGCCATTGAAAATTACACTAATCTGACAGGAGTTCTCGCGCGATATCGATCTCGTTCTCACAAAAAATACGGAATAGCTCGTCAGATCCGTGGAAAATCACGGGATATTATAATGGCACGATTTGTTAAGCTAAAAGTATTTACAAAAAAAATATATTTTCCCCAGATCAGATCATTGCTTTTCAAACGAAGAAATTGACCTACCGAATATTAGGAAGCTTGAAAAATTACGACATCTTTCCAATGACATTATTAAAAATATAAAAAATGTTGTATTCATATTAATCGAACAAATACGTAGCACCGCTTATGAAAAGGATATCGACGGTCCAAAAGAACAATGTTGGATGTGCGATTTTGTAGTTTCGTAGAAGAGTTTTTTTTAAGTTACTTTTTTTGCATTTTAACTGTTTATGAGATCAAGAACTATAGCATATGAGAAAATACATTTGTTTCATTTAATTTTATCCAAAATTCCGCCAATTCTGACTTTTAAATCAAAAAAAGGAAATTAAGATACTTAAGCCAAAAGCGCGATTTTCAATTTTCAGCAGATCCTACATTATTCTTCGGGACCGTGGATATTATCCATTCAACGAATATTTATATATGTATATGAACGGGCCGCTAAATGGTATATCTTATTATATCTTAATCTTAATATGCGACATATATTGACGTTCCTGCAAGTCCAGGATGAATATTTTTATTTTTATTTAAACTTTATGAGTAAAACCTCAAATTATAATATTTAATTAAATGAAGACAATATAAGCGAAACACAATCGAAAATCTGAAAACAGAAAACTTTTGAGGTTTTACTCATAAAGTTTAAATAAAAATATTCATCCTAGACTTGCAGAAAAGTCAATAGATGTCGCATATTAAATAAAATGGATAAAGATTTATCCAGACACTATCTAGAGAGCATTTAGTTCGGGTTTGAATCTTGCAATCATACATAAAGATAGTAGCCAATAATATATGCGTTAAGAAAATGAATATAATGTGGGTGGTTCTTAGTTGAAGTATGATACAGTTAAAAATGACCTAATTTGATATCGACACCGTAGCGCAGTGGTTAGCGCGTTTGCCCGGAAACCAAGAGGTCGTGGGTTCGAGTCCCAGAGGTGTCAATATCTTTTTCTGATTTTTCTGTTTCCAGATTTTCGATTGAGTTTCGCTTATATTGTCTTCATTTAATTAAATATTACAATTTGAGGTTTTACTCATTAATAAAAATAAAAAGAAATAACTACAAAACAAATTCAAATAACTACATGGGATGGTCCGACGCTCTGTGGGGAACCGGCATGCACAGCGCGGGTGTAAACTGTACGACATAAATTTAAGTTTAGACTTACGGAATTCAATACTTCGTTAGTGTGAAAGCACTATGAAACCATGTCATGATTTTACATCAATGGCAAGCCAGAGATCACAAGTTTGTGAAAAGTATTATATATTGTAATTTTTAAAAATTAACACAACCTTTTACTTACAACACATTCACTTCCCAGCCGTTAGACGATGTTTTAGTTATACATTGAATAAAGACTGTACATTTTCTATTTTAAATTATTACTAATAAAAAATGTCTTTAAGAGTGCTGCGAAAGAACTGGCAACATTGCATTTTGATATACTGGCGATTTTACTATGGTTTGTGATTGTGTTGTGCGATTCACATTATGTTTTTGTCCACCATTATTCTAATAAACAATATTCACTACGATATTAGTATAATTCAATATATTTACTATTATTTGTGTTATTTTTTGTCAGTTTTAATCCATTAATAATTTCATGTCGTGAATTCAGTTTTGTTATCAGAAAACGCTAGATTATTTTTGGCAGATTATTTTTTAATTGACTTTTACCGCTTGAATTCAATAACACTTTTTTTAACACCTACGCCCAACGCACGTGTAAATTAACACAAATTCAAGAAATCAATGTTTATACTGCGCAACAGAATCCAAAATGTCAGGGAATTTTTAAACAATTATTTTTACACAAAATACGACAGTTACAATATTTGAATTTGTAAATACAGGTGGAATTATGTCATTATTACGTTTGAATGAAAAATTTAACAAAAAAAATGTTTTAAAAATATTTCGTGTAATTCGAAAATAAGAAAGAACTTGCACGGTAAATCACTAAAAAAAAATTAAAATAAATAAAAACAGTACCTATCCAAGGGGATGGTACCTATTCAACTCTCCCTCTGTAAATGTAGTTCCGTATTCTCTGGATGTATTTTTCTGTTCTATGCTAACAATACCTTCTCGTTAAGCGATTGCCTCGGGGAGCTAATGAAATAGGTTGGTACATATTAATGTACTTGTTGACCGTACTTTAGCACGGAGGTTTGAACATTTTTCAGAACGTTACCCTTCATGATCTTGTAGGCTTTCCACTCATGCATATCCAATTTTTCTTATTCGTTGGAATGAAGTGAGAGTGTTTTTGTTTCCAAGTAAAACCTTATTATGCGAAACCCAAAATTAATATTCAAATTTCTTACAATCCTCCCACTAAAGCAGCGCTTATGGAGGTTCCCATATCTTACAATTATGTATATAAAAGATTATATATGTATATAGTACTTTTTTAAACTGTGGGAAAAAACATAAAAATAAAAAAGGAATCATTTTTGTTTTTATTGTAATAAGTTGATTATTTATTTTATTCGACACGATACATTTGATATTGATAAATACACAAGGGATTTCCAATAGTAATATTATTATACAACGAATGTCGAGTATAAGCTGCAATACAGGCCTAAATACATTATGGCTCCGTCAACATTAGATTCTAATTATGCAGGGCCTGTTCTAAAAACTAATCGGCATGCCGTACAGGGCTACAGTTAACTTTCATATTGTTATAATTTTTAGAGCGTACCGGGAAGCCGGCTTAGGGGCGTGGACACCGAGTCCCGCTTGCGACTGAACTGATGGCTCCGCTTATCCTCGGCGGGACTGCCGCACGACTGCAACTCAGTTGCTTTGGTTAAGTCTTACAATCTCATCATAATATTATGTAATATTTTTTTATTCTATTAACTTTTCCTCTTTTATATTAAAATAAACTTTGATTTCAGCTGTATCCAATGGCGGAGATGAGACGTGATACTGTGAAAAATTAATAACTAACAACACGTACGCACTCGCATACTGCCTGCTAACAATGTATGCCCGGACATTGGAGGTCTAGAGTCATTTTAATAAAAAATAGCTTCTTTATAAATAAAAATTAGAGTCCTGACGTTTACGGGGAAGTAGGACCATCTGTTTCCTTAGAACGCCGTGGGAAAGTGGTGGGCAACCTCCATTGTTATAATTTTTGTTGTTCGGTTCGTAATATCAAATT
The DNA here is from genome assembly GCA_917880885.1 of Limnephilus marmoratus. Taxonomy (NCBI): domain Eukaryota; kingdom Metazoa; phylum Arthropoda; class Insecta; order Trichoptera; family Limnephilidae; genus Limnephilus; species Limnephilus marmoratus. The sequence continues at coordinate 21,410,450 of OU862924.1, read as the reverse complement.
GTAAAGATTTTTATTATTTTACATTAATTTGTGTATTATAATTAAATGTGAAGAAAAAATAAAAATGGATAAAAAAAACACCCCCTTCTACGTTGGGATCAGCACTTAGCAATCCTAACTCGTCGCATTCGCAAGTTCTCTTATGTTTTTCGAGCTCCGAGAAATATCCTTAAAGGTCTATGCCCACTACACCGTTCCATACCATGACCGTAACCGTAGCGGCGCATGCAAAAAAATATTCTTTGTATCAATCAGTATGAAACGCCAGGGCCGGATCTACGAAATCTAGCGCCCTGTGCAGTAGGTACCGATGGCGCCCCCCCCCCCCCCCCCCCCTACATTTTTATTTTGATTAAAAATTCGTTTACCCCAATTTTTTTTTTATTATTTAATTTTTTTTTTACACTAATTTATCAAATAAAATCAAGACATATAAAGGGTGTAACCCTATCTAAAGTTTTCGAATAAATAAGCCACGATCTATGTAATTCTTCTCCATTAGGCAGTTTCTTGTAATAATACTCAGTATTAAATTTACGCTTGTTCGTAATAGGAAAATCAAAACCTTTCAATTGTACAGGACCTTCCTGAACTAATAAACTAATGGAATTTTGAGTTTTGAAACGAGTTTTTTTATGTCATTATGCTCTTTAATTCTAAGTTTTAGATTCTGCGAGCCTGAAAGATTTTTTTAATTATTGTTCTATTCATTGTAATCCACAATCCACAACCTCTAACAACCAATAGAAATTTAGTTATTAATTAAAAAATCTAATATAACCTCAAATTTGTACCTTGCATTTCCATTTCCCCTGTGTTCTGTGTTGAGCGAACAAACACGAACGTATCTATGGTATCAACGGCTTACGAAAGATGCTTACACTGATTATTACTGACTGTAAAATAACAAATCTAATAGAAATTAATTATAGGTACATTTAACGAACTTCAACTGTCAAATCAATGATGAAACTGTTAACAAGTTTGCAACCTTGCAAACCGTGCGATGTTTATGCTAATGAAATTTTGAATTTACTGAAGATTTCATAAGAAAATGGTCTTTAAGTCCCTTCTCCTAGAGATTTAAATCGTACAAAAGCATTTTGAAAGGCGCCGTCTGTTTGTTTGTTCTCTTGAATAAAAGTACGGTGCTGTGATTGGTTAATGAATTTGGATCGCACTCATTCGTTGTAAAAGACGGTAAAAGATATATGGAAAAATAGATCTTACGTTTAAACTAAATATATGGAATTTGTAAAAAAATTCTGTAACTGACTATAAATTCGTAAATCGTTGAATTTCGTTGAATTAAAACCAGATGCGTGCGCGGTCTGTATCTTTGGAAAGTGTTGCTAGAGCGTAATAATTATTTCGTACTATGGGTAATTTTTAAACGATTCAGGGAATATTATAACAAATTTTTAATACAATATTTATTTTCTCACGGCGCCCCTTCGGAGTTGGCGCCAGGTTTTTTGCACGTTTTTGAACGTATGGCAGATCCGGCGCTGTGAAACGCTGCCCACTAGCCCATCGCGTCACCGACCAACACCGTCGCGTACCATGATCGGTCTGACGGCGAATTCTCGATGACAATATTTTGCAGGTGCCGGTCCGCTCTATGCATGGCACGCGACGGTGTTAGAACGGGGATCATACGCGTATGATCCCCGTTCTAACCGCGTTGCCACTCCGTCAGTTCGTGATTTATGTTCATTTTTCGTGTTTATATCCAGGTATTTTAATGATATGACACTATGCTTCTCCTGACGCGTCAGTCCGATACGAAAACACAGGCGAAATGATATAACGGGCACCGATAGAACAGGCACCGTACACCTATTGAACGGGGATGGTACGGACACTAATCGCGGTGTATACGGTCACTGTACCCGTTACGTACGGGTATAATACGGTGTTAGCACGTTCTAGTGGGCATAGTAGGGCGTAGCGTCTTTATTTCGTGGCTGATACGTTCATAGTACGGTCATGGTATGGAACGGTGTAGTGGGCAGAGACCTTAATCCTACAATGCTCTCTGCCAATCCCGATTAACACAAAATTAGACAATAATACATGTGGTCAACAAGCGACAGACAAGACACTCCTCCATTCGTCTGTTCAGCGAGTATAATGTCTTGAATACACGTCAACTACATCTAAAATTTATGCTGACACATTTCTTGAACAATGGTGAATGGATACTACAATATACTACATCTTATATATTTTTCTCCTTTTCTTCTCAATTTTTTTGAGGAGGCACTGATTCTAGTGCATCATAGCATGAACCGCCACTGATGAAAACATATGCACGACGAATTTGCTATACATAATAACATAAGCATTCATTAAAAACAACGGAAATCATTTAGGAATACTCAATAATAAGTCATTCAGAATGTCTATTCGTAAATCATTTGACCCATGGACATATGAATATATCTGGACCTGCCCTAAGTGATGAAAGTGTATTATTTCCCCCTCCTATTTCGCAGGTTCCATGGAGCCAGCTCGGCTTACGAGAGCGTCGCTTGAATCTAAAAAATGTGACGTCATCATTCTTGTTCTGACCAGCGCGCTGGCCACATCGCGCATTTTAAGAACAAAAGTGAGAGCTTGTGCTATACATTATACCCTAATATATGTGAACGTAGCGAATGTAGGCGTTTCTCCAGTGAGCTCGTCGCTGGTTACAAGGGTAAGCAAATTATGAAACATTTGTAAAAGTGTCTTTTACAAATATTCCCGTGCGAAAAAGGGCGAACTTTCCTTTGCCGATTTCGACAACCAAATATGATAATAACGTGGCGGGCAATTCGTGCTCCCATGTAAGAAGGTCTATTCATTCAAAATCAGATTTTGCTTTTAAGAACTAAATGGTGATATTATAATGCGAGATACCTATATACTGTCAGATTGATTTTTTAACGAATCACAGTCATCTTTCCCCTCTTCATCCTCCATAGTTTGGTTTTACCCCTCATCTGTACCTTCTGGTTTATTAAATTTGGATGTCTATGATTTGACCCCAATATAGCCTGTTTATATAATATTTAAATTCTACAGGTACATAACATTACGTTTTATAGGTTATCTTTATTCACCTATGCCAAACACTCACCCGATATCTTCCAGATAAGCTTAACCCGATATAGGTATAACAGTCATCTGAATTCCAACAAGTAGACACTCATGTGTGGGTAGGTAAATGTGAATTCCAGAAATACATACATACACGGGTACAACCATGTCAGCACTTTATCTAACCTGAAGAGCATTAAATGTTGTATATAAATGTACCTATTTCTAGCTCTCCATTTTAAAATACACTCATTACAACCCCACCATTACCGTCACCAATATCACAGATGTACCTACTCTTTATTTTTAAATTCAATGTAATTCAGATTTAATAATGCTGTTTTTAAGTTCTGCAAGCATTTTAGTTTTTTTGTATTATTGTGATAGCTGTTTCGGCGTTCAGACAGTGATTAGGCCACCAACCACTTCTTTGTATGATTCCATTTACCCCCGTACAATTTCAATTTTGATTGTGCCTAAAATGATTTATTGGTGGTTAAACCGATTTATTGAGATAATAATAGAGACAATAGATTCTCAATTCGGTGGGGTACTTTGAAATCAGTGTTCCCCACAGTAAATGGTAATGTTTTCTTATTTTTTTAGTAATTTCGTGACACTTATTGTCTTATTCAATGTGTTATATCAAGGGTGGGGAAACTGCGGCCCGCGAAGCTTTCTGGTGCGGCCCGCGCACACTTTTGTTGCGGCCTGCTGAAAGACCACAAAAAATTACACTCGAACGGTTTTCTTTCACGGTAAAATTTTAAATTATTATTACAAAATTCAGAGGAAGTTATAACATAGCTGACAGGTATGTGCTTACCTATGTTACCAGAAATCAAACACAAATAATTACGTGATCCAACGTGTGTTTTATGCCATCTGCAGTTCAAAAACTGATTTTTTACCTGTCTTTCTTATAACTTTATACTTTTTACCTACCACCTTTACACCTTTCTACCATTTGTACTACCCATTTATATTTTGTTATCCAAACCATTAGCACTGTTTTAGACACGTGTTTGCACTAAATCATAAAAAAAATTTAAAAATGTGTAAAAGCCCATAAAGGTGTTACGTAAATGATAAATAAATAAAAGTGTTAGATTCAATCGATTACAATACTTATGTACAAGATATTGACAGAATACAAAATAAATTCCTACATTTTATAAGTTTTGAAATCGGTATTACAGCAATTTTGATGAATCTAAATTCTATGAATATGCTTAAATTGCCAGACAGATGATTTTCAATGACTTGCATTTCTTTATAAAATTCTGAATGGTGCTTGAGATAGTCCAGAATTGCTTGCATTGATAAGCTATCGGATTCCACTACGTAATATTAGGTCGGGATTTATTTCAGTGCACAAATTCTGGGAATAATATTTTCAATATATGCACATTTCTCATTGCTTAGAATACTAATGGAAGGAAATAATTATGCCGAGTCAGTGACATCTTCAATTAGCACTAAACGAATACAAAACATTGATATTGGCGTAGTTCCGTAAAGTATACAAACTGTATAATTTTTCGATTGAGTTTCGCTAATATTGTCTTCATTTAATTAAATATTATAATTTGAGATTTTACTCATAAAGTTTAAAAAATTAATAATAGACCATATAAAGGACATGGTTGAACGTTTACACAATACATAGCTACACTTACTTACATACATCTAAATATATCATAGACCCTGTGTTTGTAGCTTGATTGACACATATTGCTTTCCTATCCATCCCTATCATGTTATTTTTCCTACCCATCCCTATATACCTGTCATTTTAACGTTACCATAACAATCATGTTTTTATGGTAACAAACGTTACCATAAAAACTATTGGTACATTACATTTATTCAAGAAAATGGTCAAAATATATATAATAACTGAGAGTGATGGTTTTGGATTACCCATGTTGTCGTTTGTATCATAAATCATTCTGCAATTCAGCTATATTTCATACAATCCAAATTTAATAACTTAACTTATTAAGATTATAAGATTAAGATTATACTGAATTTCATAAGTTGCGTAAGCAATGTGCTGTAACTTCAGATAAATGTTGCATAAACTATATAAAAGAAGTTGAAAACTCTATAAAATGTAATGTTAAATCTTTCTTTAATTATTCTAAGTCATTACAAAACAATTATTTTTCTATCCCTAACATTATGAACTATGGTGGCAAGACTTGTTCCAAAACTGATGATATTGTCAATCTATTTGCAGACTTTTTCAAAAGTGTATATGAGGAAGATGTCCCTGTTGATAGTATTCCCGAATTTGTTACAGATATTAACTTGCAATTATCTGAACTAGTAATTGAACGTAACGATATTATTGCCGCGATTAAACTCTTGGAACCAAAAACAAGTTCTGGTCCTGATAATGTCCCATCCATATTCTTAAAAAATTGTATAAATTCTCTTTCTTATCCATTGTACAAAATCTTTAACAAATCTCTTAAAACAGGCCAATTCCCCAATAGCTGGAAATCCTGCTATCTCACCCCCGTGTTCAAGAAGGGTTCAAAAAACGATGTTTGCAATTACAGACCTATTTGTATTCTGTCTAGCATTCCTAAGCTCTTTGAAAAAATCATTCTTAGCAAAATATCCTCTAATATTAAACATGTAATTACCAATTGCCAACATGGGTTTGTCTCTTCTAGATCTACTCTCACAAACCTTACAGTATATGAAAACTATATAAACACAGCATTGACTAACAGGCTACAGGTAGATTCCATCTATACTGATTTTTCCAAGGCTTTCGATAAGGTCTGCCACAAAATATTAATAAATAAACTAAAAAAATTAGGGATAAGTGGTAATTTTTTGGCTTGGTTGATCAGCTACTTATCTGATAGGTTACTCTTTGTAAAGATCAATGACTGTTTATCCTACGAATTTATTGCTACCAGCGGTGTGCCGCAAGGTTCTCACCTGGGACCTTTATTATTTATCCTATTCATCAACGACGTTACTAGCATTTTCCACGATGTCGAAGTTTTACTCTTTGCCGACGATATGAAACTGTTTAAAGTCATTAATGATGTGCACGATTGTATAATCTTGCAAGAGAATCTCAATAGTTTTTTCAAATGGTGTTCAGGTAATAAACTTCAGCTAAATATTAACAAATGCTAAGTTATGAGGTTCTACAAAATTAAACGCCCATTAATATATAATTATGCACTCTGTAATGTAGACTTAATCTCTGTAGTCGAAATACTTGACCTAGGCATCATTTTTGACCAGAAACTTTGCTTTGTATCTCATGTAACTTCTATAGCCAACAGGGCTATGAAAATGTTAGGTTTTATTTTAAGGATTTCCAAAGATTTTAAAAATATTCACACATTAAAAATTCTGTTCACATCTCTCGTTAGAAGCATTCTAGAATATAACTCTACAATTTGGTCACCTGTCTTTAATAATCACATTAATATCATTGAAAAAGTTCAACGCAAGTTTTTGAGGTGTATTAATTTTCGACTTGGAATCCCTTTAGAATCAATAAATTATGACTTTCTATTACACTCATTGAAATTGTCGAAGTTAAGTGACAGAAGAAAAATTTTTGATCTCATATTTTTATACAAAATTGTAAATCATCAGTTGGATAGCCCTGATATATTAAAGTTGATTCACTTTCATGTACCTACCATTAGATCAAGGTTCCCTAGTATGTATTATTGTGACAATTATACGTCTGTCGCTGGATATAATTCTGTTATAAATAGAATACTCACCATTGGTAATTTTTATGCCAATGTTGCTGATATTTTCCATATTTCCTTATTAAAATACAAGGCTCTACTTATCAAACATTTCAGCCTTACGTATTGTAACGAGGTTACTTCATAACAAGTTATTCTTTTTATTTCACTGTATCCTTTTGAAGTTTTCATTAGTTGCTAGAAATTTTTTCTCTTTTTCTTTTATTATAAGAAATTAAAAAAAAAAAAACAATATTTCTTCACTGTACTATGACTGTTTAAATATAATAATAATACATGTTTGTAAATGGCACTTTGTGCCGTAAATTTTAAATAAATAAATAAATTATTATGTACTTTTTAATTTGCTTATTGTTATAGTATCTAATTTGCTTATAGTTATGTTATCTTTAATTTGCTTATTGTTATATTTTTTTGTAGGTTTATAATTATATTTTTATTTAGTTCATATGTATGTTTTTTGTTTAAATTACAATGTAAAACTGCATATCTCGATACAGGAATGCCCTAGTGAGATATGCAGCTTATGTTTCTCATGTACTTCTTATTTTTTTCAATAAATAAATAAATAAAAATAAAAAAAATCAGTCGTCAATCGAAACTAGCCGAGTGAAAATCTTTAATATTCTGCATCCCGCATCCGCAAACTGCAGTAAAGTACCGCGACTGATAGTCTTACGAGTGCATCAACAAACCCAGCCGAGATAGAAGAGAAGTGCAGCGCAGTAAGTCCTTTTTCTCCCATTCCTTTATGTGCATTAATTTTTACTTGTGCAGTGGTCTTTCATACACTTCAAAACACATAAAAAACATTCAAGGTCCTTTGACTTCCGCATCCACATAAATCACACATCAGGATGTAAATAAATTTTTGAAAAATGTGTAATCGAAATAGGTATAAATTAATAAAAAGAGACAAAACTCACCCGATATCCTCTTGATGTGCAGCGAGGTGGTGAAGTTGTTGCCCATCTGTGACACGTACGAGTCCTTCTTGCCGGGGAGCAGTGGGGCGGGCTGGGCGACGGGAGCGGCGGGGGCGCTTTGGGGCGCCAGCTGAACGCTGAAGCCGTCCGAGTCCATGCTGGCCCGGGGGGCGGAGCGCGGGGGCCCGGCACCCGCCCCCGCCCCTCCAGCGCCCCCGTTACCGCCCCCCTTGCACCCCAGCACCTGCAGGAAGCAGTCCCGTTAGAATATGAGTAATCGGCGTATACGGTTCAAATTACGTCATAGCAATCCTTTCTATTAATAGTATGCAATTTACTTTAATTTTGCGCTATCTTTAATTATTATATTTATATAAATTGTTAATGGTATTATAATCAGCCCTCATTTATTCAGCCTAATTACCTTCCATATACCAACAAGAACTACTCGATCAAAAAAAAATTTTTAATTTCATCAACAATGTCAGGACTGAGTCATTTAGGTAGTCGCTTGTACCTAGATTGCACGTAGTTGGCAATACTTTCTCAGAAATTGTAGATGTGTTCAACTGCATGAAATATAGTTACAAGAAGGCTATAATAACATACCTCTAAAATAAGTATAAATGTTTGCAAATTTAACTCATCTGAATGGGTTTTATGTATTTCATAAATTCTGTAGCAAATTTTACTTCTTGATTATTGTTCAACTAATTTATTATGCTTAAGACATATTTGTAAAAAGCTAGAATGGGTGAACAATATAAATAAAATTAAAATAACAATACATTTCTTCTAAAGTAAAAGTGCAGCACATATTACACCATTTCAAAAACTATGCAAAATATTAAGCAATTTTATGAATAACGTGACAAGTCGGGGTGATACATTATTACAGTGTGAGATGTCGAAGTTAATTTTTTTTTAATTCCTAAAGTAAAGTCATTGTTAGTTTTATTTATGTCTGTAAGCAGGGCTCGCGTAATAAACAATATAATCTCAGAATATGGAATTTTGTATTCCTTGCACTCGTAAAACTGTTGTCGATTTTCAAGAAATTCATTAAAGTGCCAATATTTCGAAAACTAACGACATTTGACCAAAGCCGTGATACGCCATCTGGTTCGTCAAGAGCATCAGCCCGTTAATGTTGTTAATGCAACCAATCTATTGTATGATTATATTTTAATATAAGTATAATAAATATAATATTAATATAGTACGTATGTTAATAAGTAACATAAATTGACTTAAAAATTACTACCTCAACACAGGCTAGCCTAGTGAGGCGGATTACGAAAAACCTAAATTTATACTTTTGAATGTAGCTATAACTTTGTGGTTATCCATTATAGATAAATGAAACAATTTAACTTTGTTTGAACCACTTTTATATTTGAGTAAATCCGACCGGTTTCAGAACGAACGTTCCTTTTTCAGGGCAAATGTATACTGATTTGACAGTTTTGAAATATGGATAGGAACAAAGTATTATTATGGTAGGAGTGGAGCTGTTGCTAGGTATTAATGAAGAATGGGTGGGTAGGGGAACATATCCATGATTGGGGCTATAAGACAATATTTTTTGTTTGTTGATAATAGATTCATTATTTTTAAGGGATTTTTTATTTATTTCCAAGGCTTCTAAGTTATCTAAACGTTTTCCTTTATGATTAACATGAAGAATATTTATCCCCGTATTTTTTTCAAAACTATGGTTATTTTCAATGATATTGTTAGCGAACTCAGAATTTTTTTTTATTATTAAGACACCTTAAATGTTCTTTGATTCTAATTTCAAAATTACGAGTTGTTTTTCCAATACAAAATGAGGGGCAATCATTACATTTGAGATTATATATTCCGGAATAAGTCAATTTATGGTCTTTATCTTTAGCATCTCTCAAAAAATTACCAATATTATTTCTTGTATAAAAAGGTTATAAAAATATAAAAGTGGTTCAAACAAAGTTAAATTGTTTCATTTACCTAAATTTATAACTATTTTCTATTCTTCAAGTATCTACTGTTCATATTTATATTATTTTCTGTTGGTAACCTTTTGTACTTAAATAAACCATTGCATTGTAAATATTAACGCTGAATATGTACGTTTTTTAGTCATAAATCTTGCTAATTTTGTTTAATAAAGATGTTATTATTAATGAATTTTGGGACGCTTGTGTAATAATTCTCAAAACATTACATTTTAAGAATAAATTTCAATTTGGGAGGCGGATATGGCCCCCGCACCGGAAGCCATTTATTGAATAGCCAACACCTCTGCCATAGATCACTCCAAGTGGTTCGCTACGTTTGGCGACTTAGCAGGGGTGCCCGAGTTCCTTAGGTGAGGGTTGTCTAGATTTTGGTGGTGGATGCGCCTGTCCACCTTCTGCGTGCCGGACCGGTTCAAGAGAGACTGGTTTATGGAGGCCTTCTGACCTCTCAGCCAGACTCTCTCGACCCATCGCCTTGCACTTAAATGGATAAATTGATACGACCGTTTCTCCTTATTAGAACTTCCTCTCCTCGCTTTTCTTAAAAAGACCCTCCACCAAGCATACCCTAAAGTAATATAGGCCCTAAGATAAATTATTTTTCACATGGCCTCTTATGTGAAGATGAAAATAAAATAAAAATAAGGTTCTGCCCTCAAAAATGTACTTTTTTGCGTGAGCTCCACACAAGAGGCCCTGGGGAAAATAATTTCCCCCAGGGCCTATGTCATCTTTGGGGATGCTGTGTGGAGGGTTATTTTTAACGAATGGAGGGAGTGGAGAGTTCTGGGAAGGAAAAAGGTTTAAGGAGTGTGTAGGAATCTGGGGTTCAGTGTGTCCTGGTCATCCACCTCCAAGACTTAGACAAACCTCACCCCGTGAACCCGGGCACCCCTGATAAATCATCAAACGTAGCGAACCACTTGGGGTGACCTACGGCAGAGGTGTTGATCATCCAATAAAGGTTCCCGGGGCGGCGGTACGGTATTTAATAAAATAATGTTCCGGAACCTATTCGTTTTATTTGTTGTATCTATAAATATTTAAATAGAACAGTTTAAATATGTGTAGAGGTTATTATTTCAATTGTTAAGAGGAAATACCAGCGGCGTTTTTTCCATACAAACGTATTCCCCATTTATCTCTCTGGATTTTGACCCTAGAGCAAAATTTTTTTTACATAAAATAGATATTGACCATTAGCGTGTCGGTAAGTTTTGCTTTTTTTGATAATTTACTTCTTATAGAAGTTAGGACCTTCCAAAAATGAATAAAATTGCCTAGTTTAAACGCCGTCAAAAGACGTTCAGTATACAAACTAAACAATGTATTTTGAAAAAAAGCAAAACGTACCGACATAGAATATTTTCTTCTAATACAGTTAGTGAAAAAAAAATTTAACATCGGTCCAGTTTTGGAGAAGAAAAATGGGGAATACAAAACATCGATTTTGACGATTTTATTTAGGTATTTTCGGCCCGATATGCAGTTGTCCCTTTCGCTCAGTTCCCAGAGGGGAGCGCGGAGTGGAACAGAAGACATTGGTTACAATACCTATCGACGATATTTTTAAATGACCGGCATAGCTCTTAAGTCAGGAGGGGGGTAGAGCTTTTCCCTTCCGGACCGCGGCGGTTATGTTATTTTAAAAACGGACCTCCGATGAAAGTGATTGGTGACCCCTGCCCTAAGGTAATATTAGGCCCTAAGATTAATTATTTTTCACAGGGCCTTTTATGTGAAGATGAAAATGAAAAATAAGGTTCTGCCCTCAAAAATGGACTTGAACATCATTTTGTGGTTTGCTAGTCTACTTTGTAGTCAAGCAATACTTTATGTGAAAACTATATGGGTATGAGTAGTTACGAAAATGTTTCCAAAGGTTTCCATCGACGAAATTTTCAAACTATTAACTATTAATATCTTTCAATTTATATGAAACACTTGCCAAAATATCTGTAAAAGTTACAGCTTGAAAACCAGTGAAGGATTAATTTCGATTGTTCTATAATTCCAGTACGCAATTCACATAGAACTTAAAAGCTTTCAGACTAAGAACTACTAAGAACTTCACTGGAAACCTTACACATTTTCCTAACTACCCATATGGAATTTACAAAGTGTGTATTTTTGGAATATTACAGCTGAGGCACAATATTTCTAACTTAATAAAAAAAAATCGAATGCAGTTTACACGGGGGAGAAGCGAGACTTTACCAAAACAATCTCAACCAATACTTGAAAAGTGAGGTCATAATTAAAGTGACCAATGAGCGCAGAGCAGCGTAATTTCCGTTTCATATATCAACCAATAGGAGCCTTTAAAAGTGACATCATAATCAAAGCGGTCAATGAGCGCAGTTGTGCATCGCAGGTGCAGTAATTGTCATTTCCATTTCATCCGAAATTCAAATCATAGCGGGGCTATAGAAGTTTCACTTCAAAAATTTAAAAGTCGCTTATCACAAAAACATTTTGGATGCTTTAATCTTTAACTATTGTTGGGTGTGAAATGAAACCAAGCAAGCTTTTCTTCAGTATTGTTGACACCCGCCTTTATACAACATGTTTACCTTCAAGTTGTTACACGTACAAAATCATAATATTGTAGAACATGATGAAATCAGGCTTTCATTGGTAGAGAACCGCAGACGTTGAAGTTTCCTCCGCCTAGATAACTACATTTATTATGAGCAGGTGATTTTGGAAACAAAAAGCGCAGAGAAGCTACATATATTTTACAGTTCCACAAAAACTTATGAAATCTTACATTTGGTAAATATTTACCACGGTTATGTAATAATTATTAACAAACAATGTAAGTATACAAAGATTAGGGAACGTACCCATACTACGTGACCTGTTCGGGGGGGGGGGGGTCTTCAAAATACCACGCTTGGTACAAATGAGCAGCGGCGTCCTTAGGTTTTTGGTCACCGGGGGGGGTTAAAAATTGCAAAAAGTTGGTCACGTAGTATGGGTACGTTCCCTTAATCGCCTTAATGTATAATCTACCTTTGAAATACGAGTATTTTATCTTCCTAAATAATAGACTTCTTGCGGTGACAAAAGCTCAATTGATAGGGACGCCAGTCCCGGTTAGACTACTGAACTAGAGAACCTTGGTTTAAGTACTCGTTGCGATCGTTACCATTTCATTTCCTGAGTCTTTCTCATTTTCATTAAGAGTTGTTGATATTATTATCTTCTTCAATGGGTTACACATTAATTCAAATATTTTTGTTAAAAGAATAATATATTTTGGTACGAGTAAATTAATAATATAATTGATTTTTACATGTTCGCGTCAGATATACGGTATTTTCTGTGGCCCTATCATTCACATACAAATTTACTGTATTTTAAAAGAAGTGTTGTAATGACAATAATGTAATAGTCAGAATAATGTATTTGTTAAAATAATGTAGGTAATAGTTAACATAATGTTAAAAATAATGTAATAGTTAAAATAAAGTAATATGTTAAATAATACAAAAGTTACCATAGTGTAATAGTTAAAATAATGTAAAAGTTAAAATAATGTAATATTCAAAATAAATAATGTAATAGAAAAATCGCAACTAAATTTGCATGGGCATGTACTAAGAATGTCTGATGACCGAATTCTGAGGAAGATACTGAGTGCGATTCCAGAGGGTAGACGTCCAGTGGGTCGCCCCAGACACAGTTGGGCGAGGCAACTCCAGAAACTGTGTGAGGAGAGGATGGGTCTACCATAGATGGAGGCCGAACAATCAGCACAAGACAGGGACGTATGGAGGAGCCTTGTGGATGCAATGGGTCCCCGACCCGAATAGGACAAGGGGAAGAAGATGATGATGAATAGTTAAAATAATGTAATATGTATGTAGTTAAAATAATGTAATAGTTCAAATATTGTAATAATTATAATAGTTAAAATAATATAATAGTTACCTGGTCTTGCGACCCCGTGCTGTCTCTGTGTCCCTTCTTATGGTCCAGTAACATGCTCGGAGTACAGCCCATTTTGGGACAGTCACCCTAACTAATCAAGCTGACTGCCTTAAATGGTGATGTCACCCTATTACCATCACTCGGGAATTGCCGCGACAAAGTTCACCGTTAACTTTAACTCGAAATTAACCCAATTCGGCCAAGCTGAGCTTTAGGATTGACTATCAAAATTAACAAACCACACGATCACTCGAAGTTTACACTCTAATTTAGGCCACTGAGATTTTAAACGAACTTTACAATAACAATATTACACAACAGACTACCATTACTTGCCTCCTGTCATGAAAATAACACAGCATATATATTAGCCTTCACAAGTCACTTATATCCTTTATACGCTCTCACTTTAAAACTATCACTCATGATATTATTTTAATCTAATAATAATAATTGTCAAACACACGAAAACTTTGACAGATATTATTTGACTTTAAAATATGACGCATTGGCGTAATTCTTTTATTTTTATTGATACTTGGTTTAAATTACGAACACTTTATCCGTTAAATTAATTTATGTTTTTTTTTTATAATAAAGGTTTACGAACAAGAACTTTTATATGACTTTAAAACGAAAGGTTAAATTTAATTATGCGTTCAGCATTCTTATTTGATAAGGATACACATTTTTCTTTTTCAGTACTACATTATTTTCATAAGCTCTCAGATCAAGTCGGTTAGTTAAAAAAATAAATAAAGTTAGTATTTTTAATATAAATTTTCAATGGTTGCTTTATGACAGTCGTAAGAGTTTCAAATCATGAAGATTATTTTCTTTGGACAAGTGTAAGAATTTGCTGAACAGTTCAATTATTGAATCTTTAATTTTCATTTTAATTTTTATCTTTCGGAACATTTTACTCTTTTCGTAAAATGGTTTTAAGAACTTATTGGTTTTCTCTTTTTTCTATTTCCCACTTCACCATTTTCAATTTTCCTTTTTGTACACCCTTCGAAGAAAGCTCAGAAATCTGCAAAGAAAAAAAAACATAATTAGATCAAATATTACGCGCTAACATACCACTGGTGGTGCGTGACATTTCATAGAGCTAGACATGTATTTTTTTTTTCAAAAGCCACTCTTCGTTTGAAGATTTTTCAGTTTGGAAATGCTGTGCTTCCTCAAAACTTAAAGAATCCTCCTGAAAATCTTTAAACAAAAAATTGACATATTTGTAAAAAGCATTAACTTTGTGGCTCGCCATAATTTACAATAAAAAACACATAAATTTGTTTAAGACCACTTTATAAGTGGTCTTAAACAAATGTATGTGTTTTTTATTGCAAAAAATTGACTTTTAATTTTAAAACGAGTTTTTTGTATTTAGCTACAACACCATTAATGTCATAGCTCACAGAAAGTTAACGGACTTCCAGTGCTACATACCTAATAATAATTATTATTCAAGTTAAAGAAATACTTAGTTTTTACCACTTTTATTGTTTACAAAAACCAACATGTTTCGTGAGCAACGCTCACTTCTTCAGGGTTTTTATTGATACTAATTATACATAATAGACATAGACAATGGTGTCAATTGAAAAATAATAGACATAGACAATTGATCAATGAAAATACGAGAGTGGGTAGAGGAGAGAGGGGCAATGGGGGACAATTTACAAAGGGAACTGGTTTAATATTGGGTCATTTAAGAACAATTTTGGATTATTAATATTATTCAAATTCGCAATAACACTCTTTTGGATTTCTAAAATTTCTAGTTTATCCAACAGAATGCCATTGACATTACAATGCATTAATTCCATTCCACTATTGAAGTTAAAGGTATGACTGGTTTCCACCAAATGGTTGGCAAACTCCGAGAAACTGTAATAATAATTATTATTAAAATATTTCTAGAGCACGGTTTTCCGAGAAAATCACCCCAAGAGCTCTTTCAACATAGATTTATTTAATAACGCAGAAAACGTTTTGCTGTCCAATGTCTTGTTCTGTCTTTTTCAATCAAAAACAAAAAAAAAAGATCCCACCACATCTTGCTACTGGGTTGTTGGGAATGGTATATATAGACTTTCCCGTCTCAGAACAGACATCGTCTGGTGAGGCGGGTAACTAACTTGCTTTTTAAAATAAACGCCCGGGTTGCCGGAAAATTAAAATTATTTAAAAATTAAATTGCAGCCTAGCGGGTCACGTGATACGCTCACTGTCTCCTTCCAGCAGCACCGTAACAGATGAAACAGAGCGCGTACTATGTGATCCGTTGAAATGTGGAGCAGTGTGATCAGTGGTGACGTATGTGTGACTTTTAGTGGTAGAAAAATTGTTTATGATTGAAAAAAATTATCGTCGGACACCAAAATGACATTTATATTTTTTAATGATAAATATGTTAATATGATAAGGGAACCTACCCATACTACGTGACCGGTTCAGGGGGGGAGGGGGATCTTCAAAATAACACGCTTGGTCACAATGAGGGGCGGGGGCTTAGGTTTTTTATTACGTAGTCATATATTTTGACATAAGTTTTATCTTGATTATATTTTTTCCACTTGTAATTATAGGTATGCATGCACTCTTGCTGTCACACAGCAAGCGCCGTAATTAATAAAGACAAATATAAGCCAATTTTTTTTTTTTTACTTTTTGTTAGCAAGAAATGATCCTAAACCATATTTATGATTAATACGTGAAAACTGTAGGAGGGGGGGTCTTGGAATTTACTACACGTGGTCACCAAGGGGGGGGGGTTAAAAATTGCAAAAAGTGGGTCATGTAGTATAAGTACGTTCCCTAAGTTCCCAAAGCCAAGCTATACATGTATACGTATCTACATAAACATAAAAAAATAATAAAAAGTTTTTTTTTTTTTTGTATACATATGTTTTCATGTTTTATATGAAACATAAAACTGGTTTATTAATTCAAACACATGAGTTGAGTAGCTTCAAAAGTTCTTATTATAAAGAAAAATCAAGAGACAGTGTATGAAATGCATATACATTTTGAAATACGAATGAAGCCAAGGTTCGTAGAAAATGTTTTAAAATACTAGATAGAAACCATGGAATGACCGAGAAGTTTTTTCCCAAATATAGTTGGGTGACTTATTACCGTACTGCTTCGGGGAAGTGGCGTGATAGTAAATTACCCGGATCAAATACTGCAACATCAATTTTTCTCACTTTTGTAATCAAGCCTTCAAAAAGTAAGAAATAAAAATGAAATACCAACACTCTGACTAGATTACTCAGGCTCCAAGCATCGACCAAGTATTTTATAGACAGGGCATGAGAACCATAAAACAAACACCGAAATCAAAATTATTGGTTTGCGAAAAAATGTATCAAAAAGAAAATGCTTTATCTCATAGTCGAAAGATCCAACGAAGCATTGCTATTTATCTTTTGTTGGTCTCTATAGGGAGCAAATTTGTTTTCCGGCAAGTTCGTCCCAATGCTTTGTGAAGTCTGTTTTTCAAGCACGAAATAGAGGCAGTTAGAAATATTTTAGGTAAGGGTTCGCGTGGACATACAACAACTTAATCGGCTATATGTATAGTAAAAACATATTTACATTATAGATCGCTTTGAGGTGCAACGACCAAAGTAAATATTAATAAAAAGCTTACATATTTTTCTAGCAAAACAACTACGTCAAATTACGACAACACTTTTGCCACAAAATGAACGATCTTCGCTGGTTTCGGATACTATTTTTGTAGCTTGTACAACAAGTTAACAACAAATTGGGTTAAGTTCGTCTCTACATCTTTTGACGCGATGCTTTTCAGGCCTACTATTTTCGATAAACTCACAAATTACATAATGTGATTTGATAATAACTTTGTGTTCTGTTATATGCTGTGGGGAACTTGTATTTATATCTCAGCTTTCGAAGCGAAGCATCGAAAGTCGATGGGGGGTAGAATTATGAAATTACTCTCAGGTGGTGTTATTTTTAGTTTGAATTTAGGTACAAGAGGACTGGTTTATTTTTATTACATATCGATGGCTCCAAAGCAAACATTTACACTCATATGAATCACGATTGAAATCAAAATTATTATTTTCGTTTTACTTAATAAGTAAGTACACTGAAGAGGTTGTTTAACCTTCTTAAATGCAGAATGAAAACTTTCATATTATATGCAGTAATTTTTTTTTATTATAATAATAATAATAATAAATAAATAAATAAAAATATTAAACAAAAATTTGAAGATTTATAACTACAAGAAAAAAGTACATCTTACAATATTTTAAAAGTAACTTTAGTACAAAAGTTAATAACAAAAAACAATATACATATAAACAGTAGGTACTTAGAGAGTAGAGATTTGTAATTATACATTTAGGTTTCTCGTAACCTGCCTCACTAGGCTAACCTGTGTTGAGGCAGTTATTTTACATCAATTTATAATGCTGTGGACATACCTACACTTATATTAGAATGTAATCACCCAATAGATTGGTTGCATTAATAATAACAATAACATTTATAATAATAACAGCATTGGTTCATTACTAATTTCGAATTTGGATGAGTGCACCGGTAAATGCTCTATCATTATTTTTTATCCAAATTTTTATGTTTTTTTGAAATTTTTTTGTGAATCACATTTTTTTACACTAATTGGAAGAATGTTGTAAAGTCTTGTTGCAAGGTATCTGAAGCTTCGTTGACCAAAACATTACGTAGAAGACACTTATAAACCATATTGAATAATAATGTTACATTCATTAGAACGTTATCAAATTATATTGATGCTTAGTCTCTTTCTTACACACTAAATAATACTGAAATAAACGATGCTCATATGTCTTCTTCCTCCAAAGGAAAAAGAGTTCTTTTTTATTTCATCTCCCTCACTCGCATTAAGGAAATGAGTTGCCGTTGCCGTGGTGAATAGAAAAGCAACCAGTTGGCTCTGTCAAATCAGCTTCCGAGACTTCAGACGACTGATCTTCGACTGCTGTGTAAATAAATATAATAAAAAACCGATTTCTGAGTTGCATAAGTATATATAGTTTTTATCGTAGTACTTATACAAAATTAGATATACACCATGCTTGTACATAATTATATTATAACACGCAATAATGGTAGGGAGTGCACAGTTTTATTAGTTTTTATTACACTATCTCCACACAGGAGGCCCTGAGGAAAAAATCCCTCGGGGCCTATGTCATCTTTGGGGATGCTGTGTGGAGGAATTTTTTATGGAAAGGAAGGAGAGAAAGTCCTGGGAAGAAAGAAGGTATGAGTGGTAGGAACCTAGGGGTCAAAGTGTTCAGGAGTGATGAACGTAATCCAATCCAACTGCAGTGCAGGGCGATGCATCAAGAGAGTCCGGCTGGAGAGGTCAAAAGGTATCCCTAAACCAGTCTCTTCCGATCCAGGTCGCTAGTCAAACCTCACTCTACGAAACCGGGCACCCCTGCTAAGTCACCAAAAGTAGTGAACCAATTGGGGTGACCTACGGCAGGGTCGTTGATCATCCAATAAATGGTTCCCGGAGCGACACCCATAACCACATCCCAAATGGACAACCCAAATCATCTAGGTATCTTTTGACAGATTCACCGTGATGAAGAAAGACGTGATACTCGCTATACACTCTATACAGTTTATTGTTTACAGTTCGTCATTGTCGTGGTATTGCCTCCTAGTCTTTCCACACCACGATGTACGAGGAAGTTTATCAAATAAATGCCGAGAACAATTACAAATAATGTGAACGCAAACACTGTACGGTTAGACCGATTTGTACAACTCTCTGCGAGTGACAAAACAAAATAAAACGAAAATGGAATGTATCAGACGGCGGCGGTGGTTGCAATTTTTTAACCGCTAGCGCGTTCTTTATCTTCGTGGTTTTACTTTTATCTCTGACAATTCGTCATATGTTGTTTTATCATTAACCCGAGTATTTATTATCTTATCCAGTCTATTTCGGTGTGGACCTCGTACACGTATTATAATAATATACGCTCGGGGCAAGCCTTTTTGACCGAATCGAACCTGGTAACATATTTATAATACGAATGAAAAAGTTCTTTATTTAAAACCACTTTATTTGTTTTATACACGTCGACCGGTTTCAGTTGATCTCAACCTTCATCAGGACAATAAACGTAAAAACGAAATTACAGTACAGAGGAAGATTTTAAGGTAAACAAAAGAAAAAGTGAAAGCATGTAAGAGAGAGAGACCATCAGAGACAAAGTGGTAGAGGTTTAGGGGAAGAGAGTGGGTTACATAGCGATAAGGGGAACAAATAACTGAAAACAACGGATATTACTGCCGAATAACAACAAATAAATTTACTACCGATTGACGTAGAATTTCGAACATAAGTAAATTCTCTTCCCTTTGCACATCTAAACTTTTATCAGAAATAAGGCCTGCCTCCTACGCTAGTAATAACTTAGCCAAACTTTTAACTAATTGTAAAGACAAAGAAGATTTTGAACTTTGGTATCTACAAACTTTATTGCAAGGATTGTCCGGCAATCTACATAGGTAAAATCGCGCTTTACGTTAACGTTAGATGTTAGAGTAAAGAACGTCAGATGTTTAACAAGTATAGGTTTTTCAGAATTTGCTAAACATTTAATTGATACTAACCAAACGCTAAATAGAAATACAGGAATTCAAGTGATACGCAAAAATATGATAGGAATATTAACTGTCAATGAAATTATCAATAAAAAACCAAAAAAAAATCTAATATAAATAAAATCACAGATATTGATAACAAAATTTACAATGTAAACACGGATCCAAAGAAATGTGCAAATATCTTTAACAATTATTTTGGGTCAGTTGGTGAAAAATTAGCACTTAAAATAAAAAAAAAACACCGAAAATAATGATCTATGTACATCACCTTCCAATCCTTATAACACCTTAACCCAATTCCAACGAACTAACACTGATGAAATTAAACAGGCTAATAATGAATTAAAAGGTAATTCTTCCCTTGGTTATGACAATATTTCTGCAGAAATACTTTAAAAAAATTCTGATTCACTTTGCAAACCATTGGCACACATCATAAATACAAGCTTCGAAAATGGCAACTTTCCTTTAAATTACAAAAAAACTATTATTACGCCCATTTTCAAATCTGGTGACCCCACTCTAAGCAATAGTTATAGACCGATTTCTCTTACTTCCAATATAGCAAAAATATGTGAAAAAATTGTTAAAAAACAGAAGTTTAAGTTTATAAAAGAAAATAATATATTAAGTGCACATCAGTATGGTTTTCGAGAAAATTTGAGTACTCAAGATGCTATCGTAGACTTAACAACTGAAATATGTAAATATTTAGATAATAAAAAAAATGCATTGGAATATTTGTCGACTTAAGAAAAGCATTTGACAGTATATCACATTCTAATCTTATCTCTAAACTAACGAAAATTGGTATAACCAATAATGCCTTAACATGGATCAAAAATTACCTATTTCATAGAGAGCAATTTGTCAAGTTAAATGGTTTTCTGAGTGATTCACAGACCAGTAAATTTGGAATCCCGCAAGGGACAGTACTAGGACCAATTCTTTTTATCATTTATGTGAATGATATTTTTAAACTCACTATAAAGTCAAAAATAATATCATATGCTGACGACACAGCGATTTTAACTCAGGGACTAAACTGGAGTGAAACTCAGAAAACGACTGAACTAGATATAAATTTAATAAAAAAATGGTTTGATCAAAATTTATTAACTTTAAATATATAAAAAAACTTTTGTAATATCATTTACTTTGAATACAAATACTACCCCTGAGAATCTAAACATATGTATACACTCATATAATTGTAATCCAAAGTCATATCTATGTAAACCTAACTACTCTATACTCACTGTTAAAACAAATGTAAAATACCTCGGTGTAATTATAGATAGTAATATAAAATGGAAATTACAAATCAATACAACAGTAGAAAGTGAGTTTGAGAAAATTAATTTACGTTTTTATTAGAATAAGAAACATATTAAATATTGGATTATTAAGAACCATATATTTTTCCCTAATTCAATCAGTATTACAATATGGAATTGTTGGCTGGGGTGGTGCTTTCAAAACTTCTCTTTTGCCTTTAGAAATTATCCAAATAATATTAATAAAAATAATTCTAAAAAGCCATACGATTACCCTACCATCGAATTATTTCAAGAATTTAAAGTCCTTTCACTTCATACTATTTATAAAAAAATTACGCTCTTACAAATACACAAAGATTGTTTCAATAATGTGAGCTTAACTCTTTTTTCGAACAGCAATAGAACAAATATCCTTGGTTCTTTAACGATACCACGCTGCAACACCACCACAGCCCAACAATTCTACAAATATATTGGAGTTAAATGGTTTAACGAATTACCCTTGAAATTAAGATTGGAAACAAAATACAAAAAATACAAAAATTCAATAAAAACTCTTTTTATATAACTTATTAACACAACAACTCAATTATAATATTAGATATAATAGATATCCTTTTTCTCTCATTATTTTTTTCCTTTCTCTTTATCTCCTCCTCTTCAGTCCATTGTATTTCTTATCTATTATTTAGTTTAAAAAAAATATATTAATATATTTTTTTCTTATTTACTGTTAATTATCTATTTTTTGTTTAATATATATAAAAAAAATATATATTTTTCCTTTGCTAAACTGTGGTTAACCTGCGTTTATCCGCCTTTTTAACTCGAGCTCTGCTCTTAAAAAGGGTGTAATACGTATTATTTAATGGATTTTAATAGAAAAACTTTATTTCTTGTATGTACATGTAATTGATACCATTATATTATATTAAATAAAAAAAAATAAAAAATATGCTTTAATAATTTAGAAGCATTAGAAATATCAAACGAAAATAAAAATAATTGCCAAATTTTAAACAAACAGAATTAACCGACAGTCCGATTTTAAAGTTGTTCCCCTTCTCCCTACATAACCCCCACCTTTCTCCTACCCCCTACAAGCCTGTTTCGGGTGATCTCTCCCTCTCTTACATGCTTTCCCTTTCACTTTGTTTTCCTTATAAACTTCCTCTGAACTATAATTTAGTTTACATGTTAATTGGCTTGATGAAGGTTGAGATCAACCGAAACCGTTCAATGTGTATAAATCAAAGCTATTCAATACCTCAGGTATAAATCAAACAAAGAAGTTTTAAAGAAAAAGCTTTTTTGTTCGTGTAATGTCAAGCCACAAAGTGTTTGCTTTCTTCCAAATGTATAATGGTCAGAAAAGAGTTAAAAAAAACTTTTGGATCCGGGTATACACTTCGACGCATTAAAAAAAGATATTAAATGGCTGACATTAACCCTTAGTAACCGATTTTAATTATATCAATTTCGGACTTGATTCATCCGAAAACGATAGCTCATATAAAAAAAAATGGGAACAAAAAAATCGACTCCAAATGTTATGCAGATTTCTCGCTTGTAGTAGTTTCCAAATACCGTGTATAAAACCCATATTTGAGTACCATCACACAGCTACTCCATAAATTTATCTACTGCTGCATTTATTTGTGAACGAAACGTTGAACGTAAAATATTCCAATACCGTTTATTTAAGCGTCCGTTATCCCCAACATCTGTATTTTTACAAGGTTTTGCTGGCATACATAACGTGGGAATAGAGAATAGACTAACGTAAAAACAGCTCTTTCTAAAGGACTGTAAAGAGAATAAACCTCTTCCGTACAATCTTGTGTAGAACCTTTCAGAAAATAGCAAGAACCTATGTTTATATTTAAAACCTTGTGGGTCTATTGATCGCAATGTTATTGGAAACACAGAATTGAGTTTCAGGAGCGTCTAGAGCCGTGGGCGTTCCTTCATGATCAAATTAATCATCTGAACGCCTTTCACTTGCTGAAAAGACGGAAAATTTTGAAAAGCTTTTTACTTCTGTGCACATGAACACCAACTTATTTCCAGTTACCGACTTCATAACGCCAAAATATATTTAGATTAAGTAATCTGTTTTCTAAATAGAATGATAAAAAGACATTTTAAAATAATTTGCTTGAGAAAATACCATTGTTAAAAACGTTTTCTTTATTTTTTTAAGTAAAACTTCTTTACGCACGCTTGACTTGGGGAATAAGCTGGCGAATGCGTGACGAGAGCGTTACGAAAACCGTTACGTTTAGAAAGAGTTACGTTTCGTATATTACTGTAGGGGCAAGAGAGAGAGGTGCGAGCACACATTTTTTTCTCTCTTTCTCTCATAGCCAGTAACGTTTGATATGACTAAGACACGATGCAGGCCTTTTGTCTTTTTTACAATGTAGGAGCAAGAGAGAGAGCAGTGCGTGCGCACATTTTCTTTCTCTCTTCCAATCATATAGATGGAGCTAAAGAAGTTTTACTTCAGTCGTGTGGTCTAAAGCACACTCGTTTTTTTCTCTTGTAATGTAGCTTTTATAAAACATTTTCGCACTTTGTGTTAAATCGTATTAATTACCACAAAAGTGTAAAAAAAAAAAAATTCTGAACATATTAATAATATTCTTTATAAAGCGCCGTATTTGCATAAAACCACTTCTTCTCAATTATTGTTTCTTTTTCTCAACAAAAGTTCTAACCAGTCAATAAAATGGTTTAAGACTATTAATTTCACCAGTACCCGTGGACATATGAATATATCTGAACCTGCCCTAAGTGATAAAAGCGTATTATTTCCCCCTCCCCATAACGGTTCCATGGAGCCGCCTTGGATCGACGAGAGCCTCGCTTGAATCTAAAAAATGTGACGTCATCATTCTTGTCTTGACCAGCGCCAAGCACGTATCGTACATTTTACGAACAAAAATGAGAACTAGTGCTATACATTATACCCTAATATATGTGCATATAGCGAATGTGGGCATTTTTCCAGTGAGCTCGTCGCTGGTTACAGGGGTAAGTAAATTATGAAACATTTGTAAAAGTGTCTTAACTAAATACGGCAACAAAATATTCCCCTGTGAAAAAAGAGCGAACTTTCCTTTGCCGCATTTGGACTACGCAAATATGTTAATAACGTGGCGGGCAATTCGCGCTCCCATGTAAAAAGGTCTATTCATTCAAAAGCAGATTTTGCTTATAAGAACTAAATGGTGATATTATAATGCGAGGTGCTATATACTGTCAGATTGATTTTTTAACGAATCAGTCATCTTTCCCCTCTTCGCCCTCCATAGTTTGGTTTTACCCCCTCATCTGTATCTTCTCGTCTATCCATTTGGATGTCTATGCCAGTACCTGTCTAGATTATTTCTTTTAAATTACTAAATTTTAAAATAAAATGTTATGAATCAAAAAGATTAATGTTGAGGGTGTAGAGTATTACGAAAATATAAAAATATATCTTCTCAGTGCAATTTTTTCGATTTGGGCAACATCTTCATACCTGATATGATTTTAGATTTTCACGGCCAAAAATTTTATGGTTATTTCCTTTTGGGGTATTATGCCGTGTTGCGCTACCTCCTCCTTTAGCCAACGTTTCGGACAGCGTTACAGTGTCCATCATCAGGGCAGATGTGTAAATGTTAGAGATGAAATGTGTGCTTAAGTACTTGGTATCCGGTAATTGACGGCTACACCAAAACTAAATGCAAAAAACCATCTTGAAGTATACTGTAATGCCAGCCCGCAGTGGATTGGTGCTGGCAACACGGTATTGCTTCGAAGTACTTAAGCACACATTTCATCTCTAACATTTACACATCTGCCCTGATGATGGACATGTAACGCTGTCCGAAACGTTGGCTAAAGGAGGAGGTAGCGCAACACGGCATAATACCCCAAAAGGAAATAACCATGTCTTCATACCTGTTTATTTATTATTATTTTTTTTTGTTTACAATTTTTTACAAAAAAATGTGTTCTTACTGGTGTACCTCGTCCTAAGGTCACATTATAGGTACATGTACAATCTTATTTGAAATATACGTAAATACCTATGTTAAAATATTACAAGACGAAAATTATAACGTTATATCTAAAAGAGGGCACAATACAAGCATTAATCTTTGTTAGGTTGCAAAATTGAATTCATATTCTTCCATCCCATGTCCATAATCCATATCTGAATGCTTCTTTTGAAGTCGGTTTTTTTTTTATGGTTTTTATTGATTAAATAATTTTATAGAGAAGTATTACATATTTCTTTATCCAAAAGTCGTTTTAGTTGTAGGTTGGTGGAATGTTCGTTGTAATGTGAATCTTGTGAATCGGCCCGAGTTTGTCTGTGTAAAGTTATCCTGAATTTTTGAATGCGTACATTAGAATAACTTTGGTATATAATTATTTCAGTTGCATTAAATTCAGTGTTTTAAAAACGTAGTCTGTAGAAGTTCTGATGAGGATTCTAAGTATAATTTTCAATTTGGAAGGCGGGTATGGGTACCGCCGCCCCGGGAACCATTTATTGGACAACCAACACCCCTGCCACAGGTCACCCTAAGTGATTTGCTACGTTTGGTGACTTAGCAGGGGTGCCCGGGATCATGGGATGAGGTTTGCCTAGGTCTTGGTGGCGAATACATTTGCCCAACCACTGTGTGGCGGGCTAGATCGGAGGAGACTGATTGAGGGAGGCCTTTTGACCTCTCCAGCCGGATTCTCCCGACCCTTCGCCTTGCACCACAATGTGAGGAATAGATTCATACGTCCGTCACTCCTGGCCACACTGACACCCAGATTCCTACCCACCCTTCATACCTTTTTTCCTTCCCATATCTTCTTCTCCTTCCTTTCCCTTAAAAAACCCTCCACACAGCATCCTCAAAGATGAAATAGGCCCCTAGGGAAATTGTTTTCCTCGGTGCCTCCTAAGTGGAGCTAATGTAAAAAAAAAAAAATATTTTCAAAATTGCCCTTTGTGCTATGAGGACTGGTTTTATAGTGGAATCGCACGAGCTTCCCCATTCGATAAGACCATATTGTAGATGAGATTGAGCTGATGCATAATGCGTTTTATTCAGCTATTCTTTATCTAAAATGTTTCTTATTGTTTCGAAAAAAATTATTCCATATTTATGGTTAGAGTAAGAACTCAATGTCCACTCTACGCTAGCAGTGCCTATGGATCTCGACAAATTCGTCCGCATGAACCAAATAGCAAGGTACTGAAGGTACGTCACAAAGGGTACTTACGGTAGGTTGTCTTACTTGTGGAATGTCGGGATTCCTTGGTCGGCACTTGAATATTTTAGAATGAAACTATTAGTAGGTACTTGTATTAGTTAACGGCGGTTATAGTCCTTGGTCGGTACTTGAATATTTTAGAATGAAACTATAGGTAGGTACTTGTGTTAGTTAACGGCGGTTATAGTCCATGGTCGGCACTTGAATATTTTAGAATGAAACTATAGGTAGGTACTTGTATTAGTTAACGGCGGTTATAGTCCTTGGTCGGTACTTGAATATTTTAGAATGAAACTATAGGTATTTGTATTAGTTAATGGCGGTTTTATAATTACTGTGATGATTCACGGTAACGGTAACGTGACGGCAAAAAATGGCAATAAACATACATGCCTTATCGCTATAATGCTCCAGCTCTCTCTTACACATTAAGTAATGGTAAGACATACAAAACACGTGTGGCTGTTTCCTTTAAAGTCCTACTTTTTGCGATGGAAATTGCAATTCATTTTTTTTTTTTGTGTGAGGGAGAGGTATACAGAAAGTTTCCTTTGGGGGGTGCAGTTATACGATCACCGTTTATTTCATTTTCGACCGTTGTTATTTAGTGTACAAGAAAGAGCTGCAGCATTATAAGTTTTAGTACAAAAGCACAACCATTAGCGCATTGACATTTGACGTTTTTGAATTTTTGGAATACACTCACAGGTATTATCCTTGTAACTATATTCCATACTTTCAAAATTATCGTCACAGCAAGTAGTATTGGTAGGGGTTTACGGAGATGTCACGGTGCGATGTGTGAGAGAGATACAAAAAAATTGTGACTTTTTTCCTTTGGAAGAAACGTCTTTTGAAAGATTTGCAGCATTATTGTATTAAGAAACGTATGTTTATTGCCTTTTTTATGCCGTCACGGTACCGTCACCGTGAATCGTTACGGTAATTATAAAAGCGTCCGTTGGATTTAAACCAGTAAGTTTGAATTCTAGCCATATTATTGGCAAAGCAAAATAAACCTGTCAAGATTTAATTCGACGTTACGAAACAGTGGAAAAGAAGAATTCATTTAGGGTTAAAGTTAAGGCGCCGTATTCCCGCTCAAAAAGAAGAAGATGGAGAGATATGTAATTACGAATGTTGGAGAGAGCGCGCTAATATTTAAAACGATAGAAATAAAGTGAAAATTGTGAAAATGTTTAATAAAATACGACTCGTCTAAAAAAGAGCAAAAATCTCATGGAGGCTGTCTACAACAGCATTAAAGGAAACACTGTAAAATTTTCATACATTTAACTTGTAAAATAACTGAAACAAATGTGAATATAATAATTTTCGGGACATATTTATAAGAAGTATAAGAACTTTTTTCAATCGTCTTCCAGAAGAAATCAGAAGCATTAATGATAAAACCCGAATACTGCTCTCTATCAAGAGACATTTTAAAATATTCTTAAGAAAAAAAACTACTGTCAATTAATCTTACAAATATCCTTAGTTTTCCATTACATTCTTTCTTTTTTTAAAAAAATTCACACCAATTATCAAATAAATACTGCAGCTCACATATATTTATGTACAATTAATTATTTAAGTACTAACTTATAACTAATAACTAATAGCATTTATGTACACTCCCCTTCCATACACAAGCAAATGCTTTAAATGGAAGGGTAGTAAAAAAAAAATACCTGTAAAAAAAATATATATTTGTTGTAAAATTGTAATTATAATAAATGATTCAATAAATAATTAAAAAATATATATATATTTTGCGATTTTTTTCTATCGAGGGAATTTCATATAATTTGCGTTTCGATGTGGGGAATGTATAGATATTATCTTAAAAAATAACATATATTTTTTTAAGAGCTTAAAAACTTCAAATGTTTAAGGGAGACATGTAGTAAATCGGTAGAAATTCGGGTAGCGGCGGCTTAAGAAGATCACACAACACCTATTTACAACCCTAATTGCGGAGAAGGTGTGTAAGAACTAAGGAAGGAGAAAAACAGGAAAGGTTACAGGTTATACTGTTTGTTATTACGCCTGCCTTCATAAATGATATTAACGTTGTACGTGTGTTTTTTTAATATTCAAAGATAATGATGATTGATGCTGCGGAATATTTGACAGCAATACTATTTGATGTGGCCTACAGGTGGAAGTGTTAGTTTGTTGAGATAAGGTGAGATGAAAACACGTTGGATGTGCGTAGTCAAATTTTATTATCACGAACTTCAAATCTTTTTTGTACTTAACCGACATTCCGGGGTGATTTTGGTAGTTTAGGCGCCGCAACCGGGCTCAAAAAGAAGAAGATGGAGAGATATGAAATTACGAATGTTGGAGGAGCGCGCTAGTATTTAAAGCGACAAAATCGATGCGAAATTGTGAAAATATTGATTTGGAAACACTGTGATTTTTTTCATACGTATTACTTGTAAAATAACTGAAACAAACCTGTTCATAATAATTTTTGGAGCATAATTTGCGATTTTTTTCTATCGAGGGAATTTTATATAATTTGCGTTTCGGCGCGGGTAATGTCTAGATATTATCTTCGAGAATAACATATATTTTTTGAATAGCTCTAAAACTTAATCAGCCTTACTAAAAAAACCCAGTCAAAATTATATTCAATTGACAAACGGCCGCGGATGTGAAAACATTACTAATTAAAAATTTGTTCTTTGAAAGAAATACACATGGTTTCCGCGGCCTGAGAGGGTAGTTTATCTCTGTTTTAACCATTGATGTTCGAACGATATTTGTAATTTTTCCATAGTATTTTGAATGTTCTATATATTTCTTATTTTTGAAGGTGTCGTAAAAATAAATACCATTTATGAAAACTAGATAAAATTACCTTTTAGATTTGTGTATTTGAAATACACTTTAGCTTTCAAAAACTGCCATATTTTAAGATTCAAACTCGGAAAAAATGGAAAAAATTTCCTCCCACACATAGACATATGAATATTAATAGACCAGAACATAAAGGTGAGGGGAAGAAACCAACTACAGCGGGGCGCAGAGCGGGAAGATGAATTCGGTGATATGTGATTCGTCAATAACTCAATCTGAGAGTATATGGGCATCTCGCATTATAATATCACCATTTAGTTCTTAAAAGTAAACTCTGCTCTTTAATGAATAGACCTTTTTACATGGAAGCGCGAATTGCTCGCCGCGAAACGAAGAAATTTACAAATTCCAAATACAGCAAAGTAAAGTTCGCCTATTTTCATAGTCCAATATTTTGTTGACGTATTTAGTTAGGACACTTTTACAAATGTTTCATAATTTACTTACCCCACAAAACAGGGACGAGCACACGCCATGTATCTCGAGTGATAGTGGTGTTACAAAAACGACCATATTATGTGATCTGAATAAGCTTATAATAAAGTAAAATAATGCTTTCCTATGGAATGTAATACGACAATTGGGTTTATTCTCTTTTTCACTTCTATTTTTACACGTTTTCAAAACACAAGCCACTATTTTTGCCGTGTTATTTCGTAAAATGCACCGATGAGTACTCGACGCTGGCTCGCAGAAGAATGATGACATCACATTTTTTAGATTCACGCGAAGCCATACTCCATCCCAGCCGGTTCCAATGGAACCGGTATGGGGAGGGGGAAATAATACGCGTTTATCGCTTAGGGCAGGTCTATTAATATTCATATGTCTATGCTCCCACAACATTTTTGACCAAAATGTAGAGGAATTTAAATAAAATCAAAATTTAAAAAACACAGTCCTTTTATGTAATAAATTTGGAAGGAAACTATCACCTCACTTTTTCATCGTGTATTCAATAAAAAAATAATAAAAAATTTAAAAGTTTTGTTTTTTGCCAAAAAAATAACTTAGAAATAATACCGAAATTTAAAACAGATTTCTTGCATCTCTAAAGACGTTATTTTTTTTGATACGTTTACGAATACATGTATTAGATTTTAATATTATAAAAAATTATCACTTTTAAGGAATTCTCTTAAAATAAAGATCTTAAAATGAAAATTTTATCTTTTAAGTAACCTATAAAAAACAATATTCTGACAGTTCAACTTTGAAAGTACGGCGTATGTACAATAACTTAATTAAACTGATCTAAACTACACAAATAACATGGTAAATATATCCATTATGTGAACAGAAGAGTAAATTCGTCACTACAATAGAAATTATTAAGTAAAATCACAAAATTTTCGATATACCGCCATAAAACACACCGAGCTGTTTTGTCATCGCGGGCTGTCGCGGGCCGAAGAACTAATGCATAGGCGCGCCAATAATGCCCCTTGCGGAGAAAAATTAAAACAACATTGTTTCCTAGTAAATTAAAACCATATACAACGTTGTCACATCTTAATGCGTTTTAACAGCGTGACCACGTAAGTAACTTTATTGGTAATAAAACGTGTTTAATTGTATACGAGGTATATTTATGTTATTGCAATAACACAGTTAATCGGTCGCGCTGTGGTTTTTTTTAGTAAGGCTGAATGTGTTTAAGGGAGATATGTAAGAATTCGGTTTAAATTCGGGTAGCGGAGTCTTAACACGTCCCGTTACATTTATTAACAAGTAACGATTTCGCTCTACTATTTTTTCACAAGGTTTGTCTCTCTAACTGCCCATCTATTTGTACAATTGTTTTGTTTTTAATAATACTTTCCTCTTTTGGATTTTCACCCCTAAACACGACAGTACCAGTTAAGATTTAAAATAGCAATATGGATAGCTTAGATAAAACATTTCTTTACAGTAAATAAAACAATATACAAGAAGTAATAAAAAAACTCGTATATTATTTTTTATTTTTATTTTTTTTATTTGTTTGTTTATTTAGTACAAGATTATACATGTAAATACATAATTCATTAATTTTTTTGACTGCCCAACTAGGAGTATTCCCGTTTTAGGACAGTCAAATTATTATGGGTAAAATGGAACATGATTTGTATTTGTACAAAAGAGAAAGAAAATTGATGAAATAAAAAGAACAAAAAGAATATAAAATAAAATAAAAAAGTTTAAAACCTAGTAACTGTTATTTGTTTAGCATAGTTATTAAAATAATATAAATTTAAAAAAGAAAAGGTAAATAGGTACATGTAGGTAACTAAAAGAAATTGAGAGGGTTAAAACATTTAGGTAACTTTTGTATGCATTGCATATTATAGTCCTACATACATGTGTTGTAGAAAAAAAGAAAGAAAAGGAGAAGAGAAAGAATAAAATAAAAATGAAATAACCAATTAAAACATATAATAGCCGTCGGTTGTTTAGCATGGTTGTTGAAATGATAATAAAAATAAATAAAAGTTATATATGTGTGTACTTAAACGCAAATGATTAAAATATAAGGTGGTAACTGGTGTTTGCCTTTCATATTTTAATCCTACGTAAACATTTTATATAGTGAGAACAGAAAAAATATAGCAAATATAATTTACACTTAATACCTAATTATTACTGTTGTTTGCTTAGCACAGTTATTAAAATAATAGGTATATATATACTTAAAACTGGTGTTTACATTGCTTATTGATAAGCCCACATAAATATATATATACATATTTTGTTTAAATATTAATAAAAAAGAGAGGAGATATTAAGAATAAAATAAAATATTCAATTAAAACATAAGATTAACAGCTGCTTGGTTAGCTTTCTAATTTAAAAGTAATAGGTAGGTACATACATACACATAATAATAAAGATTAGAAAAAAAGGGTATCTTTTGAGAATTTTTGTTGGAATTTTTGTTGTTGTTTTTGGTTTGTATTTGATTTCATTTTTTGTGTAGTAAAAGTTCACTCTCCTTTCTCCCTAATTGTTGAAACCAAGTAGTGGTCAATTTACGAAGAACACCTGTGCTTTCTTTTTTCCAAGCATCAGGCATGAAGTTGTATAGGTTTGGACCTAAGAAAGAGAAGTGTCTGAGCGAGAGATGTTTTGGTTGTGGAAGTTACAATTGGATTTCTCCGTGAGTGTCGGGTGTCGTGAGAGTGGTTAATAGATGGGTAGAGGTGGCGTTGTTTATGGGTGTTTAAAATTAATTTTCTCATGTACAGTTGCCTAACATCTAGAACTTGTAAGTCTTGAAATAGTGCATCACTGTGATATCTAAATGGTTTTTTGAGGATTACCCTTAGTAGTGATTTTTGAGCTTTTGCTAATTTATCCAAAACAGTTTTTGCACATCCACCCCAACCCAAGGATGCATAGACTAAAAGTGACCCACACATAGCATCATAAATGAGTTTCAATTCTTTTTTACGTAAGATGTTTCTGATTGCCATAAACATGTACGTGAGCTTTCTAACCTTTGTGGTGACTAGATCCACGTGACCGTCCCATCTAAGATATTTGTCTAATATAACACCAAGGTATTTTATACTGTCCACGCATTCTAATTTATAACAATTACAGGTAGTTGAGTCAGTGCATTTATGTACGAAAATATTATATGCTTCCTTGGGTTGGCCGGCTTCTGTCGCACTAAATCGTATAAATTTTGTTTTTTCCGAATTGAGTGTTAACAGATTACAGTCTAACCAAAGTTTTAGCTGTTTTATTCCATCCTCTGCTTTGCAGTGTACATCGTTCCATGTTCTTCCTTCAAATATTAAGACTGTATCATCTGCAAACGTTATAATGTGATTGGAAAAATTGCTGTTACACAAATCATTTATATAAATACTGAACAAAATAGGTCCTAAGGTATTCCCTTGGGGTACACCAAATTCTACAAGGACCGGATCACTAATAGAATCGTTAATTTTAACTTTTTGGTATCTGTTAGCAAAGTAACTACCCATCCATTTGTGTAGCTGTCCCTGAATACCTATAGCCTTTAGTTTTTTTAGAAGTATTTTATGCGAAATGGTATCAAAAGCTTTGGCAAGATCTAAGAAGAGAGCAATAGACTTATTTCCCCTGTCAATATTTTTGGAAATAATATCTGCCAGTTTAGCAATTGCATCTTCTGTTCCTAGACCTGGTCGAAAACCGAACTGGTTGTTAGATAAGATTTTATGAGTTTCGAGGTAAAGGGTGAGACGATTTTTTACGATTTTCTCAATAATTTTTGAGAACGAGTTGAGCAGAGATATTGGCCGATAATTATGTATATCCGATTTGATTCCATTTTTGTGAATCAATATAACAGCTGATTGCTTAAGGTGGTTTGGGAATATTCCTGTCTTGAAACTAAGATTACAAATGTATGCAATAGGATTCGCTATGAGTGGTTTTAATACTTTCAGCAGATTTGAGGAAATTTTGTCTGGCCCACAGGCATTAGATGACTTAAGCTCATCTATCATTTTCATGACTTCATTGGTCGTTGTTTGAATCTCGTCTGTTTTATGATTAAGAACATTTGTAGGTATGTTGGCTAGTTCAGACTCAGTTTTCTGACATTTTTCAAGGATTTTATTTGCGAGAGAGGCTCCTACTGAAGTGAAATAGTGATTAGCAAAATTAGCCATCAATTTGGGGTTAGTAGTACTTGTATTTTTAATATCCAATGATTGTATGAAAGATGATTTGCTATTTTTTGTTTTGGTAATTTTACGAAATATTTCCCAGAAATGTTTTGGAGTTATGGTGTTTTCGTATATATATTTTTTGTAGAAATTTTCTTAATTGGAATTAATTAGTTTTTTACATAAGTTTCTATATTTCTTATATTTTTCTTGAACTAGAATATTATCTGATTGTCTTTTAGCATTTTTGTGAAGTTGATTACGTCTGTGGATGGATTTGACTAGACCAGGGGTGATCCATGGCATGAGTTTAAATTTTTTGTTCGGTATAACTTTGTTGACAGTGTGATTGGATATGTAGTATTGTAATTTTGTGATAAATTGCTGCATTGCTTGGTCAGTGTCAGTCTGATCTATTACGTTTTGCCATTTTTCTGTAGACAGCTCCTCAACCAGTGCGTTGTAATTTATTTTAGAAATATATTTATTTTTAGAAGCAGAGGAAGGCTTATTTCTTAGGCCGAGCGCTGTAGTGTAATGATCTGAAATTGTTGTGTGTATAACAAACGAGTCCGTAAAATCAATGTTTTTAACATTGATGTGATCCAAGCAGGATTTACATGTACCTTGTACTCGCGTTGGGGTATCAATTATCGGAGTAAAAGCGTTTTCAGTGAGAAAACATAAATAATCATCGGATTGGCGATGATTGTCTAGAATTGTATTAATATTTAAGTCTCCAGTGATTATTTGATGTTCTGGGTTATCTGTGTTGTTAATGATAGAGTGGGGTGAATTTAGAAAGGAATCGATGTTGTGAAATGATGGTGATCTACAGATTGCAAAAATGCATAGGTTTTTGTTAAGCACAATTTTTAGACAATTAGCTTGTGATAAATTGAGTTCGTCAACTTGCGTCTGAATACCGTCCCTGACATAAATTACAATACCACCAGCTTTATTTATTATACTCGTTGTGTGGTACTCAGTATAATTTTGTATCTCTTTGGAGGTGAAGTATTTATTAATCCAGCACTCAGTTAAAACTAGTATATCAAATATGAAATTAAGTTCGTCCAGAAATACGAGAAAGTCATCAATGTTGGTAATACTTCTTATGTTCTGGTGAATAATTTTCAGACCGTACGATTCCCAACAATATTTATTCATGTCTTCAGGATTATCAATCACATTTTTGATACATGTGAGCAAGGTTTCTTCGGGTCTGTCAAAAGATACTTGAATCATTTATAGTT
This sequence comes from Limnephilus marmoratus, assembly GCA_917880885.1. NCBI lineage: Eukaryota > Metazoa > Arthropoda > Insecta > Trichoptera > Limnephilidae > Limnephilus > Limnephilus marmoratus. Next base: position 21,374,786 of record OU862924.1, on the reverse strand, counting down.
TCTTTTTTTAAAGTTAATTAAGTATATCCACAATGATAAACTTTGGGAATATACAGATGTGTGTGTGGTGATTGAGTAAAATAGTATGTGTATGCTTGTATTAGTGAGTCATAGTGTGAGAAGGGTATTTTCAGAGGTAGATTAAGAACACTAGATGTACCTTAGGTTAAAAAATTTATCCAATTTGCAAATACAAATACTCGTACAGCATTTTGGACCTAAAATCTTCTAATACTATGGTTCTAAACTCTAAAACATACTCATACTCTCTTTCAAAAACATTATGATAATTATTATTATCTACGCTATGCAAAATCATGTGATCATATGAAAATTAGATCGTTAGAAATATTTAAGATGCTTTAATGAAATACTGCGAGTACAACACATATTTGCCTTTGAAATAACCGAGTATTTTGTTAACTCTTCTTTTTAAAAGCCTAGAAAAAATACCTAAATTATCAGGCCTTTAAAAACTGGTTTAAAATTCAAAATCTTCCACTTGGGAACCTCTTTTCGGTTATTGTTTAATTGTATTATTTCGAAAAATAAATTCCTAGAAATTCATCATAAAACATTAAAATAATAATAATGATTTATTGTCTTCCTTTCTTAGTAAGGGAACGTACCCATACTACGTGACACGTTTAGGGTTTAGATATCAGAACACTTTCGTGCCTGTAAACTTGGCCACCCTGACAAATCGGCAATCGCCGAGCACTTAATCGAAACCGGCCATTACTTTGGATTTGTCCCTGAGGTCCTGGGAAGACCCAAATCTCATAGAGCACGCCTGATTACGGAGGCAATTGAAATTCACAAAAATCCTATAAATATTAATACAGACGACGGAGCTAAGCTCAATAGTTCTTGGTATCCGGTAATTGACGGTTACATCAAGGCTAAATGCAAAAAAACATGTTGAAGTATATTGTAGCGCCAGCTCGTAGAGGAGTGGACATGGCGACACGGTATCGCTCCTAAGTAGATAAGTACAAACATCACCCCTAAGTATTTCACATCTGCCCTGATGATGGACACTGCAACGCTGTCCGAAACGTTGGCTAAAGAAGGAGGTAGCGTAACACGGCATAATACCCCAAAAACTAATAACAAAAATACTTTTGGCCGTGAAAATCTAAAATCAAATAAGACAGTGTTTTTTTTATAATTCAGTTCACTAGATTCGGTTTTAGTCTGTATTTGATATCAGTATATTTTCTATTTCTGATCTCCGTATATTTAATATCCAGCTTTTTATTTGAAATTTAAATGTTATGGTTAAATGTTGAGGTTTTTGAGTGAGAGGGGTATTTTATTATAGAGTTTAATGCCATAATATAAGAAGCTTTTCTGCCCAAATGTTGTGTTAGTAGTTACTTGTTGGATATGTTTCTGACCATGAGATCTAATGTTTCTTATGTACGTGTTAGTTTTTATTTCTTGGGTTTTGTACTTATGAATGTAAATGAGTATAGGTTTTAGAATATAGTTGTTTAATTAAAATGATGTTAAGATTGTTGAAGATTTCGTCAGTGCTAGTTCTTACAGGAACTTTCAGTATAATTTCCACTATTGCTTTTTGAGTTTTAATTAGTGGATTTAGTATGTTTTTATTTGCACTCCCCATCCGATAATACCGTATTCTAACAGTGCAATCAGTGCAGAGAGCCATGTAAATCTTGATTAAGTCTTTTTTAATGAGGAGATTCCTGATAGTTTTGAAAAAATAACTCAGTTTTTTTAATTTTATTATTTAAATAAGTAATGTGTTCGGTCCATTTTAAGTTTCGGTCAATTTTTAGACCCAGATACGTTAAATGTTTGTGCCTGAGCTTCGCAAAATAAAATTAAACACACTTTTTGTCGATTTTTTTTTATGAATAAATCGAAACAGGCGGCTTGTGTTCAACGGGAATTCAAACATTATCGCTGTCTACATAAGGCGTGTTGTTTTTAGCGATTTGATCTCTAATTTTACAGGACGCGACGCGACGTTGAGATCTCAAATAGAGGGCATACTAATACCATAATAAGAACTGACACTAAAACCACACAACTGCACTAAAAATACTATATATTAGGCAATTTTATGAATTACCTTTACACATTTCTAAGAAATTTTTCAGGTTATTCAAATTATTCATTTTTAACATGTGAATTAAATCCTCAGCGAGGGAGATCCTAGACATTATTTTATTTCAATGAGTTACAAAAAAGAAGGATAGATAATGAAACATTTATAATTTTTTGAAAAGGAATCAGAAAAGAATGCCATCGATTTAATTACTATAGATTAGCCCTCTCATACGTAATTTCAATCAAAAAGTAACATCACGTATGAGTAATTTCATAATACAACCACCCATCGAATCTTTTGTTTGGCGTAATTGTTTTGGTAGGAAGAAATTTAACATTATTTATCAAAAATTTTTATCGATACGCCGCGCTGCCTCAAGTCTATATGAATGGTATATATATATTTTTCATAAAACTGATTATTTTTTTTAATATTAAAGTCCGCGATAGCTCATACATAAATATTTCTAACTGCCTCAATTTTTGTATTTTAAATATTATCTTCACAAATCTAGTGATTCCTTTCCCGTGAACTTGCTAAATAAGTATTTTTGGTTCCGATGTCATTTTTAAGACCCACTTGCCTTGTCTAGATATCCTTGGTCGAAGTTCTAAGAATGTCAAAGAAAACATTACGAAAGGTCTCTAAAATTTTTTTAGAATTCGACGAAATTTATATTTAAAATATTGATAAGATGAAGATGAGGAGGGGTATAGAATGTGAATGTTAATGTGAGTAAAGCAACGAGAGCATACTGAGAACAATATCCATCATCTCTGACTAACCCTCGAGAAAAGGTGTGATAGTTAGGTAGAAAACTAGATAACGAAGATAAATTTAAACCATGTTACATTTCTAGAATATTGCGTTATGAAAAATATTAGCCAAGCAATATTACCATTCCAAAATTGATGATTATTGGCAAAGACCAAAACCAATCCCGTTTAAAAAATAATTACGAAATGGTTCACGCCACGCCAAAAATAATCGGAAAGGTTCCTCACTGAAATCAACGAGTGACTGAAAAAGGAAACGAACTGTTGATGAACTTACTGATAAATAGGAAGGGTCGTTTTTTTACACCGTGATCGTTGAAATTACTTTCAAGAGTCGCATGAAGCATTTTTCTGTTTTTCCTGTTCCAACAACTCATGTACAAATTATGTGGGAAATTGCGAATACACAGTGATTTCATTTGGTCGTGTGTATTTCGATTTGCACTGTTTCTCACTATTGCGTTTTAAATACAATACAATAAATTGAAACAAAAAGTTGACATGATTCAACTACGAGCTAAATAAAAATAAAAAAAATCCACGCAAAAGTGTTTTTTCCGACATGCCACGAGTGGCGCTTCTGTCTATTATGAATTTAATTTGTTATCCATCCTGTCTTCTTATTTCTTATGTAATTATGTTATGTTAATTTTGTTCATTTCTTATTACAAGGAGGAAATCTATAATTAGTTTGCTTTCGTAAAAAAATTAAATTCAGCTATTGACCTTCGATTAATCAGTCGGACCGATGAGCTTGTTTTCAAGCTACCTACAACATTGCGAGACATATGTAATGACGTATGAGGCGTACCTGACTTATCAATAAGTACGTAAATAAATAATATTATTCAGTCATTAACATATAATGTGTCTGTATTTAACTATGTTTTTTAAATTACAACCAATACAAGGAATTACCGGGCGAGTGCCTAACCTAACCACGTAAATTTAAAAAGAAAAAGTGGTTTCAACGTTTATTTACACATAATAATAAGTAAAATTTTCAAAATTTTAAGTAACCCCCGACACGAAAAAGAGCCGATGACCTTGAAACGCCTGAACATTTTTTTCTGAATTGTGGCTAAGAACCATCTGAATCACGTTAGTTTTCAAACAAAAAAAAACGCATCATAATCGGTCCATTCGTTTAGAAGCTACGATGCCACAGACGTGACACATATACGGCGTCACACAGGCATACAGACGGTGGTCAAACTTACAACTTACAACACCCGTCCGTTTTGCGTGGGGAGTTAAAAATAAAATAATTGTACATGTAAAATATATTATGTTTTTTTTACAGATAAATATAAAATAAATATTACACTTTTAAAACAGTGTAGTATGAAGTAAGAATATTAGAGCAGTTATTTACCATAAACAAACAAGCTTTTTGTTTGGTGTGGCAATTTCACTGAAATAAAATCACATAAAAAAATATTACGTTTAGTTTTCACAATACAGAAAAGAATGTAAGAAAAATATTCGTCCTACTCGGAAAATAGAGGTTATCTCAAAGTCGAACATAATGAAAATATAATACAAAATATATGATATCATTTACTCTACTATTTCGAAGATTACTAACCCAGTTTACCTACTTATAATTCATGTTTTCACAAACATATATTTTAATAAATGCCTACATGCAAATTAACGTATTATGTAGTTGATATCCTTGAGTATATGATGATATTGTATTTAAATAGTCTAATAACAAGATGTGGGTGTTTAATTCTGTTTGCTTTGTCATTATCAACAGTCGTTAGTGGTTATTTTACCGATTTAGAGCAACCTTTGTTGCCCTTTGAGCAATCATTTTATTTGTTGAATTAATTGCAATCACTGTTTCTAATAATGAACATGAGTTAATCTACGTATGCTCAATATTTATAGAAAAAAAATATTAGTGTATTATATTGTTTTATTGATTTTATTTAACATTTATTATTAGCTTGTTTTGTATAGTGGTGTATCACCTAATAAGATTTAAAAAAATGACCTAGAAAATATATACTCATTACGCAGCGAAAACTCCACGACGTCAGAGCTCACCGTTCGAGAGATTTTTACGATAAATTATATTAAAAAAATCCTGGGACTACCCAACAGAAGCCTGTTTGAAGAATTTCAAGTACCCACATTTAAAGATTCATATATTAAATATTCATTAATTCAAATTATAAAAGAAAAAGATAAATATCCATTTTTAAATTAAAACAGAACTCGACTTAAACATGTTTTTCTATGCCCAAAACTAAAAACGTCTTTTGCACAGCATCATTAAACTTACCAGGGAAGAACTTTTTTTAATCGTCTACCGGAAGAAATCAGAAGCATTAATGATAAAACTCGAATACTGCTCTCTGTCAAGAGATATTTTAAAAATATTCTTAAGGAAAAAACTACTCTCAATTAATCTTACAAATATCCTAAGTTTTTCATAACATTCTTTCTTTTTTTTTTAAATACACACCATTATCAAAATAAATACGGCAGCTCACATATATTTATGTACAATGAATTATTTAAGTACTAACTTATGTATAACTAATAACTAATAGCATTTATGTACACTACCCTTCCATACACAAGCAAGTGCTTTTAACGGAAGGGTAGTAAAAAAAAAACCTGTGATGTTAAATCATCATGTAAATACCATGTAAACCTTATTTTTAAAAATAAATATATATATATAACAAAAAAAAAAAAAAAAAACACACATTTACGAAAACAAGAGTTATTTGTTTTTTTTTTTTTTTTATCGTGGATATACGCTAACTAAAATTACATCATATGTTATATTATTTATTTATTTAATTATTTATCAACGCCCGTGTTAGAAGCTTTTACAGCACAGAAAAAAATATAAAGAATTTATTACAACAACATTTTTTATTTGTTTGGTGATAAATTGAAGATGCCCATTAACTTTGTATAATAATTTCCCTAGTATTCTACACCATCCCATTTTAATAAATTGTCATGAGGAATCCAAAAGCTTCCAATGCAGGCAATTTTGGACAATCAACTAGAAAATTTAAATTTTCATACAGAAATTACTAAGTTAGTGAAAATCCTTGCCTGATAATTGAAGCATAATCATATCATTTAAAAAAGTATTTTAGTTGAACAAAATTGCTGGAATACCCATTTTAGAAACTTACCCATAAAACCCACTTAGAAAATGTAAGAATTCATTTTGTATCATTTCAATAACTTGTACATGAATATTATAATAGTGGGTTCCAGACAAGAGAATTATACTCAAGTTGACTACTAACAAAGAAAAAATATGTAACAAAATATATTTATTGAGACGGTAAACCAGAGTAAAAATGTCTTCCGAAACTCCTGCAAAGAACTGAAAGCTCAATAATGATTATTAGGAACAAGCCGTGTCAGACTTTTATGTTTACTTTCCATGCAACGAGAAATAAACGACGAATACAAAACCCCTTTTAATGTCTAGAGGGGATGTTTATTACTAAAGTATCTGCTAGAAGGAACGGGAAATGTTAAACCACTGTTTACAGTAATTTTTATTTTTAATGGCTGGAAAAACACGCAGGCACTATAATTCTTGGCTTCCTTTCCATTTATTATGGTCTTAGTGAATTTATTTTTATGTTGCTTGGTAATTTTCTAAAAACTTTTTCTATGTTCTTAATTGGATGCATAAATAAATTTAAAAAGGCTGCAAGGTTGAATAAACGTATAAAAAATAGGGGACCTGAATGTAAAATTAATAAATATAGAGTACTTAAATATTTTTTAAGTTCTATATTTTTTCCCAAAGCTTATAATAATAATAATAAATTTGGACAACTTATATAGCGCTGTTTTTGCGAAAAATCGCCTCAAGAGCGCTGTACAAATTAGCATGGATTTTACTTTAGAATTTACTTAACTATGTAGGAGGCCAGATAACCACTCGTCTTGCAGCTATCAAGCGCATGGATTTTTGGAATTCCAGCCCCCCAATAAATTAAATTAAATATCTTTTTATATGTACGTATTTCAATTTGCTCAACTATGTAGGAGGCTAGATAACAACTCGTCTTGCAGCTATCAAGCGCATGGATTATTGGAATTCTAGCCCCCCAATAAATTAAATTAAATATCTTTTTATATGTACGTATTTCAAGATTATCGGAATATATATAATTACTATCTCGCTTCAACATTTGAACCTAGAAATAAGAATTAGACTTAGACAACATAAGAAGATACGTTAAATGTATTTTTAAATGCATACATATAAAATTTAAAACAAAGGTAAGTAAAGGGAACCCACTAAGGCACTGCCTGTAATATGGTGAAAAAATAGCTTTGTTTGTTTTGTTTTTATTCCACTTCTAATGTTCTTATAAGTGAGCGTATTAATTTAAGTAAGCGTAGTTAAAAAATTTGAGGATTTTACATTGGGTATATAATATTGACATTGTTTTTCACAGGAGTTAGCAATAAAAAGTTGGTTGTAATTTTTTTTTTTTTAATTAATAAAAATAAATTTAGCTCTGAAATTCTCGAAAATAATATTTTGATATTAAAGATACATAGACCCCCACAAAACTCTTCTGCATTCAAATTCACACATGACCTGACTCAAGTATTTCATTGATGATGTCATGCCTTTCTTGGGAATCCCCGACGTCCTTTTTCATTTACTTATTTGTTTTCATTTTTTCGCCGGTCGGATGAGCTGATGCGTGTCGAAACCATAATATAATATAAGACTCCTTTTCTAAATCTTTTCAATTATTCATAAGCTGTGATTTAATATTTTTGTCATTAATTGTATTTTTAAATATTGGCGTGCTTTTGTATACATAAGGGCCTTCGCTCACGGCGAAACTGAAAAAAAAAGTTGTTGACGAATTCGCAATCAACCTCCTGAATCAAATCGACATGAGTATTTTTCTAATCTGATATATGCATATTACTATAAAACTTAATAGTTCATGGGCCGCTACCATGGCAACCTGTTAACAATGCAACTGAAACGCGACTGCTGTGCGACCAGCAGTGCATGTTTTGACGGAGGCGTCTACTAATATCTACAGGAATTCCAAAAACTGAAAAAATCGAACTAATATCTTTGAGAACCAAAGTGTTGACGAATATCTACAGCTCAAACTGTTGACTAATATCTATGAGAACAAAAGTGTTGACGAATATCTACAGCACTGGCAGAGGTTGGATTTGCAATAATGTATGGCATATTGGATGTATACAGCATATTATATTATAACGTAATATTGCATATGCAGTTTAAAAAACTTAATTTATGTAAGTATGTATGTAAAAATCCCTAATATTGAAATATTGGACACATTTAGCTGATTAGTCCAACCTATGCTCTGTAGATATTAGTTCAACCCACGCTCTGTAGATATTAGTCAACACTGGGACCGTCATAGATATTCGTCCGACCTTAGCTCTGTAGATATTAGTCAACATTCTGAAGTTCGTAGATATTCGTTCAACACATGAGCTGTAGATATTAGTCCGACATACATGCCTGTATAATATAGCTGTTAGTATCTGGGGTCGTTTTGACATGTCACGTCAGAAAAATATCGATTTTGTTCAGGAGGTTGATTGCGATTGCGTCGACAACTGTTTTTTTTTTCAGTTTCTCTAACTGTTGCGACTTAATACTTACAATTCGGATATGGCATCTGATTTTCATGGCGAAAAGTGTTATGACGGTTAATTTTTGGGCTATTATACCGTGTTTTACTTCTTCCTTTTAATCCAACGTTTCGAACAGCGTAGTGATGCGCACGTTAGTTATTTCAGTATAATTATTAGTTAAATTAATGTGGTTTTCGGCATAAATTTGGGTGTATCTGCAAAAGCCGAATACAAAGAATAATTAAGCTAAATAATAAATGAGCTTATTTTACTGAAATACCGGCTCTAAGAGGAGAAGATCACTTCAAAATACATATAATCAAACTTCTCCCTAATCCATTAATCTACCCTGGTGATGGACACCGTAATGCTGTCCGAATCATTGGCTAAAGAAGGAGGAAGCGTGACACGGCACAATAACCCAAAAATGAATCACAATATGCCGTGAAAATATGAAATCATTTTTAAATTTAAATTTAAATTCGTATCAATTAATTTACCATCAATCATCTTTATTGCGAGTGATTTCTTCTAATAATGTAACAAAAATGGTTGCTTAGTATTGGATCATGTGCAAGTTTAAGGATTGTCTTGGACTACAAATTTCTGATATTAGTAGTTTTTATGCGTATTTTATTTAGTTATAACTGTTTTTACATTTTTGGTCTAATCTAAAACTATCTACGGTTTGGTCTAATCTAAAGCTCTATGCTAGCTATATAAAAAGTATCTATGTTTGGTCTAATCTAAAGCTCTACGGTTAAAAGAAAGCGAAATCATCTTATCACTTTGTCGACGTTTTCTTCGCGTGGTTAGAAATAGTTGGCGGTTACAGGAAGATGGCATGTCACATCTCTTCATGCAGAACAGATGTGCCCCGGGGAATTATTGGCGGAGACTGGGTACAGTGGTCACGCTTCAACGATTCTACGCTCTCCACAATTCCACATCCACACAATACGTAATCTGAGGCTCTATGACTGCACCGGATGCGGTTCAAAGAAGTTCACCCTTTCCAACCGGGAGAGAACTCGGAAAGTTTAATTGGTGGAACCAGATATTTTTTTAAGGTCGGAAGTCTGTCACTGGATTCGCACGAAATTTCAGGAAAGTATTACAACAAAGCTGGCACATTTTGTCCAAAGATTATTATAACATAATGTACTTTAATTCCAGTGATTAAGATTACTTGAAATGTGTTCGGGAAAACTCCAAAATAAGATAAAGGTTCGTTGAAATTACAAGTTGCTATATTTACGTTATCATAAGGTTTACAGTAAATATTTTACTTGCCGTCCATACTATTGGAGGGTCTAAGTTATTCTGAAGCTGGGCGCGCAAACACTACCGGAGCCCAGCGGTCTATCACCAGCTATCGGATTTTTCCGTAACGGTTCGTGCATTGGGCTGGCCGCATACACACGGCCGGGCAAGTATTTTCGAGAACGGCGTGTGAAATTCGACCGCCGCGCCTAAGGTGAGAAAGTTCGCGAACACTCCAGTCGCTGTGTTGATAAATTATTGTGGAGACGGGAACTTTCCAGTAGGTTGCCGCGCTAAGTTTTACAAGACGATAGACGTACTTATAGTGCCGGTAGCGGCTTGCACCTAGATATTTGTTTCTGATGTGTTCCTTAACCAGTGGTGCTGCGATGGTTTTATCAGAGCGGGTTAAGTGACCGCTACACATTTCCGATTGCGATGTGTGATTGCGATTTCCGAATTCGTTTTCCGTATTCGGACATCCGAATGCATGGAATCAGTAGAAAATACATTAACTGACGCACATGTTAGCTTTTTTTCTGAACGGAACAAATACCGTAGGTACGTTTCGAATGCAAGCCGGCGCGTTCGAAGAAACCTACAGGAAAAACCCTAATCCCACGTCATGTGGAACGCAGCGCTTGCATACATTTTGTCTGTGCCGGCGCACACGTTCGGAAATTTCTATTCAGTATCGCACCCGCACCGCGTTCATCGGACGTATTCTTCGTATTTGTCACGCATAGAATCGCAACACGATAATGTGTGAGGCAGAAACATTAATATTGGCTGTTGAAAAATACCCCTGCCTGTTGGATATTCAAGATAACGACTATCACAAATTCTTTTTCTTCATTATTAACAGAAATGCAATTGCTAATAAATCGTCGTCCTCCATCGTCGTGCGTTCACCACGCTATCACTATCTGTACTGACGTGTATACATTCGGAATGAAGAAAAACGATCGTTTGCGCTAGTCTCACGGAATTCCAAATCGAAATTCCGCATTAGGAAATCGAATACGGAAAACGTGTGTATGCGGCCAGCCTTAGACATGAATGATGATAGATGATACTCTTCTAAAGTACGAATTAACTGATATCTGTTGAAACACCTAAAAAACTAGGTATATAATGTATATATGCGTATGACATCTGTTAAAGGATGTTGAAATACATGTCCTATCCTATGTAGGTACTGCAAATATTCTATCCAGAGCCTTTTTCGAAGTTCCCGGAAGGTTGTGGTCATTACTGATACATTTAGAAAAGTAATAATGTTGGTGGTATAGATATTCATTTTTGAATATCCATAAAATTATATTATTATGCTCATCGCACTATCTTGTTACTAGATATTCGTAAGCAAGAATCATTTGAAAATTGATTATACAAAAATATTATTACAACATCCTGAAGTGAATATCTTTGTTTTTTAAATAGGTAATTTATCATCCTTATTTTAAAAATGAATTGCATTTTCTACAAAATGTTATGTTACTAATTCGTTCTGTATGGGGTAGATGTTTTCTATGAAGTGCTAGGCAAGGCGCACTTTTTACCCGATTTTTTAAATCCATGTGGGTTGGATGTCTTCCATAAAATGGTTGGCGAGGTAGATCAAAAGCATATTTTATCTGTGCGGGTTGAACACATTTTTATGAGAACAATGTTGCGACTGTATTTACGTCGATTTAAGTCAAATAGATATGAACTGAAATGTGAATTGATAAAAAAATTTATTGCCGAAAAACGTTTGGTTCGGAGCTTGGATGAATTCATCAGATGTATTTAATTGTAGAAAAAGATGAAAAATTCGATTATGATGAATTGTGGGTTGGACACTTTCTGCATAACTTCATTTAATCGTTAAGTTTTATTATTTTTCAGGAAATTGTCAATTTACATTTTATCTGTTTATATGTAGTATATCGTCAAGATTTCCTCCTTGTAGGTACCTCTAACGTATAATAAGAGAGCATATAAAAAATTAAAATTTATAGAACAACTAGCTGATCCGGCGAACTTCGTACCGCCTCAGAATCAAAAACTGTTGTCAACTTATTAGCTGAATTGATCTAAATTGTTTCTCCCTGCGTATCCTTTCCCCTCTCGCGTTCCCTCTCCCTCTCCCCACTCCACTTCTCCCCTTCCCCCGTCCCGCTAACCCCCCTTCCTGAGTTCCTTTCCCCCCTCCCCCCCTCCCCCCCTCCCCCCTCCCCCCTCCCCCGGTTCACAGTTCAATATTATACCCCTTACAATATTGCTGCAGTTCTTTCAAAATAGGAGAATTCGTTCCATACAAAATGTATGGGAAAATAATTTTCTTCGGAGTGGAACACGCTTTACTTTTAGGGGTATGAAAAATAGATGTTGGTCGATTCTCAGACCTAACATATAAGCATAAAAAATTTCATCAAAATTGGTCCAGCCGTTTCGGAGGAGTATGGCAACAAACACCGTGACACGAGAATTTTATATATTAGATTTATACAACAAAAATTAACTCATGATAAGAAAAAAAACATTTATTTTATGGCATTTATTCTGGTGTTAATTGAAGATGCCACGTTAAAACAAGTTGTTGTTATTATAAAAATAAAACAGGGTGTAAAATCAATTAAGTTCGATTCAGAATTACAAAACAAAAATTCAGCTTTTTTTCAGTGTACACATATGTAGTTACAGTTGTTATTGTTAACCGTCAGAAGATAGGATGTAAATAAAATAAATTAAATTCTTGACAGAATTATTTTACAAATTACGTAAAAGATACTGTACATTATCTCTACATATTATAAATTAAAGTCCTCCGACGCGTCTGTCTGTCTGTTCGCGATAAACTCAAAAACAAATGAAAGGATTTTTATGCGGTTTTCACCAACTGATAGAGTGATTCATGAGGAAGGTTTAAGTATGTAATTTGTCAAGGTTTTGAAATATATATTGTATAAAGGGAGCGGGATGGCAAGAGGGCGGTGCGGATTTGATTTGTACACAAATAAACAGATGGAGTTGGTTATAAAGGTTGGGTAACTAATCAGTAGATGACGTTGCGTTTCGTTAGCCACAGCAACGCGTGACCGGGTCAGCAAGTCATTTTATACATTGATTAAGCTCGTAATTGAAAATGTCCACTTTTGATATTATTTTATTGTAATCATTATTCTGTTCAAGCAAGATTTACAGTTTGTTTTGCATTGATCTGCTTTGAACAGTACTGAAGAGAGTCTGAAGCGCGCAGGTAAATTGAAACGTATTAGCAGCTCCGGGCGTTGTATAATATTATTGTTAACTAATTTATACAGGAATAATGCACCAACGAGATGACTCAATGAATTATTCATTCCGTTTCAGAATGCAATATTTTGAAAGAGCATCATCCTTCATTCAAAAATCCATAATCCATAGCCCCTTCTTCTTCTTCTTCTTGTGCCCTGTCCGTTCAACGGACATTGGCTATCATGTTGGCTATGCGGACTTTGTTTATTGCGGCCCGAAACAGCTCTGCAGTAGACTGGCCAAACCACTATTTCAGGTATTTCAGCCATGATGTTCTCCTTCTTCCAGGGCCCCGTCTTCCGGCAATCTTTCCCTGCATTACGAGATGCAAAGATCAATCTTTTCACCTATGCTGATCAACTCATATTCAGAAAAAATATTCAATGAAGCTCTGCAAGAAGCTACTCAAGGACTTGTTATAATTATAAATGGGAAGATTCTGAACAACCTGCGTTATGCAGATGATACGGTACTTATAACAAGTAATATTAAGGATCTACAACTTCTGCTGAATCAAGTAGTGAAGACTTGTAAGAATTTTGGGTTAGAACTGAATACACGCTCATAAGCCAAAATAACGCATTGAATGAACATCTTTATATTGCTGGAAAGAAAATAGAGAAGGTACAGAGTATTGTATTATAGCCCCATCTATATTAATTCCCGGCGCATACCATCAACCACTACGCTTACGCGCCTATTAAAAGTCACCCCTTCCGTCTAAAAGTCTAGACATCTTGCGTATAATATTTATACGTCTACACGAGTATAGTACGCTGGTCTGACCAACCCACGCTACCCCTAATTCACTAAAGTTGCTGCGGCCGCCAACCGAATTTATTCAAAGCCTAATTTGCTCAGAGTCAAAAACTTTATGATTGAAGGGGGTTGGGACATTTAAAAGGGATAAAATCAAATATGGCTTTGAGTTGTTTACAAATTATGGCCCAGTAGTTTAGCATTATGTGGCGTAAAGGGACTCTCTCAGGCCTAATGCGATGCAGGCCTAATTTGCTTGTGTTTTACTGTCATGTTGAAGTTATAACTATGTTAAACTGAAACCAGATTTCGTACCCGATTTTGGCCAGTTTTACCGCTGTTTAATTTATTTCATCTACGAACACGTGTCGACTATTTTAAAGGCTTCGCACGTATTAAATAATTTATTGTTAACTGTTTATACAGTAAAATCATTACATAGTATAAAATGAGGTCGCTCAAAATGTATGTACGCTTTGATTTAAACTTAAAAGATTTTCATGCGGTTTTCACCAATAGATAGAGTGATTCAAGAGGAAGGTTTATATGTATAATACATGCCTATTATAGTACAGAAAAGCCGAGAAATTAAAATATTTAAATCAGGCAGCGGGCAGCCGGCAGCTGGCAAGCGGTGGTGTGGACTGTGGACTTTATAAAGGTTGGGTAATGGCGTTGTGTTTCGTTAGCCACAGCAACGTGTGGCCGGGTCTGCTAGTTTTAAATAAACAAATTCTTTTGTGTGCGAATTATTTTCATTGATTTTATCGATTATTTGTTTACCTGCACGATCTGGCAAGTTAAACTGAAACTTCTATAGCGCGGCTGTGATTTGGATTTCGGATGAAACGGAAATGACGATTAGTGCACCTGCGACGCATTAACTGCGCTCATCGGCCACTTTGATAATGATGTCACCTTTAAAGGCTACTATTGGTTGAAACATAAAACGGAAATTACGCGAGGTCTGCGCTCATTGGTCGCTTTAAATATGACCTCACTTTTCAAGTATTGGTTGAGATTGTTCTGGTAAAGTTTCGCTTATACCGCGTGTAAACTGCACTCCATTTTTTTTCTTTTAGCGAAATTACAAAACTATGATTATTTTTACTTCTTCAAACACAGCAAACTTATTTTGTGGCACCATTTTAATTAAAAACTGTTATTGTTTAAAAAACAACCAACCAATGGTATACTTAAAACTACCTTAAGTAAATTCTGGTCAAACATTGATAATAGGTATATAATGGAGTTATGCCTGCTAGTTCGATCATCTTCAGAAAAGTTCCAACTAAGAACTCAATTCATAAACACGCTACAAAACTTATTAATACCAAATACAAACAAAACTAAATTTGAAAAAAGCCCCTACCACATTTCCATTAAAGTATATAACAACCTTTCACGTAACATTAAACAAATAAATAACAGGTATAGGTACTCTAATTTAAATCGTCACTAAAACATTTCTTTTAAACAAATTTCATTACACTATAAATGATTATCTTAACTAACTAACTAACCATCACGCCAATTCCCGCAGGGGTAGGCAGAGAGGACGGACCGCCAAACAACTCGGTTTTGGCACACACTCTTTGCCTCACTCACATTCATACATCGTCTCAAACATTCTCTTCTATTATTCTGACTTTTGACATGGCCCGTCTCAAGTATCTGATTCACTAGATCGTGCCATGTCTTCCCCGGGCGTACCCGACTTCTTCTACCATTCACATTCGCGTCGTATATTCTTCTTACACTACTTTTTTCGTTCATTCGCTCTACATGCCCAAACCATCTGAGGGTACCTTTCTTAATCTTACTCATTATGCTTACATCAGCCTTACATTCTTTGCGGATATCCACATTTCTCACACGATCGTACATTGTTTTACCACATATACGTCTCAGGGATCTCATTTCAACAGCATTCAGTTTTCTTTCATCCTTCCTCTGCCAGGTCCATGCCTCATGGCCATTTCTTTTGACAGTTTTTTTTATTAGCGCCAACGGCATTCAGTCCACCATTAATGGAGTTACCGGCATTCACCCTTCTTGCAATATCTCTATCAGCCTTCCCGTCTCTCGTAAACATACTACCCAGATACACAAACTCATCCACCTGCTCCAAGTATTCATCATTCACGACTATATTGCATACTGTTTTCGTACTCCCTCTTTCAAACACCATAACTATGGACTTATTACATAAATTAAATAATATGATATGTGATAATCGACAAAAGATAGGAAATTCATTGGCTCCTAAATAGAACTATAAAATCAGTTTGTATGACTCCATATTAAAATTTGGAGGTATGATTTTTTTAATGTGGGCGGAAGATATTCAAATTGATCTCCGAAAAATGACGAGCACTCTGAGGAAAAAGTTTTAAATCGCGCTGTCGCTCATGTTGGGTTTCATAATATAACATGTACCTATTTGTTGGGTTAGCTGGAAGAAAAAGGATGTACCTATAAGTTGTACTAGTTTTGTACTTTCTGTATTTTTGTGCAATAAATGTTTATCGGTTTTTTTATATAAGTATTTGTTTGATTTTGTACATTTTTTAATTGAAGACACTGTTTGTACTTCTCCTGCATATTTATTAAATTACTTTTTTTTTATTCATTGGATTGTTTGTCCATCATTGGACTACCGCTTTTCAGGTAAGGGAACGTACCCATACTACGTGAGCTGTTCAGGGGGGGGTTTCAAAATACCACGCTTGGTACAAATGAGCGGCCGCGGGCTTAGGTTTTTAGTCACCGGGGGGGGGGGGGTAAAATATTGCAAAAAGTTGGTCACGTAGTATGGGTACGTTCCCTTACCTGAAAAGCGGTAGTCCAATGATGGACAAAAAATCCAAACTAACATTTCCCTAAACTTTTGTCCATCATTGGACTACCGCATTGTAGGTAACCTTTTGCCCATCATTTTTACTTATTTTTTTTATTTATTTATATCTATATATTACAGTTTACACCTTATTATTAATATTTTTACATATGTAATATATTTTGAAAAAAATTTTATTACATTTCATTATGTTGGGTGTAAGGTAGGTTTGAGAGGGTGAAACTGTTGGTTGGTAATATTTTATGTTTCGTGAACACCTCACTAGGAGAGCCTGTGCTGAGGTGTTTACGTGTTTATTATTAAGTGTGACAAGCAGTGGCGGCTCGTGACTTTTTGGTGTGCTGGAGTGCTGATATTAAAAAAAATGGCATTATTGATGTTGTTGTAGCCGAAAAAAAATTTTTTTTTTTTTTGAAAATCAGTTTTTTGTATGAAAAATTTCAGGTTAGTTTCAGTTTGGTGGTGCGCCGCACCGATTTCCTGAAAAATCTTCATACAAAACACCGATTTTTGGGAAAAAAAAACAATATTTTTCGCATACGACAACATCCATGATGCCATTTTTTAAATATTAGCACCCTAGCACAACCAAAAGTCACGAGCCGCCACTGGTGACAAGTACAAGTATTTATGTGTTGTAGTAGAAATTTAGTTTTTTTTTCTTTTTTTTTTCATTTTAATGGTAATTGTTTATATTATTTAGAAGAAGAAAAAATATATAAGGTATATATATAATATATGTACATATGAATAGTTGGTAAATTCTTGAAAGACATGTTTATTTATTTACACTTTTTATAGTTTGGTTAGGGATTAAAGTATTTTGAATAAAGTGAATATCATTACGACGAAGTTTCTTCTCCTCCTGTCCAACACAAACTGACCGTTCTCTTATTATCATATCGTCTTCATCATATTATGACAGAATAGATCAAATATCTCTTGTGCGTATTTGAATAATACTCGTATTCGTGAAGATAAAGATAAACAATAGATATCGACGTTTAATCAATTTGACGCGGGCGGCGCCTAAAAGCTTTACACCGCCCGCCCAGCTAACCCTTCGCTTTGTTCTGTTGTCTGTATGTATTTATGTTCTCTGTTGAGTCGTTGACACGGTTCAAGATTGCACATTCGATCACCTCAAAATACATTCGCCGCAATCCGCGCCGCCCGAAATACACTCTTGAATATATTGGGCAACCGTGGGAGGTTGGCAAATGTACCAGAGTGCTTTGGAGCTATATTTACCCTGGACAAATGTTTTCCCAAAGATTCTGGCTTCCGCCAAACCTATACGCCTATAATGCGTAACGAATTATTGATTTTGAAACGACAATCATGAAATTTACGTTAATATAGTACAAGAAACAAATTAATGTCGATAATAAAATTTAATTAGAAGTATCACAGCTTTTCAATTTGGCTGCCGGGTTTGGGTACCGCAGCCCTGGGAACCATTTATTGGATAATCTAAACCCCTGCCATAGGCCACCCCAAGTGTTTGATACGTTTGGTGACTGGTTGAAGGGGATCCTTTGAGCTCTCTAGCCGGACTCTCTAGATCCATCGCCCTGCACCACAGTAGGAGTAATGGATTCATGCGTTCGTCAATCCTGAACACATTGGACCCCCCAGGTTCCTGTCCACCCCTCATACCTTTTTTCTTTCCAGAACTTCCTCTCGTTTCTTTCCCAAAAAAACGCTCTACACAGCATCCCGAAGATGACTGATCCTGCGGGATTTTTTCCCCTAAGGGCCTCCTGTGTGGAGATAATGTAAAAACAAAAAAAGGCCAGCCCCTGAAGCAGTGCAGATTGGAGTTCAGATATCAATGTTGATATAAATGTAGATTGTAAATGCAAGTGCATTGCAGCAAAATGGATCTGGCAGAAAGGGTGGAAATTGGTTAACTGCATTACCCGAAAGCGTAAGTAAATAAGTTTTACCGCCGACTCGGGTACCATTTATTGGTTAACAAACACGTCTGCAGTTGGTCACCTCAAGTGGTTAGCTACGTTTAGTGAATTTGGCAAGGGTGCCCAGGGTTATAGGTCTAGTTTTTAGCGGTCGCGGTGGATGCGTCTGTCCACAAAGTGCGTCGCGGGCCGGATCGGGAGAGGCCGGTCAAAGGGGACTCTTTGATCTTTTCAGCCGGACTCTTTCAACCCATTGTCTTGGGAGGGAATAATTCATACGTCCGTCACTCATGGACCCACTGACACTCAGATTCCTACCGACCCATATCTTTTTTTCCGACAACTTCCTCTTCTTTCTTTCCCGAAAGATGACATAGATCTTGAGTGAAATTATTTTTATCGGGGTTAGGTATTAATGTAAAAAAAACGAGTGTGCTTTAGACCACACGACTGAAGTAAAACTTCTTTAGCTCCATCTACATGATAGGAAGAGAGAGAAAAACGTGCGCGCGCACTGCTCTATCTTGCTCCTACAGTGTGATACAGACAATTGGCCTGCACTGTGTCTTAGATAAACGAAACGTAACTGACTATGAGAGAAAGAGTTTTCTTCTCTTGCCCCTACAGTAATACACGAAACGTAATTCTCTCTCTATCTTCACTAACTTATATCTCCCTCTCACCGTTCGCCTCGCTTTTCGTAACGCTCTTGTCACGCATTCACATGCTTACTCCCCAAGTCAAGCATGCGTAAAGAAGTTTTACTTCAAAAACTATAAAATTTACTTGCATCATGAGAACATCAAATAAATACGCCTATAATGAGATATTACAACGGTAGGGTAGTATAACGTTGAGCGGACAACTCAGAATTAAATCAACTCAGAACTTCCTTTGAACTATCATTAAAAGTGGTGAAAAAAGTATAAAAAAAGTTGGTTAAATAGGTTACGCTAGGTTAGGATTATGGGCTATTTTTAAATTATTTTTTTCAAAGAGATGTTGAGTTGACTTAAATCTGAGTTGGCATGGAACCAGTAAAACAACCATAAACACAATAGAAATAAGAGAATTAATTAATGATTGTAGCAACTTTTAATTTTGGATAACCAACACCTCTGCCATAGGTCACCCCAAGTGGTTCGCTATGTTTGATGACTTAGCAGGGGTGCCCCGGTTCGTGGGGTGAGGTTTGTCCGGGTCTTGGCGGCGGATGCGTCTGCCCACCAGCTACGTGGCAGGCCGGATCGAGAGAGACTGGTTGTGGGCGACCTTTTGATATCTCCGGCAGGACTCTCTCGGAATCACGCCTTGCATCTTGCACCGCAGTGGAAAGGATGGATTCATCCGTCCATCACTGAAAACACTGACCCCCAGATTCCTACCACCACTTTAATAGTTATAATTTGAGCAAGTTTCTTGACTCCAGCGTCATTGCTGCTGTTTGAGTTTTGCTGCCACGTACAGTTACTGCTACATACTTCGTCTTTAACAAGAATCCTGTCTTAAAAAGCTGATATTAAATCGAATTTTGACTGTTAATGTGAGATTAAAACAAAATTTCGTTGAATCGAACGAAAACAATAAAATTGTTTTCTATGCGAATATAATACCAGTTGATGCTTTATTTTGGTGATCGTACTTTAAATAATATTTCAACAAAAATGAAATTTGCCAGTTAAAAAACAACTGGAATAATTACTAGTATTTTTCGCTACGCGTGTGCAACCGGGAGCATTTAATTACATTTTCATATTTATTTGGAAAACCCGAAGCATTTTCATCGCATTTTTAAGTTCTGATAGCTCTCGCGAGTGCAACGGATGAATGGAAATAGCAGAATGAGAACAAAGAAGAAAGAATATTCCAGGAAAGTATGGAACAATCAAGGAACACGAGAAAAAAATTGACAGGTTATGTCAGCAGTCTACATAAAAGATGAGAGAAAATAATATTCTAATAAAAACATGCTTAAAGTACAGTTAATTATGTTGAAATTATTCATACTACAAGCGAAGCTAACATCATTTAAAAATCAAAGCAAATTCTGACAACTCCTAGTTTCACCATTCGGCTTCGTTGGTTTTTTTTTCATTTCATTTATTTTTATTTTACAATACAAACGTAGATTTAAGCCAAATAGTACATGCGTGGTTTAATGTACAATGGATATTATAATGTAATAAATACGGATAAGTGTCTACAAGTGCGTCGGGGATAAGCTGAAGGTAACTTTTTCATATCTAAGCAGTACGTGTTTTAAGAAATTAATCAAATGCAAAATTTCAGTTTGTTAATCTATATTGTTATAATTTTTGTTATACGGTACAAAATATCTTTTTTTATATTACTATATTAATTTATGAACAATTGAATTACAACATGGAACCGATAACACTTGGTTTATTTTTTAATGCAAAATCGATGTCAACTAATCAACCATGGTACAACAACACGAATATACCAATTTTTCTACCTACTTTTTCATTTAAGGGACCGCAACCCGGATTTGTACCGATTTATTACATATTTCCCTTAAACACGGTAAGTTTTAAAGCTCTTAAAAAATATATGTTATTCTTGAAGATAATATCTAGACTTTGCCCGCGCAAAGCGGGCCCGAAAAGAAGAAGATGGAGAGATACGAAATTACGAATGTTAGAGAAGAGCGCTAACGTTTACAGCGACAAAATCGATGCGAAAATTGCGAAAATGTTTAATAAAGCACGACTCGTTTAAAATAGAGCAAAAATCTCGCGGGCATTATCTTAAACAGCATTTAAAGAAACACTGTGAATTTTTTCATACATATAACTTGTAAAATAACTGAAACAAACGAGTTAATAATAATTATTGGAGCATACTTTGCGATTTTTTTCTATCAAGGGAATTTTATATAATTTGCGTTTCGGCGCAGGCAAATTCTAGATATTATCTTCAAGAATAACATATATTTTTTAAGAGCTTTAAAACTTACCGTGTTTAAGGGAAATATGTAATAAATCGGTACAAATCCGGGTTGCGGGCCCTTAATTAAACTGCTCTCTTCTTACCAAATTAGAAAATGCATAAAACCCTTTAATTCAAATATGCAGATATTATCTGCTGCAACAATCAACAAGATATTTAAAGTCATCCCACTTTTGAACATTCTACCATCCCGTATTTAAGTATAGTTTTAGCATAGATTAAGACGAATGAAAACCATTTATTACACGATTGTCGTCGGCCTTTAAATTCTTAATTAAATCACCAGCAGAATTTCGATTCGACTCATTTACACCAATTCCAAGTCGTAATAAACTCGATAAATTTTCATAAACACGTATAATTTTCTTAGGGAAATTGTTTGTTTAGGATATTCTTGACACATGTGGGCAGCGTGTATTCGAGTATCTCAGATTAGGCATCCATTATTCGAGTCTGTTTTCTTTACTGCGTTATCCGAAATATCTTGGCCGCATCTCAGATCTCGGCCACTTGTGTCACTATTGGAACTAATCCAGATTTTAGTGAACTGTTGATCAATGAGTTTGCCTATCGACTCGTATAGTTTGTAAGGGAAGAAACACTAAATTAACTCATTTTCTAAGCTAATGTTTTACACGGCTTACCAATCATAAACCATTGTAGGTACTACATATTGTTCGAAAGAAGAAATTACAACCTGAGAACGAGAAGAGCCGACCCCAACAGCCTACCTAGGCAATGAGTTGGGACAGCGCAAAGGAAGAAGACATATTGTTCGAAACATAACAGCCACAAACACCATTATAACGATGGGTAGATTTGGATGGGCCTGTTCTCTAATACTGCGGGCCAATCCATCCATGTTATTTCTGACTCTTTTATAGGATAATAAATGAGAAGAGGTTATGTGTTATGTTGAACTGAACTTAGATGTATTTACAACTTCACATTTAATGTACACGTCAATTATTTGTACTAAGTTTAACAAGAGTAAAAACTAAGAGATGCAAGATTGCAAACAACCAAGACCGAAGCACCTTCTGGAATGATTTTCAAGGAAGCGAAATTTGCTAGGGCACCGGAACTGTCATTTGGATGCTTGGTTTTGGATGTTGCCAAGTTCTAAAATAATGTTTGTGGCTGTTATAATCCGAACAACATGCAGTACCTACACCAACAAACGACTCGAGTTTAAAGCCAGGATCACGGAGAAATTTTCTATGAAAAGGGTTTTAGTGAACCGATGATAAATAGTATACTGGCGAGCAAATTCCCCATCGTTAAAATTAAGCTTTGAGATAGTAACATATTTTGTTTTCTATACAAAAGGTTCGTGTTGTCTTGTAATAATTTGGTGAATGTTAAAATTATTTCTGGCAATATTCTGAGTTTTTGCCGTCATGTTACTTTGAATATGCATGAAAACTGTAAAAATGTGGCTTATCAATGAAAAATCTATGTATCTGTAAAAAAATAAATAAACAAGGGAAAAAAAGAAAGATTGGCGATGTTATGGCAGTTAATTTTTTTTTAAATATTTGTACCTTTTTCTTAAATGATACCACCAAATCTGCTGTTTTATTAAATTCTTTTGGAAGATTATTAAAATATTGTATCCCATTGTGTTGGTGTTAAGTTATTGTATTATCCCATTGGTTGTTATGTTATTTTTTTATTACATTTTCTTTAAGTATTTGTAATATTAAATCTTTTTACGGAGGTCTTCAATTTCCTTTACATTTTTGAAATTACACATATTATTTTTTAACTTCTAATATTAACGAGTGTATATTGAGGTAGAACCTGCAGACAAGCAGCCATGTGGCAGCTTCGCGGGACTACCGATAAATTGTTTAAATTATATATATATGTAAACTATGTTTATGTTGGAATAATAAAAAAAAATCGGTTATCCAGATTCGCAATATATTTAGAAACTAGTTAACGCGACCCGGCCACACGTTGCTGTGGCTAACGAAACACGACGCTATCTACTGGATGGTTACACAAACTTTTAACTCACACCGCCATCTGTTAATTTGCATATAAATCAAATCCACATCACCCGCTTACCGGCCCGCTCATCCACCACACACAAACATACTCCTTTAATTATATATTTCAATCAATATACACAAAACTTTGAAAAATTATATCCCTAAACCTTCCTCATGAAAATCCTTTCTATTGGTGAATATCGCATGAAAATCCGTTCAGTAGTTTTTGAGTTTATCGCGAACAGACAGGCAGACGTGGCGGAGGAATTTAATTTATAATATGTGCAGATTTTCTCGGTTGACATTATTTTTCCAATAGATTTGTTTCCTTAAATCAGACGAAAGATTCTTTCAAATTTTAATATTACTAATGGATACATGGAATTTCAAAATATTGAAAATTTGATTTAAAAATTTATTTTATCTCAATAAACACCCGGGTTGCCGGAAATAAAATTCAAAATTAAGAGGATTTTTTGACGTTTGTTTTGTCACTTACATGTTGTTTTTTCTTGTGAACTGTAAAAGTTTATTTACAAAACTAAAAGCATATTTAATTATACTCATTTTACAAAGGTTATTATCACTTCGCTTTTTTCGTTTCATGTAATTAATTCAAAGTAATTAATTTAAAATTCAACAACTTTGACAAACCTTTCGCAAGTCCTTTCGTCTTTTTGGTATATGTATATTTTAACTATTGGAAGGGGCTATTTAATAAGTCAGACTCAGTCAGTTCACTAATACGCCTCATACGTCATTACATATTACGTCTGGCAATGTTGTAGGTAGCTTGAAAATAACCTTAAGGATCCGAGTGGTTATATGTAAGTACTTAAATAAACTTTTACATAAAAGTTTAAAGCGTTGTGTTGCCACTTTCTAACACTGCTTAAATCAATAATAACAGTGATACAAAAGGAGAAAGAACTACTTTTATAAGTCCGTCGCAGATTGTGCCGTAAAGTACACAAAAAAATACTTTACTGCTATCGATGTATTATGTACTAAAAGATACAAAAATACCCTAAAGGTTGAGGTAATTTCCGGTGTACCTTTTTGTTGTACACAGTGTACATGGCGTAATTGAAGTTCGGTATTTGAAGGATCATCAAGTTAAAGTAAGGAAAGTTCTCAATATAATATATAGAGACGTATACTATACAGGTATCTACTTATGCAGTAAGTAATCACGATATTATACTCGTAATAAAAAACTTTCATGTTTCAAGTAGCCCACCGTTTCCTAACCTTTTTCAGACAAGAACCCCTAGAAAATCAATCATAATTTTCAATGACCACGTTAATAACAAAAAAAAACAAGCAATACATTTCGGACAAATTATTTTAGTACCACAAATACAAAAAAAAAACTTTCTATAAAAAATACGACAATAATTAACGTACAACAGCAACACCAACATACACATTAATTAACGGATTCCAATATCTACATCGTATTTAATTAACAAAAATGTAATTGCATTAGTACCATTTATCAAAGACCTTGGTGTTATGTTTGACCGGAAACTTACATTTGATCGTCACTGTGAAACAATTTCCAATAAGGCCATGCAAATTCTAGGTTTTGTAATACGTAACACAAGGACTTTTCAAAACATTGAGTCAATTAAGCTACTTTACTTTACTTTACGTAAGATGGCAGCTGGAATATGCATCTCCTGTATGGTCTCCGATTTATACCTGTAACTTACACCGTTTGGAGAGAGTACAAAGAAAATTTCTCCGATACATTCAATTCAAATTGAGACAGCCTGTAATTGAAATCCGCTACAATGCATTAATGTCTGATCTAAACCAACCACTACTTTCTACCAGGCGTACTATTAATGACATTCTTATACTTTTTAAATTACTGAACAATCTCATAGACTGCCCTCAAATGTTAAGTGTTATAAATATTCGTGTCCCTGTTAAATCAACTCGACTCCATCACCTTTTCCACAGTGACAATCACAGCACTAACTATTCCTATCATTCACCGCTAGTGCGTTTTCACCGAACTGCCAATACGTATACAGACCTTTTCGATATTTTCAATACCTCACCATCTTGCATCAAAGCAAAAATAATTAGTTATTTATGTAACTGATATGTTCGTAAAATGATAAATATTTGTTGTACTAATATGCATCGTATGTATGTACTGTATGTTATTCTATATATATATTGATACGAGCATGAAGAGTGACCCAAAACCCTGTCACTAAAAAAATAAACGCAAAGGAAATCAGCCTACCTAGAGAGCTACCCAGTGTAGTCTAGGTACTTTCGTACGGTGGTTACACAAATCCATTTTTTTTTAAACGCACCAGAATTCGAATTAAATTGTTTTGTTTTGATTTTTCTTTTTTTTTGACAGATAGGAGTTTTTTTTCAGAAGGGTCATGTGAGACTGTAAAAAAACATTAACTGATATTCTGTGTAACTTGTAAAATAAACTATCGTACCGAGATACTTGTATTTTGTTTCTGAGCCCACTAAATTGATACTCGACCCTATCAATATAATGTTTGTAAATGTTCGATACACTTGTATTATGTATGAAATAGCCCTATGTACGGACGTTTAAATAATAAATAAATAAATAATTAATGTGAAAATCGGTGTTGCTTTTTCGCAACTATAAATTAGTGATATTTAGGTTGATGTTACTACTAGGTTGTAATCTCAAATTAGATTTCACTTGTAATCAATCTGATTCTGTATTTGTTTTTAGTAATTACAAGAGCAGAGAATGCCTTTTCACAGAGGTATGTGATTGAGAAAAGCAGTAAATGTTTCAGTGCTTCTTCTGATATTTCCTTATAATCTTTAATTTTTCGAAGAAAACTTCTTCTGAAAGGTTTTCACTTTGTGAAGGCATTATTTATTTTATTGAAAGACTTTGTTTACATCACTTCAAACTTTGTTTACATCACTTTAATTTTTATACACAATCTACGTGTTCCCTGAGCAATGTTTACATCATCATGTGTAAATGTACACTGAAGTCACAAATTAAATACAGATCACGGATTAAATGCAGGGATGAAGATTTCCAGAGTGGAAGATACTCTCAGTATCGCCCTGGTGTAAGACCACCATTCAAAATTGAAACGTTGCTTGAAATGGCATTAGCCGTGTTTGGTGACCAGATCTGAATAGCCAGGTACTTCCCCACTTTCCTCTCCCTATCTCCTTTCCCTCCCCACTTCCTTCAGCCTCACAACATACCCCAATTGGGGATGCCATAGTCTCACTGGCTTCAGACGGGAGCAGTTGGGACTCTTGTGCGATATTCATATAAAAAAGGAATGGCGGTAGAAGGAAGGGGGAGGGGTAAGAGTGGGGAAAGTTTATTGGAATTAGGGATTACAATATCATTAGCAGGGAAAGACCGGTTAAGTGGGAAAATATTCAAAAGAGGGTTCATAACATTTTTTGCTTATTATTTATATCTGTTTTAGGTATAATTAATAAGCAAAAAAAATATATAATTAATAATAACTAAGTCGCGTAGCGATTACGAGACTTTTTGTGACATTTATTTATTATTGTTAAAAGTTGCGTGAGAAGTTTAGATGAGACCGCGGACCCCCCATAGGTATATTCGCGCACCCCCAGGGGTCCGCGGACCACAGGTTAAGAAACACTGATCTAGCCGATGATAGATTGGAGAAAGGGGGTACAAATTATAATATTGTTTTATTAGTAAAATCAAGTAATAAAAATGGGTAGGTTGGATGCTACAATGAAAACACGAAGAACCATAAACCTTTAACTAACACAGGAAAGTTTCCACAGTTGAAAATCGATTTAAGATGAATATTTTAAAATGCTAAATTTTCTTTGTTCAAAATGTCAAGGTGAAACGAATTCAATTACTTCAGCTAAATATACTTTAGCATGCACCGTGCTTGAGATTGCATGAGTCAAAGACAATCAAGTATTCATGTTTTTATGGAAGTGTGTATCAAATAATAAGTTTCGTCGATGATTTGTTTAGCGTAGTTTTTGTGGAAAATCATCTCAAAGGCGCTGTATTGTGGCCATTCCAAGTACTGGCCCCATAAAAACTCATTGGACAACGATTTGGGGTTGTGAAGGGGTATTGACAGGGATATAGTTATAATTTATATATACCTATAGGTATGGGGGCTCCATCGAAGCCAGAGTAAAGTTAGCCTCCCAAAAGCTGGGCGTACTGTACAGGGCCCGCAGATACTTTTATAGTACACAACTGCTAACCCTGTACAAATCACAAGTGCGCCCCACGGTTGAATTTGGCAGCCACCTCTGGTCTGGAGTTCCAAAATACCTGAAAAATATCCTAAATCGACTGTGAAGATACGGGCGATCCGTTTGATAGATTCTCCCATCTTAACAGACAGATTGCAATCTTTAGAGCACAGGCGTCGGGTGGGTATGCTATCCTTGTTCTACCGGTATTACAATGGAAGATGCTCCGAGGAACTAGCATCATTGATCCCTTCGGCACCGGTGCATAGTCGGGAAACACGCCAAACGCGTGCCCAACATTTGTACACAGTTGACATTTGTCACATGAGAACAGGTCGTTTCTTCAACTCGTTCTTGTGTTCAACAGCCCGGCTGTGGAATGATTTGCCGGCCTCTGTGTTTCTTCCTTCCTACAACATGGGTCTCTTCAAGACTAATGTTGAGTACCTCATACAAGAGGCACCTCAAATGTCCCATGCAAATACGTAAAATGTCCCCACACCTCACAATATGTATTTGTACCAACTCTTTTTCTTTGTATTACTACAAATATGAAGCGGGGACAAATATGAAGGAGGGACAAAATATGGGGTGTGAGGTGGTTTGTTTTGTTGGACTACATTCATGTCATGTACGGGACAAATAGGAGGTGAGGTGTGAGGTGGTTGGTGTATTGGACTACATGACGTCATGTCACGTTGTCACGTATGGGACAAATATGAGGTGAGGTGTGAGGTAGTTGATGTATTAAACTACATGTCATGCACGCATAGTTTGGGACAAATGTATGAGGTGGTGAGGCGTGAAGTGTTTGTTATATGACATTTTTGTATTAGAACCGTGAGGTGGTGATGGGGTAAGCCAATTCATATATTGTGAATACCGCAGAAGCGTCCCAACTGCTCCGAAATTTTTATTTTTTTATTCTAAATTATTGTTAAGTGAATACCGCACAAGAGTACCAACTGCTCCAAAATAAATTTTTAAATTTCTTTTTTTTTTAAATTATTGTGATTTGAATACACATAACAATAATTTATTAGCACAAGAGTCCCAACTGCTCGAAAATTTCTTTTTTTTTTAAATATTTTTTTATTGTAAATTATTGTTATGTGAATACACAAAACAATAATATAAGAGCACAAGAGTCCCAACTGCTCCAAAAAAAAATTTATTTTAAATATTTTTTAATTGAAAATTATTGTTATGTGAATACACATGAGCACAAGAGCCCCAAATGCTCAAAAAAAATTTTTTTTTGAAATATTTTTTTATTGTAAATTATTGTTGTGTGAATACCTACACAAAACAATAATTTATGAGCACAAGAGTCCCAACTTCTCCAAATTTTTTTTTTATTTTAATATTTTTTTATTGTAAATTATTGTTATGTGAATATACAACAATAATTTATGAGCACAAGAGTCCCAACTGCTTAAAAAAAAATTTATTCTCAATATTTTTTATTGTAAAATAATATGAATTGATAAGTGAATACCGCACAACAGTACCAACTGCTCAAAAAAAAAATTTTTTTTCTATTTTTATTTGAAATTATTGTTATATGTTATGTAAATACCGGACAAGAGTCCCAACAGCTCCCAAGGGAGGGGGGATGAGGCAGTGTTGAGATGAGGTGGAGGGGGTTGCTGAGGAGGAGGAGGGATAAGAGGGGGTGCAGGGGGGGGGATCAGAGGGGGGTGCAGGGAGGGGATCAGAGCTGGTGAAGGGGGGAGGGGGTAGGCCTTTTTTATACCCATTTTTCATATTACAAAAATAGCAGACACGGGAGGCGGGTATGGGTACCGCCACCCCGGTATTTATTAGAAAACCAACACCTCTGAACCAAGAAAATCAAGCTGAAGGAAAATAACCAGCCACCCCACCCCCCCTGTAAGCGAAAATATTTTGTAACACCTCACCTCAAATGAGGTGGTACACCTCAACACCTCATTTCAATATTTGAGTACCTCATACAAACTCATCCTGATATCGTGTCCTACCCAAAAAGACGAATGTTCATCTCTCCTCAAAAAGACCCAGATGACGTAGGCCCGAGGGAAATTATTTTCCTCAGGGCCTCCTGTGTGGAGTAAATGTAAAAAAAAAAAAATCGAACGTAATCTAAATATACCAATTGTTTCTTAACTATAGTATATAATTATTTCTGGTTTTTGTTGTTGTTAGAAACCCGGTATTTTACAAAACTGATTAAACGAGTTGCTAAATCAGGGGTGCCCAACCCAATTCGTTTGGTGGGCCAAAAATTTTGGCTATTTACTGAAATGCTGATCGTAAGATCAGTATTCATCCGATCCATATAAAATGGCGAATATAAGAGTAAATTTTTATCGGTAATTCGGTATCCACAACTGCTATTATTGTAAAACCGCGACTTTAAATGCTAGAAATACAATACATGTGTCCTTTGCACTCACCCTCCACTTATTATAATCAGGTCAGTTGAATTCGATCTTCCGAGAGAAGCGCGGAAAAAATATATCTACTAGCTGAAATTGATTGCGAAAATAAATTCCTAGCGTGGCTATGAGCTCTCACTTTTCAATAAATAATCAATAAATCAAATCCCCTATCGAGAGTCCTAGGTCTAATAACAAGAAAGTTCTAATTTCACACATCATAATATGTGATAAATTTATAAGAACGATTTTTTGTTTTATGTATGAAAAAACATAGGAAGCCGAAAATATTTTTCGATAGGGCCGCATCCGGCCCATGACCTTAATAATTGTTATGTCTGCCCTTTCCTCGGCAGATATTAATTATTAATAAAGGTTCTTTTACATAAAATGTGTTTATTACTTGAATAACCTAGCTGGTTAGCTACGACTGTTTACTATTCGGTGATAGGTAAATCTCTGGGCTCTTGCCTGGGGAGCTCGTAAAGTCTATGTCTGATACTGCTTCTTGTACGCCAATGCCATCTGGCGAGCTATGGCGCAAGCTAAATGCTTACCGCCATCTATCGTATTCTTTCCATATGAAATACTTAATTACTCTACATTACAATAATAAACCTGTTTAAAATCTTACGACGTATGGTAAATGGTGGTTCATTAGCTGTGTAAAATTTTAACACATTTATCAGTAAGGGGTTAAAGTATTACAAAACCAAAACAACTTGTGACACGTTTATTATGAAATATACCCTACGACTACACAACAAGCCGAAATAAAATCATTCCGACATTCATCTGCATTACATAGCCAATCATTCATAGGAATTAATTTAACTTTGTTTTCCCAACAATACAGAATCCATAATCTAACTTTATAGCATAACTCATAACTGAGGAAGGT
This sequence comes from Limnephilus marmoratus, assembly GCA_917880885.1. NCBI lineage: Eukaryota > Metazoa > Arthropoda > Insecta > Trichoptera > Limnephilidae > Limnephilus > Limnephilus marmoratus. The sequence continues at coordinate 21,343,677 of OU862924.1, read as the reverse complement.
AAATCATCCTCCAGTTGAGCCTCATGTACCTACCCATCAACGCGTAATACATAATATTTTAATGGAATTCGTAAGAATACCACATTAATCAAACAACTTTCAGTGTTATTTACTATTCCGGCAAGACTCATTGCATTGAAAACTCCCTATTTATTCCCAGGAAAATACTGAGTTACATTAAGACCCGGCTTTCCGCATTTCTGATTTATTACATATTTTCCTTAAACACTTTAAATTTTAAAGCTTTTAAAAATATATTACTTTTTCTTGAAGAAAATGTCTATACATTCCCCACACCGAAACGGCAATTATATGAAATTCCCTCGACAGAAAAAAATCACAAATTGTGCTCTGAAAATTATTATACAAGGTGTCCGGAAACTCGTAGTACAAGCGGGAAACTGGAGAATCCACATCACATTTGGAGTCGATTTTGTGGTTTAACTTTTTTTGATTTGAGCTTTCGTTTTCGAGTAAATCGGGTCCGAAGTTGGAATTTTTTTGGTTAAATTTGAAAAAAATTTTCACTATGTGGTTGATTTCAGCTGTGTAATGTCTTATAAAATGCCACGAAGGGTAAACCGGGCTCAAAAATTTTTTAACCCTTTAGTTGCCGAAAAAATGGAAAAATAGAAAAAAAAAATATTAAAATCGAAATGCTTAGATCGGAAAAAATAAGTTTTTTGGGTTCTCCACGTGATGTAGATTCACCAGTTTCCCGCTTGTACTACGAGTTTCCGGACACGTTGTATAAACGTTTTTTCAGTTATTTTACAAGTTATATGTATACAAAATTTTACAGTGTTTCTTTAAATGCTGTTTAAGACGACCTCCGCCAGATTTTAGCTTTATTTTAAGCGAGTCGTGTTTTATTAAACATTTTCACAATTTTCGCATCGATTTTGTCGCTTTAAATACTAGCGCGCTCCTCTAACATTCGTAATTTCATATCTATCCATCTTCTACTTTTTGAGCCCGGTAGCGGCGCCTTAAGTTACAGGAGTTGTATTCGGATTTCATTTTTGTAGTGTTGATGATAATAAAGATATTGTTTGAATTCAGAACTGAAGACAAATATTTTGTGTATTTAAACTTCGCAAATATACTTTGTGGTGTCATCTTATCTTATATAATATATAAAACAAAGTCGGGCTAGTTACACACCTTATGCAGGGGCGGCCCTAGGGCGGTGCGAGTGGTGCGACCGCACAGGGCGCCGTCGTAAGGGGGCGCCGAAAACACCCGACCACGATTTGGCATTTTACGCGATTTTTCGCCATTTAGGCTACTCAGGACCAGAATCGGCGACGAAAAAATCTAAAAGGCGACTGGGCGCCTATTGGGCTACTTCAGAGACAAGTTATTGAAATCAGCCGAATCGCAAATAATTAAGTCAAGGTACCCGGCCCGGCGTGTTCACTTGACAGCTTCCCTCCCGCCGTGGCCCCGCTCTCGCCTCTCGCCTCCTCAAGTCGCGCGTGCGACACAAGCATATCTCACCTATAACTATGTATGTAGTTACAAACCTACCTTGGCTGACACCGACTTCAAAAATAACAATCGTACCTACATATTGATGAGTAGAAAAAGTAAGTTGATTATTAAGTTGTAGAAGAATACGAAATATTTTTTTTACTTTTTAGTGCATTTTTTGAAATAGTTTTTTGTTTTGTTAAAATTTTTGTTTTTTCTAATATTATTTTTCATCTGTCCTACTAGGTACTAAGGAGGGGGGGGGGGGGCGCCACCAAGAGATTTCGCACCACCTAATAATTTAGCTAGGGCCGCCCCTGACCTTATGGACCGATTTTTATGATCTTTGATTTAATGGATTTGTCTCCGCCGCAAATAACTGAATAGCTATTAAAATATCGGAAAATATCACAAAAAAAATATGAAGAAAAATTTTTTCCTCATGCATTTTGCATGGGACGAATTCTCATCTTTTGAAAGAGCTGCAGGAATATTGTGATAAGTATAATGTTGAGTAGTGAGTGAATTCCAAAAATTCAAAAACGTCAAATTATTATGCTTTTGTACATAAACATATAATGCTGCCTCTCTCTTTTGTTCATAAACACATAATGCGGGCCTTATGTGTAGAGCTAATATAATAAACAAAATAATAAAATAGGTCATTTGATTTGTAGATATAGCTTTACCGGTCTGAAGACGCCCGAAGCAAGGTGAAAGCAGTTTAGTATGTTCAAAAATATGCATCGGAATTTTTAATTACAAATTACGCAAATTACATGGACAAATTCATTTAACCGGCAATCACTTGTTTAATTGATTGCCGGTTAAGAGGGCATTACCAGAGAAAACCAGAAATATGTCATTTTCAAATCAGATTTTAGACGTATTGACTCTTTTCCACAAAAAAATATATATGGATTTCGAAAGATTGTTCTTTTATCTAGCGTTTGCATGTAATAAATTTTGAGAAATTTTTTTAATTTTTAGTATAATAAGGTTATTCCGTAGGTCGTTGGCAGATTTGTAAATTTTCAAAAAAGATTTTGTATTATACCACACCCATTTCAAATAATATAATCATGCAGTAAAATAAATCAATACATTATCTAGCAAACGCATGTTTTTGAATTTTAATTTTAGTTTCAAAAAAATAATTAAAAAATATGTACGTACATGTGTTTCTTGACGAAAATTGGTCCATTTGTGTATTTATTTGCGCACTTACAAACTAATATATTTCAGATTTTTTTAACATTTTTATTAAATTTTGACATTATTGAAAAATGATAAATACTTATAATTAAAAAAATAACTATAAAAAGTACATTATTTTAATAGTTTTATCATCACGCCTTTCAGCATTTTTGGATGAAGGTATAAATTAAAGCTAATTTGAATTGAAATAAAATCGATATTGAGTTATAATTTTAAAAAGCTGGTACGGAGAATAATTAATCTCTCTCGTTGTAACCGCCCTGCATGATCGTAAGAACAACTTTCGACGAAATGTGGATTTTCGTCCGCTAGCTTGTTAAACGCTCTTAAATAAAAAATGGATATTTATTATTCGTAAAACAAATAATTATATGTAAAACAATGTATCTAATAAACTTGGGTAGTTTTGTCACCCACATTTTACCTCGAATTTGAATGTGTTCCATTTTTAAGTGGTACTAAATAATAACAAAGGAGTTGGTTTTGACAGGTGGATTACTAGAAGGAAAGTACAGTTTAGAAGGTAAATCTAGTTGGGAAACAGCGGAGTAGCACGAGATTGGTGTGAGGTAAGACAAATGTGTTGTGGAAATGAGGTAACAAGCGTTGTTTGATGAAAATATTATACAGGAAAAGCAAGGATTGTTACTTGTATCAAAATAAACGTGAAACCCGAAGACATAATAGAATCGTATAACGTAAACATAAACTTCACATCACACAGAAAACCGACTGCCATGTTTTTAGTGTATATTGACGATATTATAGGTAATTATTTTTTCTAAAAAAAAAACACTTTAACAACAAAGAATAAAATCTGTAGGTATATACAGGGTGTCCGGGGGTAAAGTGCATTAACTTCGGGAGGTGATTCTACATGATAGTATAAGTAAAAAAGATAAATAACTTTTTTCGAAATTCCAACTTTTAGTGGTAAAAACATAAAATTAGACCGGCGTGCGCGGCCAGCTCTATTATTTTCCGCTGTTACGATACGGGCCAATCACCACTATACAATGTTGCCACGATCGTGCCCGGCAGGCTCCTGGCAAGTAAGATCGTGCCTTACACAAAGGATTTTTAGTAGGTAGATCTTTTTGTATGGGAAAAAATATGTTGGAATTTCGAAAAAAATTGTTAATCTTTTTTACTCCTACCATCATGTAGAATCACCTCCCGAAGTTAACGCACTTTACCCCCGGACATCCTGTATATGTAATATAAATTTCTTTGTACCTTCTTAAAATAAGTACCAATCTACAGTAAAGTTAATTAACTCCCCCTAAACGTTTGTTCAGAAATAAAAAATAAAAATATGCTTTAACCCTTTCAGTACCAGAATTCTCCTTGAGGAATATGAATTATATTTATAGGTATATTTTAGTAATATTTTTATATTTATAGGTACATCTTACAGTGAAAACGAATACATTTTTAAATTAAGCAATTGTTGTATGATAGATTTTTTTTCCTTAGATGCTAATAAAAAATAACCTCTCGGGACCCAAAAATAATAAAAAAACTATATTAATAATTTAAAAAAAAAAATGAAACACCAAAAATTTTCGAACTAATGCTTTTAAAACGCATAAAATGTAGTCAATATGAGGAAAAAATGTGAGTTATATCGAAAGGGTGAAAAAAAGATATCATGTAAAAAGTTTTTGCCATTCTTCACAACAAAACGGTTACTAGGCATGGGTTGTTTTAAAAAAATGACGAATTCATCAAATATTTGAAGTTAATTTTCTCATTCTTTGTAAGTTCTATTCAAGTTCTGTGATTATTTCAGTTTTATGAAGTAACTGGCCTATAATGATATACTAACAGAACTTGAATAAAACTTACACAGAACGTGAAAATTAACTTCAAATATTTGATAAATTCGTCAATTTTTTTGAGACAACTCGTCGTAAGTCATCAAGTGTTATCGAAAATTCAAAATTCCAGATGTACGAAAATTTAGAAATAGAATGAATTGATTACTGAGTGGGAAAGACACATTTGTTGCCCTTGATATACTGTGACGAAACTCAATCTAATCTCAAAATAGAACCTTAATACGCTCTATAAGCCGCAGTAAGCACTGAAATCCTAGCATCCAATCGTGTCGAGACGAACTAACGTGTATCCTATCCACGTATCTAGTATTTACGTGATCTATATGGAGACGACCGCCCTGAGATACGTAATAAATAATAATTGATCCCGTGGTGAACCCAGTTCATTCAAGAATGTGCGTGTGTTCATGAATATATTATGTACCTATTTAGGTCAGTGGCTGAGTTGGCACCACATCTGGGTCACACGCAGGCGTCCTGGGTTTAATTCCTTGGATTTCTAAGTCCTCCTTCACGAAGCAAGCAACATTTTCAGTTTTCTATGATGGTAGTAGAAGATTTTCAAATATTGTCAGGTTATTCGAAACCTGAATTATTTGTCTTTCTTTTAACAAAAAAAAACAAGAGGCAAACACCATGATAATAACTGATAATAAGGAACTCCAGTGAAAAATATTATGGGTTTAAAAAATATCTTCATATAGACCAATAAACGCTGATTCTGAATACATAAGTTTTATTTAATAATATTAAACGCAGAGTTTTAAATAATTATTAAAAAGTCCATTTTTATTCGGGTCGTAAAAACACGCCGTCAAGTTGGCATTATTGAAATTTTAGTGGTGACGTCACTGTTCGACGTGTCGTGACGTCACCGTAAAGTCATTGTATGGGAATGTATGATATGACACAAGCCATCGTATTAATTTATTCGTTTATTTACATACTGTTTATAGAGATTTAGTTGTTGTGTGTATTGAAAATAAAGTTGTGTTAAAAGTAAAGGTATCTCTTATTATTGAAAATATTCAAAAACTACTGCACAAAAAAAATAGTAATGCTACTTCTAGGGAGAATACTTCGAACAACGGAATTCAAAATGGCGGCAGTTGATCAGCTGATTGCCCTATCCTATAGTAATTTTTCAGGAGTGATGACGTCACACGATTCACCATACATACGGTGGTTTTCGGGGGGTCTTGAAAAATTAAAACTTTGACAATTATTTGAACTCTAAAAATAAAAATAAAAATGCAGTTATTTAAGTTAGAAGGTCCATTATTCATTAAAAAAATTGGACTGGAGTTCTCTATTGTGATTATACCTACTAGTAGAAGAACACATTATTTAGCGGCCTTTCACACCAGCGACCGTCCACTGAGAACAAAAATTGTGTTTGGCGTGTACTGTGTATGTGATGGTCACGGTACCACTGAAGTCTAAACAGAGTTAAACAGAGGAAGGAACGTTCAAATTCATCGAACTGTGCATTTGACAAGTTTGATGCAACTTCCTTCTGTTCGACATATTTAATATCCTAATCCGGTTGAGGTTAGGCGGGATATGCTCACGTCTCGGCAGTAACAATTTATGTAATGATAGCGGACACAATCTGACGGCCTCCGTGGTAGAGGGAAAGAGGAGCTATTAACTAGCAATCCTAAGGTCGCGAGATCGAATTCCGGCGTGGGCAAATAAATTTTATTTGATTAATTTGTGTTATTTAACAATTAACACATTTAAAATTATATTGTAGTATTTCCCAGGTGTAGACCACCATTTAGAATTGAAACGTTGCTTTAAATGTCTTTAGCCGTGTTTGATGACTTGGCCAGGTACTTCCCAACCTTCCTCTACCCCGTCTCTTTCCCCTACCCACAACCTTCAGCCTCACAACATATTCAATTGGGGATGCCATAGTCTCACTGGTTCCAGACGGAAACAGCTGGGACTCTTGTGAGGTATTCCCATTTAAAAAAAACATTCATTTTGGACGCGTTGCACTTTTTTTCAATAAAGAAGAACCATACAGAATAAAGTTAAACTATGTACAAATGTAAATTTGAAGTTATTGTCTTATATTTAGGAGTTTTCAAAAATGAATTGAAACTACTGGATATTGCCAGGTTGACCTCCGCCGAAGTTAAAGTGCATCTGTAACTTTGTATTAAATTAAAACCATTTATGTAATTTATTATCATTGAAAGCTGTAAATTCATTATAAATTACCCTTCATCCATTACAATTTGGGAATGGGTACCGCCACCCCGGAACCTTTATTGGATAACCAACACCTCTGCCATAGGTCACCCCAAGTGGTTCGCTACGTTTGGTGATTTAGCAGGGTGCCCGGGTTCATGAGTTGAGGTTTGTCTAGGTCCTGAACGCGGATGACCAGGACATACTCAACCCCAGATTCCTACCAAACCCTTTTCCTTTCCAGAACTCTTCTCTCCTTCCTTTCCTTAAAAAACCCTTCACACAGCATCCCCAAAGATGACATAGAGGGAAATTATTTTCCTCAGGGCCTCCTGTGTTGATCCGCCGACAGATGGCCCCCTGGCGTACTTATATACGAAAATACGATATACCTCTTTAGGTACACAAAATATAACGTGACCACGAAGAGATGTGCAGAGAGCATTTACCGCCGAATAACAAAATAATAAATCACAATTTCATTCAAATGCATCAAGGAAAAATTTGCTTCTCCATACATTGTGTATAACAGCGCATTAAGTACAAAAAAACGATCATCATCATCATCATCTGTGGCTCTACAACCCAGGTCGGGTCTTGGCCTCCAGCAGAGCCTGCCTCCATGACTGTCGGTGTTGTGCTGCGTTGCGCCAGTTTCGGATGCCGATGGTGCTTGCATCCTTCACCACTCCATCTAGCCATCGAAGCTTTGGTCTTCCAACTCTTCTCCGACCCCCAGGTGCACCATCCATAATTCGCTTTGGAATATCTCCTTCGCTCATTCTCTGGATATGTCTAGCCCACCTGAGTCTTCCAGTTTTGATTTCCTTGGAGATATTAGGGTCCTCGTAAAGATCGTATAGCTCCTGGTTGTATCTGATACGCCATTCTCCATTATCACAGACTGGGCCGTAAATCCTTCGCAGCACCTTCCTTTCAAAACTTTCTAGGGCTCCTTCATCACCCTTACTGATTGTCCAGCATTCCGAACCATACAAAAAAACGATACTGTGTATAAATTCGTTTGATAATCGTACCAACTTATTATTAAGCGTATTTTCGAAGTCGATTTTACGTGTGAAATTAGCAAATAATGCACAAAAAATATTATTTTATAGTAAATATCATTTCGGGGGGCCAATCGTCGGTTAAAAATTACAAACAAGATATACAAAAATAAACAAAACTTACGTTAATATCATCTTCAATGATCAATTTCTTTCCAAGCTATTAAAAAAGCAATCCTAGATAAAAGGGAAATTCTATCACATGTGCTTCGAGTTTTAAGCCTGTCCAACACTCGTCCCCTTCAATCGTAAAATGAAATTCTGCCTTCTTCGAACACCGAATAAATATAACAAACTTTATGCCATTTGAACATGATATAGCGAAATAAAATAGGTACACTCTCTGAACAAAGTGATAAAAGCCGAATATTATTTTGATTCACGAATATTCAATTTCCTGTTCTTCTGAAAACGTGACGTGTTTCCGCTTCGGATAGGCGCTCGTCCCCGATTTTGAGAATAACACCGACTGAAACCGGATGTATGTACAGTACTTCTGTCAAATCTGAAACTTGCTCCGAGTACAGCGAGCTGTAATACGATACCGTGTGACAAAAAATGTGTATATCTAAGTAAATCTTTCTTATTTTTGATGACGCTCTTTTATTACGCCAAATTAGTGTTGGGTAGGACACGATATCAGGATGAGTTTGTATGAGGTACTCAAATATTGAAATGAGGTGTTGAGGTGTCCCACCTCATTTGAGGTGAGGTGTTACAAAATATTTTCGCTTACGCTGGTTTTTTTCCTTCAGCTTGATTTTCTTGGTTCAGAGGTGTTGGTTTTCTAATAAATACCGGGGTGGCGGTACCCATACCCGCCTCTCGTGTCTGTTATTTTTGTAATACGAAAAATGGATATAAAAAAGGCCTACCCCCTCCCCCCTTCACCACCTCTGATCCCCTCCCTGCACCCCCCTCTGATCCCCCCCCTCTTATCCCTCCCCCTCCTCAGCAACCCCCTCCACCTCATCTCAACACTGCCTCATCCTCCCTCCCTTGGGGGAGCTGTTGGGACTCTTGTGCGGTATTTACATAACATATAACAATAAGTAAATAAATAAAAAATATTATTTTTTTTGGAGCAGTTGGTACTGTTGTGCGGTATTCACTTATGAATACATAAATTTACAATAAAAAATATTTAGAATAAAAAAAAAATTTAAGCAGTTGGGACTGTTGTGCTCATAAATTATTGTTTTGTGTATTCACATAACAATAATTTACAATAAAAAAATATTTAAAAAAACATATATTTTCGAGCAGTTGGGACTCTTGTGCTCATAAATTATTGTTTTGTGTATTCACATAACAATAATTTACAATAAAAAAATATTTCAAAAAATTTTTTTTTTCGAGCAGTTGGGACTCTTCTGCTCATAAATTATTGTTTTGTGTATTCACATAACAATAATTTACAATAAAAAAATATTTCAAAAAAATTTTTTTAAATATTTTTGTGCTCATAAATTATTGTTTTGTGTATTCACATAACAATAATTTACAATAAAAAAAAAATTTAAAAAAATAAAAAAATTCGAGCAGTTGGGACTCTTGTGCTCATAAATTATTGTTTTGTGTATTCACATAAGAATAATTTACAATAAAAAAAAATTTCGAAAAAAAAAAATTTTTGGAGCGGTTGGGACTCTTGTGCTCATAAATTATTGTTTTGTGTATTCACATAACAATAATTTACAATAAAAAAATATTTAAAAAAAAAATTTTTTTGGAGCAGTTGGTACTCTTGTGCGGTATTCACTTAGCAATAATTTAGAATAAAAAAATAAAAAACAAAAATTTCGGAGCAGTTGGGACGCTTCTGCGGTATTCACAATATATGAATTGGCTTACCCCATCACCACCTCACGGTTCTAATACAAAAATGTCATAGAATATACAAACACTTCACGCCTCACCACCTCATACATTTGTCCCAAACTATGCGTGACATGACATGTAGTTTAATACATCAACCACTTCACACCTCACCTCGTATTTGTCCCATACGTGACAACGTGACATGACATGTAGTCCAATACACCAACCACCTCGAACCTCACCTCATATTTGTCCCGTACATGACATGAATGTAGTCCAACAAAACAAACCACCTCACACCTCATATTTTGTCCCTCCTATGAAGGGGGGACAAAGAAAAAGAGTTGGTACAAATACATATTGTGAGGTGGGGGGACATTTTACGTGTTTGTATGGGACATTTGAGGTGCCTCTTGTATGAGGTACTCAACACTACGCCAAATAGCTTCACTGCCGATTTTAAAACGAATTTGGATAAGATTTATTTATTTATTTATTTACGCTCTTGGAGCATTTACATCAATTGTGTAACATAGTAACAATAGAAATAGAAACAATAGAATATCAATTATTATTTCTTTTCCTTTACATTAATAAAAAGGAAGCAAAATTAAAAAGAACTAACAAATAACAACAAAACAATATTAGAAGAATAATAACAAAATCTAGAACAGAATTTTTGAAATTTCTGACATAAATTTAGGTAAGGAATAAATGAAGATATCAACGGAACTGAATTTATTTCCAAGCCTATGTAGTCTTTGGATTAGTACACACAAAGAACAGCTCTGGAAGTCTCGTATCACGATTTGGTACTCGGAATGTTAAAAGAACCAAATCGCTATTGGTTCTTCTACACGATAGGTCAGTTAAATTAAGTATTTTCATTAAGTTAACATAATTAATTTGTTCAATGGGTGTGGAGAGTTTGAAATTAATGAACATGTTCAACTTTCTCAATTTTTTTTGTTTGATGTGCTTTATAGTATGGAGACCAAATAGTGGAATTGTATTCTAAATTACTCTTTACTAAAGCAGTGAAGAGAATTTGAAATGAATAAATTGACGTAAAATCTTTTACTGTTCTTAAAATAAATCCCAAACATGTCATAGCCTTATTAGTAACTTCATTAATATGTGGAACAAATGTTAATTTTTCAAGATGGAATAAGTCAAAAAAGTCTCGGATTTGAAGAGTTCACAAATACAATTTTTTTTGTTTTCGTTAATTTCAACTCTTTGTTTTCTAATTCATACATATGTTCTCATTAGTTATTTCAGAACTTTAAGCTCATGATAGAAAGGTTGTTGGAAGGATAAAGTAATTTATCTGACTTGCTGGTCCGTGACTTTTCAGTGAGCTAGATAGCTGAGATTTACGACATTATGGATGTTGTTGTAGCTGAAAAATATTTTTTAAAGTGAAAACTTCTTATTCACCGTTGTGATTTGAAACTCGATGATACGAAAAAGCGACACTAAAAAGAGACAAACATACGCCTGTAGGATTTAGCCTGCGAGAGAATGAGACAGAATAGTCAGAGTCCTCTTTGTGCTGTGCATCGTGGCCACACTTGTCTACTTTAGTTTTCTGAAGGTTTCCATTCTACCACGTGTAAACTGCACACTTGTATTTTTTCTTTCATCAAGTTTCAAATCACAACAGTGCTAAACAAATTTTCACTTCAAAAAAGTAAAATTAATTTTCAGCTACAACATCAATAATGTCGTATTTTAATAATTCGTATTTTAGCATTGGAGCTCACTGAAAAGTCACCGTTCGCCTCGGCTGTACACAACACATCGTGTCGGCACACTGGGTAATTTTCATGACGTTCAATATTTTAATATAGTGTTTCCGCATACCTATTTATAATAACGCCTTTGCTGTAAATGCTGCAATGGAATGACTACGCCTCACCAAAATTAACCATGCATTCTTGAAATTATCTCTTAGATCAGCAACGTTATCAGTTAATAGAAGGCTGGAGGAACCAAAACCCAAAACTAGTTTGAAAATAGCGCTCACTTTCAAAGTATCAGACTAAAAACCCTTGAATAAGCTCCTACAAAGTAAATAAGAAACCAAAAACTCTTAGGCCCAAATTGTTTCGCAGAAATGTCACATTTTTATAAAATATTTTGTACAAATTGTTACGATACACATTTAAGCGGGACAACGGTGAGCGGAGTAATTAAAATAGTCCCTTGACCGACCAATCGCTAACGGAAGCGTTCCCTACCCCCCCCCCCCCCCCCCCCCCGCTAGCAAAGGGGAACACAGGCACCTCCCCGCTCTCCTGAGAAAGAAGCGACACCCGGTACGAGAAGGTCACGCCGACCGCCGACCGCCGCTCGCATTAGCTGCTCGCGATACGCCGCCAACAATGGCCGGCGCGACTAAACGATCGAACCCGATTTGAGCGCAGTAATTACGGGTCGCAGGTGTGAGACTCTATGTTGAGTTGACACCACCATGTAAAGTGTTGGAACTGCCTACTCCGACCATGGCCTGCCTCCTGGTTTCCTGCCCCCTGACGACCAGCCGTAAGTCGATCTCCCCCCTGTTATAGTGTGTCTTACAGTAATTTACGGGTAACACTAATCGCATTCCCAGTCCCAGAGAGGACTTTGAGAGAGATTTTTTTGTTAGGAATTACCTAGTCAGGCATTGTGTTAGCCGCCTGCAAAGGTAAGTGGGGCCCCTATCGGGTCCGCAACAAAATATAACATCAAATAGTCACACAGTGACATGTTTTATCACTTTTTGACATTTAAAAGGCCTCCATTTAACACCTATTCTATTTCCCTATACTTTTAACATTTAATGAGTAAGAATGGCAACGAGAGCTGAAGCATGATTTAATACGAGAATGAGGCCCAGTTGTTTCACAGAAGTTCACGTAGTCATCAAATTGCCGTTCAGCGCCATTAGGTTTTTCTGACCGTGAAAGGTTCCCGTTAAGGTCCGTTTCAGCTTTAAAAAAATGTGAAAAAATGAGGATAACTATCATTTTTTAAGCTTATTACAGTTTTCAGCTTTCCATCAAACTGTAATAACTATCATTTTTTAAGCTTATTACAGTTTTCAGCTTTCCATCAAACTGTAATAAGCTTAAAAACGTGATAGTTATTCTCATCTTTTAAAGCTGAAACGGACCTTAACGGGAACCTTTCACTGTCAAAAAAACATAATGGCGTTGAATGGTCATTCGATCACTTTGACATATGTTAACTTCTGTGAAACAACTGGGCCTTATTCTCGTTTTAAATCATGCTTCAGCTCTCGTTGCCATTTTTACTCATTAAATGTGAAATGTATCGGGAAATGATAATATTCTCGTCGCGTGGCGACAGCGTGAAGAACATATCTCGCACCCTTTACAACTAACAGAGATAACGAACATGTTATTGATGTTGATAATACTATCTGATAAGGTTCTATTTTACCCTGTTACATCGCGACATACATCGTTGTAATCGGCCACGCTAAGTTATCAGTGCCAAGTCCTGACTAACTAGCCAACTTCACGTTGAATTCCTGAAATTTCTGAAGCTGCGGTGGTGCTTAAATTTCAGGTTTAGCGTGACGTAGCGTGGTACTATCAGCTCACATTTTCACCAAGAACTTTAACGCCATTTTTTAAATTTATTTTTTATTATTATTAAGTTAAAAGAAATATAATATTTCGCTTTCTTAACTTAAATACAGAACATATAAAGTATAGTAGTACAAGTATTATAGTAATATTTTTAAATTTTGTTCCAACATCTTAAGTTTAAATAGTTTTTTTTTTAGATTTTTATATTCTTTTTCCGTTTTTAGGTTATCTGGAAGGAGATTATATATGTGAACTCCCCCGTGGCCAATACTTTTCTTGCCACTTTCGGTCTTGACAGTATTTGTGTACAATTTATTGTGTCGTCTAGTATAATGTTCGTGAACTTATGATGTTTTTATAAATTTTGTGTTTGTGTGTATAAATCCATTTGGTATTTTGTAGATTAAAAGACAAACTCGTATGTTATATTCGTACAATGTTCTTATTTTCAAAGGGTTCATTTCCTGGTATAGTTTTTTGTGGGAGTGACTGGGTAATAGTTGAAGAGTTTTTTAAAAACTTTGTTCTGTATTATTTGTAAGTCGTTTAAGTACGTAATGTATGTGTTTCGGGTTAAATTGAAGTCGGGTAGTAAAAGATGTTTTTTTAATATAAATACCGCACAAGGGTCTTAAGAGCTCCCAAACTTCTGGAGCCAGTGGGACTGTACGTATATAGTATCCCAAATTGCTGTGGCTGAAGGTAGTGGGGCGGGGAAGAAGATATGAAAAAGGAAGGTTGGGAAGTACCTGGTTTTTCGGATCTGGTCAACAAACACGGCTAAAGACGTTTCAAGCATCGTTACGATTATGAATGTCGGTTCTTTACCAGAGCTTTGGTCTTTGACGACCTCCGTGGTTGGGAGTTTACGACCCTTGGCTATGAATCCGGAGGTTGCGGATTCTATTTCATAATCTTAATCCATCTATCTATCTATATATCTATATAAATATAATCTATATGAATAAAAACGAATCGCCGAAATGTATGTACGCGCATAACTTCCGAACGACTGCACTAAATTGGATAATTCTTTTTTTTCTGTGTTCGTTTTTGTCAGGACAAGGTTTGTATAAAAGAAGCGGTGAGCTCTGGCATAATGAAATTTGTATAAAAAAATGCAATAGGTGGCACGCGAGCTGTTTGAAAACTGAATGTACCGGGATTGAATGCACGGAATGGGGGAGTGGAGAGGGGAACTCGAGAGGGGGGTTCGCGGGGCGGGAGAAGCGGGAGAGGGGAGTGGGGAGAGGGAAGGCGGAGAAGGCGGAGTGGGAATGCGTGAGGGGAAGAGGATGCGGGAGAAGAAGGGGAGGCGGAAGGGGAACGGGACGAATGGGAAAGGACACGCAGGGAGAAATAATGTCTTTATTAAATGGCATAGCAACGCATGCCGGGTACCAGCTAGTTTATATATAAAATTCATAGTATATTTGCCTCACATTCTAAAGTGGAAGACACTCCTCTCAGTATCGGCCTGGCGAAGGAAAACCTTTTACAATTGAAACGATGCTTAAAATGGCTTTAGCCTTGTTTGCTAACCATATCTAGTAAGAATAATAACCGTAGAAAGCTGGCTGCCTGCCCGCACGGCAGCAGAGCGTTCTGGTCGCTTGCGGGCTCAATAGGTCGCAATTTCTGCAAATCCAGTCTGCCACCTCTTACCAGACCTGACGGCTCTCTAGCAAATACCGCCGCCGAAAAGGCTAACTTATTAGGCAAAATGTTCGCGGAAAACTCGACCCTCGATGATCAAGGTGCTACCCCGCCGTCGGTTCCTCACTGCGGTTTTCATATGAAAAAGCTGAGGATCCGGCATCGGGATGTACTCCAAGTCTTACGAGGGCTTGATATTAATAAAGCTAGTGGGCCTGACGGAATACCTGCCCTGGTATTGCAGAGGTGCGCTGCAGAAATAGCTCCAATTTTGACGAAGCTTTTCAAAATGTCCCTGAAGTCTGGTTCTGTGCCCTCTGGTTGGAAAAAAGCGATCATTCACCCTATTCCAAAGAAGGGTGACCGCTCCAACCCAGCCAACTACCGCCCCATAGCGATCACATCAGTTCTGTCTAAGGTAATGGAACGTGTGATCAACGACAAACTGCTCACATACCTCGAGAAGAACAAAATTATTAACGACCGTCAATACGGATTCCGGCGGAACCGCTCGTGCGGTGATCTTCTCGCGTATGTGACGCATGTTTGGGGGCGGTGCCTGGAACGTTTTGGTGAGACCCAAACGGTTGCACTGGATATTTCCAAGGCCTTTGACCGGGTTTGGCACCGAGGGCTTGTCAACAAACTGCTTTCTTACGGACTTCCCGCATCCTTGTGTAAGGGGATTGCCGACTTTTTGAGGGAGAGGTCGATTCAGGTGGTTGCTGACGGTTTCACCTCTTCTTCGCATTCGATAAATGCTGGCGTCCCACAGGGATCGGTTCTGTCACCGACTTTGTTTCTGTTGCACATCAATGACCTCTTGTCATGTGCACCGATTCATTGTTACGCGGATGACAGTACAGTCCATGATAGCTTTTTGTTTGACAAGCCCCCAAAGGGCACACAAACTCCAATAGCTCGGAGGGCTTTGAAGCAAAGAATGGACGGTTACCTCGAGAGTATTTTCTCTTGGGGTAAGAATAACCTCGTCGAATTTAATGTTTCAAAGACCCAATCATGTTTGATAACGTCTAAAAGGGATCGAAATGAAAATCTAGTCTCCTTCAACGGAAGCAACCTTCCGAACAGGACCTCCATTGATATGCTTGGTGTAACTCTAAGTGACCAGCTCAGGTACGGGGGCTCCATCGAAACCAGAGTTAAGTTAGCCTCTCAGAAACTGGGCGTACTGTACAGGGCCCGCAGATACTTTAATAGTACCCAACTGCTAACCCTGTACAAATCGCAAGTGCGCCCCACGGTTGAATTTGGCAGCCACCTCTGGTCTGGAGCTCCAAAATACCTAAAAAAAACCCTTGACTCTGTGCAGAAACGGGCGGTCCGTTTGATAGATTCTCCCATCCTAACAGACGGACTGCAATCTTTAGAGCATAGGCGTCAGGTGGGAATGCTGTCCTTGTTCTACCGGTATTACAATGGAAGATGCTCCGAGGAACTAGCATCATTGATCCCCTCGGCTCCGGTGCATAGTCGGGAAACACGCCAAACACGCGCCCAACATTTGTACACGGTTGACATTACTCACATGAGAACGGGTCGTTTCTATGACTCGTTCTTGAGTTCAACGG
This sequence comes from Limnephilus marmoratus, assembly GCA_917880885.1. NCBI lineage: Eukaryota > Metazoa > Arthropoda > Insecta > Trichoptera > Limnephilidae > Limnephilus > Limnephilus marmoratus. The sequence continues at coordinate 21,327,208 of OU862924.1, read as the reverse complement.
CTCGGCTGTGCCTCTGTGTTTCCTCCCTCCTACAACATGGGTCTCTTCAAGACCCATGTTCACTCCTTCCTTTCCTCAAAGAGACCCTCCACACAGCATCTACAAAGATGACATAGGCCCTGAGGGAAATTATTTTCCTCAGGGCCTCCTGTGTGGTGTTAATGTAAAAAAAAAAAAAAAAAAATCTAAATAGCCAGGTATTTCCCCACTTCTTCATAATCAGTACTCACAAGTCTCACAACATACCCGAGTTGGGGGTATCACAGTGTCACTGGCTCCAAGCGGTTAGGAGCAGATAAGGCGGCGTTTGAGTGGAATTCACATTAAAAAAGGGCAAACCTTTTGACATCTCCAGCAGAACTCTCTCAGGACATCGCCTTTCACCTCTGTGGGAAGGATAGATGCATAAGTCCATCCCTCCTGGAAACACTGATCTCTAGATTCCTACCCACCTACCACACCTTTTTCCTTTCCCTTAAAGACCCTCCATACAACATCCCCATACATGACATAAGCCCGGTGAGAATTTTTTTCCTAATGCCTCCGTGTGGAGCCAACATAAAAAATATATATTTAAAAATTCTGACTGAATAAAATGAGTATTCGTTTCCACGCACCTATCAGTGACGTGCAGTAATGTTTTTTCTATGAAAAATGAACTTTTCACCTTGGCGATGAAATTCGGAGAACTGGGTCAAAAAGGATTTTTTGCCTTTTTTATTTTGAACAATGTGATTGTGATGAAAGTTTTAGACAGGGAAGGTAGTGTGTTATATCGACTGTGCCAAGGATGGCGGAAATAAAATTGTTTGCGAAGGATTTGTCGGAATCATTGTAACTGTAGACAATGTGGACAATGTTTTCATTATAACGGCCTAGCTGGGAGCATTTTGTTTCGTTACTACTGCTAGAGATTTATTCATAGAAAGGTCCGCCAAACTGAGGAAAAATTATATTAACGTTTTTATTCCAATTCAACCCGGAGCAATGAATTCCACGAGAGAACTTTTTTTGACATGTGAATGCAACAAAGGTGCATTATTCTTTTTATTTGCGTTATAAACAGCTTTTACAAAATCATATTTTTGACAGTGTTAGGAATTTTTATACCATCTATATATAAAATCAAAATATTTTTGCTTATATGTACACGTTTATTGCTATATTAGTCTCAGGAAATATTTGAAACGTTCAAAATACCTCCTTTCCATCCTCACAAAGGTTTCTGTCTTCTTTCTTTAATCTTTAATCATTACAAAAACTCTTACGAAACTTTAAAAAATGTCATAATTTGAGAATTACATTTTGCAATCAATTGTTCAATCAAAATTCAATTTTCGAATAAACTCTACAAATTAATGAATTTAATCGAAGTACTCACCTTTGGTACTAACCAAAATCAAATACTTTGAATCTAATCAAGATTTATATTTATTGTAAATAGGTATCTCTGTTAGGTACCAAATTTGATTGATTGATCGTATAATATACAAAAATAAATGTTTATAATATATAAATAAATGTCAATAATACCAACTTGACAGTATGTTTTAATAACACGATTAAAAATGGACTTTTTAATATATTTTTTTAAATTGTACATTTAATATTATTAAATAAAACTTATATATTCAGAATCAACGTTTAGTGGTCTATATGAACATATTTTTTAAAAGCCATAATATTTTCACTCGAGTTCCTTATAAGAACTAGTGGACTAACTTACTCGGAACCAATCTGTTACTAAGAATCTCATATTGGTAGCCTGAATACCTAAACGCATTGTAGAACATGTCTGATCGTCCAGATTTGATGTGCAAGTAGGGAAGGGACGAAACACGGACTAGAACAATGCAAACTTGGCTTTGAAACTTAGTTCTGCCTTTCTTCGCTAAGTTGCAGCTGTAACCGTAACAAAGGACGTAGCACACTGCTTGCCTCATCCATTACACGGACCAGTTACGTGCCAAAATTGGACAGGCGAGAATTTCACGTACCTACCAAGATTAAACTGCCCGAATTACACACGAACGGAATTATTTATTTATATATGTATATATACATGGCCCCTGCTGGCCATAAATTGCTCAAGAGAGAGGTAAGTGGAATTCTTTAGAGGAGGCCTTCACCTTCGCCTGAGAGGGGTTCTTGCATATGAATAATTTTAACATTTAATTTAATTTAAGATATTATTTTAAAAAGCTGGTACGGAGAATAATTAATCTTTCTTATTGGAACCGCCCTGTACGATCGTAAGAACATCTTTCGACGAAATGTGGATTTTCGGCCGCAGGCTGGTTAGACGCCCATAAGCTAACCTAACTTTTTTTAATAAATTAGGTCTTTAGATATGAAATTGGGGTTTTGTATGGGAGGAACATGAAGCCGATTTTTTTTAATATAATATATTTATTTAATCAAAGTATGTACCATTGCTATCTATGCACTTTTGCCATCTCATAGGTAGTTAAAAAAACCATTCGGAAGGGAATCAATAAAATCTTTGAAGGCGATTTGGACTGCCCCATCCAAGAAGCAAGAAGTTATCCAAATTTCGAAAAAAATGGTAATCTGTTGGGGCAAGGTCCGGAGAGTACGGTGGATGTCGGTAATTGGAACCAAAAACGCACTGTGTTTTCTTTTGCGGCACCGTCGCCGTACACATCATTAATCCTTCGAGCCGTTTCTGCAGCACTGGTGCCACGGTGGAACTCGTACTCGTAAAACGCGATATTTCAAGTTTTCCATTTTGTAAACTAAGTGACGCAAAGAAAAAAAACAATTAAGGAAAAATAAATGAATTATAATTTTCGAAACACAAATACATAAGTAAATAGCTGTATAAATTTGATTTTGGAATTCCTAACCAAAGAGAAGATATTTGGGATCAAAGTTGCCAGTACGGCAAAACGCCAATTTCATATGTAAGGACCTAATATTTTTCAACCTAACTTTAGTTTTCTTTTTATAAAAAAAATATTTTTCGCACGCTTTGAAATTAAAACCTGTTAAAAAGAGTGTTTTTTGATGTGTGCAATTCCAGTAGGTATAAATCTCTCCATGTGTAATATAGGTACGTGAAATTCAGTACGTGTAATTTCGATCTTTGGTCGAACACCGAGTGTTGTCCGGCCATCGCTTGAGAATTCTATTAATCCAGGTACAGGCAAATTGACCTTCTTTAGCAGCGTCATATTCAAAGTTCATACAAAGAATACACTACTTAGTATTTTGTTACGACATGGTTTATATATAACACTTAATAATAGGGTAAAAAACATCATTCTTTTCTGTGTAAATTCTTTATCCAATTTCCAGTCTCACAGAGTCAAAGGGAATCTCATAAAATCCCTTTTGTAATTAATCCACTTTACTACGTTAAATAAATTCGTAATGTCTGCTTAGAGAAAAATTTACACGTTGACTATTTGAATCACGCAAATGAAAAAACAAAGGAAAATATAAAACACAACTGCGACGTGGCTTATTTTTTTATTAATTTTCATGATTTACGAGAACATAAACTTTATGGTCGGCATTTTACACCCGGGAAGATTTTTTTTGTAATTTCACATTATATGTAAGAAGGCGGTTTTCAATTTGGTATACCTACCCATTCCTCCTAATTTTGTGTTTGAAATATTTGGATCAGATTAAAAATTCTCCTGAAGCTGTCAAAACTTAAATAACGTATATTTATGCACGTCAGTTCAATATCGAAATAGTATTTTTTGTTATTTCTTTAATATTATATGTCGACGGCTTCCCGCAATTATATCGATTTATTACATATTTTCCTTAAGGGCCGCAACCCGGATTTCTGCCGATTTATTACATATTTCCCTTAAACACGGTAAGTTTTAAAGCTCTTAAAAAAATACGTTATTATTGAAGATAATATCTAGACTTTGCCCGCGCCGAAACGCAAATTATATAAAATTCCCTCGATAGAAAAAAATCTATGAAAAGTACGCTCCAAAAGTTATTATAAACACGTTTGTTTCAGTTATTTTACAAGTTATATGTATAAAAAAATTCACAGTGTTTCTTTAAATGCTGTTTAAGATAATGCCCGCGAGATTTTTGCTCTATTTTAAACGAGTCGTGTTTTATTAAACATTTTCGCAATTTTCGCATCGATTTTGTCGCGGTAAATGTTAGCGCTCTCCTCTAACATTCGTAATTTCGTATCTCCCCATCTTCTTCTTTTCGGGCCCGGTTACAGAGCCTTAAATACTGTAAGTTTTAAAGCGCTTAAAAAATATATGTTATACTTAAAGATAATACCTATACATTCCCCATAACGAAACGGCATTTATATGAAATTCCCTTGATAGAAAAAAAAACGCAAAGTATGCATTTTCAGTTATTTTACAAGTTATATGTATGAAAAAATTTACAGTGTTTCATTAAATGCTATTTTAGACAATCCCCGCGAGATGTTTGCTCTATTTTAAACGAATCGTGTTTTATTAAACATTTTAGCTTAAATATTAAATATTAGCGCACTCTCTCTAACATTCATATTTACGTATCTCTCCATCTTCTTCTTTTTGAGCGGGTACTCCGTGCCTTAAATAAAACCCAACAAAGCGCTTTTTTATATTTAGGTGCGTTTATTTGAATTTTTGTTGCCTGAAATAGGCTGGTATGCTGCAGACGCTTTTATGAGAGACTGTTTTAAAAAATGTATTAAAAAAAACAGTTCAAAAACATTACGATAAATATTTCAAAGGAAGACATTGTTGTAGTTAATTAAGTTTGTCAAAACGGAATATTTTTGTTGTCGTGCATATAAAAAAAGATTTTTTTTTCATTTGCTTAACACAAGCCCTGAGAAAATCTGGCCCGATGTCTCGTTTTGGGTCGCTGTGTGGATGGTATTTTTTATGGAAAGGGAGGAGCGGAAGTTCCGAGAAGAAAAAGAGTAGATAATATGCACCATTTATGAACTAGAGGAGTGTGAACAATAGCAATAGTTAAACACGATTGGAAATAGTGCTCAACGTTAAATTTCCTTCCGTCTTAAAAAGTTTTGTAACTCATCGCGATTGCCCTAACAAGAAATAAAAAAAAATAAATTAGAAAATTACCGAATATAATTTTTTTTTTATTAGTTTCACGTTGGGGATGTATCTATTGGGTCTGTTTCATCTTCGGGGACGCTGTGTGAAGAGTTTTGTTATGGAAAAAAAGGAGAGAAAGTTCTGGGAAGAAAAACGGTATGAGGGGTGGGTAGGAATCTGAGGGTCAATGTGTCCAGGAGTGACGGACGTGCGAATCCACCCTCCCACTACGGTGCAAGGCGATGGGCGTGAAATTCCGACTGGAGTGGTCAAAAGGTCTCCCTCAACCAATCTCTCCCTGCCCGGCTCGCCACGCAGTTGGTGGGCAAACGCACCTAGACAACAACCTAAATAAACCTCACCCCATGATCCCAGGCACTCCTGGATCACTCACCAACGTGGTGCACCACTTGGCGCGACTTATGGCAGCGGTGTTGGTTATCCAATAAATGGTTCCCGGGATGGCCAAATTGCATATTTATTCACCCGCCTCCCAAATTGCATATTTATTTCAGAGTTTCGGGAATTAGAGGCAATTGATCATTTGACATATTACATAAATTGATCAACATAACAGAATACGGATGCTTTAATTAAAGTCGCCATCAATTAGCGAATCAGGTTCATTGGATATCAGAGCGGACAATTTATTGACAATAGCGAACTCGGCAATGCTTGGCTATTGTATTATCCATGTCTTCCTCGGGCGTACCAGACTTCTACCATTCAAAGCATTCCTGGCACTAATAAGAACAAACTTTGAAATTTTAGGCGAAAACCGTCGAATAGTTTTTTTATTTATTTATTTATTCTACGAAATCACTCTGGCGATGGGGATTTCTAGGTGTTCAGTTTTCGATTTAACCATTCGATGTTACCTTTTCTCCAAATACATATATATTTTTATATGAATACCACACAAGAGTCCCAACTGCTCCCGTCCGGAGCCAGTGAGACTATGGCATCCCCAATTGGGGTATGTTGTGAGGCTGAAGGTAGTGGGGCGGGGAAGGAGATGTGGAAGAAGAAGGTGGTTCAAATCTGGTCACCAAACATGGCTAAAGCCATTTCAAGCATCGTTTAATCTCTGAGTGGTATCTGACCAGGGTAATCCGACTGCTACGACATTGTACTCCAGAACAAGATACCCACAGACCATAATTGTAATTGTAAAAATTATTTTGTTCTATTCCAATCAATTTATAGCTATCAGTGGTGTACCACAAAGGTCCTATTTAGACCCAATTTTGATTTTACTGTTCATAAATGATATTGTTGACATATTTGATAAGGATGTAAATGTATTGCTTTTTGCAGATAATTTAAAAATATTTAAAATCATCAATACCGCTGAAGATTGTGTCTGTCTATAAAATAATTTAAACAAATTATTTAGTTGGTGTTCTCTTAACAAACTTTATCTGAACATAAAGAAAGTATCTTTCAATAAGTTTTTACAGAATTAGTCAACCAATTATTCATCCGTTTGAACTTAACAACTCTACCCTTACCTCTGTCGAAGAATTAATGACCTGGGCATAACTTTCGACTCTAAATTAAACTTTATATCCCATATAAACTCAATCTATATAAAAAAGGAATCAAGATGCTTGGCTTCATTCTTAGAAATTCCAAAGGTTTCAGGAATATTTCAACTTACGTAGTCAAGTCGAATGTAACTCCTATTTTGCATGGGCGTCTGCGGCTGTTCAAATATCAATTGCAATTTCACCTCTACTCACCCAGCCTTACGAGATGGAGCCGCCGAACGAACTTTTACTCGATCAGCTCAGTGTTACCAAATCAGCTCGTAGAATGCTTGATTTATTGGACGAGTCTTCTGAAGTATGAGAATGGTTTCGGAACTTTCTGAACACAAGGCTGGTTTAAGCTTTAAAGTTAACTTATCTGGAACTAGAATTTTAAGAATCAATGCGTAAGACTGTTTTTAGAAACATTTAAATGTGCAGAAGTGTGATATTGCACTAAGAATTTAGATAAAACAAAGCAAATCATAATTATCCATACCACATTTACCACAATATGGCTCTCTTATATATTTGTTATCCTGTTTCTATGACAAATTGGCTCTTCACACTTGACAAACTGCCGACCCCTGGCTTAAGACATAAATCACAAAAAATAACAAAAAATCGACTACTCAAAATTTATAAGATTTTTCTGCAAATTTTTATATACCGAAAAATCTTCTGCAGAGCTCAGTGAACTAACAAACAAAAGCTTTTTTCAATGGTTCAACCATGCCCAACAAAGGTAACAAGAGAGGTTAACACAATCATCATTAATAAAATTTGTATCGTGATCATAGTATAAAGCACCTACATGGCATGTATTCATTTGAACTCTTAATAATTTTCCAAGCATGTGTTTCAAAGTACCGTACATTTTGCCTTATTTTATATTTTTCATATTCTCAGCACGGCGCGGCGTAAAGGGGTGATAACTCGGTGTTATAATTGGGACGAGTAATTAGAACTTCATTACATAATTTACGAGTGAAATAATGAGTAGAGGAGGGAAACGTTTATACCTGACAGGGGGTGAAATGTTGGAAAAGTGTTGCGGTCACGAGATGGTTAATAGAGGAACATTTATTTCAATTAAAATTTTTATACATCTTCTGCTTTTACGTGTCTTCTGCGTTTTTAATGAGCGTTTAAGAAGTTTTATACGCTCATGTTAAAAGTTTAATATATCTCCTTTTAACAGTTTCATTTAATTTATTATTTTTAACGTTTTTATTTTATCACTTTTAACATTTTTACATGATGATTTTTTTTAATGAGTTCCACAAAGGAGGCCCTGAGGCAAAAAATCCCTCAGGACCTATGTCATCTTTGGGGATGCTGTGTGGAGGTTTTTTTACGGAAAGGTAGGAGTGGACGTCTGGGAAGGAAAAGGGTATGAGAGGTAGGTAGGAATCTGAGGCTCCATGTGTCCGGAAGTGACGGACGTATCCATCTGTCCCACTGCAGTGCAAGGCGATCGGTCGACTGGAGAGGTCTAGATTAGGTCTGCCCCAACCAGTCTCTCAAGATCCCTCTCTACCGGTGGGCAAATGCATTCGCCGCGAAGACCTACACAAACCTCACCCCATGAACCCCTACTAAGTCACCAAACGCAGCGAACCGCTTGCAGCGACCTATGTCAGGGGCTTACAATTTGGGAGGCGGGAATGGGTACCGCCGCCCGGGAACCTTTATTGGATAACCAACACCTCTGCCATAGGTCACCCCAAGTGGTTCGCTACGTTTGGTGATTTAGCAGGGGTGCCCGGGTTCATGATGTGAGGTTTGTCTAGGTCTTGGAGGCGGATGACCAGGACACACTGAACCCCAGATTCCTACCCACCCCTTAGACCCTTTTCCTTCCCAGAACTCTCCTCTCCTTCCTTTCCTTATAAAAAACCTCTACACAGCATCCCCAAAGATGACATAGGCCCTGAGGGAAATTATTTTCCTCAGGGCCTCCTGTGTGGAGCTCATGTAAAATAAAGGGATGTTTGTTATCCAATAAATGGTTTTCGTGGCGGCGGTATCCATACTCGCCTCCAAAATTGTTTACTGTAATTTCAACACGAGAGACTCTAACCGGTTGTTAATTTGTTTATGTGATGCTGTGCAACAATTATTACTCATTAGCTGCTTTTTTTGCATTTTGTTTTTCCTGTTAAACACTTGCATACTGCTTACTAGCAACGTATGCAGGGACTCTGGAGGTCTAGATTCGTTCACAATAAATAAATGTAGCTTCGTTTAACAAAAAAATTAGAATCTTGCGAGAGCCTTGAAAGAGTACCTAACTAACTGTTACTTACATCAAGGCGGGTAAGAAGTGGATAACGTCCAATGTGCAAGAGTTCCAACTGCCCGGAGCCAGTGGATTAATGGGGAAATAATTTTGGTGAATGTTGTTTTGAAGTGGAGAGAGGAAAGAAAGGGAAAATAAGTTTCTGGATATATTCGTATCTTTTCGCTAAGGACGTTTTGTAACTTTTGATTCTTGAATGTGGGAGATAAGCGGTGCTGAGAATATCTTCCACTCTTGAAAGAGGTGCTAATATATTAAATGTGCACTATATATTGAAGAATAGAATATATATTAGAGTTTTTTGGGTTGTATCGAAATATCTGTTATTACTATCCCATGATCACAGTCGACCTCTGACAGGAGAGGATGCCAAAATGGTGGCAAAATGTATGATTTCTCTTTCATAAAATTTAATCTACCTGTGTCCAATAAAATAATTTAATGTCTTCATTTCTGAGATCATAAAATTTCTTCAAGTCATTAAAATTATTGGCAGCAGTAATATTCTATTTGTTTTCTAACTCCAACAGGCATCAAAAGTCATCAAACGCTTCCCACACGTCTGTCATCGTCCGCGTTCAGATGTCAGGGATGCTGCGGAGGAATTCACCCACATTAAACAATCATTATTTGTCTTGCTTTGAAACCGAAATGTTACATCTGGATTCCTGGTAGGCACAGACTCGTAAATACATCAAATTCCACTTTGAACAAAAGTTAGCATAAATGTATTATGGGTTAGAATGAAAAACAATCAACCTTTCAGGTATAAAAGCCGGTTTTTGCAGATTGCAAGAAATATACTTTTAAGGAAAAAATAGTTAATAAAAAACTCCTGGAGAAACACATGGCCAAAATAATTATAAAAAGGAGAAGGAAGAAGGAATAATGAATAAGACGTTCACCGATGACAGCTCAACTCTGGGCTCAGAATTAAAGCAATTTCGAAAACCCCGAAGGTACCATGAGAAATTGAGGATTATTATATTCATCAAAATAATAACAGTTGTGATCACAAGATCCTAAAAGACCATGAAAGGATCTATTCGCGAACTATTTGAAGCCACTGGGTGAAGGAGAAGATGTATGATATAAGAATACCTGTACTAATTTAATTTTTCATGACATGTCCCATTCCCCGTATCACAACGAAAAACCATGTTGTATTGAATTGCGTTAACAGCATATAAATCAATTTAAAGAGATCATTTTATACCACTTGGTGCATAAAAATTTAATGTTTTTCATAGAAGATGGCTGCCAGGGAATTTTCCCTCTTCTTAAATTTGGCTTCAACCTCATTCTTACAAAATCGCGCTAATGCTCTATCCAGGGCTTTTTAGTTTTTTGTGTGATCACCGTACTAGTGTTGAGTACCTCATACAAGAGGCACCTCAAATGTCCCATGCAAATACGTAAAATGTCCCCCCACCTCACAATATGTATTTGTACCAACTCTTTTTCTTTGTATTACTACAAATATGAAGCGGGGACAAATATGAAGGAGGGACAAAATATGAGGTGTGAGGTGGTTTGTTTTGTTGGACTATATTCATGTCATGTACGGGACAAATAGGAGGTGAGGTGTGAGGTGGTTGGTGTATTGGACTACATGACGTCATGTCACGTTGTCACGTATGGGACAAATATGAGGTGAGGTGTGAGGTAGTTGATGTATTAAACTACATGTCATGCACGCATAGTTTGGGACAAATGTATGAGGTGGTGAGGCGTGAAGTGTTTGTATATTATATGACATTTTTGTATTAGAACCGTGAGGTGGTGATGGGGTAAGCCAATTCATATATTGTGAATACGGCAGAAGCGTCCCAACTGCTCCGAAATTTTTATTTTTTTATTCTAAATTATTGTTAAGTGAATACCGCACAAGAGTACCAACTGCTCCAAAAAAAATGTTTTAAATTTTTTTTATTTTAAATTATTGTGATGTGAATACACATAACAATAATTTATTAGCACAAGAGTCCCAACTGCTCGAAAATTTCTTTTTTTTTAAATATTTTTTTATTGTAAATTAATGTTATGTGAATACACAAAACAATAATTTAAGAGCACAAGAGTCCCAATATTTTTTATTGTAAATTAATATGAATTGATAAGTGAATACCGCACAACAGTACCAACTGCTCAAAAAAAAAAATTTTTTAATATATTTTTATTTGAAATTATTGTTATATGTTATGTAAATACCGGACAAGAGTCCCAACAGCTCCCAAGGGAGGGGGGATGAGGCAGTATTGAGATGAGGTGGAGGGGGTTGCTGAGGAGGGGGAGGGATAAGAGGGGGTGCAGGGGGGGGGATCAGAGGGGGGTGCAGGGAGGGGATCAGAGCTGGTGAAGGGGGAGGGGTAGGCCTTTTTTATACCCATTTTTCATATTACAAAAATATCAGACACGGGAGGCGGGTATGGGTACCGCCACCCCGGTATTTATTAGAAAACCAACACCTCTGAACCAAGAAAATCAAGCTGAAGGAAAATAACCAGCCACCCCACCAGGGGGGGTTTACAGGGGGGTAAGCGAAAATATTTTGTAACACCTCACCTCAAATGAGGTGGTACACCTCAACACCTCATTTCAATATTTGAGTACCTCATACAAACTCATCCTGATATCGTGTCCTACCCAACACTACACCGTACTTAGCATTGTAGGAACTATTGAAAGATAAGATGGAAATATACCATGTGATTCCAACAATTTATTAATAAGCAGTGGTACAAAGTAGAGCCGAATAAAACACAAGTGACCAAGTATAACTGGCATCGGGTATGAGTCTGCAGCTCTCCACGCAGCGAAGAACCGCGAGGAATGGAGGAGCCTTGTTCAACAAGAAAATTGAAGTAAAGATCACGATCCTCAGCAATGAGGAACCGATGTAAGAAGAAGAAAACGTAATGTGCCTTTCGACAAGGCTTTAGGTTAGTATTGACCCTTCAAGGCGACGCAAGTTGACACTGACCGCAATAAAATTATCTTCGACTACTATAATTCAACGTCATGCGTCACAGAGCGAGCCCGCCTACCTACTAATTTATTTATCATGATGCAGTGTTATAAAACGAAACGAACCGGCGAAAAATCTGACAGCGAAAAAACATATCTGGCCGACCAACAAAGAATCTATTTTCTTCGGAGTAATGCGGCCTGTTAATCAGCCGGCCGGAGTCTGTGACAGATTTATAAGATTTTTAGATTTTTAATAAAGTTTCGGACGGATGGGTAAAAAAACATCTATTGAGTCAATGGATTGCGTCAGTGGCGCCCACGTGTCGAATCTTCTCGATCACGAGATGTAACTGAGATTCTGATAATTTGTCTGTGACATTTCATTATTCATAATACCTACGACATAATGGGGAGAGAAAAACTTTGATGGCAGAAAGAAATGTTTATTGACGTGGTATTTGAGATTGACGTCAGTTAGATTATTTCCAATGGTGGAAAGAGTGGTAGTCTTGTGATCGTGAAAAATAACATGGGGTATCGAATTGAAATATTGAACTCAAATTGCCAAGTAACATTTTTTTTTTAATAATAATACCTCATAAGAGTCTCAGCTGCTCCCGTCTGGATCTAGTGAGACTATGGCATCCCCAATTGGGGTATGTTGTGAGGCTGAAGATAGTGGGGAGGGGAAGGAGATGGGAAAGAGGAAGGTGGGGAAGTATCTCAATTCTGAATGGTGGTCTTACACCAGAGCGATACTGAGAGTGTCTTCGACTCTGGAACGTGCCGCAAATATACCATACATTATTTTTAATTAATTAATTGTGATTTTTTAAATTTTTTTTTACATGAGCTCCACACAGGAGGCCCTGAGGAAAATAATTTCCCTCAGGGCCTATGTCATCTTTGGGGATGCTGTGTGGAGGGTTTTTTTAAGGAAAGGGAGGAGAGGAGAGTTCTGGGAAAGAAAAGGGTTTAAGGGGTGGGTAGGAATCTGGGGTTCAGTATCCGCCTCCAAGACCTAGACAAACCTCACCCCATGAACTCGGGCACACCTGCTAAATCACCAAACGTAGCGAACCACTTGAGGTGACCTATGGTAAAGGTGTTGGTTATCCAATAAAGGTTCCCGGGGCGGCGGTACCCATTCCCGCCTCCCAAATTAATTATTACAAATTACAAATTATTCAAATAAAATTTATTTTCCCACGCCGGGATTCGATCCCGTGACCTTCGAATTGCGAGTCAAGAGCCTTACCGCTAAACCTCGCCTGCCGTCTGCTATGATTGTTCCGATAACTGTTCTAATATAGTTTAAAGTTTTATCTCTCAAATGATTTAGAAGAGTTAGGGTTACTAATATGGAGATTCTTTGTAGAATGGCCGAAAAATGCAAAGTCGTGTTAGATATTAAATAAAATCAGTACATAGATCACATCGTGAGGCAGGACAAATAAAAAATTGCTACATTGAAAATCCAAGAAAATATTGATGGAGTCGCCGCGACTTATACCCAGGACACACGAGGCTAGTATTTCAAGCAAGGATAGCAAGCTAGTATATCGGCGTCATATTCAGGCAGGTTCCTGGCTTACTTTCCTGGATTGGCACAAGCTAAAGCGGTTTAAACTTTAAACGACAACGTACCCCGTCAATCTATAACTTTTAATGTAGTTTCGTAGGTCCTAATTCGTTTTCAAATGTTTTTTTAATGTGAGTAAAACAACTCATTGTAATATAATTCCGATATCACTGGTGGCTGGTGTATACGTATATTTAAATAAAATTGAATTAAATCAGTGCAATTCATACAAGCTCGTTTAAGACTTCGCGTTGGTGTAATGTTATAAAAGCCAGAGGTAATAATAAATAATAGCTCTATAAAAAGTAGATTCATGCAAAGCGGTTAATAAACACCAGGGTGGAAGTGAAACCAGAGCCTCTTAAAGAAACAAGATCTCTCCCGGGATAAGTAAAGTTTGTAAGCAGAAGACTCCCAGAGCTTAGAACGCCACAAATTTAACGAAAAATTCTAGGAAGCTTTTAGAACCACCTTCGTAAATAAAATCACCTAACATAATATTTACGCTGTGGGGTAATAAAACCGCTCGGGTTTTGATTTTAAACAATTATTACGCTGAGATTTGGAAAAAGTTGTTTTAAAAACAATTAAATATTGAAACAAATTTATTTATCTGAAAATCTTTTCGCCGGTACCAGAATTGGTTAAAATTGGTTAAAATTTTTATGTGAATACCTCACATGAGTCCCAACCGTTCACAACCGCCTAGAGCCAGTGAGACTATGGCATCCCGATTTGCGTATGTTGTAAGGTTGAAGGTAGTGGGAATGGGAAGGATATAGGGAAGAGGAAGTGCCTGGTTATTCAGATCTGGTCACCAAACAAGGCGAAAGCCATTTCAAGCAACGTTTCAATTCTTAATGGTGATCTTATACTGAGAGTAACTGCCACTCTGGAACGCGCCGCAAATATACTAAATGTTATTTTTAAATAAATGAGTTGTGAAATAACACAAATCAATCAAATAAAATTTACTTGCTCGACTACGGAGGCCGTCAAACCTGTTCTCGTGTAGTGAGAGCAAATAAATGAAATTAAATAAAAATTCTGTTTTCACATGTAAAGGTTTTCAATTAATTTTTATTGTACGTCTCTACCTAACATTACCCAAATCAACCTTCATTTGCCATTTTCCACTCCCTCCTATATTTTCGTTCATGTATGATGTCATCACTAAAAATAAAAAAATGAAAAATAAAAATCCTATATTTTCTGTCTTCTGGTACACATAGACATCCGAGTTCACACGTTGCGGGTGCTATAGATCCGAAAAGTACAAAAAACCAATCATATGCTTTCGTCGAATGCTTTTGAAAATTTTTCTTGGTATAATTTTTATTCGTTTTGTCAATTTCATTTTGACTGCAAGCTCAAACAGAGAAACAGTTTCCAAATATATTAATTGATTAATATTGTACTTAAATAAATTTCCTAAAAGTAAAACCTCAAATTGTAATTATTTATTCATTAAAGAAAATATCAAAATTTCTCAAACGGAATATGTGTAACAGAAAAACCAGAAAAAGGTCTAGGAATTGAACCCAGGACCTGAGTGTCGCCGGGGCTTTTCTCTAACCGCTGAGCTAATTCGATTCTTTCAATTTCGGTCATATTTAACTCTACCATATTTTCGACTAAGAACTACCATTATCTTATTTTCTTAACCCATATCTTTTTAGATGTCGTGTTATACGTGATAGCAAGATTCTATCCAAATTGTTTTTAATATGCGGCATCTATTGATTTTGTTACAAGTCTTAGATGAATATTCAATATTTTATGGTGGAATAACTCAACGAGTAAAATCTCAATGATTAAATGTTAAAATTGTGTGAGTCGCTTCATTTGAGTGAGTTTTAACATAATTTTATAATTCATAATTTTAATCAGATTTTACGTATCCTTTGACTGTGTACCTATTTGTATAATAACTGAGTTTTTATGACTGGAATTTTCTTGGTAATTGAGAACATCGCCAGACAACCAGTATTAATCCATATACATTATAAAATAAAGTGTACTACTTACAATGATACAATGACTTACAATGACTTTATTGGATAACCAACACCTCTGCCATAGATCACCCCAAGTGGTTCGCTACGTTTGGTGATTTAGCAGGGGTGCCCGGGTTCATGGGGTGAGGTTTGTCTAGGTCTTGGAGGCGGATGACCAGGACATACTGAACCCCAGATTCCTACCCACCCCTTAAACCCTTTTCCTTCCCAGAACTCTCCTCTCCTTCCTTTCCTTAAAAAAACCCTCCACACAGCATCCCCAAAGATGACATAGGACCTGAGGAAAATAATTTTCCTCAGGGCCTCCTGTGTGGAGCTCATGTAAAAAAAAAATGTGCGTGCCGCTAAAACTCAAATACGATCAAGGGAGTTATATGGTGTGGTAGCCCTCTAACCCCCATCCATGAAGAAGGTTCCCGTTTTTACCTAAAATAAAAAGGCTAGAAGTTTCGTACTCTAGAAATTTCAAGAATATTCGGGAGTATTCGAGAGCATTCCACGACATTCCAGAACATCCCGGAACATTCTGGAATATTGTGGAATTTTCTGGAACATCCCGGAACATCCCAGATCATTTTGGAACATTCCAGAATACTCTTGAATGTTGTAGAACGTTCTGGAACATTATAGACCATTCGAAGCCTTTTTTGTACGGGTGGGGTTACGCATTAAGGGTCGACCGAGACAGGTTTTTCGTTTTTGGCCGAGACCGAGACCGAGACTAAATAAAAATCTCGGCCGAGACCGAGAGTCGAGATCGAGAATAGACAAATTGAGAAAAAAATGAAAATCCGCTATTTTTGCATATTATAGCAACAATAAAACATTATACCTACTTAGTAAATACATTAAATCGAAATAACATCGACAGCTCTGACATCAAGTGATGAATGTGGCGCCGCGCGGTAGATTTGAATCCCATTATCCTATACCATACCTACTTACAACGGTCTCGGTTATGGCCGAGAATCTAGGCGATTTTTCGTCGAGAACCGAGACAGAGTACTCGGTAGAATTTGTAGCCGAGAATGCCGAGAATGCCGAGACCGAGACCGAGACCGAGGCCGAAACCGAGACCGAGATCTCGGTCGACCCTTACCACCCATTGGTACGGATGTAAAGCAAGATCCGTCGTGAATTCGAACGTCGTTCAATCTCTTTTCAACTCCCCGAGCGAAGCCGGGTACCCCCGCTAATAAATGAATAAATATATCAACAAGAGAATATTATGCCCAGATAGCGAAAGAACCCGGAGTTCAAGAGTTTTGTTCTGTGACGTAATTTTAAAATAAATATTGCTTCAGTAATAATTATGTACCATTTATTATATCGAAATTCTATTACTCAAGACATTGACTTCCTGCCATTTCCCCAGCATAAAATTCTCATATTACCATTAACTGTTTGAGAAAGAGGGGAAATGAAATTATGTCATCAGCGTTGTTTATTTAATTATAAAAGCATTTTATCCCGACCGCATCGATTACGATCGACAACTTATTTGCTTCGTCCAGATTCCGTGAGGCTTGGGACACTCGAGCTAGAGAAGTGCGAACAATAGCAAAAGTTAAACACGATTCGAAATAGTGTTCAACATCAAATTTCCTTTATTCCTAAATTGAGTTTTATAACTCATCGGGATTGCCCTAGCAAGAAATATATTAAGAACGTCTGAATATAATTTTATTTTTTACATTATCTCCACACAGGAAGCCCTGAGAAAAAAAATTCCATCAGGACCTATTTCATCTTTGGGGATGCTGTGTGGAGGGTCTTTTTATGGAAAGGAAGTTCTGGGAAGTTAAAAAGAATGAGGGATGGGTCAATGTGTCCAGGAGTTACAGACGTATCCTTCCAGGCGATTAGTCGAGAGATTCTGACTGGAGAGCTCAAAAGGTCTCCCTCAACCAGTCTTTCCCGATCCGGCCCGCCACGCAGTAGCTGGAAAAATGCAACCGCCGCCAATACCAAGACAAAACCTCATCCCATGAACTGCATGTAAGTCACCAAGCGTAGTAAACCATTGGAGCCACCCATGGCAGGAGTGTTGGTTATCCAACGGCGGTACCCATACCCGCCTTACAAATTGAAAAATAAGTTATTATGGTCACAAAAGATTTCGTGCACTTGATTTTGCTTTATTGAAGGTTTAATTATATATTTGGTAGTTAGAATGCGTGTTATGTATTAAGACGATTGTCAGCAAAACTTTTATCCCAGTTCTTGTACACACATCACACCATAACTTTCGAGGCAGGTCCCAACCAACAACAAAAAATTGCAATCAAAGGAGCAATATCTTGTCACCGTTATTTCAGGCCTTTGCATTATTCTTCAACTTTTGATTGAAGCTTGGTCGCATTGTATCTGGACGAAGCTATTGACGGTCTGACGCACGGTTATACCCAGCATTAGGCACATATTTTATTCATTCCGTTAAAAAAAACCTGGTTGTGATGAACTAGAGTGCGAAAAAGGGTTACAATAATGGAGATTAAATATTTTATTGAGAGATAAAAAACATTTTCCTAATGGAAAAAGATTTTAAAATAACCAACCCATTATATTTGTCAATAATTAATTAAAAATCGTTTTGATTACTTTACACAATTTTTGTCATTTATCATAATGTTTTTGTGTTTTTTTCACAAAGCGTATTTGTTTGTTACGGGTAGGTACAGTATTGTCTTCCAAATAGCACAATTATAGTTTTTTTTTAAAATAACGAGTTAAAATAAAACATTTTTTATTTCAATTTTTAACTTGATGAGTAAAATCTCAAATTATAATATTTAATTAAATGAAGACAATATTAGCGATACTCAATCGAAAATCTGGAAACAGAAAAATCAGAAAAAGATGTTGGCCCCACTTATACTTTATTTACAAGCAATGGCTCAAAATTATCAACACTAAGTTGCCACTTGAAAGTACTTGCCCTAGAATTACAATACGAAATATCTGTTTGAATGCCCGAGTTTAGAGAGCTTTGGTCAGAAAACTTCAGAAGCTTCGGAAAACCTACATTTAGCTTGACAATAAAGTTTATTCATACTGGCCATTAAATTTCATGTGTAAATAATGCCAATAAAAATACCAATAATATATTATTTAATGTATCGTGGAGAGTACGAGTATGTCGTAATGGCCGCTTGAAAAGAGTAATCCTTCACAACAGCTGTGCGCACCCTATTGAAAGCCATTAACGATACCATAAAAATCGGCGCTTTCCCATTAAAAGCTTTAATTTTTCTATTCAACCAATGTTAATGTGTTTAAATTTCTTGGCGGATAAAGCGCTTTTGTACTGCATTAATGGCACCGCGCTACCTTGCTGAATCGAACAGATTTAAGTTTTTTATTATGTGATACGTATTTTTTACTTTTACCACGTAATGTCAGTCACACAGCCTATCAGTAGGTAGCGATATATATTATATATTAAGATATTTTCTATCATTGTGACATTGTGAAAAAATGGTACCATGGACTTTATTTTCAACAGTTCTACAGAAGTGGACACAAAAAAAATCGTTTGATTAAAACCTACCTATATTTTTTTTTAATTTCGCTGCATTATCTATATATACATGAATAAATGAATCCCTGTTTCCCTTGGTCACGCCATAACTTCAGAACGACTCTACCTATTTCATTTATCTTTTTTTAAAGTTTTCTAATACTTTGTAGAAGGTTCTTATGGAAAGAAAATTGCGCAAAAAATTGGATAATTTCAGAGCAGCTGCTGTTTTTTTTTGTAAGACGTAAAACATTAACTTCGAAAATGAAGCTGCGCTACCACAACTCAAATACGTTTGCCTATAATAATAAAAATATTTGTCGCCAACTATTTCGCCTACCGAGATGCTGCAGCGCTACGGAAATGTTCCTGTAGGGACTAGTGCACTCTTTCAGAGGACTTCTCTGGCACTACACGGAAAGCTACGCCAATCGAAAGTGTTGTGAGTTAAATTGTAGATGGCTTTGTGTTTCGTTAGCCAGAGCAACGCGTGTCCGGGTCAGGTAGTATAATATAATTTACATTCATCAATTTCTACATAGTGACCAATGCAAAACACACTCCGTCATTTTTAAATCAATAATTTACTACTCTCATAAAGAATCCATGTACTAGCTCCTACCACGTCTCGTTTAGAAGTTACATGCAATTATGTCATACATGATTATAATCAGCGATTAAGCAGACGTGGATTAACGACTCTATCGCCGCATGCCAAGACTATCAAATGGGCACAATTAGTTCATTGAATATCTATTCAATGTGCGATTTATCAAATTTATAGGCACTTGCAGAACAGTTTTACGCTTTGTTTTATGATTTAACCGTGAAGAATTGTAGAACGACACTGGCAATGTTTAATTAACGTCAAATGCATATATCGTCTTTTGTACAAGCACGACATAAATAATAAAAATACATTTTATAACTTTGGCCTAGGTGTGTTAACACAATAAACTGAGAGAGAAGATAATATCTACAAGTATAAAAACGGTTCTATGACAACTCAGAATCAACCCAACTCAACACGTCTTTGAAAAGTCATTAATAGCAATTAGCCCGTAACCTAACCTACACGTAACCCATTTAACCAATGTTTTTCATTACTTTTAATGACTTTTCAAAGGAAGTGTTTAGTTGAATTTATTCCGAGTTGTCCGGTCATCATGTAAAACATAGAAAGATAATTTATAATACCATGCGGATTTTTTTTGCATTAACTCAACAAACGAGGCCCCGATAATTTCTCTCAGAGTCTTCGAGAGTCTTTTGGAGGAGAGGAAGGAGTGAACATGGGTCTTGAAGTGACCTATAGTTATAGGAGGGAGGAAGCGCAGATGCCGGCAAATTATTCACTCAATACAAACAAACAAACCTCATACTATCTGAAAATCAATACGGATTTAGAAAAAATATAGGAACCCCCGATGCCATCGCCTCTATTGTAAAAAGTATAAAACATAGTCTCGATAACGGAAATAATAAAGGAATATTTTTAGTAAGTAAAGCCTTCGATACAATTGATCACACATATCTTCTAGAAAAACTCAAAAAGATTTGAATCTCAGGCCTTGAACTAAACCTCATTAAAAGCTACATGTCAGAAAGGTTACAGTTAGTCAGGATTCAAAATTAATCAAGTCAACCAATACAAATCCAATACGGAGTCCCGCAAGGCTGTGTCTTAGGCCCGATTTTATTCCTGATGTATAGATATAAATGATTTATGTGATCTAAACTGACACGGCTCAGTCATTAGTTTTGCAGATGACACAGTCCTTCTCTTCCATGGAAAGTCATGGAAGACTGTATTTGAAAAAGCTGAAAAAGGGATGAATCGGGTGAAACAATGGCTTGATTCAAATTCACTAACACTAAATGATACAAAAACTAAATATATTAAATTCAAAATCCACAACAAACAGATGGATAACCTCAATATAAACCTAAACATAAAAATTCACAAAGACTGTATAAACGTGAACCGAGAAATTCCTTGCAACTGTCCAAAATTGAATGAAATACAAACAATAAAATACCATGGAATAATTATTGATCAAAACTTAAATTGGAACTCCAGAATGGAAAATGTAAGCAACAAATTTAAAAAAACTAACCTATTTTTTCAAAACAATGAACATTTTAGATAAAGAACAGCTAATTAAAATCTATTATGCCTTAGTCCAATCTCAACTACAATATGGTCTTATCGGATGGGGAAGCTCATGCGATTCCACTATTAAACCAGTCCTCATAGCACAAAGGGCAATTCTGAAAATTATACTTAAAGTACCCATCAGAACCCCTATAGACTATGTTTTTAAAGTGATGAATTTAATGTCACTGAAACAATTATATACAAAAGATATTCTAATATACGCATTCAAAAACCAGGATAACTTTACACAGACAAACTCGGGCCGATTCACAAGATCTACATTACAACATACATTCCACAAACCTACAACTAAAACAACTTTTGGACAAAGAAATATGCAATACTTCTCTGTAAAATTATTTAATTTACTCCCTCTTGCAATAAAAACCATAAAAAAACCGCCTTCAAAAGAAGCATAAAAATATTGATTATGGACATGGGAAGGAAGAATATAGATACGATTTTGCAACCTAACAAAGAATAATGCTTGTTGTGTACTTTCTTTTAGATTTAACTTCATAATTTTCCTCGGTAATATTCTAACATAGGCATGTACTTATAATTCAAAGGAGAAAACTTGTATAATGTGTACGAAGAACGGGGTACCCCAGTAAGGACACATTTTTCTCTAAAAAAACTGTAAAACAAAGAAAAATAAATAAATAAGTTCCACAGCTGAGCTGTTGAACTCAATAACGAGTTGTATAAGCGACCCGTCCTCATGTGACAAATGTCAACCGTGTACGTATGTAGGGCGCGCGTTCGGCGTGTTTCCCGACTACGCACAGATGCCGAAGGGATCGGCGATGTCAGTTCCTAGGTGCAACTTCCGTTGTAATACCGAGCACGTAATCCCACAATTCACAAACCAATTATATGGCACACTCCCTAATTCCTCGCTTACATAGTTTAGCAAATAAACATACAAATGATATCGACAAATATACTAATGATTTTGAATGTAACAATTTCTGCGTTTAAAACATAAAATTTTTCTGTCTTAACGTATTATTCGTGAAAATTTCTGTTTATTATTAAATGGTATCATTTTTATTTTCTTCAAATTTATCCAACTGTAAACCATCGTTATTCGGCGCAAAAAAGAGTAAATAATAAATATAAACCTAAACTTTAAGCTGTTGATTTCTTCCCAATATCTATTAAGAGGGCATTACCAGAGAAAACCGGAAATACGTCATTTTCAAAAAAGTTTTTAGACGTATTGACTCTTTTCCACAAAAAATTTTAAATGGATTTCGAAAGATTGTTCTTTTATCTAGCATTCGTATGTAATAAATTTTGAGAAATTTTTTTAATTTTTAGTATAATAAGGTTATTCCATAGGTCGTTGGCAGATTTGTTCAATTTTCAAAAAAGTTTTTGTATTATACCACACCCATTTCAAATAATAAAATCATGCAGTAAAATAAATCAATACATTATCTATTATGTTTTAGAATTTTAATTTTAGTTTCAATAAAATCATTAAAAAATATGTACGTACATGTGTTTCTTGGCGAAAATTGGTCCGTTTGTGTATTTATTTGCACACTTACAAACTAATATATTTCAGATTTTTTTAACATTCTTATTAAATTTAGAAATTATTGAAAAATGATAAATACTTATAATCAAAAAATAACTACAATAAGTACATTATTTTAATAGTTTTATCATCACGCCTTTCAGCATTTTTGGATGAAGGTATAATTTTAAGGATTCGTATGTAATAAATTTTGAGAATTTTTTTTAATTTTTAGTATAATAAGGTTATTCCATAGGTCGTTGGCAGATTTGTTCAATTTTCAAAAAAGTTTTTGTATTATACCACACCCATTTCAAATAATAAAATCATGCAGTAAAATAAATCAATACATTATCTATTATGTTTTAGAATTTTAATTTTAGTTTCAATAAAATCATTAAAAAATATGTACGTACATGTTTTTCTTGGCGAAAATTGGTCCGTTTGTGTATTTATTTGCACACTTACAAACTAATATATTTCAGATTTTTTTAACATTCTTATTAAATTTAGACATTATTGAAAAATGATAAATACTTATAATCAAAAAATAACTACAATAAGTACATTATTTTAATAGTTTTATCATCACGCCTTTCAGCATTTTTGGATGAAGGTATAAATAAATTATTTTTTGATCATAAGTATTTATAATTTTTCAATAATGTTTAAACAAAATAAGAATTTTTTAAATATATTAGTCCGTAAGACCGTAAATAAATAGACAAACTGAAGTATTTTCGTCACAAAACAAGGGTGCGAATCTTTTTTTTACGATTTTATTATAATAACTAAAATTAAAATTCAGAAACATAGCTTTCCCAAATAATTTATTGATTTATTTTACTGCATGATTATATCATTTGAAATGTGTGTTGTATAATCCAATTTTTTTTTGAAAATTTAACAAATCTGCCAACGACCTACGGTAAAACCTTGTTGTACTAAAATTAAACACATTTCTCAAAGGTACGTTTTAAGATTTTCACGGCCAAAAGTATTTTCGTTTTTTATTTCTCCTTCTTTAACCAACGTTTCGGACAGCGTTGCAGTGTCCATCATCAGGGCAGATCCGGTAGATGTGATATAAAGAAGGAGGTAGCGCAACAAGGCATAACACCCCAAAAATAAATAACAAAAAAAAACATTTCTCAAAATTTAAAACATACATAAAATAACAGTCTTTCGAAATCAAATAATATTTATATGTGGAACAGAGTCAATGCGTCTAAAATTTGATTTAAAAATGACATATTTCGGGTTTTGTCTGGTTTTTCCCTGTAATGTATACTTTTTCAAATGCCCTTTCCTCTCGTGCTTCGAAACATTTTTAATAAAATTTGTTTTCTTTTACAAATTCTAGATTCTTATACAAACAAACGGTTTTTTTTTCGCATTTCATATTTTTTCAATTTAAATATCAATAAATAACATCCGAAGCACTCTGGCATAAATAAATTGACTCAAGTTCATTTTCATTGTATTTTCAGTCTGAGAGGGAAGTAATCAAAGTGAAGTACAAAGTATTGAGCACTTCCTTGAAAAGCTTTTACCCCTTCTAAGTAGGATACATCTCCCTTTAACTAAAGTGCCTGCTGAGCACCATGGAATCAAATGAATCGACTCTCATAAGTCATTCTACATCGCAAATCAAACCTTGTGAATAGGTCACTTGCATCACATTTTTTTAAATTTTTTTCCGGTTTAGGCAAATATTCTAAGACAATTATGTATTTTTTTTTTTAATCGTATTTTTGAAACCCTGGGGATTTTTTGAAAATTTCAAACCGAAAAATCAGGCCATTTTTTATAAACTGGAAAGACGGGACATAATTTTATAGGTGTGAAAAAACGATAATTACATAGACGAAAATCATTTTTAAAAAAAAGAACGTTTTCCACACGAATGGCACAGGAGAATAACGAGGCATACCAAAAATATTACATCTCATAAATATTTTTTTCCTTGATCCATCTTATTGATCATAAATCATTATAATGTACAGCGTCTATATTACTAAATTCAATGTAATATACTTGAACTTGTAAATTGTAATAATAATAAGAATATTATAAAATTTTATTTTGTTAAAATCAGCACCATAATCACTATACTTCTAAAACATGTACCGACATCATCTTCACGTTCTGAAGTGAACCCCGTACCCATTAATTGTACGGGGTTCTCTTCAGAACATCTGTCAAAAAATCAAACCAAATGATAAGTTCGCAGAGAACAAACAATAAATCTAATGAACAAATTAAAAAATTCGCCAGAAATCAAAGTGATGCCATATAAAAAAATAAATCAGTGTGGAATTTTATAAAATTAATAGGAACATTTTCGGCGACGGGACATTTTCATGTAGTGACGTCACGAGCCCAAATAATGGATTTGTTTATTTAAAAATTAAAAAAACTGTACATTTCTAAAAATTTTTACTAACATTTTCGTAATCTTAGTAAAAAACTCTATCCACACGATTTTTTCCAAGTCGTTATGAAGTCCATGCAAGTGGCCTATTCGCGTTCATTCGCCGGAAATCTAATTTGATATTAAAAAAAACAATGGGCTTTGCATTGTAAATGGAAGTATAAATATTGACATGTCTGATCGGTATGAAAATTATACTAAAAAAACATGTTGCTGTCATATGTAGCCATAAAAATCGATCGTGTTATTAAGAAATGCTGAATTACGGTTCGACAAGGATATCTTTACAATCAGTGGCGACGTAAAGGCTCGATGACACAGAGCGAGTTTACAAGCTACTATCTACTAAGTTTAAAAGCGGGTAAATCGGAGAGTGAGATTGTCATGATGACACACAAAAGTCCACTCGCTCAATAGCGTAGGAAACTGAGGAGCTGCTAGCGCCAGTAACAAGAATAACGACGCCTGCGTGAACTAATTCTGTGATGTTTGACGGTCGAAATCAGCTGCTTATTGGCAGCCATCTTGAAAAAACATAAATAAACCAATCACGAGCAAGCGTCTGGCGAATAAAGTTTACGACATTTCAAATTTCTTCGTAGATTGTCAACACGATGACACTGAGCGGGTTTACTAACAAGTGAATTTCCAAGATAGTAGCTTGTAAACTCGCTCCGTGTCATCGACGCCTAAACCAGATATTGGTGAAACCTACTAGTTAAAAATAAATTATCCATTTTCAATTAGGTTAAAATTTAGCTTAACATTGTCAATTTTGCAGTCGGTAGTGTCGCAAACCTATTTGTATTTTTTAAAACGGTATTTTTTTAGTTAAACAATCACAGAAAGTTAAAAAACAGAATCGCAGCAGACGAAAATTTTATGTCTCTGAAGCCAAACCAATAAAAGCTGT
This sequence comes from Limnephilus marmoratus, assembly GCA_917880885.1. Lineage (NCBI taxonomy): Eukaryota > Metazoa > Arthropoda > Insecta > Trichoptera > Limnephilidae > Limnephilus > Limnephilus marmoratus. The sequence continues at coordinate 21,301,191 of OU862924.1, read as the reverse complement.
CAATTTTTTTTATTCTGAAATATATTATAAGAGCATATTATAAGAGCATTAAGAGTGTATAACCAGAGAAAACCGGAAATATGTCATTTATAAATCAAATTTTAGACGTATTGACTCTTTTCCACAGAAAATTATAAATGTATTTCAGTTTCAGTTTCAGTGCCGGCAACCCGGGCGTTTATTTAGTTTCATGGTTATTTATATTGTTTTCTTTTCTTTTACCCGCCTCACTAGACAAAGTCTGTTCCGAGGCGAGTAAATCACATATTATGTTTGTTCCAAAAGAAATGTGTGTATTTAAACAAATATATATATATGTATGTAAAAAGATAAAGAAGATAATTGGAGGACCCACCACATACCCGCCCTGGTATAGGTAACAGATGGTTACCCCTTCAAGGCTCTTGCAAGGACTCTAATTTTTTTGGTAAAAACGACTCTACATTTGATAACGAAACTAAACCTCCAATGTCCCTGCATACGTTGTTAGCAAGCAGTATGCAAGTGCTTAGCGGGAAATACAGATACAATATGTGTTAGTATAACAAAAATAGGCAAGACAATGGGACAGGTTGGTGAAAGTCCACGAGGTGGCAAGCGCTGGGTGATTGTATCCAGCGTATCCTACAAGCACCTGATTGGGAGGAAGACACAGTAGATAAGTAATAAAGGTATGGCAAACGGTTGGGAGTCCTCTCTAATCGATTGCCAGTCCCAGCAAGAATGCGCATGACGTTCGGTCTAGTCGTGAACCACACTCAGCTTCCGCGCCCCTTAGCCGGTTCCTCGGTGATGCCTCAAAGAAAAGTAAATGGGAGATTGGGGGGAAATACCCGACGACCCTAAGGAATTCAGCGTCGAGTAGCCGGAGGCAAGGCGAAGGAGAGCCAAGGTCGCCCCCCCAAACCTAAAGCCTGCACATTTTGCTGGGGGTGGCGCAATTAATTTTAGAGGGCACCGTGCCATCGTCGACTGACTCCTGTTGATGCAAGGACGAGGTCTAGCGCACCCCCAGAAGGGGAAAAAGAAACATAACAAAACAGATAGATGCAGTTCAGTTCAGCCTTCTGAGCGAAGCAAAGTAGCATTGTGAGACTAAAAAGAAAAAGAGGAACAAAGAAACCTAAACAAAATAATAAAAAAAAACAGAGTCGATTATGTTAGTTGAATCGATAGTGTTCCTTGGAATATGAAGCTGGAAAAAAAAGAAGAAAAGCAAACAAAAATGATAAAAATAATGAAAATAATAAACAGGTATCTCGATAAAACCTCGTCTAGCATAGCTTAGTGAAATCTATAATAAACCATGTGAAAAGAAATAAAATAAGCAGAAAAAAGATAAGTCACACAAAAATAAAAGAAATAGGAATAACATGTATATAATAGAATAAGATAAAGGTACCTAAGATAGAGATGATATAACAAAAAAAAAATATGCAGATATAAAGCATGAAACATAAAATACTAGCAGTAGATGTAATGAAGTAAAGAGAATATCCGTGGATTCAAGAGCAGATACATCTGGCACCTACATGATTTTACAACTAGTCAGCGACTCTAAGATCAGGCCATCTCTCAACCCAGACTTTCGTAAATTTCCTCAAACACTCAAAGTTCACCTTATTCGAAACGAGATCCGCATTCCAAGCTGGTCTCGTAGTAACTTGCAAGCCATCGAGCATTTCCTCTCGGGCATCCGTCAAAATCTCGCAGTGCCACAGAATGTGCTCGGCTGTTTGATCAGTATTACCGCAAGCGCAGTTAGAATGGGGTGATAGAGAGAGACTATGAAGTCTCCCTCTGAACTCCCCGTGACCGGACAGAAGTTGGGTCACATGATGATCCCTAGTGATGTGCGCCCCTTCCATTCTGAGTTTAACTGACGGGAAGAAGGAGAAAGTCCACCTTCCCGTATTTGACCTATCCCAACGTTCCTGCCATTCTCTCAAAGTTCTTTCTCGCATCTCTCTAAGAAGTCCTGGAAGGGAAACTGCTCCACCTGGTATTAGCTCAATACCATGATGGGTGGCAGTTCTTCCTCTTGTTAGAAGCTTCTTTGTTAACACCTCCCTAATTTCAAGATCGATAGGCAAAACGCCGGCCAAAACTGGCAAAGCGTCCGAAGCGACTGTTCTGTACGCACCCGAAAGCGCCAGCAAGGGGACTCGCTGGCCTCTCTTGAGCGCCGAGAGTATGAGTGCATTCTCCAGGCGGTGCTCCCACACAGAGGCCGCATACGAGACTTGCGCCACGTAAGCCCCCCTGTATAGGAGACGGAGCGCTGGAGACCGCAGTCCCCACTCGGCAGTAGAGATTCTTCTCAATTTCAAAAAGAGGGCCTGGGCCTTACTTGATACGCTTTTAACATGGGTCAAGAATGAGGACGTTCGATCCAAAGAAGATAAATTATATGTTGGTATATTAAATATTTACATACATACTTTGTTTTTTAGATAAAATTAAATTAACATTTTGTGACAGTTGAATATAGCGGTTACATAATAGAAGTAATAAATAATAATTACTCATAATAATTAATGTTGCAAAAATTGCAGTTTCTCGTATTTGTTTTATTTGTATATTATATAATTTCGTGAGAACTTGTATGAAATGTTATTTATTTAGAATATTTTGAATGTCTGTTCTTTCCTTTTCATTCAACCATATTACAAATCTTTTGAAAAGCCAATTCAAATTATTTGGGGTGACGTAAGTTTTTGTTTGTGTTAGGAAGGTATTGAAAATGTGTGGTGCTAGGTAAGATTCGTGTTTTTTTGCAAAAGTTGATTTGATATGGGGAACTTGAAAGTGCTTATTAATTTTTGCTCTTGTGTTTTGTGAGTGAGGTATGTGGAGATGTGAAGTTTTGATACAGTTTTTGTAAATGATCTTCCATATGAATAGTTTATTTACGTCTAGTAATTTGTTTCTGATCATTAGCTGTTCCGTCGGATGTTGGTAAGGTTTATAAAACATAATTCTAATTATTGTTTTGTGATTTATTTTAAGAGAATTGAGGTAAGTATCTGCTGCTCCTCCCCAAGCTGAAATTCCATACGTTAAAATACTTTGACAGAGTGCGAAATATATATTTTTTAGTTGATTTAATGACATGATGTTTCGTATTGTTTTGAAGATGTATGATAATTTTCGTATTTTTTTTGATAATATATTAATATGGAGATCCCATTTTAGTTTATTGTCAACAGTTAAACCTAGATATTTAATATTGTCTGCATAAACAATTTTGTCACAAGTACAGCATGTGTTATTTGACGAAATATTGGTGCAGGGGTTAAGATGTAGTTGTGGTTGGCTATGTGGTTGACCAGCCTTTGTTTTGCTAAAAGTTAAATATTTTGTTTTTGAAATGTTCAGTGTTAGTAGATTATTTTGTAGCCATTTATTTACTACAGTCATCCCTGTTTCTGTGCTTTTGAATACCTTTTAAGATTGTTCTTTTATCTAGTAAGCGCATGTTTTAAATTTTGAGAAAAAGTGTTTATTTATATTGGGTTATACCATAGGTCGTTGGCAGATTTGTTAAATTTTCAAATAAAAATCTTATTTTACATGACATATTTCTACCATGTAATCGTACATTATTGTTAATCAATACGTTATCTAGTAAACGCATGTTTAAAATTTATAATTTTAGTTCAAATAAAATCATTTAAAAAAATATCCGAACACTTATTTATGACGAAAATTACTATTTACGGTCTTACAAATTAATATATTTAAGTTTGTTTTCGCATTCTCACATTTTGCTTAGACAATATTTAAAAATAATGAATACTTATGATCAAAAAATAATTACAAAAAGTATATAATTTTAATAGTTTTATCATTACACCTTTCAGCATTTTTGGATTTAGGTACAGCAAATTTGGAATGAAATAATATCGATATTGAGTTATAATTTTAAAAAAGCTGGTATGGAGAATAATTAATCGTTCTCATTGGAACCGGTATGATCGTAAGAACATCTTTCGACGAAATCAAGATTTTCGGCCGCTGGATGGTTAAAGGTCCTTTTGATTTTATAATTCGGATAAAATTTTAGTCAGGGAAAGTTTTGGTGTTTTTTTTTAACAGAATCCTTTAAAATGCATCAAACACGGTAAGTGAATTTTTTGTACACCAGGTCTTTTTAAGAATATCTAAGAAGAATCGTATTATTTTGAGCGCTGATTCAAAACTTTGAATAAAGACTGAAGTTTTCTGCTAAACCATTGAACATTCTGTACCGCTATTTTTTTGATATTTTATTTAGCTTTGTGGGTCCTCGCGGGCCACACGAAATGGGATCGCGGCTCGCGGGTTACTCATCACTGCCCTAGCGAATGGTTTAAATTGGAAAAATGTGTTGTTCTCTTAATATTTATTATTGTATAGTTCTAAAATGATTCTTTTTATTACATTAGTTCCACACAGGAGGCCCAGATGAAAATGATGCCCATCAGGACCTATGTCGTGTTAGGGGATGTGTGAAGGGCATTTTTAAAGAAAGGAGGGAGAGAAAGTTCTGGGAAGGAAAAATGTATGAGGGTGGGTAGGAATCCGGGGGCCAGTGTATCCAGGAATGAAGGACTTTTGAATCCACCTCTCCAACTGCGATTCAAGGCGATGGATCGAGGAACCCGACTGAAGAGGTCAAAACGCCTCTCTCAACCAGTCTCTTTCGAACCGGTCTGCCACGCAGCTGGTTGGCAGACGCATCCACCACGAAGACTCGGACAAACCTCACCATGAATTCGGGCACCCCCTCTAAGTCACCAAATATAGCGAACCACTTTTGGTGACCATAGGTGACCTATGGCTGAGGCGTTGGTTATCCAAAAAATAGATACCGGGTGGCGGTGTCCGTTTCGGCCTCACAAATTGAGGTGGGTATGGGTACCGAATTGAAAATCCCAAATATATAATTAAGTATAATGAAAACATTTAAATTCACAAATTCAGTAATTGGTAATAATTTAAAATTCTGTTGCTAACCAATCTAAAATAATAAAACTTTAAACCCGTGTCATATTGTACTTTAAACTTGTTTCTAAATCATTTTAATTTCAAACTTCACGAAAACTATTAATCTAAACACTCTGCCTCTATTTTCGTTATTTGTTTTTGGGGTATTACGTAGTGTTGCGCTACCTCCTTCTTTAGCCAACGTTTCGGACATCGTTGCAGTGTCCACCATCAGGGCAGATCCGGCAGATCCGGTAGAGTGTTTAGTTTAATAGTTCACAGGTCTACCGGATCTGCCCTGATGATGGACACTGCAACGATGTCCGAAACGTTGGCTAAAGAAGGAGGTAGCGCAACACGGCATAACACCCCAAAAACAAATAACGAAAATGCTTTTGGCCGTGAAAATCTTAAAACGTATATCACTCTGCCTCTACTTTATTTACAACGCTAATAAAAGCCGAAGTAGACATCGGCAGCACTAATTGAAAGTATCTATCATTATTTAATCCAATCCATACCCTTTACTGGACGAAAATAAATTCTGATCTCTAACAGACCATCATTAAACGATATAATAATTTCATTTGCATTGCACAAACTTTTCTCAGAAAATTTAATTGGACAAGAAAAAAAAAGTTTCCGATGCGAAAAATTCCTTGTGAAACGTTGGATCGACGAAAGACATTTTCAGTGAAAATTCGCTACAGAAAATGATATATTTTTTAAAATACATCTATTGGATTTCAGTTTTGTTTTAGTGGATCAATGAATGAATGCAAATCTTGGATGTGGAAATTAACCCACTTCCCGACATCCGACCGAGCTGAAACTAGGCATATAGACTCGTTATCGGTGACAATGCATTCTATTAACTTATGGTGGCACTGACGCCAACACATACGCGTACATATTCATTTCTCTGAAATAGGATGAAATGATGGCGCAACTGGGTGGAGCCGTTCGATGCATAGGACCGTGACGAAAAGACGAAACTCTTTCACTACATGATAAAAACATGTTTTTTTACGGGTTGATTATTAAATAAATACCTACATCTATTTGAATTTCGATTTTGTTTTCGTGACTAAATGAATAAATATAAATCTTGGGAGTGGAACTTAAACAACTTCCCGACATCCGATCGAGCTGAAACTCGGCGGAAACTCTGACACTCGCACACTCATTTCTCGGCAAAATCAGGCACAAATCGGCTACTAGCCGGCCCGAGAGGTGATCCGAAAATTGAAAATAGATGTACTCGTATCATAGTAAAAAAAAACTTTATTTATATTACTAGTTGATTTTTTAATTAGGTAATTGGACAATTTTTCGGGGAATTTCATTAATAATGCCCTCTCGAGGGAACTTTATTTTGTCATAACTCATTCAGTAGTAGGTATTCATAATTTTTAAGTAGGGATTAATATTACTTATTAGTTGTACCGACATAAATATGAAAACAGCTGTGAGAGAAAACAATAAGTGGTCAAACATTTAATTAAAACCAAAAATAATGACATTAATTAGCTTAAGTAAAATATGTTTTGCCTTCACATTTTGTTACGAGGGCTGTCCGTAAAATAAGGTCTCCAAGGTGATGCAGTCGCGAAAAACGATTTTACGCGCAATCTTTTAACACTGGCCTGTAGCCTGGTTTTCCCTTGCCAAATCCCAACCACGATGCACCCTCTGTGACGCTTAGTCTCGGTGTGGTAGCCGTTCGCAATGGAACTTGCGCTCGCCACACCCGCCAGGGGTGAATTACGCTCTATAATTAATTTTTTTGTGAGATAAAAAAAAACCCTGGTAGAAATTCATTCTCAGCTACTTGAAGTGTACGGAAAACAGTGTATGAGTGCGAAAACGTGCAAAAATGGTGCAGAGAATTTAAAAACGTGTCGTACGGTCATCGGTTTCAGACGAAAAAATTGCCAAAGTGTTACAAACAATGATTGTAGATCGGCGGGTGACGGTTCGGGAGCTCTGTGATATGATCCCTGATGTCAGTAAGACCACTATTGACAAGATTTTGACAGAACATTTGGGAGACCACAAAGTTTGCCGAAGGTGGGTCCCAAAATGCTCACCGAAGATCTCAAAAAACAACGGGTTGAAGCAGCCCGCGAATTCCTTGAGTGCTACGACATCGATGGCGCAGAATTCTTGGACTCATTTGTGACTGGGGACGAGACCTGGATTCACTACGTGATACCGCGCATAAAGGAACAATCACAGTGGCTTTATTCAGATTCGGCGAAGCAAAGTTTAAAAAACGAGTTACAGAGCGTAACTCACACCTGGCGGGTGCGGCGAGTGGAAGCTCCATCGCGAACGGCTACCACGCCGAGACTAAGCATTGCAGAGGGTGCATCGTGGTGGGGATTTGGCAAGGGGAAACCAGGCTAAATGCTAGTGTTAAAAGATTGGCGTTAAATCGTTTTTCGCGACTGCAGCACCTTTTGGAGACCTTATTTTACGGACAGCCCTAGTACATTTCTACAGTTAAAAATAAATAGAACAAACATGGAATAAAATACTGCCATTTGTACACGGACTTTTAATGCCTCTACAAATCAAATCAACCAACTGGAATATGTTGAGAGGTCATCACAGAACAAACCCGCATAGCCTTTCATCTCACATAGGAGAGACTGCGTTAATTATTATAGGAATCTCATAGCAAAGAGTATTAAGTTTTTTGCACGGTGTTGTGTTAACTAAAACGACATAATTTCAACGCATCAAAAGAAAACATCTATGTATAAATACAAACTACATCGCTACCCTATTGGGCAGCGTCGCCCGTCGTGTGTGGTCGAGGTGTGTAAAGGTAGGAAGGGATTTACTAACGCGGGTCTTAAAGAAGCCCAATTTATATGGAGTTAACATAGATGCCGGTGCCTCATACCACACACGAGCCGACTTACACAAAAACCAGTCGAAGAAACTACCCATTCCCATGAAGACAACGTCAACCGTGAATTGGTGTTTCACTAGTGTCCACTTTAGATCGGCTCCTTTGAAGTAAGTGTAGAATAGACTCAGCATGCCTACAACGTGTCTATGAATTAGAGATGGCATTCGGTCTGTTAACAATGGATCGTCAACCAGACTGAGCTCCAGCCCAGATATAAAGTTGGGCGTACTCTAGATTTATGCAGACTTACAGCTAGTCACTATTAAAAAAATTGCTCACCCTACGCAAGACGCACGTTTCATGGAAGCAGATTTACTAGGGCTTCTATGGAGCCCCGATGTTTGGAGCCGGTCTGAGAAACTTGAATTAACTAACTAACCATCACGCCGTTTCCCCGCAGGGGTAGGCAGAGAGGACGTACCGCCAAACAACTCTCTTGGATCTTGGCACACATTCCTCGCCTCGTTCACATTCATACATCGTCTCACACGCCCTTCTATTATCCCGAATCTTCACAAGGCCCGACTCAAGTATCTGATTCACTTGGCCATGCCATGTCTTCCTCGGGCGTCCCCGACTTCTTCTTCCATTCACATTTGCGTCATATATTCTCCTTACACTCCTTTCCTCGTTCATTCGCTCTGCATGCTCAAACCATCTGAGCGTCCCTTTCTAATAATATAATCTTCATCATTACGCTCACATCAGCCTTGCATTCTTCGCGGATCTCCATATTTTTCACATGATCGTACATGGTTCTACCACACATATGCCTCAGGGATCTCTTATACAGCGTTCAGTCTACTTTCATCCTTCCTCTGCCAGTTCCATGCCTCACTGCCATACATCAGGGTAGGTACCAGCTGAGAAACTTACTCCAAACATTTAAAAACATATGAAAACCTTCCACATAACATTAAACAAATACAAGATACACACAAATTCAAATCGTCACTAAACACTTTCCTTGTTAATAAATGTCACTACACGTTGAGTGAATACCTCACGTAAATGAAACGCCTATTTTTATTGGTATATATATTTGTATTTTTTTTATTTTTTCATTGGTATATTGTTATTTTATCTGTATAAACATTGTAATTATAATAAAACAAATAATATTATATAAACATTGTAATTAAATAAATGTGGTTAGCTGGAAGAAATGGGGTCTACCCATAAGCTACACCTTTTGTAATTTTTTTTTTACAATAAATATTTTTTGATTTTTATTTTGAATACTACATTAAAATTTAAAAAACTCACTAAATCCGTTTGTATTAAAACTGTAAAGCTGTCCGAAACACTTGCTCTATGGAGAATGTGACCCAGTGAAACTCCATCAAACTGAATTTGATTAAAATATTAAATTCTTGAAATTGGTACATCAATTGTTTGAAATTTAGTCCAAAATTATTTAATGTACGCGCGCATAAATTCCTGAATGACTATTTCTGAAAATGGTTGAAATTTGAAATCGGAAGAGGGGTGGGGTTTGGGGAACAAGGACATGTCACCCCATTACGCATTACACCCTTAATGCAAAATTCAAACACACATTTTATTGACAAATTCCAAACACCACGAAATGTTCACAGCTGTCAAAGAAATTTTACGTTCGGCATTCAATGGGCATATGCAGACACAAAATATTAAAACGAATTAACTATCAGAGAGTTTCGCTGTAGGGGTAGGCAAAGTATGCAGGGGCATTGAAGGTCTAGATTCGTTTTATTAAATGTAGGGTCGTTCATTCAAAAAAATTAGATTCTTGCGACAGCTCCGAAGGGGCGACCATGAGTCGCCTATACCGGGGCGGGACAGTGGTGGGAACTTCAATGTAGGGGTAGGCAGAGAGGATAATCTGGCACACTACTCTGTCTCGGCAAAAACTCCTTGTTTAATTCATGTTCATATGTCGTCTCGTGATTCTTCTGTAATTCTAACTCATGACATTTATCATCATTACATGGTATAAAATGAAGTCGCTCAAAACGTATGTGCGCATAGATCTTCTAAACTACGCAACGAGGTTTTCATGAGGTTTTCACCAATAGATAGAGTGATTCAAGAGGAAGGTTTATATGTATAATACATGCTCATTATAGTAGATAAAAGCCGAGAAATTCAAGTATTGAATTCAGGCAGCGGGTAGCGGACAGCGGGCAGCTGGCAAGTGGGTGAAGTGGATTTTATAAAGGTTGGGTAATGGCGTTGTGTTTCGTTATCCACAGCAACGTGTGGCCGGGTCTGCTAGTTTAAATATAATTGCCTCGCTGATCCGGCCAGGCGTTCTTCATTTACTGGATGGTTACCCAACCTTTTAACTCACACGGTCATCTATTAATTTGCATATAAATCAAATCCACACCACCCGCTTGGCAGCCCGCTCGTCCACCACATTCTCATTATAAAAGACATTCTCCTTTGATTATGTATTTCAACCAATTTACACAAAACCTTGTCAAATTATATACTTAAACCCTCCTCGTGAATCACTCAACCTATTGGTGAAAACCGCATGAAAATCCGTTGAGTAGTTTTTGAGTTTATCTTGAACAAACAGCCAGACGCGGCGGAGGACTTTAATTTATAATATTGACATTATTTATCCAATAGATTTGTTTTTTTAAATCAGACGAAAGATTCTTTCAAATTTTAATATTACACATGCTTATATGCAATTAGTATCTACTACTTATAAACATTTTGAATAAAAAAATCATTTCCTCTCGATAAACGCCCGGGTTGCTGGCAATTAAATTAAAAATTAAAAGGAATTTTCGGAGGATTGTTTTGTAGCTTATATGTGTTTTTTGCGTGAAAAGCATATTTAATTGCATTCATACTACAAGATATGTAAAGATAATATCAGTTTGGAGTTAAACATTATTGCTCCTCTCAAAGATATTGAAATATAGCTCCCGCTAAGAAAGTGCAACATTTTCAATGCACATTTTCTTAAAACGTGTTATTCTGCCGTCATAAGTAGAAATACAGTATTCTTTCTGTGGCTCTTAAACCCATTGGCCACAGAATTAATGAGCAAAAAAATTGGCCTTCACCACTGAATTAATTTTGTACCAAAAATTGAAAACCTGCATTGATGTACTAAATCCATTGTAACTTTTAAACCATGTATTGAAATGAATTAATTTCTTTAAATTTATTTACATATTCGATTAAGGTAAAGAAAAACATTAACCCGTTTAATCACAGGTGACCATATTTGTCCCAACGCACATAGGTCTCATATAAAACGCTGTAACTCCCTTACTATCATAGTTAAAAATATTTTCTAATCGGTGTTAGAAATTAAAAACTCCACGCTTTATATTCCAATCTAAAAAATTGTCACAAAAAAGTAAAATGTACACTTTTATGTGCACAAAGTTTTTAATCGCAATTTGAAAAAAAAAAATTTTAACTTTGGGAATATTTTATAAATTATTTTTACATGTAGCGACAAAAAGTGAGGTTACAATATGTGTTTGTTGTACATTTGTTTAATAAAATATGTATGTGTTTTTATTTTTTTTAATTATCAGTAACTTTAGTTAGAAAAAACATAAGGTGAGCCATTATGAAAACTTTTTTATGTTTGTGTGTAAAATTTTTAAAATAAAAAAAATATATGTTTATTTCGAATTCTATAAATTGGAAGCGTATTTCATCATCTTTCTAAAACAGTTTTTGGTTTTTGAATATGCTCAGAAATATTCCTAATATTTGTATTTTATTGTAAAGCGAAAATATTTTGACCATCTGAAAAAAAAGCCAAATTTTTGAAGGGTATTTTCTGTAGGTAATTAATCATTAATTTCATAGAATTGGCAATAATATGTTTCTCATGTTTTTTCCCTGATATTTGTGTTCCAAGTTTTGTATGCTGCCAGCCGCCATTTAATTCCTTCAAAATTGCGAGTGGTTGTAGACTTTTCGTAGTGACCCTGAACGTCCCTGATTGCTTTGAGGACTATCATACCAAATTATTTTATTAGTTATAAGTATACATGTATGTAAAAATAAAAATTATTATTGTTCGATTTATGAATATTATGTTTTCTTGTAGCTTTTTGAATTAAAATGTGGAAAAAAACTTACAAAAAAAGATAAGGTTATATTTGTATCCTTATTTACACATATTTTAATATTTTTTAAAATTTTAAAATAAAATCTTAAGTAGGTTATTTCTATCAATATATAAATAAATAAAATACAATCGGATTTGTTTGTACGAGGCCGTATCAAGGTTACAAACCAGTTTTAGATCAATTGCGATCATTTAAAAAGGGTAGATCATGTAAAAAGGTAGAAAAATTGTCGAAAATAATACTGTTAATTCTGGATTTGAAATATGAGATTCGCAAAAGGAACTTAAAAATAAGAGGTCTAAATGGCCAAGTTGGTTACGGCGTTTGTCCCGGTAAGACGAGAGATCCTGGTTTCAAGTCCCATCAGTTGCGAACGTTGCCATTTTTCTGTTATTTTTTTGAAGTAAAACCTCTTTACGCACGCTTGACTTGGGGAGTAAGCTGGTGAATGCGTGACGAGAGCGTTACAAGTGTGATCGGGCGAGGCGAACGGAAGTTGAAAGGGATGTATAAGTTAGTGAAGATAGAAAGAGAGAGAGTTACGTTTCGTATATTACTGTAGGGGCAAGAGAGAGATGTGCGAGCACACGTTTTCTTTCTCTCTCCCATAGCCAGTTACGTTTCGTATATTTAAGACACAGTGCAGGCATATTGTCTGTATCACACTGTAGGAGCAAGAGAGAGCAGTGTGCGCGTACATTTTCTTTCTCTCTTTTATAAGTTAGTTAAGTTTTACTTCAGTCGTGTGGTCCAAAGCACGCACGTTTTTGTGTTCTTTTTTTCTTTTACATATTCTCGTTTAGATTTATTAGTACGTATCTATCTATGTATTCTTCTTCAATGATAAAAAATATGTGATTTTTAGTTTTATTGAACCTGTATTTCGACGTATTTTTGATGACTTTTTGGCGGCAAAGGCAAATTCACTTAACAGATACTTTCATATGACCTATGGTTATGTTCAAGGTATGATTTGGTTCAGTCCCAATATATGGCAACTTTACAAACTGTAAGAAATCGTAGGTAAGTATTAAAATAACATGTAAAACAAAGATTTTCAATAAAGGTCTCTATTTGGGCATCGGTGTAATGAAAAACGTCTTTGTAAAACGCTCATAAGTCATGATTGAAAATATTATCCATTCATTCTGTTTACTCCAGAAAACTAAGCGCGAGTCCTAATTAGTAACCGGGTCATCTGGGTTTATTTTTTACGGGAAGGCGCGTCCACCGCGAGGAATTACCTCACAACATTAGACAAACAGGAGGATGGATTGCTATCATTAATCAAATAAAAAAAGCAGTGAGATTCAAGACGTTTGACCAAAGTAGTGCCGAGCAAGAAGCCGTCATCGTGGAGACAAACATGTGACGTATCAGGCACACTATTAATTTGCATGATTACCATCGCAGTTGCCTCTAAACCAAGTACCCACATGCGGGCAGAATTGGACTGGAAAGGGGAAAAAATAAAATGCCCGAAAATTTATAATGATTTTTCTTTGCAAATATGCTGATTTTAAGGCCTCAAAACCTTGATAGCTCAATAATCAATATAGGTATTCTGTAATATACCTATATCTACTAATTTATTTCAACAAAACTTTTGTTTCTGAAAACTTTAATGATCTTTGGAAAACATCAGTTGAATGTACGGTCGTTTTAATTCCCCAAAAATCTGTCTTCCGTTACTTTGTAATTTATTTATTTAACGCCCAGAGGTCTTTCACGTATAGAGTAGTATCTACAATTTTAACAAAACTAGTAAATTTGAAACATAAGAAAGAAATTAAATACCTACGAGACATAAAAATTAAAGCGACAAAAACTAAAAAATACAGAGATTAGATAGGTTTGCAATACAACTTCTGTTTTAAGGAATAGCTTTGGAACAAATATTTTATATGATCCACAAAATTCGCCATGTTAACATTAAAAATGTCAATATCACTAAGAAATTGATTTTCCATAGCGTGAAGCCGATATATCGGAGAATGCGCTTATATACGCTGCAGTTGAATAGCGCATTTAGTCGTGTTGTTATTGTGGGTATGCGTAAGTTTATGGGTTGCAGGAGTTCACAACAACTAATTTTGAGTTAAACGTCATGTACGTTATAATCTACGCATTTACAGATGGCGCCAATAAAATTATTTTAGGTTTTTAATAATTTTTGCACGTTACACTTTAAAATATTAAGGTAAATTAATTGTTTGCGCCCGTAAATATATAATATGAATATAAATACTCGTAAATAGTTTTGTCCATAAACAAACCCAAATCTTTCAAGAAAGGCTGAAAAATACAATATTGGATTGAGTCACCGATACAAAATTGAGTTTTTCAGCCTTTCTTGAAAGATTTGGGTTTGTTTATGGACAAAACTATTTATTTATATTAATATTAAATATGTATGGGCGCAAACAATTAATTTACCTTAATATTTTAAAGCGTAACGTGCAAAAAGTATTAAAAACCTAAAGTTATTAAATTGGCGCCATCTATGAATGCGTAGATTATAACGTACGTGACGTTAAACCTTAAGTATTTTGAATAATAAAGTTGTCATTTATTTAGGTTTTATGTTTGTCTTCTAATTTGTGAATTTTTAGAATTTTTAATAAGTAATTATATTTTAAGTATTCTAGTGGGATATTTAATTTAAAATTTATAAAAAAGTAGATTTTTTTGTGTTCGCTCAATGTTATTTAACTGAATGTTCTTAGACGAGACCAAACTACTGAGTTGTATTCAATTACGCTTCTAATTAGATCTACGTACAACAGTTTAATGGCTTGTAAGTTATAAATTATTTTAGTTGTTCTTACCGTTCCTATAATCGCGTGTTGCTCTCAGACCGACAAATCAATAATTCGTGGTTTTCTCAAAAATTAATCAATAATGGGACTTTGAGGTTTTTAGTAGCTTCTTAAATTGTTATTATAAGGTATTGTTTAGTGCGGCGCGCACATTGGTACTTATTTACTGTTATCGGTCTTTTAAGTAAGAAACAATCACTACCCAAAAATCCTAATAATGATTTATTCTTATTTTTTATAATATTTTATTATTCTTGATAGTTAACATTTATTAGATTTCAAAGTTTTTTTAAATTAATAAATGAAAAAGTTTATTTTTTTTTATTAAAGTTAGAGTAAAAAAATATGCTATTTTGAAGAGGCTGAGTAAAAAGTCTGTTTCTACCAAATAATGTGAAAGTTTAAATATTTTTCTTTTTATTAATTCAATTTTTCCTCTTCTATGTAATAATACCAATAATGCTTAAAAAGTACCTATATAATTAAAATAATACAGACGAGATGAAACCTCGATCTGACACACCGTGCGCGAGAATACGAAGGTTAATACGAAGCCTGGTGTTTTCACAATTTGGTGGATATTTTTTTTTATTTAATATAGATATAAAATTGTACAGTGGAGTTTGTTATGGGCAGAACGCATAACTGCTCTACAATATGTCCCCAGGCCAGCTCACGGTAGAGACAAAAGTACCCTCTATCTCAGAGGGCAGGTCGCACGAATGCGTCGGGATCTCTCTCTCTCTCTCCTTCTCTCTCCCACAATCGTCTGGGAATACTCACTGGGGAAAGGCTCCTGCCGAGGCAGATTGACAACAGGATGTAATTAATAGACTCATGTATTGTAAATTCAAACACAGTACAAGGGTTATTACAGCACAATTCAATTCAAGAGATGCATGTTACACAAACCTAGCTATCGAGTTTATATCTCATGATCCCTGTCAACGAAACTTTCTGAGTGGTGGCTTTACGCGAGAGTTCAAACAGTCTATCGTTACGGACACATTAAAGAGGGTAAATCAGAGGACAGCTTACATGGTGATTGAAGAATCCTTCGGCTCTCGGGTTCAGCAGGGCTCATCCCGAGTCTAGGACAGGTCCCGAAGTTCACAGGCATGGTAGAACACCAGCGCTAACACTCGTATGTACTTTAATTACATCGCAGATGTTACTGCGTTTAATTTGATCGGGCTAGTTAGCCGCGAACTGTATAGTTCGCGGAGGAGTGTCACGTGCGCCTGAGACGGCTTGCACTACTCGACTCGTGGCGGCGCGGCGGAGCGTGCCGGAATGCCGAGGGGAGAGGAGGTAGGTAACAGGAAACAGCGGGGAGCAACGAGTTGTTGCCCGCAGCGGTTTGTTTAGGGACTCGCGTTGGCGCTCCCTGTTGCTCTAAAAACGTACCATAACACTTCCCCCCGCGCTTGGAAAAAAAGCGACGTGGCAATGGAGCTGTAGGGAAAAAAAATCCTCTTATGCTTCCATCGGGGTTTTGAGAGATTCGTTGCTTGAGAGATTGCCTAGCTAGAACATACAGTTTATGCTATAGTTTAGGTCACAATGTTTGTAGGGAATGGATGGGGGTACATGGAATGTTTGGAAAAGACAGCTTTGGGGAGAGTACATGGTGTAAAACAACATACAAGGTTATGCAATTGAAAATAACAATACACATGGTTATGCAATTGAAAATAACAATACACATGGTTATGCAATTGAAAATAATGACAATACATTTGTACAAGAGAAGAGAAAAGGTGTGATTCTAAAGTTTCATTGGTCTGGGAGCTAAGTTTGCGAAGCGTGGATTTGTTTGGTTTCGGAGAATTTCGAAGAAAAGGACGTGGTTTCACAGATTCTAAGGATTACAATATCACTGTAATCAGACCCATTTGAGATAACACTCAAGAGTACACTTGGGCCTTAGAAAACACTTGGTTTGGTCGAAAACGTTGAAGTTCACGAAGTGGAGACTGTGGTTGCTGTGCCGCGACTATGGTTACAGAGGCCATTGAAGAGAAGAATCCAGTATCTGCAGACATGCCAGTACGAATCCTAAGTGTTATTATGGTAAACACGGATCGTATATAATGGTTATTGAAGCATAGTGTAGCTCAAGATAACTTGTATTGGTACGCATTCAGCGAATACTGGTGGGTCAAGGTAATGATGGTTTACACATGACGATATATGCGTCACTGCATGACAGAGCAAGGGACGGCAAGGTTGGCATTGATAGCAAGAGTAAGAACAAACCTAGGAGCTAGCGTGCTCAGAAGGTAGTTTAGAGTGTCATAATGTATAGTGGGACAACTCGGCTTGCTGTGGCACGACAAGACAACATACATATGAGCGGTATGGTCTGTGCTTTTAGGAACAAATGCGTAGAAAATGGCAGCAGGAGGGACCTTGTAACCACAGCGCGTGCTGTCAGGAAGTGAAGCTCAGCTTGGCTGTTGATGATGACATCCGCCTGGGCTTCTTTTTAAATCCGGGAGAAATTATTATTAGAGCAAAATTCTTGAAGTTTACCTGCCTAGGGACCAATGAAGAAAAGGTTTGGAGAGAAACAAAATGTGTCCAGAAAATGAAATAAACGAAATTTAGCCACCGACTCAGAGAGTGACGAAGAGAGATTCCTAACTAAATTGTGATTACATGAACATTTTCCTTTTTCAGGAAGACTTGGCGTTTGCCGAGTGACAATATGTCTTGGTTAAAAAACAACCGGCCCTCTATGGCCTATGTTAACATAAGATGGTAACATTTTCGTAGAATTTCAAAGAACAAGACAAAGAATCGTGAACTAGTCACGGCAGAGGGAAACCAATTCATGAATAAAGGTTGTCAAAAGTGCATATCGTACATATCCAACATTCATGAATGTGTTTCGTAGAATTGAAAAAGAGAAAAAAGGTGAGACATATGCAGAGATTGAGGGGGAAAACCTGTAGATAACCGGACAGTTACCTATTCGAACTCCAAGTGAGGGCGAAATATGGTCAACGACAGATTTTTCACTTCATAACATACGTCTGAGAACATGGGGGAATGGGGGAGGAGGGGAGGAGGGAGACGAGTTACGAAATTTGCTAGAGACTGGACTAATTTCCAATTCAAACTCTATGTGAAGATGAAACATAATCAACCAGCAGATTTCCTGACTCTTTACATTTATTAAAGGAGGAGAGATTTGAATACACATTATAACAAAGAGGCTAATCTTTCGCGTGTATTGGGCAAAAGATTAGGGGTCATTTTAAAACTTCTACATGATTGTGAGAAAAGACAGACCCTTGCTCCAATTTCACAAACCTGGGGGTTTTCTTATTCGTTCTCCAGACAACGAGTTAGGTGGTTTTGTGCTCAATCGATTAACTCCCACAGCACTATGCCCCATAATTGACAGTGAAGCTGAAAACTAGTCCTTTTGGGATAGTAGATATTCCTGGGCTTCTTTCCTTTTGCAAAGAAGTAAAAAAACAGGAAGTCCACGGGCATCGGCGTTGAATGACAACAAAAGGGTTGTGGACTACATTTCGTAGATCGCACACAAAAGGGTTTGATATTATTTCGTTCGCACGACTCATGGTAAGTGTTTTAACGTCTCCACGTATAGTGTACAAAATATGTAAGTACATACAAGATACAACTCAATTATAGACAGAAGTCAAAGAGTTTATACAAAGTATCTTAAAGAGGATGGCAAAGCCGATATTATGTCGTTCACACGAATCACGGTAAGTGTTTTAACGTCTCCACGTGTAGTGTACGGAATGAACGATTTACAACAAATTTGCCCAGTATTGAAAGACAGTAGCCCAATTACGTTCGAAAATGTGGGTCCCCATTCAATACAGACGGCGGATTAAGCGGTTCTCATGCCAAAAGACACACGACCAAAATAGAATATACAAAACGGTACTCATGACAAATATGTCACACGACCCACTCAATAACGTTTAGCTATGAGCAAAAGTGATTATGACGAACTTCTCGTATTGTGGCAGGTATTTTAAGGATCCCTCCTATAATGTAACAGGGTTACGTTTAAATACAACACAATAAACGTTAACAATGCTTGTTTTAACACAGTATATGAAGATTTGTTAGATTAACTAACTCCGTAGCCCAGGAGCGTACGATAGAATAACAAGGAGGTAAACAATTTAATGTCACTTCATATGTTATAAAGGCGGGGTGATGACAGAGTACATTTCTGTTTACACCATGTGACAAACAAAGGCAGACCTATATGGTTTTACATACTGTCTGTTGTAGCAACTTCAGTGGGAACAAACAAAAGGGACCAATAGTGGTTTTACATACCCTTTGTGCAGTTACAACATACCGGGTTATGTGCAATTTAGGTTGCAAACAAGAGTTGAATGCCTAAGTTTACAAAACGATTGTCAAACAAAATATTGATGATTCACGTTAAACTGCGGTTATTTATGTATGGAAAACAGGGCTGTCGTTAGGTTTTATTAACCTTTTCCGTCAGGGCTGAGGCATGTAATACAAGACATACATGTTGAGAAGAGGGACAAATCGAGGACTTCTTATAACAACAAAAGACCGAGTATTTGGTTTTACGTATTTTAGTTGAAGCGGGCCCAAGAAGATTTGTATAAGGGTGGAAAGACCAATTTAAAGGCTTTTCCTTTATTTATATACATATGATTTCAAAATGGACGTGTCAAAATCCAATTTGTTAGCAAAGAGCTCGGGTAGGACGCCATCAATTTTTTAACATTTGAGAAAAATTGAAAACTACTGTACACAAGGAATGTGATTATGTGAGTAACCACTTATTTTTTACCATGATGAGTAAAATATGGAGCTTGTTAAGATGGTTTACTTGTCCTGGGTCGTGATTTAACGCTTTGGAGTTTACCAAATCCGACTTTAGAACGACGCTCCAGTACTTACAGAACATAAAAGAAAAATTTTTTTTTTGAAGAGATTCCTTCCGATATGATGAAAAAAAAACAACAAACAAAAATGGTGAAAATTACAATATTGCATTACATAGCAAGGCGTGCCATGGCATGAACGTTGCGTAGTGTGAGGGGTTGAGAGGCAATGATTTGGGTTCATGACTCCCAGACACTGTGACTCGACGGGTGTCTCTGCTCTAAAGTGATCAATTTTAGAACAGGTGAGAAAGAAAAAAAAAAATAAAAAAAACGTGTGAAACAAAAATTACGGTGGTTGCCAATTCACGAACATGAACGGGGTAAACTACACCGTGGAGTGTACATAAATTTACAAAAATGATTTTTTTTTAACAATATTCGTTTTATCAACGAAAGGGTGGACATGTAATTGACACTTTACACGCCAGACATTGTAAGACTTCAATGTGCTTACAAAAAGGGTTGTGGTGATACACACTGGATCATTTTGAGTTTGCTGAGATAGTGGGGGTAGTTTTACTCGACTCCTCACTTCCAGTCTTTGCGATATCCTTAATATGGTAATTACCAATGTGCCTTCCAGAGAAGTCAGACAAAGAGTACACTAGATCTGATATCTTTCTTAGAACTTTGGCCTTCACGAAACGTGGTGCCAGCTTGGCAGAGAAATACGTGGCTCCTTGGGAAAGTGTGTTGTTCTTTCTCCAAACTATGTCTCCTGTGTTGAAGGTGACATGTTTCCTACGTAGGTTGTATCTGTCCGCACTCTTTTGATGAGCCAGGAGTAAAGCATCAGTGACTTCACTGTAGATGGCCGACAGTTCTTCCAGACGATGGGCATAGTCCGCGGTAGGGTTGCTAGTGGCGGCAATTGACGTAGGAAAGTTTGTGTCCCTATGTAGAGAACCGTGAACAACTTGTTCCATACCGTGTTTTAGGAAGAAAGGTGTGTAACCAGTGGCCAGGTTAACCGTGTTGTTCATAGCAGCCTGAATTTTATCTAGGTTTTTACACCAAGTGCGTTGATCTTTGTCAACTAGAATAGCCAGAGCTGTGTTGATTGTCTGGTTATAACGTTCGACAGTGTTATTTTGTGGGGTATACAAGGTATTATAGTAAATGTCCTTGATTCCGTATTTGGCAAGAAAATTTTTGAATTCTTGAGCAATAAATTGTTTTCCGTTGTCAACTATTACGGTTCTGGGTGTTCCGTAAGGTATAAAAATGTGTTTTTCCAGAAGTTTGATGATGGCGGACGCATTGGCTCTTTTTAAAGGGAAGATCCAACAGAATTTAGTGAAAACATCCACTACACTAAGTATGTGCATGTGTCCGGCATAACTTCGAGGAAAAGGTCCGACGAGGTCCATTGACAATGATTGTAGGGGTCTGTCGGCACGTTTGGGATTACCCATTAGGCCGGCAGGTGCTGCCGTGCTATGTTTATAAGCTTTACAAGTTTCACATTTAGAGATGTAATTGCGAATTTGCTTAAAGAGACCAGGCCAGTAATACTTCAAGGTGATCTTTTTATACGTCTTGAAATTTCCTGGGTGTATGGAGTCGGGAGCACTATGATTGTCAATGATTATTTGTTCTCTACCTTCGAGGGGAACGACAAGTTTCCACGAGTAATCTTCGAGGATGGATAGTGGTGCCTTGCAATTACGGTATAATTGTCCTTCTTTTATGATAAAGTTAGGAAACTTTTGTTGGTTATTTTTACAACCTTCGAAGATTTTCAAGTACCATTCATCTTTTGTAGATGGAGGGGGGGCAATTGTGTCAACATTTAATGAAGCTAGTTCAATTCTTGAAAGGGCGTCGGGAACAATATTGTCCGCGCCTTTACGGTGAACAACATCAAAATTGTATTGAGACAAACGGGAGGACCAGCGAGCGAGCCTACCGGAGGGATTACTTAAAGAGATCAACCATTTCAAACTACTATGGTCTGTGACTACAGTAAATTTGCTACCGTCTATGTAACCGCGGAAATGGTGAACAGAATCCAATACAGCCAATAACTCTTTTTCGGTAATTCCGTAGTTTTTCTCGTGTTTGTTTAGTGTGCGGGAAAAATACGCTACAGGGTGTTCGCCATCTGGGAATTCTTGAGTAAGAACTCCACCGATTCCTACATTGGATGCGTCCGTGTGGAGGGTAAAAGAGAGTGCAAAATCCGGGCAATTCAGAACGGGAGCTTTTTGAAGGGCATCTTTTAAAGTTGTAAACGCTTCTTCAGCTTCGACAGACCATCGGAAATTGCTGACACCTTTACGGATGCCGGTAATTTTATTTAAGGGGGCTGCAATAGTGGAAAAGTCTTTGATGAATCTCCTGTAGTAACCTGCGAGTCCAAGGAAACCTTTGACTTCCTTCGCGTTCTTGGGACGGGGAAAATTTGCCATGGCTTCCACCTTAGCGGGGTCTGTTCTTAGGCCTTTTTCGTCGACAATGAATCCCAAATAACGTAGACGGGACTTACAGAATTCAGACTTCTTCAAGTTGATGGTTAAACCAGCGAACTTGAGTTGTTGGAAAACTTTTTCCAGCATTAATAGGTGTTTTTCAAAGGTATCGCTGACGATGATGAGGTCGTCAAGGTAACAAAACAGGCTGTTATCGACTTCAGGACCGAAAAGTTTGTCCATCAGTCTTTGTAACTCGGCGGGGCTATTTTTTAGACCAAAGGGTAATCTTTTAAAATGGAACATTCCCCTACCAGGTACAACGAAAGCAGTTTTTTCGCACGATTCTGCGTCCAAGGGTATTTGCCAAAACGCTTTGCTGAGATCGACAGAAGAGATGAACTTGGCGTTACGCAGCTTGTCTAAGGTTGCGTGAACGTGAGGTAAGGGATACGCATCAGCTTCCGTGCAAGAGTTTAAACGTCTACTGTCGAGACAGAAACGTGCAGAGCCGTCTTTTTTAGAAACCAAAAGAGTTGGGTTGGTCCATGCACTTCTGCTGGGAACCACCACACCCATTTTTAACATTTCGTCAAGTTCATTTTCTAAAAGTTTAAGTTTTTGGGGGGCTAAGTTGTAATAACGTTGCTTTATGGGTGGGCCATTGGTTTTGATATGGTGCTCAACCAAATCTGTCAAACCTAATCCGCATTTTTCGAAGGATATTGATTCGAATTTATTGACCATTTCCTTTAGTTGGAGAGCCTGGTCCGTGCTTAAATTTTCGTGAGGTATTATTGTGCGGATCTCACTAATTTGAGCGGCAGTGGAGGTTTCGCCAAGAGTATTAAATACTTGGGGAGCAACATTGAATGCCTTCCAGAAGTCAACGCCAAGGATGAAATTCTGGGATATAGAGGGCACTATTAGAAAATTGATTGTGACTATTTTATTGTTACAATTAATTGGCAGGGCAAGGGCACCGATGACCGGCTGAGAAACATTATCTGCAGTCGTCAGGTGTGTCGATTGGGGCGAAATTCTAAAATCACTGTTAACAAAAGGCAGGTGAGCATTGTTGCCAAGACAGCTGACAGATGCCCCACTATCGAGTAATCCGGAAAAGGTCACATTGTTAACAGAGAAAGAAGCATAGGGTCTCCCATCTTTAGCTTGTTTGCAACAAACCGAAGAAACATTTAAGGTCTGGTTAAAATACTTAATGTGTGCTAACCAATCAGTCCATTCTTTAGACCTTGGTTCAGAATGGGTGCCTGAGAGGTTATTATTTAGTTTTTTGGCCTCTTCATGTAGAAATTTGGTGGGGGCTTGGAGAGATCCACCTGAGGTCTGACATCGCTTGGGTTTTGTAACCTTTCCATGTCGTGTCTTGATTTCTTGAAAATATTGCGCAGTTCGTCGCGTGGAGGAGAGCGGTCCCTAGAGTGATGTCTCTTGGAAGTTCGGGGTTCCTTGGATTCCAGAAACTTCGCTTGCTTGAAACAAGTAGTGGCCAGATGGCCTACTTTTTTGCAAAAAGAGCACACTTTTTTGTTGTCGAATTCTGGTTTTAAACCAGACGAACGGCTTGGCACAACTACATTATTAGACACATTCTTTATGTTCTTCCTATCCTGGTATGATTCCAGAAGGAGACAGACTTCGTTAAGCTGGGCCAGGGATGCAATTTTCTGCGAGGTGATGATGTTCTCGTATTTGCTTAAAAGGCCATCAGTTATGACTGGTAATAGTTCAGCTTCCGAAACGGGATGTGAAAGCTTGATGTTAATGGATTCAGCCCTTTCTATGAATGTTGCTACAGGTTCATTTACCAGTTGTTTAATAGATAGTAAAGATAATTTGATCCTGTGCTGGGCTTCTGTTTTTCCGAAGCTCGAGATTAGGGCAGATCTGAGTTTATTCCAATCTTTGCATTTAGTTTTTTGGATGCGGTGCCAGGGTATCAATTCTGGGGAGATGAGTTCTATGAAGTTTTTTCGTAGAATCTCGAATGGGATATTTTTGATAGTAGCCGTTTCTTCGATACGGTCGATGAAATCCAGCACATCGGAGACGCCATTATATTTGACTTTCCAAGAGGATAAATCGTAAGTTTTATCTTGTGTCAAGGTGGGTGCGATGTCCTGTTTTATCATTACTTGCGACATAGGTTCTTTGTTAGGAACAAGATTATCCAAAACTTGCATAGCCAAGCGTGAATTATTTTCGCTTGATGGGGCGAGGTTTATTTTCTTAATATACTTTTTGTTAAATAAAAGTGCATAAGCCTTTAATGTAGATTTAGATTTGCTAGATGGCGAGAGTCCTCTATCCTTTAAAGCAGTTTGTAAGTGAGTTTTGGATAAACTGAGCACGTTGGGAATGATACCCAAATTGGATGATGCCATAGCTTGATTGTTTTCCATTGTGAGTTTCCCGGGAGGTGAAAAAATTTTGCCAGGGATTTCCTTTAGCAAACGCAAAATTAATTTTGTGAGGCACTTTTCACTTGGTAACCACTGGTTGACACTTCTAACATAGTTATAGAAAACTGTATTCCATACTACAATTTGGTATACATGACACCAGAATTCATGGTCAAGGTGGAAAAAAATTGGCGTGGACTGACCTTAGGGGAAACACTTTTTTATTTTTCACAAAGCACTTTTGGAAATTCGGTGAAATTCACAAGTATTAAACTGATTTTTCAAAGAATTGGCCAGGACTGGCCTTTAGAAAACGGCTTTTTAAATTTTCACAAAGCACTTTGCACTGAGAGGGGCACTAAAATTCACAAAAGGCACTCTTCTGGCAAATAGGAACAAACTTCCGGATGAAAATAATTGAATATGGGATTTGATACGTCAACCACATTGAAATTGTTTTATTTATTCATGGAACCAATCATTGATTTTATTATATTATTTCACTTTCCTTTATGTAGGGAAAAAAAACACAATTCACTTTACACTTATGCTGAAAAAAAAAACGGTACCTATAATGTAGAATAGGGAAAAAGTCATTATTTTGTCCATTTAGTGTAATATAAATTGTACTAATTTAATAGACACAAGTGGGCCAATTGGTATATTGTGCAAAACAACAAAAAAACGTCAGTCCGAAATTTTGATTAAAGGAATTCGCACAATAAACTGGGATTCCAGCATCAAGTTTGTAATAATCATTTCCGTTGCTAGCCGGTTTAGTTATAAAAGGGCGTTCTGATTAAAAAAGTGCTGCATAGCAACAGATAATCATTTGTTCCGACGGGTTTTTTCGTTGGAATTTGGCGCGGGAACAGTTGCGCGCGCAGTCCGGAGACTAGGTATTTGCTGCGTTAATATTTGCCGTTTGCATAGGCGCGAAAGCTGTTGAGGACCGGTGTTTGTGGCGCGTGCGCAGTCAGATTCGCGGTTTAAATTTTGGGCGACCTTCTACTTGCTTCTAAAATGGCTGCCTTTAAAATGCGGCGTGATTCTACCCATATGTTTCTGTGGTTTTTTCACAGAAATTCCTGTACACTGGATGTAGAATAACAAGTTATAATTAATGTTCACAAAACAATTCCTGTGCAGGGAGAATTTCGACCAGTTGCATCCAGCAAAACGATCGGGACAGAGGGAGAAAAGAAAGAGAAAAAAAAATTCCGAGGCCCCACGCTGTGGCGACAGTTGTTATGGGCAGAACGCATAACTGCTCTACAATATGTCCCCAGGCCAGCTCACGGTAGAGACAAAAGTACCCTCTATCTCAGAGGGCAGGTCGCACGAATGCGTCGGGATCTCTCTCTCTCTCTCCTTCTCTCTCCCACAATCGTCTGGGAATACTCACTGGGGAAAGGCTCCTGCCGAGGCAGATTGACAACAGGATGTAATTAATAGACTCATGTATTGTAAATTCAAACACAGTACAAGGGTTATTACAGCACAATTCAATTCAAGAGATGCATGTTACACAAACCTAGCTATCGAGTTTATATCTCATGATCCCTGTCAACGAAACTTTCTGAGTGGTGGCTTTACGCGAGAGTTCAAACAGTCTATCGTTACGGACACATTAAAGAGGGTAAATCAGAGGACAGCTTACATGGTGATTGAAGAATCCTTCGGCTCTCGGGTTCAGCAGGGCTCATCCCGAGTCTAGGACAGGTCCCGAAGTTCACAGGCATGGTAGAACACCAGCGCTAACACTCGTATGTACTTTAATTACATCGCAGATGTTACTGCGTTTAATTTGATCGGGCTAGTTAGCCGCGAACTGTATAGTTCGCGGAGGAGTGTCACGTGCGCCTGAGACGGCTTGCACTACTCGACTCGTGGCGGCGCGGCGGAGCGTGCCGGAATGCCGAGGGGAGAGGAGGTAGGTAACAGGAAACAGCGGGGAGCAACGAGTTGTTGCCCGCAGCGGTTTGTTTAGGGACTCGCGTTGGCGCTCCCTGTTGCTCTAAAAACGTACCATAACAAGTTATAGAAATTACATATCGGTACAGAAATTATTTAAAAATTGCTATCTCACCAAAGAAGAAGCTAGTTCTTGTGCTTGATGAGCGAGTTACACTAATTATAACTGAAATAGAATAACATTATGCAATAAGTAAGTATATAATAGAATAAATTGAGACTTCTGGATCATATATATGTGTAGGTGTACATACATAGGATACGGTTACATACTATGATATTGTGCACTTAGGAGAAATTCGAAAAATCTAAATAAAATAGAGATGAATATACATATATTAAAAATAAATAGAAAGAAAGAGAAAAACAGGTAATTTATTTAGTTAATTATTCATGATGAAGTGTAGCTTCAGTTTGAGTTTCAGTTTATTGATGTCTTTGGTTTTTTTTATTTCAGTGGGAAGGTTGTTGAAAAACTTTGTTCCTAAATAGATATAATTGTTTTGCATTAGTTTGGTATTAAATTTTGGTATTTTGATGTTGTCTTCATATCTTTTTGATTGGTGAGTTTCAAATTTCTTGATGATATTATCTTTGTAAATTTGGATAATTGCATTTTTCTTGAAGATATTCTCTATTTTCTTGAAGATATTCTCTATCTATGATTGAAAAGTGTGAACCGAAGCAACTTATTTAATGAAATAAAGCAAGCGAATGGACCCTCCGGAATTAGAATTAATCAGAAAATCGATAACCAAATTTGAGAGTATTGCCCTTGAAATATAATAGTGGTTCAAAGAACTGCAATGGGCTGGCCATGTGGAAAAAGATCAGATTGAAAGGATACTGAAAATCACGACTAAGTAAGTCCCCTAGTAAAATATACCCAGAGAACAGACCGAATAAAAGGTGAACTAAATGCGTATGAGAGAAGTGAACTGAAGAAGGGAGTCGGGAGAGAGAGAGACAGAGACAGTTAAATCCCATAAAACATAGAGGTGCGAAAACTAGTCATTTTTAAGTGAAGACTTATGACTATCTAGAAAACATAGTCAAAGTCACTAAAAAAACGAGTGTGCTTTAGACCACACGACTGAAGTAAAACTTCACTAACTTATAAAATAACATATGACATTTACATTGACATTGGGGTGACATATGACATTGGGGGTTCCATGCCAACACAGAATGAAACCAACTCATAAACACCTCAGAAAGGTCATTAAAAGCTATGAAAAAATAATTTTAAAATAGCCGGTAACCCAAACCTAACTTAACCTATTTAACCAATTTTTTAAATATTTTTTATCATCACTCTTAATGACCTTTCTGAGGTGCTTCTGAGTTGGTTTTATTCTGACTTGTCCGGTCACCGACATTGAGGTGACATATGACCATGAGGTGACCTATGACCCTGGGGTGACCTACGACCGTGGGGTGACCTACGAACTTGGGGTGACCTACGACCTTGCGGTGACCTACGACCTTGGGGTGACCTACGACCTTGGGGTGACCTATAACCTTGGGGTGACCATCCTTATCCTATCGCTCCCCAAGTCAAACGTGCGTAAAGGCCCGACCGTTCGTCTCGCCATCGATCACCGTTCGCATTGATTACCGTCCACATCATACTTTTCGTAAAATCACACTTATCGTAACATCACACTTTTCGTAACACGTCACCACTTTTCGTAACACATCACCACTTTTCGTAACGCATTCACCAGCTGATCCCTCAAGTCGACCGTGCCTAAAGAAGTTTTACTTCAAAAATTCCCGCAAGTAGATAAAAAAATTCCATCTATTTCACTAGGTTTACTTTCACGAGCTTTCCTTTCATGAGCTTTTATTCTACCTTGAATTGCATGGCTTTACTTGACCTGAATATATCCGGAATTAGGGATGTCGAAAGTGAAAAAAAATATCGATGTATCGATATTTATTAAAATATCAATATCGACGTCGATATATCGAGGAAAAAATATCGATATATCGGTCAAATTTTCAAGAGATTTTGCGTTTTTAAAATAATAGTGTATTCAGCTCAATATTATCAATAGTTTTTTTTTTTACACAATTTACTTTTTTTAATGTACAAAAATCTCAATAAAAATGAAGGTATTTTTATCACTATTCATTTTTTTAACGTAATAATTACAAAAATTTCAAAAACTGTAAAGCTGTCTTCTAACTTATATGTAAACTGAGACGCATACAAAGTTTGCATTCGTCTCAGTAACATTCTATTGGCGTATTAATCTGTCAAAAAGGGCTTCGTGTTTGGAACAAGGTATAGTCAATAATCATAGACAATTGGGAACCAACACATAGGAGTGGCTTAGAAAAAAATGGCGAAAAATAGCATATATTTCTATGTATGTACCTTCACACATGAGATAGTATTGGTGATCACCAATACTAATGCAAAGACAATAGATTTGTAAGCTATTTAGTTAAAATTTCAACCGCAAGATGTCATGACCCAAATATAGTTACTTTTTTCCGTTCGTTCCTATACGGTTTTGGATTCTAGGGACTTTAAATACATAAATTTTAAAAAATATCGTTTTTGATACAATTTTCGATATTGGATATTTTGTATCGATATATCGGATCAAAATATATCGGCTAAAAATATCGATATATTGAATTAAAAATATCGATATATCGATACTTTTTCAACAAGCCTATCCGGAATACCTACACAGAATTCTTTCCAACTCTTCGTTATTATATACTACCTTTACCGCAAATAAACATATCTACAAAACAACGACGCGCAAAGCTCGCGGATTACTTCAGAAGGTCTTAGTTCGCAATAAGGCATAATATTGCAATCCATTCGTTATTGCTTTTTTCCAGGAATAACAAAGCGTTTATTCCAGTTCCCACAATTTTAATCTGTACAGTTTATTATCATTAAATGCTTTGCTAACTATTTACCAAAGAACAACTCTGCAGAGTTGAATACATCTCTGTCTGCTTTATTTCGGTGCCTTTTATTGAATCAACAGTTAGTAGCCGACTACGAACGATAGCCGTCATGTTATGTTCCCGGCTAACAACTACAAATTGATAAGAATAGTACTTGTCTAGAATCAGTCAAAAGAACCCCTACCCTCGCAATCGATTTAGGACTGTGCATGCTTGGACTTTGCTTTTTTTGTGACGTGGTTTTATTTACTGGCGGATTTTCCTGCAAGTATTCGGGTCGGTGCTGTTGCTTGCTCGGGAGCGCATTATTAAAACTTTGAACCGTTGGAACTTATCTCGTATTTGCGCTTTAATGTATTTGGGATTTGATGAAAATTTAAGAGAGATGAGGATTTCTAGGCAGTAATTTAATTTTAACGTCAAATGTAATATGAATTCAGGACCTTACGCAGACAGTTTTACATTAGGAATGCCAGCATAAAAAAACATATACATATTTGCATGCAATTGATGGTAGGCATGAATAAAAGCGGAGAGGTATTTCAAACAAGGACATAGTTTTCACTTCGCAAGTTGAAATTAAATATAAACATTTGAAAATGATAATACGTTTTCCGTAATTATTAGAAGGTACTTGAGTTCTGGCATCAGTAAATTTTCCGATCCGTTTCTTTATGAAATTTATTGGAAAATTGCTTTTTTGGTAATAATAATAATAACGTTATATTTATATAGCGTAGTTTTATGTAATTTTAGTTCAAGTGCGCTTAACTATAATAAATTTAAAAATAATTCTACAGTACTCCTTATAATATTGAGAAAATAATATGAAATAAAGAATATACAGTATTTACAAAACAATGACAAGAGAACAAAATTAACAAAGACAGTGCTGTTATAGCACGGAATATAATAATAATAGACAATAACGGTGCTATTGTAACACAGGACAAAACAAGAACTTTAAAACTAAAATATAATATACTAACAGAAGGCAGTTTACGTTCAGAAATGAGAAATATTCTGACATTCGGACATTAAATATAAAAAAATTCAATTAGGAGGAAACCGAAACAGGGTTACGTATATTGAAAGGATGTTAGGATTCATGAATGGCATGATTTTCTAAATAATTTTGTTTTTAAAGCCCGTTTAAATTCATTCAAATTCTGGATATTAGTAAGAGCTTTTTTTTTTTTTTTTTTACAGTGAATACCGCACAAGAATCTCAACTGCTCCCGTCTGGAGCCAGTGAGACTATGGCATCCCCAACTGGGGTATGTTGTGAGGCTGAAGGTAGTGGGGAGGGGAAGGAGGTGGGGAAGAGAAAGGTTGGGAAGTACCTGGCTATTCAGATCTGGTCACTAAACACGGCTAAAGCCATTTTCAAGCAACGTTTCAATTCTGAATGGTGGTCTTACACCAGGGCGATACTGATAGTATCTTCCACTCTGGAACATGCCGCAAATATACTATATATTATTTTAAATGAATTAATTGTGAAATAACACAAATTAATCAAATAAAATTTATTTGCGCATGCCGGGTTCGAACCCGCGACCTCCGGAATGTGAGTCAAGAGTCTTAGCCACTGGACTACGGAGGTCGTCGAGCTGAGGTAAGTTTATTCCAAATGAGAGGGTCAGTTACACGAAAAGAGCGTTCATAGTAAACAGCACTCGATTTGACCTAGAAAGTTCGATTAGACGATTGGTAATTCATTTCATGTAAAGGATACTTCTTCTTAGGAGTTAGGACCCTCCAAAAATCGATAGAATTGCCTGGTTCGAAAGCTACAACAGACGTTCAGTGTACAAACTAGACAATGTGTTTTAAAAAAAGCAAAACGTACAGAAATAGAGTATTTTCTTCCAGTACAATTATTTTTAAAAAATCTTAAAAATCGGTCCAGTCTTGGAGGAGAAAATGGCGAATACAAAACTTCGATTTTGATAATTTTATTTAGGTATTATCAGCCTGAGGTGCAGTTGTCCCTTTCGCTTAGTATTCGGGGGAGTAAGAGCAACAGTGACAGCAACAGTTTGGTAAAATACCTGCTATTAAAATTTCTCAGCGACCGAGTTTCCTCTTAAGATGAATCAATAAACTGAAAATCTCGTAGAAACTGTTAAGAAAAAAAGGTTAAGTTTTTGACACACACACGACTTATAGCAGCCGAAGCCATATTGTTTAACAGTTATAAACTTAGCTCTGATAACAAATTTATATGTTTAAATGTGGAAAGTGTGGAATATATGGCAACCCCATTATTTGAGAATGGTTTACTTACCTCAAAGAATGGAGAATCTATTGTCACATTTATTTTCTCAATAAATCGGTTTACCCGGTAATAAATCATTTTAGGCACCATCGAAGCCAGAGTAAAGCTAGCCTCCCAAAAACTGGGCGTACTGTACAGGGCCCGCAGATACTTTAATAGTACACAACTGCTAACCCTGTACAAATCGCAAGTGCGCCCCACGGTTGAATTTGGCAGCCACCTCTGGTCTAGAGTTCCAAAATACCTGAAAAATACCCTCGACTCTGTGCAGAAACGGGCGGTCCGTTTGATAGATTCTCCCATCTTAACAGACGGATTGCAATCTTTAGAGCACAGGCGTCGGGTGGGAATGCTATCCTTGTTCTACCGGTATTACAATGGAAGATGCTCCGAGGAACTAGCATCATTGATCCCTTCGGCACCGGTGCATAGTCGGGAAACACGCCAAACGCGTGCCCAACATTTGTACACAGTTGACATTTGTCACATGAGAACGGGTCGTTTCTTCGACTCATTCTTGTGTTCAACAGCTCGGCTGTGGAATGATTTGCCGGCCTCTGTGTTTCCTCCTTCCTACAACATGGGTCTCTTCAAGACCAATGTTCATTCCTTCCTCTCCTCAAAAAGACCCTCCACACAGCATCCCAGATGACATAGGCCCTGAGGGAAATTATTTTCCTCAGGGCCTCCTGTGTGGAGTTAATGTAAAAAAAAAAAAAAAACAATGAAATTGGGCGGGTGTAAATAGAATCGTAAAAATAAGTCGTCTTAAAGTGGTTTCAGAGTTGTCTCACAGTTTTAAAATGGCCTTGAAAGCCGAAATAGCTGCCACAATAATAAAAAAACTGCAATATTTGTTTCTTTGTTTGTCCCTTATGCATTCCTAAACCAAACATCCGATTGCTATGAAACTTTGGTGATTTGATATGCGCATGCCCGCGATGGTTTCTATATATAATGGTGAGCTCCGGCGTTATGAAATTATTTCCCTTGCCCAATTTTTTCATCCGAATGCGATGAAACTTTGGTGAGTTGTTGTGCGCACACCAGCGAAGGTTTCTATGTATATACTGGTGAGCTACAAAGTTGTAAAGTTTGTACAAAAGTTTTACATAGGGGGTGCGTACTACAAAAGGAAGCGGAAGAGGGAAGTGGGGAAGGCGAGCAGGTGAGGGGGAGGGGAGGGGAGTTGAAAGGGAAACGAGGACGAATGGGAAAAGACACGCAGTGTGAAACAATTTATTTATTAAATGGCATTGAAACGCATGCCGGGAACTCACTAGTAACATTATAAAATTTGATTTACATTAAATTATTAAATTTTTCAAAAATTTGGTCGATGGTGTGGAGGGCCGAAATAAACATCTACCATTAAGTACGTATAATTCTCGAATGTAATAGGTAGGTACCCATATATTTCAAATATATTATGAACGCTGATCTTTCGCAAGGGCGATTATGAAAGTCTGTTTATAAAAGTCTTTCACTTTGGCAGCGCAACAAAAGTTCAAAAATACCCCAGCCCTCATTTTTGTGATCTTGGTTCTCTCCAATAAGATGTTAATGACGCCTGCTAAAAATATCAAGATTTGAGTGCTGGATTCAAGTCAAAGGCCCTGTTTCTCAATGCGCTTATCACGGCCTACAGTGGCATTCGTCCAACACAAATTAATATTATTTTCACAGCGATTACGCGCAATCTGCAATTGTCTGCATCTACATATATGCGTGTATAACAGTGGAGTGCAGTCGATAAGAGCAATTTCGTATAATATGCATTAATCAATGAGGAACTACAGTCAAATATTTTTTTACAATTTTATAAAAAATATATTTTTAGTACCACATTTTATATGGTATTTCATAACGCCAGACCTCACCCTTATACATAGGAAACATTGCGGACGTACAAAATCATTCATGATAAGCTTGAAAAAACTCATTGTCTGAGCAATATTCTTATTGAGGTCCCCAATAGACGTAACTTAAGGGAACGTACCCAAACTACGTGACCAACTTTTTGCAATTTTTAACCCCCCCCCCCCCCCCCCCCCCCCCCCCCCCGGTGACCAAAATCCTAAGGAACCCGCCGCTCATTTGTATGGAGCGTGACCTTTTGAAGACCCCCCCCCCCCCCTAAAAGTGTCACGTAGTATGGGTACATTCCCTAAGGAGTCAGAACACATTTCATCTTGAATAGGCCACTTGCATAACTTTTTTAAAATTTTTTTCCGGTTCAGGCAAATATTCTAAGACATTCTGTAATTTTTTTTAATCATATTTTTGAAACCCTTGGGGATTTTTTTGGAAATTTCAATCTGAAAAATCAGACCATTTTATATAAACCGGAAAGACGGGACATAATTTTATAGGCGTGAAAAAACGATAATTATATAGCCGAAAATCATTTTTATCAAAAAGAACGTTTTTCACATGAATGGCACATGAGAATAACGAGGCATACCAAAATATTACATCTCATAAATAATTTTTTTCCTTGATCTATTTTATTGATCATAAATCATTATAATGTACAGCGTCTATATTACTAAATTCAATGTAATATTCTTGTACTTGTAAATTATAATAATAATAAGACTATTATAAAATTTTATTTTTTTTAAATCAGCACCATACTCATTATACCTAACACGTACCGACATCATCTTCACGTTCTGAAGAGAACCCCGTACATCATTAAATGTACGGGGTTCTCTTCAGAACATCTGTCAAAAAGTCGAACCAAATGATAAGTTCGCTGAGAACAAACAATAAATCTAGTGAACGAATTCAAAAATTCGCCTGAAATCAAAGTGATGCCATATAAAAAAATAATCAGTGTGGAATTTTACAAAATTTATAGGAACATTTTCGGAGACGGGACATTTTCATGTAGTGACGTCACGAGCCCAAATAATGGATTGATTTATTTAAAAATAAAAAAAACTGTAGGTACATATCTAACAATTTTTGCTAACAAAAAGATCTATCCACATGATTTTTTCCAAGTCGTTATGAAATCCATGCATGTGGCCTATTATTTAAAAACAATATTGCATACTTCAATCCACTGTCTCGAATGTGTCGTCTGTATAGTTGCATTGAATATAACCATATAGGCATCTATGCAAATAGTCTCGCTTACTTTACAATGCAAATTAACAATAGACTTACCTAACAAGTAATTGAAAATACTTATATATGATCTTGAACTTGAATGTGAATGGCTGTTTCTTACTCTATTTGTACTTTACTTTTTTTTGTTTTTCTGTTTTCTACATCGTATATCGATCTTTTTTTATCTTTGTCATTTCTATATTTTATCATCACTATTTTTGTTTTCTCTTTTTATACCTCTGTTTATATTTTGCAATTTCTAATTTCAGTTAACTTCTATGTATACATAGCGAAAAACAACTATTAAACTGTGCATTCTGTGAACATTTTTAAGTGGACTATTAACATCTACGCTTTTTACAATGCTAATCTATTGACTTTTTTTATGTTAATACTCTGTAAATGTTCCAAAACAATAAATAAATAAAATAAATAAAAACTGAATATGAAAGATATAGGCAGGTATAAAGTATTATTATTATATAAAGTTGTTCAAAGGAGTTTAATAAGTGTAAATATAATAAGAGTAAAAAAGAAGTTCTTAAGGTACTATGAAAGAAGTTACAGAGCAATGTGTAGTAACTTTTTTGATATTATTATGAACATAAAAAGTTTCTTGTAAAGCAAGTTTGAAATTAGTAAACATTTATTTACGCCCGATTGGATTTTTTTAGAAAACATGGTATATTAATACAGGGATAATAGTTCTTCATGAAAAAGTATGTAAGATGTAAGTAGGTTCATCAGCAGAAAATATGTAGTTTCATTATCGTGGAAAGTTTTACCGAGTGAGTTCGAAAAGTTTAAAATACGAGGATTGTTTAAGAATTAAAGACCGTTTTGATTTTTAAAAATCTGGAAAAAAATGTGTTAGCAAAAAAATCATTTGACATTTTAGGTACATAACCCAACATTTTTTGATATAGTTCCCGTTACGATCGATGTGCTCTTGGTGAGCCGTGGCATTAGGTCCTTGATTCCCTTATCGTAGAAGGCCGCTGCCAAAAATGCAATCGCCTCTCCCTCCGCGGTCTTCAAAGTCTTCAAAGATTTTCCGGAAAAATATTGCTTCAGGTAAAGAAAAAGATGCAAATCATATTAGTGATTGCCTTTTTGATTCCGGGGTTAGGTGGTGAAACCATCTTTCGAACCAAAAAAACTCGCCTTTGTTGAAAAAATGGTTCGAGGAGACCCGAGCGCTTTCCATGTCCTTCAGCGTTTTGGGAACCCAACGAGCACGCAATTTACAAACGCCATTTTTCCTTCAAAATCGTTTGTACTTAATGACGTCTGGAATCAAAATTACGAGCTTACGGACGGGGCCATCTTAGTTGAGAGAGAGAATATTTAAGCGCTATCGCAGGCGCGCGGCGGGATTCAACAGCGGTGCGTCCCTCTCAAACGGACGCAAAGATTGCACTGAAGCAGCTACCAAGCCGAATCACCGTTAATTTTCCGCAAAATTTTGAAAAATAATGCCCGCATCGCCGAAAATGAGGAAAGATCTTTGATTCTTGGACAGCCCTCGTATAATAACAAGAGTATTTTGCTATTATTATTTAAACATGTATTTTGCCATTATTATCTTAAACTAGCTGACCCGGCCACGCGTTGCTGTGGCTAATAAAATACAACGTCGTAGAATGGGTATAGTAAGCTATCCTTAAAAGATAGATATATGCCTTCGCGGACTTTTTTGTAGATCTATAAAAGAGGAATATCCCACCATGCGTTGTTTTGTTATATCCCAAAAGAATTAGGCAGCGTTTTCGATGAAAGCCACCAGGCGGCTTGACTTTTTCCAACACTTCTAACAATTATCGTTATGTTTCAACCAATTTACACAAATCCTTGACAAATTACATACCTAAACCTTCCTCGCGAAACACACAATATATTAGTGAAAACCGCATGAAAATACTTTCAGTAGTTTTCGAGTTTATCGCGAACAGACAGACAGACAGACAGACGACGCGGGGTACTTTAATTTATAACATGTAGAGAAGATGTAGAGAAGAGATATACCTAAACACTAAACAAAAATTATAAAGCATGTTTATAATAGTATTTTATCTTTAGTAAGCCCGAGAGAATGTTTTGAAGAACTTAGATAAATCAATATAACGATAAAAGGTTCACACGAAAAAAAAGTTATAAATCTGTTACAAACGTGTATACGATATGAAACGGTCATTATGTTAACATGCCTACAAATATTGACATAATCAAAGCGTGTAGGTATATTGACACTGTAATGTACGCATGCTTTTATTCTGATTCGATAACTGAGTATCTACGTATGTAATACTATTTTTGTGAACCTAATTGAAGATAAATAATTTTTTTAAATCGTACCTCGTAGTACGACCAATAATGGAAGATCGCACGCTACTGTAGTATGTACCTCTACAATTTATTTATTAGCAAGTACTCATATAATGTTTACATTACTTTGTAAGTGTGCGCGAACACGTTATTATAAAGGCAAATGTGCAACGATGAAAATTTTCCATGCGTTAGCGTCAGTGCTGGAGCGGGCCGGTCAAAGACCCCGCTAAGGACTGTGCCATATGGGGCGTCCCTACATCGTCTAATTCATCAGCGTACTGTCATTATATAAGTGGGCTGTAATAGGCTGTCCCTGACTGATGAATTGACCTGTTATGCGAGATCGGCTGGCGATAGCTATCGGAAAAGTCACTAAGAACATGGTGATTGTGCTACTTTTGTGTTATCTCAAATCATTTCTGTGCCATATCGAAAATGGAATAATAAACATTATTTAATTCACAACTCTAATAACATCATGAGTTATATTATACATGTGAAGCTATTGATTATTTCACGTATATTTCTACTCATTTCTTCAATATTCGCAAATTTACTTTGTGGGGTCATTTTAATCATTTGAAATGACGAAAGAAGTATAGACAAATAAGATTCTATAGACAAAAAAAAACATTACAAAGAGTGGTGATTAAAGGTGGCATGAAAAGGGGGCATACATTAATTTATCTAGCCAAGGGGGGCGGGGGGGGGGTCTAGATTGCAAGAAAAACTGCTCACATAATTAATGTATGCCCCCAAAAACAATTATCTTAATGTATAAAAACGAATGTTTCTTTTTTTGTCCCTTATGCGGTCCCTAAACCTTTTATCCGATTGCGATGAAACTTTGGTGATTTATGGTGCGCCCGTCCGCGATGGTTTCTATTTCTAAGGGTGAGCTCTGGCATTACGAAATTATTTCTTACGCCAAACTTTGGTGATTTGTTGTGTGCACGCCCACAAAGGTTTCTATATTTATATTGGTGAGCTCTGGCGTTATGATATTTTTATATAATAGAGGGGTTCGTACGGGAAGGTGAAGAAGAACGCGGGATTGAAAGGGAACGCGGGATGAGAAGGGAAGGCGGTAGGGGAACGGGGATGAATGGGAAAGGACACGCAAGGAGAAATAATTCATTTATTCAAATGGCATTGCAACGCATGCCGGGAACTCGCAAGTATGAAATAAAATTTCAAAGTTATTTTAGAATCGGTAATAATTGCATTAATATATTAAAAACTTTTTCTGAATTAATTTTATCTACTGATCTTTGCCATCTTTGGAATGTTTTTAGTATTCAGATTCTTATTTATCTAAACTTGTTTGTCATTTTTGTTAATTTTAATTTTATCTTGACGAAGGAACCATTGGTTTCGAAAAATGTTAATAATTTTGAATAAATAAGTGATTTGTTAAATTTAATTTAAATAATTTATTATTTTCAAAATATTTTTTCTGAATTTTCTTTCTATTAGAGAAT
This sequence comes from Limnephilus marmoratus, assembly GCA_917880885.1. Lineage (NCBI taxonomy): Eukaryota > Metazoa > Arthropoda > Insecta > Trichoptera > Limnephilidae > Limnephilus > Limnephilus marmoratus. The sequence goes on along the minus strand of OU862924.1, from coordinate 21,262,516 downwards.
TTGCTCCACTTAACGGGGAATTCTGTGCAAATGGTGAACAAAGGTCCTGCTGTTGAAAGCCGTTGTAAGAGTATTTTTATTCTCTATTGACGTTACATGCGTACTTTATGAGAGAGGGAAAGGGTATAACGGAAATATCCATGATTTGTATAACAATTATTCCTTGTAATAAACACAATAAAATAACTTTGTTTCAATTCCACTTTATTATTTCTTAATCCAACTAGATTCGGTTCATCCTGAACCTTCCTCAGGGTGAATAAACATATATTGAATATAATCAGGGCCGGATCTACGAAATCTGGCGCCCTGTGCAGTAGGTATCGATGGCGCCCCCCCCCCCCCCCCTACATTTTTATTTTATTAAAAATTCGTTCACCCCCTTTGTTTCTCTTATCTGTGGTTCACCCCAATTTTTTTTATTTAATTATTTTTTTTTTTTACACTAATTTATCAAATAAAATCAAGACATTTAAAGGGTGTAACTTTTCCAAGTGACCTGGCAATAGCTCTCAAACTCGTTTTTTTTTAAAGAGGGGATCGCCAGGAGCCCTATACTCTCTGAATCTATTGGGTAAACATAAATTATGGTGCTATTTTAATTATTTTAGGAAAAACTCTTTGCAAGTTATGCTTTAAAATAATACTACGAATTGTTTGTTTGTGCCCGTACCATGATTTAAAATATAGGTTACGAGACAAAGCGGGTGGTTTCGCTGAACTAGGTCCATTATACATTCTTGAGATTTACTGCGTTTATGTACCTATATACCTAACGCGAATATTAGAAAAAGCAAATACAAGTACGTTCTCATGGCAACGTACAACACAAGAATTGCATCTACTAGCTTCTGACAGGCGGTCCCGACGAGAGACAGTGAGCAGTGATAATAAGAATATAACCTCAAATTTGTACCTTGCATTTCCCCTGTGTTGAGCGAACAAACGCTAAACACTGACGTATGGTATCAACGGCTTACGAACAAAAATACCGCGCTGTGATTGGTAATTGAATTTGGATCGCACCTATTCGTCGTAAAACACGGTAAAAGATATATGGAAAAATAGATCTTACGTTTAAACTAAATATATGGAATTTGTAAAAAAATTCTGTAACTGACTATAAATTCGTAAGCCGTTGATACCAACCAGATGCGTGCGCATTCTGTTTCTTTGGAAAGTGTTGCTAGAGCGTAATAATTATTTCGTACTATGGGTAATTTTTAAACGATTCAGGAATATTATAACTAAATTTTAATACAATATTTATTTTCTCACGGCGCCCCTTCGGAGTTGGCGCCAGGTTTTTGCACGTTTTTGAACGTATGGCAGATCCGGCGCTGAATATAATACAGATATACATTGTATTTAAAAGAAAATTAGAAGAGGGAGACAGAACATCAACTTAGGTCGGGGCGAGGAGGGAGGTGCCTAAGAGGGAGGGGTGAACTTGGGCGAGGGTATTGAACATATTTAAAAAAATGGGGTGTTAGACAAACTTAATTGTTTTTTAAGTAAATTCGTGTTATTTATTTTTAATGATTTTTTTTTTATTTCAAGGGCTTCAAGGTTATTAAGGCATAGACCTATCCCATTTCCATGAAATACATCTATCCCGGAAGATTTATTAAATGAGTGATTTTTATCTATTAGGTGGGTGGTGAATTCTTAAAAACCTACACTGTTTAGACATCTTAAGTGTTCGACCACCCTTGTTTGAATGTTTCTAGCCATTTTACCTACGTAAAAGGCTGGACAATCGTTTCATTTAAGTTTATAGAATTATTCCTTACTTTTCATACAAATACTAGTTTGTCTATCCAGGTTAGCCCTGCAGTTTGTTAAATATATCGGGTAAGTTGGATGCAAACACTATTATTTATTTTTTTCGTGGCAGAACGTTGAGAATTTAACTTATTTGCTTCGGCGACTTCATACAATTAGATTTCTGCTACAAGTGAGTTATCTTAAGCTGCATCAATTTAAGACAATATGTCGGATATTTTGTAATTCATACCTACTTTTGTTTCATATTCAATTGGAAAAAAACTTTGTGAGACTCGGGCGAAGCAGAATAGTATGTACAAGAAAAAAAGAGAGGTAAAACTTTAATCTCATTCGAAAATATAAACGAATAAAAAATGTAATATAAATACATAAACCTATGTCCTTCACAAAATTATCGAATGGTTTTTTTCGTGTTTAAATTGTTATGCACGAATCAATTCCAAGTTCATGCATCCCGCAATTTGAAAAAAATAAATAAACTGGGCTCATAATATCATTACTAATTAAATGCATTTCCCTTTTCATACATCAAAGCTTTGAAATTGAAAATTGCGCCGTGCGTATTCACGATCACTTCAACATAAGTGATTTTCCTTCTAATTAGAACACTTCTAACGTCTGTATTTATAAAGATAACATTTTAAACGTAGAAGCAATGCAGAAAAAATTGTCTTAAACTGGATTCTTATGAAGCTAAAATTAAAATTGAAAAATAATACTCTTATTTAATCAGCTGTTTCGGCTTTAGTATACGAAATGTCAAAATTTTGATAGCCAAAGATTAGTACGTGGCCGATAGAGCTTTACAATACCGTATTTCATATTGATAAAAAGTAAACACTTGTTGGTTAGTCATCACGCCGTTTCTCCGCAGGGGTAGGCATAGAGGACGGACCTCTAAACAACCGGTCTTGGCACACACTCTTTGCCTCACTCACATTCATACATCGTCTCATACATACTTTTCTATTATTCTGACTTTTTACATGGCCCGACTCAAATCTCTGATTCACTTGATCGTGCATGTCTTCCTCGGGTGTCCGCGACTTCTTCTGTCATTCACATTTGCGTCATATACTTATTCTTCTTACAATATTTTCTTCGTTTATTCGGCCTACATGCCCTAACCATCTGAGGGTCCCTTTTTTATTCTTACTCATTATACTTACATCAGTCTTACTTTTTTTGCGGATCTCCACATTTCTCACACGATCATACATGGTTTTACCACATATACGCCTAAGGGATCTCATTTCAAAGTACAGTAAACACGAAACATTATTAAAGGAAAATTAAGAAAACTGAAGAGGAAAACAAAACATCTCCCAGGAAAACTTTTATAAAGGTCAAACGAGCATCATTATTTTTACACGTGTTTCCAGAATACAACTTTTTGATACAGGTGTTTAACTAGAGTAGCTTTATATATGTATTGTGCTCATTACGTAAAAGTGGCCCAACGATTTCCCCAGAGTTATAGCAGACAAATTCTACAAGTCTTATCAAAGAAATTCGAGAGATTTACGAAAAAGGTGAAGTGAAAGCCTTTTATATCTTTTATACCTTTCAAAAAACATGTTCTTCTCGTTTCAGGCTTATTTTATAATGAAAAGTTATAAGTGTCGAAAACTTTGGCAAATGATATTATTAAGAAAATGAATGAATAATATCTCTCAGAAAAAATATTATTCTTGAGAAAGAGTTGAAGTTTTTTGAAATTTGACATTTTTATTGAGCTTTCTTTTTTGACTAAATTATGAAGAAAGACGATCAATTTTGCAGCGTGAAAAAATATTCATTGGGAAAAAGAGAGACACCTATTGAAATGCCTTAGAGTTGTTATTGAATTCCTTTATTATTGATTATAATTCTGAAATCATCTACCAAAAAAACATTTTACTAAGCTTTTCTTAAAATAATAACCTACCTCGTTCGCTATTAAAAATATAATGTTTTTCCATTATTAGGATAAAGAAAATAGATACCTAATGTTTTGTATTTTGTCAGAAACAGCAACTTAATTGCTATAATTATAATTTCATTAGATCGGACATTAAATTGGCATAGTTTGTCTTTTTGAGGTTAATAACGCAAACTCTTCAGAATTTTGGGGTATTTTTCAGATGGTCAAAATATTTCCGCTTTACAATAAAATGCAAATAAATGGAATATTTCTGAATGTATTCCAAAAATTAAAACTGTTTTTGAAAGGTAATGAAATACTCTTCCAAATTTTATAATTCAAAATAAACATATAATTTTTAAAATATAAAATTATTGCATGCAAACATAAAAAAGTTTTAAAAATTGCTTACCTCACGTTTTTTCTAAAAAAAATGATTGATTACAAAAAAAAACCATACATATTTTATTAGACATTATAAACGTTAGTGTCACCTCACTTTTTGCCTTTTCGTATAAAGATAATTAATAAAAAAGTCTCATTGTTTAAATTATTTTTTTTTCAAAATGCGAATCAAAACTTTGGTTTTATAAAGGTGTACATATTATTTTTTCGTGGTTATTTTTTAGATTTGACTATAAAGCGTGTATTAGTATTTTGTCTTTCTACCACCGTTTAGAACATATTTTTCTCTTTGATGGTAAGGATGTTATATGAGACATATGTGAGCTGGGACAAATATGGTCTCCTGCCATTCAAGGGATTAGTAGTTAATAATCTGCCTGCATTGCCTCAGAGTTTATATATTTTGACATTGGTTTCCGCAGTTAAAACCAATCTAGTGCCTCCATTGTCATTGCAGAGAGCTTAATTTATTGTCACTCCCCTATTTTAGACCAGCTCCGTGCACAGTTAATGCGGCGAGTACATGCGACGTGCATAATAGAATATAATTGTACTCTCTGGAGAAACTTTTAATTCGTCGTTGAACTGTGGAACCGTGGAACTGTTAAGGGTCTTACGTCGGTCGTATCGTGTTCTATTTACGAGTATGTATATTGAAAGTCAATGGAATAAAACTAGTTAGACGAAAATGGGAAATATGAATAGGAAGACCATGGGTAAATCAATTTATTTAATGCATCGAGAGTTTAATTTTTTTTCGAAGTGTTTTGAATAAATCACTTTTTAACATGGGTTGAAAAGCATCGAGCATTATAAGGGGGCAATTGCACGATTAGTTTTGATCTGAATAGTATGATGAATAATTAAATCAAATATTTAATGAGTTTAGGTTTGTTTAAGATGTACTTTCAACTTGTCAGTATAAAGTACAGAAAGTCAAATGAAAAAGTTTTAGTAATTTTCTGACCTAATTCAGGAAAATTCGATGTTTTTCTGTGAAGTCGGGCATTATAAAACTATATTTTGACGCGTGAAGAAACGGGGAAAATGGTATTTGAAGCCAAATCATTTGACAAAGTCAATAAAGAATTTCGTTTAAATATTCCGAAGCCTATTTCAAATGAAGTGGGACTTTCACAATCGTTTGAACTAGTCTTCGTCTTCAAATTCTTCCGTCATAAATAGAATTCATATTATCTTGCAAACATTTCAACCTCTCCACTTAATTTATTTACAAACTTCTTCTTCTTCTACAGTTATATAATTACATATTATATGTCTGTCAACAAATTATCGTTGTCATTAAACACGTTTTTTATTGGAAATATAAACAATAAAAAACCATTTCAAATACAAATGTTTTAGGGGTGTTATGCTTTGTTGCACTACCTCCACATCTGCCCTGATTATGGACACTGTAACGCTGTCCGAAACGTTGGCAAAAGAAGAAGGAAGCACAATACGCCATAACACCCCATAAACAACCAACATAAACAAACAAACAAATACTTTTGGCCGTGAAAATCTAAAATTATATCATAATCAATAAAAATACATGATTAATCCGTTTGTACCAAAAATGAGTCCCATTTACCAGAACCATATTTAGTAAACACATCCAGAATTTTTTGGACTGAGGACGTGGCGGAAGAAATATGTAATCAAAAAAATTAATATAATTATGTGAAGGTTAGGATTAACGTTTGAGAGAAAGAGAAGAAGGGACTAATTATCATTGTCATATGCAATATTATTATGCAAATTGTCAGGATAAAGAATTACACATAAAAAGTCATTCATATGATTGTTTGCACACAACAAATCAATCCCCGCAGTGTAATTGCCCAAATGTAGAACAAGTGTACCAACATACATACCTTGGTCTTACAATAGAAGTCAATTTTAACTGGTCAATTCATATTGAAAATGTATGTAATAGATTAAGATCATATTAGGGAATTTTTACCACCTAAAAAACTTTGTTAATAAAAATATATTATACTGTATATACAACGCATTAGCAGAATCAATTATAGGATACGGAATAAATAGTTACGGATTAACGTACAAAACGTACTTAAATAAAATGGAACAACTACAAATCCGTTTCCTAAAATTGATATCAGGCAAAAAAAAGTTCAATTATGTGATGGCGATTAAAAAAAATGTTCTCCTTGTGTAATGTGCTCTCTATAAATAGTAGGGTAGATTGCCAATTAACGCTAGATGAATTCTGGAACACAGAATTCAAAAACCTGTAAACCACAACTACCCTACTAGGCATAGAGAAGCAGAAATGTTTATTATTAATATATCTCAAAATGTATACGGTGATAGAACAAAAAGGCATAAAATTCCGGAAATATTTAACGCATTACCTGAAAATATTAAAAATGAGACATCCTATTCAAAAATCAAAAAAAAGTTAGATAATTCTACTTCTGTAGAACACCAAAACAAAAAATATTGTATACAAATACCTAGATCTATGACAAACAAATAATATTGAAAACAAATAATATTGTGAACGAAAAGGTACCCAGATCTTTTAACCATTGTTCAAAATAAAATTAATATTATAATAAGCATTATAATAATTAGTTAAGTATGTTAATATTAAGTATTATATTATTAAGTAATTACTTCATATGTATTACGCACCAAAATATCAAACATTTTATTATATTGTAAGTAAATAAATAGGAAAGATGAAAGATTTCTTAAAATCCAACTGATTGATCAGTTTTGTAAGATTTAAGTAAGATAAATTATTGTAGAATTAATAACTAAATAAACATATATTAAAAATCATAAGTTACTCATTTTTTTTCGGAACAAATTTATATATTTATTCAAAAAGCATTTTTCAAAAAATGCGTACTTTAGCAGATATTTATTAACTATTTTAGTTTAACCCCATAACAGATATAGGTACTTATGTGGGGGGGGGGCGGGTAAGTGTATAGGATTTTTGTTACTATTGTCTTAGTGTTTTTTTACTATAGTCATTGTGTTTTTGATTTGATTGTTGTTTTACATATCCTGTTAGGGATCAAAATCAAAATCAAAATCAAAATCAAAATCATTTATTGTACAAAATTTACATTTAGTACAAAAGGTATAACTTATAGGTACCTATATCCTATTTCTTCCAGTTAACCTAACATGTTGTACAGATTTGAACACAAAAAATATAAAAGTGGTGTAATACAAAGGGAATTTGTTTTAATTTTTTATATAAACGTAAACATAAAAACAGTTGAACCTATGTGAGGTATTCACTTAATGTGTAATGAGACCTGTTCAGGAGGAATGTTTTTAGTGATGACTTAAATCTGATCATCCCTCCTACTCAAAACATTTGACATAAAACCATGATGTCACAAATTTAGTGCAATGACAGACTTCAGACGAGCGACAATCGTATTTGAATAGCTTCAATTTGGTTTAACTACAAGTTTTGTGATGTGATGTTAATTGAAAACTGGCTGAAAGCTGAATATACCGAAGGCTCTGAATCGGTCCATATTGAAAAGTGACACCTCCATTCTCCTGATGAAACAGAATGTGAGTAGCATTGTTTTGTGCGATTCATTTCCCAAAATCCTGTTTATTTCTAACATACAGAAATCGGTAAAATGTATTTTGGTCTGAAATTTTTGTGTTTTTGAGTGCGGTTTTATTTTAAATACTTTTCCTCTATATGACGTGGTAATGGAACAGAGCATTTGGTTGTCTAACTTCATATTCTTTAAATTTAAGGGCTGAAGAATACCAAAGAATTTTTTAATGATTATTTTGAAGAGTTGTTTATTTGCACTGTAAAGATATTGTACGAGCTTTAAAAGTGTCACCCTGTGATATTACACTATACACACCAACAGAGCATTTGGTTGTCTAACTTCATATTCTTTAAATTTAAGGGCTGAAGAATACCAAAGAATTTTTTAATGATTATTTTGAAGAGTTGTTTATTTGCACTGTAAAGATATTGTACGAGCTTTAAAAGTGTCACCCTGTGATATTACACCATTCACACCAACCTATACCATTTATGGATTGACAGAAAGTAAATTATTAAATTCTAACTTGCCATTTAGTATTCCAAAAGCACTTTGAATCGAAAGTTGAGTAACTATTCATAAAGTTTTGATTGGAACCATAACTCGCCCTGGCTGTTGCGTAAGTCTTGCAGTATTCAGCTACAGTCGATTAATTGCATTTGAATCTTTAATAAAGATGAAAAGAATAGCAAGAGAATGTAATTAAGAAAATTCTGAAAATTCTCTAGATTTTACAGACTTCAAATTAAAGCTGTTAATCGCAAAATTTCTTTGAGATACTTAGTCAGATTTATTAAAATCATTATTGCCGGAGGAGGTACCAAAATCATCTTCAGCCACCGAAGAAATAATTTCATTGAAGTGCTCTATGGCGTATGCAAAATCAATTTTCTCTTCGGGTTAAATTGATCAAATATCAAAATGCTCTCTTGAATAGATAATCTTTTTCATTGGCGCGACTGAGGCCTAGAGGTCGAAAAGTCTTTTGTTTACATATTGTTACTTATTTTTTACGTTATCATGTTATTTTTCTAATTTCTTTTGTTATTTCGAAATATGGAATGTATTGCATTGCACTACTCCTGCATACATTCTGTAATTTATTTATTTATTTATTTATTAACGGTATAAATATACCAGAAATACATATTACATGTCACAAAATATTAGTTGTAGGTACATAAGAAATAATTATAAAAAGAGTTAAGTTAATTGTGGCATTTGATTAAGAAATGACACAAAGGGCTACAATTACATTCAATACTATAGTATAAATAAAATTAATATTGATTGCAGATATATGATAGAATAGCCTTCTTGTGCCTAGCTTCCGAGCAGTTAAATAGATCCGCCACATCTGCGTGTCTATTACTAACTTCATGTAATCTAGGTAAAAGCGAGTGTTTCGTGTACTCAGTCCTGTTGTTGTTACATTGAAACAAGATTTTGGAGCGAGTTGCTCTACTGGGTATATAAAATTCGATGAGCTTAGTTAAATCAGGACTGTCTATTTTACTATTTACAATATTGAACATAAATATTAAGTCGGATATAATTCTTCGATCTGAGAGATTTAATAAATTTAATTCTTTCATCAAGTAGTTATAATTTATGTTTTCAATGGGAATAGCGAGTTTAAAATTTATATGTCTTAGGAATTTGTGTTGAATTTTTTCGATTGTATCTGAATGTAATTTAAAATGAGGGGACCAGATCGAGGAGTTATATTCGACTTGACTACGTACTAAGGATGTATACAAAATTTTTACAGTTGAAATATTCCTAAAACTTCTGGTATGATGTTGATGAATGAAGCCAAGCATTTTTATTCCTTTATTAGTGATTGTGTTTATATGGGATATAAAGTTTAATTTTGAGTCGAAAATTATGCCCAGGTCATTAATTTCTTCGACGGAGGTAAGGGTAAAGTTGTTAAGAACATACGGATGAATAATTGGTTGACTTATTCTGTAAAATCTTATTGAATGACACTTATTTATATTCAGAAAAAGTTTGTTAAGAGAACACCAATTAATTAACTTGTTTAAATTATTTTGTAGACAGATACAATCTTCGGCCATAAACTGTTATTATAATTATTTTTAAAATTGATGAAATCAGTTGTCTTTCAAATCGGCATAGATTACAGATCACAATTCTGGAAATTTTCTGTTCGGTCGCTTGATAGTAATTTTAAATTTATCACCATAGCACCTTATCATCGCATGACCTTATCAGTAATGAACTGGTCGCACCGGGACAGGAGTGTTCTTGGCTGAATATTTCTTTCACGTGTCACCTTAAGAAATTCACAATAGCGCCCCTATGTGCACTTTGTATAAAAATGCGATGTTGCGGGTTTTGCAGAGGCCCAGATTATATGAAGTGGGAAAAACAGATGCCTGTAGCAAGTTTTTTTTTCTTTTTTCTTTATTCATTATATAAATTTTTATACAGTTTTTACAGGTGGTTCGACTACCATGCTAGGCACATGCCCGTATTATGGTAGTCGAATTATTAATATATAATTATATAAATGTAAGAATTGTTATTGGTTAATTAATATATAGTTTAGTTAGGTAAAATGTTTTTATATAACAACGACTCCTTTAAGTGGTTTCAATAAGGTAGATTTATATAATAATAAACATATAAATAAACTATTCTTATTGTAGGCTGCTGTTTTGCTAAATAAAAAAGGTACGTAAATACATGATAAGTAGATAAATAAATAATGACTCTACTTGTGGAGATGTTGAAAATAAATCATCCAAATATAAATATTATTATGATAATTATCAAAAGTTTTTTTTTTTTTTGAATTTGAATGTAATAAAAATTTAAAATAATAGTGATAAAGCAAATTTACTAACTTTAAAGTAAACTTAACTCGTTGACTTCAGGCATTTTTTTAAAATAGTTCCTCCCCTTTGTAAATAACCAATCCTGTACACTTTTGCTATAAAGCTTATCAGTTTTCAATTTCCTAGTCTCAATACTCAGTGAGTTGAACATTTTGGGGGCAATGTAGGAGAACTGTCGCTGTGCGAAAGTTGTTTTAGTCGTAGGAATTATGCATTTTAGGTGTGACGAGTACCGAGTGTGAATTTTGTTTTGTGTTTTTTCCATCAAATCATTTTTCCATAAGTTCCACATAAGAGCTGTCTTACACAAAACGAATCGATGAAAAGTCCCTTTCTCATTTATTTATTTATTTATTTTATTTGCGGACAAATAGTCCAATTAACAATATAACAATAACACGAATAGAAAAAAAAAAGATACAATGAAAGGAGATTACATATAGATGAAGAGCATTGACAAAATACATGTAATATAAAAGTACATAGAGAAGATAACTACAAGTAGCTTGAAGACGGATTTAAAAAGACTTTAAAAAACCACATTGCGTAACGACCGCCGAAAGTCATTTAGGCTTACACCAAAAAATTCAGTGCTTTGATTTGCGTTGACAAGTCTCGACATTCTGGATAAAGGAGAATGATATCCATAATTAGTAGAATGTTGATTGAGGAACAGCAATTCATTATTTCGGAGTTTACGGGAATGAATGTTGAACTGGATGAGTTGTAACAAAGCAGGTGTGTCAGTAATACTGTTGATAATTTTGAAAATGCATATTAGATCAGAGTCCTTTCTACGTTTTTCGAAAGAGGAAATGTTTAAAGTTTGTTCAATTTCATCATACGAGTATTCTCCTCTTTCAAGTCCTAACCTCCAAGCAATTCCTCGTAGGAAGCGATGTTGTACAGATTCGATGTAACAAATGTGGACAGCATAAAAAGGAGACCAAATGACACTAGCATATTCAAGGTGAGGGCGGACCAGTGAACAGTAAAGAGTTTTAAGTGTATTTATATGTTTAAAGTCAGAGGTAATTCTATGAATGAAGCCGAGTAGTTTAAGTGATTTGTTTACGATGTTATTAATGTGATCCCGGAAAGAAAGTTTACTATCCAGAGTGACCCCAAGGTCCTTGATAGATGTGACAGTAAAGAGACAAATATTATTTAGTTTATAATCAAACTGAATAGGTTTTTTGGTTCTATAAAAGGACAAAATTTTGCATTAATCAACATTAAGTTCCATGCAGTTAATTTTGCACCAATCATTAAATGAATCAATATCAAGTTGAAAAAGTAAACAATCAAGATGGGATTTAATTATCTTAAGAATCTTATTGTCATCGGCAAAAATCCAAAAACGTGTGTGAGAAAAAACTTTAATGATATCGTTAATAAAAAGGTTAAAAAGAAGCGGGGCCAAATGAAGCCAACATCAACTGTGAATGGTTGTTCCGCTTATATCCGTCTAGTTTGGAATACGTGCACTGTTGCTCAGTGATCAGTGATCGAAATACCTTTAGAAACGATATGGCGTATGGTACATTCGTACAGTTTACATCGCTTGAACTTATCAATATTCTAAAGAGGAAAACGTTTTTTTTAATGAATACATTATTTTAATCTCAAAGTCTTACAAGATATGTAAAATTATGGATTTACCAAAATACTTTCTTTCATAAATTCTGACAGAATTTATCATATTATTTATCTTATCCTGGATAATCCATCAGGGAGTGATAATATGTTAATGATAATGTTTTTTTCCTTGATGCGATTAGCCTGCTACATTTTAATTTCTTATCTTACATGCAATTACACAAGAAACTTATAATATTCCGATACCGTATATCTTGACGAATCTTGTTTATTTTTTAATTCAATATTACGTATGACCAAATTTACTTTCCGGCTTTATACGAGATTCGAACCATTTTTTCGTTATTGAACAACTGAAACTTTTAAACATTCCTAAGTTATAAACAGGTGTTAAAAGGGATCGAAATGAAAATCTTGTCTCTTTCAACGGAAGCAATCTTCCGATCAGGCCCTCAATTGATATGCTTGGTGTAACCCTAAGTGACCAGCTCAGGTATGGGGGCTCCATCGAAGCCAGAGTAAAGTTAGCCTCCCAAAAACTGGGCGTACTGTACAGGGCCCGCAGATAATTTAATAGTGCACAACTGCTAACCTTGTACAAATCACAAGTACGCCCCACGGTTGAATTTGGCAGCCATCTCTGGTCTGGAGCTCCAAAATACCTGAAAAATACCCTCGACTCTGTGCAGAAACGGGCGGTTCTTTTGGTAGATTCTCCCATCTTAACAGACGGATTGCACTCTTTAGAGCACAGGCGTCGGGTGGGAATGCTAGATATCCTTGTTCTACCGGTATCACAATGGAAGATGCTCCGAGGTACTAGCATCATTGATCCTTTCGGCACCGGTGCATAGTCGGGAAACACGCCAAACGCGTGCCCAACATTTGTACACGGTTGACATTTGTCACATGAGAACGGGTCGTTTCTTCGACTCGTTCTTGTGTTCAACAGCTCGGCTGTGGAATGATTTGCCGGCCTCTGTGTTTCCTCCTTCCTACAACATGGGTCTCTTCAAGACCAATGTTCATTCCTTCCTCTCCTCAAAAAGACCCTCCACACAGCATCCCTGATGACATAGGCCCTGAGGGAAATTATTTTCCTCGGGGCCCCCTGTGTGGAGTTAATGTAAAAAAAAAAGAAAAAAAAGGTGTCTTGTCTTATTGGGATGTTATTTCACACCTTTCATAACTTAAGATAATTTTTTTTTTAATTTATTTTATTTAAGTTTTTATTCCAGCAGGACTGGGAGGGTAGTGCAATCCCAGTCTGCCAAAATGGCGTAAAGTTGACTTAAGAGCTGGTAAATGGTTGGGAGACCCGCCAAACGCATGCTAAGCATTCGTAACTAATTAGGATCACCATAATCTAGCAATTTTTGTGTTTCGCTCTCCCTTTTTTACATTAGATCCACACAGGTGGCCCTGAGACAAAAAAAATCCCTCAAGGCCTATGTCATCTTTGGGGATGCTGTGTGGAGGGTCTTTTCAGTGATGAGTAGGAGAGGAAGTTCTGAGAAGGTAAACGGTGTGGGCAGGAATCTGGGGGTCAATGGGTCCAGGAGTGACGATGGATGGATTCCTCCCGCTGCGGTGCAAGGCAATCGATCGAGAGAGTCTGACGGGAGATGTCTAGTTTACTCTCTCTCGCAATATGGTCCGCGACGCAGTAGGTGGGCAAACGCATTCGCCGCCAGGACCTAGACAAACCTCACCCCATGCTAAGTGAAAACGTAGAAAACTCACCCAACGTAGCTAACCATTTGGGGTGACCTATGGCAAGGGTGTTGGTGGCGGTACCCATATCCGCCTCCCAATTTCAAATTAAGGATCTCGTCAAAACTCGTGTTACCTTCCAATCCGCGCTAAATTTAAGAAAAAAAAAATTGCTCTGATTATGGCAAAACACACGTAGTACCTACCATACCAACTGAGTGAGAAATAGATTTGTTGCCCAGGGTATCTAGCCGATTGATAAAACCCTACACCATTACGATTACTATACCATTACGATTACTATACCATTAGATTACTATACCATTACGATTAATAAATCCGTCGACTGTGGTCAGTTAGCTATATTTGCGATCACGATCAACAGTTGATTAGAAATTTTCCGACGGCCGATAGACGAATTTTACCGCCGCCAGCATAGAGTCAGATAAGCTTCGGTTAACTGTCTAAATACACAAGTTCTTGAATAATATCGTTGGTTTTTTCAAAATTACTGGCTTATTAACAAACGGAGTCGAACTAACGAAGCTCTTAGAATTGAAAGAAGTCGTACACGCGGCGAGTTGAATCCGTACTGGCCAATGACTATTTCAATTCAATGATGTCAATTTATACATATTTTCACATAGCCGTTTGACGTTTACGGATGTTAATTCATAGATAGATCCGCAAGTGTTGCCATCGTACAACGATTTATTATTTATTTCATTTCAATATATTTTGGATATCGACAGCGCAACGGTGCTCGGGATATTGATGTAAAATCGTTAAGTCTGTCGATCCAATATAACTAACTTATCAATTTGATCGTGCTAGACCATCACCTCCCAAATCTCCCCGGGGTGATGGCTGGTCAATAAAAGACCCACTGGTCAATAAAAATGCTTGAGTGGTGTCTGATAGCATAAAAACCGAAAACTAACCGATTTTTTTCACTCCGTTATCTACCGTAAATATCAAACTTCTTAAAAAAGTACTTTTTGTTCACCAGAATAAAACGGCATTGTTCGTCCAAGGCAATGATTCCTAAATTGGGGGATATCGCCCCCGGGGGGGTCTTTGTAGAGATCCAGGGGACGGTATGGCTCTCTGTGGTAAAAAGTTAGCGGCAAAGGGCTACAAGTTAGAGCTTAATAAATATAGTTCACTTAAATATTTCTCCTCACAAGAATCGTGCATATCCATCGTCAAATGCATTAGTCACACATGTCCAAATACAATATTTTTAGGTAATGAAGAATGCAATATTCCAATGGTCACCGTAAATCAAATATTATTACAATGCACCTATATTTAGCGTGTGATTTTGTATCATAAAATAAGGTCAGTAATGTATGGCCAGACAATGAAGACCCCGATAATATCAAGATTAACCAGGTAGAGGGTAAACTTTTACTTACTGTTGCATATTTTAGATACACAAATTAACATTTTTTAGATTGGTCTTTTTAATAAACTGGACAATAGTTATGTGCCATTTATTAATTTTATTTGTTTTAGTTGAGAGATTCACATATTGTTTTTTTTTTCTATTGTATTCAAAAGCAACACACCTTTACAAAAATGAAAAAAATGCTTGAAAGGGGGGGTAGAGGTGTGGTGAGGTAAATAAGTTTGAGAAAAACTATAATTCTACGGTATACTCGTACGAGAATTGGAACGTTGCTTGAAATGGTTTTAGTCGTGTTCGGTGACCAGATCTGAATAGCCAGGTACCTACTTCCCTACCTTTCTCTTCCCCATCTCCTTCCCTTCCCCGCTACCTTCAGCCTCACAACATACCCCTATTGGTGGATGCAATAGACTCACTGGCTCCAGACGGGAACAGCTGGGACTCTTGTGAGTTATTCACTTTAAAAAATAAAAATAAAACATGATTCAGAGTGGATTTTACATTTAAACCTTTCCCATACATTTCAACTATTCTTTGGGAGTCATTTTATTTTTTGGGAGAAATTTTTTAACGTACCTAACTCCAAACAATGAAAGGTGTGTTCGAGACAATTTTAAATTATTTTAAGAAAAATTCTTAAAAGAAGTATCCCTTTGTTTCTCGTATCTAAGGAAATATCTCACTTTACTAGAAATACTCGTACTTCACTATTTTGACCCGACCTTTTCCGAATCATCCTCGTGCCCATTCTTCCTGAACGGATCGAAGTTTCAATCCTCCCAAAAGGATTTTCCTTCCTCTTGATCTTCAGTTACCCCTGAACTTTGTTAACAAGGAAGCCAAATAAAAAGCCAAGAAAAACTTATCCTTAAACTTTTATTCTTTCTGCTGCAAGACATAAGAGTTTTACTGACAAGAATTTAATTAAAAATAGTTCTAATAAAAAAAAATAAAAACGGTTTGGAACAGACCGAAGTTGTGAAACTTGCAGGAAGACTGCAATAATCGAATCATGTAGAATTAATTTCTGCATGAATACCGCGAGGGTCCCAAATACTACCAACTGTGGGGATCCAGTGGGCTCAGTTCCGGCTTTACCTAGAGGCTCTAGGGGGCCTCGGAACTCGCAGTATAGAAACATTTTTTAGGTTCTTATTATTTTCCTGTATGTTTTTGGCTTTCAAAAAGGGCCCCCAAATTCATTACAGGGCCAGCCCTGCTGTGCGCCGGCTTGCCAAGATACCAAGGAGCCAAGGGGATATTCAGGAGAAAATTTTCTCTTTGAAATGCCCCCATACTGAGTGTGCTCAGGGAACCCCTCACGGCTTAAGAACCATGAGTGGGCCTATGCGCCCTGCTGTGCGCCGGCTTGCCAAGATACCAAGGAGCCAAGGGGATATTCAGGAGAAAATTTTCTCTTTGAAATTCCCCCATTCTGAGTGTGCTCAGGGAACCCCTCACGGCTTAAGACGCCATGAGTGGGCCGGGCCTATGGCATCCCCAGTAATCGGGGTATGTTATGAGAAGAAGTAAATGGGAAAGAGGAAGGTGGGTAATTACCGGGCTATTCAGATCTGGTCACCGAACGCGACTGAAACCATTTGAAGCAACCTTTCGATTCGGAGTACACAAATACCTCGAATTTCAGAACCTATTAATAATTTTGTTTAACTGTACACTTGTTACGTTTAATGATTTTAAATTATTTTTCTTCCCAATTTCGATCCTGCACATTTTATAATATTATGAATTCAAATGGTAAAATTTGAATCGGTTAACAGAATTTAATTTACTGAAATTTTCCAAGTTTTACGTAATAATTATTATTGGATGATTTTTGGGCGCCATTTTCGAGAAAAAAACCCTCAATGGCGCTTTGTAGTAACACATGCTGAAGGTCCGCGTATTGAAGAAGAGGTGTAAGTCTAACTTCAATTTAATAATATCTCTTTACCTCCCAGCTTACAACTTCGTAGAGAAGTCGACGATATTCTTGGAAGTTAGGCTTGAGAATTGTGTTCTCCATAGTGAAATAATTCATTCGCCCCTTCAATGAAAACATCTAGGCGTACGGCTTATATTACATGACTTATATTACAGCTTCTGACATGACTAAACTGAAAGTTTCGTATTTCGAAAGACAACACCTACCATTTAATATATGTACAGCACATTTCACTATCATCTTTCAAGACTTTAGGAGACCGTTGATGATCATGAAAATCTAAATAATATATTTTCAATAATGCAAAAAAAAATTTTGCTTGTGAGATTTGTCTAGGTTTTGGCGGCGGATGCGTCTGCCCACTTACTGCATGGAGGGCCGGATCGTGAGAGACTGTTTGAGGGCGACCATTTCGCCTCAGCTGAGGGATTTTCACGACACATCGCATTCCACCGCATTGGAAGGGGTGGAAGGGGTGGATACCTCCGTCACTCCTGAATCCACTGTCCCCAGATTACTACCTACACCTCATACCTTTTCCTTCCCAGAACATCCTCTCCTTCCTTTAATTTAAAATACCCTCCACACAGCATCCCCAAAGATGACAGAGGCCCTGAGAAAAAAAAATTTCTAAGAGCCTCCTGTATGGGATCCCTTCAAAAAATAAATATGACATGTTTTGACGCTCACTTACGGCCACCAGACATGGATGCTAAATGAACGAACACGCTCTAGAGTCCAAGCTGCCGAAATGAGGTACTTGAGAGGAGTGGCAGGGGTTACGAAATGGGATCATATAAGAAACTCCACGATCCGAGATGATCTAAACATTGAACCACTGCTACTCTTCGTAGAAAAATCGTAACTGAGGTGGCTTGGGCATGTACTAAGAATGTCTGATGACCGAATTCCGAGGAAGATACTGAGTGCGATTCCAGAGGGTAGACGCCCAGTGGGCCGCCTCAGATACAGTTGGGCGAGGCAACTCCAGAAACTGTGTGAGGAGAGGATGGGGCTACCATGGACAGAGGCGAACAATCAGCACAAGACAGGGACATATGGAGGAGCCTTGTCGATGCAATGGGTCCCCGACCCGAATAGGATAAGGGGAAGAAGATGATGTTGATGATGATGATGTTTTTAGCAGTATTTCTTGAATTTTTTTTCCTGAATTGAAACGTTTAACAGCATTTTTCCTGTAACATCGTAAAACCACAATAGAAACGCAGGGTTTGTTATCTGATCGTGCCAAATAAAAAATATAACAAGACAACCAGGAATAGGCAACAAAGTAATAGAATACGAAGAAATATGTTCAACCCCCCAAAAGCGGTAAGAAAAAAGGGCAAAAAGCACGCTACAGGAATCTCCCCAAAGCAGTTTGAGTGTACATTATTTCATCGTGACCTTTTCTTTACCGCCAAGGGCTTTATTTGAACAAACCCTTGGGAGGGAAACAACCTAATGATCGGCTTACAAACATTATTATTATATTTATTTTGTTTTCTTAATATAAGCCATATTCTATTTTGCTACCAAATTCTATTACTCGAAAATTTTGGAACTATTTGTTCTACAGCACGTGATTTAGGAGGAATTACATATCTACAAATGAAATTAAAGTATTTAAACCAGTTATGATGGCAAAGGTTTATTTTTTAATTTTTTTATTAGAATAACTCTCATATAATAACTTTTGAAGGTTATTCCCATCAATGTTATATATCATCGAAGATGAAGATACATAATTATCTAACAAATCTAAACGAAATATGTAAAAGAACGAGACGCAGAAAAATAAATCAGTCAATTCTGAATTTGAAATTTGAGATTGAAAAAAGTACTTAAAAATAAGAGATCTCAGTGGCCGAATTTGTAAAGACGTATGTCCCGGTAAGACGAAAGGCTTTGAGTTCTAGTCGCAGTTGCGGCCGTTAACGTTTTATTTTTCTGTATCTTGCGCTCATCTTTTCCTCAAGGTCTTCAAAAACTTCCCCTTCTCTCCCAAGTACATTTCTTCGAGACAAAATCGGGGAACCGGCTAAAGGGCGCGGACTTCGAGCATCGTCTGCGGTTGGGCCGATAGCTATACGCATTCTCATTCGGACTGCCCGGTGGTCTATAGAATACTTTCTCTGGCTTTTCTTTTTACATGTATAAATTTTGTTCTCTTTTTGCTATTATAGTAATTACTTTTACATTATAACATAATCATATATAACTGTTTTTTCCTCATTACTTACTTTATTTTAAGAAGGTTTTTTCGACTAGTCATAGCCGTTATTTTTCTTTTTCTTTTACTAACACTATTATCTCTTTTTGATGTTACCTATTTCAGAAGAATTATTCCACGGGCTGCTACTTCTATTTATCTTTCGTATAATGTTAATCTAAGTAAAGCATTCTACTTACTAACCCCGTATGCATGGACATTGGAGGATGTAGAAATAAATGTAGCTTCGTTAAAAAAAAAGTAGAGTCTTGACGTGTGCGGTGAAGGAGGAAATCATATGTTTCCTTATAACGCCATTGGGAAAGTGGTGGGGCCCCTCCAATGTATCTTAATTATTAACTACTTTTAATTATTTCGTTTAGATTTTTTTAGTATATCTTCTTCAGCGGTTTATTTTTTTCTGCAACCCCTTTTAATTATTAACACTGCACAAGAGTCCCATCTGCTCCTATCCGGGGCCGGTGAGACTATGGCCTCTCCAATTGGATAAGTTGTTAAGCTAGCGGTAGTCTGGAGGGGAAGGTGCGGAAGAACCTGGTTATTCAAAGCTAGTCACCAAACACAGCAAAGCTATTTCAAGCAACGTTTCAATTCTGAATGGTAGTCTTACATAAGAGGGACACTGAGGGTATCTTCCACTACAGAATGTACTGAAAATATACTATATAAAATTTTAAATTAATAAATTATAAAATAACATAAATTAACTCCATTGAATGGTAAATACGTATGATCAACAAACGACCGACAAGATATTCCTCCATTCGTCTTTTTATTGTATAATGACTTAAATTTAAGTCAATTCCATCTAAAATTTATGCTAACACATTTCCTGTACAAATACAACAAAAAACCATCCTACAACCAATCACACCACCAGACATATGACCAACCGACAGTACACTATACCTAAACCACATACTACGACAGCATGAAGACAATTCATCTACCTAGCTCCGAAAATCTTCAACCTTCTCCCCGATAACCTAAAAACCGAATTCCAACTCCTTGCTTTCAAAACAAAAATAACGCCATGGATCCTTACAACTTCAATGCCTATATTTCATATGAAGCACTTGTCCGCAGCATCCTGGAATATAGCTCCATTATTTGGGCCCCTTTTGAACAAAACCATATCCTGGAAATAGAAAAAGTGCAAAAAAGGTTTATGCGTTACCTGTATATGAGGGAATATACATTCTGCCCATTCCTGTATCCATCATTGTTCTTAACAGGAATGCTCGATTTTAGCACCCTAGAAGCCCGCCGAAAAATATTTTTAGGTAAACATTTTTTTAAGTTAATCTCCGGTACCATACTAAATCCGCCAATATTGAAAGAGATCAACTTATATGTCCCTAACGCGTATACTCGTGGGAGATCCCTTGCACTTTTTTATGCTATCAGAATGCACCATTAAGCAGGGCGACTCAACTGCTTAACGACTGTGCATTGAGCATCGACATCTTCAATGTCACCTACAGAGAATTCAGTAACTATCTCTTGACATACGTCACAACAAGTTAAACTGCCCCATGCACTTTTAAAAAAAAAATTGTAATCTTCTCCATAATTTTTAGTGTATAACTGTTTTATGGAGAACCTGAATAAAATAAACAAATCAATTTCAATCACAATTCCTGTACATTTTACACTCTAACCACCTAATCTATCCACGTTCCCTCCCAGTTTTCCTAATTTAATTATGTAATACGATATAAAATGACTGAATGCTGTAGAAATGAGATCCCTGAGGCGCTTGTGTGGTAAAACCACGTACGATCGTGTGAGAAATGTGGAGATCCGAAAAGAATGAAAGGCTGATGTAAGCGTGATATAAGTAAGATTAAGAAAGGAATGCTCAGATGGTTTGTGCATGTAGAGCGTATGAAAGAGGAAAAGAGTGTAAGGAGAATATATGACGCAAATACTAATGTTAGAAGAAGTTGGAGATGCCCGAGGCACGACCAAGTGAATCAGATACTTGAGTCGGGCCATGTCAAGAGTCAGAATAATAGAAGAGCGTATATGAGACGATGTATAAATTTGAATGAGCCAAGAAGTGTGTACCAAGACCGAGGTGTTTGGCGGTCCGTCCCCTCTGTCTACCCCTGAGGGGAAACGGCGTGATGATTAGTTAGTTAGTTAAAATATTTTAAAATTCATCTGAATTGTAAAATCTAATTACTATTATTATCAATCATTCTATGCATAATTCCAATCTGCAAAGCTCACACAGGGACATCACTAGCATGGCGAGTGAAATAATAGTAAAAAATGTATCAGATGTACCAATTTGTTTTTTTGCCTGAAATAAATGTTTTTCAAATAATAATAATATGTATCTAAATTTGCTTGTGCACGCCAGGATTTTCTATAAACTATTATTTTTTTAGTGTTTCTTAGAACAATATTACAGCTTCACTTAATATCTTAATTTAAAAGTCTTATCGCACATTATCAAGTATGCATATAATACTATAGTGCCCTCCGTAGCTGATCGGTAAGACCCTGGCTTTTATCACGTTTTCCAATCTCGGCCAGAGCAAAACCAGATGAATTTAATTTAAAAGAAAATATTTACCTACATGAAAACCGCTGAAAATTTTCTGAAAAAAGGGATAAATTCTGAGATCGTGAGTGAAAGGCTCGCGTGGGATAAAAGTACGCGGTGGGAATGTGTACGCGGCGATGATTTTTGCGACAATTTCAAGCATGATTCATTTGCGGTTATTCCTCAATTCTGTGGTGCTGTAGGTTGCCTTTAATCCGGTCGTGTGATGAACCCTACTCAGAAAATAAAAAAATACAGATTAACTACTATTTTACAATGGTTTTCTAATTTGTTTCGCTTCTATAACCGATGGGTGCTATTGAGTAATCAATTGTATCAGAACGGTGTACCTAGTCGATGACAATTTTTAGTAAAATAGTGTTTTGTTTCACTGGTGCAAAGGGGCAACTCTCATACACATTTTCATACATTTTTTTATTGATTTTATTATTGTGTGATACGGCAAAACGCGCGGGGGTACGCACACAGTTTTGTATATTTTTTCCCATTATAAAAAATAAAAGATTTTAAACATAGGTACAACATGTTCAATACCATGTTGTAACAAACCTTCTAATTGTTATGCAGATTTCCAAGCGTATATTGATTAGTTCTTCGATCTTGAATACTTTCTCATTCCGGCGAGGGATGCTATTGGTTAGTTTTTACCCCACCACTCAGGCTTAAAGATGTGATCCCTGGAAGGGATCACACACTTTTGATGAGCGATATATGACCATGTGAATTCTAGAGGGTAAGTTGTTTTCATTTCGGTTGTTACCTCGCATCTGCAGGTAAAACTCTAGCAGGACTGAACCAAGAGAAGCATTGTAAACCTTCGGTTCAGCTAACCCAGAGTTAACGAATGGATAAGGGAGCATTTAAGTTTCCTTTATGGGAGTGAACCGATAAAGTTATTGTTAAATACTATAGCTATAAATCCGTTTCATACTTGCAAAATGATTGTACCCTAAATAAAGAGCAGATTGAAAGATTGAGCAGATTAAAATTATGTATAATAGAAATAAAACATTCCCGACTGCGTTATTATTCAAAGAGACTAAAATATTCAATATCCGTAAATTGTTTATATTGTTTATATGCATTTAAAAATAAAAATAGTTTCGTAAAAAACGAAAATAGAATTAGCAAAAGGACTAATAAGGGAACGTACCCATACTACGTGACCTATTCGGGGGGGGGGGGGGGGGTCTTCAAAAT
Source organism: Limnephilus marmoratus (assembly GCA_917880885.1). Taxonomy (NCBI): domain Eukaryota; kingdom Metazoa; phylum Arthropoda; class Insecta; order Trichoptera; family Limnephilidae; genus Limnephilus; species Limnephilus marmoratus. The sequence continues at coordinate 21,239,317 of OU862924.1, read as the reverse complement.
ACCACGCTTAGTATAAACGAGCGGCGGGTTGCTTAGGTTTTTGGTCACCGAGGGGGGGGGGGGGGGGTTAAAAATTGCAAAAAGTTGGTCACGTAGTATGGGTACGTTCCCTAATGTGTTTCAAGTTCCCCAAATCAAAACCAAATTAATGCAAACACATGGCAGTTTTATTGGTCCTCGTACATTTAATCTTTTACCAAAACACATTCAAATGACAGATAAAATATCACTTTACATAAAAGAATTAAAATCATGGCTAAATGATGCAGATGTTGAAACACTTTTTTTATAAACTCTATGTAAACCTTCATGCTTCACTTCTTAAAATTCTGCTGTAACTTCAAGACTAACTTTAATTATCCAATCAAATAACTTGTATGTGTCACTTTGTTATTACAATATTTTCAAAGTTACAATACCTATATTTTTTAACTTTCACTTTAAAATTTACATTTTTTACTTTTACCGCCAACTTATTGGTGTAATTTAGCAATTTAGTTAATATTACCCACGCACAGGCAGTGCCTTAGTGGGTTCCCATTATTTACTTTTGTCTTATATATTTTTTTTAACTTTTTTACATTATTTTTATCTTGTGTTATGTTATATATATATAGAAAATGTGTAAAAAAAATGGCAACTCAATCACCATCCACAGGAAAGCAAATTGGGAATTTCAATTGTCCGCAAGCAGGCAACCTGTTAAAGACGAGTTACCAAGGGCGATGCCGTTGACAGGTTGCCATGGTTACTCCTCGGGTTTCAGTTGCCAGATTGATAGTTTGCCATGGATACGCCTCAACGTCCTGTCAAGTTTGTGTCATATGTCAGAGTAGGAAAATATCGATTTTGTTCAGGAGGTTGATAAATTATTATTTCATTTTAAGGTTGATAATTGATAAATTATTAATAAATTATATTTTTGGTAAACAAGCTGATATAATTACTAACGTTGAGTTGCGCCTTGAATCGAGTTGAATTGAGTTGCCAACCAGTTATCGGTTTCTCCATGAGCGAAGGCCCTTACGGTTACGCCACGCTACTCTACTGTCTGTAAGTTCCTATCACCCAGTGTGAGTCACCATTTGGCATCAAAGCCTTTCCGTTGTTTGAAATGGTTCCAGCTATGTTTAGAAACCATACCCAGGAATATACTTCCAAACCTTAACCCTCCCAATTTTTTCTCTCCCTACATCTTCTAGTCTCACAATTCAGACTCACTGGCATCAGGCAATTAAGACCTTATTTGATGTCATATTTTCCACAGTAATAATGTTAGACATATTCGATCAACAACTATTTTTGGAACATAATAAACATTTTCGACAAACACATATCTGGGCAATGTTTACCGAGTAATTTATAAAAACGGCTTCAGACCAGTTTCACATGGACAATTATTTCAATTTGTCAATGTTAAAAGTTCCACCTCTGATGAACCTAGTCATTGGACCATACTAAGTTTAACATACATAAAAAATATGGACGTCATAATCATACCATTAGGCACAAGGATGAATATAAACGATAAGGATGTAAAAACAAACCCAAAACAATGGAATATTTATAAAAGTGAACCACATGTTATTGTAATCAATCTTCTAATATCTAATATATAAAGCAAAGTTTCTGTTTGTGGCGGGCGGGTACTCTGGCGGGCTGGCGAGCTGGCAGGCGGGATTTGATTTGCATACAAATCTACAGTTTTGTACCTAGGTGGATGAAATTTTGCATACTTGACAATCAAAACGAGAGTAAGGTCACTGTCTATGAGATATCAAGAACCCACCCGGATCTCCTTTTCGTACCCCATAAAGCAGCATGTTGATACTTTTTGATGAAATTTTGTACACTTGACTTTCAAAATAACAGGAAAATTATTGTCAAAACCTACAAAAGCTAACTTTTTCAGTTATTGGCATTATTATTATTTCCACCTTAAAACCACACTAAACCATTCATAAGCCAGAGCAACGCCGGGTTCAGATTGTATTTGGCGGTAGGCATTTAAAGGGCCCGCAACCCGGATTTGTACCAATTTATTACATATTTCCCTTAAACACGGTAAGTTTTAAAGCTCTTAAAAAAATATATGTTATTCTTGAAGATAATATCTAGACTTTGCCTGCGCCGAAACGCAAATTATATAAAATTCCGTCGATAGAAAAAAATCGCTAAGTATGCTCCAAAAATTATTATAAACACGTTTGTTTCAGTTATTTTACAAGTTATATGTATGAAAAAATTCACAGTGTTTCTTTAAATGCTGTGTAAGATAATGCCCGCAAGATTTTTGCTCTATTTTAAACGAGTCGTGTTTTATTATTATGTGGCTTCACCGGAGAATGCTCAAGGTCCCATGGACCGACATGATCACCAACAAAGAAATTCTCAGGCGGGCTAGAGCAGATAGAGAACTGCTTACATTAATAAAAATCAGGAAAATTTCATATCTGGGTCATATACTTCGAGGGGAGAAGTATCACTTGCTCCATTTAATATTGAAAGTCAGGATAGCGGGTCGCCGAGGGCCTGGTAGGAGACAAATGTCTTGGCTGAGTAATATACGAGAGTGGACCGGCATTAGAAGTGTGGAGGAGCTATTTCGAGCAGCGCAGGACAGAGAGGCATTCTCAAGAGTGATTGCCAACGTCGGGGGGACCTGATACGGCACACAAAGAAGAAGAAGTGTTTTATTAAACATTTTCGCAATTTTCGCATCGATTTTGTGGCTGTAAATGTTAGCGCTCTCCTCTAACATTCGTAATTTCGTATCTCTCCATCTTCTTCTTTTCGGGCCCAGTTGCAGAGCCTTAAACAAATCTACAGTTTTATTCCGAGATATTGAACACCTATTAATCGTGAAAACGACAGGAACGTCACTGCCTAAGTTTGATTTTGAAAAACTCTGTATAAAGCCCGAGCAACTCCGGCTAGTTATAAATATTTGTGTTTTGGCGATTACGAGGTCAAATATTTTAGAAGTAGATACTGACTACTGACTTGTTTGTTATTTACGAATATTATCAAATCTTTTGCGATTCAATTATTTATGGGCCTCTAGAATTTTATTTCGAATTGATAAATACGCCTCTTTCGGAAACATAAAATTCTTTTGAATTATTAATTCAATTACGCGATGAACAAGAAGTACTTTGTCATCCTCGAGTCATGCATTATAATTTATTTTCTTTGAGAAGCATAATAAATATTGAATTGTGCTGGAAGTTCTTTGTTTTTGTATTAAAATACAATTTGCAAATCTAACACAAACCTTCGGATAATCGTACCATTACATACATTATCGTTATTTTATTTTTACCACCTATATGAACAAATCGTCTTCTGAGTCACTTTTCTGCGGCCAGTTGTTACACAGAATTTGTACAAATCATCAAATTTCAAAAGTTAATTTTCAAGTTCTATAAAGGATTTATTCGAGTTCTGTTATTACATCATTATTGGCCAGTTTTTTTTACATTAATTCCACACAAGAGGCCTTGAGGAAAATAATTTTTCTAATGTCATATTTGGATGTGTTGTGTGGAGGGTATTCACATAACTGAAATAATAACAAAACTTGAATAGATCTTTCACTACTATACTTTCATTCGTAGACATTTTAAAATTAAATTAGAAATTTGATGAATTGTCCAAATTCTCCTAAACATCCCGTCCTTTCTAATCTTTTTACTTGTGAATGCCTCGGCCATGTAATTTTTATTTTACTTACAATAATACATATAATAATAATAATAATAACACTACATTTATATAGCGCAGTTTTGTGACATTTCACTTCAAGTGCGCTTAACTATAATAAATTTAAAAATAATCCTACGGTGCTCCTTATAATATTGAGAAAATAATAAAAGAATATATAGTATTTACAAAATAAAGACAGAAGAACAAAATTAACTAAAGAATATACAGTATTTACAAAACAATGACAGAAACTGTACGTTTTTATATAAATACAAATTCAAAAATCACATAATATGCATAAGGAAAATGAAGTTAAGTTAAATACCAATTAAGACGACAATATACCGTAAAATATATTCAGAATCTTAACGACGTAAGTAAAAAAGCCGTGCATACAAATTGCGACTCGCGACCCGTGCACCGGACGGACCTACTGTCGAATTTGCCGTATCAAAGAAAAGAAGAAGTTAAACAATGTGGAAATCTTAACGACGTAAGTGAAGAAAGCGTGTAAACAAATATACGCCGCGGCATGGCGTATTGTACGAACGTACGGTCGAATTCACCATAGCAGGCCTCGAGATTCGACCTTTCTGCCGCGTTCATTTTAATTAATTCTGAAGAAGTGTTACAAATATTTAAAATGTGCCTCCATATTGTCCTTGCGAAATTATTAATTCGTCGTCTAGAAAAATAAAATGTGGTGCTTACCGCTAACTTTATAACTGAAAAGGGGTTATATAGTTTTGAAATCGTTGTACGTAAAATATAGTAATGGTAAGGTACTGTTTTTATTAATCTAATATATAAATAACTCACATTTTTTGTGCGGCATGGAAATAAAAAAGTTATTCTAAGTAGTTACGGATTCGCTGGAAATGATTAAAATGTGAGTTTTGAGCATTAAAAAATTATTAGGATTGTGTACCGCGTTAAGTAATAGATTTAATATAACATTATTAAACATCACAAATTACAAATATTTAAAAAAAAAATGCTTCACATTTTTCGTCCCTTTCCTCTTCCTTTAATGGGCGGCATCTCTTGAAAGATCGTCACCGCTCTAAACAGTGTTAAGTTCTGTGATTTTAAATTCTTTCGAAAGTAAATCCTTTTTATTTTTTTATGGAGTGATTATACGAGTATTTATGTTGATGTTGAGTTTTCGCATAAATTCTGAACTACAAAACAAGATTTATTTTATTTTATTCTCACATACCCCAACTCCGATACGAAAAGAAAACAAAATAAATGTTTTTATTCCTCGACATTAATGGCCTGCTTTCAACCGAGTATTTTCGTAATCTCTTTATTCTAAACAGTATTTGTGGTGATTTTTATGAAAATCAACAACACTGTTGAATAATGGACTGTCATTTATAATGGAGGCTTCGACGCTCTTCATAATAGTCTTCCATTTTTCAGGTTGTAGCGGAAAATGGAAAACACTTGACTTTGAAACGTTGTTTTGTATTCTGTTCGGACCTGGATATTATTAACAAAGTAAATATCATGATGGAATGGGTTAATAAACCGCCGCTGACATCGATGTGTAATAAAGGCAATTTATCTCTATCCATCATATTGCCGGCGATATTGGATGAATCACTTGGATACATTTTTTTGACACAGTCATCTATCTCCAGAACACTTCTTGTTATCGAGAATTGCAAGTAGGATTTGTTTCACAATCACCAAACGGGTGAGCAGGAGATAACAGCGGTGGCCCCTCTCCAATGCCCTGGGGCGCACCCTATTTGACACCGCATCCATACAAGATAAAAACAGCAAGAATTTTGGCGGATTCCTAAAAACATATCAAAACTTTTTTATTTATTTTTATTTATTAATTTTCAACGCCCTGATGGGCTTTTACATGACAAGTTTATAAAACAGAGACAGTTTTTTTTAATAAAAAAGATAAAGTATAAAAACATAACTAGTAAACATCATATGAAAGTATAGGTAAACAGATAAATTTAAGGAAAGATAGTGCATTACAATAAAAGAGAAAGTTTCTAAGTTGTAAATGGCATAGAAATAAACTAGTAGGAATGTTAGTAATTACAAAATTTACAGGTGACTGATTAAATGTCATAAATAATACATGACAAAATGCAAGATACTTAAACAGAAAACGTTAACAAGTTTTTACATCGCAGATTAATATAGAAATACACAAATATATGCAATAGACCCTACGTGATGCTCCTTAGATATCAAAATATTCTACATAAAAATATTGTTCAGATATTTCTTGAATAACGGTAAACTTGTGTTAAATACATCGATATTTGAGGTGAATTTGTTCCCTAGTGTCTGTAGTCGAGAAATTGATGCATGTGTGTGGTTGTTGGTTAGAGAGTTATTGTTGCAGAATAATATGTTTTGCCTTGTCGCTCGAGTTGGTACCTTAAAGTCAATGAGATGCAGATGATTTTTGGCACTATTTGAAACTCGCTGAAAAGAAAAATAGCGACACTAAAAACAGACAAACACATACATACAGCATTTAGTCAGTCTCCTCTTTACTAGTAGCCTCCCTACTCTTGTCTACCTTAGATAGTTTCACTTCCATCGCACCCTTTTTTTCAGTGTTACATTTTATTCAACATTAAACGTTACAACAACATCTACCCTGATTATGGACATTGTAACGCTGTCCGAAACTTTGGCTAAAGCAGGTGTAGCTCAACAGGGCATAATACGCCAAAAAAAATCACGATGAAAGTTTTGAATTGTGTATTTAAATATACACGCAGGTAAAACATCTGTAATATAATTCTAAGAAAACTCTATTAATTTGCATAAAACAGGTGGAAAGAACACGTTTTATAATAATAATTATTTTTTTAATTCAATGCATTATATTAAAACATTTCATCAAATCTCTCAGCAGATACCTTAAGGCCCGGAAGCAAGCGTTCAAAAAAAAGAAGAATGGGAGATATGTAAATACGAACGCAAGAGGGAGTAATATTAATATTAAAAAATCAGTTATAATTAAGCGAAAATGTGAAAATACTTAATCAAACATGACTCATTTTAAATAGAGCAAAAATATCTCGATAACTGCTTAAGTTGCATTTAAAGATTCACAATAATTTTTTCATGGTTAAAACATGTTAAATAACAGAACAAAATGTAACAATTATTATAAGCAATAATTTATCAGCCTGAAACACTCGTCTACATTGAAAAAATCTTCCGAGAAAAGATACATGCCACCAACGGGACTTAAACCCGTGTCCTTCTGATTGCCGGTCAGGTGCTCTACCACTGAGCTATGTCGGCTTATCTAATACCCGCCAAATAATTCAATATATACTTGTGTTTCATTCAACAATTACTGCTTATTACATTTTTCCACCTGAAAGCAACCAATTTTATTTTTGTGAGAGAGGCATTTTTAGTGCTAAATCTCTCGCTAGGTGGCGTCGAGACAAATTATGTCTACATTTTTTGGTGAAATACTTTAACTTGTCAAATATTAATTATTATTTTTAATTGATAAACTAACGTTTAAGACACGATTTTTATGCATAGCACAAAGGGTAATTTTTTCAATGTCGATGAATGTTTCAGGCTGATAATTGTTGCTTATAATAATTGTTACCCTTTGTGCTATGTATAAAAATCTTGTCTTAAACGTTAGTTTATCAAAGATAATAAGAACAAAATAATGTGTTTAATATATCGATGGTTTTAATCATTTTCGCGGAGCATACTTCGCGATTTTTTTCTTTCGAGGGAATTTCATATAATTACCGTTTCTGCTCTATAAATGTACAGATAACTATCTTCAAAAATAACATGTACCTACTTATTAAGGAACTTAAAAACTGGAAGTGTTCAAGAGAAATATGTTGTAAATCGGTAGAAATTCACGACATTATTTGTCAATTAGGTGTATTATTTTTTCAAATAGGTGAACTATTTATCAAATAGGTGTATTATTTATCAAATAGGTGAATTATTTATCAAAAAGGTGAATTATTGATCAAATATGTGTATTATTTATCAAATAGGTGTATTATTTATCAAATTAGTGAATTATTTAGCTAATAGGTGTATTTTTATCAAGTAGGTGTAATATTTGCCTCTTTTATTATTTTATGGAAGGTGGAAAACAAAACTCCAGGTACTAATATCTACAGCCTGTATGTCGGACGAATATCTACAGCTCATATGTTGAACTAATATCTACCAACTTCAGAGTGTTGACTAATATCTACAGAGCTAAGGTCGGACGAATATCTATGACGGTCCCAGTGTTGACTAATATCTACAGCGCGTAGGTTGGACTAATCAGCTAAATGTGTCCAATAGTCCGATATTAGGGATTTTTACATACATATTACATAAATTAAGTTTTTTAAACTGCATACGCAATGTTACGTTATTCCAATATGCTATACATAATTGCAAATCCAACCTCTGCCAGTGCTGTAGATATTCATCAACACTTTGGTTCTCATAGATATTAGTCAACAGTTTGAGCTGTAGATATTCGTCAACACTTTGGTTCTCATAGATATTAGTTCGATTTTTTCATTTTTTGGAATTCCTGAAGATATTAGTAGACGCCTCCGGAAAACAACGACCTCAGTGAAATGAATTTCTCAAAACGGCATTTTTTTCATTTTGCTCTAGATTTCTTAAGTCTTCGCCTTTGCTAGTTGAATAACAAGAGACTGAAAACACTTTTGTTGCCAACCTAAGAGCTCTATAATGTTTTTTGTAGACTTCAAGATAAGAGGGAGGCGCCCAGTTGTTTTGAGTGTCTTGCTTTTAGGATTCTCCTAAATTCGAAAATCGATAATCTGAAAGCGTTGACAATAGAACGCAAGGAAACTGTATCGCTCATGACAAGTTGGATTTCTTCTTTTATTTAATGTAGTAAGTATTGAGACCTAGAAAACACTTTCCAAAGACTCATAACTATCTTTCCACAAAGGACATTTGTTTTATTTTATTTTTATTTTATTTTATTTATTAGCGTTATAAACAGTCTGTACAAAATTCATAAATGACAGTGATAAAAATAAGTATGTCATAGACCAATAAAATAACGACAAATAATTTAGAACCGTAATGCAAAAATACACAATACCTATACCTGATATAAATTATTCTGATAAAGTGTATCTTCTTACTTATATCTACAAAAAGTAAATAATAAATAATAAAAGTAAATAACACAAGCCTTGCTTAATTATGGGGGTACATCAAATATTCTACTATGTAATTAATTACTGTATAAAAATTATTTGTAATTTATGTACCTTCTATTACTAATAAATAAAAATAAAAAAAATAAAAAATAAAAACTGAGGTTTTTCAAGGGTTTACATTTAAATTTTGATTGATATAACACATATATTTCAGGAAGCGATTGTATTTGAATTCCAACTGCAAAAAGTTGTAGAGAAAATGTGGTGATACTAAAAATAAAAAAAGAGAAATACAGAAATCAATGAAATATTAAGTTATTAGTTAAACATGTGGCATCAATAGTGTTATTTTTTTATGCATGCTGTGAATTTATCAAGGTTTGTATTAAACACATCAATATTTGGGCATAATCTGTTAAATGTGCTACAGCTTCTTCTTACAAATACATTTTCAAGATAATTTGTCTTGCTCTTAGGGATATAAAAGGTGTCTGGAGATCAAGTAACTCTTAATGGACATCTAAAATGAATATAATTTTACGTCAAAAACAAACTGACATTTTGGGAAATGGGTCTGGGTCCCATACGCCCCTGCCAACGGCCACCCCAAGTAGTTCTTTACGTTGAGTGACTTCGCAGGGTTGCCCGGGTTCATGGAGTGAGGTTTGTACTGGTCTTGGCGGCGGATGCTTTTGGTCACCTAATGCGTGGCGTGCCGGATTGGTTGAGGGAGACCTTTTCTCCTCTCCAGCTGGACTCTCTCTGCCCATCACCTTGCACCTCAGTGGGAGGATGGATTTATATGTCCGTCATTCCGTCACCACGTCCCCAGATTCCTGCCCACTCCTCATACCTTTTTCCTTCCTGGAACTTCCTCTCTCTCCTTTCCTTAAAAAAACCCATGAACGGGGCCACTAGGAAAATAATTATGGTGCTAATGTAAAAAAATATATAAATCGTAAAGGTCAATTCCAAACGTTTTTTTTATTGGTCATATAAAGTCGCTGCGTTATCTGGTATTTATCACCAACTGTGTCTCCCAAAGAAATGTGTTGAAACCAAGCGACCAGTAATAATAATCAGCAAGCCCTACAACGCAGCAAGCAACAAAAAAAGGGGCAAGCAATGCCTATAAATTGCTCCCTGACTTTTAAAAAAATGTTCAAATCCTTAAAATAAACATTAAAAAACAGAAAATAGCGAACGCTATCCTTAAAATGTTATTCTGTGCTAAAAAATCTGGGCAATTAGGAAAACAAACAGTCAAATTAGCTCGCATTAGTCAGGAGATTGTAATGATAGTCAAGTCAAAACATTCACATTAGACACAATTAGGTGTTAGGATGACCTTCTAAATTAATGAAACGGCCTAGAAAGTCAAAGTAACTAACGACTAAAAAAATTAATGTCGACCAAATAAATTTGAATGGTCTTCTAGAAAACAAAATTCACTTTCGTCTCTGAAAATAATCTGGATTGATTTCTCATTGAATCTAAAGCGGTGGGTAAAAATGCTCTTTTTTAAATTATATTTAGGAATCAAACTATTAAAACACGAATCATTATGTATTGTTTCGTGCTTTCACATAAACGTAGTATTGATTTCCGTAAGTCTAAACCTAAACTTTAAGGCGTGAAATGTAATGTGAAATATACCAATAAAGTTCCATTATTGTAATTCTAACAAGACGAAATAGCGACCTCAGAATAACTCAAGGATTGAGTTGGTATTTATCAAACCTCCGCCATTACTCCATACAGAAGAACTGAGTTGCCTCTGCCAGAACGAGAAGTGCCCCTCCTTAGTCGAGGCCGGCTTAAGAAGAGGACCTTATACTTTTCTGGATCATCAGCAGAGATATTACGAGCCGTTCGTGGGTTAAGACCAGATACTGGTAGCGAGGTGTGTCGTCCCTTTCAGTAAGGATGAGGAGTACCTACCTAGAGAAAATCTTTATTTTTTTACCTAGATCCGGAAACAGCGCGCCCGTGTCGCCTTCCCGCGAGTAGGTATAGTTATATTGTCTTGTATATAGCTGTTTATCGATTATTAATATTTTATTGCTTTGCCTACACTAAAGTCGTTTTTCAATAGTTTATACATAATCGAAATACGCAAAAAAACTCTTTGCTAAAGCGTACCTATCTGCAAATCTTAAAATGCTCAAAGGGATGTTGATAATTTCCAATGTATCATTGTAACGTTTAAAATCAAATTAACCTTACAATGTGCTTAAATAAAAACCTGTATTTCCTAATTGTTTATGTTATTTTCATTCATTTTTTACTTGTACTGCGTAATATTATAACTTTTAACACCTACTTGTTTCCTTATCTGTAACCATAACTAATCTTATTATGAATGGAACTTTGCTGGTTTACATTATATATAAAATAATTTATATATGTTTTTAACTCTATGTTTCATAAATAAACTTAAGTAAGAATAATAATAAAAATAAATCATTTATTTGTCAATAGATACACATTATCCATTCCTTCATCATATTTGCGTTTATACAAACAAAAACAAAAGAAAAATAAACAATGCCAAGATATTATTACAACAGTAAAATAGTACGATTTTCACGTCACAATAATAATATGATAAATTATGTCGTCAGCTATTATTTATCTATACAATACAATAATTATCAATGCGAGAGCCTTGAACCCGTGCTACAACTCTTTAGCAAATGAATAAATGTGGCATTAAAAATCTTTGTGTGACAAATCAGTAGCTATACAATAGTAAGTGACAACAAAAAAGCAAGAACCTAATCTTATACACATGTTTGAAAAATAAATGCTCAAGTCTTTACTATTTTTAAGTAGGTACTTATTTGAAAGTACATTTTCAAACAACACATTCTAGAAATGTTTCTGACAACGTTTTTATCGGCTAGTGCAAGTTATTTACGAGTATGTGCGGCTTGCGTGACAAAATACATTATATAACGTAAACACTGGATCTAATGTTATTGTTTCGAACAGTATTGGAAGCAGTGAAGATGAAACCGATCGACTAAATATACACGTACTCCCAATGTCCTCCGCAATTTGCAAATGATGCTAACGTTAATTTATTTTCGTTAAGACTGATTTAGAGACATAACACGATCAAAGGGAATAACATTTAAGAGGGCATTACCAGAGAAAACCGGAAATACGTCATTTTCAAAAAGATTTTAGACGTAATGACTCTTTTCCACAAAAAATTATAAATGGATTTCGAAAGATTGTTCTTTTATCTAGCATTCGCATGTAATAAATTTTGAGAAAATTTTTTAAATTTTTTGTATAATAAGGTTATTCCATAGGTCGGTGGGAGATTCATCAAATTTTCAAAAAAGATTTTGTATTATACCACACCCATTTCAAATAATATAATCATGCAGTAAAATAAATTAATACATTTTCTAGCAAACGCATGTTTTAGAATTTTAATTTTAGTTTCAATAAAATCATTAAAAAATATGTACGTACATGTGTTTCTTGACGAAAATTGGTCCATTTGTGTATTTATTTGCGCACTTACAAACTAATATATTTCAGATTTTTTTAACATTCTTATTAAATTTAGACATTATTGAAAAATGATAAATACTTATAATAAAAAAATAATTACAAAAAGTACATTATTTTAATAGTTTTATCATCACGCCTTTCAGCATTTTTGGATGAAGGTATAAATTAAAGCTAATTTGGATTGAAATAAATTCGATATTGAGTTATCATTTTAAAAAGCTGGTACGGAGAATAATTAATCTTTCTCATTGTAACCACCCTGCAAGATCGTAAGAACAACTTTCGACGAAATGTGGATTTTCGTCCGCTGGCTGGTTAAACGCTCTTAATGAATCAATCTGAACTCTTCGAAACATTTTCTCACACTATTTGTGTTTTGAATTCGCGTTTTTAATAAATACGTGTTTTCTATTTTTATAATATTACTAGCAGAACCGGTCACATGTTGCTGTGATTTATAACAATTTTTTATAACAACAAACCTTTATAACAATTTGCATACATATCAAATTCACACTGCTCGCTGCCCGCTGCCTGAATTGAGTCTCTGAATTTCTCGACTTTTCTCTACTATAAAATGCATGTATTATACATTTAAACCTTCCTCTTGAATCACTCTATCTATTGGTGAAAACTGCATGAAAATCTGTTGCGTAGTTTAAAAGATCTAAGCGCACATACAGCGGGAGCGGCTTCATTTTATACTATGTAAACATTCACATGATTGAGAAGAGTTCAACTTAATTATCATAATACTTATGTAATGAAGTACCCGGCATTGTCCGAGCTTTAAGCAAGGTTTTTCGAAATCAGATGTAGACAGTGCTCCCTCTTGTTTTGAAAATCAAGGGTGCAAAAGTTCACATATATCGGAATAAAACTGAAGATTCCGCCAGCCACAAACATTCTTCTTTATGTATGTACGAATGTAGAGAAAGTAGATAGATTCTCTCTTTGGAATCTCTAACAGATTTAAAGCTGATTTTCCTAAATTGATTAGTGTCATGGTTAGATTTAGGTCAAAATCAATTCCTTTGTTTTCAATAAGATTGGCGTAAAGAACTAAGTTTTTTTTAAATTTTATGATATCAGAAGGGAATTCAAAATAAATCATGCTGAAATCGTGGTTATATTTTAATTCGACAATTGCTTGAAAAAGTCCTTGGCAACGTTCCATAGATTTTCAGAAATGATTACGGTAAAAAAAAAAAAATGTTTCGTGAGCTATGCTCACCTCATCAGAATTTACTAAAATCAAATGTAGACTCAAAGATGTAATGGGAGATGGAATGTACAATGAAAAAAGGTTTTCTGATATTTGATAATTCAAAAAAAAATCTTTATCTTTGTTAAGATTCGTTTATAAAACTGTGTTTTAGAAACTGTCTGTAATGTAGGTATAAAACATTATTTAGTCAATCAATCGGATGTCGCAGCAAAATTAAAAATTAGCAATTTTTATGTCGATGAAAACATTGAGCGAAAAAATATTTTTCATTTGGGCCAAATCATTAACTTTGAAATGAAAAAAAAATCACGAGAGACCGAATAGACAATTACTTTTTATTCTAAATATAAAATAATAGATAAAGTCGGTTAGGTTCGTCCTGTTGTAGCTGTAAATAAGTCAGGAATATCTGGATAAAGTCGGTTAGGACCGCCCTGTTATAGCTGTAAATAAGTCAGGAATATCTGGATAAAGTGAGTCAAGTCCGTCCTACTATGGCTGTAAAACAAACGGAATCTCTGGATAAAGTCGGTTAAGACCGTCATGTTATCGCTGTAAATAAGTCAGGAATCTCTGGATAAAGTCGGTTAGGACCGTCCTGTTATAGCTGTAAATAAGTCAGGAATCTCTGGTGAAAGTTGATTATGTCCGTCCTGTTACAGCTGTAAATAAACTAGGAATCTCTGGATAAAATCAATTAGGAACGTCCTGTTAGAGCTGTAAATAAGCCGGGAATCTCTGGATAAAGTCGGTTAGGACCGTCCTGTTATAGCCGTAAATAAGTCAAGAATCTCTGGATAAAGTCAGTTAGATCATCCTGTAAAGTGTAATTTTAATTTCTATTTCCCGCAAAAGTTTTGTGTGTTAAAAACTTTTTATGAAATACTTATTTGTAACATTGTTGTCATAAAATTTGCAAAAAAATAAACATAGATTATCCAAAGGCCAGAAAAAAGTATCTTATAAAACAATCAGCCAGACATTATTTACATTAAAATTTATATAGAAAAGAAAATGTTTTTACAAGTTAATATCCACATGGGGTATGTCTTCCGTCTGATAAAAGATTGTTATTCTATTAATTGACATAGCAAACACGTGATTCGTATGATAATGTTTTGCTTTAGATAATAAACATTATTACGAACCGTACGTAGACAATAATTTGCATTCAAATTCCATCTGTGTGAAACTAAACGTAAAAATGAATACAATGCTTTGTTTATACCTTTCCATATCGGGTTCTGTGATGCCAAGGCCTCGCGCTAATCCAGCAGAACAAAAACAGTTTTATTCTTGTTTTCATCAATCACAACAATCGGCGAACTGAGAATAATAACTATTTCGTTACACCTTCACACACGTACATTTCCGTCAATTAACACTTCACGCTTTCTTACTCCGACACTTGCAGCTCGAGTCTTCGAATCGGCCTAGCGATATCACACATCCCCATAAAACCGAAACACGTAAAAAAGGCTTATGATTTATTGTATTTTCAGAGACTAAAGTCGCTCAAACACGAGAATTGTCGTGTAAACAAAACACCTGTTAGAGTCACGGGTCACGGCTAATTAACGCATCACACCGAGGTTCAAGAATAAGCTTTTCAATTTATGTACGCGCAATCAACATAGTTTGTAGATATTTCCCTGTCATAATATTAGTCCCGAGTCGTAAAGACCGACGTCGTAAGCGCGGTCGACCGACGCGTGTCAACCGGGCGGCGGAATCGCTCTCACTCGCCACTCGCCACGCCGGAGACGGGAGACGGGAGCGGAGAGCGCGGCGTCAGGCGTCGCGTCGACTTCGGCTATTTCCGCCGACGCTCGTCGCGGAAACTCGGCGCGCGCAGCCACTCTAAACGTTAAACAGTCGGAAAATGCTTCTTTGCGAAGTTTGTAACTTGTTGCTCCGCACACTTAACTCTAACTATACTCTGTATTCTTTCTCTACCTTTTTACTGAACAGTCTGAACACTGAACGGCGAGTGATTCAGCTGCCGAATTCAGGCAGTAAACACACTTTATATCAGCGGACGTGCTCTCTTAGTAGTACCGAACGGCCGAACTGGAACTTTATTGGTGGCAGCCATATGTTTATCCTATAAAGACGGGAGTAAAAATAACATAATAATAACGAAACCGTCTTTCCAAAACGTCATTTATCGAAGATGTAAAACCACAACTTTTTTATATTTGCTATATACTCATGCGGATATGATATTATTTGTGGCCTTAATTCAAATGGAGCTTCAAATATAATAAAAATAATATTTGGATATTATACCTAGGTCTCTCATTCAAAATTTAGGCTTATTAGATTTGTCAAAGAATTTATATATAAAAATACAAAAATCAGTCATTTTAAAAACATGTAAGATTACAAAAGATTTTTTAAATATTTATATTCAGGGATCAGTAGGATTTATAGGTCCAATTAGGAGTTCCACAGAGCCGAACCCTCTGATATGAAAATATCTGGAGTCGGTGAATTATTTTCTGGTAGGTTCACATGTTGTTCTTGTATTGTTTTGTATTTATAATACTTAAATAGTGCAATTGCGTAGCGTGGATTGACTAGATGATCATTTGGGGAAGTGTGTAAAAGGGTTTAGTTTTCCTGTAGGGAAAATTCAACCCGGATATTTAAATCTGGTTTGTATAAAAATTTATAATATATTTTCACAATGTTCTATCTTACTTTTAACTATAGACTAAACAAACTATCATAACAACTTATTATGGCTAACAGATTGCATCCACCGTTTCGTCGATCAGTAATACAATATTACACGTACAATGCATTTTACCAATAAACGTGATGCTGCGATAAAATGTACAGTTTTATTATTTATACGGGATATTATATTTATTTTTTATTTTTCTCTATGGGCAGAAAATACACACGACCATACTTACCTGGTCACACTGTTTATTGTTTATTCGAAAAATTTAGATACAGTTTACACGCAGAGGACATAATTGGGAACACATGTAACATATTCAGTCACAAACTCCAATGGCTCGGAAGGCTTTGAAGCAAAAAATGGACGGTTACCTCGAGAGTGTTTTCTCTTGGGGTAAAAATAATCTCGTTGAATTTAATGTTTCAAAGACCCAATCTTGTCTGATTACGTCTAAAAGGGATCGAAATGAAAATCTAGTATCTTTCAACGGTAGCCATCTTCCGAACAAGCCCTCCGTTGATATGCTTGGTGTAATCCTAAGTGACCAGCTCAGGTATGGGGGCTCCATCGAAGCCAGAGTAAAGTTAGCCTCCCAAAAACTGGGCTTACTGTACAGGGCCCGCAGATACTTAAATAGTACACAAATGCTAACCCTGTACAAATCACAAGTGCGTCTCACGGTTGAATTTGGCAGCCACCTCTGGTCTGGAGCTCCAAAATACCTGAAAAATATCCTCGACTCTGTGCAGAAACGGGCGGTCCGTTTAATAGATTCTACCATCTTAACAGACGGATTGCAATCTTTAGAGCACAGGCGTCGGGTGGGAATGCTATCCTTGTTCTACCGATATTACAATGGAAGATGCTCCGAGGAATTAGCGTCATTGATCCCTTCGGCACCGGTGCATAGTCGGGAAACACGCCAAACGTTTGTACACGGTTGACATTTGTCACACGAGAACGGGTCGTTTCTTCGACCTGGCCACTGTGTTTCCTCCTTCCTACAACATGGGTCTCTTCAAGACTAATGTTCATTCCTTCCTCTCCTCAAAAAGACCCTCCACACAGCATCCCAGATGACATAGGCCCTGAGGGAAATTATGTTCCTCAGGGCCTCCTGTTTGGAGTTAATGTAAAAAAAAAATATGTATATATATGAAATGCTATTATTTAATCCTGGTTTATAGATTAATAATAATATTTATTTACATATAATATATATTGATAAACATGTTTGGGAAAGCAAAAGCAAAATTTTATGATGGGTGGTTCAATAGTACAAGGACATGAATAGAATGTTTATCGTCAGATTGAAGCTTCGAATAATGTTAACCCAATAAGAAAAGTGTGATTAGGATGTATTTTAGGCAAAGTTTAGGTAACGCTCGATTCGTGTTGTTCCCAAATATTTGTTCGTTGATTATCTTAAGTGACCCCGCCCACTTTCATTAACAATAAAATGACATCAATGTAAAAACTTTCGATGTGAAATTAAGAATAAAGACTTAATTATTGTATTTATTATTAACACCCATAATTTCTTTTAAATACTGTTATCCATAAACTGGCATTTTATATTTTTTAAACAAACGTATAAATATATTAAAAATTAAGTGTTAGCTTACCCTTTGCCGCCGTCGCATCGGTAGGTACCTCGTGCCGTTGGCGCCACTCTGTTGACACTTTTGGTAACTTTGCTTTGCTGAGTCGAGCTTAATCCACTAGTCCGGCTTCCTTAAATTGAGCGATGCTTGTGAATTGGAAAGAGCGTAGTTGTGCATTTGAGCAGTGTTGAACCTTAGTTTCGGCTTAGCAGTTAGATATAGTAGGTTTGGAAACAGCGGCCGTAAGACCGGGAACGCACTCGGCAGTCAAGATTTGGAGGAGCCAATGCTTGCAGCAATCGCAGCAGCCAGTGCAGCAAAGAATATCACCAGATCTGCTGGTCTGGCTGCCTAATGCATTTAGATCAAGGCAACGCACTTGCTGTTTGCGAAATTGTCAAGTATCACCAAGGCTCCCGAAGAGTCCCGAATCCGGCGATCTTTTTCATACAAATTTGAAATTAGCTGCATAGCCTGAAGTTACAAGGCGAATCATATTTATAATTTTATTAATTCATTATTATCATTTTCAAAACAAATATCAACAAAGCTAAATGAAAAATTTATTGGTAAGTAGATTTTATACTGTGACAGAGGTCACATATCAGCGCAAACTACTTTAGTTCACCACTTATTAGTTCAATGCAGTCAGACTCTTTTGCCGATTGTTTTGCTTTATTTTTTTAACTCGATTTATTGAAATGGTTTTAAAACGAGTAAAATCCGCGTATTTTTTTTTGGCTTTGATCCAACGTTTGTTTATCAGAATTTATCACTCTGACGTACACTGACCGGTCGTAATAAAAAATAACTTGCATCGGTATTTACGTAACAAATAAATATTTGCCTTAATAAAGATTTTATGACGAATGAGATCAGAGAATTCAAAAATGTTAGATACCTACACAGAACGTATTTCTCTTGAAGTCTCCACTAAAGCGGAGGCATTTTTATTGGGGTCTGAATTGCATTGAATCCCTTGAATTTCATTGTAGATTAGCTGAGTTGCCCAGTTTTTACAGTCTTTAGTCTTTCGTAATCAGATTTAGACAGTAATTTTCCCCTCTTTTGAATGTCAACTGTGCAAAATTTATCGATAAGTATCAAAATTCTGCTTTAAGTGGTGGGAAAAGGATGAGGTTGGTATTTCGAAATCTTATGTAGACATTGGAGGTTATCCACCACTAACCCGCCCTGGTATAAGTAACATATGGTTACTCCTTCAAGGCTCCCGCAAGGACTCTAATTTTTTTGAATTAACGAATATACATTTAATTTTGAACGCATATAGACCTCCAGTATCCCTGCATACGTTGTTAGTAAGCAGTATGCAAGTGCTTAGCGGGAAATTAAGATACAATAAGTTAGTATGACTATAAACAAGACAATGGGACAGGTTGCTTACAGTCTATATGACATCTTATGTAGACAGTGAGCTCCTTCTTATTTCGGAAGTCAAGTGGGCAAAAATTCATCAATCTCGGAATAAAAGAGCAGATTTTTTTCAAAGCAACGCCGTTTGCCGTAGCAAACTCACAAATTCTCTTTTTTTATATATAAGTAGATAGATGGATTTGAATGCTGCATGCGTAAAGGATGAAAGGATATTGAGTGAATCTTCAAAGCTATTCAGATTAAATCCATTTGAATAAATACGCCAATTTAGTTGACTTGAGGGTTAAAAAAGAGATGGGTGGATTGTGTATTTTTGCAATTTTGATTTACTTGAAATGAGAAAAAATATCCTACCACGCATATGCAATGATTTATACCCTAAGGTGGAAAAGCTACCTGGTGGTCTAGCACGGATGATCTGTAAATACCTATGTCAATACGGTATTGACTAAATCCGTCATCCATAGTCAGTTGACAATATTTGCGAGCACTGTCAACAATTGATAAGAGATATTCCAACCGACGCGTCGGTTGATGAATTTTAGCGCGACTTCCATAGTATCAGATAAGTTTCGTTTAACTGTCAATATACACATTTTTTTTAATAGTGTCGTTCGTTATGCCAAATTACTGGCTTATTAATGAGCGGAGTTGAACTGACGAAGCTCTTAGAATTGAAAGAAGTCGCACACGCAATGAATTGAATCTGTTCGGGCCAATGACGTTAGATTGGTTCGGGCTTATAGAACCGAAAGTTGCTCATGTGACAAGTTGTGAATATTAACATTAACTAATTATCTCCTTTTCAGTATAAAAAAGTAAATCGGACTACCAATGCATATAAAATTTTCTGATTCCAGTGTTTCCAGCGTATATCGATTTCTTATTTAATCACTGTCAATATCGGTTTGGCTGTCAACAGTGAAACCGTGCTCGGAAAATCGATTAAAAGTTGTCGGAAGTTATGCCTATCGATCCGATATTATAAATTTATTGATTTCTCTGTGCTGGACGGCTGGACCCCCTGATTCTTCAGTTCTAGAACTGGAACTCATCTATGCTAATACTAATATACTAATTACTAATAATTAGACATCGGATTATATGCACTAACAAAGTGCCAAAATATGCATGCAAATATGCACTAAAAAAGGCCAAAATATGCACTAAAAACTCTTGTATTGCCCAAAATATGCACAATGCAAAATCAAAAAACCATTTATATTTTTATATATTTTAATTAAAGACCGTACAAAAACAGCGAAATATTCTTAAATTTATGCATAGTTTTTGTGATAATATACAACTAAGTATTTTTCCAAATTTTCGAGCTCAAATTTGTGACGTCTGTCACCCAGTATTAATTTGTACGCCGAAAACGACCTCTCTACGTCAACTGACGTCCTTGGACAAAATTTAAAATTTGGCGCCATTCTGGAGATACCTGTTTAGGCAGGGTATGACCTGTGCCGTTTATTTTTTATTTTTTTTTTTGAAAAGAAAGACAAACATTCCCGGGCTACGAATAACCCAACAAGTTTGATAATCTCCTACTACCAACACAGAAAGTCGAAAATATTGCTTGTGTTGTGATGGAGGAATTAGCCAGCCGAGGAATCGAACACGTGACGCTCGGGTGGGACCCAAGCGCTATGCCCACTCAACCACCGACCAGTCCCAGATGTAGGCATTAATGTTCTTCATGTCTTCAAGACTCGGGTTTTTAAGCAAAATAGAGTCTAACTTTTTACGAATCTTTTCTGATATTGAATTAGAAAGGGCGTTGGCGAGTTCGATCATTGTTTCCAGTATTTCTATTGCTTTAAATAGAGGAAGGTTTTTGTTTCCAATTTTTTTATGGCATCTGGTAACTTGTGGAAATGTGTTAAGATGAGAGCGATATTCTGTTTAATGGATGCGTCTTCAAATGCTAGCTTGCTTGAATGAATTGCAATGGCCTCAGAACTGTCCAATCGCCCAACTACTTGTTTTACGGCCTCAAAATTTTCAGCATAGAATAATACTGCCTTTAGCCAAGTACCCCATCGAGTAATTATGGGTTCTGGCGGCAATGCTAGATTTGGCAATTGCTCTTTTTAAGACTACACGCGACGGTGCTTTTAAAAACACTTTTTTTGTAGAGGAAATCAATTTATTAACATTCCCATACTCTTTCCATATCTCTTCTGCAAGGCGATGAAATCCGTGAGCTAAGCAAGTAATGTGTAGTAAATTTGGATAAAAATTTTGCAAGGCTGGGCCAGCTTTCACGTCAGCCACCGCGCTGGTGCCCTACGCGTCATCATCACCTAGCTCCCTATACGTAGATGATACCTCCCGCTATTAAACGAAATATGCACGATTTGGGAAAAAAGACTGAAATATGCATTAACGTCGTAATTAGAGAGTTATATGCATTTGCATATGCAAATATGCAAATGCATATAATCCGATGTCTACTAATAATATTATAAATGCGATAGAGCGTGTGTTTGTTTGTTACGCTTTCAACAAACAATCACAAGCTCTTTCGCATTTATAATATTATTATAGTGTTTGTTTGTTACGCTTTCACGCCTAAACAACTTAAAGGATTTTTAAATTAATTCTTTCAGCAATTGAAAGCTACATTATATGCGAGTAAAATTGGTTTTATATAATGGTAAGCTCTGGCGTTATGAAATTATAAATATTACTATATTATATTTATTATACGTTTTCTATCACTAACAAAAGCGAGTTATTGCTAACGTCAGAAGAAAAGCAAAACAAATCGTTGCCGTGGAAACAATGTTGATATATTTGCGGGAAATTTTATTTCAGGCATCAAAAATGAATCGCCGAAATGTATGTACGCGCATAACTTCCGAACTACCGCACCAAATTGAATAATTCTTTTTTGTGTTCGTTATTGTCAGGCAAGGTTTGTATAAAACTACTGGTGAGCTCTGGCATTATGAAATTTGTATATAAAAAATTGCAATAGGTGGCACGCGAGTTGTTTGAAAACTGAATGTACCGGGACTGAATGTGTGGAATGCGGGAGGGAGAAGGGGAACTCGGGTAGGGGGTTCATGGAAGGGGTGGGGTAGGAGAACCAGGGAGGGGAGAAGGGAACCTGTGAGGGGGAGGGGAACTCGGGAGGGGGGATGGGAACAGGGGAGGGTGTTTGCGGGACGGGGGAAGGGGGGGAGTGAAGTGCGGAGAAGGAAGGTGGGGGAGGCAGAATAAGAACGCGAAAGGGGAAGGGGACGCGGAAGAGGAAGGGGAGGCGGAAGGGAAACGGGACGAATTGGAAAGGACACGCAGGGAGAAATAATTTCTTTTTTATAAGGCTTTCCGCCGTCGGGAAATAAATAAATATATTTATTATTTCGTAATAACGTTAAATTACTCAACACACATTAGTTTAATGTTTATGCAATATTTACAGCAAGATTTTATGGATTTTCTTACTTACGTCACCAGTAGTTTCACTAACTAACATTGGAAAGCTTAACAGTTTGAACTTATTCTCATTTAAACTCATTGTGCCAACTATCAAAGAGATTTTGTTGAAAGACGAGACAGCCTTCCTAATCTGCATGACAATGGTAGGTTGGCAGCCTGTTGTGGATGCCTGAGGTAATTTTCCGAGATACACAAACAAACCTAATTCACTTTTCTCGCATTTAATAAGAAGCGTTTACATAATCTCTTATTTCCGCCCTACACACAAGCGACCGAAATCTTGTAAAAGTAAATAGTACGAAATCTTTGATTCAATCAAAGATCTTATTTATAAAACGCAAAAAAACAATTGAGCTCTGCTACCCTAAAACTAAAACTAAAAGAGATATTTCGATGAGTGAAAAGATAATTGGCAGCTAGTCATTTCTTGATTTGTTGACGCTGAAACTGCTGATATTCAGTTAGTTAATTTATTGGGATGAAAAGAAAGATTTGGTGTAATTGAAATCTGGTCATCTTTTGTTTGTGGCGTAAATTTTTATTCAACATCGTTGTATGCTAGTTCCAGACAGAAGTCGTGCGTTATGTCATCGTTTTAAATATAATTAAGTGTCCCCGAAGGGGTGTTCAGAGAGATGTCCCACTAAATAACGAAAGTATGAAACTTCATTAAAATGCGTCAAGGATGTAACTACTTGTCTATATTGTACATATCAGCGTAATAGTACAAAAAATCATTAATTATTAAAGAAATTTTTAAGTTGATTTTAGGTTTGAAATTAGAAAATGCTCAAAAAATTATAATCTATAAATACAAATGTATCCCTATTTCCCTTGGTCACGCCATAACTTCAGAACAACTATGTTATTCATCTTTTTTTTAAGTTTTCTAATACTTTGTAGAAGGTTCTTACGGAAAGAAAAATAAGAAAATTGGATAATTTCAGAAAACTTAACGACTGTTTTAACTTTACACGTTTGACAGTTCGCGCGTTTGATGAAATTGAATTTAGCAGGCAGCTGTTTTTTTTGTAACAAAAGGAATGTCTATGAATTTTTAAAATTATAGATATTTTAAACAGGTACCCATGTTAGGTACCAAATTTGATTGATTGTTCTTATAATATATAAAAATGAATATTTATGATATATGAAAAATGAAAATTTGAACTAAAAAATTGTAATAGGTGGCACACGAGCCGTTTGAAAACTGAATATATGGAACGCGGGAGGGGGATTGGTTGGACGGGGGAGGGGAGAGAGGAGAGGGTAGGCCGGGAAGGTGGAAGGGGAACGCGGGAGGGGAAGGGGATGCGGGAGGGGAACGGGAACGCACGGGAAAGGTCATGCAGGGAGAAACAATTTATTTCTAGTTTTATAATAATTGTTGATCCGGAAGGCCAACTGTTGTGGGATTAACAATCGTGTCACCGTTCCTTTCCGATGGTTCGTTGAAAATATAATTCCATTGAACGGTTCACAGGTTCGGCTCAGCTCGGCTCGCAAGTACATACGCGCTATAACAATATCAAGGCATTGAGGCGGGCGGCTTCTCTCTGATTCAGTTTGTAGATACGAATAGTATGTATGGTATGCTTTGATTAAATAAGCAAGCCTTGATGACAGGCTCGAGTTTCTGCTCAGACCAGTATCCAAGCTATCTCTGTCTTCGTATATCTACTACCATAAGTACCAAGTATTTACGTAGAACGTTACAAGCCAGTAATGTTACTCAATGGCATTCTAGTGTTTGGGCCAAGATGTCTCGAGACATTTTGTGTATACGAAACCTAAGAGAATTAACTAAAACCTAACCATTAACTTTTTCGAACAATACAAGTTGTAACTAACATACAAATTTTACAATTATATTGGTCCGCTAAGTAAATGAGAACTCTATTTGTCGAATGGATTGATAAAGAGAATGTAACGCCTTGTCTTGCAATTGCATATTATACTGGAAGGAATATGTAGCGATTTTCGTACCCCCTTCTGCAGTTTGGAATTGGTGTATGAAATTTGTCAAAGAAAGTGAGCTTTTTATGTCTCTGATAACGTAGTGTATAGATTGGTCATTGTAATGTATTAAAAAAGCTTCTAAGTGATTCTATCGATGGCAGATAGGGGTACCCGAGTAGGCGGGTACCGCCGGGATTGGCTCTGACCAGCCTACGGACCAGATCCAATTTAGTCCAGTAAACGAATGGTCCAAAAGGAGGTGTAGAGTGCGTGAGCAGGAACCTAAGTGATTCTTTCAGGACTTGTTTAGGATGCTTAGGGTGTGAACATACTAAAAGTCCTGACGTCTAGGTGGTGAGCTAGGGGGGGGGGGAGGGGGGGGGGGAAGGTCCCGATTTTTGGGTTTCCGTTAATATCTCAAAAACGGTGCGTTGCAGAGGAAAACTTTTTTAGAATAAGTAAAAGTTCATAAAATTATCTACAACTTTTATTCTATACGTAAATTTGGAAATCCCAGCCGGTTTTGAGTTATACGCTCCACAAATGTCAATGTTTTCGAAAAAAATCATTTTACCTCACATTTTTCATCAAACATTCCTTCATATCGTCTAAAATATTCATCTAAGAAAGAAATTTATTCGAAAGAAGTTGTAAATAACTTAATTACCTTTTAGAATATATATACATATGTAAATAAATCTTCAACCAGTAAATATTTACAGCAATTTTAAGTTTTTTCGTAAAATGTCGTCATTTTCAGAAAAAGCTATTTTTTCTTACCAAATTATTAAGACGGGTTTTTTTTTCATGTGAAATTCCTTATTAATTTTTGCACGCCAGAGAGCAAGTAAGTTGTTCTCGAACAGATGATTAGTGGAATTCATTTTATAATCATTATTATTGTGATGGGTGATTAGGTTAGTCGTCAGAGATGCTACAATAACGTGCTACGATGTCCCGCAAAGATCGGGCATTTCCAATGTCTTCTGTCAGCTCGTCGATAAAAATTCACGATGAAAAGGTTGCAGTTGACCCAACATTGCTGTTTCTGCGGATGTGTATAAGCAAACGATCAGATGAGGATTTGATGAAATTCTTTGAGTATGAGTTTGTCCCATTTCCCTTGGCACTGTTCAATGAAAGTGGGATGCGAAAGACAAATAAATCTGTTCTGTATAGCTTATTCGAGCCTACCAAAAAAACTGTTCTACTGTCTCAGATGAGCATAGTTGTGGACGGAGGATTTCTATCATATTATACATATTATCTATATTATACAGAGTAATTTGACAAAAAATGCCTCCGTTGCCGCAATTTGTGATTGTTATATCACCTATGTCAACCACCACTAACCTGGAATGACTCGCACTGTCGTATTTGATGGGTTCACAAATGCAGGCAATAGAACGAAATCACAAGAACAGATGCGACGATACGGACTGAGAAGGTCAGCAGACATCAATTTGACATGAAACAAATCAATACCCGTTAAACAGGAAGATTTTTTATCCAATACTACCAACAAAAGTAACTTCATCTCCTTACTACAGACAAAGTTTCGGGAGAATGGGATACAGACTCTTCTGGCCACCGATGATGCTGACGTCTTTATCGTGAAGACTGCTGTGGAACTATCCTTTCACAACTCTGTGGCTGTCTTTGGTGAGGATGTGGACCTCACTGTCCTTTTGATTGCTTCCACTCCTCCCACCTAAGATATTCTGTTGCTGAAACCCGGACGAGGGAAAACCAAAACATTGGCACTGTCCACCCAAGAGATGCAGCATCGTGGATTTGAACACATCATATTTTTACATTCATTTACCGGATGCGATACAACGTCTGCAAATTTCAGGAGAAGCAAGGTAGGCTTTTCAAAATTGTACTTGGAGTCAGAAATGATCAAGCAAGCGGCAATGATCTTTTACAACCCCTCCTCTACTCACGATGAGGTTGAAGAGGCTGGAAATAAATGCTTCCTGAAATGGTATGCGGCGCCAAAAAGACAGACCTTCCTTAACCAGTACCGCTTCCAGTCGTTCACAAGGTCCGTGGCAAATATGAAGCCTGACATCAGCTCCCTCCCTCCAACAGAGAGTACAGCTAAACAGCATTCCCGGCGGACATACCACCAAGTTCCGCAGTGGCTCGGGATTGAGCTGTCCCCTGAAGAATGGGGGTGGAAACACGAAGGAGACACCCTGGCGCCAATTACAACAGAAGATCCTCCAGCACCGGAGGTCCTTCTGAAAATGATATTTTGCCGCTGCACCAAGGATTGTGCAATTGCCAAATGTGGATGCCGAAAAGCAATGCTGACCTGTTCTGCAGCGTGCCTTCACTGCCAAGGGAGATACCTCAATAGTGTGCCTGTTGCCGAGGACGACGATGAAGACGACGTAGAGCCCTTTCAGCAAGAACATCCACCACTGAGAATGACGATGCCATGGATGAACAACGCTTGCCAGGACCCTCACGTCCAAAGAGGATATGAAAACGTGAATCCATATAAAGTTGAGAGTGTAACATGATGTTATTGAGAACAGTGCCAAGGGAAATGAGGCCAACTCATACTCAAATAATTTCATCGAATCTTCATCTGATCGTTTGCTTATACACATCCGCTGAAACAGCAATGTTGGGTCAACTGCAACCTTTTCATCGTGAATTTTTATCGACGAGCTGACAGAATACATTGGGAATGCCCGATCTTTGCGGGACAACTTGATGTCTGAGAATGTCAAGCCCACTATCGCATTCATTGCCTTTTCACCAACTCGAACAGCATCGTAGCACGTTATTGTAGCATCTCCGACGACTAACCTAATCACCCATCACAATAATAATGATTATAAAATGAATTCCACTAATCATCTGTTCGAGAACAACTTACCTGCTTTATTGCGTGCAAATATTAATAAGGAATTTCCCATGAAGAAAAAACCCGTCTTAATAATTTGGTAAGAAAAAACAGCCTTTTCTGAAAATGACAACATTTTACGAAAAAACTTAAAATTGCTGTAAATATTTACTGGTTGGAGATTTATTTACATAAGTATACATATATTCTAAAAGGTAATTAAATTATTTACAACTTCTTTCGAATAAATTTCTTTCTTAGATGAATATTTTTGACGATATGAAGGAATGTTTGATGAAAAATGTGAGGTAAAATGATTTTTTTCGAAAATATTGACATTTGTGGAGCGTATAACTCAAAAACGGCTGGGATTTCCAAAATTACGTATAGAATGAAAGTTGTAGATAATTTTATGAGCTTTTACTTATTCTAAAAAAGTTTTCCTCTGCGTCGCACCGTTTTTGAGATATAAACGGAAACCCGAAAATCGGGACCTTCCCCCCCCCCCCCCTCCCCCCCTAGCTCACCACCTAGACGTCAGGACTTTTAGTATGTTCACACCCTAAGCACCCTAAACAAGTCCTGAAAGAATCGCTTAGGTTCCTGCTCACGCACTCTACAACTCCTTCCTTTACTGGACTAATTAGCCACTAGAGTAGACCCTGTAGACAGGTCGTGAGACTTGCAGCATTATAATTGTAAATATGTAAATTCATAATAAGCCAGTTTGTTATCAAGAACCTAAAGTTATTGAGAAGTCCCTAACAGAGCTAATAGTGTTTGAATGTAAATAATACCTATCATTACAGAAATGTAGTTTTCAATATTCTTCAATATATTTCGCTATAGTTATAGAAGTTTTGCAGATGAAACAGATGTCAGTTGTATTACATCAGAACTGTATCACCTATCGTCGTTCGTTTTTATTGAACCAACGGTTCCGATGAAACCGAAGAAATCGGGTATCATCACGCAGACACCATCAGTCTGGCGACTTGGAGCCTCAGAAATACTCAGAGCCTACTATAGGAATATTAATATTATGTTTAATATCCGTTGTAATCTTTACGATAACGTAAATAAATCAACTTGCATTTAAAACGAACCTCAAATGTATATAATGAAGTTTAACTACACTTTTTTCGATAGTATTACTCAATCGGATTTACAGACACTACAGGTATGAATTCACAGAAATCCAAATGGAAAATTGCCTTTGGGAGGGGCCGATTTCAGAACCAATTGGTAATGTTTGGTATTTTTGTATTCATGTGAAGACTTCTGTACAAAAAATGTTGAATTAAATACAGCGTGAAATAGCACGTAGGTTAGGTAGGTAACCGAAGGATTTTAATCACTCGGACCCATAAGCTTGTTTTCACGATAATATAACATTACCAGACATATGTATGACGTATGAGGAGTACCAGACCATCGATTCCTAAGCAGATTTGGAGTACAAAAAGTAGATATCGTTCTTTTAAAAACCAATAAATATTTTTCAATAAAACGTCGCCACTGATCACATTTCTATATGTCGAATATAGACATAAGGGAACACGTGATAGGCGCGCTGTTTCGTGTGTTACCGTGCTGCCGGAACGAGACAGAGTGCTTATCACGTGACCCGCTACTCTATTAGCTGATTACTCAGTTGCGATGTGTGATGGAAAAGTATTTATATTGTTTTAACTGAAACAAAAATATCATCGTACAGTAAAACTTTGCAAAAATAGTTAAAATCTTTCGGATACGAGTCACACATTTTTTCTGGAAATCAGTAAAAAGAGGTCGCTGCACGGTACTGCCTTTTTCTGAAAAAAAAAACTTTTTTGTTCAGGAAACTTCTGGACTTCTCGGCGAATTTAGATCGAATTATTTTAACAAATCGCCACTACTCGAACACATAAATAAATGTGACATTGCAAATGGGGTATTTTCCTTTCATAAGCTAATAAAAAAAATTCAAATGCCGAAGCACACATTTTTTACACACATTTCTTACAGAATTAAGGCCTAAGAGTGTGTATATTCCTAACATTTGGATCACAAACTCGTTTGAAATGCTTCATGTACATTATACGCCAACTCAATAGAATCTACATACATTGAAGCTCTTTACCGCTGTTTGTAGTTTTGTTTGTGTGTATAAAGCTGGGGTTTTACGTTCTACACACAATAGACGAAGTGATGCTGACACCATTTCAACACGATATTCAAACAAAATTGTTATGCGAGGCATTTAAATAGCCTTATATTATGCATGCTGCGTGAAGGCCACTGTCTTCTGTCTGGTGGCGGAGAACAAATAGAACTGTCACATAGCGGGTTTCCAAGTGTTTCCGGAAACCCTTTTTTTAATTTTGCGGAAACTTTTTTAAATGACTTGATAATGTACAAACATTTGCTTGCTAGCAATTTGTTTGTTGGCAATACATTATGATAAATTAAACCCTATGAGATATCATCAGGTTGAAAAAATAATAGCTCTATTCACTACCGGGAAACTGACTTAAGGGCGAGATTGACGGGTTTCGTGAACGGTCAATCTGAAGTCCATGCACTTTTTCCCGAGGACTGCCAGCTGAATTATGGACTACATAATTCGGATTAGTTCATCTTAATTACTACTTTTTACATTTCTTATTTTGTTATTCGTTTATTATCTCTTATTTGCAGATGCTCGCAGTTCTACAGACAGCAATTATGTCTTTTTACTCTGTTTTGTCCTTTTTTCTTCTTAAGTTCACCAAGTGGCGCTTAGCACCAAGTGGAATGAAGACCACTGCCCAAAGGAGCGGTCATTTTTTATCTCTAATGTCTACTAACACTTTGCTGTCCTGTACTTTTGTAAACACTTGCATACTGCCTCCTAACACTATATGCGGGGACATTCGGAAAATTTTCATTCCAAAAAAATTAGAGTCCTTGCGAGAGCCTTGAAGGAGTAACCATAAGTTACTTACACCAGGGCGGAAAGTGGTGGGGTTCTCCAAATGAGCGTCGCGAATCCTGTTTTTACTCTTAAACATTTTGTAATTCGCCGGTCTGTAAATTTGTTTCTGCGTTCCGTTTCCAGTTCAAGAAGGTGGCCGTTTTAATACTTCAGTAATAAAGATTATTTTTCAAATGTGAAATCTTTGTGATAATTTAGTACTTTCTTATTACTAGTAAAGACCGGATTATATGCAACAAAAACAGCCCAAAATATGCAATAAAAATAGCTAAAATATGCACGAAAATCCATAAAAAGGGCCAAAATATGCAATATGAAATAATACAGAAAGTCGTATTTTAAATACTTTTTATTTTAGTAAGCTATTAGTTCTCAAGGATAACAATCGTATTTTCGGAAATATCAATTACAAAATGTATTTTACAATGGAATTTACAACTTACCTTTAAAAACGTATATGACTAAGTACCTACCGTTCTAAATGTTCTGTAGACAAATTGTGTCTGCAATCGCTTAATATATTATTGTAAGCGGAAGAGGTCCGTTCTACGTCTACTGATGTGACTGGACAGAATTTAAATTTGGGTTCGATTTTTGAACTTATTGTGCCGGGCGATATTTCACTTGCCCCGTCGATGAAGCTATCAATTTGGCACAAGGGTTTAACCCTGACTTCTGTTCAGTAAGTTTTCAAACTTTTCTTTGAGTTTACTCGGGAATAGTTTTGGCAACGAGGAATTCATAAGGCGAATTTTCTTCATAACCTGAATAGATTCATTCAACGCCAATCCACGAGTTTCAAGCGTTTTTATACTAAGGCGAAGAGGAGGCGGCCTCCGGCCTCCGTGCCCGAGCGTACACTTCGCTAGCCGCGCGCTTAGCTATCTGACTTTTATAGTGTCACTATGTGAGCCATTTGAACTATGAACGAGATCGAGCATAAATATGCAAGATCTCAAATTTTTGGCTAAAATATGCCACTACCGCTGAAAAGGGTCTAAATATGCAATTGCATATGCAAATATGCATTTGCATATAATCCGGTCTTTACTTATTAGCATTGATTCAATATTATGGTACCTGCCTGCATGAAAAATGATTGAAAAATAATTTTCATTAAAAATTATTTACATATTTGGAAAAATTGTATAACTCCTTATTTGAAATATTTTTTAAATATTACGTAAAATCAGGTAACATAAAAAACTTGTATGTGCAACCTACAAATCTTACGTTTTCAGGGAAAATTTTGGATTTTATTTAATAATAATAATGTTTGGATCATTCAATATTGCCGTTTTCGCGAAAAAACAACTTAAGAACGCTTTACAACTTATTTTATGCATTTAACCTATACCTTATAACTTTGACTTAAAACTTCGATGTGTTACTAGTGGCTAATAACTAAGAATGATAACTAGTGACTAGTGACACAATCAAAGCTTATAACTGGTGACTTAAAACTAGATACTTATTTTTATGACCGAGCGGGTATTTACGTAATACGAGTATGACTTATAACTATCTTAAAACTAGATACTTATTTTTATGACCGAGCGGGTATTTACATAATACGAGTATGACTTATAACTATCTTAAAACTAGATACTTATTTTTATGACCGAGCGGGTATTTACATAATACGAGTATGACTTATAACTATCTTAAAACTAGATACTTATTTTTATGACCGAGCGGGTATTTACATAATCCGAGTATGACTTATAACTATCTTAAAACTAGATACTTATTTTTATGACCGAGCGGGTATTTACATAATACGAGTATGACTTATAACTATCTTAAAACTAGATATTTACGAATAACAATTCCTTGAACTAAGTAATGAAATACTACTAAAGAAATACGGTCATTAAAATATTTCCATTCTTTTAAAAAGCTAAGTAATTTATTTATTTTTATTTATTTTGAATGGTTGGTTTTATGCACGTGCAATTTACTTAAAGGAGAAATCAATTACCTATAGATTTCTTTATTATACGTATTTAACAATTTGCAGGCATTAGGTTTACTTAGTATGGAATCATTGGATGGGGAAGTGCAAAAGAAAAAATTGTAAGTCCTGTGAAGGTGGTACAAAAACTAATTATTAAAGTAATTTTGAAAAACAACAATGAACATTCCCTTCAGCAAAATTGTCAAAAATTTTCGAAGTATCAAAAATTGAAGACCTCTATAAAAAAGATTCAATATTACAAATATTCAAAGAAAATCTAATCGAAAAATTTAAACTCTATTTTCAATAATAATAATAATAATAACGTAGTATTTATATAGCACAGTTTTGTGTTATTTTATTTTATTTTATTTTGGAAAACCAATAGTTACATTATTTACTTAGGTGTATTTACATATGTATATGTTATTGAACCAATAATAGGTTTTCACTGGTGTGTATTAATTAAAGAGATTAAAAAGTTATAAAAGTTATAATAGTTATAATTGCTTTTGGGATGGGATGGTGGGCGGGAGGGGAAGGGAGATCTAATCTGGGAGTGAATTGTTTGATCTAATCTGGGAGTGAGTTTGTATATGTTTAGAAGTTATTTATTGTTTATTTTTTTTAGAATTTGGGGTGCTGTATTGAATAAGTCGAATTCATTGTATGAATTGTTAAAAAAGTGTGAAGCGCGGTTAATGAATGTGTTTTGTTTAGAGTTAGTGTTGCATCGAGGAGTGTTAAGTGTGTGATTTAGTCTAGTTTGTCTGGTGGGCACTCTTAATTGAATTCTTTTAAGTAATTCCGGGCAATCTATCGCAGAGGTGGCTATCTTTTGCAAGAATATTACGTCTGCAGAATTTCTACGGTTTTCTAGTGACGAGATTTTGAAAAACATGGCTGACTCCACATAACTTAGATGAGGACGATATCACCGAAAATCAAGGTATCGTAGAAAACGATTTTCTATTTTCTCAATCCTTTCTATGTATGTTGTGTACCTGGGATTCCAAACTTGAGAGGCGTACTCCAGAGAACTGCGTACATACGCAAAGTACAGCATTTTCATAGTGTTTACCTTTTTAAAGTGTTTGCCGGTTCTGAGTATGAAGCCAAGTACCTTGGAAGCTTTTGCAACTATGGATTCGATATGTCGGTCAAAAAGTAATTTCGGGTCTAGCACTACTCCCAGATCTTTGGCCTCCATAATTTTTATTTCACTTTAAGTACGCTCAACTATAATAAACTTAAAAGTAATCCTGTAGTGTTTCTTACGAGTCCTTGGAAAAATTGACTAAATAATATGAAACAAAGAATATAGTATATAAAAAGTAATGCCAATAGAACAAAATTAACAACAGCAGTGCTGTTTTGGCACAGGACAATAGATAAAGATAAACAATTACGGTGCCATTAAACAAGAATTAACAAATGCACAATAATTATATTTACAAAGGCATAAAATATTTTAATAGTCTACCCGAAGAAGTAAAAAAAATAACAGATTTCGTATCATTCAAGAAAAGGGTCAAATTATTCTTACAAAATTAACAACCATAACATCACTAATCAAAATGCTATAACTTCATTTCATGCCATATTAAATTTTTAACGTCACATTATTGTACACTCTAGTTTATAATTATGAAATAACTCCTACACCAAGCCCAATAGCCAGCTCTCTTAATTGGCGTAGAAATCCTTTAAATGTGTATTTCACTATTTTGTTTTTACCATAGTATTATGTTTATTACTGTAATAATCTTATAATTTAAACAATAAAAAACTTATACAATAAATTAAAATATTCTTAAAACTAGATATTTGCGACTAATTAAATAATGAAACACACTCATGAAATGCGATCATTTTCCATTCTTTCAACAAGTAAAATAATTTATAAATTTTGTAAAGTTGGCTTATACATGCTTTTACTTAGTGGAGAAACTAATTGTGCGTTTCTTTATTATGCTAGTACAATACATTTAACAATTTACAGGTATTACATATACTTACACAATTATACACACCAATTTTGTCTACCATAAAAACGGGCATGTGCTTAGTGTGGTAGTCGAAAATTCGAGCAAATACTTATGTTATGGATAAATAAATAAATGAAAGAAAATAACAACTAGAAAGCTTTTTTATGGACGTGAGTTCTACTGCTCACAGAACTACTAGTAATCTCCTTACAAGAGTAAATGATTTTATAACTAACGGTCGGTGAGCTTCTGAGCCAAGCAAGCAACTTTGAGTATGGCCGGAAGGTTTCGCGTCCTATATACCCCAACTATTTTTAGCTAGCGATGTCAATTTCTTCTTAGAGCTTTTATTCTCATTTAAATGTCGACAAATAAAACAAAACGACATTTATACTTTTTGATGAGAAAAAATATTTCGATAAACGAATGTTCAAAGCCGGGTGTTATTCCCTCCGCTAGCATCTATCTACCTAGAAATATTATGAAAATATGCGAAAATACAGTTTTTGCTCCGAATGAACTTAAATTGCTTCCTTATGTTATCTAATATGAAGTTATTATTTTCATTAAATTTATTATGTATCACGAAGCTTCAATAAATACTTAAAATGTATTTCTAAATTATTTTGTAAATATGAACATGTACAAAATGCCGTAATTTTGTTCAGAACAAACCATACCCTCTAACTCAAATTAAAAAAGGTTGCCTACGCGTACAGTCTTGTGTAAAGTTTAGTACACTGTGTTTAAAGTTGTTTGGCCCGCAGATTCCTGATGTATTCCGCTGGAATTTGAAGATATACGACTGTGCGGGCGTCTCAAACAAATTTACAAACAAAATCTGGACAGCCTTAAACACGCGTAAAACTGAAACTTGCAAAAACATCGTAACATTTTTGCTGGATAGAGTCAGGTGTTTCACCTACCAGTGTCGATACATGACGTTTCTTCAGAAATTCACCGTTTTCCTGAACAAAATACATTTTAGATGGAAAACTTATAACCAAAAATACTTTGATATTATCAGATCCGTGAAAAATTACGTTGTAACGGGATAATTAAATACTATCCACACTTATTTTACGGTAAACACAATTGGTCTTTATTTGGATCGGATACAATCAATTTGCAAGTATGACACAGTTCAATAATAGTAATACAGTACAAAACTATAACAACAACTTATTGGGTACTTTAACAAAAACCCAACGGAAAATTATTTTTCCCTCATACGCTCGTTAAACCTTTTAACAAAGGGACTTGTTTTCACTCAGGGTTAGCTGAAAGACTTTCAGTCCTGCCAGAGATTTTTTTCTTTGAAGATGCGCGGGTAGGACTGGAAGGCAACTTAACTTTCTCGAGGTGCCACATGATTTTATATCGATTATCCCAGCGGTGACATCTGAGCGGCGCCGCGGGGTGAAGATTCTAACCAATAGTATCCCTCACCCCTAATTAATAAGGGACGAAGCTTTGCGGGAATGGGGAGATATTCGATATTGTATAACTCTTAATATACCTACGCTCGAAATAATGAGATGGTTTTGTTACAACGTGATATTATTTGTGTAGGATTTGTGAAGCTGAAAGAACGAGTATGTTAAAAGTTCGAATCAGAACAAGAACCCTAGCTACGGAATGATCAAGAAAAGATGCTATCACTTATCTGAATTCTAGAAATATCAGTTCCAATTTTAAAAATGACTCTATTCTGAGCAAATTTATGGAGAGCATAATTTATTTTTTATTTATTTATTAATATATCAACGCCCTGATGGGCTTTTACATATAAGTTTATAATACAGAGACAAAGTTGAACAATAAAAAAGATGAACTTGAAAAGTAAACATCACATGAATGGAAGGTATAAAGATACATTTTAGTAAAAATAATGCATTACAATACAAGAGAAAATTTTTAACGTTGCAGATGACATAAAATAGTATACATTGTGTATTTACAAAATTTACATAAAAACAGTTCTAGACAACTCAAATCAGATGTCACAGTACATACATAAAATAGAAAAGAAAACGCCAACAGGTTTTTATATTGTAGATAAATATAAAAATACACAAATATATGCAATGTGCTATGTGATTAAACATAAAAATACATAAAAATATCGTTCAAGTGTTTCTTAAATAATGGTAACTTTGTATTAAATACATCGATACTTGAGGTGAATTTGTTTGCTAGTGTATGAAATCGTAATATATATAATAAATAATAAGGGAAAAACTTTATTTTTTTATTGACTTAATTTGAAAAAAAAATTTAAAGTTAAATCCGAATTCCTGAGTTCATTGAAACAGAGGTAGGCGGGAGAGATACGACGAAATTAGTATTTTTGATTTTATTTTTATAATAAAACTAATTCAAGAAAACATTTATTAGAAGAAAAAAGAACGTGATAGTTATATCGCGATAGGTATCGTGTACAAATGTGATCGATTAAAAATCGTACGTAGCGCTTCGATTTTTAAATCAATAACAACTAAGGCCCTTTGTTAACTTGAAAGGTCCAAGATCCAATTCTTTAAAGAAATTCATACAAATAAAATAATAATAATAATAGCCTTTATTCATACAGTAAACTACATTACATTATTTATAACACTTATCATGCATCGACTCCCTGTCTGTATGTCACTAGTTGACAAAGGCCTCCTCCAACTGTCGCCATTTCTCTCTATCATTAGCCACTCTTGTCCATGTACCACCTGCTATGGTTTGATGTCGTCAACCCACCGTCTAAATGGTCTACCTCGTTTTCTCTTCTTGTCACTTGTGAACCAGTTCATGACTAATTTAGACCATTTTTCACTTTCTCTGATTGTATGGCCTAACCACTTCCACTTTAGCTTTTTTATTGTTTTTGTGACATCTTTTGTTCTTGCTTGTTTCTTAATAGTTTCGATTTTTATTCTATCGGACAGTCTTTTGCCTAACATACTTCTTTCCATGGAGTTTTGGCAAGTTTCGAGTTTCTTATTGTGATTTTTTGTGAGTGCCCAAGTTTGGCAACCATAAGTACAGGAAGTATGCAGGAATCAAAAAGCTTCCGTTTAATAGTTATCCTAATTTCACTGTTTTTCATTATTTCTTTAAAACCCCAATATTGTTTCCAAGCATTTCCAATACGTCTGTCTATTTCTTTTGTGGTTATTAGGAGAAATTATTTGATCTAGGCATACATACTCATCCACGTAGTCGATCAGGTTGTTAACACACTCCAATATTGTATTTGTATGCCTTTCTTGGAAGAATGGAATTTTTATACGAACAAAACTATTTTTTCATATTCATATTGTGTATTTACAGGCACAAACAAACAATTAATTAATTGGGTTTTTCCTAAAATAATTACATTACCGCCAAAGTATAATCACAAAATAATTAAAATCATCTCAAAACACTGAAATCAGACAACAAAAAAGTTGAAAAACCGATGGACTTTAAAACACATTCTTTTGAAAATAAAATATTTTTTGGGGGTAACATGGAAATATAGTAACAGCCATTGCGAATAGTTCATTCTACCCATCAACTTATTGAGGCCAACATGATGAACTAGTCAACCATCATCGATTGTTGATCATAAAAGTTGATCACAGTTGATTGTTGATCACACACATCCAACTGGCCTACCGTTTTTTATGAAAGCTTGTGAGAAGGCATCGAACCACGAGCTTGACTTTTGGACAGAGCGGTCGGTTGGTCGAGCCATTTGACAGGGTGGCTTCAGTTAGTACTGGAATTTTCACTTAGTGTGAAAGACCAATAAATTCTGAATAGGAAACCAAACCATTTGGTACAGGACCTTTAGACAAACCGGGACAAGGCGTCGAGGAAGTCGTGGACAACTTTCTGGTTGACCTGGAGAAGCCGAGAGAAATAAATCTGGGTGTAAGTGGCAATGTAACGACGGAAGTGGAATGCCACCATCAAGGACGCGATATCTCTTCAATAGTCGCATGGTCAGCGGAAACTACATTTGTAAAATAATTAGTCTCAAAAATAGTAAACGTCTTATATTTTCCACTAACGCCGCACACAAGGCCGAATTATCAGTTTACGATGCCAAAAATATTTTTGAAGTGAAAACTTTTTAAGCACCGTTGTGATTTGAAACTCGGTGAAACGAAAAATCGACACTAAAAAGAGACAAATACATACATCTATAGGATTTAGCCTGCGAGAGAATGAGATTGAATAATCACTATCCTTATTTTTATTGTTATGTTATGTTATGTTATGTTTTTTATTAATTTGTAGAACTCCATTTAAATTTTTATTATTTTTTTTTATTATATAATCAATAGTATTATTATTAAATTAATAAAAACAGTTTATTTTTAAACAAGTTGTGCTGTAAAATCATTATTACGCGTGACAGCTGTTTCGCCTTCTGAAGGCATTATCAAACTGTCAGTTTGATAATTATTATTGCGCGTGACAGCTGTTTCGCCTTCTGAAGGCATTATCAAACTGACAGTTTGATAATGCCTTTAGAAGGCGAAACAGCTGTCACGCGTAATAATAATTACACAGCAGAACTTGTTTAAAAATAAACTGTTTTTATTAATTTTATAATAATATTATTGATTATATAATAAAAAAAATAAAATAAAAATCACTATCCTCTTTTTGCGGTGCTTCGTAACCTGCCCACTCTTGTCTACTTTAGTTTTTTGCAGGTTTCACTTCTACCGCGTGAACCGCACACTTGATACCCATTTGATATTCTGATGAGAAACGCAATGAGAAGACTATCTAAGAAAACTTTTAAAAAAATACCTTATTATGGATAGTTGAGGTCAGGTGGTCGTAGTATTCTAATTAAAAATAAATAAATTATTTCTGTATTTTGAATTAGTAGTATAGAAACATAGAACATCCAATTATGATTAAAGTATAAAATAACGATAACTTGTAAGACTGCTCATTTTTTAAATGTACATATGTATCTTTTCTCAATCCTAATATCAGGGTCAGAAAGACTGAAAAAATGCCCCATTTTGAAAACTTTCTGATTTTAAAGTAGGGAAAGATTCAGATGAAACTGAACAGTGTTGGCCGCGCGAAAGATAATTTTACGAAAGATAACTTAACGTAAGATAACTAACTTAACGGAAGATAACTTAACGAAAGATAATTTTAGGCACATATGCAGGCAATTGAATTGCGTTTACAAAATAAATTTTTGCAGTTCATTTAGAACTGGTTTATAAAGAAAATTTTAGATGTATTTTTGATTAGTTTGAAGACAATACTTTTACCTATTTTTGGCGCCGTAATTTACTTTTGCCGTCCTTGTGTGCGCCGGGCCAAATCCGTGGGTTTTAGCACATGTGGATTATATATTGAGTGCACAACACGCTGTCCTTTCCAACGAATATCTTAATAACTGCGCAGCACATGGTCGTATAAAGTTTATTATATCCTGAAATAAACATTGCATTAAACGACAAAGTTTTCGAGAAACTTAGGGGATATAGTATCAACCCTCGCGATGCCGAATAAATATTTATTTATTTTGCAAAAACAGTATAAAAACTAATACATTGCAACAACGATAAAAAAAATATAAAAATTGACTGGAATAATAAATATATTATATATAGAATTTGTATATAAAAATGCAAAAATCAGTAATTTTAAATACATGTAGGATTACAAAAGATTTTTTAAATATTTATATTGAGGGATCAGTAGGATTTATAGGTTCAATTAGAAATGCCACAGAGCCGAACCCTCTGATATGAAAATATCTGGAGTCGGTGAATTATATTCCCATTTGGTCTCTAGTAGGTTGACATGTTGTTCTTGTATTGTTTTGTATTTATAATACTTATATAGTGCAATTGCATAGCGTGGGTTGACTAGATGATCATTTGGGGAAGTGTGTGAAAGGGTTTAGTTTTTCCTGTGGGGAAAATTGAACCCGGACATTTAAATCTGGTGCCTAAAAAAATATGGTTGCATGCGAAAGAAAAGGGGTTACACGTAGATATATATAGTTTAAAGGTTAAATGGGTAGGAACTGCTTCGTGCTTAGTTGAAGGACTTGTGGAAAATGTGCACATTTGCTGCGAGGCAGTTAATTAACCTAGTGAGTCTACCCAGCAGCATCAGCATTGATAATATAGTTATGCTCCTGGGAAGAATCAGAAGCCTTGGCAGCCTCGCGTGAAATTATCCGGGACGTAGAATCCCGACAATAGAATAGATTCAATACGGTCTCTTCGCCGCTGGGAACTCCGCTATAATTTCTCTTTCTGCATCGTCTTTGAAAAGTGGGGGAGTTTAATAACGGTCTATTAACGGTATACCTATCTATATTTATAAACCTCTTCCATTTTCAGCTGAATTCCGATGTTGAACAACACCATTTTTATTTATTTTATTTGATGCAATATATTTACATTATAAAAAACAATTCAATGATGTTGGCCTCACTGGGTGGTTTACCCGTGCTGAGGCCTCCATTTCATATACAAAATTATTCACATAAATTATACACAAAATTATACAATACATATAAATAATATTGGTGAAAAAACGGAATAAAGTAAATAAAAAAACATATGATTAAGATAAATTAAACTTAAAAAGTAGAGATTTAAAATTAATGTAAATTTGAAAATAAATAAATATTATACAACGTGTCCGGAAACTCGTAGTACAAGCGGGAAACTGATGAATCTACATCACGTAGAGAACCCAAAAAACTTATTTTTTTCGATCTCAGCATTTCGATGTTAATATTATTTTTTTTCTATTTTTCCATTTTTTCGGCAACTAAAGGGTTAAAAAAACTTTTGAGCCCGGTTTACCCTTCGAAGCATTTTATAAGACATTACATAGCTGAAATCAACCCCCTAGTGAACAATTTTTTCAAATTTAACCAAAAAAAATTCCAACTTCGGACCCGATTTACTCGAAAACGAAAGCTCAAATCGAAAAAAGTTATACCACAAAATCGACTCCAAATGTGATGTGGAGTCTCCAGTTTCCCGCTTGTACTACGAGTTTCCGGACACCTTGTATGTATAAGGTTAAAAACGATATTTTTAATAAGTATTGTGTGTTTGTGTTTTAAGTTGGTTTTGTGTGTTACTTAATTTTTTTATTATTTTATGCTATGATATTTTGGTAGTATTGTCTATTTTGGTCTTTAATCCATTTTGTGTTGGAATTTATTTTTGTTTTCCTCAATTTTATTTTCAAGTGTTAGACTGTTGAATGCTTTTATAGCGTGATATTGGTAATGTCTTTGTCCAATTGATACACCATTGATACACAAGCCCTTAGCTTTTCAGCATTATTTAGACTCGTTGAAAAGCAAATTTAATAATGTAATTACTTCAGATCACAGGTCTCGGATATTCAATTCGTTTCTCGGTCCGCGTTCTTATAGCAGAAATTTTGTTACACTGTTAGGCGCAGGTGAACAAAACTATAATGTTTTTTTTTTACATTAGCTGCATAAGTAAATTTATGTAAATATATATGTTTGAGATGCACCGATTAGTCGGGAAATCGCAGGAAAACAGGAAAGAAAGGGAATAAATCACCCGTACCTACTTACTATAGATTTTACATTTTTAAGAATCAAATTTGTCTTACAAGAACAGCGCGTTTAATCAAACTGTAATATGTAATTCTGTCAATGAAACTTAATCGTTTTTAAATTGAAAACATAATAATTAGATAAAAAATAATAAACAGAACAAACACGAATAATTTTATATCTTTGTATTAAATATATTACGAATAAAATTATAAACTGACGTAATAATTATGTAAAATTAAAATAATTTCTATTTATAAAATGAAAATACAAAAAAATATTTGTAAAATGGAAAACGAAGATTTCGGAACGCTACCGAATTTAACTGAAAACAATGGTTGGCATTGCCGTCTAGTCGTCTAGTCGACCAGTCGCAGACGGCCAAGTTGGTAGTCGGTCCATCTCTAATATATATGTAGGTCTAGGTATAGGTATTAGTATGGGTATATTAGGTCTACGTAGGTATAGGTATATTAGGTATCCTTGTTTTTGCAGTAGTTAAAGGTTTTTTTTCTTCTCTACTGTCTTTTTAATGCAATATAATTATTTTTTCTACCGAACAAGCAACGCTTGAAGAGAATATTTCGTAGGTATGGATTGATGACGTTACTTTTTTATCGCCTCTGTCTATAAGCACAATCTTTATCGATGCAATTGTTCAATCTATATTACAATACGGTATTATAGGCTGGGGAGAATATGACGTTATTTTAAATCCTCTCAAAATAGTTCAAAGATTGATAATTAAGGTTATCCGGAAAAAAACATCTATATTTTCTACTGACAAAATCTTTTCAATATTCAATGTACCTACAATAGACAAAATATTTTAAAAAATCAATACTACAAACTTTCAAAGAAATACAGCTAAATAACTTACATCTCGATACATCAGCAAAGATATCAGAATAATATTAAAATCCCAAAATTTAATACCATGCACATTCAAAATACCTTTCTGTATCTAGGTATAAGTTATTTTAACAACCGCCCGTTAAATCTAAAAATTATCGAAAATAATCATGAATTCCAACTTAAATTGAAATATTACCTGATATTACTGTAGGAGTTCATAACTATATTATTGTTTATGAACTCTTACAGTAATACCAGGTAATAAATAATATTAATAAATAATAATTACCTGATAAAAAAAAAATTAAAATACCCCACTTAAATTATTGAAAAATTACCTGATATTACCGTAAGAGTTCATAACCATTATTATTATTTCTGTTAAATCTTAAAATCTATTTATTAGTGTCTCTTGAGTTTTTCTTACTCATCTTTTTGTTATTATTTGCAAAAATATTATTTACCTTCTTAAATAATATTTTAAATGTAAGAAGGGA
Source organism: Limnephilus marmoratus (assembly GCA_917880885.1). Taxonomy (NCBI): domain Eukaryota; kingdom Metazoa; phylum Arthropoda; class Insecta; order Trichoptera; family Limnephilidae; genus Limnephilus; species Limnephilus marmoratus. Next base: position 21,195,896 of record OU862924.1, on the reverse strand, counting down.
ATTCATGCTCAATTCTTCTAACACAGCAAACTTATTTTGTGGCATTAATTTCAATCATGCTCAATTATATGTAATTGTATGACGACCTCCGTAGTCCAGTGGGTAAGACTCTTGACTCACAATCCGGAGGTCGCGGGTTCGAACCCGGCATGCGCAAATAAATTTTATTTGATTAATTTGTGTGATTTCACAATTAATTCATTTAAAATAATATTAAGTATATTTGCGGCATGATCCAGAGTGGAAGATACTATCAGTATCGCCCTGGTGTAAGACCACCATTCAGAATTGAAACGTTGCTTAAAAATGGCTTTAGCCGTGTTTGGTGACCAGATCTGAATAGCCAGGTACTTCCCAAAAAAAACCTTCCTCTTCCTCACCTCCTTCCCCTCCCCACTACCTTCAGCCTCACAACATACCCCAATTGGGGATGCCATAGTCTCACTGGCTCCAGACGGGAGCAGTTGAGATTCTTGTGCGGTATTCACTGTAAAAAAAAAATTATAATTAATCAATTAATTAATTATAATTAATTAATCAAACACAAGAGCCTTGTCTCTTTATGGTGACGAAAGGCAGGAAAGGCGGGAAAGGCGGGAAGGGCTACTTTTATACTCATGTACAACTCTGTACAACATATAAAAAATGTATACCTACTTATTGTAAAAACATACAAACATTAAATTTTCAAAAAAATAGTAATAAAAAATAAATAAATATATAAGATACGAAATTCTTCTAGGCAAAGCTGAAACTTTTATAAAATGACATCTATACCGAAATTACCAAAATATATTTGGTATCGGTTACTTGGGCATGGGACGGTTGAAATGTAGGTATGTGACATAATCATACAGCAATAATTTCGAGTGTTATGGTTTTGGCAAATGTGGGACTGTATATTTCGGCAAAATAACGGAAACTTATTGGGGAAATCGCCAAGAAATGTCGCCGCAACGAAATTGTGCTGAAATCGTCTAAGCTTAAGTGAGACATTAAATTATTTAAATCCCAAACATCATCTAAATTTAACTTTGAAAAAGCAAGGGTACAATGAAAAATATATGATATAATTAATTTTATTTAGATAATTTTTTTAAATATTTTATGACACGCAATCAATTTGGGATGCTGGTATGGTTACCAGAATTAATGCGGCAAGCGGTGTATTGCGTCCTCTCTACAGCTCAATGATAAGGAAATCCGAGATCAGAATCAAGACAAAGATGGCAGTGTTCTAAACCGTATACCGCCCGACGCTCACTTACGGCCACCAGACATGGATGCTAAATGAAAGAACACGCTCTAGAGTCCAAGCTGCCGAAATGAGGTACTTGAGAGGAGTGGCAGGGGTTACGAAATGGGATCATTTAAGAAACTCGACGATCCGGGACGATCTAAACATCGAACCACTGCTACTCTTCATAGAAAAATCGCAACTGTGGTGGCTTGGGCATGTACTAAGAATGTCTGATGACCGAATTCCGAGGAAAATACTGAGTGCGAATCCAGAGGGTAGACGTCCAGTGGGCCGCCCCAGACACAGTTGGGCGAGGCAACTCCAGAAACTGTGCGATGAGAGGATGAAACTGCCATGGATGGAGGCCGAACAAGCAGCACGAGACAGGGACGCATGGAGGAGCCTTGTCGATGCAGTGGGCCCCCGACCCGAATAGGATAAGGGGAAGAAGATGATGATGATGATGGTGTGGGTACCGCCGCCCCAGGACCTCTTCGTAGGATTACCAGCACTTCTAACATAGGCCACCGTCACTACGTTTGGTGACTTAGCAGGGGTGCTTGGGTTCACGGGCGAGGTTTGTAATTCTTCTTCTCAAGTCGGTTCCTCACTTCTGAGGAAATAAACCTCTTCTCCAATTTCCTTGGTGAGCAAGGTGTCCAAAGATATGTTATTATAAGTTTTTTTTTTTTTTTTACATGAATACCGCACAAGAGTCCCAACTGCTCCCGTCTGGAGCCAGTGGGTCTATGGCATCCCCAATTGGGGTATGTTGTGAGGCTGATGGTAGTGGGGAGGGGAAGGAGATGGGGAAGAGGAAGGTGAGGAAGTACCTGGCTATTCAGATCGGGTCACCAAACAAGGCTAAAGCCATTTCAAGCAACGTTTCAATTCTAAATGGTGGTCTCACACCAGGGCGATACTGAGAGTATCTTCCACTCTGGAACGTGCAGCAAATATACTATATTATTTTTAAATGAATAATTGTGAAATAACACAAATTAATCAAATAAAATTTATTTGCCACGCCGGGATTCGATCCCGCGACCTTCGAAGTGCCAGTCAAGAACCTTACCACTGGACTACGCCGGCCGTCAAGATATGTTTATAAGTTACGTGAAAGATAGGTTTTTGGCCTATTGTAAATGGTTGAAAGCCTATTGTGGATGCCTAGCTCTTCCAGAATGGACACATTTGTGCGTCTGCTGTCCTCAAAGCAAGGAATTGAATACACATGCTATTATAAGCATGCTCTCGGTCTAAATCAGGGGTGGGGAACCTGCGGCCCGCGGGCCGCATGCGGCCCGCGAGGCCTTTTGGTGCGGCCCGCGGGCACTTTTGGTGCGGCCTGCTGAAAGAACCAAAAAAATTACACAGAACGGGAAAGTTTTTTCACGGTCTTTCAGATGCATTTTTAAGATGTTATTGCAAAATCGTTACTAGCAAGTAGTTTAGATACAAATTGAAACGTGATAAAACCTCCCATTTTACTTTTATTTTAAATTGTTATTGTGAAACGATCGTGAAATTCCATCGGAACTTTTAATTTTCTTGCACGGGACAGTCCCGATATTTCAGGATTGTTGGCAACTCTATTGGAGGCGAATCTTAGGCAGTCTGTCATAAGCATTATTTTCTAGTCATCGTTACGGAAGTATAGTGGATAGTAAATCAATAAAATCCTATTAATGGCAACTACTAGGAATAGAAAAGTTGAAGCTGAGTGAAACGTGAAATCATTTGAAACTAAATTAAGACTGTGGAAAGTGCAACTCGAAATGAATAACACATTTTCCAACACCGTAAGGACAAAAGCCTTCTAAATCGTTTGAATACGCTGGTGAGTGCGCGAAATTAAGTGAGGAATTTAATGAACGATTTAAGGGCGCGAAAAGAGAGCAAACGGGTGTGAACATATTTGCTACTCCGTTCAATGTCGAACCATCGAATGTGTCTGATAATCTGGAGCACGAAATTATTCAATTACAAAGCGATGATGAACTAAAAGCTAGATAAGTATAAAAATCTCCCTAAATAATGTCAGGAATCACTGGTTATATTAAGTCAAGCACGTCCCTTAACATTTTATATATAATACAAACATTAATGCCATAACAATTGCAACACTTTATTTTAATTAGTTAAATTTATGTTAATTAACTGTAATTTATTTTAATTAGTTAAATAAATATAAAATTATATTGCGGACAATAAGTATGCTACAAGAAAAACCATTCACATAATCAAAGTACAATTTAATTTAAGCTGGTTGACTAGTGGACTCCTTTGCAGATTCATTCTAAAGGTGAAACCAATTTTGTGTTCACAATGCAAATTCCTGTTGCGGATTCATCTGCTAACCCTAACGCATTTCGAAGGTAAAACCGGTGTTCTAGGTGCAGTATAAATTAATGCTGGGGACTCACTCTCCAATTCGCTCTAACGGAAAAACCAGTTTTGTGTTCAAAATGCAATGAAAAAATTCCATGTGTGGTTTTTTCTGCTTACGCTTTTCGTAGAAACCCGTTCTCGTTTTTGAAGTGCACTTATTAAATTCTAGTTGCTTTTGTGCTGCCAGCATTAGAGAAAAGCCATTTTCTCAGTAAAATAGTTTTATTCTCCGCGTACAGATTCACCTTATAACTGAAACCAGTTCTGTGTTTAGAATGCAACGAAAACATTCCTGGTTGGGTTTCACTTTTTGACGCATTCCTCGTGTTAGAAGTGCATTTATAAAATTCTAGTTGCGTACTTTGTGCTGCCAGAATTGGAGGAAAGCCATTTTCATGTTCTGAATGGAGTTTTAATTCATTTACATTATTCTGTTCATGGTAGCTTTGCAAGAAAATACCAGTAAGTAAAACAGTGTAACTTACAAATAGTCAGTTCAATATACATCGATGATCACATATATATTATATTTACACGATTATATATTATATTTACACGATTATATTTACACATTTGTATGGCAAGCGATATCGTGAGATAAGCCACACCCACATATTATATTCACCATGTGTAACAAGCTTTATATTCCTCCAAAATACGATATTACAGATTATAACGGTAATTTTAGAAATACTATAACCTAATATAGCCTAATTCATTTTTGCACACTTTAGCACAAACCCATACAGGATATATCGCATTTTATAAGCCTACTTATTATGCAAAATTCATTAGGCCACTTGCATCACATTTAAAAAAAATACGGTTTAGGCAAATATTCTAAGACATTCCGTATTTTTTTTAATCGTATTTTTGAAACCCTGGCGATTTTTTTGGAAATTTCAATCCGAAAAATCAGACCATCTTTTAAAAACCCGAAAGATGGGACATAATTTTATGGGTGCGAAAAAACGATAATTACATAGCCGAAAATCATTTTTAAAAAAATAACGTTTTCCACATGAATGGCACATGAGAATAACGAGGCATACCATAAATATTACATTATAGAATATTTTTTTCCTTAACCCATCTTATTGATCATAAATCATTATAATGTTCAACGTCTATATTACTAAATCCAATGTAATATACTTGTACTTGTAAATTATAATAATAATAAGAATCTTATAAAATTTGATTGTGTCAAAATCAGCACCACTACTTTTATACCTCTAAAACACGTACAGACAGCATAAAATGTACAGGGTTCTCTTCATAACATCTGTCAAAAAGTCAAACCAAATGATAAGTTCGTAGAGAACAAACAAAAAATCTAGTGAATGTTAAATTCAAAAATTCGCCTGAAATCAAAGTGTTTCCATATAAAAAAAAATCACCGGACATTTTCATGTAGTGACGTCACGGGCCCAAATAATGGAATTATTTATTTAAAAATAAAAAATAAAACTGTACATGTCCAAAAAATTTTACTAACGTTTTATCTTAGTTAAAAAAATCTATCCACACGATTTTTTCCAAGTCGTTATGAAATCCATGCAAGTGGCCTATTCTCTCTCTAGTGAAGTTAAACTTCCAGTAACTACCTAAAAAACACTTTGAGAAAATTCCCTAAAAATATTACGTAGCAAGTGACGCCTTCGCTCTTTTTGTTTTTTATCTTGTCTAATTTTAATATGTAGATAATATGCCAATAAAATAAACAAATAAATCATTAAAAAACGGTACAATTTTAAGGCAATAAGGTACACTTTAATGCAAACAAGGGTCTTACGGTGAACGTCTTGATCCACTACTCACATATTTACATAGAAATATTATATTTTTAGTAGCATGCTTTCTTCCTACTAATGAGCAAACGATACCTACCTGCATGCTTATTGATTCGCGGGTGGAAGGGGTAATGAACATGCTCATTTATGAGCACGTGTGTCGTGTGTCAGTACCATTACTTCCGCCGATTCCAATGTATGTTTATTGGCGCAGGAGCAGGTCCAATAGGATTCTAAGATGACTTACGTGGTGACTTGAAGATTTGCCGTCGACGATGTGAAATTAAATTAAAAGCTCCCCTAAAAACGAAGATCAGAACAATATATTATCTTCCCCTTCTGAATTAGAATATATATAGAACAATACCATCCCTCTTTTCTTTGGGAATGATATGGGATTAGAGAAAGAGGGAGAGAGAAAGGAGAAGAGAAAAGCAAGGTTGAGAAGTACCTGTATATTCAAATGTCTCTTCTCTCCTCTTTTAAAAGAAAAACAACATTCCCGGGTTACGAATAACCTGACAATATTTGAAAAACTCCTACAATCATTATAAAAAGCGGAAAATATTGCTTGTGCGATGATGGAGGACTTTGTTAGCAGAAAAATTGAACCCTCGTTTGGGAAGTTTTTTTTTTAAGAAAGGCAAATATTCCCGGGTTACGAATAACCTGACAATATTTGAAAATCTCCTACTACCATCACAGAAAGCGGAAAAATTTTGCTTGTGTTATGATGGAGGACTTAACCAGCCGAGGAATCGAACACGGGACGCCTAGGTGGGACCCAAACGCGATACCGACAGGTCAAAAGTGTCTACTCACCTATCTAGTCACTGAACCAAAACTATAACTGAAGTGATTTTTTTTAGAACCCCTAAGGTGCTGCTTTTATCGAAGGATTTGCAATAATAAAGTCGAGCGCATTCTTTTCAGATATTCTTGGCGACCCCACTCTATAGGAATGAGAAAAGAACCACGTATTATATGTATAATGTTATAATGTAGAAAAATTAACGATTTTAAAAGAAATCGTAATATTACGGTATAATCATAATTGAATGTTAAATGTACCTACCCATCTCTCTAAAAATACGGAATAATTCAATATTCTAATATTTAATATTTTTATAATATTTTTTTTTATTTAGGATATATTGAACAACTGACATTAATTAACCCTAATTTGAATTTTTTACGGTCGTAAATTCGTCCTTGTGCGTCTCGTCTCGTATGAAAGTGAACAAAACAAGAAGTGTAAACCAAGAATGGCGTTCCATCCTCTATATCTACATCTATCCCTGCTGACAGATTGAATGTTGGTTAGTTAGTTCTATAGTGAACACACAACACGTGACCATTGCGATGCGATGTTTGGACTCAGACAAAATAAATCATTTTCTAAGTAGACACGGTCCAATTGTCCAATATATCCTAGCCAATTACAGAGCATCAATCTGTTGACGCTGGCCTTAGAGGGGGATAAATCATGGAAGTTATGAGATGAAATTAAATTCCATCATCTATTTCTGCGCTCCGGTGCGCTGCAATTCTGGTCTGACATTAATCGTGCCAATTAGTGGTCACTTTGATGACTGAGTCCGTGAAATTGTCAACCTTTACCTTACCCTTAGAATCTTTAGGTACACTAATAATATTAGTATAAAATTCGTTTGTCGAAATGACTGTCTTATTCAAATATGTAAAATAACCCCTGCTGATATTCCGTGACGTTTAAGTATTAGACAAAATACGAAAATACCGGTTATTCATTATTGACGCCTATTAATATCTTAATCGACGAGCAATAACGAGAAACTGAACTGCAAATAAATGAATTAATAGTAGGTACTGACAGCACAGAGAGCTTTGTACTAATGAGCAAATACTACATTCATGGCATGTGTGTCAGTGACGTTGCTAGTTTTGATCATTCTACTGGATTCGCCAGTGAAAGGGGAGGTGCTCTAGGCATGTGCGAACAGGCTTGCTTATGTTATGAGTTATGAGTTATGAGCATGCTCATTTCGATCGGATCTCTGTTCGCGGAAGCTATGTGTGTGCATTCTTTGCAAAAACGTCAAAAATGGCAAGTTGGGGAGACGAAAAATCTCGGTTATCGTGATTATAAGAGTCTCGAATGTCTTTGGAATACAGGGTCAATAAAATACTCAAAATAGGCGTTCAAATTCCCCACAAAATCTCAAAATTTCCTTTACCCCCAAAATGAAACCGAATTCTATTGAAATTAGAATTTATTTTTATTACCTAGTCATATTCAGATTTGTTGACATCTTGGACCGAAATCAACAGTTTTATTTTCTTTGGTCAAAACATCCTAAAATAGTTGCGTTGCAAGCATTAAGATTATTTTGTTTTAGTTCTGGGCGAATGGAACTGACTCGATTTGTTGACATTTTTTTGACAATAGCAGCATGCTCATAAAGAGCATGTATGTTCAATAGAGAACTCCAGTCCAATTTTTTTATTTTTTTTAATGAATAAAGACCTTCAAACTTAAATAACTGCATTTTTATTTTTATTTTTATAGTTAGTTTTAATAGTTAAAATAATTGTCAAAGTTTTAATTTTTCTAGACCATCAGAAAAGCACCATATCTATGGTAAATTGTTAATATGGTGATATGGTCTTCACCCACCGATATTTTATTTACCTTCAAGTTGTCATATTGTATCAGTGATATTATGTCGAGGGAAATTTCCCTATATCTAGGGGAGAAAAATATTTTTTAGGGATAACAACAAAAACCATCTTCAAAATTTAAGCCAATCAAACCATGGATAACCCAAGGATTAATCATCTCAATTAGACACAAAGAAACACTCTATAGACAATACACAAAACAACCGGAAAACATAACATTACAAAAACATTTCAAAGCTTATAAAAAAAAACTTACATATCTTATAAAAAACATAAAGGATGACTACTACAAACAAAAACTTGAATTAGCTGAAAATGACAGTAAAAAGACTTGGTCCATCATAAATGAAATTATAGAAAAAAAACAATTCAAAAATAAAACAGTCAACACAATAAGACACAATGATTCAAAAATTTGCTGTAAAGATAAACCCTTAGAAGCCGCAAATGTATTTAACAACTTCTTTGCTAATGTAGGAAAAAACCTTGCTAGCAAAATCCAACAAGACCTGACCCCAAATCACCCAAACACTACAGTAAATAATGAGTATTCATTTGAACTATTTCAACCAACAACAAAAGAAGAAATCGAACAAATCATTACAAGTATGAAAGGTGGTTCTGCCCCAGGTTTTGATGGGATCACAATACAAACACTGAAAAGTATAAAATCACAAGTATCAAAACCATTAACTCATATAATCAATACAAGTTTTCAAACCGGAATATTTCCGTCCATGTACAAACAATCCGTAATTATACCAATATTTAAGACCGGCAATCCGGAAGAACCAACCAATTACCGTCCTATTTCTTTACTATCTAACATTGCAAAAATATTTGAAAAAATTGCCAAAAAAAGAATAACTCATTTCATTAAGGTCAATAACATAATTCACGAAAACCAGTTTGGATTCATGGAAAACAAAAGCACAAAAGACGCCATTGCTAAATTATCTAGTACTATACAAGACGCTTTAGACAAATCATTAAAATGTGTTGGTATTTTTGTAGATCTCCAAAAAGCTTTCGACAGTATATCACATGTCAAATTAATACAAAAATTAAAGGTTGTGGGTTTTAACGACAGAGCACTAAATTGGCTAAAAAGTTATCTTCACAAAAGAACACAAACTGTAAAAATCAATCACACATCAAGTCTACCACTCACAAGTGATTTTGGGATACCGCAAGGTACTGTTTTGGGACCATTACTTTTTATCATGTACGTAAACGATATTTTTAAACAAAACCTCAGTGGAACCGTTATATCTTACGCGGACGACACGATTATCATAATTAAGGGTAGTGACTGGAAAATTGTAAATGAAAATGCAAATAATGACATCCAAATCCTAAAAACCTGGTTCGATACAAACCTTCTTACAATCAATGCAAAAAAAACAGTTTATATTCCTTTCTCAATAAATAAAGCCAAAACTTATCCCAACATTAATATAATTATACACAACAAAAAATGTAACAAAGATGTCTGTAATAATTCATGTACCATAATTAACCATGTAACCGAAATAAAGTACCTGGGTGTAATTGTAGACCAACATATGAAATGGAACAGACACATATGTGAACTGGTTAAGCGTATTAGGAAATGTATCTATATATTCATTAGATTAAGAAATATTCTCAAATTAAACAACCTAAAAAAAGTCTATTACGCACTAGTCCAATCACTAATTCAATATGGAATCATCGGATGGGGAGGTGCATATGAAAAAATTGTAAGTCCTGTAAAAGTGGTACAAAAACTAATTATTAAAGTAATATTAAAAAAACAACCAACATTCCCTTCAGCATCATTGTTCAAAATTTTCCAAGTACCAAAAATTGAAGACCTCTATAAAAAAGACTCAATACTTCAAATATTCAAAGAAAATGTAACTAAAAAATTTAAACTCAACTCATCATTAAGGCATAAATTTAACATCCAAATCCCTCTGTTTTCAACACAACAAATGCACAATAATTATATTTACAAAGGCATAAAACATTTTAATAGTCTTCCCGAAGAAATTAAAAAAATTACAGATTTCGTATCATTCAAGAAAAAAGTAAAATTAATCTTTAAAAAAAAACAACAACCATAACATCACCAATCAAAATGTTATAACTTCAATTCATGTCAAATCAAAATTAACATCACAACATAGTTTATATTTATTGTATACACTGAGCAAAATGTATGTTATAAAAATGAAATAATGGTAGTTTATATATTAAATTTATATATAGTTTATATTTACTGTATACTGTAAGTAGAATGTATGTCATAAAAATGAAATAGTGTAAAATAACTCCTATGCCAAGCTCAAGAGCTAGTACTCTTCATTGGCGTAGAAATTCATTAAACCATGTGAAACCATGTTCTTTTCATTCAATAAAAAAAAAAAAAAAAAAAAAAAAAAATAAGGGAAATCAGGACAAAATCTAGGGAAATTTCGAACTCTGGCAAAATTTTTATTACATATGACAATATTACTGGTATTGTATATGTTTGTTGGGATTCCTATGAATCTTAATTATTGTGTTATTTTGTGCAATGTTATTTTTAAAACTGACAACTCAAAATGATATTAGAGAACGTACCCATACTACGTGACACGTTCGGGGGGGGGGGGGGGGGTCTTCAAAATACCACGCTTGGTACAAATGAGCGGTGGGTTGCTTAGGTTTTTGGTCACCGTGGGGGGGGGGGGGGGGTTAAAAAGTGCAAAAAGTTTGTCACGTAGTATGGGTACGTTCCCTATGTATCTAAAAAGATAAATGGGACCTCGGAAAAAAAAAAAATTATTTATGTTTTAAGTTCCGTTTTTTCGGGGATTGCGGTTGATTTTTATTTTGCAAAGTGTTTTTTTTATTATTTGGAATTCAGTTTCTAATTCAGTGGTGAGTGTATTCGTACTTTTAAATTATTACTTCACGTAGCAAAAAGTGTTTTATTTGGAAAAGCACAGTATTATTAGTATATTTACCAAGTTCCGATATCTTTAATCATATTAATTAACATATAAAAGGATTAGTGTTACACAAAAAGGTGGCTACGTAGGTAATTGCGTAAATGTGAAATTCTAGGGAAATTTCACATCAAAATCTAGGGAAATATTTTTTTTGGGCAGTTCATCCCTGTTTTAAAATGGTGGAATCAGGTGGAATGATGGCCAATGAATACTATGACATTTCGGTGTGATAATTCGTTTTTTATTCAAGATTAACTGCTGTTAATATCGAAAAACATTGGTAAAATGTCCACATTTCACCGCTACTGTTATTGTATTTAATCAAAGTGCAATATAAAAACAAATCATCTCTTTCATTGCAAATACATGACATCGTATTTTGTGTCGACTTTAACCTAAAATAGGCAAAATTTATTCCAGATTGTCCGCAAATATAGCCCTTTTCGTAAATTGTTGAGGGCCTAAATTATGTTTCAACAAACACAATAACTATTATTTATCTAAATCTCTATAAACAGTATGAAAATAAACCAAAAACACGAAATGTTGAATTGCATATTCAAATGTCAATACAGTAATACTGACAATACAATACACGCGATCACCAGGTGACAGTGGGTGAGTGTGACGCGTGACGTCACCATTCACCATTTCAGTAATGCCAACTTAACGCTGTGTTTTCAGGAGAGGTTTAAAAATGCACTTTTTAATAATTTTTTAAAAACTCTGCGTTTAATATTATGAAATAAAAGTTATATATTCAGAATCAGTCTTTATTGGTCTATATGAACATATTTTTTTAAAGCCATAATATTTTTCACTGGAGTTCCTTATTGTTGGCTTTGAGCATGCTCAAGCATGCACATGTGTACAATTTATGAGCAAATGTATACAGCATGATGAACATGCTCATTTATCAGCATGTGTGTCAGTACCATAAAGATATTCGCCCGGCGAATAGATAGGTACCTACTTAATTCATATAATATTATTTCCTATTCTGTTTTGAAAATTAATGATGTCGGAAACCTTTGTCTAAAATTGATGATTTTATTAGAAGTAGGAGTACGTACGCACGTATTATTAAAATATTCTAAATTCGATTGTCGATGCATGAGTGCTTGCGTGAAGTGATGCGTATTCCTACGTAATGCCTAAAATTATTTAAGTTCATTGGACTTTTAATTTTCAGAATTGGAATTGATGAGTGTTAATTGTGTCAGAAAAGCGATTAAGCTGGTACCAAGAGTAAGAATATTATTAATTAACAATTCTTTATTAAAATTGTGTATTTCTTCGTTTATACGTTTGACAGCGGTGTGGTAATTTTTCAAGTTTAGTAATGTTCGAAAGGTGAGTTTACTCCTTTGGGGTGAAAAGCCATGAAAAAAAAATTTCTTCAATTTCAAAATTTCAACAAGTTTCTTCTTATGTAAGGCAATGATCCTGAGGGGGTATTTCACTTTCCTCTTATAGGATAAAGTATATTTATAAATAAATAACTAAGTATTCGCAATAGAAACTCGGCTAATTTCCATTATGTGTAGGTACTCTTCATTCATACGTAGTAAATCGAAAATATATACGCCATCAAACAGTTGCCATCAAAGATGGGAAAATACCACGGAGGCAAATATTTATTTATATATTTTCAGCTTTACAAATCCTACAATCAAAGTGTGCGCTAGTTCACGAGTTCACACGAGGACAATAATACTGAAGATATGACAATATTGTTCTCTCCTAACTCCTCGACCGCGCAAGACATGACAATTGGACAATAGGTATAACAATTCGACAGTAAATAAAACTCGGATCGTTGCAAAAATGAACGCACGACAATGTATTTATTACAAACGAGTTCGTGAAAAATATTCTGTCTTTTATACCAAGATATTATATTGCAATTGTTGGAGGGCAAATTAAAGATTTTTGCTGGGATTCTCTGCAATGATCCTCAATGAATTAGAAGTGAAAGATCCTCAGCTAGGTACATAAAATGTGCAACAGAATGTCACTTTGAGTTGATACTAAGCCTCGTTTTGCCAAAAATTCAACCCGAAAATAAGGCAATGAAAGAAAACTCACCCGCCCGGGTCAAATTGAAAATTTAATAACTGAATATGAGCTTGTTGGCTGCAAAACAGCAGGTTCTGGAGTTCCGGTTTTATATTGGTCCGGAGCTGGGGCAATACAATATTGTCCTGTCCTCGTGTGAACTAGGCAGTCATAATAATTTGTACCCGAAAAACAGTGGACTTCGAAAATAATGTACAACAAATTAAATATTCAAAAAACTTTTCTCTTTTTACTTTTTCAACGCCGCGCCTTGCGTGCCACCGCCACTAAATTACAAGTTACCTCAATACATAAATATACAAACCACCCACCCTCAATAGCACTCAATAGGAATTCATTGGTTAATTTATGCCTCAATATGAGAATAGCCCGCTAATAGATGGCACTAGTATTTCAAAACCAATACAGGAATCTGCCTCACTAAAATATTTTATGCTTCGAAATTACTAAAAGTTTTGGTAGTAAATCGCTAGATGACAGTAATGTAGAAAATATTTTTCGTAAACCATATCTTTTTCGCAACCAATGCTGTTTTTGAAGAAGTGACAATATTATTACCCCTTGGCAGCTTATCCATAAGATAACGTTAATTAATAAATAAACACTCAATAGGTAGAAAACTCGGCTAACTTATCCGTATATAGCCACTATACATAGGTTTGAGTACTGAATAGTAAACTCGGACTCTACAAATAAATAAATGGTAGGTAAATCGTAATTTGAAAATATAATTTGTACCACCTAAATCAAATTTAATCTTATCATTGGAAACAAATCAAAAATCACTTGTTTACTGTTTGACACACGTAACTCTTCTGGAGGGGCGTTATTCTTAAATATTCTGAATATAAATCAAAAAATACTCCGATAGTTCCTGCCGACTTGTTTCGCACTGTTTGCGGTTGCTTCGTTCCTTTCCCATAATTTGTGGCTCAGTTTGTGCTTTTTTCCTCATGTGTACACGCAGCATTAGAGAAATGTCAAACAAAATTTTTCATGATCCTGAAAAAATTACTTCTTTTATGGGAAAACCTTTTATTTTATTCACCGAAAAACCCACATAATTTTGCAAGCATTGAAATATTCTTATTATTGTCATCATCATCTTTTTCCCGTTGTCCTATTCGGCATCGACAAGGCTCCTCCATACGTCCCTGTCTTGCGCTGTTTGTTCGGCCTCCGTCCATGTCAGACCCATCCTCTCCTCACACAGTTTCTGTAGTTGCCTCGCCCAACTGTGTCTGGGGCGGCCCACTGGACGTCTACCCTCTGGAATCGCGCTCAGTATCTTCCTCATCAGACATTCTTAGTACATGCCCAAGCCACCTCAGTTGTGACCTACCTTATTATTGTGAATAAAGAAATTAATTTTCTTCTTAACATGTTGTGTTCTATACACCCAATTCCTACAACAGTGTCTGTGATGAGTGCATTCACATTAAATTTCAATACAAAAACATTTTGGTACAATTCAGGTGTGTACATCATTATCTCTCCTTTCAATCTAATTGGGAAAAGGACTTTGGTGTAAGGTATGTAAAGAAAAAGTTTTATGTTTAGCTACTTGTATATTTCTTCCGACGAGATTACATTAATTTGCTTAGACATAAACATTAATATAATTTTTTTTAAATTCTTTTCTAACGATGTTGTCACCGATAGTGACATTGCGATACCTCCGCAGAGGGCAATGATACATTCATATACGAGAAACATTATCATTTCAACGTATTCACTTGTCTAAATTTAAAAGACATTTATTTGGAATACAGTAGTTATTAAGACGGCACATAACGACCTTAATTCTACTAAGTAGCCAGAGAAACAATTTAAGGAATCTATAACTATTTACATTTAAGATTCCGCAATATTTTTACGAGAACTGGAATTGCGAAATACATAATTAACATCTGTAAATTATCACAAAGAAAAGTTGAATATTCATCACTAATAATAAACATCAATAAAAATCAATTTGGCAAAATTTCGTATACAAATAAAAAAAAAACTCACAACGCTACTTAAAAATTAAATACTTACAATAAAAATTCAAATAAAATTAGATTTTTAGTTTTTTTTTTTTACTTAAGAAATATAATGAAAATAATATTTTAACAGTCTTTTTGGCAAATATTACACACTCAATATTCGATAACAAATCCTAAAAGGAAACATACATTTCGTTTTCCTTTCCGAAATTAATAAAATATGTTTCTTAAAAAGTAAAAATTATGACGAAACTCCGTACTAAATGTTGTCAGGCAAAAACATTAAAATAAGAGACTGTTATTCAATTTACAGGATTTTAATCTGAGCTAAAAGTGTTTTTAAAACATTTTGCACTTTTCTTTTCTATTTTCCCAAATTCTTCAAGTGAGAAAATTTCAGTTGTTGAGTAAAGGAAACTGATTGCAACTTATGAGATTTTTGTGATACAACAATAATTTTTCCTAATCCTAAAATAAAAGAGTTAAATTTAATGTTTATTACAATTCGATGAAATTTATATTTTTTACTGACAGAAAGCACTTTGTCCCTTTATTATTATACCGTTTTTTTTTATTGAAGTTAGCGCACAATTTATTATCTTTTTTCAATATCCGATACCGCAACTTAACAATCATGAATATAAATTTTGAAACTACGCAACACTATTCAATATTTACAAAGCATTATTCAATTTAATAGTAAAAATTTATACTAATGCAATAACTTACTTGCAATCTTAGATGTAAAAAGTAGCAAAAAAAAAACATAAATTGAGGATTCTTATGTGACATTATAGGCACATTCATTATTATGCCATTTTTTAAAGTATGACAATTTGATAATACAACATTGTTGCAAAGATATATGATACATTCATTATAATTACTTCCACATTGTCAATATACGTTAATATATTCATAACTGGGTAAAAACACTGATAAAAAAACAATAACTAACTGCCTTTTAAAAATTACATTTGAAGAATTAATTTTTGACACAGATTCAAAATCGTCATTTGTGTGACAGATTTTTTTATTAATTCCCATTAGCAAAAGAAATGACAAAATCGAGGCTAAATAAAATGTTTTAACTTACCAATATTTATAACCTATTTCTATGCCCTTAATCTTTAATCAATTATTAAAGTTTGTTAGCACTTACGTACCTATATTTTTTAAATCACATTATAAATATTTAAAAAAAAAACTCATCAAAAATAATTAAATTATAGTAGTAAAATCGAGTAAAAAAATAAGACTGAAAAAAACTTTGGATAATTGATTCATTGCGAATAAAATAATAATAATAATAAAAATATCATAAAATTTTCCATTTAATAATGTTTTATTTAAATAATGGCTTAGAAATTAATTTTTAAATGATGAGAGCATAATTAATTATTGTTATGTAAAATAGAGATGATATAAAAAAATGAATATTTTAAGATCTTGGATAAAAAACAAAAAAAAAAATTCAAGCATTTTTTTGATAAAACGTGACTTGAGAGATACTAAAATTGTATGCATTATTACACAATTGGAATATTTACAAAAAAAATCAAATACACGTCATTGTATAATATTATTTTAAAAAATTAAATACATACATCCATACACTGAGCAATTCTAAACACATTACAAACATAGAACCAATTTCATTTTAAAACATTCAGTAGAACCAGAAGAAATAAAATAATGCTTATTTTATGTAATATTATAATGGCATCATTTTATTGAGTGGCAATTTTAAAATTAAACATAGATTTAAAAAGTTTCTGAGAGCCGCTTTTTTATTTGAGAGTGATGTAATGGAATTTATCTCATTTACTCCAACATTTGCAGTTTAACTTTAAAATTTAACTCTTTGGGAAGTAATATCCTTCAGCAATCAATTATTACTCTGTGGGTTAATGCTAGAAGTGCCTAAGTCAGTTTTGATAACTTTATTTAGGTACCATAGAGTAAAGAACTCTAAAACATGTCCTTTTGAATGCTTTGAATACCTACGTATGTTGTGGTTTAGATTGATGAAATTTGTTGCCTACCTAATGTAGAAGTCAAAATATTGACTCATTATTTTTTGGGCCAAGAAACAATCTTCATCACCGGACAATTCAGAAATTTGACATAGGAGTATTAAAGTCCAAAAGTTTTCGCATTTGCCCCGTTGATTTTTTAAACTGGATCTCTATTAAGTTGTTATGTAAGTGACCATCACTTTATATCATCTTTAATCACAGTTTTGACGAATTGTAATTGAGGAGCTCGATGTAATAACAACTTAAATGTGCACAAGCTATTTTTGCTCCATTTCCTTTTTGGAATGTCCAATACCTTCTTTTTCTGATGTGTAAATATTACTTCCGCAAGTTTTACACAGACGGAGCTTCACGTAAAAGTTTGAACACCACAAGTTGTTATTACATCACTTTCTTCAATTACAGTTTACATAAAGAACATTTACAAACCCAAAAATTTTAATATTCATTAGCTACCAAACATTGCAATCGCATCAGGTATACCAAAATTTATCAATTTGGCAAATTTTTACTGAACGGATACGATATTATTACATTCATGTTATACTAGTTAAAAATCCGCTCGGGGGCGACTTTTGGTACGACTTCGCCTAGTTGAGATTCATGAAAATGCAAATAAATCCAAGAGTTAACACCTGCCAGCCGACGTTCTCATGCTAGCTGTTAAGAAAAGTGGTGCCATCTTTTGGCATTGTTAGCTACTTGCTTTAATTCAGTTCTGATACGATAGTGGCTTCGTCACAAACTTGACGTTCACAAATGATTTCCATATGGCGCGGCATTAGAGTTGTACTCGGAGTCAGATCCTTCAATTTCAGCCGTACAGTCGCTAGGGTATTAATACTATCAGATTTCTCAAATAAGCTGTTCTCAAGGAAAAATAATACGCACAATCAGAAATTTTCACAGTTGGATATCAAAAGCAGGATTCATGTGCGTTATTAATTGTCTGGCATTATTGATGACGAGTATCAAATGCAATTCGCCTGGCGCATCGTATATCGAAGAAATGAAAACAGCTCACCATTTAAAAAGTAAATTTCAAGCACTTTTTCGACATTCGTGAGCTTTTCTAATGGTTCTACTGAATTGTAAATAAAACTTGGTAAAAAAAAAAAAAACAAATCAAACACATCAACGAGATTCCAATCACCCAAACGACTAAAAAAGGTTACAAAAATAATATTAAGACAATCATTTATCCTTCATTAATACTGTGAGCCATTTTGGAGGCAGAATGAAGGTGAGATTGATCGTAGATTTAGGATACCATGGGCCTGTGTCGCTGGTTGGGAGGGCTCGCTGTGTTGTTCTGCGTGTTGGCGAATAGGACTCCTTCGTATGTAACTCCGTTTAGTTCCATTGAAACCACCAGCTGTTGGTCCCCAGTTCTTGCATCACCTAGAAACAGAAAAATTTATATTAAACTTTAATTAATCTGAACAGAAACGTAATTACTTTCAACAAAACCACAGAAAGGGAAGGAAGGCAAGAAAACCAAAAAAATACCTACGTATGTTTCATATTTCACATTTTCAGACAAAATTAAGGTCATAGGCGTTCAAATTAATAGATGAGCCAACGAAAGGGAAACGAACCAATTTTTGCAGAGCACAGAAGGTGGCATGACAGCCTCCCTTTCTGGGATTTGTCAGTAAATGAATCCCACAGTATACAGGCAACTTGCATTGTAATATCATTCGGTCCGCGAAAATGTAATTACTAATTCTTTTAATTGCTGACTGTATAAAAAACTTAACCACATTTCCCAAATCGACGAATTGAAATTCAGGCTTGTTTCCAAAATTTTATATTTTGTTACACTATTAGTTTGCACACAAATGTGTTATAATTTATCCAGCTCTCTCAATTTAAGCATCACTACTCCAGGCGATGCTTTTAAAAATGAACGATCCTACGCAGAAAAGTCCCACAATGGATGCCTTGTAAACTTTACCTTACTTTAGCCAACTTTAGTTCTCTGTACATGATCTCGTTATTTCAATGAACTCACTTTGGTGGTCAATGTTCGACCGATGTCATAGTATATTGTATTACGAAGTAAAATTAGTGAATATTACTGATGTATTGAGGGAAGACATCCAATGGGCTGCCCAAGACACAGTTGGGAGAAATAACTCCAGAAACTGTGCGAGGACTCCAGAGGCAGGCTGGGCCTGCTATGAGTCTGCAGACGTAGCACAGGACAGGAAGAAGACATAGTATATTATATGTGTATGAATTATATTACCTCTGCTTGTGATTTTGAACGCAGCCCCCAGTCCATTGTTGGCCATGTTGTGTTCCTCATGATGGTTGTGAAGCGGCAGAGCGTGAGGGGGCGGGCCACGCACTGGGGGACGTGCTTGGGGTGGTGTGGGGCTGCGACGTGGTGCCGGTGGTGGCGCGGGGCGTTTGGCCGGGGGTGGGGGCTCACGCTCTGTCAGCTCACGCTTCACGCAGATCATCGGGGGCGCCGGTGACTCGCTGAGGTTCAGCGCCTCCCTGAGGGAATATAAACTGCTCCGGTCATTATTTATATTTCATAAATATTACATTATTACTACACACACGCCTCAGAGATCTCATTTCTACAGCATTCAGTCTACTTTCATGATTACTACTTGTATGTCCATGTTAAAAATGTGGCTATCCGGAAAGGGCGCAATGCTGATATAAGCGTAATTGCTTTGGACAAGCAGAACGGACGATCAAAGAAAGGAGTGGAAAGTGAATATATGACATGGAAATCAATAGTAGAAGAAATCGGGAATGCCTGAGACATGACAAGATCAAATTAATCAAATACTTGAGTCGGGTCATGTCAAGCTTTAGAATAACAGAAGAGTATGTATAAGACAATATAAGAATGTGAATGAAGCAAAGAGTGTGTGCAGAGGCAGAGTAGTGTGACAGTCTCTCTCTGCCTACCCCTGTAAAATGGCACTATGTTAGTTAGTTAGGGAACGTACCCATACTACGTGACCAACTTTTTGCAATTTTTAACCCCCCCCCGGTGACCAAAAACCTAAACCCGCCGCCGCTCATTTGTACCAAGCGTGACATTTTGAAGACCCCCCCCCCCTAAACATGTCACGTAGTATGGATACGTTCCCTTAGTTACATTATTACTAAAGCCCATAAAATGGCAATGAAAAGTTTAAGCATCCAGAAATATTATTTGTTTAACGATTGTAGTATTATATTAAAATATATGTAGTATTATAGTAAAATTGACACTAATATTTTCC
Source organism: Limnephilus marmoratus (assembly GCA_917880885.1). Taxonomy (NCBI): domain Eukaryota; kingdom Metazoa; phylum Arthropoda; class Insecta; order Trichoptera; family Limnephilidae; genus Limnephilus; species Limnephilus marmoratus. The sequence continues at coordinate 21,175,476 of OU862924.1, read as the reverse complement.
AACAGAATTCAAAGTAATATAGGTATTATTAGTTATTAGCAATGATAGTGATTTTGTTTTGTCTTTGGTAGGCTTAAATACGAAATATTTTAATTTTACCTACGCGTGCTTCGACCAAGTATATCTAGACAGGGCGTATGGATCTTAAAAATGACACCGATACCAAAAATATGGGTTTAGGAAAAAATTTATCAGAAAGAAAATCCATTATCTCACAGTCAAAAGATCGCAAGAAGCATTGGTTTGTACCTTTAGTTGGTCTGCGTGGAGCTAATTTGTTTTCCAGCAAGTTCCCGGTAACGGAATTACTTGCTTTGTGAAGATCATTTTTAAAACACAAATTTCAGGCAGTTAGAAATATTTTAGGAATGGGCTATCGCTAGGGTTGCCAGCTCCCGTTTTATGTATTAGAGGATTTGATACGATTAAATAACGGACATAGGATGAAAATAAAGGATATCAATATTTTTTTTAATAAAATGCTGTTATGGTATCAGTAGCGACATTTATTAATAAAATAAAACACAATGTTAATACGCAATGTAACGTAGTTTGTCGTTAATCGAAGCCAAAGTAAGTAGTACGACCTTAATTAGTCTTTTTGCGTTTAAAAGTATACTTCGTATTACTTTTAGCTGCTCTACGAGCTTCTTCGTTTACTATAATGTAATTATAAAATTGTTTGCATTTCATGTTGACATTCGAGTTTACTTGTAGTTCTGCTTTTACAGTGTCAATATGGAAGGAACTTATTTCGGTTTTTGGTCCACGTATTCGTACACAAGGAAAAAATCTTTTCGGCTTGGGCGTTAGAAACTGGGGTGGAAAATAGTATTGTATTATTTTTAGCAGATTCTTGTATTCATCCGTAGATTTGAGAATCTGAATCCAATTTTTAAGAACACTTTCACACTTCTTATCGTCTATAATTTTCGTCAGGAGAAGCTTTAATATACAGAAACCACGCTGATTCATTTTTATCCAAATTAAAGGACAAAGTATTGTCCTCTATTGAAGATTTCAAATTAGAGGACAAGATCAATTTTTGGGTCTGAAATACAGGACATCCTTTAAAATAAAGGATGTCTGGCAACCCTAGCTATCGCGGACTTTATCATTAACAATTTAACCAGTTATATGAATATCTAAAAAAATATGTAGGTACATAACATATGAATTCGAGGCAGCGTATCGAGAAAAGTAACAATTGATAAAAAATGTTTAATATCTTCCTAGTAAAACAACTACGTCACCAAGAGATGCAAGGAATTCGACGGGTAGTTAGTTGTATTATGAAATTACTCGTAGGTGGTGTCATTTTGGGATTGGAATTGGGTATGGGAGGGCTTATCTATAGTTAATATATCGATGTACGCGTGTGATTGTTTTCTAGTGTAGTTTCATTATGTCATTATGTTACTTATATGTGACAGTTTTTGAATAAAGTAAGTACCTCTGGGGTTCATTAGTGGGGGGTGAAGAGTTGTTGATGGATGCGGGCGGGGAGGCGTTGTTGTTGTAGAGGCTCCACAGGGTGAGGCGGGACATCTCAAGTGCGTTGAGGGCTGCGTCACGCGGAGATACCGCACTGGGCGGCGACTCTGATCCTGGAAAAAGCAATGTCAAATTAGTTAAATAGTGGTTCAAGTACATATATTCAAGTACAAAGATAGAAAAACATTTCTGGGTTACGTATAACCAGGGAACATTTGAAAATCTCCTACTACCACCACACTAAGCGGAAAATGTTGTTTGTCATGATGTAGGACTAAGGGCTCGTACACATAAACACGATACAACGTCGCATCGTGCTACGACACGGCATCGAACCGAATGCACATTCTACACATCTCCTCACTCGACTCCGTGTCAATGCTTTGCAAAATGCTTTCCTGGGTCCAGGTATATCTATCGCTTGAGTCAAGCGAGGAGATTTGTAGAATGTGCATTCGGTACGATGCCGTGTCGTAGCACGATGCAATGTCGTATCGTATTTGTGTATACGAGCCCTTAGCCAGTCGAGGAATTGAATACAAGATGCCTCTGGGTGGGACTGAAATGCGATGCCAATTTAGCCGGTCTATCACTGTTGTTGTGTGTTTGGACAAAGCAAAAGAAATTGCCAATTTTTCCAATTTTGAGTGAACGAGTGACAGGTGTTCCTCATGTGATGAACAATTTTTGTAAGGGTATACATACAAAGCATAGTATTTTATACGGCTCGGCCTAAATATCGGCAAGCCTTCCTCAAGGAGCACAGAGTGTCATGCCAATATATCGGCATACCGCAATTGAGGTTAAATCTGACGAACAATTGCAAATATGTATTCATTAAGACTGTTAATAATAATCAAATATTAACAACATTAGTAATTACCTGGCCTCCTGAAATCCTTCTGTTGAAACAGCTTCATGTACTCCATCATCTTTTGTTCCAGATCGTGGGCCATGTGGTGCGCGGTGTGCTGGGCCGCAGTGGGGTTGTGGAAGCCGAGGCCCCCGGGGCCTAGGGTTAGGCCCCCGCCCAGACCTCCGCCTAGGCCTCCGCCCAGGCCCCTCGCACCCCCAGTCACAAGAGACAGGGGAGACATCTGTTGAGAGAGCTGGTGCATGCTAGTCGGGACAGGACTGCGCTGCATTGACGGCTGGAAGAACAAACAGATTGATTATTTCAAATTGATGAATGACGGCGATAGATGTAATGAAAAAATGCTGATATATCATGCTGCTGGAACGAGAGGGAGTGCTTATTAAGTGAGTAGGCTACACCCCATATCAGTTGTGACGTGTGATGGAAAAATAGTTTTATTTGTTTTTAATAGAAAAAAAATATCATTGGAGAGCAAAATGACACCTAAATTTTGTACCCCCAAATGTGCTCAGAAATTGCTTGTTAATAGGTACGTGCTGTTACATCCTGTATTTCTAATTTACTCTTACTTAAAAAAACAAACATTTCCTCTGAATTTGAATATAGATACTTATATAGGTTCCTAATTAAATACCATAATATGTGTCATGTAACATTTTTATTTCAAACAAGCATTATACAATTTTATTATTGATATTATTTAATGAGCAGCGTTCCACTGATTTTTATTTATTTATTTACAGCAGATCAAATTCCAAGAGTTCGACTTAAAAACAGCACTTCCGCTACGCTTAATCCAGCCTGCAAAACTGTGTATAGAATACGAGAAGATATTTACACTTGTAGAAAATAGAGTAGTAGAGATAGCTACCATATTGAGCTGCGACTGCACTTGCTGCTCGAACTGTCCGTAGGAGGAGCGCCGGCCCTCTCGCCGGTTGCCATCGATAGCGGCCTGCAGCTCTGAGGGAGTGGACAAGTTCTTCTTCTCGCACTCGTAGGGGTACAGATATTTCATGTATCTGGAAAAAAAAATGAATTTAAAAAAAATCCCAAAACTTTGGGGACATTAAAAGCATAGAGTAATTTTAAAAACTTTTTCTTTTCATAATAAAAAATTTTTTTGTTTTTGTAAAAATATAAAAATATATGATTGTGACCGCAGTTTACAACTGCCGACAGACAGTTGAACTATGTGATGGTATTTCTGCTGTTGAATGGGGATGTTGTGATGTTGAAGGGATATTGGAGGTTATCCACCACTTACCCGCCCTGGTATTAGTAACAGATGGTTACTCCTTCAAGGCTCTCACAAGGACTCTAATTTTTTTGAATGAATGAATCTACATTTAATTTTGAACGAAACCTCCAGTGTCCCTGCGAACATTGTTAGTAAGCAGTATTCAAGTGAAAGTTAAAGGGATAATAATAGCAAAAGCCATTTCTGACTTTTTTTGTTACATTAGATTCACATAGGTGGCCCTGAGGAAAATAATTTCTCTCAGGACCTACGCCATCTTTGGGGATACTGTGTGTGGAGGGTATTTTTCAAGAATTAAAGGAGAAGAAGTTCTGGAAAGGAAAAAGGTATGAGGGTTGGGTAGGAATCGGGGGGGTCAATCTAGGAGTGACAGACATTTGAATTCATCCATCCCACTGCGGCATAAGGCGATGGGTCGAGAGAGTTCGGCTGGAGAGATAAAAGGGTCTTCCTTAACCAGTCTCTACAAATCCCGCCACAACAGGTGGGCAGACGCATCCGCCGCCTAGACATAGACGATCCTCACCCCATGAACCCGGACTCCCCTGCTAATTCACCAAACAGAGTGGAAGATACTCTCAGTATCGCCCTGGTGTAAGACCACCAATCAGAATTGGATCGTTGCTTGAAATGGCTTTAGGCGTGTTTGGCGACAAGATCTGATTAGCCAGTTCCACTTCCCCACCTTCCTCTTCCCCATCTCCTTCCCCTCCCCACTACCTTCCAGCCTCACAACATACCCCAATTGGTAGGTAATACCACAGCCTCACTGGCTCCAGATTTGTTAAAAATGATTACATTGTAACCTGTAATCAATTTTTTATATTTTTTTCCAACATTTTTAATAATTTTTCAAAGGTGTTGAAGTTGTAATATTCTGAGTTGTCCGGTCACCGTTTCTGATGGGTAACTAAATGAATAAAATACCTAGGTACTCTACAAGAGCACGCCTCTGGTTTATAATTAAAAATACTACTCGTAAATTGAATAAGCATAAAACTCTAGTCAGTCGTAATTTGCCCATGTAGATTGTAAGTGTCCATGGAATTTAAATGCTTATTTAGCATTTTTAAAGACAAAAGATCTTATCGTATATCATCTCAAGCGAGCAGGTAGGTACCGAGTACTGCAACAAACCGTCATTGACTCATTAATGAGAAGAATTTAAGAACACGTCGCATATTATTATGGTTTTTTGTTCCGAAACACGTTTGTGAAATACATACCCAGTGCCGTAAATAGGGCGGTGCCACCGGTGCCCAGGCACAGGGCGTAGACTCTGGGGGGCGCAAGAATGGCCAGACTAGGCAGGACTAATATTTTTTCATTTTGCTCCTGATAAGTTCCCGGCCCCGCTGCGCACCTAGTGTATATAGCTACAGCTAAAAGCATTTAGGGTCTAATAAACTATACATTTTTATGTACCTACTCTGCAAATTTGGGATCAAGTTTTGGAGTCTGTTAATAAGGTGAGAACGTAGCTTTACAGTCGAAAACTATTGTTATCTACAAAGCCTCTGGATTAATGAAGGGATTCAGATGGCAGATTCAGAATATTCACGAGACTGTAGATAACGTTTTCGAAAAGGCAAAAAAAGTTTGTGAAGAATGTGAAATTGAAGACGATTTTCCGGAAAAACGTAAAAGGGGAGTAAAAAAACACGACCTTAGAGAAAGCTCAGACACCGGCTACGATATGACACCACAGCAAAGTTTTAAAATTAATATGTATGAAGCAATTGACACAATAAAACCATAAAAAGACGTGAGAACAGTTTATTTGCATTTCCCCCAAAACCCACTTATGACTGTTTTTGGTTATCTGCCATTTTTGAAAGAAGTCTACAGATATCAATCTAGTCCCAAATGAAAGCTAATTAAATTTACAACAACTTTATTTCATATAATATTTGACGTGGGATGCGTATTTTAGAAATTAGTTTACAAAATAAGTGACCATTTCGAAAAAATTTCACTTTTTGGAAAAAATTGCCTATTTTCGAAGAACTGTATCTTGGAAACCAATAACTGCGTATAGCTCGCTTTGGACTCAAATTATAGAAAATTTATTCTATTTTAAAAGTATGAATACTGACTATACCGGTCAGATCCTTCCTTCACTGAGATATTGAGCAAAAACTGAAAAATATCCGAAAATTTCTTGGTTTTTTGGGTCCACCGCCGCTCGCACAGCACTTTCGAATTTGCAATTTTTTTTTAACCTGTTTTAGGTCCTAACAACATATAAAAAATTCAGAATGACTGGACCTTTTGCAAGCACAACCCCCTTTTCATGTTTAACTTCACTGAACTATAGCGATTTTATCGGTTGAACGTGACATAGGACGGTGCCTGTCGTATGAAAAGGTTATCAACGATTTCGCAATGAAGAAAGCGCGAAAAGAAAATCTTTAAAAAAGTTTATGGCTTGCCTTAAATCTTTACTATCTGAACTTATTCATTTGTGGTCTCATTCATTTGTGTATTGTGTAGTTGTGAATAATCTTTGCAAATATTTTCGAATAGACGTTTTTTCACCAATTCATACTTAAATGCAATTTATATTATGCTATGCTACCTTCCTTATTCAAAACTACCACACCAAGTACTTATTAATTTACAATTTACTGAAACTTTGCAGGGTATTTTATTATAAAAGTACGAAGACCAAAGTGGCCCAAAAATTAAATCTTAAGCATCAGGGTGGGCAACGCATTTGTACTAGTGAACTTGCGTTTGAGTTTTAGTGAGTGAGACACAGTGGTTGGTATAATAGGCGAAGGGTCCACTTAAATAGGGCGCAGTTATAGAAGCTCGCACAGGGCGCAGAAAAGGCTATTTACGGCACTGTACATACCAAATCTCCATAATGGACGTAATAATAATTACATTTGAAATGGGGGATCATAAATCAAAGCGACATTTTTTTCTAGAATCAATAGACGAAAAGACGTACAATGAACAGAGAGACGCGACGTGTAAAATATAAAATAATGAAATTCCCGCCTTTATCGGCCTGTCAATAGTCCAATATGGCGGCGCATTGCAAAGTTTTCCTGAAGTACGCCGCGTGGAATTTTTAACACCAAATATTAAACACACATACAGACACCTGATTAATGTTATCTTTTTACCTATATAATAATAGTTATTATTTTATTCCGGGCTACACGCAGGGGTCGTGCTACGCAATAAATCCGTATTGACACATCGTACAATAAAATATAAAAAAGGAAGGAAATAATCAATATTTTATAACAAATAAAAATAAAGAAAAAAGGTTTGCCAATCAAAGTTACATAATTTCATGTGTTTTAAGAGTTCGGCAATGTTTTTTTTTCTGTATGACTTATTCGTATTAGGGGGCGTTCAAGTATTACGTAACGAAATTTTTGAAGATTTTTGACCCCCCCTCCCCCCCATGTAACGCGCCGTAACGTTTTTCCGTTCCACCCCCCGCCCCCCTCCCTAAACGTCATGTAACGCTCAAGTGACAATTTTTATCTGAAAGTCACAATTAAGTTGCGCAAAGTACTGGAAAGTCACTTAAATACCTTTTTCTTTCTTTAATCGCGTTTGCGGTAATAAATAAAACAAGAAATTTCGAGAACGAAAAGGATTGCCAACTTGGAAGATTGTTAACGCGTTGTTCGAACACCCCCTCCCCCCCCCCCCCCCCCCCCCCTCGTAACGCACGGTAACGTTTCACAAGACCCCCCCCCCCTCAAGAGCGTTACGTAATACTTGAACGGCCCCTTAAGCGTGTCCAATTATTTTAAAACTTTACCTAAAAGTATAGGTACGAGTAGGTACTACTTCATAAAAAAGTTTTACAAGAGGAATAACAAAAAAGATTAAAACATTGACAGTATGGAATAGTTTTAGGTACACGGTAAGATTATTTTATTCACATCTGCACACAGGAGACTTTGACGAAAATAATTTCAAAATTCGTAAAATACATAGTTTCACATTGTTTAAAAAACCAACATGTTTGTAAGCATCCATCATCAGGGTGAAATAAGCTGTGAAGTAAGCGTTGCTCACGAAATATGTTGGTTTTTAAACAATAAAATTGTTAAAACGAAGTATTTTATTTCATTTTTTAAAATGGTACCACGAAATAAGTTTGCTGTTATTGAAGAAGAGAATAATTTCCCTCATGGCCTATGTCGTCTTTGGAGATGCTGTGTGGGTTTTTTGTATATTATAAATAACGTAACACTCAGGAAGTTTTAACGCATTCTTTTTGTATGGGCAGTTCACCAACCGATTGCTACTTTTATAAGAGCATTACGGGAATTTAATAGCTTGTTTAACTTGGGACTTTGCCGCCTTATGCCTCATTGACTCAAAAACAATTGACTCTACTTAATTTAAACATTTAGCCGGTAATGCAAGTTCTCAGAATAGAGCCTGCATTGTATATTTTAAAAGTTTTAATCTTTGATTTATTTAAATAACTCCCCATAGATGGTTCTGAGGTTACAGAGGGCCTCAGGGCATGCGTAATCTTTGAATATGCTGTGTGGGAGGTCGTTTTAAGGAAAGGGGGAGTAAAGCTAACCCTTGAAGAAACCCATGTCGAAAGAGGGAGGAAGCATAAAAGTGGGCAAATCATTTCGCAATAGTGCGATGCTTTTGATTTTTTTCACGTTTTGTGACTTTTTCAAATCATCCCGGTGTCTATGAATTCCAATATTTCTCTATAATAAGTTGTGCTCGTATTCAGCTCGCGAAAGCTCCACCAAACTCCATAAAAATAATATTTAAAAATAATTCAAATTAAGTTCGATATTTTTTTCAATGGTACCAAAGACACAGCTTTGAAGTAAGTGGGTACTTATATAGGTAGGTACCTACTCGTTTTTGTTTGATGAGAAGTCGATCTCTCATGTGAGCTTTTCCTTTGTACACCCAGCCACCTCAGTCCATAGAAATACGAAGTTATAAGTTAACAGAAATTCCCTCGAGAACATACCGCCTTCTCCGTACTTATCACCATCTCACGTACACGAATAATGTCGTATGACGGATCCACGGATCGCCCGCTGAATATTAATCGCCTCAGATCCGATAGTGTATGGATACTATTGCATTTAGTCCAAGTTCCCCAGTTCGGCACGGCAATCAATAATATCCGCCGAATAAAAGAATGACAAATATTTATACGAGTTCTATGCGAGGCACGTACGTCCATGGAATGGCGTTGGTGTTGGTGGATGAAATAATTAATGAAGCGTATTGGTTGGCTCCTCCCATTCCAGTATTATATTTATTATAATGTTCACGAAAGAGAATCATTCGCCACATAAGATGTGAGCTATACCTTTACCTCTTATAATATGATAGTGTTACGTGGTTGGAGCCAAGTCGTGTTCCAGGGGCGTGCGCTGCTAAATTTGTAAATATCTCGGTATAAGTTCAATATGGTAGATAATTATAATATTGTCTGCACTGTTATGGTAAATGTATCCTGGGTATCTAGCATCAAAATGGTTGGTTTCTTTGATTTAAAATAGTGTTTTACTTGTTAAGAGTTTCATTTGTTAATTTAATGGTAATGGGCATTTATAACAGCCTGCCGAATGCCGTAAAGGAAGTCTCAGTACTTTTCGTAGGATATGTGCATTATATGTAAAGAATGTTTTATGATTTGTAACAATCTTATCAATAATATTTTAGTCTCACAGTTATCTGTTTTCCTTAAAATGTATTTTTTTGTAGTAATCTTTTTTTTTCCTCTTAAAATGTATTTGTAAAAATGTAACTGTATATCTAAATTGTATTTGGATATATTTTCTTACTAGATGTATGAAATTTTTTAGTATACATCTAAATAAACATTAAAAAATAAAAACAAACAATGATTAAATACAATCAAATTCACTCCCACTACATAAATACATCAGCGTGTTTATTAAGTGACCACCTAACACTTATCAAATAGTCACATTATGTTTTATTTAAGCCTCATTACTCACTAAAAGATCTTCTGTGAGGCAAAAATAAGGTTTTCAAAGAAAATTAGGGTGAAACTTCTATTTTATAACAAAAATCGCTAAACTAGGTTATTACTTATAGCATACATAGTTAAGTCGAAAGATGCCTTCGGCGGGCAAAATATCCTTTGTACCTTTAAGGGCCAGTTTTATAACCATCCGTTCGTCACGCTTGATACCATTTTTAACTAATATTTGGTCCTTCCTTATATCCTTATATCCTTATATCCTTATAAACCTTCGCAAGGCTACCGGTGGGTTATTTTTTTATTTTTTTTTATTAACCAATACATATAATATATAATTAACCAATGTATATAATATATAATATTAGTGGTAACAATACCTCCCTAATTGAGAAATTCTCGTGTTTAGAGAGGGATTTTATGTAGCGGTTAATGCTTTACGGACCAATTTTGGCCAGTTAAATGGATAACGATCCGTTTGCTAACGTTTTTTGACAATTTTTAGTAGGAAGTTGTTCTCGGCGTTCGGTTATTTATTTATTATCGAAATCAGTCAGTAACGCCAGCCCAGCTTTATTTCTTTTATACATTCAATATTATTATTATTCAATTTATAAAAACCGTTTATTTATTAACAAGTTCAGCTGTGTAATTATTATTACGCATGACAGCTGTTTCGCCTAGTTTGATAATGCCGTTGGAAGGCGAAATAGCTGTCACGCGTAATAACAATTAATAATTACATAGAAGAGCTTGTTTATAAAAAATGTATTTTTTTTTAATTGAGTAATAATATTATTATTTTTAAATTGGATAATTATATTACAAAAAAAATTATAATGGGGTTCTACAAATTAAACTTAATAAAAATAAACAAGTTATTATTAACACTACATTTCTAAGCTCTGAGATCAATACTGCAAGCAGCTGGCGATTTTACAGGAATCTCCAAGTCGACGCATCAAGTAGTGCATTGTTATACGGAGAGTGACCCAAGTAATAAAACTTTCGGACTAAATGTAACCGATGACCGCTAGTAATGCACATTTGTTTATAACATGTAAAATAAGATAACGAACGGATACCGTCCGTTACGTAACTGAAATTTGGTACTTTCTTTATAAAACCGGCCCTAAGGATATAAAAAATCCCTTTTTTTGTAAATTACTTCTTTTTTATATTTCTTGGGCATTAACTGTGTAGCAATTTCTAGACATTTTGTTTTGAAGAGTTTTATTTGAATCCTATAATTTCAATACCCGCTATATCCGATTTTTTGACAAAATGATCTGAGTATGACATCTTGTTCATATTTTTGCTAGGAACAAGACTAACCCAAAATTGAGTTTCAAAACCTCCCTTATCATGACCAAAAACCATGTTAAAACTGCGAGTGAGAAACAAAACCCCCTACACTAGTGGACTTAAGTATGGACACTTTTCGAGATTTCTTGTATCTTGTCGTTTGCCTTATAAAAAACTACTTATTTTGTTACGGAACCCTTCTAAGTTTTTTTTTTCGCGTTCCTTGTTGATTAATAAACATACAATACGATATGCCATATGGTGATTCAAAATTATTATCATTCAAGAAGTTACTATCAAAACCCGCTATATCGGAATTCAACCAATCACGAGCAATTATTTTGTCAAGATGGCGGATGAAAAAACACGCTCCTCAGGTCAGTTGAGTTTGAAAAGCCTCTATATTCCTTATAAATTACGAAGTGGGTATCAAAATCCGCTAAATCCATTTTATTTATCCAAATTAATTAAATATTTCTAGACATACATTGCAAAATGAACATTTTCGAATGTATATTACTCCAATTCATTATATAAAAGGAATTTTTTTTTTTTTATTTACGATAGAGATGTGACAGTTTTTGCGGTTTTCTCCGAATCAGTGAAAGTTGATATAGCGGATATAGAAAATGAACGACTCATTTCACATGTACATTTGTTACTTAATCATTACATAGTATAAAATGAAGTCGCTCAAAATGTATGTGCGCGTTAATCTTTTAAACTACGCAACGGATTTTCATGCGGTTTTCACCAATAGATAGAGTGATTGAAGAGGAATGTTTATATGTATAATACATGTAAATTATATTAGAGAAAAGCCGAGAAATTCAAAGAAAACATATTTTTGTGCGATTTAAAACGGCTGGCGGGCCGTACTATTAACTTTTGAAATTCGTTCTACGAATGAAATTGGAAAATAGATGTCCTAGAGTAAGTAGGTATTTGATTTTCCCTTTTCAAATATCCAGTGTTGCATTGCAAGCATTGTATAATTAGTGGCGATCGCTCGAATTGCATTACATAGTATAAAATGAATTCGCTCAAAATGTATGTGCGCATAGATCTTTTAAACTACGAACCAGATTTTCATGCGGTTTTCACCAATAGATAGAGCGATTCAAGGGGAAGGTTTATATGTATAATACATGCTTATTATAGTAGAGAAAAGCCGATAAATTCAAATATTCAATTCAGGCAGCGGGCAGCTGGCAAGCGGGTGGTGTGGATTTTATGAAGATTGGGTAATGGCGTTGTGTTTCGTTAGCCACAGCAACGTGTGGCCGGGTCTGCTAGTTAAGTAATAAAATAAAGTGCTTATTCTTATTGATGGGCGACATGTAATTTTTATGTTAAGTCTAATCCGCGGACTAGTCAACGCCACGGTACCTGCTAATCCTGCAGTGACAAAAGATGACACTACGTTTTGACAAAAAATAATTTTGACTCACTTAAATTGTATTTTCAAATTAAAAACCTGTACCTCACTACATCACAAGAGTTAACACTTTTTCACTAACACCTACATTTTAACATAGAGTAAAATAAATCAATCGAAGATAAATATAATCTAACTAGCTGGTTCCCGGCATGCTTTGCTATGCCATTTCATAAAGAAATTGTTTCTCCCTGCGTGTCCTTTCCCATTCGTCCCGTTCCCGATCCCCTTCCTCCACCCCTTCCTCTCCCGCGTCCCCTTCCCCTTTTGCGTTCACACTCCGTCTCCCCACTCCACTCTCCCCCTTCCCCCGTCCCGCGAACCCTCCTCCCCCTCCTAACTCTCGCATTCCATACATTCAGTCCCGGTACATTCAGTTTTCAAACAGCTCGCGTGCCACCTATCGCAATTTTTTTATACAAATTTCATAATGCCAGAGCTTACCAGTAGTTTTATACAAACCTTGTCTTAACAATAACGAACACACAATAAAAAAAATATCCAATTTGGTACAGTCGTTCGGAAGTTATGCGCGTACATACATTTCGGCGATTCGTTTTTATTTACATAGATAGATAGATAGAAGATAGATAGATAGATAGATAGAAGATAGATTAGCAAAAGATTAGTCGGTCAATTAGATACCTAGGTACATAAACAATAATGGTGTGTTATTTTTTCTCTTTATTGCTTTTTATTTATTTCAGGATTCAGGTGAGAACATTTTTATAAAAATAAAAGAAATAAAGAATAAAAAGAGAGTAGCATCATGTGCTTTCTTCTTCTCGTATTTTAGTGTTGTAATTAGTATCTACGTACATTAAATAATCATTTCGGCTATAATATAATTTGTATTAAAAATAATAAACGCCCGCGTCCATTTGTCTGACGTACATTTCTTCTTTTGAGAAGAGCAACTTGACACATGACAAGCGCTGGACGAGTTAATTATAAAAGAAACTCGAACAGTAGATATTATTTATATTCGTTCAATAGACAAAATGAGACTCGAAACGCCGACTCGATAGATAGCCACTGAGAAACTAAAAACCAGAAGAAAAGACTTGGAAGATATTCTATTGAAATTGAAATCCTAGACCTACTCGCTACACGACCAGAGATGAAATTGATAAATTAGTATTATAGTATGTACTTATCTACTCTTACGAATGCTGCGGAGTATTGTGACATTTCGACAATTGAAACAGGCGACAGTTTGAGATGGTTAATTATAGTTTGGTATAAATCTAGAATTTCGGGCGTGAAAAATGGCATCTGATGCCAATCTTTTATCTTTCTTAGATACTATTCTCGACACAAAGTCTTGTTTTTTTCGTGCATGCAGGTTTCTGTGTGTTATAACTTTTCTGTGGCCAATAAGAAAATATGCCAAGGCATAAAGAAGAAAATAGCCAATGGCCATCTAGTGATTCTGACGGAAAATCGTACAGGGTTTGCTGATTTATTCTGATCAAGTAATAGGTATTTACTGATCGATCAATACTTAGGAAAAGTAACTAAACTAACTTACCATCACGTCGTTTTCCGCAGGGGTAGGCAGAGAGGACGGACCACCAAACAACTCGGTCTTGGCACACATTCTTTGCCTCATTCACACTCATACTTCTTCTATCATTCTGACTCTTGACATGACCCGACTCAAGTATCTAATTCACTCAGTCGTGCAATTTCTTCCTCGGGCGACCCCGACTTCTTCTACCATTCACGTTTGCGTCATATATTTTCTTACCCTCGCTTCCTCATTCATTCGCTCTACGCAAGGAGTTTAACGAGAAAACTGACGAGATAATTTTTATTCTTACTTCCCCTTGTGGTGATTTTTTTTAAAGTTACGCTATGGAAATGACCCAAATATTATTGATAGAGATTTTTTTATACCGCACAAGAGTCCCAACTGCTCCCAACCATCTAAAGTCAGTGTGACTATGGCATCCTTAATTGGGATATGCAGTGAGGCTGAAGGTAGCGCGATGGGGGAGGAGAAGATGAACAGGAGGTGGGAAGTGCACGGCTATTTGGATCTAGTCACCAAACACGGCTAAAGCCATCTCAAGCAATTTTATATATATAATTCTAAACGGTGCTCCTCACGTGCCACAAATATAATACACAATGTATTATTTCTATGTTATATTTAACGAATGAATCGTAAAATTCCACTACAAAATAAAATTGACTTTCGCATGTCGGAATTTGAACCCGCGACCTCCGGATTCGCAGTCAAGGATCGTAACCAATTAACCACGGAAGTCGACAAAGGTGTAAAAATATGGACATCTGTAGGTGGTTTTATAGATTGGCGGGGATTTAATGTTCATTGTCAAATATTAACGTGGGAATTGGAACGTTAAGTCTTAAAGCTGGTCGGCTGACTTCCACCATGGTGATCATGGAGTCCACCATGGCATGGACCATTGACCAGAGACTATCCAACCACCACCACCAGCACCAACCCCTCGGTCTGGATCTGTAATCTGTTTGGCAGCGGAAGGCGGACCAGAGGCATAAATCATACAAAGCCTGGCGGTTTGCTTAACACTTTTGGAACCAGAGAAAAAATGTTTTCTTAAATTTGAGAAATAAATCGGGTAAAATGATAAAGTAAAAATATAAAAATAAATTGTAACTAGGTATGTAGTTACTCCCTACAAACTAACAGATTTTTTGCTTTACTGGTAATATAATATTGTGTTAAATTATAACAAGTTTATCTATCTATTGTCTATGAATGTCTATGAATGCGATCATCACCGCCATGACTGCCTGGATGGAATCTCCCCTGATGACCCTCTGGAGACGGGAGACGATGAAATACCCTCCGTAAACGGCTATTTACATTCATTTTAGTGTTTGATACATACATAATTTTTTTTTTCTCAGTTTCATTTTTCATGCTTATTCGTTTATTTTATTTTATTTATGTGTTGTTATTTAATTTTTACCTTGACTTATTATTTATCTTTTTTTGTTATTTTACATTATGGAATGTATTGCATTGCACTTCCCCTGCATACATTCTGGAAACGTATAAAAACGTATAAACGTTACATTACTTATATTATTATTATTATTATAACGGTTCCAAGCCAACTCGGAATGAAAGCAACTCAAAAACACCTAAGAAAGGTCATTAAAAGCCATGAAAAAATAATTTTAAATTAGCCGGTAACCCTAACCTAACTTAACCTATTTAACCATTTTTTTTTTTTTTTTTTTTATCATCACTCTTAATGATCTTTCTAAGGTGCTTCTGAGTTTCATTCTGAGTTGTCCTGTCACCGTCTTAACATCAAGCACACTAAGTTCGGTTGTCGATGCACCGGTGCATGCGTGAAGTGATGTGAAATATTCCTGCGTAATGCAACAAACAAGTCATAAAGAGGGTAAAAAAATAATAATAATAATTCAATATTTGAAATGTACATTTCTTAGTCAAAACTATATTGAGAGATATCGATATTTTTCACATGTTTTACCACTAACGGTATTATTTGAAAAATAAATTTAAGACTTGACTCTAACTAGTTAGCAAAAAAATATTAATATTTATTTTTGAACGGCAAAATTTTACTAATACATTCAGCTATACAAATCCGACAACTATAATATCACGTGATTTTTCAAGGGTCTGTGCTAGTCTTCCATTTACCTACCTATTTATGTATATATAGAAGAGTCTCTGTGGCAAATGGGCGACGTTGATCTGATTCGTATACAATCTACGGTTTTATTCCGAGATTTACAAACTGTTACACACTTGACCTTCAAAACAAGAGGGAGATAGCTGTGCCACCCCCAATTCCAGTTTCCTTTCACTTAAACTAATTTTGAGCTAGTTTTGAACTTTGAACCTCATTATCGTGTTCATAATATTTTGAATTTGAAAAGATGTATTCTATACATGATAAATACCACTAGTAGTGGCGTGGCTCTATACATATAAATACAAATATCATCCATCTCATTTTTCCCTTTCAGTCACATTTCATACCTAGTACCTACCAACTACTTTGGTAAATGGCGGAGGGAAAAAAACGGTTCGATGATCACCACCCTAGAGATATTTTGCAAACGTTCTTTACCTACTGTTTACGTACTGATCATTAAGTAAATTAACAAACTAACTAACTAACCATCACGCCATTTCCCCGCAGGGGTAGGCAGAGAGGACGGACCGCCAAACAACTCGGTCTTGGCACACACTCTTTGCCTCACTCACATTCATACTTCGTCTCATACACACTCTTCTATTATTCTGACTTTTGATATGGCCCGTCTCCTCGGCCATGTCATCCTCGGGCGTCCCTGACTTCTTCTACCATTCACATTTGCGTCATATATTCTATTTACAATACTTTCTTCGTTCATTCGCTCTACATGCCCAAACCATCAGAGGGTCCCTTTCTTAACCTTACTCATTATGCTTACATCAGCCTTACAGTCTTTGCGGATATCCACATTTCTCACACGATCATACATGGTTTTACCACACATACGCCTCAGGTATCTCATTTCAACAGCATTCAGTTTACTTTCATCCTTCCTCTGCCAGTTACATGCCTCACTGCCATACATCAGGGTAGGTACCAGGATTGGATGTGGACTGTTAGATTCGCTTCTTTTGACAGTTTTTTTTATTAGCGCCAACGGCATTCAGTCCTCCATTAATGGAGTTACCGGCATTTACCCTTTTTCAATATCTCTATCAGCCTTCCCATCTCTCGTAAACATACTATCCAGATACACAAACTCTTCCACCTGCTCCAAGTATTCATCATTCACGACTATATCGCACACTGTTTTCGTACTCTCTCTTTCAAAACCATGACTTTGGACATACTTACATTCATCATTAACTCATTCTTCATACATACTTCGTTCATCCTAAACACGAGAGACTGTAGATCTTCCATAGTGTTAGAAATCACCACCGCATCATCAGCATACAACAGGCAACATACTTTCAGACTAAATTAACAAACTATTGTTAATAGGCACCTGCCAACTCAAAGTGTACTTATGGACCAATAAAGCTGTCCGGGTGAAATGCACAGGTTTACAAATTAACCTCCTGCTATCCCCTACCGCTACTATGCCTCTTTTACAATCATTCCCTCTCTCCCACCGCTCCGTCACACTCCCATGGGTGTCCTTTCCCATCCTCCCGTGTCGTCTTCCCCTTCTGCGCCCCCCTTCCACCTTCCTTCCTTCAACTTCCTTTTCCCTCTACCGGATTCCCCTCTCTAAATCCCTGCTGCTAAACTAAATGAAATACACACATTTTTCAAAAAACTTGCGCGCCACTCATTTTATTTTTTTATACAAATTTCATAATGTATGGGTATCAAAGTGTTTTAGTATTCGGCTAGCAATAAAGCCGGGCGATGTGGAAGGAATCAAACTAAACATGGCTGACATAGTTCCATCAAAAGTCGAGCGCTTTTTCGGGCTTATTCTCCCTTTGTGTCTGCCGGCTATAAATTATATTTTTAATGCATTCCTAGGGCCGCCTCGTAAACCAACCGATCCGTACCTGTGCAGTTTAAAGCCAACCGGAATAACCAAATTCTCAGTATAACCCATTAATAAATTAATACTACAATAATACAAATTTTAAATGTATAATTCGAGGCGATAAAAGCGCCAGAGATGTTAAAGAGTGGAATATTAAAAAGCGCCGTAAAGTTTCGAGTTAAAGCGCAGTGAAAAAAGCTCGGTAAGTAGAACGTATAACGTACCCAAACGTCCCAAACGGACGATATGTAAATTATGGCATCAGAACAAAAAACTTGCATTGGTACCTATGGGTTTCAGTACGGATTGTAAAGCAATATAATATGAATGGAGATCGATAAAAACCAATGAATCAATACAACAGTCAAACGAAAAGGTTGAGACCAGTTGAGACTTATAAAATATTAAGATAAAACTTTGAAAACACCAAGACTTTTTGATGTTTTTAACACGTGTTGTTTTGAGATTCATGACTGTATAAAATATATAAGGCACTACTATATTTATTATTTGGTGAAACTAAAGCAAAACCCGTTAATTTAATATATTTACTTTACTTCTTCTAACACAGCAAACATGTTAGTTTTTCGTTGATTCATGTCGGTTTTTTGCTCACGAAACATGTTGGTTTTGTAAACAATAAAAGTGGTAAAAACGAAGTAATTTATTAATTTAAATATTTACTTTAATTTAACTTTTGATTAAATGAATGGAATAATGAAGTGGAAATTAACCCACTTCCCGGCAGACATACTCATTGTCCACGACGATGCAGTCTATCAATTTATAGTGGCAATCATGCAAACATCCGTGGACATTATGGTATACGCGTTTTTCTGAAAACCGAAGAAATTAAAGCATTTTTTGGTCGTAGCGCGGTAGATTCCGGACATTGGACACCTCCTTTTTTAGCCAAAGTTTCGGACAGCGTTATAGTGTCCATCATCAGGTGGTAGCATTTTTTGTTTTGTCAAAAAAGAAATTTGAAAATAGATATATTATAGACAAAAACTTTGTTCTTAACGGTTGATCTTACACGTTGGTTGATTTCCCTCGGGGCTCATGTCATCTTTGGGGATGCTGTGTGGAGGATCTTTTTAAGGAAAAGACAGAGACGAAGTTCTTGGAAGGAAAAGGTAAAAGGGGCGGGTAGAACTGGGAACATGATAAAGGAAGAAATTGCACCTTAATAGTAGATTAATTCCGGTAGGAGAGAGCAATCAAAAAAAGCAGAAGAAAATAGTGACAGGTGCATTACAGATAGACATTGCCGTGAAATTAAATTTAACAAAATTTATCAACAAATGATTATGTATTGTGTTATTTTTATTAAATTAAAGAAAAATTGTAGAACCTGCAGATAAAAGCCGCCTTGTGGCAGTTTTGCGAGAAAACTTTTACCTCGTTATATCAATGTTTTATAATAAATACCTCTTATCGAGACAAGAATATCTCACATTGAGACAAGTGGCACAGAGTCCAGACTGGCAGCAATTAATTCGATAAAACTGAATGTGCTTGACTTACTGGGTCCTCAGAGTGAATGCGGCCGATGTGATGCTGGATGGAAGATGAAGTCCCTTGATGATCTCCTGCCACAGCTTCTTGTTGATGACGTCAACCAGACCTCCCCTGGCGATGACCAGGTTGTACAGCTCGAACAGATCCAGCACCGACTTGGCCATGATGGGAAGTCTGTTGATTGGGGTCCCTGGAACAGAAAAAATATTACTTTAGAACGAGCTATCGAGAATTGTGGCAATTAATTGTAATTGTGTTTGCTCACACTTATCCAGAATGTGTACCTAATTTTATTAAGATATGTAAGGGTTTACTTTGTACCTACATAATGCAAACAAGGTTGTTAAGGGAATTTACTTAATATTTCGATTGATGATGAAGGAAATATATACGTATTGTGCTACTGCCGTTGACTGAAAATGTGTAAAGTCGATGATTCCAGGCGAAGTAACAGAAAATCATTTGATCGCCCAAAAATACTAGATGCTTTAATTAAATACTGCGAATAGGACACATCTTGCTATAATCTGGCACTTTTTAAAAAATGTTTTAAGGTTTAAAAGCTCCTACTTACAAATACAAACCTCTTTTACAGATGAAATTTTATTGCATAATGCGGTAAATTCCTAGGTTCTTTAAATAATGACCGGAAAACATTTTAGTATTTGTATCTGAACTTCACAAAATAAAATAAAACATGCATTTAGACGTTTTTTTTTTTGCATAATTCATTTCCGAATGTTACACACGTTTTTAAGCCCCCGCATTCCGAATTTCTACAGTATTTTGAATTTCTAAAAAAAGATATGTTTTTTTTTTCAAGATAATATCTATACATTAAATTCGTAGAGCCGAAACGGTAATTATGTGAAATCTCTGGATAGAAAATAATCTCAAAGTATGCTCCGAAAATTGTTAAAAACACATTTTGTTCTATTATTTGATATATTATGGTTATGAAAAAACACTGTTTCTTTAAACGCAGTATAAACCTATTTCGAGAGATTACTAAACTATTTTAAACGAGTCGTGTTTTATTAAACATTTTCAGAATTTTCGCTTAATTATTATCGTTTTTAATATTAGTGCGCTTCCTCTACCATTCGTATTTAAAAAGCCGGGCCCGCAAAGAAGAAGATGGAGAGATACGAAATTACGAATGTTAGAGGAGAGCGATAACATTTACAGCGACAAAATCGATGCGAAAATGTTTAATAAAACACGACCCGTTTAAAATAGAGCAAAAATCTCGCGGGCATTATCTTAAACAGCATTTAAAGAAACACTGTGTTAATAATAATTTTTGGAGCATACTTTGCGATTTATTTCTATCAAGGGAATTTTATATAATTTGCGTTTCGGCGCGGGCAAAGTCTAGATATTATATTCAAGAATAACATATATTTTTTAAGAGCTTTAAAACTTACCGTGTTTAAGGGAAATATGTAATAAATCGGTACAAATCCGGGTTGCGGGCCCTTAAGAGATGGCGAAAGAGGTTAAAATGAGTCTATCAGCTGAATGTCTGTAATCATTATTGTACTCAAACATTTAGGTGTATAACTTGTACGAATTTGTTCCGCATCATTCAATTCAAATCTAAAGCGAAACCGGGTAGTAAAACTAGTAAACTATAAGCCACCAAGTTCAAAACAGGTACATAACATTTCAACGTTCTCAGAATCGCACTTATGGAAGTAGGTACCTAGATTCTCAATATTGCAGTAAGAATTAGGCAAATCTCCATAAAACACAAATACCCTCCGGCGAACATTAACGGCCTCCCGTTCATGAAAGTGGTCCCGTTGCTCCTTTTTGAGGAGATGTCCATCGCCTTGCTAAATGTCCCATTGTCGGCAATAAAGCCATCGCAGAGGACATTAACTTAACGCGACTGGATGAATAATAAAGCCGAGATTATTCAAGGAAAGCGAAAGGGAAAAGCATTATTCAGACATAAAAAAGTAGTTGTAAAAAAAATCGCACGCTTTCTGTAAAATAGCAGTTTGCAATTTTCACATAATGAAACAGCTATGTATTTAGAATTTCAGTGTTTATAAAATGTAGACTACGATAATTTTATTATAAAAAAATGTAAGTTTCTTTGTTGTCCCTTATGCACTCCTATATTATTTATCTGATGGTGAGTTGAGTGCGCATGCCCGCGAAAGGCCAGGAATGTGGAAGGGGAAGGCGTGAGGGAAGGGGATGCGAGGGGGGAACGGAGAAAGAAGTGAGGACGCATGGAAAGGACACGCACGGTGGAGGTAACGGAGGGGTGGAGGACGAGGGAGGGGCAGAGGGAGAGATTGAAAAGGAGGTACAGTAGCGGGGGTTAATTTGGAAAATCCATACTTCCCACAGGGACAGCTGTATGTGGGCATTATCTAAGCACCACAAGGAAAAATAAAAAATATATTGTGTATCCAAAATCACTTCAAAAACAGAATTAAAACATAAACACTTTCTTTTTTTTAGTGGCTTGCAACACATGCAAGGTTAATATAAGATAATACTTATTTTGTGGCAAAACTTATTTTGTGTAATTTCAAAACTTATTGTGTGTAACCGCAAAACTTATTTTGTGTAACTTCAAAACTTGTTTTGTGTAACTTCAAAACTTATTTTGTGTAACTTCAAAACTTATTTTTTGTAACCTCAAAACATATTTTGTGTAACTTCAAAACTTATTTTGTGTAACTTCAAAACTTATTTTGTGGCACCATTTTAATTCAAAATTAATAGGATACCTAGTTTTAACCACGTTTGTTGTAAAACCAACAAATTTCGTAAGCAGTGCTTAGTTCATCAGGGTTTACTTAAAACTTTAAAGTTTACAGAATTTAAACAATTCATAAACAACTTAATATTCAAGTTGCATTGTGATATGTTCTGTTATGACATTATTATGGACCAGTTGCTTCAAAGAACTGAAATAATAATTTTTTTTTTTTTTCTTTATTAGGAACATTTACAGGTTTATAACTTTACATGCATTAAAAAATCACAAATTACAATAATTAGGTTATAAACCCAATAACGAATGTTCACATCATGCACCAATAATAATTAAAAAGTCTATAATTATAAAGTTTTTTTTTTGTTTAGCTTAATAATATATAGTTAGGAACTAGATATGTCTAGGGATAACCTAGCTATACTGTCTAGTATATAAAGATAAAGATACAGACAAGATAAGATAAGATAAAAAACAGAGTAGAAAAATAACTAAATGTATATACATATATTATAATAATAATGAAAATTGAAAAACACCAGACGTAATGTCGAAAGCGTTATATGTAAATATATATATAAAAATATAAGGAAAAGAAAAATAAAAGAATAATAATAATAGAACTTAAATAGAAGAATTGTTAGTGCATACTAAATTGAAGCTGGAAGAAAAATCTTAATAAGGGTTGATCTAATAAATACCTACGTAAGGTTATTTATTTTTTTTTTCTTTATTCCTTGCTTTGATGGTTCCATACCTAATTTGGGGATTTTTCGACCACCATGCTAGGCGTGTTATGGTGGTCGATGAAATGAATGCAAAGAGTGAGCAACATATTAATGTACGCGAATAAATCGAATAATGCATCAATGTTGTTCGTTGCACGAGCAATTTCCAAGATGGTGTATTCGCGCACGCGCCCCATACGCCACGAGGCCGGCCGCCCGGAATAAGTTTTATAGCGAAATCCCCCGTTTTATTGCGTTTCTCGCTATGTAATCCGCCATAAAAGTGCGCGATAAAGAGAGCGAAGAGCCAATAATGCGCCGGGAATTTGCTCGCCGGACATTGTAAGCTTATTTCTTACTTTGTTAGCGAGGGGTATGACTTCTCAGAGAGAAGGTCAGTCGAACGTACATAGTTAATTAGTAGATAGTTTGGTGGGTCCTTGTATACCTCACAACATAATATAACAATTAAAATATTTTGTGGGAAAAATTGAAGAAGGTATTTGAAGAAAGACTATTTCAGTATTCCTTCAGCTATTTTAATCGTTTTTTTTAGTCAGATAGAGTGATAGAGGATTGCCGGCAGCTTTTACAGATTATTCTTATACAAAATCGTAATTTTAACAATGTGAAATAAATAAAAAAAATCGGGATTCAATAGCAAATCTAAAACGGTTCAGTTTGAACAGTTCAATATTTTAACCCTTCAGGCCTCGTGCATATTCTTTCAGACGGTTAGAAAATTTCTATTTTGCAATAAAATCCATGATAAATGAAATATTTCTGAATGTATCCAAAAACTAAACACTGTTTTTGAAAGCTGGTGACAAAAGCTTTCAAATGTCGTTATTAGAAATAAACGTATATTAACATTTTTAATGCAAACATAAAAAAGTTTTGAAAATGGCTCGCCTTACATTTTTTCTAACTAAAATTACTGGTAACGATAAAAATAAAAACATATAAAAATAATCTCAGTTTTTGATAAATTCAAAAAAAAAATTTATATTTCACGCAGTTTTATCGTTTTATCTCAAAGTGCGGTCGGAAATTTTGGTTTCATATAGTTGTACATTTTTATATGGTTTACTCCTAGATTCGAATATAAAGCGTGGTGTTTTCTCTTTTTAACACCGGTTAGGGAACGTACCCATACTATGTGACACGTTTAGGGGGGGGGGGGGTCTTCAAAATGTCATGCTCGGTACAAATGAGCGGCGGGTTGCTTAGGTTTTTGGTCACCGGGGGGGGGGTTAAAAATTGCAAAAAGTTGGTCACGTGGTATGGGTACGTTCCCTTAGAACTTAGATCAAATTTCTCACTATGACAGTAATGGAGATAAACGATTTCCGAGACCTAAAGCGAACAAAATGGCCTGAACGGTTAAACTTGTTTATTCCTATGATATCCATCACAAACTACAAAACGCATTTTTTTTTAAATTACAATGACTGTTTGTAGAAAAAAGGTTGCTAAAGGTTGTAAGGCAATACGATCATTTGTCGAATTTCCTTCCTCAATCCAATCTCGCATTTCACAATTTGTTTAAAAATAAGTACCTTCCTGCCCGCGTTACCTTCACGTCCAAACACACATCACCACAGTCGCAGGTCGGGTTTCAATCACCCGGGCCATTGCTTATTGGAGGTTACCGCCAACAAAACACTTTGTAGCGAGATGTAGAGGTGAGAGGTGAGAGGTAGGAGGTGTTGGTTCGAGTCTGGCCACGGCCAATAGCCACTAGGGCCGCTGCGTGCCGGCGGGACATTTCCACCGATTCGATCCATCGACGCTTTATTATTTTATTCCAGGCTGGAGGGAATGGAAAGTCTGCGCAGGGCAGAACGAGGATTTTACTGGAAATTAGGGGTCGAAAGACAAAAACCAGAAGACTTTTCAGACTTTTCAAGGAAAGGGGACATTGATGTTATTCTGAGTCGTTTAGTGAAACGTCATTGCAATCCACTTTCGTATTTGCAAATTACTACCATCCACATAACTCCCTCCTAATCCTAATGGCTTCAAGGACAAAGTGCCTGATTTTTAACAAGGTTCTCGCCATTTTCCAAATCAATCCAGTTCATAAACTCACAATTCACAATATTTCAGTTTGCATAAAAACACACTCCACCACAACCTACACATCTGCCCTAACAGTGGAGGTTATCCACCTCTTACCCGCCCTGGTATAAGTAACAGATGGTTACTCCTTCAAGGCTCTCGCAAGATTCTAATTTTTATGTTAAACAAAGCTACATTTATTTATTTTGAACGAATCTAGACCTCCAGTGTCCTTGCATACGTTGTTAGTAAGCAGTGTGCAAGTGCTTGGCAGGAAAAACCAAACGCCAAAAAAGTAGGTTAGTAAGACAAAAATAAATTAAATAGGGGGCAAAAGAAGAACTCATTCGTAAAACACATCTGCCCTGATAATAGTCAATGTAACGATAGACAATGTTGTCTAAAGAAGGAGGAAGTGCAACACTACATAATATCAAAGATAAATCACTACAGCCTAGTTTTGCTTTTTTTAAGTCGAAATGATTTACCTACCTAACCAACTATTATAGTATATTTATTACATAACCTAATTATTGAAGTGAAAACTTATTTAGCACCGTTAAATTTGAAACTCGATGAAACCTAAAATAGTGACACCAAAATGAGACAACACAAATATTTACAGAATTTAGCCTGCGAGAAAATGAGATAGGACAATCAGTCTCCTCTTCGTGGGGTGTATTATAGATTGTAGCCTATCGGTCTCATCTTTGTGAGATTCTTCTAGTCGCCCCACTTTTGTCATCTTTAGTTTTTTTAAGGTTTCACTTCTACCGCATGTGAATTGCACACTCTGATTTTTATTATTACAACCCTGAAAGAGAAATCTTCAGACAGCTATGAACAAAGAACACCTGAAGAAAAGTCACTGTCGCGTAAACTAGGGTGAACTTATCTGCCTACATTTCGAAAATTTGCTACATTCAGCTAAAAAAAAAAGGTTCTGAATATCACAGTAGCTACTTAGTTTTTTAAAACCATGGTTTAGTAGATATCATGATTTATTATTAAAGAGAGAAAATATCTAGATATAAGCGGAAAATAGTTAGGTACCCACTTATAACTTATAAATGCAAATTTTCGGTTTGCTAATGCGTCTCTGCGCTCAGTGCATACAAAGTGCATTACCGACAATGCAACAGGCGACCATTGGATAAGGTGGAGTTCACACTGTTTACGATCTAACGAAAAACACTTACTCCATCGAGAGGCGATTGTGATCGACGCGTGTGAACGCAGAGCTTGTTCCAATACAAATTCTCCACTTTCCGGCCACAGAAGCTTTTGTTGTAGCACAATGCGCAATAGTTCCAAACATGACCTTAAGTCAATAAGGTACCTTACAAAGGCGAACAACGAGAAAATAATCTTAATTATTTGGAGCAGCTCAACCGGTAAAAGGCGAGCCTCAATAACCGTACGAAATATTAGTAAAGAAAGGTTACAGTGTTGACAAAAAATTGTTTGGTTTTGCAGTCACTAATCCACAAAGACCAGAGTTTATTAAAAAGGAAACGTTTTTTTATAGAGCACTAATTAAACCTACTCTTCAGCTTCGCCCAAAGCAATAATTGAAAAGTACAGAACAAGCATTGTGGCTGCGGAGAAAACCAGAAATATATCATTTTTAAATCAGATTTTGGACGTATCGACTCTTTTCCACAAAAAATTATAAATGGATTTCGAAAGATTGTTCTTTTATCTACCATTCGCATGTTTTAAATTTTGAGTAAAAATGTTTATTTTTAGTATAATAAGGTTACACCATAGGTTGTTGGCAGATTTGTTAAATTTTCAAAAAAGATTTTGTATTATACCACACCCATTTTAAATCATATAATCATGCAGTAAAATAAATCAATACATTATCTGGGTATCGCATGTTTAAAAGAATTTTAATTTTAATTTTTCGAAGAAAACTTCTTCTAAAAGGTTGTTACTTTGTGATGTCATTATTTATTTATTAAAAGAAAATAACTTAGTTTACATCACTTTATTTTTTATATTTTATACTATCAACATGTTTCGTGAACCATGTTCACTTCTTCAGGAATAAAAGTATACTAAAGTTAAAAAATTAATTATAGATTACATATGGAGAGAAGAAATTGAAGGAGGGGGAAGGGTTGACAATGGTGGGAGTTTCGAAAAATTGGGGATTACCAAGCTATTAGAAAGGCCGGTTAAGTGGGAAGATATTTAAAACAGGGTTAACAAAATTTTTTTGCTTATTAATTATGTCAGCTTTGGAATTTACATAAATTAATTATTTATTTTAATAAATTTTAATTTTAGTTTCAATAAAATCATTAAAAAATATGTACGTACATGTGTTTCTCGACGAAAATTGGTCCATTTGTGTATTTTTTTCCGCACTTACAAACTAATATACTTCAGATTTTTCAGATTAACTTTCTTATTTAACTTAGACATTATTGAAAAATGATAAATACTTATAATCAAAAAATAAACACAAAAAGTACATTATTTTAATAGTTTTATCATCACGCCTTTCAGCATTTTTCGATGTGGGTATAAATTAAAGCAAATTTGGAATGAAATAAAATCGATAGTGAGTTATAGATTTTAAAAAGCTGGTACATTTATTGGATAC
This sequence comes from Limnephilus marmoratus, assembly GCA_917880885.1. Lineage (NCBI taxonomy): Eukaryota > Metazoa > Arthropoda > Insecta > Trichoptera > Limnephilidae > Limnephilus > Limnephilus marmoratus. Next base: position 21,147,937 of record OU862924.1, on the reverse strand, counting down.
CCAACATATATGCCATAGGTCACCCCATCGCTACGTTCGCTTAAGTTTGATGCTCGGGTTCATGGGGTGAGGTTTGTCTAGGTCTTGGCGGCGGATATATTTGCCCATCTACTGCATGGCGGACCGGATCGGGAAAGTTTGGTTGGGGGAGACCTCTTGATTTCTGCAGCCGGACTCTTTCGACCCATCGCCTTACATCGCTTTGGGAGGAACGAATTGACACATCCGTCATTCCTGGACACACTGACCCCCACTACCTACCCACCTCTCGTACCTTTTTCCTTCCCAGAACTTTATCTCATTACTTTACCTAAAAAGACCCTCCACACAGCAGCATAATATCACACTCGGTAGAAGTGAAACCTAAAGTAGACAAGAGTGGGGAGGATGCGAAGCACCGCACAAAGAGGAGACCGATTAAAGTACCTCATTCTCTCGCAGGCTAAATCCTGTAGATGTTTGCGTTTGTCTCTTTTTAGTGTTGCTATTTCATCGAGTTTCAAATGTATTTCAGCATTGAGCTAGAATTTGAGACCGAAAAAGCTGCGCAAAATGCTGACGCTAGATCTTATGGTTAGAATTTTCGCAGCAAACAAGAACTTAAATTGTTTGATAAAGTGATGAGAAAGAACACTGCAAAAGTAACGAAGATTTATCGCAAGTAGTCAAGTTATTCAATAAACATGACTGGAAAATACCAACGTAGGGGATGTTACCGATCACACCCAACCGATAAATCACAATTCGCAGCACTGTAAGAATTTTCTAATCGTCTGCCTTCAACATGAAACGAATAATATGATAATTCTTACATCACATCGTCTAGTTTTTAAGCCGGAATAATTCTAACAAAGCACATGACGTCAGTCATTTATTAAATCCAGTAATAAAACGGCGGCCGAATATATTTTCCGTCAGTATAATTACACAACAATGAATCAGTTCCGAATGCGTTGTGGATTTTTTATACGACACATGTAAAACTTATATAAATCACATTGAAAAACAAAAGTTGACGCGGACTAATGCTGTATAGGTAAGTTATAGGTAGAGAACAGAGGCGTGTCGCGATTATTTGTTTTGACAATTTTAAAACTTTATACATATTGGGTAGGTAGGTATTATTATTATTATTACATCGGAAAAAACTTTAATTATCTTCCTTAAATTTCTTAATTACTAAAATAACATTCAAGAGATTGAGCTTCAAACCGCTTTTTAAAAAGGTTTGCACTTATCATTTTCTGGTAGTATAATTGCTGAAAAAATCTACATCGTACAAAAAGTAAAATAAAATAAGGTGATTGATTACAAATAGAAGAATGGACCATGAAGACTATAAGTGGGTATGAAACCATCATAAAGTTCTGTAGGTCCCAAAGAATGCCAGATCACAGAAAAACTTGACCGGGAGGAAGCCCCAGTAGAAGCCAACGTAAAGAGGGACCAAGGAAGGAGAGAGGAAAGAAGAATGCAGAATGAAGCGAGTAGAGCAGATTCATGGAGGTCAAATCCCACCGAGTTGTAAATTAAGTAACTAATCAACAGGCCGTTTCTCTGCAGAGGGTAGGCAGACGGACCTCCAAACGATTCGATCCGGGCACACACTCCTTGTCTTATTCACATCGTTGTGCAGGGTCTTGGCTCTTGACACGGTTCTATCTAAGTATCTGGTTCACTTGATCGTGCCGTATCTTCCTAGGGCGTTCCAGACTTCTTTTACTATTCACAATCGCGTCATATATTCTTCTTACACTCCTTATTCACTCTCTACATGCCCAAACCATCTAAACGTCTCTTTATTGGTCATATTCAATATGCTTTTCATTCTTCTCGGATCTCTATATTTTTCACATGATCAAAAATGATTTTACCACACACACGCCTCAGGGATCTACATGATCTTATACGGCATTCAGTCGAGGTATACACGGTGTTCGGAAACTCCTAGTAACTAACTAACTAATTAACCATCACGCCGTTTCCCCGCAGGGGTAGGCAGAGAGGACGGACTCGATCTTGGCACACACGTTTTGCCTCACTCACATTCATACATCGTCTCCTAGTACAAGCGGGAAAATGGTGAATCTACGTAACCAAAATACTTTTTTCTTTCGATCAGAGTGTTTTGATTTTTTTTTTTACTTTTCCCATTTTTGTCGGCAACTAAAAGCAAGTAAAATTTTTGGAGCTGGGTCTACTCTTCAACGCATTTAAAAGATATTAAACAGCTGACATTATTAACTCTACTGAAATCTTTTTTTTTCAAGTTTGACCTACAAAATTCCAATTTCGAACTCGATTTACTCGAAAACGAAAGCACAAATCAAAAATATTATACCACAAAATAATATGATGTGGATTCAAAAGTTTCCCGTTTATAGCATGAATTAATGATGGATCGGCCATGTAATACGACAAGAAGGCCTCTTGCATGCCATAATGGAGGGTATGACCGAGGGGACCAACTCTAGGGGACGCCCACGCAGAGAGTACCTGGGGGACCTGCTGGTGGACGTGCGCTGCTCATCATATGCAGACCTCAAATGAGCCGCACAAGACAGGGAAGAATGGAAGAGAAGAATAGAGGAAATTGCTGCAAACCAATCCCAGGATTGAAACCAGAGAGAGAGAGCATGAATTTCCGGACGACGTGCAGAGTACTTAGTAATAATGTCTTCTTCTTGTGTCCTCTCCTATCAGCAGACCTATCGTCGGGGTAATCTTCACTCTATAATGACTGTAATGATGTAAGAAAAGACTAAAAAAAACTAACTAACCATCACGCCGTTTCCCCGCAGGGGTAGGCAGAGAGGACGGACAGCCAAACATCCCGGTCTTGGCACACATTCCTTGCCTTGTAAGAAAAGCATTTAAAAAAATGTGATTCTGTAAAATCTCAAGAATAGGAAGAAAATGCACGTCACTGGTCACTGGTACGGAATATGAGCGAATGCAAGCACACGCCAGAACGCTGTAAGCTAATACCGCGGGTTTCCGCTCCCGATGGCAGAAATAATAATAATCATGAAAGAAATCAAAGGCCGAATGTAACCCTGCCTACTCCGGTGCCAAATACTGGGAAGAATTCAAATCCACGCTCTGAATCGTCATTAATCATTTGTCGAGCGGATTTTGGATTCGGTGCTCGGATTTCGTAAAATCAGACGAACTATGGGCGACGCGAGACGTCCACTTTCAGGCTAATGCTTAATTAAATTGACGATTCGCCCAAGGCAAACTAAAAATGAAATACAATCATTTGGATAACACTTCTATACAATTTAAGTTAATTTTCTATTTATTTAATCAATTTTATCATTCATGAAAAAAAAATTATCAAAAATTATCAAAATTACCTACTTTTGGTCCGCCGACCTACGTATAATTCTGCTGGAAAGTTTCGTCCAGAACATACATAGGTTCTCAACGTGGGCGATAACGCCCCCTTGTGGGCGTTTGAGACTTTCAAGGGGGCAGTAAAAGAAAAAGAAGGCATATAAAATTAAGAGGCGTGGAGATGGCACTGTGAAGGCGTGGACAGGTAAAAAAATATAGTCTAATATGGTTAATCGAATTATTAATATAACCCATACGTAGGACCAACCTCTGGACTCTGGACTACGCCATTACCTATTATACCTTGACGAGGATTCAAAGTCGATAACTTGCATCGTTACCGAACACAACTGCAGATCGCCAATGAACAAACAGCAAATAAATTAAGGACACTTGATGGCAACGATCAAGTGTCCTTAATTTATTCGATCTATTATTAAGTATATGTACCTACTTATGTACTGTTTAAATGAGTATACTAAACAAACAGCATTTAACTTTATGTTTAATATATTATTATATTTTATTCTTTGTTTTCTATTCTCTTTGACAAAATATGTATGTAAGTAGGACTGCAATGCATTGCAAACCTTTTATATTTTAATTCTTTTTTACTAAGATTACGTACCTATTGGTTTATTATTATTTTAACAAGTAGGTACGCAAATTTAAACAACCTTTGAATTTACATTTTAATCTAATTTAATTTTTTTATTCCATCCCGTGTTAATTCATCCAAATTTGTCTGTCTGAAAACGGGAATTCCTCCTAGTAAATAAATAAAATAATAATAAAAAATATATATATTTTAGTCACTTTTGCTTTTGCAATGCTTTCACACACTTTTGCTCTTTTGACGATTTAATTATTCGGCTCACATAGGTACATTGTGTGGACTGCCTGGATGAAGCTATTCCAAATTCAAGCTTTTAATGCTAAAAGTACTGTGATTATTCACCGTTACAAGAGTTAAGATTTACGTTATTAGTTATTACCTGTACCAACATAAAATTTATTGTAACAGTGAATAGTTTTACCATAGAGTGAAATATGAAGAACGGAAGGGGAGGTCGAATGACTCGATGTCTAGTAGAAAAATAATTTATTGCAAGTGTTAACTTTCAAAGCTAATCCGTGAGTCATCATTTTGATGTGACAGTCGTCAGGGGTATTTATTACATTGGATTCCAAGAAGCAATTATTTTATGATTATTATTTATTGGGAATAATGTACATATCGAGTAGATCCAGAAGCGGCAGGCAGGGCCGGATCTACGAAATCTGGCGCCCTATGCAGTAGGTACCGATAGCACCCCCTCCTACATTTTTATTTTGATTAAAAATTCGTTCACACCAATTTTTTTATTTTTTTTTATTTAATTATTTTTTTTTTACACTAATTTATCAAATAAAATCAAGACATATAAAGGGTGTAACTTTTCCAAGTGACCTGGCGGTAGCTCTCACACTCGTTCTCATGGCAACGTACAACACAAGAATAGCATCTACAGCTTCTGACTAGCAACAGGCAGTCCCGACGAGAGACAGAGAGCAGTGATAATAAGAATATAACCTCAAATTTGTACCTTGCATTTCCCCTGTGTTGAGCGAACAAACACTAAACACTGACGTATGGTATCAACGGCTTACGAACAAAAATACCGCGTTGTGATTGATTATTGAATTTGGATCGTACCTATTCGTCGTATAAGACGGTAAAAAATATATGAAAAAATAGATCTTACGTTTAAACTAAATATATGGAATTTGTAAAAAAATTCTGTAACTGACTATAAATTCGTAAGCCGTTGATACCAACCTGATGCGTGCGCATTTTGTTTCTTTGGAAAGTGTTGCTAGAGCGTAATAATTATTTCGTACTATGGGTAATTTTTAAACGATGCAGGGAATACTATAACTAAATTTTAATACAATATTTATTTTCTCACGGCGCCCCTTCGGTGTTGGCGACAGGTTTTTGCACGTTTTTGAACGTATGGCAGATCCGGCGCTGGCGGCAGGGTGACCAACGTAGGATGAATCTTACGTAGTTAGATGTTTACAATTAATATTGAAAATTTAAGCACCAATTTTATGTACTAAGGCCGCAAAAAAAAGTTTACTTTAATCGCTTACCTTATAAAACAATGCGTTATACAAAAAGGAAAACTGAAGACATTTCAAGAATGCAAAAAGGATACATAAAATTTAAATTTGCAAAAGAGTGGATATAAACAAAATGCATTATTTTTTGACAATGTATGAGTGGATACAATCCTTCCCTTCGAATCCTGAGGTCGCGGATTCAAATCCCGGTGTGCGAAACAAAATTTTATTTGATTAATTTGTGATATTTCACAATAATTCATTAATTTTAAATTATTTATATTTGCGACACGTTCCCGAGGGTTCCTTCTAGTCCTGGGTCGGTCGTGAAAACCCGCTCATTGAAACCCGCTCACGGACCACCAAAGAGGGAGTGGGTCATTTTTTCGTCAGCACCTGGGTCTCGCGACCCACTTCTCGCAACCGCTCTACTACTGCAACCTGGGTTTCGGGTGCCGATATGGCGGGGCGAGCGACGATAGATAGATGATGTAAGAGAGAGCGAACGGTTTGTCAACACCCGGGTTTCGCCACCCGCTCTCTTGACTTAGGTAGTAGAAAGTAGCTGGGTGAAGCGTAATCGAGTTTCATATTTTGTATCGCGAAAAGAGCGAGTCTTCGCGACCCGCTCGTGACGCCAGTGTGTCGTGAGCGACCCGGGTCGTGTAAAACGATCGAACGACCCAGGACTAGTAGATACTTTCAGTATCGCCCTGGAAGCGTTCTCCAGGAAACAATGCTTTGGATTTCGCCGTGTTTGGTGACCAGATCTGAATAGTCAAGTACTTCCTCATCTCTTTCACCGAGCTTTTCCTTTTCAATTTGGGAGGCATTTATGGATGCCGCCACTCAGGGAACCATTTATTGGATAACCAACAATCCTGCCATAGGTCACCCCAAAAGGTTTGCTACTTTTGGTGACTTAGCAAGGATGCCCGGATTGCCCGGGTTCATGAGGTGAGGATTGTTTAAGTCTTGAAGGGGGATGCCTTTTCCTACCGGTTGAGGGAGACCTTTTGACCTCTCCAGCCGGACTCCAGATTTATACCTACCCCTCATACTTTTTCCTATCATTCCCTTTTACCCCCCACTTTGATGTTGATGACGATTTGATGAACACGAATAAGTTCTTAAAATTGAGTTGAGTCAAAAGTAGGATAAAAACAATGAAATTTTCGAAGTGATAAAAGAATGAGGTTTAATATCGAATAAATTACACAATAAACGCCTTACACAATAAAAAATCACATATATTATAATGTAGCGCCATGAACAGAACATTGGGCCGGAGCTCCAGAAAATAATAAAATATATCAATACGTAATTGAATACAATACAATCGTTCACAACGTGAACAATGATGTCAACCAGGCCGATGGTTTCTATCGTTCCATTGATCTCTCCACGTACATTTTACGTACAATCGTTTCTCATTGTTTACCCGATCCAGGAAAATCAACGGTACAATGCCCAGTTTCAGACAAACAGCGCTAAAATCATTTTTGTTTACTAAGTGTGCGTGAAGCATTATTTTGATGGCGACTTTTATACTATGTCGAAATTCATGGCGCAATGAAAACGTACTTAGAAATTTCTTGGGAAGCAAATGAGGTTTGACAAATGTAAGAAAACACAAACAAGGCAGGTTTTGCATCTTTATTGTATTATTAATCTAAAATATACTGATATTTCAGCACATACGAGTTTTCTTCCGCTATGCGTGCTCAGTTTTATATATCGTAAATCTCATACAGAAATCGCAGTTCCAGCGATAATGCAGAACAGCTTCCTATCAGCACAGAGCAGAAAATTTTAGTCGGAAACATCAAGTAATGTTAAGTTCTGGTGACAACATTTTTTTGCACAGCCTCTTACTTGTAACTGGAATTTTTAGGTCAATGCAATGCAATTATATTCGGCTTGGAAGATTCTACTATATCTAAGATAGAGCTTAAAATATCCACATAACTGACAAAATGTAAGTCAAGATATCATAATATTATTCAATTGTATTGGAATAACTTTTATAATAACCTCTAGAGTTTATAAGCATCAAGTAGATAATAATATGAAATATAAACTAAATATGAAAAATAACAAGACACAGAAAAATAAATAGGTAACTGAGAATCGAACTCTATTGTATTACCGGAAGAAACGCCTTGAACAAACCAATTGGGACCTTTTTATTTTAAGTCATTTTTGTAAATTGTTCGACTCAGAGATGCGACCGTTACCATTTTATTTTTTCTGTGTTTTGTTCTTTTTCATTTAGATTTATCTTCTTCTTCAATAACAATATTATTGTTCTTTCGTTATTTATTTTTGTGGTGTTATATCGTGTTGCGCTACCTCCTTCATTAGCCAACATTTCGGACACGTAACGCTATCCGATTTGTTGGCTAAAAAAGGAGGTAGCGCAACACGGCGTAACACCCCAAAAATAAATAACGACGTTTATATATCAAAAAATTAAATGGCGCTGAATGGCATCAAACTGCCATTTGATGACAATGTCCATTTCTGCGAGACAACTGGACCATAGAGAACATATTTCGAAATTTGCGCTGAAGCTCGGGCGAAGCTGGTAATGGATAAGTTTACGACGAATATTCTAGTTTTTTCTGCTATTAGAGCGTCCTATTTTAGAGCGTGTAATGTTTGGTATTATTCACATTCAAACACTATTATTTCTGTGGTGGGGTACTTCTCAACAACAATAGGTCCTTGATTCAATCTGGTTTATTTTACATATCTATCTATCTTCTATCTTCTATCTATCTATCTATCTATCTATCTATCTATCTATCTATCTATCTATCTATATAAATAAAAATGAATCGCCGAAATGTATGTACGCGCATAACTTCCGAACGACTGCACCAAATTGGAAAATTCTTTTTTGTTGTGTTCTTTATTGTCAGGACAAGGTTTGTATAAAACTACTGGTAAGCTCTGGCATTATGAAATTTGTATAAAAAATGCAATAGGTTGCAAGCGAGCTGTTTGAAAACTGAATGTACCGGGACTGAATGTACGGAATGCGGTAGGGGGGTGGGGAACTCGGGTAGGGGGTTCGCGGGAGGGAGGAATGGAGTGGGGAGAGAGAAGGTGGAGGAGGCGGAGTGGGACGCGGTAGAGGAAGGGGAACGGGACGAATGGGAAAGGACACGCAGAGAGAAACAATTTCTTCATTAAATGGCATAGCAACGCGTGCCGGGAATCAGCTAGTTTACAATAATTATACTACAAGTCACACGACCTGTCTATATTAGCGGCCAATCCGGGAACCCCTGTCGGCAATCGATAGAAGTGCTTTCCCTGCTGACATCTGACAGTATCACTTAGAAGCTTTTCAATACATTACATTAGTATTGACCTATTTTAAGAGCGTTTAACCAGCCAGCGGACGAAAATCCACATTTCGTCGAAATTTGTTCTTCCGATCGTGCAGGGCGGTTACAATGAGAAAGATTAATTATTCTCCGTACCAGCTTTTTTAAATTATAACTCAATATCGAATTTATTTCAATCCAAATTAGCTTTAATTTATACCTTCATCCAAAAATGCTGAAAGGCGTGATGATAAAACTATTAAAATAGTGTACTTTTTGTAGTTATTTTTTGATTATAAGAATTTATCATTTTTCAATAATGTCTAAATTTAATAAGAATGTTAAAAAAATCTGAAATATATTAGTTTGTAAGTGCGCAAATAAATACACAAATGGACCAATTTTTGTCAAGAAACACATGTACGTACATATTTTTTAATGATTTTATTGAAACTAAAATTAAAATTCTAATACATAACTCTGCTAGATAATGTATTGATTTATTTTACTGCATGATTACATTATTTGAAATGGGTGTGGTATAATACAAAAACTTTTTTGAAAATTTAGCAAATCTGCCAATGACCTATGGAATAACCTTATTATATTAATAATTAAAAAAAATCTAAAAATTTATTGCATAACTTCACTAGATAAAAGAACAATCTTTCGAAATCCATTTATAATTTTTTGTGGAAAAGAGTCAATACGTCTAAAAACTTTTTTGAAAATGACGTATTTCCGGCTCTCTCTGGTAATGCCCTCTTAAGAAGACAATACTTATTTGTTCTCCCCTTTATTTGTGTGATAACCTGATAAGGAAAAGCGCATTAACGAAGCGATCCGATATAATTAACGGCGGGCCGTGTGTTTCAACACCCGTCGGCCATTCCTCATCCACCACTTAAATAATTTCACGATGAAATAGTGCGATGATTTAAATAGATAAGGCGAAAACGAATAAATACGGCGGGACGTCACACATCACCAACTGACAGATCATATATAAATATATTGGACGCTGTCCAACCGCTCCTCGACCGCATAATGCACCGAGGTTTTAATCATCCATTTGAGATAAACAGATTACGCGGCATGAAGCAGTTACTAGAGAGATGTCTCAATACCGGTGCTGCTGCACTGTGCACTGATGCACTGGTGACGGGCCAACTGCACTCAATCCAATTTCACACTGTTCACTAACTAGTTACTGCTCGTCAAATTGTTAATTACGAATTTTGCAATGACGTAATCGAAATTGTTGACTGAGCGCAGGGAAGTCCTGTTTTAAGTAGAACGTTTGGCATATCATCTGTTTGTCAATTTGTTTGTGTGTTGTTGTAAATCTGCTGCATCCACTTTAATGTTCAGGCAAGCCTTACTTTCACTAGATGGCTAACTTTGACTAGGTGGCTAACTTTAACTTTGTAGCATCATTTTATTTCAATGAAAACAAATCACGTCGCAAATCACTTATTTAATCAAAATTATCAACATATTTCGTAACCAATGGTTCCTTCGTCAGGATTATATTACAATTAACAAAAATGATAAAAGACTAACACTTATAGACAAAAATATAAAGATAAAGAGTGTTTAAAAAACAATTATCTTTACTAAGTATAAAATGAAGTCGCTTATGCTGTATGTGCGCTTAGATCTTTTAAACTACGCAACGGATTTTCATGCGGTTTTCACTAATAGATAGAGTGATTCACGAGGAAGGTTTTTAGGTATATGATTTGTCAAGGTTTTGCTAAAATTGGTTGAAATACATAATATATCTGCAAAGCGGCAGCGGGTAGCGGGCATCGGAACAGCGTGGTGTGAATTTCATTTAACAGATGGCGTTGGTTATAAAGGTTTCGTTAGGCACAGCGACGTGTGGCCGGGTCTGCTAATATAAAATAAAATATGAAACTTATTTTAGAATAGGTGATAATTGCACTTATATATTACAATCATTTATAAATTAACACATAATTGAAAGAGTATTCAAATTGTCTAAATCAAAACATATTCTGTTTTCCTACCTGCCTGAATAAAATGTGAAAAAGTAGTCATTGAGATAGTGACGTTTATTTGGAAAAAATGTACAATTCCTAAATTGAAATGGAAAAAAACAAATGTAACATAAAATAAATGGTTTATAATTAAGTATATATGTATTTAAGAACCTATTTACAAATATTGTGATTTCAGATGAAATCTTGGTTTTGATTTTTTAAATACGACAACATTAAATACAAACTTTTTTGGTCGCGAGGTCTACTCTTCACAGAGCTACTAGTATAATAATATACAAGAGTTATGAGATTTGGTTGGCTTGGAGTCCCTTATTGTAACATCCGTGGTAAAGCTAAAAATCTAATATTTTCGACTCAATTTAGAATATTTTTGAATATAGCTATAACTTTGTGGTTATCCATTATAGAAAAATGAGACAATTCAACTTTGTATAAACCACTTATATATTGCGTAAATTCGACCGGTATCGGAACAAACGTTCCTTCTTCAGGGAAAGCTTATACTAATTTGACAGTTTCGAACAATGTTTTATTATGGTAGGGGTGGAGCCGTTGCTAGTTATTAATGTAGATTGGGTGGGTAGGTATTAATGTAGAGTGGGTGGGTAGGGGAACAAATCCATGATTGGGCCATTGTCTTATTGTAGGGGAACAAATCCATGATTTGGCTATTGTCTTCGTGCCCAATCATGGATTTGTCATTGGGCCATTGTCTTATTGTAGGAGAACAAATCGATGATTTGGCTATTGTCTTATTGCCCAATCATGGATTTGTTCCCCTACCCACCCACTCTACATTAATACCTACCCACCCAATCTACATTATTAACTAGCAACGGCTCCACCCCTACCATAATAAAACATTATTCGAAACTGTCAAATTAGTATAAGCTTTCCCTGAAGAAGGAACCTTTGTTCCGAAACCGGTCGGATTTACGCATTATATAAGTGGTTTATACAAAGTTGAATTGTTTCATTTTTCAATTTAGAATATTTGTGTGAATTGTTTGTAATGATGAACCTGTGTTTAACCAATTTCTGCGTGAGAAGCGATGGTAATTCTCTATCAAAAAACTTTTTAGCACTTCACTAAATAAATGCAGTTCGATGGGGTTGATGCGAGCTGATGCAGCCTGCCTGCATGGCACTAGCAGAAGATAATCTGAATTTGTAACACAGATTTTATGCATTCCTGTATTTACTCCACGAACAACCGCCTTATAGACGAGCCGTTGGTAAATTTATAACCTTCCCACTTATAAAACGTGTCTGCAATATTTAATTCTCATTATTTTGATAAGTGTATGGCGGTTTTATCTCTACCGTGAGATGATTCTTTTAAATAAACATTATATCAAATATTCCATCGCTCTCATTCCTTTAAATTAAGTGATTCCGACTCGTGACAAGATGACGTCCAAACACCTTAGATATTTGGACGTTTAAATATAAGCACACGAGTGTATAAATAATCACGTGTGCTTAATTACCGTGTTGAAGAAACATGTCTAATTCCCACCGAATTGTAAAACGGCCACCTCCGAATATAATCGCCATCGACTCGCGGGAAAATTGGGAGATAGATATTCAGATACTAATTTAAAAATCCGAGCCGACAAAACAAATCCGAAAACACGGCGTAGTCACGATCTGAATTCTTTCTCTGGAGATGGGAGACAAGTGGATCTCTCGCTGCACGACGACAGACACGGAGGACGCTAATTGGCGATCTAATGCGATAGTGGTACAACTAAACTAATCTAAATGTTCCCAAACACAAGGTTGGAAGGAATTTATAGAACAGGGCCGAGGAGACTGTATTTGAGGGATTCTTGAAAATGATCAAAAGATCTTCTGATCTCGAATTGAGAGAAAAATTTCTGTTTAAAGATTCTAGCGTTCATTGTTATTTAATTTTTGGGGTGGTGTTGCGTTATTCATCCTCCTTGAGCTAGCCTTACTAATAACATCAGCACAGTTGACATCTACAGATAAAATACAAACAACATTAAATTCTCAGAAGAACGTCCGCAAATTACAAAAATATCTTTTTAGACACTGATATTTGCCCTTCGTCCTCGGGTCAATTTTATAAATGTAATAGCAAGTTCCCGGCATGCATTGCTATGCACATAAATAAATTATTTCTCCCTGCGTGACCTTTCCCATTCGTCCCGAAACCCTTCCGCCTCCCCTTCCTATCCCGCATACCCTTCCCTTCACGCGTTCCCACTCCGCCTTTCTTCTACCACTCCCCTCTCCCACTCCCCCCCCCCCGCGCATTCCCACATTCAGTCCCGGTATAATTTTTTTATACAAATTTCATAATGCCAGAGCTCACTATTATATATAGAAACTATCGCGGGCATGCACACATCAAATCCCCAAAGTTTCATCGCAATCGGATGAATGGTTTAGTAACGCGTAGACACCTCATATACTCTTCATCATTGTTTACGGAGCTAGGACTACACGGATTCGCTGGTCTAATGAGACACCGGGTCACTGGAGCCAGGATGCGGCTAATGGCTTCCGATAACACAGTGCTGATCGCAGCCTTCCAGCACCAAGCGCCACTCCTGAACGAGCGCTGGGCCCGAGCGCACTCCAGACCACGTCCTACATTATAATTGATAATTTATTTTATGTTTTTTATATTTGTTTGTTTGTTTTATCTGTTGTGTAAATATGTACAACTTTATGGGACGTGTGGGATTGCACTATCCTCCCCACATCCTGGAATAAACAATTATTATTATTATTATTATTATACACCCAAGCAAGTATATTTTGATTTTTATATTTACTGATATTAGAAAAAAAATTATGACAAATTGATAATTTGGAAACCTCTACCTCTGCTGTATGTTATTTTCTCATTCTAATTGTGTTGTTTTTCTTTTTTCAACCATGTTTATCTGTGGAAAATCCAATGATGTAAAAATGCATATAGTTTAATCGATGTTTTTTTTATTTTTCTTTTTCTATACGTTCACCTCAAAAAGCATACAGCATTGCAACATAACCAAGGAAATAGATAGGAAAAATCCCTCACCTCTGTAAATATATCTTGGGGTTTTCAGGTGTTTGATTTGATTTATTAAAAACTTTAGAATTAGGTTTCACCAGTTAATTTCTTTATTCCAAGGCGTGAATGACATAGAGTAAACGCGCTCCATTCCGGCTCATTCGCGATACACACCACAGAAAAAGAAACTTTTGATAATGATATATGGAAGCCAGACGGTGGAAGCGGAAAAAGACGTTTAGCGGTATTCGGATTATTAAGGAATCCACGTCACCCCGTACCAGGAGGGCAGAACTAGATCAACTAAGTAAATGAATTAGAACACGGGTTCCCAAAACAGTGACCGAATTGTACAATTTAAGAGGGTATTACCAGAGGAAACCAGAAATATGTCACTATTAAATCAGATTTTAGACGTATTGTCTCTTTTACACAAACAATTATAAATGATTTCGAAAGATTGTTCTTTTATCGCATGTTATAGAATTTTAATTTTAGTTTAAATAAAATCATTAAAAAATATATACGCACATGTTTTTCTTGACGAAAATTGGTCCATTCGTGTATTTATTTGCACACTTACAAACTAATATATTTCAGATTTTTTTAAATTCTTATTTAACTTAGATATTATTGGAAAATGATAAATATTTACAATCAAAAAATAATTACAAAAAGTACAGTATTTTAATAGTTTTATCATCACGCCTTTCAGCATTTTTGGATGTAGATATAAATTAAAGCAAATTTGGAATGAAATAAAATCGATTTTGCGTTATAATTTTAAAAAGCTGGTACGGAGAATAATTAATCTTTCTCATTGTAACCGCCCTGCACGATCGTAAGAACAACTTCCGACGAAATGTGGATTTTCGGCCGCTGGCTGGTTAAACGCTCTTAAGGATTTGGAAAAGAAGCCTATTTATTCCATTGAGTAAAGTGTTCTTGTTTATTGTACAATGATATTATTATAGCTTCAAAACATAATCTCGAACATTGTAATATTTTTTTTATTTGAGTGAGTTTTTATATAATTTTGTAAGTAGTTTTAATAATAACGGAGATTTTATATCTAAACAGATAAAAGCCAGCAGTAATACATAATTAAAAATACATCATTTTAAGACTAATAGTACCCCGTTTGGCGTTATGTTATCCATTTAATCATGGTTTGGAAAATAATTCAATAAAAAAATGTTAACTGTAGGTATAAGCAGTATTACCTCCACTAGATGCCGACAACGTGTTGTAAGATACTTTGGATACGTTGCTCGCCAAATTGAGAAACACATCTTGGAGAAACTCGTAGTCACAAGTGGCAAAGTGGATGCAGAAGAAGCAGAGGAAGGTCACCAATGGGGTGACCAAGTTTGATAAGACGGTGTCCACTGGAGTTTGGTAAGACGGCGTCAGTTCAGGACCGCGAGGAGTGGATGATCATAGTCGACCGTGGAAATTGGAGTAGGTATCATGATCTTCAGCAATGAGGAATCGACTTGAAAAGAAATTCCTCCTTACTTTTTACTTCAGGCAATAACGAATGCTTTTTAGTTTTTTATTTATTTTTGTTACAGCTGTTTCGGCTTACAATGCAATTTTCAAAGTATTTTAAAATGACGGTTTGAAAATGGCCTTGAAAGCTGAAACAGCTGTAACAAAAATAAAAACTAAAATACTTGCAGAACTTGATAATACCATTAAACTAAATTTTAAAAAATTAAATGGAGTTCTCCGAATTAAACACAAAAACAACTAATAATAACGAATGCTCTTACAATAAAATTGAATTAATAAAAGAAAAGATTTAGCGCCTGTCAGACCACGGAAATTGTGTAAAATTTTCTTTTGCATCTGTAACTTAATATTGATATTCAAAATTTTCTCCATATGACCCGATAACAACACTGTTGAGAACTCCTGAATCAAAATAACTAGACCAGAGTTAGACATTGTGAGTTATCTAACAGGGTGGGCGGGGGGAGAGGGGGCGGTCGGAAGGGGGCGAACGCCGGGGGAGTGCCAAAACCGAAAGAAAAAAGACGTAAAAGCTTAGATATTAATTTTATTTAATTCCGACGAATTTTTGTCGTCAGATGTCCGGTGTTGTCGCGGCGACAATCATTCCGGCTGTCGGATTGATTCGGGAAAATGACTGTAGGAGGAGGACGCGACTCTTATTCTGAGAATCAAAGAGGATTCTGCTCTCTAAATGATCTCATTACGCGAATCCCATTCTTTTTTCAATCATTTATAAATGACTGGCTGACGTTAAAAAATCACGGACAGAAATCAAATCTAACGCTGACAATTTATTATTCTTGAGAAAAACAAGGAAAGCATTTTTGAGGTAAAATATTATAAACATGCAAAAAAGTGTTTTTTTTTGGAAATTAGTAACTTTGAGTTTAAACATTGTTATTTTTTCTGATATTATTTTTTTACAAATCAGTTTATTAGGGCAGATATAATCAAACAGTTCTTAATATTATTTTCCCCAACAAAGACAGGTTTGCGTAGAATGTTGTTTAAAATAAGTAAGATATGTACACAAATGGACAATGTATAGAGATGTTTTCAAAACTTCTTTGTTTATTCACAGCCCTGCACTTTCTTGAAATGCGTATTTTTTTTATTTATGAATTTAGGAAGTCCACCAATCTTAAGTAAGTCAGCATCACAAATCACAACATATATTCAGAATGATATGTTTCTAAATATTGAAAAATGTTACATTATGACTTTCACCCGTAACAGAATACAAAAGGATTATAGCATATTCCATTAATAATGTTCGATTAAATGCAGTTTCCACCATCAGAGATTTAGGAATCACTCTTGATTCAAAATTTAAATTTGATGTACACGTCAGTGATATCAAGAGTAAATCCTTGAAAATGATGGGATTTATACATAGAATATCGAAACCATTTAAAAAAAACCCCAATCAATTATAACCCTGTACAACTCATTGGTCAGAAGCAAATTGGAATATGGTAGTGTTATCTGGAACCCACACTACTTAAAATATTCAAAAACTATTGAATCTGTTCAAAAAAAAATCTGAGATTGTTATCATTTAAACTTGGACTAAATGCCTTACTCCAATCTTACGAGGAATGACTCCAATATTTTAAGTTTACAACTCTGGATAAAAGAAGAAAAGTTGCTGATTTATTGAGTCTATACAAAATCATTCATGATAAGCTTGAAACAACTCATTGTCTGAGCAATATTCTTATTAAGGTCCCCAATAGAAGCAATTTAAGGAGTCAGAATATATTTCATCTCGAATTATTTAAAAACAATATTGCATACTTCAATCCACTGTCTCGAATGTGTCGTCTGTATAATTCCATTGAATGTAACCATATAGACATCTATGCAAATAGTCTCGCTTACTTTAAAAAGCAAATTAACAATAGACTAACCTTACAAGTAATTGAGAATTGAAAATGCTTATATATGATCTTGAACTTGAATGTGAATGGCTGTTTCTTACTCTATTTGTACTTTACTTTTTTTGTTTTTCTGTTTTTTACATGGTATATCGATCTTTTTTTATCTTTGTCATCTCTATATTTTATCATCACAATTTTTGTCATCTCTTTTTATACCTCTGTTTATATTTTGCTATTTATAATTTCTGTTAACTTCTATTAAACTGTGCATTCTGTGAACATTTTTAAGTGGACTATTAACATCTACGCTTTTTACAATGCTAATGCAATGACTTTTTATGTTAATACTCTGTAAATGTTCCAAAACAATAAATAAATAATAATTAGATTATTATTTTATATCCAAACTTTATAACAACGCATCTACTAAATTAGATGCCTCACCTGATCAGAAAAAATCTGGAAGTGGGTCATATTCCAAGCAGTATTTAGGCGTGTAGATATTCAAAACAGTGTTTAGGTGCGTAGTCATGTGTCCCCGCAATTTGTCACCCGGGAGAAGAATTCCTATTCCATTCAGTAAAGTGAGTGGTTTGGTCAGCGCCGGGTTTTATTTCTAGATAATATCCCGTGTTAAACCGCCAACTATAAACCCCAAACATCCCGAGGGACATTTGTCAAGCTGGCGCATTCCGGCGGTGCCAACGCGACCAACGAAATGTGGGGCCAGCGAACAAGAATAATTTGCCTGATAAACCACCAAGAGATATTATTAAATTTTATGAGTGATTTTATAATTTTTAAATTTCATCACGTGTAAAAAGCCGGTGGTATTTTTATAAGGTGTTAATTGCTTCATAATGATATTTGTTTAAACCAAGAATCTTGAAAGCCGTGCTGATTGAAATCGGTTTTCCATCATATTGATGTGACTCATTTTAACGATGTTACAAAATTGAGAGAATCATTGAAAGAATATGCTGTAGCTAATTTGCGAAAACTCAATAACACGATTTGTAAAATGGGTAGGGCACTTGGCAAGAACGGAAGAAAGCCAATATTTTATATAATACGCTTACAGGACGAAGGGATAGAGGTCCCAATTTAGGTGGTTGGATGACAAAATCTGTAGTTCACTTGGCAAGAACGGAAGATAGCCAATATTTTCTATAATATGCTTACAGGACGAAGGGATAGAGGTCCCAATTTAGGTGGTTGGAAGACAAAATCTGTAGTTCACTTGGCAAGAACGGAAGAAAGCCAATATTTTCTATAGTATGCTTACAGGACGAAGGGATAGAGGTCCCAATTTAGGTGGTTGGATGACAAAATCTGTAGTTCACTTGGCAAGAACGGAAGATAGCCAATATTTTCTATAATATGCTTACAGGACGAAGGAATAGAGGTCCCAATTTAGGTGGTTGGATGACAAAATCTGTAGTTCACTTGGCAAGAACGGAAGAAAGCCAATATTTTCTATAATACGCTTACAGGACGAAGGGATAGAGGTCCCAATTTAGGTGGTTGGAAGACAAAATCTGTAGTTCACTTGGCAAGAACGGAAGAAAGCCAATATTTTCTATAATATGCTTACAGGACGAAGGGATAGAGGTCCCAATTTAGGTGGTTGGAAGACAAAATCTGTAGTTCACTTGGCAAGAACGGAAGAAAGCCAATATTTTCTATAATATGCTTACAGGACGAAGGGATAGAGGTCCCAATTTAGGTGGTTGGATGACAAAATCTGTAGTTCACTTGGCAAGAACGGAAGATAGCCAATATTTTCTATAATATGCTTACAGGACGAAGGGATAAGAGGTCCCAATTTAGGTGGTTGGATGACCAGATCGTTACGCATAAGGAACCGAAGGTAGACAATAAGAAACCTACAGGAGTATAAAGTTTTCCTACAGCCACTCTGCACTCTCCAAGATTTATAGATCAGATGATGAATTTATCTAATACTAAGTACAAAATGCATTTTGATATCAAAAAACCATTAAATGTTTATTTATTAACCCACCATCGTACGCCGTAATACACAACATAACTTTTACGTAAAGTATGAGACAAACGTGTTCTTTAATTTGCAGATAATGTAAAACGTGGCATCGACAATACATTTATTGTATTATTATCAAAGACAAATGAGCCTTAATGTTTATTACCAGCAACGCAGAGATTCTCAGAATCCTCAGATAATTTATAATTGAATAAAATCAAGAAACAAAGCGGTCATTACATTTTAAAACATCAAAGGCAATGAAACAGGGAACGAATCGTCGCATAAAATGTTACAAGACGTCGAGATCAAGATAAAGGTGTGCGATCAAAAGCGTATTAATAAATCCTCGTGAAGTACCTGTTTACGATGATGTTATTGGGGCGATAACACGTAAAGACACATAGTGCGGCAGTAAAAACATTTAAGAGAGCTTTTTGGACGGCGTAACAAAGTAGCGCGTAAATCGTAAAAAGCTCCACCGAACGGGACGGAAAAAAATCGCCGCTCTGTCAGACAGAAAGACTCAAACGGGGATATGTTTATGACATAAATGTCACCGCAGCGGTGTTCATTCATGCGGCTTCGAGCGTTTAGGTGCAGCGAGGGAACGGCCGACGCTGACGCCGAGTTAGTTTGAGCGTCGGAGCTTCCCAGCGTCCGCGCCGCGACGGAGAAACTCACCGGCACGAATGATTGACGTTATTTTGACACTTTGAATGACGAAATATCGTTCCGAAAAGATCTTGTCTTTTTTTATGTGACGTCGCAAGGCGAATGTTGGAGCAATGCCGACGACCGGAAACGTTTAAAATGTCAAACGTTTTTGCCTACAGTTATTCTAAAGGGCAAGGGTATTGTGTGTTCTAATTTAAAATAACCACGAAATATGCCTTTCTTTTTATGGTGCTGTTTCGTTAATTTTTTTAACAAATTTCTGGGAAATGATTTTCCATCTTTGTATCTTGGGAAATGGATAGTTTTACATCCTATATTGATTTCATAAAGCATGCTCATGGCAGTAACGGCATATAAAAAGTAAGGACCATTAACGTTCACTTTGATATAAATAAAAATTAGTTATATAGGTCAATGG
This sequence comes from Limnephilus marmoratus, assembly GCA_917880885.1. Lineage (NCBI taxonomy): Eukaryota > Metazoa > Arthropoda > Insecta > Trichoptera > Limnephilidae > Limnephilus > Limnephilus marmoratus. The sequence goes on along the minus strand of OU862924.1, from coordinate 21,127,606 downwards.
AGTCAATAGGTACCTACGTCTCTTAGAGTGACTAAGGAAAATTATCTATCACTTGTGCCAGAAAACGAGGTGAAATGAAGTAACCTAAAACTCGATTAATTAAGAGCCAGAGAGTGCATTAGCTTCGCTTCTTGTGCAGCCGAGAAGCGCGGCCACGGGACTTCGCGAGTAGCACCAGAGATAATAAATCTGATTTAACGACGCGTGTCCGATGATCTCCTCGACTGCAGCATCCCTCGCTCCCTCACTGGTGGGAGGAGGAACGACTCCTTTAATCGTATCAGACGCGAATCTTGCTAATGTGAGCCCGATTTGCAAAATACATTCCTGGTCTGACGTTTTATGGTTTATACTTAACACTAATGTCGTTGTGTAAGAGTACAAAATTCAGTCAAAATCAAAAACAAATTCTATTCAGTAGCAGATGTAATAACCTATATGATGTTTTGGTCATTTGGTCTCACATAAAATAAATAAATAATATGATACCATGAATAATTGAAACAAAAAATTGTAATTCAATATGCGAAAAACCATATTTTTTTATCTGTAAACACAAGCTAGAAAAGTTAAAAAAATAATAATTCTGAAAATTATGAGTAGATATACCATACTATTGGCGTACACAAAAGTACAAAAGTAAGGCTGTGTAGGAAGTAAGTTCAGATAAAAATTTCGCATTGAATATCTTTGATTGGCCAACTTAATAAATAAGAATGCAAGTACCCGTACCATATTTGTTTATAATACAATTTTCTTAATGTGATACGATTTTTATGGTTCGTTGACCTTAGGGTCGTCACAGCTTTTTTAACATATTATGCTCCACACACCCTTAGTAAAATAATTCCCTTCAGGGACTGTCATCTTTGGGGATGATGTGTGAAGGGTCTTTTTGGGAAAAGAAGGATAATAAGAAGTGGGAAGGAAAAAGGGGAGGGTAGGAATCTGAGGGTCAGTGTATCCAGGGGTGACAGACGTATAAATCAATGCCTCCCACTGCGCGTAAGGCGATGTTCCGAGAGAGTCCTGCTGGAGAGGTCTACAGGTCTCCCTCAACCAGTCTCTCCCGATCCGGCCTGCCACGGAGTTAAGATCCGGACAAACCTCCGTGTCCCCGGGCACCCCTGCTAAGTCACCAAACGTCGCAAACCACTGGGAGTGACCTATGGCAGAGGTGTTGATAATCCAATAAATGGATCCCGGGGAGGCGGTAAACATACCCGCCTCCCAAATTGAAAGCTTTTCAGCTTCTGTGGACGGCACGCCACTGTCACAAAATATATAAATCGAACCTTGACAATACTCAGTACCGACACACTTGTGAAACAATGTTGCCACAAGTTTGAACGCCGCCCGCCTAATGGAAGGGCGGGGCTGCAAAGGCCGGGGGCGGAGGCCCTTCGCAGAAAAGTCGTAAAACTTTGCCATACTCGGCTTCGGATAACTTTAATTATAGATTTCGACCGCTGCGCCGGGCCAAGGGGATCGCGAACCGCAATAGGTTTAGATAGAAACATAATAATATTACAGATATACAATGCATAATTTATTAATTTTACTGCCCGGCTTCGCAGTAGATTTGCAATGATAAGTACGAGTAATAGTTTTGTATTAATCTAATCACATTACGGATGTGATATTCCGAACTGAAAATAGTTCAGATTAAAAGAAAAACTTGGGCAAATTTCATTAAAATAGTGTAGAAATTCGTGCCTGAAAGTAATGTAGGAAATACAAGAAACCATTTAAATTTGAAGGAAAAAAAAACAAGATTTTATGGACTTCGAATTCATGACCTCATTTCTTGAGGCAGCAAACAAAACTACTGCAATAGGGACATCGAATTAACCAGACCAATACCAAATTTGGCACAGAAGCTTAAAATTTTACATTAACTGCTAATAGGAAGCCCAGAGGAAAATAAATTCCCACAGAACCTGTCATCTTTGGGGATGGTGTGAAGAAGGTATTTTTTAGGAAAGGAACGAGTGAAACCCGGAGGAAGGAAGGACAAAACATACATATTGAAATTTTTGAATTGCAATAACCTGACAGTATTTAGCGAAATAAACTTTTACCATTTAGCGTGGCATACAAAAAGAACCCTTGACCGTGAAAAGGCCGTCATTTGAGGGCAGTTTTGCATCGATCCACCCATCCATGCAGACCATGCTCCGGCAGCCGCATTATTCGCGGCCAAGTAATCACCGTCATAAAACGTAATAACCCCTTCAATCGCACCCCTAATTCCACCAATCAGAGGGGCGGCGAACCGCCAATGAGAGGCCGCCATCCCCGTTCGTGAGCACCATTGGATTGGAGCACAATCAAATTACAGGGGCGAATTTCCCGAATAGGGGAACACCCCAAATTGATAACTGATTCGGCGATCGGATTGGAATGAACACCATTGGGAGGCGCTTAATACTTACGGATTTACGCGTTGGGTATTGGGTACCAATCGGCCCGTGCAAATTTCACTATGCAGATTTTGTTCAACGGTAAAAATGTACATGCTTATATACCAAACGGACTAGTTTTAAAACAAGGGGAGAATGTTATAGTTGCAATATTTTTGTTACTATTAACCACAAACAGAAGGCTTTGAGGATTATCTTGTGGGCTGTGTCATTTTTGGGATGCCGTGTGTTAGAACGTGGGGAAAGAAAAATTACTTGTGAAAATTAAAATTAATTAATTATTAAATTTAGTGGTTAGTTTTACTACCCGGATCAAATTTCGTAAAATCAGAGTGTGTAGGAAGGAGTGAAGAAGTGAAAGCAGAAAGTCGTTAGATGTCGCTTTTTTATTTGAACCTCTAAAACGAACCTCTGTTCACTTGATGTCTGTCTCTCTGGCCGCTGAGACTTATCAGGCGCCTTGCCCACTGCACTATCGACAGCCCGCGCCAAAGCGCGAATTTACCGCAATATATTAGAACCGAGTATTTGTGTAAAACAGAGTTGTGACGCCTTTCCGTTTCATCCGAATTTCGAACGCTAACGGGGCTAAAGAAGTTTCACTTTAAAAAATTTAACATATGAGGCAAATGCAGGTAACTCCATTAATGGAGGACTGAATGACGTTGACGCTAACGAAGAAACGACTAGCAGTTCATAAAGGAGTGCTATTACCTACCCTGATGTATGACAGTGAGGGATGGAAGTAGGCTGAATGCTGTTGAAATGAGATCCCTGAGGCATGTATGTGGTAAAACCATGAATAATCGTTTGTGAAATGTGGAGATCCACAAAGAATGCAAGGCTTGATGTAAGTTTAATGTATAGCCAACAAACGAAGAAAGGAGTGAAAGGAGAATATATGACGCTAATGTGAATGGTAGACGAAGTCGGGGACGCACGAGAAAGACATGGCATGGTCAAGTGAATCAGATACTTAAGTAGGGCCATGTCAAAAGTCAAAATAATACAAGAGAATAATAATATGAGAAGATGAATAAATTTGAATGAGGCAAAGTGCGTGCCAAGACCGAGTTGTTTGACCCTCTGCCTACCCCTGCGGGGAGACTGCGTAATAATTAGTTAGCCGGTTAGTTTATGTAACAAATTAAATGACGATCAATGGAAAACAGATGTTGTCCTTACAATTCTAGTCAGAAAAAAATACGCAATCATAATGTTCAATTTTTAATGCTACAAACAAAGAGATGTTCTGCTTCATATTTAAATTTAAATTAGTACCGTATTATTATTATTATACACATCTACAGTTACTTTTCTACTTTTATCGGCCATTAGACGGTTGGCAGTTAATCCAATCAAAGCTTGTAGATGCTTTACAAAGCTTTAGATTACAAAGCGGTACTTGTAATTTAAACATGTAAGTCAATGGTTCGTTAATTTATAACCATATTATGACTTTTATTGAACTAGTTGCAAGATGCAAGACGTTTGATAGCGGCGCTGTAAATCTTACAAGTTATTGAAGTTATTTGGTATATCTCAAGAATTCTTTACGACGTAAATCGGCACATTTTATGGCAGAACAATCTGCTAAAAGACAGATAGGTTGCTTAAGATAAAATCAACATAAGTATTATTTTAGCCAAAAGTATTTTGGCCGTGAAAGATTTTGCAGATGTCTGCCCTGATGATGGACACTGTAACGCTGTCCGAAACGTTGGCTAAAGGAGGAGGTAGCGCAACACGGCATAACACCCCAAAAACAAATAACAAAAAAAACATAAATATTATCTAGAATGCTTTTGCTTGGAGCATGTAATAATAATACTACTTTCACGAGTAAACAAATATTGCCCTAACCCACATTCACGCCATCGGCATTTGGGAGGTGGTTATGGGTGCCGCTGCCCAATGAACTATTTATTGGAAAACCAACACCTCTGCCCTAGGTCGCTACATTTGGGGTCTTAGCAGTGGAGGTAATCCACCTCTTACCCGCCCTGGTATAAGTAACAGATGGTTACTCCTTCAATTTTGTTCGAAAGAACGAATCTACATTCAAGTTTGAACGAATCTAGACCTCCAGTGTCCCTGCATACGGTGTTAGGAAGCAGTATGCAAGTGCTTACAAAATATACAAAATGCGAATAATAAAAAGCAAGTCAGGGATTTTTTTTTTTTTTACAGTGAATAACCGCACAAGAATCTCAACTGCTCCCGTCTGGAGCCAGTGAGACTATGGCATCCCCAATTGGGGTATGTTGTGAGGCTGAAGGTAGTGGGGAGGGGAAGGAGGTGGGGGAGAGGAAGGTTGGGAAGTACCTGGCTATTCAGATCTGGTCACCAAACACGGCTAAAGCCATTTTCAAGCAACGTTTCAATTCTGAATGGTGGTCTTACACCAGGGCGATATATACTATATATTATTTCAAATTAATTAATTGTGAAATAACACAAATTAATCAAATAAAATTTATTTGCGCATGCCGGGTTTGAACCCGCGACCTCCGGACTGTGAGTCAAGAGTCTTACCCACTGGACTACGGAGGTCGGAGGGATAAGGGGTCTTAGCAGTTTTTTTTACATTAACTCCACACAGGAGGCCCTGAGGAAAATACAGGTGTGTACAGGTCTTAGGAAACGCCTGCTCGCCAGCTGCGGGGCAGGTCGCATCGGGAGAGGTCGGTTTAGGTAGACCCTTTGACTACTAAGCTGCTCTCTCTCGACCCATCGCCTTGCACCGCAGTTGAATGTTGGATTCATACGTCCGTCACTACTGAACATACTGACCCCAGATTCATACTCACCCACATACATTTTTTATTCCCAGAACTTTTTCTCCTTCCTTTTCTTAAAAAGACCCTCCACCAGTGGCGGCTCGTGACTTTTGAGTGTGCTACGGTGCTAATATTAAAAAAAAATGGCCTTATTGAAGGAATCCGTGAAATTTTTCATACAAAAACTGATTTAAAAAAAAAAAAAATCGGCTTTAACAACATCAATAATGCCATTTTTTTTTAAATATTAGCACTCGAGCACACCCAAAAGTCAAGAGCCGCCACTGCCCTCCACTTGACATCCCCTAAGATATCATAGACCCTGACCCATACCACAAAAAAAATGGATAAAATAATAGCCAAACCGTCTCAAAAGATTTCTTTCAAGTGGGTATATATACTCGTATGTATAAATGGTATGCAATACAGAAATACAATATCACGGCTAGTTCAAAAATATATACCTAGCATTTAATAAGGGCTTAATACTAGATTGAAAATCTGGATGATTTTTTTATGGTAAGAGATCTGGATCTGTAATCCCTACTCAACAGGAATTGATTAAAATATAAAACATTTGTAGAAATGCTTGTTATTTTTAATACATGAATAAAATAATTAAAGTAATATTTATTTCTGTATTATTGCCAATTATGAAATGTATTGCATTGCACCATTAATAAAGCACTGCCTCTGCGTACATTCCGAATTAAATAATAATTATTATCATTACCTTTATAGGTGTGTGGGTACTTAATCCTGCCTACGGGAATATCTAGAAGTTCATTTCGCTGGAATGGTTTTCATTAAAATACGCCATCATAATAAAGCGAAGAGATTGGAAGATGGTAGTTATAAACCTATTAAGAGGCACTAAACAATCGTAAATTACGGAAGAGCATGAAACGTGTCAAACCGGCACACTAAATTTATTAATAAAATCAAAGCTCACAAATAATAAAACAGACAAATCATATTCGTTATGACACTTTTCAATACAACGGAGACATCTTGGCACGACTCCTGTAATTCTATCGGGAAATTTATGACCTCAGATGAGCAAAGGTACTTAATTATTTCAGATACATGAAATAGTAGTCTCAATTCAGATCTTTTGGAAGAAGTCCGCAAGGGCCAACCTATGCTTAGATTTAATTAGCAATACTAAAAAAGTCCTTAATATTTTATACAATTGATAAAAATCGTGTAAGATAAAACCTTTCTAATACGGAAAATGTCAAAAAATAGTTTATGGATTATATGTACATGTACAATGCTCATCCAGCGAAAGAAAGTTGTTTATCTGTTGTAGGTAATACCAAAGTTGAATTTGAATATTTTTTGACATAACAAGAGTTCATTTTACAACATTTTTTTTTTACACGAGCTCCACACAGGAGGCCCTGAGGAACATAATTTCCCTCAGGGCCTATGTCATCTTTATGCTCACCTATGATGCTGTGTGGAGGGTTTATTTAAGGAAAGGAATGAGAGGAGAGTTCTGGGAAGGAAAAGGGTTTAACGGGTGGGTAGGAATCTTGGGTTCAGTATGTCCTGGTCATCCGCCTCCAAGACCTAGACAAACCTCACCCCGTGAACCTGGGCACCCCTGCTAAATCACCAAACGTAACGAACCACATGCAATTATTTTATGATTACTTGACTAAAATTGTCGAAAAATAAAACAACTAACACAGTAAGTATATTGAATTATACTAATATAAGGGTGAATTGGTCATTAGATACGAAATTATTTAAAAAAAAACCATGATATGAATCAAGCATCAAATATCACAAACCAAAACTTCTCAATTTCGAAATGGATATATATATATATAGTCTTTATTCAATGTGTAACTAAAACATAGTTTAATGGCTGGGAAGCGTGTTTTTATAAGTAAGGCTGAATATGTTTCAGGTATAACGTAAAGATAGGTAATACAGGTATGGGTTATGTAGATATAGATAGATAATTTCCCCCTGTCTGTCTGCCTGTCATCTTTGGGGATGTTATGAATGATGTGGAGGGTCTTTTTGAGGATAAGATGTTGAAAGGAAACTCATGCTGTGAGAGGAAGGAAGTACAGCGGTCGGTAAATAATTTCGTAGCCGAGTTGTTGAACACAAGAACATGTCGTACTAATATAGAAAATAATGAATCGACAAAGAGAGAATAGAGAATCCTATTTAGAAGAACAAAACATTTTGGTAATTTTATAACACCCTAAAAAAAAATTGTTCACTTATTTTGAATCGGAAAACGAGAAGAAGGAAGTGATAGCATGAAAATAAAAAGACAAAACACATTGAAATCATGGCTTTGGTCTATCTATAAAAATGTCTGGCTGAACTGGGATTCAGACTGTTTCTGAGGTGAATCGGTTTAGAGCGGGCCCTAAATAATAACTAGTAGACATCTACCATCTTAGTGTTTACTGCCATAAGACACGGCGTGGCTGTCACTAAATCACAGGAATTAATGCATCAGAACTAAGGCGATTGAAATAATAATGTTATCCACATCAGGAATATACTTTCTGGGAATTCGGATTGAAACAGCAGACTGACTGCATTACCGACAGCGGTGGTCAAATGTCCTGCGCCATTAGGGAAATTAAACACGTTTCCGGTGTTTCAGCGAATTCGCAGTAATCAGTTCCTGCACAATACTAAGACAAACTATGTAATGCGATTGTCATTGAAAACCGGAATCGATCAATCAATAAGCAAGAAAGAAAAATGTTTTATATAGTTAGGTACGCATACATTATGTAGCAAAGCTTTCAGATTTACAGGTTTTACGTATTGCCGCGGGTATGACTGTCAATAGCGCAAAGAGCTTTTTAAAGAATTTAAACATTTGGTTTGCAAATAAAAAACCATACATACAACATTATATCACTTGTTATTTTTGTAACTATGTGTGTAGATAAATATTGCTCGTGACGGCCGGCGTAGTCCAGTGGTAAGGCTATTGACTCGCAAACCGAAGGCCGCGGGATCGAATCCCGGCGTGGCAAATAAATTTTATTTGATTAATTATAACCTCAATACAGGCTGCTGGTCGTGAGGTTAATATTTAGTATGTAAAAAAATAAGAAGACATGTATGGTGAGAAATTATAAATAAATAAATAAATAAATTATTTCACAATTTAATCATTTAAAAATAATATATAATATATTTGCGGCACGTTCCAGAGTGGAAGATACTCTCAGTATTGCCCTGGTGCAAGACCACCATTCAGAATTAAAACGTTGCTTGAAATGGCATTTGCCGTGTTTGGTGACCAGATCTGAACAGCCAGGTACTTCCCTACCTTCCTCTTCCCTATCTCTTTCCCATCACCACTACCTTCAGCCTCACAACATTCCCCAATTGGGGATGCCATAGTCTCACTGGCTCCAGATGGGAGCAGTTGGGACTCTTGTGCTGTATACATATAACAAAAAACTTTAAAAAAACTTATTTTTTTCTTTGTTGTGTTTTAATGCTTTCACATAATGTAAAAGTTTTTTACTGAAAAACTAAATTCTATTGTAATAAAGCTGTAAAAAACTCCTCTCAGCTTTATAACGCTTGGGTCTAAAATAACATCAAAACAAAAAGATAATCTTTAATAAATAGTACATCTTTGTTTAATTTTAAATAACATAAATAACATTTAATTTAAATAACATTTAATTTAAATAACATTTAATTTTAAATAAATATGTAAGCTGTAAGTGAAGTGCCGTATGTTAGGCAGAGTTAAAAAAAGTAGTGATTATATTCAATTGAAAATATTTTAAATTAATGTTACGTATAGATAATAAAAGTTAAGATATTGGCAAATAAATAGCACATCTGGATTAGATGTCTTTGAACGCGACTAAAAAAATAACATTAAAGACTAACTGTAATACCTACTGTAAAAAAGAACTGCAACTGCCTTGACTGACTTACAATTTACAATTTTTCATTTTATAACGTGTGTCTCATCACAAAGTTTTAAATTTCCATAAAATTATTGGTGTTCACAATTTGTATTGTTAATCAATCTACTCTGATGTATTGAAGTTTATAGTTTAATTCGGATTGTTGTCCTCTCCACGGACATCACAAGTTGTTCTTAGAAACGGTATTAAAGTATCTCGAAATGTATTTAATACAACCGTAACATCGGAACGAGCAATAATGATTCGCGGAATGTATCAGATGTTGCAAATAAAACAAGAGAGCTGTGATGTCGCAATTAATGCTAAGTATGACCAATTAATGTTCTGTATGTTTATTACGAGAGATGAAACACGAAAAAATGGAATATCAAACGGCGTTAAACAGTCCTGGAATAAAAAAAAAACGTAAGCTATTAGACACCATTGGTAATTAAATTTGTAATGATATTAGGCAGGTAACTCATTGAAGTTAGTAACTCACTAGATACTACGACTTCCGTTTGCTGCTTTAAAGTAATCAAGTTTCTTAATATTTTTTCGTCTTTATTTAAAAGAATTGGGATGACGATCAATCACAGGATGGCACAGGTGACAGAAATACTTTAAAAAATTAACATTATAACCACATTATATAGTTTCTTAATAAACTAGGCTTTTCCTTCCATTAGGCATTGTGAGAATCGAGAATTTTTTAAAGAATAATGCAATGATTTTCACATTTCCAACAAAGTACCAAATTTACGTGGTTCATTTTATAAGAGTATATAATTTAATCGTCTTTTTCAAATGTTTCTGGCTTTCATTCACCCTTCAAGGGTGTTCTAGGTCATCATTTCAAATTATAAGGATAGGTGAATTTATATAATAATTGTATTTAAATGAGTGAATTTCAAAATTATATGGAAGATTGGAGTTGAGTTTAGACTTCGAAGAGATGAGATGTTGAATGGCTGGAGGCAATTTTAGATATTTTAGGCTTTTGTTAGAAGTGAGGATATATTTTTAGACGGGGAAAAAATTCACGCGTTATTTTAAGAATTTTAAAATCGGCGATTTTTTAAGGATTATTAATAATATTTTAAAGAAAGTTTTAGTTATTTTATCACGAGAATTGCGGTAAATCAAAAAGGAATGTGATTTAACGTTAATATATAACTAAAAATGCCAATCTGTCGGAAGCTAGATCCTTTCCGCGTTGAACAGTAACCCAACAAAAGGTTAAATTTCATTCATAAATTATAAATGCGGAAGAAGCAGGATATTAAATACTAAAAGCCTGTTTTGGCATTGACGAGAATTTCCTGCGTTTACCCAATAAATCCTGCACATAACACGCACCCTTTCGGTTACAGCTTTGAACGACCCGATACTGGTTTATTTGGGTCTTTCTTGTACTCCTTTTGTATTGGGAATATAGAACCGAGTAGGAAATGCAACATTGTGAATTAATTACTCAAAATCATATATTCTCAGATACTTCATAACTAGTCGAACTCCGTGACAGAGCGTTAAGGTTCTTATTTCTCCCGCAATCTCAAAATATTGGACAATCTTTCTCCATTACTTTCTAATCGTTCAAATACTAATATGTAATTTATGTAAAATAACCTGCGATATGTATTAAATAAATAACCTGTGATTTTTAAGAAATAACTTGCGGTTCCTGAAACCTGTGATTTTTGATAATAACCTGTATTTTTTTGTAAAAAAACCTGTGATTTTGGAAAATAACCTGTGATTTTGAAAAATCAACTGTAATTTTCATGAAATAACCTGTGATATATTTATCTTTATATACATAAAAATCTCGCGTCACGATGTTTGTTCGAGATAAACTACTAAACCGATTTTGGTGAAATTTGGCTTACTATGTGTAATTTGGTCCAAATTAAAAATTAGGATAGTTTTTATCTCGATTATTGACGTCAATATTTGTAATTGTGAATTAAATGTTTGTTACAGGACAATGCTTTGTAAGTTCCATAAGTTTCTAACAGATAGCGGTGTGAGTTAATTTATAGACACAGCACGTGGTTATCTAGGTTGGGTAACAATCCAGTGGTTAGCGTTGTGTTTAGTAAGTCACAGCAACGCGTGGCCGGGTCAGCTAGTTTTTACATAAAAATCAATGATTTAATACAATATAAAAGCTCCATTCTGTATAAATTCAGTACAGAGCTAACAACCACTGGCCATTCACATTTCCGTGCGGGTCCGGGGTCCGGGGCCCGGGGATCACGCTGCGCGGTGACAATGGAGCATTTACATAATCATTTGTCTCGATGATATTGTTATTTTTTCTCTGTTTTATTGTGTATTTATTTATTGCGGCGGAAGGTGACGGACGGAGGCGCGACCCGGTGAAAAAACAAACAGATGGAACTGATTTCGAGGGCTGCATGAGAAAAAATAGTACATACTTACATCCCTTGAATTATTTGTGCACATATTTTTGTAGGTCTACCTACAGAATGCATTATGTTCTATCAAGCCGTATAGGATAGGTAGGTACAATCTAAGATTTGCCAAAACCTTTTCTTATTACTAAAATGTAATTCATTCACTGCCATTTTATTACTTTCATTATTTTTAATAAGTTAAATTTATGTATGTACCTAATAATTAGTTATTACCTTAGTTATATTTTATCCTAAGTATCTTGTATTATTAAGATAATAATAATAAATGGATTATTTCTACAGCGTCGTTTTAAATGGCGCTTGAGGTGATTTCAGAACGATCACAACAAAAATCAGAGTGTGCAATTCATACGCGTTAGAAGTGAAACCTTCAGAAAACTAAAGAAGACAAGAGTGGGGAGGCTACGAAGCATCGCACAAAGAGGAGATCGATTATACCATCTCATTCTCTCGCAAGCTAAATCCTATAAATGTACGTGTTTATCTCTTTTTAGTGTCGCTATTTTTCGTTTCGTCGAGTTTCAAATCACAACGGTGCTAAAGACGTTTTCACTTCAATAAACCTATATTATTCATTATAATCTTTCTCGAAGTGGTGTTCACAATTAATATTTACTATAATATAATTAACCTAACACATGGTTAAGAGAATTATTAAAATCAAATCTTGAAGCATTTTACAAAAATTTGCGAATACATTGTCCAGATAAAGAGATTTGAAAAAGCTTCGAGAAGTTGTCCAACATTATTAATAATGTAGTTACCAGAAGAAGTTTCTGTGAAAATAATTAAAAATGAAAAATGAATAATTTCAATCGTGGATGTTCAACGATTTTCCTAATTTTAAGTTATTAGATTGGTCAACATCTTACGTCGTTATATTGGTATTTGTATATGTTTTTATACACACCAGTAAATCAATATTATAAGGATAAAAGGGGCGTTCGATGTAAAAAAAATACGTCTCAAGATTTATTGACAAATCTCCTCAGGTAAGAATTCGTCATCCGAATATCAATTCAAGAAATGACAGCCGTTGACCACCCATGAAGGGTTGATATTTGATCTGTCAAAAATTGGGGAGGTTGATCATTGATAATTATGTAAATAGGCCTGTAAGAGAAGCCAGCTTTGCCTAAAGTACACATGCTAACAAATCGTGGGCCCAAATAAAAAGTGCAGAAAGAAAACCTACACAATTACACTTATAGTACTTTTACTCACATAATTACATTACTGTATCGAAAAAAACGAATTAATCGATCTCTGAAGAAACCCATTTATGATAAGATAAACTGATTTCAGCAATATTATTGGAATGTTTCAACTAACAACGGGCATCTTCAGACTGGTCAAGTCTAAAGAAGTTGATCAGTCATAAGATGTTCGTTGTCAGGTGAAACCGGTCCAACCAAAAATAAATAAAGAAAGAAAGTTATAAAGGTTTTTAATAAAAAACGTATCACCTATATACAAGCATTAGTTATTTCACCGCCAAAAAGAATAGGCCACTTGCATGGACTTCATAACGACTTGGAAAAAATCGTGTGGATAGAGTTTTTTACTAAGATTACGAAAATGTTAGTAAATTTTTTTAGAAATGTACAGTTTTTTTTATTTTTAAATAAATAAATCCATTATTTGGGCTCGTGACGTCACTACATGAAAATGTCCCGTCGCCGAAAATGTTCCTATTAATTTTATAAAATTCCACACTGATTTATTTTTTTATATGGCATCACTTTGATTTCAGGCGAATTTTTTAATTCGTTCACTAGATTTATTGTTTGTTCTCTGCGAACTTATCATTTGGTTTGATTTTTTGACAGATGTTCTGAAGAGAACCCCGTACAATTAATGGGTACGGGGTTCTCTTCAGAACGTGAAGAGGATGTCGGTACATGTTTTAGAGGTATAATGATTATGGTGCTGATTTTAACAAAATAAAATTTTATAATATTCTTATTATTATTACAATTTACAAGTTCAAGTATATTACATTGAATTTAGTAATATAGACGCTGTACATTATAATGATTTATGATCAATAAGATGGATCAAGGAAAAAAATATTTATGAGATGTAATATTTTTGGTATGCCTCGTTATTTTCCTGTGCCATTCGTGTGAAAATCGTTCTTTTTTTTAAAAATGATTTTTTGGCTATGTAATTATCGTTTTTTCACACCTATAAAATTATGTCCCGTCTTTCCGGTTTATAAAAAATGGTCTGATTTTTCGGATTGAAATTTTCAAAAAATCCCCAGGGTTTCAAAAATACGTTAAAAAAAAAAAAATACAGAATGTCTTAGAATATTTGCCTAAACCGGAAAAAAATTTAAAAAAATGTGATGCAAGTGGCCTATTACAGACGTACTAATAAAGAAAAGAGGAGATCATAAAACGTATTGGTTTTATATAGTGAAAATGAAAATAGCCCTGTAAATAGTCTGAAAAAAAAATTATATTAACTCCACACAGGAGGCACTGAGGAAAATAATTTCACTCAAGGCCTATGTCATCTTTGGGGATGCTGTGTGGATGGTATTTTTGTGGAAAGGAAGGAGTGAAACTGGGTCTTGAAGAGACCTTGTTGTAGGAGGGAGGAAACGCAGAGGCCGATAAATCGTTCAACAGCCGTGTTATGTTGACAAATGTTGGGTACGCGTTTGGCGTGTTTCACGACTGCGCACAGGTGCCGAAGGAATCAATGACACTAGTTCCTCGGAGCATCTTCCAATGAAATACCGGTAGAACAAGGATAACATTCTCACCCGACGCGACGCCTGTGCTCGAAAGATTGCAATATATTTGATAATAGATGCTTGTTCTAATTTATTGGTAGGTACACAACAGCACGTCAGAATTTAGAGGTCTCAATATTGTAATACTTTATCGCATTATCATATTACGAACTTAGTTCTTTCTATAAAAGTACGTAATGGTTTGAATCTTTAATCTTTAAGGTTATTATTAGGTACTTAGTTCCAAACTCTATATTAAAAAAAATATAGCACATAACTACCATTAAAACGACATATTTACAGTGATACGATCTTAATAGATTTTTTTTTCATTTCCTCTCCCTGATGTAAATTTGTGTGACAACTAACACGAGATAGTGCCACGCCCTGATCCCGGTAAAAGGCCGTTGGCAACCATCGACAGGTAACACAATATATTTATTTTATCAATAATTATTGAAACAAAATTAATAACTTTAAAAAAATGTATCATAAAAATATTCACTTTGTAAAAGTGTATAAAAGATTGTTGAGTAACTGAACAACTAAATACATATTTCATACAATTATTTAAGCGAAGTATGAAATGGCGACCAAAACTATCAAAATATTTTATAATAAGGCGAGTACGGGAACCGCCGCCCCAGGAACCATTTATTGAATAATCAACACCCCTGACATAGGTCACCCCAAGTAGTTCTTAGTGCATTTTCCCACCTATTGCGTGGCGGGCTGGATCGGGAGAGGTTGATTGAGGGAGACCTTTTGAATTCTCCAGACGGACTCTCTCGACCCATCGCCTTGTACCGCAGTGGAAGGTATGGACTCATATGTCCGTCACTCCTAGACACATTGACCCAACGTTCATACCTTTTCCTTCCCAGAACTTCCTCTCCTTCCTATCCCTCTACAAAGCATCCCCAAGGATGACATAGGCTCTGACGGAATTTTCTTCCTCAGGGCCGTCAAATTTCATTAGATACACAGAACTGTGTTTCACCATCATTACGAAATTCAAATGGGATGGCGATATACGATGTCAGGCAAGTGGAAGAGAGAGCGCATGCTAAATGGGCTAGAACCAAAAGGCGGTAAGTAAATTTATGTAAAAAATATATATAATAATAAAGAGGCGACGTTGGATTCCAATCAAATCTATATGGAAAAGATGTGTAGTGTTCTATATTCAAAGCCTAAGAGACTTATGACCTCTATTTTAGAATGATAAATTCTTCTTTGCTTTCGTGAATTTTTCGTAGTATTTCGTTTCACGACAGAAATTCGAGTGATTGTTTCAAGTAAAATATAAAGGTTACGATCCCCTTCGCATTCAATAAGTTGTATTGGGCGATGCACGCATTAACGGGTGCATTAAATGCATTACGAAACTGCATCGCATTACTCCGTGCAGAGGAAACACAAATGATTACCATTGTGTGGCTTGATTTGAATTTCTGGTCCAGAGTCACCCGAAGCTGCTTCTCGGGATTACTTATTAATATGTAACCACTGTGGGATGCAGCTGTGCTTTATTAAATTTAATTATTTAATTCTCCGTTTATTTTATTATATTTATTTTTATCTTTAAAATGCATTGAGATAACGGGTGTTGAATTCATGTAGGTAGGTACCTACCTACAAACTAACAAGACCAAATAGTTATCTCTAATAATAAGCATGAAAACTCTCGAACTGTAAGCTTTGTTTGTTAAGATGTTGCACAAATGGCAATAAGGTTTAAATTCCCGTGTAAAACCAGTCGCCTGTTAAGATTTATTCGTGAAAAAAACATCGTCAAAAATAGTTTTATTTTATTTTGCGAAGCTCAGGCACAAATATTCAATTTTTTTATGATAAATTTATAAATAATTTCATTTTCCATATTACGCAATAAAACCATAGCCGGGAAGGGTTTCGTAAGTAGCAGATTTTGAAATTTAAAGCAATTTTTATAGTTCTGATACTTTATTTTTTTCTGAGAATATAAAAAGACTCGATTATTTCAAAAGCCAAATATGTGTTCTTCTCGCAGTATTTAATTAAAGCATCTAAAATATTTCTAAGCGATCTAATTTTCAAAACAAAATTACACGATATTTGATGGCTTAGTGTGCATCATTTTAAGTACTTCATGTAGCTTTTCAATAGTAAGGGAACGTACCTATACTACGTGACCCACTTTTTGCAATTTTTACTTCCCCCCCCCCCCCTCCCCCATCGGTGACCACGTTTAGTATATTCCAAGACCCCCCCCCCCTCCCCTACAGTTTTCACGTAGTAATTCATAAATATGGTTTTGAATCATTTCTTGCTAACAAGAAGTTTTAAAACAAATATTTGGCTTAAATTTGTCTAATACGGCGCTTGCTGCGTGATGGCAAGAGTGCATGCATACCTATAATTACAAGTGGAAAAAATATTAAAAAGTTAGTGGAATAAATACAAAAAGATTCCTAGATTAACTACGTGATAAAATCAAAGCCCCCGGCCCCTCATTGTGACCAAGCGTGGTATTTTGAAGATCCCTTTCCCCCCCTGAACGGGTCACGTAGTATGGGTACGTTCCTTCGACCAAGTATACTTGGTCGAAGGTACGTTCCCTAAGGAGAAAATAGGAAGGTTGTTAGTAAAATAGTGATCGAGGTCAAAGAGTGCTAGGACAATAATTAAACGTGCGCATACTGTTACGTAAAGCTAGCGCGTCTCGGGGACCCGAAATTAAGACTGATCATTTGAAATGAAAATAATAATAAAAAGGCGACAATTTCCTAGCATCTATTTGTATTATTTCTTTTCAAGTCCGTCTAATTGATTGACTGACGCGATCTTCAGGGGACTTCTAACGAGAGCTTAGCGACTAGCGACTCCATTCACCGGGACAATGGGGCCCACAACCCGCCGGTCACCGGAGGAGCCGGCGATAATTATCATCGGTTAGACGCTTATAGAGTAGACGGCTGATGATGAGATGCAGCGGCTTCAGGGAATGATTGATGAAGTGTGATTTATAATTAGACACGCTTCCGCGGCCATCTTCTCTCTTCCTTATTCCCGCTCTCCACTCGCACTACTCTCTGCTCACTGTTTGCTAGCGGGAGCTTCCCGGACAGACTTTTTGCGGAGCTTTTGTCTGCTGTAACGTGACAGATATACCACCGATAATGGTTGTGGAAGTGTGCTGTAGTTCATATCTTAGATAAACCCGGCGTCTCCACAAATAAAAGACCTCGAAAACATGTCGAATGCTGAGTGGAAAGACTTGAGCCATCTATTGAAGTTGAAAGATAATGTAAAATTTAACACTGTTTAAATAATCGTTTGCTTTCTAAATCTTTAAAATAATAAATGAAGTCATTTGTCACGATATGTCTATTTGACTCGCATTCATGTATGTTTCTCTAACATGATTATAATTATGCATTGCGCCTAAACCACGTTCTATTGATTGCTCAACAGACTACCTGATGACATTATGTGTGATAACATGGCTGCATATCTTCATAATGCAGGTAATTGTTAAAGTTGCATACATCAATCACTAAGATCGCGGTGATTCCATTGTGTTTGCCGCCTCTCCGTGGAGAAGGAATTTGTAAAAACCGTATCGATGACAAGAGAATAGCATACGTTATACCTAACAATAATTATTATCGTCGACGAGTACAAGTCGGCTGTACCGGCTGACCGCACGGCCGGCACTTACCTACGTGTATCATTGTCTTCGGTGGTAAGGGAATAAAAACGACTTTCCTCGCGAGAGACGATAAATTATCGGTTTAGTTTGACGAATTTCAAACCGCATTCATTGCGGAGCCGCAAAGTTCTGAATAGTAATTGATTTTTGCATTCGCGGACTCGAAAATAATAATAAACGATTTATTAGCAATATATCCGTCGAGGTGCTGCGAATGATGTCAAATAAATAAAAGGGCGAGTAGCAAGATGCTGATCTGAGATACTACCACTGCAGGGAATGGTTTCTTCGGTTCCGACCTCACTTTTCCCTGCGGTGCCGGTGCACTCAGCACTCTATTTGAACTAACTAACTTGAAGGTTTTCCCCCAAACCAACTTCAGATTTTTACTATCATTTCTATGTCTTCTATTTAGACGCGGATTTTTGTTTACAGGACGTTAAACTAAGTGATAATAAATAATTTTGTGACATATCACCTCAAAGCTTTTCAAAAAAAAAATTTAAAACATCGATTGAAACGATTAAATAATAATGTACTCCGTGTACTCGTATATATGTATCAAACAAATGTTTTTAAGTTTATTAGAGTGAAGCGCACTTGAAGTAAACTAGCACAAAACTGCTTTATAAAAGTTTTAAATTATTTTTATTATTTATTTATCGATTAACGCCATTTTTCGGGACTTTTACATATGACTGGTAAACAAGAAATATATAGTATTTAATTTATTTATTGTACACAACAGAACTGCCTCGGAACAATATTTTTTTTATTTTAAACTAAACTGTCAAATTAGTATAAGCTTTCCCTGAAGAAGGAACATTTGTTCCGAAACAGGTAGGATTTACGCATTATATAAGTGGTTTATACAAAGTTGTACTGTTTCATTTTTCTATTTTTTATTTGTTTAAAGATAAATTGAAAATGTCCACTGACTAGGTATGATTGTTTCCCTCCATTAGTATTCTGGGCAAAGAGGAATACATATATGATAGTTGGTCCCAGAATTTCTGCACTGAAATAAATCCTGACTTCTAGTACTACGTAGTGGTATCCGGAAGCTTGTCAATTCAAGCAAAACCGGACTATTAACTAAATCATTTAAGTAGAATTTTATACAGAAATACAAAAAATACCAAAATACCATTATTATTAGTCTCTACATAGTAAAAGAACATAATTTTCGTTAAAAGTTGTTATTTGCTTTGTGCGACACCACTAATCCAGGAGCCAGGGTTCAGATGGGACCCAAAATTCTGGAATAATGTGAAGCGCTTTAGGGAAAATTAAAATGAGGTGAGAGGAAGGAAAGAAAAGAAAATAAAAGAAGGGAGAGGGGAACACTGGAAAAATAATCAGATGTATTCAGTAATTTTCCTCATAAATTTAACGCAAAGTGTGCAAAATTTCATCACGAATAAAGAAGTAAATGAAAAGGGGTTAGGGTGGATTTACGAAATCTCATCTCACCTTATTCTTTTTTAGAAGGTCAAGTGTGCCAAATTTCATCAATCTCAGAATAAAACTGTAGATTTGTATGAAAAATTGAACCACGCCGCCACAGATACTACTATTTTCAAGGGCATATGTAGATAGATATTTCTGCGATTTTTCTGATGATTAAAATACTTGATTTAACTGGCAAATTTTATAAAAAAATACATAATATAATTGGTAACCGGTCAAACCAGAACAGTGATAATTTGGAACACTTTTAAACAATGATAAAAGTAAAACTAAAAGTGAGATATTCGTTAGTTGTTTTTGGGGTGTTATGCCGTGTTGCGCTTCCTCCTTCTTTAGTCAACGTTTCGGACAGCGTTGCAATGTCCATCATCCGGTAGATGTTTGATGATGGACACTGCTGATGGACACTGCTGATGGACACTGCAACAATGTCCGAAACATCGGCTAAATAAGGATGTAGCGCAACACGGCATAACACCCCCAAAACAACTAACGAAAATACGTTTGGCCGTGAAAATCAGAAAACGTATCTAAAAGTGTGATTTTTAAGCTGTTTTATTGTTCAGTTTCATCACTTTTACAGACGTTACATTAAAAGTGTTCGGATTTGTCGTGGAACTAATAAAATTATCCCATAAAAATGATAAATATAATAAACGTAAAATGGCCAGTTTTAGTGAATAATCAACTTATGCTTAAAAACGAAAAAAATGTGTATTTGCACTTTTCAGTGTTTTACTGATCAGGAATGGAACTCATCCTCTCACATATTTCGTATCAGACAAGATGGCGAATGTAACTTTGTATAAAAATATAACATAGGTAAGTTTTATCTCGCCACTCAACCAAAATATAATAGAGGTTTTTAATTTGAAGTTTCGCATTTACGAGTTGGTCGGTGGTGGGTGGGAGATGGTCGGGTGTATGGGTAGGTACTCCTGTGTGAGAAGGACGATTGCTTTTTGCGGTGAAAGGTAACAATAATACAAATTGAATTTAACTCCTCAAGATGGCGGACTTTATTAATGTTCATTCCCTTCAGCTAAGCGAGTTCTTATTATGGGAAAACCATGAATTCGTAAATCTCTAAAGGAAACTATAAATTAAGGCTATTTGTGTGAAAAAGAAAACTAAAATATTATGAATTTATAGGTTTAGGGAAACAGAACATCATTTTGATTTGACATTATATAATACGCCGACATTTAGTTATTAAATTAACTCAGAATCAAGTCAACTCAATACCTCTTTGAAAAGTCATTAAAAGCTATGAAAAAAATAATTTTACAATAGCTATTAACCCTAACCTAACGTAACCTATTTAATCTTTTTTTTTATCATCACTCTTAAGGCCCGATGACACAGAGCGAGTTTACAAGCCACTATCTACTAAGTTTAAAAGCGGGTAAATCGACGAGTGAGATTGTCATGATGACACACAAAACTGTCCACTCGCTCAGTGGCGTAGGAAAATGAGGTCGCTGCTAGCGCCAGTAACAAGAATAACGACGCCTGCGTGATCTAATTCTGTGATGTTTGACAGTCGAAATCAGCTGTTTATTGGCAGCCATCTTGAAAAACATAAATAAACCAATCACGAGCCAGCGTGTAGCGAGTAAAGTTGACGACCTTTCAACTTTTTTCGTAGATTGTCAACAATCTACTAGTTAGCAAGTAACACGATGACACTGGGCGAGTTTACTAACAGATAGTGAATTTCCCAGATAGTAGCTTGTAAATTCGCTCTGTGTCATCGACGCTTTAATGACCTTTCTGAAGTGGTTCTGAGTTGGTTTCATTCGGACTTGGCCGGTCACCGTTGTAGACATAGCTGCCATAATAATAATAATAATAATAATAATTGGATAATTTATAAAGCGCCGTTTTTGTGAAAAATCACCTCAAGGGCGCTGTACAATTTATTAGGAATGCTTAGGTTCTAACTAATTTTACTATTTATAAATGGATACAGAAACATACTTACCTGGCTGGTCACTTCCGATAAACACACTTTAATTAGAAAGTTTATGGAGAAGATACGGCTTTGCACGCGGAGGACATTACAGTTAACACACTGGACATTGCATGATTTTACATTATTTGCTTCCCTAGTATTACATTTATGAATAGATTAGTTGCAAAAGTAGAGTTGGTATTTATTTTAAAATACTGGAGAATTTAGGACTGTTAGAGATTAGTGGCAAAAGTATTGTTGATATTTAGGGCTCTTTAGGGCTGGAGAATGTTCATGAAATGACCTTTTTTTTTTTTTTTTTTTTTTTTTTTTTTTTTTTTTTTTTTTTTTTTTTTTCTTTTTTTTCTACGTTTTTACAGGTTAGTTATTTACGGTGTCGAGGGCATTGAATGTGAAGGTGAAAGATTTTGAGTTTATGGATACGACTGTCTGAAAAGGTGAGTTTTAAGTCTAGCTCTAAATTCCGCCGCGTCTGTGATCATTCTTAAGTCATATGGCAGTCCATTCCAGGCTTTAGGTCCTGACACTCCGAAAGCGCGCTCACTGAACTTAGTATCTGGTGTGCGCTTTGATTCCTTTAACCTTCCGATAGCTGATGACGCTGCTGACCTCAGGGTTGACTGACGATAATTGGAATTTTCTGGAATATACAATTCCGATAAGTAAGCCGGAGCCATTCCGTTAAGGGACTTAAATACCATCCAGCAGAGCTTAAACTGGATCCTTTCAGGACATTTATTGTGTTGTTGCCATATTTGTGTTGTTGTGGTTGTTTTTTTGTTTTTAATTTTCAGTTCAATTTTCTCATATTTGAAAGCTTCCACAAATAATGTGATCATAATAAGTAGGTAATTCTTAAATGCCCTCTCTCCAATTTCAACAAAAAAGCTTTTCTGCGAGTCACCTAATGATTTAAATATTGGCATTACTAAATATTTTTGGCGAAAGTTACTTAGTGATATAAAGCGAAGAAAAGAAAATAAAACTAATTTAACTCGGTTACGTTACGTTAGATTTTTAGGCTAGGGCTAAGGTTATGTCCATGGTCACTCACATAACAAATTACTTGAAAGATGACAATGTACATATTATTTACATAGTAACGAATAAATAAAGGAAATTTGGTAAATTGTGGTATTCATATTCATAGAAAAATCACAGACAAATAAATTACAAATTGCATTTTTATTAAATCAAATAAACAATGCGATCACTCACCTTACCCGGGATAAAAAAAACAATATTCTGATATATTACTGTAACTGATCGTGGAACCAATAAAATTAACCTTCATTTCAAAGTTACATATATTTCTTGTAACTGGCCCGCTCATTTGGAATAAACTACCCTCAGCTCTTACTAATATCCAGAACTTGGTTGAATTTAAACGGGCTTTAAAAATAAAAAAAAAACATATCTTTCATAAATCTTAACTCCTTTTCAATAAATATATTCTAATAAGCAATAAGGGAACATACCCATACTACGTGACCTCTTCGGGGGGGGGGGTCTTCAAAATGTCACGCTTGGTACAAATGAGCGGCAGTTTGCTTAGGATTTTGGTAACCGGGGAGGGGGGGGGGGTTAAAAATTGCAAAAAATTGGTCACGTAGTATGGGTACGTTCCCTAAGCTATGTTTCGCAAGTTTCCGTTAGTTGTTTGGTTTCGGTTTCCCTCCTTACTGTACTTTCATGTTTAATATGAATTCAGAATGCTTCTCAAAACGTATACTGCCTCCTATTTTATATTACATTTTAGTTGTATAGATTCTTGTTTTAATGGCACCGTCATTGTTTATCATTATCTATTGTACTGTGCCAAAACAGCACTGTTATTGTAAATTTTATTATCTTGACATTGCTTTGTATATACTGTATATTCTTTATTTCGTATTATTTTATCAATATTTTGTAAGGACTTGTAAGGAACACTTTAGGATAACTTTTAAGTTTATTATAGTTAAGCGCAGTTGAAGTGAAATAACACAAAACTGCGCTATACAAATATAACGTTATTATTATATATTATGGTCAATTGCATGAATCCAAATAAATACACTAGATGTAACTGAGTTCAGAATACGACTATTAAGCATGAAATAACGTGCATTAGTATCGGGAGCCCAGGAGTAAGAAAGGGCTGAGGAAAAGGCGTGGGATAAGCGCATATACCAGCGACAACCAATTATAAGGATGTAATGAGATGGGGGGGTATATTACCTACACCCTACACCCAACCCGGCCGATAATAATATATCTCCCGGACAGATCTGTCCAGTCGGGCCCAAAGTATATTATAATACGTATAAATAAATAAGTCGATGTGTTAAAAACGCCGGGCGATAAATATTCCAAAGTATAACCGACGGCTGTGGCCGCGAGACCAACGAGAGTAACACTGCGCAGTGCGCACGGATTCAACTGCATCCAACAGTGTTTTATAAATAAGTTGAGATTAAAAAAAAATTTTATCATGGGAAAAGTGGCGGAAAATATATGTGTCGAAAATAACGAAAAAAATTAATGTTGAATAAAAGTTGGATGGGAAGTTGCCAATAGTTGCCAATAGTTGCGAAATAGTTTCATCAGAAATAAGAGCCAAGAAGGTGAACAATGAAGGTATCTGTGAAACACGTAAAAACATTTCATTATTCGTTAAAACAAGACCTTCGCGTACAGTAGATCACCCAATTCCATTTTTTGTTGTTGTTATGAAACCGCACAGAAAATCGAAGTAATTGATAAATTTATTTTATATTTGGACTATTAATTGTACTAATTTACATATCTCATTTGATAATACATAAATATTGTATATTCACATAGCATATCATTTCGTGTATTTTGTTTATTCTTGACGATTTATCGAAAAAACTTCCCCACCTTCCTCTTTCCCATCTCCTACCCCTCCCTACTACCTTCAGCCTTATAACATTCCCCAATTGGGAATGCCATAGTCTCACTGGCTCCAGACGGGAGTAGTTGGAGACTCTTGTGCGGTATTCATATAAAAACAAATAAAAATTAAAAATCTAACATAATCTTAAAAAAATATATGTTATTTTTTTAGATACTATAGTGTATATTTGCCGAGCCGTAAAGGTAATTATATGAAATTCCCTCGAGAGAAAATAAATCGCCAAGTATGCCCCGAAAATTTTTAAAACACATTTTGTTTTGTTATTTGGTTATTTCACATCTTAAAGTCATGAAAAAAATCAGTCCCTCTAATACTACTTTAGACATTAATCAAGAGTGTTTTTGCTTTATTTTAAAGGAGCCGTGTTTTATTAAATATTTTCACAATTTTCGATTAATTATACTAGCTTTTCAACATTAGCGCACTCCCTCTAACATTTGTATTCACATACCTCCCTTTCAAAACATCTTCTGCTTCTTTTTAAAAACGCTTACTCTTACTACCAGGCCTTAACATTTTCATGCCCGCGAGATTTGTAAAAATATTTTCGTTTAATAAGCAAAAAAAAAACAAAGCGTTATAACATCAAAATTAGTCAATTATTATAATGATCGGAAGGCTTTGTTTCTACTCCCTACAAACAAAATCGATGAATTGGAAGAGGGGATAGAACTGAACAAAACTGGGCAAAAGTTGTTCATTGCTCGACGATTTGATCTAACGCAACAATAGTGAAGACTGAAGTTACTCTTAACTGCGACTGTCGGCTAAGTGTTAACGGTTAAGAAACCCATCAATCTCTCTCCAGTGGTCATCGCGAAAATGATACACGACCGCCAGTTCACACGCGGCACATTGTTTTATAGAAAAGTGTTATGAACTCTCTTAGCTGAGAAGACAAAAGCAAAGAAATTAATGACCACTTAAACAAAATAACATTCCTCAAAGCACTGTTAGAAATTTAAACAATTTTTTATACGTAAAGCAGTAAATAGTTATTTACCGTGCGGATCCAAAATTCATACCAGAACACACGGTTGACGCATATAAGTGAATAAATGGAAAATAAACAATAATGAATAAAAAATAGTAGTTAACAGCCGGTTTCGCCTAATTTTCAGTTTTTTTTAATGTTTCAACTTATTGTATACTAACTAGCTGGTTCGCGGCATGCGATTCAATGCCTTATTCAAATAAATACATCGTTTTTCCCTGAACCAGCTTTCTTGTACGTCCCCGTTCCCCTCCCGCGTCCCCTAGCTATCTTTATGAATTATAGCCTATATGTTATTCTGATGTATGAGCTATATTATAGTAAAGTTACATTAAAATCCATTCAGTAGTTTTTGCGTGAAAGAGTAACAAACACACATACATCCATGCAAACTTTCGCGTTTATAATATTGGAAAGATTGCAAGATTCTTCTCGAACTAAATATTATCTAGATTCTAGATAGTGTTGGATAAAATTATCTTCATATTGGTAGTTCTTACTCGAAGTATGATACGGTTAAATATGACCGAAGGAGATACAGTTCCATAGTTCGGTGGTAGAGCAACGCCACGACAAGCCTGTGATTCTGGATTCAATTCCTAGAAGCGACCGTATAATAATAAAAAAATGTAGAACACCGTTTTTGTGAAAAATCATCGCAAGGGCGCTGTACAATTTATTATGAATTCTCAGGCTCTATCTAACCTTATTACACATTTACAAATAGATTCAGAAACGTACTTACCTGGCAGGTGACTTCCGAAAAACACACTTTATTAGAAAGTTTATGCTTGGAAAAGATACGACTTTGCACATGGAGGACATTATATTTAAAACACTAGATGAAATGCATGATTGTGCATTTACTACTCTCATCCCTGTTGGTTTAATATTAATTTATAAGATGATTAATGCCAAAGTTGATGTTTCTGTTTCAAATTTTCGATTGAGAGTCTTGAATTTGAGGTTTGACTCATTAAGTTTAAATAAATAATATTATTATTACGTTCAACAGACATAAAATTTAACCACGCTTATGATGAAAAATGTCAACCATATTAGCAAAGGATGAACACGTTGAACACTCGCTAGATGTCTTGCAGGACGCTGTATTAATTTGCATATGTAGATTCTGTTAAATCAACGTGACGACGAAGCAATTAGCAGAGATGCCATCAAAGAGGCTGCGTTCTGCAGATGGCTCAGGTCGGTGTAATGGCGAGTAATAAGACTGTTGGTGTTGGTACTTGTATAGTTTGCAATATAATAAACAAGAGTGTTGTTGAACCGACGGAGGTGTGAACTGATCGTGCTTTTACTGTGTTAATTGTCCGTTCATGATTTTCGTGTGTGCCTTTATAGCTTTGTGGCTTTATAATTTGTATTATAATTATCTACGCAATGTATAAGGTTTTCAGGAACGCATTTCCTTTTTTATGGTGTTGATAATTTGTTGTCATGCAAATAGCGACCATTTTAGTATTTGTTACGTCAAAAAAACAACTTCTTATTACTAAACAATAATGTAGGAACTTACATTGTTTTAACAAAAGCAACATATTTTAAAACTGTTAATTTGTAGTTGCAGTATAACATTATATCACAATTAAAACACTATATTTGTTCTACTTATTCATTGATTAATTGATGGCGGGTTGATAAAACTACATCCCAATGGCATAAGATAAAAATCACTTAAAATCATGCTTATAGCCAATTGTACCGCCTACCGAGATACTGCTTTAATACAATTTTCATAATGCCAGAGCTCACCAGTATACATAGAAACCTTCGCGCGCGTGCTCACAACAACTCACCAAAGTTTCATCGCAATCGGAGGAACGGTTTAGCAACGTATAATTTCATGACGCCAGAGCTCACTATTATACATAGAAACCGTCGCGGGCATGCGCACATCAAATCCCCAAAGTTTGATCGTAATCGGATGAATGGTTTAGCAACGCATAGACATCTTATATACATACTCGTATATAAGCATAATATGTTACATATAGATTAAAAAAAAAGTAAATAAGTCATTTGAGCAATCTGCACATTTAAATAACATGAGTATTTTAATATTGCGCCCCCATACAAAATCCTATGTATGTTGTGATCAACAGGGGAATAATATGAAATATGCCATATAAAAGCGTTGTGTCCGATAAATAATGCGATCGTAATTTAGAAAGTGTTAAAGGAAGCATTAAGCACAGCCGCATCGGGGAAGGTGGGATTTATCGTGTCCCGGGGCAAATCTAATATTTTATTCATGGGACCCTTATAAAATCATTGATACGAACGCACCTGTTGCGATATTAATTGGAAATTCATATACCACATTAAAAATATTATTCTCTTGCATTCCTTTAACATTAATTGGATTCGTATTGTGATTTGATACGCTGTCATAATATAACACATAAATATGCAGGAGATGGTCATTTATCACAACTTTAAATTTACCATCTTGTTACTCTGAATGAACGTGGCCTTTCATGAATTAAATGCAAGTAGGTAAATGATAAATGATAACATTTTAAGAGTTAGTTCTTACCTACCTTATTAGCAGCGTAGTAATCTTGTCAAACTTTAATATAATATGTAGCTTCTTACCTGAAACAAGAGAAAACAATCATTAATGGTGGAAAAATTACAAGTGTGCAGTTCACGCGCGGTAGAAGTGAAACCTTCCAAAAACTAAAGAAGACAAGAGTGGGGAGGCTACAAGGCATCGCACAAAGAGGAGACTGAATATTCTATCACATTCTCTCGCAGGCTAAATCCTATAAAGTGTATCTATAGTGCTAAAGGGGTCGTCTATTAATCACGTGAGGCTCCAAAGGGGGGGGGGGGGTTCGGAAAAAATCACGAAATATCACGACGGGGGGGAGGGGTAAAATGAGATATCACGTGTATTCATTTTTCGTGATAATATTCTGAAATTTTCAAAATACTTTGTTCTAAAAAAAATACACGTGATTTTGGGGGGGGGGGGGGGTAGTCTAAAACCTCACCACATATCACCAGGGGGGGGGGGGGTTAAAAAGTTGCTAAAAAAATATCACGTGATTAATGGACGACCCCAAAGAAGTTTTCACTTGAAAAAAAAAGAATTAGATGTTTTGAAACAATTACTTACAAGAGACAAAAATGTCTCTTTAAATGATATAAAATGCACTGTCGTAAAGTGATACTTAAAAGAATTCAATTAAACCTGCTCTTTCATAGATGGTGGAAGTTTATTTTAGAAAAAAACACTTATGCAAGATGCTTTAAAATTTTAAATTAAATGAAGACAATATTATCGAAACTCAATCGTATATCTGGAAACAGAAAAGATACTGGCACCTCTGGTCCCAGAGGATTTCTGATTTTTCCGTTTCCAGATTTTCGATTGAGTTTCACTAATATTATTGTCTTCATTTAATTAAATATTACAATTTGAGGTTTTACTCATTAAATTAAAAATTAAAATATTAATTAAGATAAATTAATTGTTTACGTTCGTACATACGCAATATGAAAATTAATAAATAGTTTTGTTCATAAACAAACTCAAAACTTTAAGTAAAGGCTCACAAATGCAATATTGTGTCAAAGATTCAATCCAATATTGTATTTGCATGCCTTTCTTTGTAAGAATTGAGCTTTAAACGGACAAAAATATTTACTTATATTTTGCATATTTATAGGCGCCAACACATCAATATTTGAACAGCATAACCTGCAAAAGGATTTTTCCTAAAACAATTAAATTACCGCCATCTATGAACGAGCCGAGTAGGAATTATTTTAATTTTACCCTGAAGTAAAAAGATAAATTGAACTGAATACAATCGTAATAGGTAAGTAATATTTAAAATGTAAAGAAAATGTACCTGTGTATGTAAAGAATATTTTATGAAAAATTAACAATAATTAGAGTGGTTTAGTTTTGGGGCATTATGCCGTGGTGCTTTTCCTCATTCTATATTGGCTAAAGAAGGTAAGATGTCATCTGCCCTGATGATGGACATTGTAACGCTGTCCGAAATGTTGGTTAAAGAAGGAAGAAGCGCTGCACGCAACACAATACCCCAAAAATAAATCACGATTGTTTGATGTTGCGAGGCTGAATATAGTGGGTAGGGAAAGAAGATGGGGAAGTTTCTGGCTATTCATATTTTTTTTTTTTTTTTACAGTGAATACCGCACAATAATCTCAACTGCTCCCGTCTGGAGCCAGTGAGACTATGGCATCCCCAAATGGGGTATGTTGTGAGGCTGAAGGTAGTGGG
This sequence comes from Limnephilus marmoratus, assembly GCA_917880885.1. NCBI lineage: Eukaryota > Metazoa > Arthropoda > Insecta > Trichoptera > Limnephilidae > Limnephilus > Limnephilus marmoratus. The sequence goes on along the minus strand of OU862924.1, from coordinate 21,097,969 downwards.
GAGGGGAAGGAGGTGGGGAAGAGGAAGGTTGGGAAGTACCTGGCTATTCAGATCTGGTCACTAAACACGGCTAAAGCCATTTTCAAGCAACGTTTCAATTCTGAATGGTGGTCTTACACCAGGGCGATACTAATAGTATCTTCCACTCTGGAACATGCGGCAAATATACTATATATTATTTTAAATGAATTAATTGTGAAATAACACAAATTAATCAAATAAAATTTATTTGCGCATGCCGGGTTCGAACCCGCGACCTCCGGAATGTGAGTCAAGAGTCTTAGCCACTGGACTACGGAGGTCGTATATCTAGTCACCAAACATCGCTAAAGCCGTTTCAAGCAACATATTATATCTGAATACTGAAAGTGTCTTCCACTCGGGAGTGTGTCGCGAATATACCTTGTATTATTTTAAATAATTAAATTGTGAAATAACACAAAAATTTACTTGCGCACGCCGGGATTTGAACCCTCTGGTCGAGAGCCTTACAACTCGACCACGGAGGCTTCGATAAGAATATTTTATACACCTCATCTTCCATAGTGCATTCAGTTCTCCACAGATGGCACGCGGCCCTCAACAATAACTCTGGCAGTATTATAATATAAGATATAAGGCATATATTATATTTTCCACACACGGGCTCGCTGCTAAGTGTAGCGAGGTTGTAAACCATCCGCATTATATTAAAATATATTTATCATGACTCAAGCCATCGACTCGAAGCGACTCTTTGCACTCAGGTGTGCAGCAGGGTTGGCTAAAACCGGTCACCATAAAAAAAAACTGAATAACCATCAAATAAAACTACAAAATAGACATTTGTTTCCTGAAACAAAAAACATGTAAATTCTGGCTGGAGGCATATTTGCAGAGTTTTTTTTCCATCTGTAATGCCAAGACATTTCCATCATTTGTGTAGGGAGATTTTAAATAAGTTAACTTTTGAAATTAAGACAAGACGCCATATAGTTTTTCCAAATGTTTCAATTATTCAGTGGGAAAAATAGAAAAATAGTATGACGAACCTCCATATTGAAATATAAAACTAAGAGAAAGCAGGAAAGAAAATTAAAAGCTAAAATCAGGTCCTTACCTATCTGATAATGTTTTTTCTGAAATGGCAATTGTGGTTCACGGTTAACGATACCATTTTGTATACACCTTAAACCCAACTAGTGCAGAAACGGGCGGTCCGTTTGATAGATTCTCCCATTTAGAGCACAGGCGTCGGGTGGGAATGCTATCCCTGTTCTACCGGTATTACAATGGAAGATGCTCCGAGGAACTAGCATCATTGATCCCTTCGGCACCGGTGCATAGTCGGGAAACACGCCAAACGCGTGCCCAACATTTGTACACGGTTGACATTTGTTACATGAGAACGGGTCGTTTCTTCGACTCGTTCTTGTGTTCAACAGCTCGGCTGTGGAATGATTTGCCGGCCTCTGTGTTTCCTCCTTCCTACAACATGGGTCTCTTCAAGACGAATGTTCATTCCTTCCTCTCCTCAAAAAGACCCTCCACACAGCAATTCAGATGACATAGGCCCTGAGGGAAGTTATTTTCCTCGGGGCCTCCTGTGTGGAGTTATTTAAAAAAAAAAAAAACTGAAGAGGCCATTAGGAAAATAATTCACCCGGGGGCTACGTCATATTTGGTGATGCTGTGTGGAGGATGTTTTTTAGGAAAAGGAAGGAGAGGAAGTTCTGGAAAGGAAAAAGCTTTGAGGAGTGGGTCAAAGATGGGGGTCAATGTGTCCCTCCTATTTCGGTACAAGGCGACGTTCCAACGCATGTTCCGCAAAGATCTAGACAAATCTAACCCGAAAGTCACCGAACATACCGAACCACTTGGGGTGACCTATGGCAGGGGTGTTGGTTATCCTATAAATGGTTCCCGGGGCGGCGGAACCTACAATAGCCTCATAAATTAAAAAAAAAACTAAAGATGTCCTAACGTTTTGAAATCATGGCTTGAATTTCACTACAGGTACATACATACCGGTGTAATAATTTTGTTCGTCAGCAAGACCCATGCAAATCGGTTACCTGAAGACGAGTGAGGTGTCTGGTAGCGGTGGCAGCCCTGTCTCGTGCCATCTGCCCACGGGCCGATTATTGAATAATTTATTTATTTGTAATTAACTACGGTCGGAGTTATTATTGTACCGGGCGTACCGGAGGGAGACAGGGACGGGAAGCTTGATTGGAAAAGGACGACAGACAAAATGGCGCGTTTCGCCTTCGGACGAAGTTATTATCAGCGGCCATTGCGCCCTAAGAAATTCTGCGCGAAATACGATTTCGACAAGTTATTTGGTTATGATGATGATCGTCTTCCAAGGAAGTTTTACGTCGAATGATGTAATTCCTCCATTCAAATCTAATTTCAATAGAGTAACGTAAGAACACAGCGTATTTTTTTAATTGATGATTTGCGACAAATATTTTGGGTACATTATCATGCTTAGAGGGTATTTCACCATCCTCTTCATAGCTTATCTATAGGGTTACGATATATTTTCGATTTACGGCGAAGGAGACGAGGAAGAGGAAGGTGGGGAAATACTGGCTATTCAGATCTGGTAACCAAACGGGGCTATAACGATTTAACGCAACGTTGCAATCCTGAATGGTGATCTTACACCAGGGTAATACTGAGATTTTCCACTCTGGAACGTGCCGGAAATATGCTATACTTTATTTTAAATTAATGAATTTGTGAAATAACAGCAATTAATCATATCATAAATAAATAAAACCATATATCTATACATAAAGATAGCCGCCAATAAAATATGCTTTAAGAAAATTAAGATATTGTTGGTAGTTCTTTGTCGAAGTATGATACAGTTAAAAATGACCAAATCGGGTAGGGACACCTTGGCTGAGTTGATAGAGCTGCGGCCCGGAAAACCGAAGGTCCTGGCTTCGAGTACCAGAGGTCCAATATCTTTTTCTGATTTTTTTATTTCCAGATTTTCGATTGAGTTTAGCTAACATTGTTTTTATTTATTATAAATAAATAAATGTAAAATATAAAACGCACGCTGGGATTTGAACACGCGTCCTAGAGAGTCTTGCCCCTCGACCACGGAGGCTGGATTTACATTTACCACGGAGGCTAGACAATTTAAAATATTTAAAAAAATAGCACATATTAACAAAAAAAACTAGGCGGAAATCACGACTTTTGACAGTTCATGACATCAGACCTGAGGCTATAACAATATTACGTAGAAGAAATCCATAACAATAAATAAACGTTTGTTAATAAAACAAGAAGATAATAAAAGCGCAATAAAAGAAGTGCGACAATGACAAGGGCAAGAAAAAAACAAAATCACCCGTCGCCTGAAACCCGTTCAGCTCCAATAATTGAAAAGTTATCACGCCATCCGCCGGACATCTATACGACCGCATAAACAATTTGTTCGCTTTAATAATTCCGAATTATTTATTTATTATTTAGCACCGGTGTGCTCGGTATCGGGAACGATTTGTTTTGGGATCGAGAACGATTTGTTTCGATTTCGTTCCAATTCACCAACGCGATGGGTGATTAATTGGAGGCGATAGTGAGGCCGCCCATGCATCGGATCTCAACGTGTTAAAGGTATTAATGTTTTAATGGACTGGACCGCAGCCCAAGATAAATGTGTGAAATAAAATGCATACTGATGAGGTTTTAAAGGGAATTTGTCATCGTGGATGGATGAATAAAACAAGTCATGCAAACTGTACGCGATTTGATAGTGACTAGTCGTTAAAAACATATAGTTTTTTTTCTTTCAAATAATAAATAATTGTATGAATCTTAGTTATATTGATTTATCACCTACTGTATTTAGCTTCGTATATTAGAAGACGAAGAATTTGCATGACAAAAAGACGCCATGAATAAAATTCAAAAAGGTGTGTCATAACGGAGGACCACCAAGATGATATTCGCCCGGGCATTGATTTTCTCTATATTTCTGTATGGTGTGAAAACATGGATACTTAGAACCAGCGGAAGAAAACGGATAGAAGCCTTCGAAACGTGGTGCTGGGTAAAAATACTCAGGATTCCATGAACAGCAGACGCACAAATGTGTCCATTCTAGAAGAACTAGGCATCCACAATAGGCTTTCAAAACTCTACAATGTATCTTAAAATACTTTCGACACGTCACTCGCCAAATTCCAAACTCCAAGACTTGGAGAAACTCGTAGTCACTAGCAAAATGGAAGGCAGAAGAAACTGAGGAAGGTCATCATTGCGCTGTTACCAAATATTACTGGCGGTGTGACCAAATATCACTGGCCTCTGGTTCATCGGTGTCCGCAGATCTCCACGCAACGCAGGACCGCGAGCAGTGGTAAGGCAAGGCCCTTTTCCACCATGAAAATTGGAGTAAGTGTCACGATCCTCAGCAATGTGAAACCGACTTGAGAAGACATGTAGATTAAAGTAAACCAAAAAGCAATATAAACGAAACCCGAACGCGACTAATTTATCAACAAAATAGTGATTTTATTTGATTTTTTAAACCAATCCTAGTAAATGTTTTACAAAAATACATAAAACGCATTGATAAAGACAAAAAAATAGAAATAAAAAATATACAAACACAAATGTGTTGACTGCTATAATCAGACAACCAGGGTTTTAATCTGATGTATAACAGATATAGGTGCATTTGTAATCATTAAATTCTAACTTATGTCGTTGATTTTCATTCCCACATTAATCCAAATAAGGAAAACAATACGTTCGTCGCTTTAATTGGTTAAACTGTGAATGTTGTATCTCCCTAAATGACTACACCTCTATAAATTACTTTCTGATACCTTCAACACCTTTGCTACAAATTGATCCACTAACAAATTGGTGGGACCTAACACAATGGAGGGGAATAAAGCATCAATAAAAATTAACATAATAATACGTACTTCCATTATACGGCATTTTGTTTGACCAACATTTCATAAAAAAATTATGGAAAGCGATCGTCAATTTAGATTAACGTATCCATTAAATCAATTTTTAAAACAACAATTCCCACTAATTCTGAAATAAAGAAGAATTCAGAAAAGCTCCAGAAAGACATGGAATGTACCTATAGAAAAATGTGCACAACAATATGGAAAAAATCATTCTTCGCATTGATAAAAAAAAAGTGCTTCGTAGTCCCCACTCTTGTTTATTTTAGTTTTTTTTCTTCTACCATGTGTGAATTGCACGCTTTGATTTTTTGTTGTTGTTTTGATTTTCTTTAATTGGTTTTATCTTTGAACCGTTTTTAACAAATTAAGCCCTTCATCCCAATTGATCGATATCGGTAATGCTGAAGTCACATGATTCACTCGGATGAAGGTTTACTCGATGAAATGTTCCATTCTCGTTTCACCGCGTGTTCACACGGTTCCGTCGAAGGAAGAGTTCACTCGACAATCTCGCTACGAAGTCGTCGAGCGTAGTCGCGGCGCGCATTGGAATTCGTCCGGCGCTGACGGCTAAGTTCCGAAATATTTACGATTTCAATTGACATTTCCGATAACGTCGAACTAAATTACGAGAAATTGGCGATTCTTGTAAACAGTAAATAAATTTCAGCACCATAAAATGAACATATGGTTAAATAATAACCTGAAAACTGATATCTACCAGTATTTTTACACCATGAAAATTTTTTTATTCCAAAATAGGCCTCGGCTTGCAATAAAATCCATATTAATGGAATATTTATTAACGTATCCAAAAACTAAAAACTGTTTTGGAAAGGTGATGAAATATGCTTCCAAAATTTATTATTAGAAATAACCACGTAATTTTTTAAATAGAATAATTTTTAATGTAAACTTTTAAAAGTTAAAAAAATGGTTCTCCTTGCTATTATTCTAACTAAAATTACTGGTAACAAAAAATATATAAAAACACACACTTATTTTGTTAGACAAATAAATTATAAACGTTTCTGTCACCTCACTTTTTTGTCGTTTCATATAAAAATAATTCATAAAAAATTCACAATGTTTCATAAATTTTTTTTCAAATTCGATTAGAAACTTTGGCTCCATAGAAGTGTACATTCGTATTCTTTTGTGGTTAATTGTTATATTTAATATATAGAGCATTATTTTCTCTTTCCAATACCGTTTAGATCATATTTTTCACTATGATAGTAAGGGAGAAACAACGATTTCTATGAGACGTGTAGGAGTTATTTCGACGTTTAAGCCGCTCCGGCTACTCGTCCTCACGCCAGAACATTTCGGCCGACTAATTTGCGAGTGAAAGACTGTTCACTTGAGTGTTCACACACATCATTCGCGTCACGTGATGTTAAATTCCGGTTGCGAGTGAACAGTGCCGAAGGAAGCATTCCAACATTGTTGGAATGCTTCATTCGGCACTGTCTCTATTCACTTTCGTGTTCACACGGTTCATTTCGAGGGAAAGAGGCGGAATGAAATCACGAAATGAACGATAAATGAATCATGTGAATGGGCTATAAGCAATTGACATAAATCTAAGACACTGCGCAGGAAAGTAAAGTTGGCTACGGTTTGCAGAGCAGCCATTGTGGGAATTTTTTGCACAAGATCCTCGATATGTCGATTGCTTACCGAGACGACGACGCACGGCTTTATAGATAAAGGGCCCTAATCGGCGGTTCCCGGGCTCGATTCAGTTCCCATTGCGGCCGGCCGGGCCCCCGCTGGCAATTACAGCTCCCCGCGGGGGCTCGGCCCACGAGCCTGCCCTTATTGTGGTGTTTTATTAAACACCCAGCTAATTAAACCATAGATGGCGCATTGTTGCGTGCGCGTGATGGGCCGAGCGGCGGCGCCCGGGAATATCACCCAGGCCTTATGTGTTAATGACACCGCTCATTTTTATGATAAATTCTATTACATAACGGGTGTTTAAGTGTTAAGTTGAATAACTGATCGCTGAAGTATTGTAAAACAAAATTAGAGTGTGCAATTCACACGCGGTAGAAGAAGTGATACTAGAAAGTCGCCAGATGTCCCTTTGTTTTCTTTTGCCTGTTTATGTTAAAGTGGTTTGAAGATTGGATATTAAGTTTACAAAAATAAAAATGTTTATTTTTATGGATTTCGTAGGATTCGAACCTCCGTTCGCAGGAAGTCTCTGGCCGCTGAATTTGTCACGCGCTTTACACCGCTACGCTATTGAAGGCTCGCGCGGAGCCGTGAATTTACCATTATATTAGAACAGAGGACCCGTCAACAATAATAAATTTTAGTGACGCACATCCGTTTCATCCGAAATCGGGGCTAAAGAAGTTTCAATTCAATAAATTGTTGAATTGCTCCGTTACATATCAAAGACCTTCAACTCCTTGCGTTTATACTGCACACGGGTTTGTTACTTGGCTAATTTAAAACAATAGATTTTGGTGATCCATAAAAGAATTTGTAATCTGCTCTTTCATAGATGGAGCTAGTTTCATTATTTTTTCGAAAAAACACTTTAGGCAAGTTATGCTTTAAAATATTAACACGAAATTGTTTGTACTCAAATCTTTCAAGAGAGGCAGAGGCTTGCACGTACAATATTCTATCGAAGCCTCTGTTGAAAGATTTGAGTTTGTTTGTACACAAAACAAATTTTACTCATATTCGTAATGCGTATGTACGAGTGCAAACAATTAATTATTCTTAGTATTTTAAAGCATAACATACAAAAAGTGTTTTTTCTTAAAATGATTAATCTATCGCCATTTGTGAAAGAGTAGATTTTGAATTCTTTTAAGTATCACCTTAAACCATCCAAGTAAAAAAAACCTAGGCAACATCATGTGACTCTTAATAAAGTTCCAATACAATTTGTGTAGAAACGAGAAAGTACGTAAGTAGGTAGGCACTAATGCAATTACTGATTATGGTACTTATTGTCACTTTGATTACTTATGTATACATTTTATCATTATGATTATTTCATACGATTTCCTCATTATAAAGGATGATGTAAGAATAAACCATAAATCACGTTGATGTCATCAAATAAATCGTGATTGACATGGATTTAATAAAAGTTCGATAAAACATGACAATAAAATAATCGTTTAACGAGAAAAGCGATAAAATTCTTATTACTAATTGACAAAGTACAGTTTATTATAGTAACACAATATGGAATGAAAATAATTAACAATTATGATACATCATTTTGAATTAATGACACGAAATAGTCCTGCCAATGAGAATATAATTGGTAGCTTATGTTTATGTTAGGGAACGTACCCATACTACGTGACACGTTTAGGGGGGGGGGGGGTCATCAAAATGTCACGCTCCATACAAATGAGCGGCGGGTTGCTTAGGTTTTTGGTCACCGGGGGGCGTATTTCCAATTCCTAACGCGGTTGAGTCACTCTAGCGACTGAGCCGCGTTAGGGATTGGAAGACGTAAATCGCCTTACAAACACTACCGCATTTCAGTCGCGCTAGTGACTGAACCGCGTTAGGGATTGTTATGCATAAATCACCTTACAAAAGCTATACCGATCGCCGTCGTCGCCCTCACAGAAACTGATAGAGCAACGAAGCGCGTAGGTGACTGAATCGGTATAGCTTTTGTAAGGTGATTTATGCATAACAATCCCTAACGCGGTTCAGTCACTAGCGCGACTGAAATGCGGTAGTGTTTGTAAGGCGATTTACGTCTTCCAATCCCTAACGCGGCTCAGTCGCTAGAGTGACTCAACCGCGTTAGGGATTGGAAATACGCCACCGGGGGGGGGGGTTAAAAATTGCAAAAAGTTGTTACGTAGTATGGGTACGTTCCCTTACACACATCGTTTATATAAAAGCGAGATTTTTTTTTTAATTTCCTTTATTTTTCCCATATTTTACAATTTATATTTACATATTTTGAAAATCATAACAATAATGTGGGAACCCACTAAGGCGCAGCCTGTGCGTGGGTAATATAGTTAAAATAAGTTTTAATTAGTACCTAGAAAAAAACAAACAGTGATATATAAAGCAAAAACAAAATTTGTTTTAACAGTTTGTACAAAAAGTGTATACAATAGTGTACGGTTAAATAGGTATATAGTGTAATAAATGATATACATTGTAATAATAGGTGTAAAGTTTGTGAGAAAGTGATATAAAACTAAATAAATAGAGTTTTTACATCTGTATGGTTTAGCCATAATTTTAACTCTTTTGTGTAATGCGGAAATTTAGTTGCAACTTGAATATTTTTTAGAGATTACAACTGAATATGTTTGTCTTACTTTTTTTAATATGTTTTTTTTATATTTATTTACTAACATAATAAAAATTATTGATAGACGCTGCTGACTTCAAAATAAATACAGCCTTTATGCCTTTATTGAGAGTGTAATAACTGAGCAATTGTTGTTTTTTTTTTTTATAAAAATTAAATTACAGTGAACAAAATCATTTTTAAAAACACACCCCTACAAAATACAACCTATGTAAAAGCCTCATCACGTCTTTTTTATGCAACACCGCAAAAGACTAACCACTTATCTATTACCATTCCTGATTATAAGTACTATTATTGTTTCAACTAAAAGAAATTTCTACTAAATGGAAGGAAATTATAAAGGTGGAAGTGAAACAAAATAATAAATGAACCCCTCGTCACCTGCCGTAAGATGAAATGTGAAACCACTTGAATTCCCGACCCATTATGTTCACGCAATAAAATGAACCATATAAAAAAAAACAATAAAAATCTTTCGGTAGCTGAGAGCTGATTATGAAGATGATACGAGATAAATAAAGGCACTATAGTGGGCCGTGATTCAGCGAAATAGTCAATAACGGAACCTTATAATCAATGAACAAGTTTGTTTATCGTGTTTGGCCTGTCGAAAGCAATTCAATAAACACACCAATCAAATCAAACTCGTCTGAGGTATGAATAGTAAACAGTTTTTTTTTTATTTGTTTGTAGGTAACTTAACTATCCAAATTTGAAACACTGGGTTCAATATTGAATTGAAAGAAGGTTTAATTTATCACACATTACACACTTTATTTACGTAGTTTCTCGCGACCTTTTGAAAAATATTTTTTTAATCAAATATTTTTCGTTTTTCTTTAATTGAATAGAAATTGACAACAGCACAAAAAAGCAATGAGGATTAACATTCTTCATTATTGTCAGTATTAAAATGGATAGGTATAAAAATATGGTGACCGGACAACTCAGAATGAATTCAATCCAACACCTCCTTTGAAAAGTCATTAAAAGTGAAAAAAAAATACATAAAAAATGGTTAGTTAGGTTAGGTTAGGTTATGGGCTGTTTTTATTTTTTTCATAGACTTCAAAGAGATGTTCGATTGAGCTGATTTTGACTTGTCATGGAACCAAAAATAGATATCAAGGATTCATAGCTGATAATAAAAATGAGGCTTTGAGTTTAAAATTAACGAAAATTATAAACAAAATCCTATATAAATTTCATGCTCAAATTTTGCCACTTCAGAAAAAAAATGGTTAAATTCGTCTCATGCAAGAGGGCCTGAAGTTAATGATTTCTGACATCTTTGGGGATGCTATAATAATCAAGATATTTCGTGGGTGTATATTATCGTATATTATTATCTATCTAAAAATGAATCGCCGAAATATATGTACGCGCATAACTTTCGAACAACTGCACCAAATTGGATAATTCTTTTTTTTGTGTGTTCGTTATTATCAAGACAAGGTTTGTATAAAACTTCTGGTGAGCTCTGGCATTATGAAATTTGTATAAAAATATTGCTATAGGTGGCACGCGAGCTGTTTGAAAACTGAATGTATGGAATGCGGGAGGGGATATGGGGAGGGGAACTCGGGGGAGGACAAACCGGGTAGGGGGTTCGCGGGACGGGGGAAGGGGGGGAGTGGTTTGGGGAGATAGAAGGTGGAGAAGGAGTGGGAACGCGAGAGGGGAAGGGGACGCAGGAGAAGAAGGGGAGGCGGAAAGGGAACAGGACGAATGGGAAAGGACACGCAGGGAGAAACAATTTCTTTATTAAATGGCATAGCAACGCATGCCGGGTACCAACTAGTATCATAATATATCTTGTATTTAGTACCTACAGCAAATCTCAGGCAAAAATATATTCTGCCGATTCCGATATGCAAAAAAAACTTTGGTTCAACAGTACTACAAGTAGGTACCTAGAAACAAATTTCTGAAATAAATTGACAGAAAACATAAGATCACGTAGTAAAAGCTTCAAAAAATTCAAAACACAATTTAAAAAGTGTATTGAAAGCATCAGCTAAAAAAAAATAAAAAAACCTTAATAAAAATCAAAACCACATAATAAAAACAACAGTAATAAAAAATATTCTTACTAAATAAATAACACCTTCCTCCCATACACATAAGCATTGATTTTGATGGGAGTAAATTTTATAAAAAATATCGATACAAAATTATGAAAATTAAGTGTTTCACACATTATACATGTAATTATAACTCGATTCTCAATTACGTTTATAATAATTATGTACCAATAAATTTTCAACAATACATATATTTTTTAAATAATATACAATAGATAGTGCCTAGTTGATATTCATAATTATTGTAGAAACCATGTTTTTATAATGCATGTAGTTATATTATAAGACTAGTAAATTGATGGTGTACGTGTACACTGTACACAAATGAAAAATGGGTGTTTATTGCCAACTACAAGCAGATGAATAATGTGATAATCTGTGTTTAAAGCATTTTTCCTCGATCCTCTCGTGAATTGTCGCCTCGTGCGATGCGTCGCGAGTCGAGTCGGGCCAGATTCGATAATTAAGTCGTCTGCCAGCGGGAATTAAAAAAGTCAAATCGCCCATGGATTTTTGATACGTTTGTTCTTTCTATTGTGATACGTGCAGCATCCGAGAGACGTGTATCGTCACATCAAAGGGGCCTGGCAACGCGACGAGATAAATCAGACGGAATTTTTAATTTAGTTCGGTGTTTGGTCCCCGCACAGTTTGCCACTGATAAATTGCTCCGTCCGTCACTAAAATCTAGGACATTAAACAATTGCAACTAAAATAAAGAGGATTCCGTCGCGAATTGCAAGCGGAAGAAATTCGCGAATGCTTTGATTATCTAAACAGAAAATTACAAAAATTAAAAAAAAATTATATTAAATCTTTGCCAATTTTTTAATAACTTAATATTATTATTTATTTTTACAGCAATGGACTTAACCCCTCGAAGGTCGAAATATTTCGGCTTTGCGATAAATCCAAATAAATGGAACATTTATGAACGCATCCGAAAACTAAAAACTGTTTTAGAGAGATGACGAAACACACTTTAAAATTTTATAATACGAAATAAACTTATAATTTTTTTAATATAATTTTTTTTTTAATGCAAACATAAAAAAGTTTTATACTCGTACATGGCCCACCTTACGTTTTTTTGTAACTAAAATTACTGAAAACGAAAAGAAATTAAAACACACCATATTTTATTAGGCCAATCGTCACCTCACTTTTTTGTCGTTCCGTGTAAAAATAATTAATAATAAATTCGGAAAGTTTCATAATTTATTTTTTTTTATATGAATACCTCACAAGAGTCTCAGCTGCACCCGTCTGGAGCCAGTGAGACTATGGCATTCCCAATTGGAGTATGTTGTGAGGCTGAAGGTAGTGGGGAGGGGAAGGAAGTGGGGAGGGGTCGGAAGTGGGGAGGGGAAGGAAGTGGGGAGGGGAAGGAAGTGGGGAGGGAAAGGAAGTGGGAAAGAGGAAGGTGGGGAAGTACCTGGCTATTCAGATCTGGTCACCAAACGCGGCTAAAGCCATTTCAAGCAACATTTCAATTCTGAATGGTTGTCTTACACCAGGGCGATACTGTGAGTATCTTCCGCTCTTTTCTAATTGCGGTCGGAAATTTTGGTTTCATAACGGTGTACATTTTAATTATTTTGTGATTAATTTTTAGATTTGAATATAAAGCGTGGTGATTTCTCTTTCATATTTCTAACCATGATAGTAAAGGAGACTTAACCATTTATATGAGACCTACAAGAGTTGTTCCAAAAAGAGAACAATTAGCCTGATGGTTTAGAATTATGCCAGTCTCACTGGAGGAATTTTTCATAGGTGTTATTAGGAGTACTGAAGCTACTCTTTTTTGTATACTCATTGTGGTGAACGTATGTCTTGCGGTATGAAAGAGACATGCGTGTATGAGTGAGACAGCATGAGGAACGTATAAAAGGGTGTGATTGCTGTCTACCGTCCTCTTTGCATTTACGCTTCCTACGAAGCACACCTGTACACAATCTCGGAATAAACATAAATAGCCTACCCACGATTATTATTGGCAACCTCACCCTGTACTGAGATCACCATCCCAAGAAGATCTGGATCCATACAACGGAGTCCAGATGGTAATGTAGATAACCGGCCACGGTCATCACACTCATCCCAATGTTATTATTGAAATCATTGCTAGATGTAGTCGGTGCCATTTCGGATAACGAAACAAATGTCGCACATAAAAATAACCAGATATCTCTATTCGTTGTGTGATTTTAATAATGACATTTTTACAAACATCCGACCAAGTTAAAAGAAGCTTTATTTACCTGACCTGGTGAAGACACGGCATGAAAAATAAACGAAAGGAAAGATTTATGTTACCAGCTACCAATTTAATTTTAATAAAAATTAAAATGATAAATGTTCGATAAAAATAAACGAAAAATTTGATTAATGACAAATCTGAGAGCGAATTTATTTCGGTGAATCAAAATAATTTTAATAAAGTCCACGATCGCCCGATAATATTAATAAGATATGGTGCATGATCATTATTGGGATAAGGAAGTGGAGAAGTGCACCTGGCTTCGGAAGAGGAGAAATCCGTAAGAAAACATATGCCATTAGACATTGCAGCCGAGCGGATCGGTCGGCGGATAATATTTCCACACAACATTTAATTCTGCTTAATCTAATTCTATTTTGAATTTCATAAAGCGCGTATTTCTTCGAATAAAAATCTTGTTATTCTTTCTCATACACTTCCGCCACAGTCACGTGAGTCAGAGTGATTCTCAACCGGCAGGTGCCAAAAGCTCGACGCGAAAGGGAAAACAAGCACAAACTTAACAGCAAAAAATACAAACAAAAAAGGGGATAAAGACTGAACTTTGAACTTACGTATTCGAGAAATTGTTTTTTTTTTTTAATAATAATAAATTTATTTGGTGTATGTATAAATGAACGGTGTGAACACCCCCCATATAATTAGGTCATATCGTGGGGTAATTTCTACCATTAGTAACGCCGAAAACGGCGTTTTTGAGTTACACACTAAAAACTTTACTCTATTTCCTAATCTATGAATGCTACAAACAAAAAAGTCGTGAAGCATTGGAATCGTCAAGTTATTTGAACATGATTTTTGTGGTTATCTCCAAAAAACGATACCCTTTAATTTAATAATTTGATAACTAGAATTAGCTAATTGTAGCACTAAAATTTGTGGAATTGCTTAAAAGCTTTCGTTGCATTTTCGTATGTAACAATTGAGTAAGTCATTCCAAAATGATGGGCCTTTTTCTCATTTCCAAAATAGAAGTATTACGGTTCCCAACACATCAATCTACGATTTAACAATACTTATTACAAATATAAACAACCGATTTATCAGATTGATTACCATCTTATAATTCAATTTGCCAACAAAGCTGATTTCGGAATCACCTAGTTGTAGTAATTACCCGAAGATATGTGACTGCAGAAACGGAAACATAAGGACAGGTGTGGAGTTTTCTCCTCTATTTTAAGGATCGTCCGGAAATTACAAATAAATATGAGCAACGGAAATTCACTTATCTTATTATGCCTACTATATTTAATAAGTTGCCAAAGCTTACAAAAAAGCGGATCAAATTGCACCACCGATCTAAAAAAAAGATATGGTTTGTAATCTTATAAAAAAGCGGATCAAATTGCTCCACCGATCTAAAAAAAAGATATTGTCTGTAATCTTATAAAAAAGCGGATCAAATTGCACCACCGATCTAAAAAAAGATATTGTTTGTAATCTTATAAAAAAGCGGACCAAATTGCACCACCGATCTAAAAAAAGATATTGTTTGTAATCTTATAAAAAAGCGGATCAAATTGCACCACCGATCTAAAAAAAAGATATTGTTTGTAATCTTATAAAAAAGCGGATCAAATTGCACCACCGATCTAAAAAAAAGATATTGTTTGTAATCTTATGTATAAATACGACCACGAGTATATTACCTGTGTTATGTCTGCCTGGCTGTGTATTTTGTGCCTTTGTATTGTAGTTACTTGAAATGTTATTCTTCTGTATCTCTTTTCTATATTGTGATTTCTTGTTATATGTGTGCTTTAGTGTTATATTAATATTGTTAAATTGACCTCCTGACAAACTGCTTTGGCAGTTTAGCGGGTGCTTAAAATGAAGAATAAAAAAAAAATAAAAAATCGTTCGGGTGGCTTTTCAGATAACCTCAAGGAGTAGGTAGCACATTCCCATTTCTTTGGGCAACGTAGAAATGATATCTGATAATGATCTGAAGTCATTCGGTTGAATTGAGGTCCAGGAATGTATCCCTAATAAATAGATATAACCTACTATATTAGTAAGACGTTAGAGTGTATAAATATAAACTTGGTTTATGAATCTGTTTGTAAAGCTGATTCCAGACTCACGGCGAGAAGTCTCGGCGATAAGTTCTCGCCGAGACTTCTCGCGAGAACAAGCACTTATCCACACTCTCATTTTTCTCACTCGTGATCTGTTTCCCATCCGGTATGGACGACATTACAGACGATGTTCAAAATGCTGTAAGTTTGGCTCTGTGCGATAAATTGCAACTCTTGTTGATTGTTCCACATTTTTAACACAAGGAAACAAAATTTTCGAAACAAAAACAAAAATATGACGCACGTCTACACTCAACCGCTTACTAAACAACACTGAGACAAAACGTGAGTGTAGTAGTCTTCTCGCTTCTCGCCCGAGAAATCCTTTGAAGCGGCCAAATTTACCGACAGCTATCCGAGAACAGCCGAGCCCGAGAAAGAGAATGCGAGAAACTCATCACATTCACGCTTCTCGGGTGTTCTCGGGGCTTCTCGCCGTGAGTCTGGAGGGGCTATAATAAATATAGACAACTCTCAGTTGAAACAGAAAAGTACAAAAAAAAATTGTTGCAACTTTACTGGCACCATCGCCGTTTTAATTTTCTGTTTTTTGTTGTTAATTTCATGTTTCAATGACAGTTTGTAAAATTATCTTCTTCATTGATTAATTATTTATCAATGTTGGTCCAAGCTAAAAGTTTTTTATTTGTTCAGTGGAGTATGCTTACTTTGTGCCTGTACAACTAGCATCGTACAAATTTTTGATATTTTAACAGTGTAGCAATCATCTCAATCACCATAATAAATATATGCTACATTTAACAAATCTATTCCAAATTTCTAACATGCGCGATGATCGAAATTTCCGGACAAAAATCCAGCGATCTCTCTTGTTGACAGGGCTCTTTTTTGATTACCGAAATACACAAAATCAAATTTCAAAATCACATGTCTCGAATAAAGAACTAGGAAAACACCGTTAATTTAAATTCACACGAAGAAGCCGATGAGGAAAATTTGTTCAAATTCTGTTTAATGAACACATTTTTAATTCTAAAGATTGATATCATATTTCTAGAAAGTGCAGATTGTGGTTACTCGGATACAATGCATATACAATTATAGAAAGTAACTACGACATTTTCATGATTTTGTTCACGGTGTCTAGGAGGAAGTTCTTTGAGTTTTGGGACAATAAAAATCTTCTCACAATATAATATATATTTTTTAGTTCACTTACATATAATAAGGTTAATGATAATGAATTTTGGATGAATCTATTTTAAAACGAATATGTGCTATAATAGCTTTCGTGCTTCAAAATTGCGTATTACAACCTCAAAAATCAAGTAATTATTCTACGAGTACAAGTACCTTTAAAATACTAATCTCTATATATAAAAATGAATCGCCGAAATGTACGTACGCGCAAAACTTCCGAACGACTGCACCAAATTGGATAATTTTTTTTTTGTGTTCGTTATTGTCAGGTCAAGGTTTGTATAAAACTGCTGGTGATCTCTGGCATTATGAAATTTGTATAAAAAAATTCCAATAGGTTCCGGGAATGAATGTATGGAAAGCGGGAGGGGGGGAGGGTAATTCGGGTAAGGGGTGCGCAGGAGGGAAGGGAGGGAAACTCGGGAGGGGGGAGGGGAACTCGGGAGGGGGGTTCGCGGGACGGGGAAGGGGGGGAATGGAGTGGGAAGAGGGAAGGTGGAGGAGGCGGTGTGGGAACGCGAGAGGGCAAGGGGACGCGGGAGAGGAAGGCGAGGCAGAAGGGGAACGGGACGAATGGGAAAGGACACGCAGGGAGAAATAATTTCTTTATTAAATAGCATAGCAACGCATACCGGGTACCAGCTAGTTATATATATTTTTAAAATTAAACAAAAAAAATACGAAGACACGGTAAATCAAAAATCTGTATATACTAGTGCAAAAAGAATATAATTTTATTGTTTAATTTTAGCCACAAAAATAAAGTATTCACCTTTACTATCTATTAATGGAAATGGCTTTCTGAAGAGATGAGAATTAAATGTGGTGCCTAGTAAGTTACTTGTAAGTGGTGCTTTGATGGTCGTTTTCCCACCTCTGGCTATGAAAATGTCCAATCCATAAGAAGAATCGACTACTGACCATTCTCGTAATAATAATGCCTGTAGGTATACAAAATCCTCTAGAATAGTGACGACCGTGTATTGCTGGGAGCGCAGCATGCGATACGCTGGATGGGCAATGCAAGTCTATGACCGGACACCAGACCGCTGGCAGTATTGGAGTACCGACACTGTCCGCATACCTACGGACATCTGTCTCGTTTCATTGATAAAGTACTGAAAGGCCACTTAGTGACTAGCACTGCACTACTACAAGAGTACTAGTGGCGTAGCGACAATCTTCAAGCCCCGGGGAAAATTAAATGTTATGTTATCGCTAGTTTTACTGCCTGACTTTCCTTGACATTTGAATAGAAAAATGTGATACAAAATATAAGTCATATGTTTTGGCAGAAAAATGGATGTTGCTGGCTGAAAAAAGTTGGGTTTGCGAAATTTCAGGTAGAAAAGCTGTACCTACATATCACGTCACCAAAGCCCACTGTTCAAGGGGTTGCATTAACAGATAAAAAACATCACGGCTTCTCATCTCTACATATTATAAATTAAAGTCTAAAAACTACTGAACGGATTTTCATGCGGTTTTCACCAAAAGATAGAGTGATTCATGAGGAAGGTTTAGGTATATAATTTGTCAAGGTTTTGTGTAAATTGGTTGAAATATATAATATATAAAGGGGAATGCCTGTATGTGGTGGTCGAGCGGGCTGGCAAGCGGGTGGTGTGGATTTAATTTGTATGCAAATCTACGGTTTTATGCCGAGGTTGATGAAACTTTGTCTACATGTGTTTCGAAAACTCTGTGTAAAGCACGGGCATCGCTGGGGACTTCATCTAAGTTAACGTTAAATTTAGTGCAGAGAACTATCCCAGTTAACGTTAAAGTTTTTTGGTTAGTTTTGTCTGGTTAGTAATTTAAAATACAACGAAATATAAATAGAACAAGAAATACATAAGTACAATCAACAAAATATACATAAGTAGACACTACTTATTTAAACAAAATTATCAACATGCGTTGTTGAAACCAATGAAAATATTTTCATTTTATCCTGATGCAGGAATTGAACGGTTGGTTTCGAAACATGATGATAATTTTGATTAAATAAGTGGTGGTTGCAAAGTGATTTGGTTTTCATTTAATTATAATGGCGCTACATAGTGAATTTGAAGAATATCTAGAATAAATTACTTCGAAGTCAGTCCCTTATAGAAAAGGGCTAATGAGGTTTGCCCAGTTCACCTGAGCTGAAGTTACACCACTGGCAAGAACTATAATTGTCCTGTGAGAACCTACCAACTCTGACAGAGGTGGAAGAATTCAAATGGAATAACCGATCCGCAATCTAATTAGATTGACGAGATAATTTGATCGTAGTTAGAATAAATTATCGCGTGACGGATACGTCATGCATAATTAATATTAGATTCACTAATTATTTGCAAGTTGATAAGCTGACTTAGTCCTAACTAAGCCTAACAAGTAAAATTTAAACCAATGTTTGAGATACTTATCTACCAAGACACCAACCGAAAGATATGTATTAAAGATCAAATGTTACGTAAAAAGAATAATGTCTCTGATATCGGACTTTTGGCGAATAAGTTGATCACCTGAGCACCAAACAAACTCCTTTGTCAACGTGATACGACAAACGGAAGTCAACGAATTTAATACCTTTGGACTATAAAGACTTGCAAATGATGAAAATCTAAAATTATAAGCAAATTTTCATCCAGAAATCAGTCGAACGTGGCACATTTGATTCACATGGTCCGTGGAATTAAGTCCATTCTTCCACTGGCGTGTCACAAAACAGATTGCTTGCAAAGCTTCATGTGAAATAGAAAGGATTATACAAAAATTTTAACCTATTGAAAAATGATTTTTTTTTAATACGTAAATAAAGGCGTTCGGCTAAATGGCACTATGGAATTAAAGAGGCCTCTTTATGACAGGACTGTAACCGCATATGCAAGTACATTCATATCACAGTCTATTGTCTGCGAATCAATAGACTGTGATCATCGACCAAGTAGGTACCTACCTATATACTTTGATCAATGATTTTTAAACTTTTCAAGTTGACAAAGCTTCCGCACAGTTGCTGGAAAACATTGGATATTTCCAAAGAACTGGCTTACCCCTTTATTCTGATTCGGTATTACGGGAAATCGATATTATAATCTTGAGGAACACGGCTAGTAGTAATCGCGGCACAAGCACATAACAGATTCAAATAAATCGCAATTAGGCATCATATTATGGCATAATTTTCACCTACCGGTTTCTTATTTTGAGTGTTTGTTCCTTGAATTATTGTTCCAAATCTGGTAATTTGGCCACACATTGTATATAGGATAGGTACATGGAGAGGAAATGTAGGTATACATATATAGAAGACAGTAATTATTTAATTTATTTCGACCGGTCAGTGGTTGAGTGGGCATAGCGCTTGGGTCCCACCTGGGCGTAGCGTGTTCGATTCCTCGGCTGGCTAAGTCCTCCATCACAACACAAGCAACATTTTCGGCTTTCTGTGGTGGTAGTAGGAGATTTTCAAACATTGTTGGGTTATTCGTAACCCGGGAATGTTTGTCTTATTTAAAAAAAAAAAACAAAAAAAAGTGTATGCATAGAAGGGAGATGTAGGTAGGTATACAGTTGCGTCAACAGGGTCATAACATTTTTACCTTGTCCTACCCATCTGAAAATCTGATTAATAACAATATGAATTTTATGGCAAGGCCGAATCCTTGCTAAAACCACCTTCTTCCACAATTTAGCGCAATTTGAAAAAAAAACTTTTTCGGTGTAAATAGTAGATACCATCCATCCCACTCTTTCTCTGACAACATCAAGAATGTAATAGGTCCATTCATTCTAAGGCGTTTACTTCTCCAAATTTTTTTCTGAATCGAACATTAATTTATTACAACAATCCGACGACTTGTAAAATTTTTCAACACGGTGTTGAATAGGACAACAATTTAATTGGATTATAATGTTCCAGAAACAAATGTTGAAATCCAACTATTATTTATGTCACCACAGCATGTATAAAAGAGAGCATTAATAAAAATGAATGTTGCTTGCGTCAGAAAGGCCCATTTATTGTGTCTAGAGTCTAGAGCATTTTTTATACTGCCCAAAACTTAACACGGCATTCTGAATTTTGTAAGAGAGATGGTTCATTTTTCAAATCACATTTTACAAAAACATCGCGGAGGGAATTTCTGTACAAGCAAAACGCAAATAAAATCACAAGAAATATAAACAGGGAATATTTTGTAAAAAAGCAATCAATGTGACTGCATGCGTTCAATATTCGTTGAGATTACAAATCAAATAAAAATTGTCACAATTGATTGTGATAGATTCCTCTATCTTAACCGACGGATTGCAATCTTTAGATAACTTTAGAAGATAGACGTCAGTTAGGAGTGCTAAGTTTGTTCTATCGGTATTTTAACGGGAGGTTGGAGGTTAATCTGAAGAAATAGAGTCAATGATCTCGCGGTGCACACAGCACAGTCGTGAGAAACATAATGATAACGGGTCGTTTTTACGACTTGATCTTAAGTACAAAGCTAAATTGTGAACTGATTTACCAGCTACTGCGCATCATCCCTCCTATAAGTGGGAATCTACTCCTTATTTCATTTAACAGACCCTCTGCAACAACCTTTAAAGCTAACTAACCAACCATCACGCCGTTTTCCGCAGGGGTAAGCAGAGAGGACGGACCGCAAAACAACTCGGTCTCGGCACACACTCTTCCACTATTACAGCGCCCTTGAGGTGTTTATCGCGAAAACGGCGCTATATAAATTAGCTAAATATTTTATTCTGACTCTTGACATGGCCCTGGTATCTGATTAATTTGATCATGTCATGTCTTCCTCGGGCGTCCCCCACTTCTACCATTCACATTTACGATATTATATTCTCCTTTCTTCGTTAATTCGCTCTACATGCCCAAACCATCTGAGTTTCCCTTTCTTAATCTTACTCACTAAGCTTACACAAAAGCCTTGCATTCTTTGTGGATCTCCAACTTTATCACACGATCATACATGATTTTACCACACATTCGCCTCAGGCATCTCATTTCTTCAGCGTTTCAGTCTACTTTCAGCCATCCTCTGCCAGATCCATGCCTCATTGCCATACATCAGGGTAGATACCAATACTCCATTGCGGACTGCTAGCTTCGCTTCTGTGGACATTTTT
Organism: Limnephilus marmoratus; assembly: GCA_917880885.1. NCBI lineage: Eukaryota > Metazoa > Arthropoda > Insecta > Trichoptera > Limnephilidae > Limnephilus > Limnephilus marmoratus. Next base: position 21,075,965 of record OU862924.1, on the reverse strand, counting down.
TTGTTAGCACCAACCGCGTTCAATCTTCCATTAATTACTCTTCTTTCAATATCTCTATCAACCTTTCAACCTCTCTGCACAAAATCCCCAAATATGACATAAGTGTGTGACAACATGTATTTAGCAAATGTAACTTTTATTTCTCTCCAACCGAATGTTCTGACGATGAACGTGCTATCTGAAAACGGTCCGGTCACCAAATAGTTGAAAAATAGACATTCTAAGAAGTACCTAAAAATCTATTAATTGTACCTACATCATACAAAGTGTCCTAACCCCTAAACAACTGCGTTCATACAAGACCTCTAATAGCGATGAATTAATAAAATCAATTAAGCATGGTCCACGACTTAAAATAAAACAGCCTCGGGGACCGAAAGCAAAACGTACAAAAAAATGTTTTATGGACAAATCCGTTTAGTTCATAATTCGTCCGGGGCGCGTATATCACAGGCCAACCAATTTATTTCACGGTTTAATTTGTCTAGAAATGACTCCGAAGCCATTACTCATATTTCTTTTCCTCTTCTAATTTTATTTCTTTCTCTGCGGACCGACGCGATAAAGGGTTCGTAGGGGTCACCAAACAATGGCACACGTTCGTTTGCATAAATGAAAACAACATTTTTAACAAATTCACAAGAACAAACGCGTGCTTAAAAAAATATCATCGATTCAGTGGTTTGGTATCTTAAAATAACTGTGCTTTATTCTCTGTTTGGTATAATTATACATTATTAGTTTAGGCGAAAATTAAAGAGAAGATTTGTCGATGACATAGTTGATTAAGACGCTTGTCAATGTGGCGTCGAAACCCATGTGACTGGTGAGGTTCCGGTTATTTCCGGCTGCGGTCAGCTAGAATACTTTTTCCCTGATAATATATCCAACATCAGATAGGTCAGGTCAGATAATATGGGTATTTTAAAAACGATTGCACAATAATATTTCGAATTGGCCAAGTATTTAGGATTGAAGTCATCTTCTTTCTTCTCTCAAGTAGGGCTTTAGTAGGGAAGAAGAGGGTAGGGATGTATCGATATTTATTAAAATATCAATATCGACGTCGATATATCGAGCAAAAAAATATCGATGTATCGATATATCGGTCCAATTTTCAAAAGATTTTGCGGTTTTAAATTAATAGTGAATTCAGCTCAATATTATCAATAGTAACTTTTATACACAATGTGCATTATTTTAATGTACAAAAATTTCAATAAAAATTAAGGTATTTTTATCAGTAGGAATTCATTTTTATTAGGTAATAAGTTTGTATGCCTATCAGTAACATTCTATTGGCGTATTAATCTGACAAAAAGGACTTCGTGTTTGGAACAAGGCGTAGTCAATAATCATAGACAATTGGGAACCAACACATAGGAGTGGATTAGAAAAAAATGGCGAAAAACAGCGTACATTTTTATGTATGTACCTACACATATGAGATAGTATTAGTGATCACAAATACTAATGCAAAGACAATAGATTTGTAAGCTATTAATAGTTAAAATTTCAAACGCCAGATGTCATGAACCAATACAGTTACTTTTTTCCATTCGTTCCTATACGGTTTTGGATTCTAATAACTTTAGTTACATAAATAAATAAAAATATCGTATTTGATACAATTTTCGATATTGGATATTTTGTATCGATTTATCGATATACCGGATCAAAATGTAACGGCTAAAAATATCGATGTATTGAATTAAAAATATCGATATATCGATACTTTTTCAACAAGCCTAGAAGAGGGACAATGGGAGATGAATACATTGAACATGACCTTGGGAAATGGATTAGTCGCAAAGCTGTTTCGATACTAAACAAGTTTTTTAGATTTACAGAGGTCAAAGACAAGAAATTTCCATAAAATCTTGTAAAGGGTCGAGTAATACGAATCTAAAAGAATAATATAATTACAAAAGCATGCGATGAACGACAAAAGGTGTATTATTTTGACTTTCAAAAGCTTCGTTCCGTTGTTCTATCGGGAGCGCATTAAAATGCCGATAAATCATATTTCTGATTCTCGCGGCGAGCATTCGAGATCTGAATATAAACTCTTTATTGTGTTCCGATAGTAGGTCCTTAAAAATCTCGCTATAAAACTTTAAAAAACTATTAAAAAGAGGTCGTTAAAGTCGTGTTAAGAAGGAAGAGAGACCGGAGGAATCGACTGTTAAATAGTTTACAATACCGATTATAAAGAAAACTAAATTTTTAAATTATTTTCAGTAAGGTTTCGTGATTTTACTACTAGGCCTCAAATAATAAGCACAACAGCGAGGCGTGATAATCCTTTTGTTATAGTACGTACGTTTCTAAGCATGTATGATCAAAGGGAGCTGAGCATTTTACAGTATAAATAATAATAGTTGCGTATTTTATGTAGTTTGAGTATTTTATCGACATTGTTCAATTATTTACCGAGCCGATGTAGGTACAGAGTACTGAGTTACTATCATCGAAGAATCCTTACGGCTCTGCAACCGGGCCCGAAAAGAAGAAGATGGAGAGATACGAAATTACGAATGTTAGATGAGAGCGCTAACATTCACAAAGACAAAATCGATGCGAAAATTGCGAAAATGTTTAATAAAACACGACTCGTTTAAAATAGAGCAAAAATCTCGCGGGCATTATCTTAAACAGCATTTAAAGAAACACTGTGATTTTTTTTCATATATATAACTTGTAAAATAACTGAAACAAACGTGTAAATAATAATTTTTGGAGCATACTTTGCGATTTTCTTCTATCGAGGGAATTTTATATAATTTGCGTTTCGGCGCGGGCAAAGTCTAGATATTATCTTCAAGAATAACATATATTTTTTTAAAAGCTTTAAAACTTACCGTGTTTAAGGGAAATATGTAATAAATCGGTACAAATCCGGGTTGCGGGCCCTTAAAAGAATTACCCTAAATCTTAAACTAACTAAGTAACCATCACGACGTTTTCCGCAGGGGTAGGCAGAGAGGACGGACCGCCAAACAACTCGGTCTTGGCACACATTCCTTGCCTCGTTTACATTCATACAACGTCTTATACATGCTCTTCTATTATTCTGACTGGCCCGACTAGAGTATCTGATTCACTTGGTCGTGCCATGTCCTTCTCGGGCGTCCCCGACTTCTTCTACCATTGACATATGTGTCATATATTCTCCTTACACTCTTTTCCTCGTTCATTCGCTCTACATGCCCAAACCACCGGAGCGTTCCTTTCTTGATCTTACACATTACGCTTACATCAGCCTATTACGATCGTACATGGTTTTACCACACATCCGCCTCAGGGATCTCATTTCCACAGCATTCAGTCTACTTTCAACCTTTCTATGCCCGTTCCATGCCTCACTGCCATACATCAGAGTAGGTACCAGTATTCCATTATGGACGGCGAGCTACGCTTCTTTGGACAGTTTTTTGTTGGTGCCAATGGCGTTCAGTCCTCCATTGATAGAGTTACCTGCATTCGCCCTTTCTTTAATATCTCTATCAGCCTTCCGATCTCCCGTAAACATACTTCCCAAATAAATAAACCCTAGGGGTCGTACATTAATCACGTGAGGCTCGAAAGGGGGGGGGTTCGGAAAAATCACGAAATATCACGAGGGGGGGGTATAATGAGATATCACGTGTATTTATTTTTCGTGCTAATATTCTGAAAATTTCAAAATACTTTGTACTAAAAAAAATACACGTGATTTTGGGGGGGGGGGGGTTAGTCTAAAACCTTACCACATATCACCAAGGGGGGGGGGGGGGTGTTAAAAAGTTGCTAAAAAACATCACGTGATTAATGGACGACCCCCTAAATCTTACCTTGTCAAAAAATAATTCTATATAAAAATACTATTTTCTTATACATTTTTAACAAGATTGTATGCTGAGTAGAAACCATTTGAATAGGGGCTAAAGTTTAGTACCTACTAATTGGGTTAGGATTGCGTGACCCAAATTTCAAAATTAGGGAAGAGATCGTGGTTTAACTAAACATCAATGCTTTGGCAAAAGCGGTTCGTGTCAATTAAAATTAAAGTGCGACGATATTATGTTATCCTTTCTGCCTGTCCCTGCGGCAACTAGAATCTAAGTCCAACGTAGGTATTTATCCGCATGAAAAATATAAATGCAGACCAAATAATTGTTTAGAATTCGAATAATTCGTGAAGCGAAAGAATGAGAATAAATCGTCAGCGTCTTTGATTGATTCCATGTCTGGAGCTCCCGCCATTTTTCGACAAGCCCGCCAAAATTAAAAATAAAGTTCTATTTTTGAAAATAAAGCGGTATCACAAATTCCCGCGTTTCCGATTTTCATCAAAGAAACAACATTGCGCGCCGTGCCCGCTGTCGTGCTGCTCGATTTTCTCCCATACGTTTCGTATGACGAAGCAATTTGTACGCGTCGCCTTGTGGATGACGATTTCTTTGGCGACCAAACAAATCAATCAGGGTATATTGAATTCAAAACATTACAGTTGAAGCATTTCAAATAAAACTGGAGTTTAAATCGCAGACTTTACGATGTGGATATTATTTGAACTTAAAGGGTTTTTTTTTTACTTAGAACTTATCCGATTTACTATGAAATAAGTATATACCGACTCTCATGTCATGAAGAACGCTGTGACAAGCCACCACATAAAAAGGCATGCTACTGTAGGATTTGATAGATATAAAGATTAATAAAGGTTGCTTTCTACCACCACAATCACCAACCTCAAATGGAACGATGCTCTATTCCAGCGTGGTATTAAAAAACTACCCTTGGTACTAAAACATCAACGGGTGCCGTTATTATCCGGAAAAAAATAGCAGAGATCGTCCACAGAAATAATTGGCTGACGACTTCAAAAGGACTCCAGATACTAATATCTACAGCCTGTATGTCGGACGAATATCTACAGCTCATATGTTGAACTAATATCTACGAACTTCAGAGTGTTGACTAATATCTACAGAGCTAAGGTAGGACGAATATCTATGACGGTCCCAGTGTTGACTAATATCTACAGAGCGTAGGTTGAACTAATATCTACAGAGCGTAGGTTGGACTAATCAGCTAAATGTGTCCAATAGTCCGATATTAGGGATTTTTACATACGTTTTACATAAATTAAGTTTTTTAAACTGCATACGCAATATTACGTTATTCCAATATGCTATACATAATTGCAAATCCAACCTCTGCCAGTGCTGTAGATATTCGTCAACACTTAGGTTTTCATAGATATTAGTCAGCAGTTTGAGCTGTAGATATTCGTCAACACTTTGGTTCTCATAGATATTAGTCAACAGTTTGAGCTGTAAATATTCGTCAACACTTTGATTCTCATAGATATTAGTTCGATTTTTTCAGTTGTTGGAATTCCTGTAGATATTAGTAGACGCCTCCTTCAAAAGAACTGTTGACTTTTCGAAAGTTAAGAGCGGCAAACATCGGCAAAACTAGAAACTGAACGTCTACAGACTCCGAAGAGGAGAATAAGATCAAGATATGAAGCGTCAATTTAAAATTAATAGCCTCCTGGTAATAAAATGTTAGGTTGTTAGAACCCTGATCAAAATTTCTTAAATTATTTATTCGTAGTTAAGTGCGGTTCAGCTGAAATTATTTATAAAAGAGCACACCTAATACTGCGACTGCAGGCCGCAAGTTAAGTTAAAGTTAAAGCGGTGACGTGACATGGCACTGCGAGACGCTCAGTGACACGACACGCACCGGCTGACACGTGGGTAAACAATGACACCTAGAGCCGCGGTATCGTCACGCGTCGCTTCAACGTCAAAGCTAGGTAATATTTAATATTATGCATGTTTACGAAATATGGCTGGGGAGTTGTACAAATTTTACAGTTTTTCGAGAAATTACTCGAAAATGTGCTTACATCTTTTACGGTGTTTTTTAAACCACATACTTACAGCAATTAAAGGAGGCGTCGACTAATCTACAGGAATTCCAAAAACTGAACAAATCGGACTAATATCTATGATAAAGTGAGGACGAATATCTACAGCACTATTTGAATAACGTAATACTGCGTAGGTTAGGTTCGGTTAGGTTTTCCTTACAACCTCTTGCTCAGCTGCCCTCTGTAGATATTAGTCCCACCTACGCTCCATAGATATCAGTCACCACTGGGACCGTCATAGATATTCGTCCGACCTTAGCTCTGTAGATATTAGCTCACTCTGAAGTTCATAGATATTTGTCCAACATATGAGCTGTAGATATTCGTCCGACATACAGGCTGTAGATATTAGTATCTGGAGTCCAGTTAAATAGTCCACTAAACCGAGCTTACAGTATGCGCCAAATTTAAATGCTAACCTGAACTTGATACGGTCCATTCCCGCGCAGGTATAGTCACTTTACTGACTTTACAACGACCGTAAGCGAAAGAGAAAGATAGGCAAAACACAAGTGCGATAGAGAAAGACGCTTATTCAACTTATTTTAAATATTTAAAAAAATTTAAGTGCCTATCATAATTTGACCTTTGACCAGAGAAAATAATGTTCAATTGAACAATTTCACCAGTCCAATAGTTATGAACACTCAATTCGCACAAACACGAAAATATTTTAAATGTTTTTTCAATGTCCGCTTCTCACATTGCGGTATTTCTAGGATAGATAAAGAACGAACAGCAATAGCTGCGACACTTGAGAGAAACATGATTAATTTCACTTGATGAAACAAGACAGCGACGTTCTGACAAAACGCCACGGTTGCAATTTGCAATTACCACAATAATTAATTACAATTCTAAGTGCACTACCACCGTATGGTATTACTGCGACAGAATCCGTCCGATTTCACAAACGCTTGATAATTATTAGTATTACCTGTCACATCAGCCATTCTTAATTAATTTAATTAGAGGAAACTAACCGAGTTCCCGCCCCCTGTATTGTTTTATTCATGTGATAAAGTCGGCGTGTAACGTCCGCGCTTCTAATTCGCGAAAATATCTCAATTGTTCAAATGAAGACAATATAAATTATTATCGCGGTAGCAGTGAGCCTTCGAGGCGATTAAAAACGTGGTAATTTATAATAAAATGAAAATACTCTCAGGAAGCAGATATCGATATAAGGTTTTCAAAATGAATCCAAGTCATAAGAACATAAGAAGTATGGTACTTACCAGTGGCGGTCGCTGACTTTTTGTATAAGGGATGCTAGAGTATATACCTACCTAATATCAAATATAAATACCTACAGACTAGCCCACGAACAAGATGCAATTATCGACAAATATAGTAAGTCAAATTAGCTCTATACAACATTTATGCTTTACATTAAATATTACAGTTCCCTAATTAAATTATATATATAGGTATTCCGAAAGATATTCAATGTATCAATCGGATTCGGCTATTCAAGACAACAAATAACTGTCGAAGGGTGATCAGGCAAACAATTAATCACTAATGGTACCAAGTCCGCTCGCTTCGGATAAGCTATTCTGTGCACTATGCCTATAAGCATTAAAGTCATTTTTTGTGCGTTGGATGCTCTAATGGAATCCGTATTCGGCCTTACTTCACCCATGGCAGGCTTGACTAAACGAATATCACACTCGTTCCTGCGTCGTGGATGCGGAATGAACGGAGCATCTACTGTTTTGCTGGTGTTGGTGAGTTTATGCGACGTTCGAGCATAGAGAATATATACAAATTACACATGTATTTCGACCTGCTCCGTGAGTCGTGTTAGTGTTGGTCTCTGAGATTGGAACAGTGGCGGTGTAGTTATTTCACTATCTAGTTTTGTTTACGGCTAGAAAAAATAAATCCTAAGCTTTGTTAATTTCGTATAAATTCATAATATTTATGATTATTCCTTATAATATAATAATGGAATTCCACCATGAATTATCATCTATCAGTCTCAAAAATAGAAATATTATTGTACTTATTTTAAACCTAGAAAAGAAAGGAAGCACAGCATCCACAGTATGTACGGACGGACCGCGCCTGGAACCTACCTATCTTGAAATCTTTTGTTGGTTTTCGACGACTGATCGAATAATTAATATCATTTCAGAAATGGAGAAGCAAGTTATCAAGAGTATCATATCAATATAATACGAGGAAGCAGTGTGCAGTAAAATGTGGGTATTTTTGTCGGTTGCATTTGTAATAATTTTCTAGAAATCTGGAATGACGTGAAGGCTGCATTACCTTCCAATTGTGTATCTCACAGTCAGGTAATTGCAGGGGGCAAACAACCTCTAATCAAGTTACAACGGCTTCACTCTGATCTTTCCGTTTTTCCTATTAGGTATGTATATCAAATCTCTTCATCACGAAACGGTATATCCATCGTCAGGTTTCCAGGAACCGAATCAAGAACCGATCGCGTCCATGCGGAGAGAACCTACACCGAGAGTTTAAAGTGCTCACCGAAACACGACTCTACGACAAATTGGTGTCTAGAAAACGTGGCATTTAACGGCAGAAAATGCGAAATAAATGCACAACATCATAGATTACCGGAACACGACTTAATTTGTTTTAATTTTGATAATCCCGCCTAGACAAAAGTATCACGTTGATAAAAATGTCAATCAGCTATCACATCATTATCCGATACGATAATATCATCATAATACGTACTGAATAAAAGCTGTTAAGTAATATTTTGAGCCCTTATGAATCACAACAAAACTGCAGCTTAAAAAACTCCAAATAATCAGGAATATAGCAATGAGACAAAGTATAATAAACATAAATCAACAAAGAAAATGCTTGAGGGATAACCTAAAGAATTAGATGAGAATAAGAATTTTTAATTTTTATCTACAAAGTTTTTAACAACTTAGTACTTAATTACTTATAGAGACCAACTACATTGCAATAAAGACTTCCGCACACACCATGGAAGACAGTAAAAAAAATTAGACTAAAAAGATTGAACAAATCAAAAATACAGAATTGTTTAGTGTATTTTCAAAGGGAACCAAATGTGACTTTTACAGATGGTTACAATTTACACAGGTTCCAGGAATACAAAAAGAAATTATAATCAGTAACTGTATGTACAAATATAGTAGTAGTATTTTGTGAACACCTCACTCACTAGGCTAAGGGAACCTGAGCTGAGGTGTTCGCATGTAGAAAAAGTGTTATTCTGCGGTTATAAGTACAAACACAATATTCTCTAAAAAATACCTACCTAGATTAAACAAATGAAAGAAAGCAGAAATTATACATGCAATTAGAATTCGAAATAAGCAGTGTAAATTAAAATGTAAAAATATACACACGTTTTCATACTTTCGTTTTTAAAAATATGTATGTATGTAGGTACCTACTTTTTTAATTTACTTTAAAGGTGGCCCTTGTATAATTTTAAAAAAATGGGGCGATATAAATCAGCGAAAAATTTAGCATTATAAGGATATGCACAGAGTTTGTTGTCTACGTAAATATATATTATATTAAAATAATCAAAGTGTATAATGTTGGGAATTGCGGCAGACAATAAATATTTCCGGGAAGGTATTTTTACTTGTGAGTATCGAATAATAACAAAATCTTGTTGAAACATGTGCACTTGGGTAAAATCACAAAAAAGATAATTTTTTGCAAATAATGAATCGTTGAAGCTGAAATTTGTACCGACGATTTATGATCACTAAGAAAAGAGAGATTTACGACCCTTTTTGCAGTATTTGACTAATCCATGACACTTTGGGTACACCGGGATTTTACGGATGCATCCATAAATATTAATGCCGTACCTACTTATTATTCAAACGCATTATAAATATGAAACAAATAGATTTTACACAGAAATTGGCAGTTATAATACTTAAAGCTTGGGAATTCCGAAAACAATTTTGTATTGAAAAAACATAATGTAGGTACGTTTATTATTTATTACTTTTCGTAATTTTAAAATGGAAGGAAAACAGAGCAGAAGGTAAAACATTGATCTCGAAATATATCGGAATCCTTCTCTCTTGGGCCGCGTGCCTTATTTTGCCTTATTTATACAAACTATGGGTACAAACCAGCACAATGCCACGGTCACATTAATAAATACAGCTTCCACAACACTGGACTAAAACGGGGATAAAAAGGGGACAACACACCGCAAAGCTCTACTTATCGTGAATCGGAAATAGCAATAACTTTGAATGTTCTTACCAATGTCAGAGTTTTTTTTACAATATCTCCATGCAGAATGCAGGAGGACCCGAGAAAAATAATTTCGCGTCTGGTCGAGAGAGTCCTCCTGGAAAGGCCAAATGATCTCCCTCAACCAATTTCTCCAAATCCGGCCTGCCACGTAGTAAGTTGGCAGACGCATCCAAGACCTAGCCAAACCTCACCCCATGAACCCAGACACCCCTGTCACCAAAGGTAGCGAACCACTTGGGGCCTAATGCAAAGGTGTAGGTTATCCAATGGCTGGTTTTTTATTCGTAGATTTGGGAAGAAAAAAGGACTTTAATTAATGAAGACAATATTAGCGAAACTTAATCGAAAATCTGGACCAGAAAAATCAGAAAAAGACACAGTCACATCTGGGACTTGAGTAATGTACTACGAGCATAGAGATATACAAACTACGAGTAATGTATCCCTACCCGATTCGGTCATATTGAACTGTATCATTTTTCGACCAAGAACTACCAACATGACCGGTCAGTGGTTGAGTGGGCATAGCGCTTGGGTCCCACCCGAGCGTCGCGTGTTCGATTCCTCGACTGGCTAAGTCCTCCATCACAACACAAGCAACATTTTCGGCTTTCTGTGGTGGTAGTAGGAGATTTTCAAACATTGTTGGGTTATTCGTAACCCGGGAATGTTTGTAAGAAAAAGGAAGAAGAAAAAAAAGACATTATCTTCATTTTATTGTTATTATCCCATATTTTTGTTGGCTGCTATATTTATTTATTTATTTACGCCCATTTAGGCTTTTACATAAATATATACACTTAACAATATTTACGAAATTATACTTTTTTTTTTTTTTTTTACATGAGCTCCACACAGGAGGCCCTGAGGAAAACAATTTCCCTCAGGGCCTATGTCATCTTTGGGGATGCTGTGTGGAGGGTTTTTTTAAGGAAAGGAAGGAGAGGAGAGTTCTGGGAAGGAAAAGGGTTTAAGGGGTGGGTAGGAATCTGGGGTTCAGTGTGTCTTAGTCATCCGCCTCCAAGACCTAGACAAACCTCACCCCATGAACCCGGGCACCACTGCTAAATCACCAAACGTAGCGAACCACTTGGGGTGACCTATGGCAGAGGTGTTGGTTATCCAATAAAGGTTCCCGGGGCGGCGGTACCCATTCCCGCCTCCCAAATTACTAGTAAATAGTGCAGGAAATGACTGTTTACAACACTTGCACATAACCAAATATAAAGCAAAAATAATATTGAATTTGATCCACACAGTATGCAGGCACAAAATATAAAAACAAAAAAAAATACAAAAATAGCTTCTCTCCTTCAACCGACAAAACACCACCAATATGCTAGTCAATTCAAACAGTTTCATCAACACATTCCCCTACTTGATGAAAAAAATTTCAATAAGGTATGCTTATATATTAAAATTGATGTATTAAATTTATTTATTATGTACCTACCTATGATTACAAGATTCAATCAGAACTAAATGCTATCTAGATAGTGTCTTGGATAAATTTGTCAATTTTTATTTAATATGCGACATCTATTGACATTTCTGCAAGTCTAGGATGAATATTTAAGAGTATATTTAATTTTTAACATGAGTAAAACCTCAAATTGAAATAATTAATTAATGAAGACAGCATTAGAGAAACTCAATCGAAAATCTGAAACAGAAAAATCAGAAAAGGATACTGTTACATCTGGGACTCAAACCCAGGAACTAAGTATAAGATTATTAGAATTGGTTATAAGGGTAGGTATTGACAAATTCATAGTGTAGGTGCATAATGGAAGAGAAAAACAAACGAGGAAAACAAATTCCATTCCTCAATGCTAATAAAACAGGGTGACTAAGCGACTCTACACAGAGGGAATAAATGGCATTCATTCATCACCAAAAAAACACAGCTATTTCCAGAATTAAATTTATTCGACGCATAAACAAAGGAGAATCATGATTTAGACATTTCTCAGAAGTCATTTGGCAGGCGCAAACACGTAAATTCCACCGAATAAAGTCGAAAACTTTTCAACATTAATTCGCTGGAAAGTTTAATTAAAATTGTATGGTTAAAGAAATTTTATTATTTTCGTTATTTGTTTTTGGGGTGTTATACCGTGTTGCGCTACCTCCTTCTTTAACCAACGTTTCGGACATCGTTGCAGTGTCCATCATCAGGGCAGATCCGGCAGATGGCATTTACATTGGCATGCACATTAACCGGATCTGCCCCGGATTTACACCCAAAAAACGAACAACTAAAATGCTTTTGGCCGTGAAAATCTTAAAAAGTATCAGATTTTATTATGTTCGGATCTTCTATACGTAAAGCTAGTTTTTCCAGCTTCGGTCGAGTGCCTACCTAAACAACTAATTTCAGTTGTCTGTGATGTGAAATATTCGTGCGTAATGAACTCAAATTGCATTGCAGTTTCAAAATTTGGAACGGACTTTTTTTTCTTCTTTTTTGTGTGAATACCGCACAACAGTCTCAACTGCTTCCAACCGTCTGAAGCCAGTGATACTATGGCATCCGAATTAGGGAAGAGGAAGGCTGGGGAGTACCTAACTATTCAGATCTGGTCACCAAACATGACTAAAGCCATTTCAAGCAACGTTTCAATTCTGAATGGTTGTTTTACACCAGAGCAATACTAATCTTGCACACTGGAGCACGTCACAAATAAATATACTACGTAATATTTTAAATAATAAACACATATTAATTAAATAAAATTTACTTGCGTACGCCGGGGCTTGAACCCGCGACCTAAGGATTGCGAGTCAAGAGCCTTATCCCTCGAACATGAAGGCCGTTAAATTCAAAGTGAGTACTTATATCTGCCTATTTATAATCAGAAAATTATTTAATTTAATTTATACATTACAATAATAATAATTTGACGATGTGTGTAGTGCCATTTTTTTTTGTTTAAAATCACCTTAAGGCCTTAAGGGTAGGTATATTACATTTGAAACCTGATTTTTTTGGTTTAAATTTTTGACAGATGAGTTATCAAGCTTACTGATGGTGTTCATCAGAATGGTAAATTTCTTACGCACCTGTCTGTAATTTTTCAACCAAAAATCAGATGTATTTTGGTTTTTATAAGGCGATGTGATACTGAGCAAATATTTTATAAATAATGCTTTCAGTTTCACTAATTTAATTTCAATAATACTTTCAGTTTCGCAAATTATAATATCTCATGATCTTTTTATGTCAGGTTCATAATGTGAAAAAACCACAGTGTCATTTTTTAGTTTTTACCCTAAAATGAATAATTTAAAACCTCTAACAACGCCCGAACTTATTGAACAAGTGTTTTTACTAAGACAAAGAAACAAATTGTACGCTGAATAGTTTAGATATACGTATTACTGCCTTCTTACTTTGTATGAGTGATACGATTCTGACTTTACAGAAACATGTGATTTCACATTCAATGCAGCTGCGGTTTCCTCGCATAAAGCACACAGAACGATAATATAAAACAGCCGAGGACCTGAACAGTACACGAGGCACATCCAAAGAAATCTGCAATATCCACTCCTGCATAAATATTATCGGCATAACTCCGAATTAGCAAACAACACTCACCGCCTAAGCGAGTTTAACTAGCTGTTTATAAAGTTTAACAATAGTAACATTATTCTCCAATACAACATACAAAGTGCTCGAGTTTGAATCGATCGGAATAATGTCGGCCGAGCTGCCGCAGTTTCGCTTTGACTTACGACAGGACGTAAATTATTTACGGAATCAAAATATTACTAGGTGAATTTTACTTCGTCAGCGGATGCATTTTATACAGCCTGCTTCTGGAATGAGCTTTAAGCTCTAAGGTAGGTGGAATTGTCGTATGGAATTTGTTTAGTTAAACTCCGTGGTAAGCTTTTTCATTAATTATTTTTGGGGTGTTATGCCGTGTTGCGCTACCTCCTTATTTAGCCAACGTTTCGGACAGCGTTGCAGTGTCCATCATCAGGGGCAGATCCGGCAGTAGTAAAATAGTTTTTTTATTACCTTGTTTTCCGAATTCCTCGCAATCGATGTCGTAGCGTAACACCCCAAAAACAAAGAACGAAAAAAAATTACGTATGAAGTTTGTTTAGTTTAAGGCTACGTAGGAAGCATTCAAAAAGAAGAAGGTGGTTTGAAAGGGAAATATGTAAATACGAAAGTTAGAGGGAGCGTGCTAATATTAAAAACGATAATAATTAAAAATTTGAAAATATTTAATTAACACGAAAATATGGCTAAAATCTCTCGGCAAATGTCTTGCACAGCATTAAAAAAAATATTATGATTTTTTTCTAATAACAGGAGAAAATGTGTTTTTAATAATTTTCGGGGCGTACCTACTTTGCGTTTCTATCGAGGGAATTTCATATACTCGTATTTACCGTTTCGGCATAGCAAATGTAAAAAGAACTAAAAAGTGTTCTGTTCAAGAAAAATATGTTATAAATCGGAGGAAATTCGGAATGCCGAGCCTTAATTAAGAGGGAATGCTAGTAGGGTTCCCAGATCATAAAATCAAAATCCTGGAGAAAATTTCTGACATTTGATAAAAATTCCGGACTTTCGAAAGTTACGGAATTAATACAGATAATTTATGCTCTTATGTATTTGCGATGCAGGCACAAAATGCCAATGTTGAAAGGGTCTTAACGGGAATGGTCAAAAGAAAGGAACAGGCTTTCTGTAGAGTCTGTCAAGTAGATTCTCTTAACACAGTATAATTTAAAAAATATGACCTGCGAAATGTTCTACAAAACTATTATTAAAGTTTCGGAAGTGTTGAACAATATTTCTGGGAGCATTAAATATCAAAAGTGATGTTTTTACTTTGATTTGTTATAAAAATAATTTGGTTTATTTAATTTTTTGTATCAATCTCCACTAATTGTAGAAATTCCGGACTGTTTAGGATTCCCCCCCGCATTCCGGACAAAGACCTATATTTCCGGATTTGTCCGAAAAATTCCGGACGTATGGCAACCCTAATTGCTAGGAGGCTAGGATTAGAAAAATAAGGCAATTACTCACATGATGAAATTGAACTAACTCTAAGGGCCAGTATATCAGTTGAGCTTAAGCTCGGCTTTGGCGGAATGTGGAGCTCAGCGTGGCTTAGCACGTAATCCGTATATCAGTCGTAAACCTAGAGTTGACCAATTTTAAACGCTTAGTCTATGATAATTTCTATGCAGAACCAATCTATTTATGTTAGTATCTATGGACTCTATGGTTAAAACCAAACTTCAAATGTCAAATGTCAAACATCGATATTTTTTATTATTTTCTGGCAAGTTTTACACATTTTTTACGCACAGTTGTGTATTTAAATTACCGAAGAAAGCTCAAACTCCATGCTGATGGTTAATTTATTCACAATGTAATTTACGTACGTAGCAGATGTATATTGAAATCGGAACATTGGCAAATGTCAAATTTGACAGATGTGTTATTGCCAATAGCGCCACAGCGTCTAGCAAAGGAACTATTCTGCGGCTTAAGCGGCCGATTTGGTCGGTTTAAGTTGAGCGAGGAATGTGCTCCTTAGCAATGACTGATATACCGGCCCTATACCATTCTCCTTTAGAAGACCGTCGGAAAACATTTGATCTTATTTGTTTCTTCAAAATTATTAATTGTACTATTGATTCACTTTTATTACTCTCTCTCAATATACCCTCCCGTAGACTCGGAAATAATGAACTACTACTACTTTCCCTCGATCAACACTCGACTAATTATTATGAATATTGTTCACCATTGTACAGAATGTGTAGACCTTGTTTTGTTGATCACTAAACAATTGTTTTTGCTTTCATTTACCATCTTTTACTATTATAATTAACATTTTTATTTAGTCATTTTTATTAAATTTGATTTGGATTAATATAGATATTACGCATTAATCCTTGTCGCGGACGACTTGCAATTTACAATAAACAAATAATTGATGTTTCTCTCATCAATCACACTATTGGACACGGAGCATTCCTCGATTTGGAACAAGATCAGAGATGATTCATGTTGCGTACATTGTGTTATTATTATTATTAGGTTCATTTAATATCTAAGCCAGCGTTAATTCGCGTCCCCAAAAATAGACAAGCCAGACACAACGAAACAGTAAGCATTAGGTGGGACCTCGCAAGATAAACAAAACAAACAAAGAATTTAAATACAGTAAAAAAGAGGGTAGGTAAGTTTTAAGATTTTAAGATTTTCACGGCCAAAAGCATTTTTGAGGTGTTATCTACCGGATCTGCCGGATCTGCCCTGATGATGGACACTGCAACGATGTCCGAAACGTTGGCTAAAGAAGGAGGTAGCGCAACACGGCATAACACCCCAAAAACAAATAACGAAAAAGTAAAAAAAAAAGTTGAAAAAACGTAAAAAAAATACTGCTAGTAAATTTTTACAACGGTTACATTTCTACAAAACACACGTGAGCAATTCACATGCGGTAGAAGTGAAACCGAGACCGATAGGCCACGAAGCACCGTACAAAGCGGAGACCGATAGGCTACGAAGCACCGCACAATGCGGAGGACGTTTATATTATCTCATTCTCTCGCAGGCTAAATCCTTTAGATTTTAGATGCATGTGTTCTCATTTTAGTGTGTCTATTTTCCATTTCATCGAGTTTCAAATCACAACGGTGCTAAAGAGTTTTCACTTCAACGGGGGATAGAAGATTTTTTACCTATTTAATACCTATGCACAAGAGTTCGAACACTCACAACACAGCATCTCCAAAGATGGTATAGGCCCTGAAAGAAATTATTTTCTTTTGGGCCTCGTGTGTGGAGACAATGTTTAAAAAAAAGTCGTAAGTACTGTGGTTTCTTCATTTGTTTTGAAGCTACTACGGGAAACAGGGAAGGAGAAGTTGCATGGGAAGGTTGGGAAATATCTGACTATTCAGATGTGGTCACTAAATATACGTAGGTAAAGCCATTTCAAGCTCATTGGAATTTGAATTGTAGTCTCTCACCAGGTTATTATTGACATGAGAAATCTGCCACCGAAGAGCTGATTCAATTCACATAGATTTAAGTGAAACTACAAAAATTAATGATATTGCATGAATTATGTATTTCATCAAAACTATGTCCAAAAATCATAAAATATTACTGATCTATGTTAATGCACAATCTAATTTAACTGTAGTGAAGTACATACTATTATCTTCGATCATTTCTACTGTTTTTCAGTTTTTAAGTTTGTTTACATGCTTTGTAATGATTTGAGCTTACGACGCCGTATACCCGATTAAAAAAAAGATGGAGAGAAATGTAAATGCGAATATAATATAAATAATAAATAATAAAAAATGACTCATTTAAAATAGAGCAAAATCTAGTGGGGAATTTTTTCATAGACATAACTTCTAAAATAAGTGAGCAAAACGTATTTATAATAATTTTCGGAGCATACTTTGCGATTTTTTTCTATCGAGCGAATTTCATATAATTTGCGTTTCGGCGTGGAGAATGTCTAGATACTAATAACAATAACATATATATATATATATATATATATATATATATATATTTTTAACAGCTTTAAAACTATGTTTAAAGAAAATATGTAATAAATTGGTAGAGATGCGGGCGGCGGCTTAAATATTTTTAGGTGATCGCTTTTCTGTCTTATGCATTTCTAGATATTTCTTTTCGAAGTATGAAATACATAGTTTGATCGACTTGTAAAGCGATATGTAACGTTGCGATCTTGTTAAAATACATAAAAAATACTACACCAAAAGTGGATATTTATAGTACCGCAAACTGCAATCTTGTATATTTTATATCGCTGGGCCGGTGTGACAGCGTCAGACAGATGAGATATATTAATTTATAAAAGACGCGAGAAAACAAACGATTGTCTTAATATGAGGCTGCCTAGAAGAGTATTCCTGGACCAAGACCGACTCGTGCCCGTCTGATGATGTCCAATGTTATATTAATCAAACAGATGATCAATGGCTTATTTTAAATTCCAAACACTTTACCCAATTATTTCCTCAGTGACAGTAATAAGCTAGGATACTTACAAACTATTACATAACATTACAATTAAAATTACTGTAAAAAACGACAAAATATTTAATAATTTCTGATTGTGCAATATTTAAGTGTGACTGAAATTTGTTGCACAATATTTCAAGAATTAACATTGTAGAAATAATCCATAAAAGGTTTAGTTATATTGCGATACTTTAAACACACCTTTTTTACTTGTCTTTTTTTAAATTTTATGTAAATAAAATTTAATAGTGTTATTTCTACGTTCTGCAAGAATTTTAGTTTTTTTTGTATTATTATGACAGCTATTTCGGCTGCAATGCCATTTTCAACTATTACTTTAAGATGTTCAATAAATAACAAGTTTAATGCGGGGAAAACAGATTTCAAAGTACCCCCTGTAATAGAAAATCTATGTTAATTATTTTATCAGTAAATCGGTTTAACGTTTATAAATCATTTTAGGCACCAAAAAAAATGAAATTGGGCGGGGGTATATAGAATCATATAAATTAGTCGTCTCAAAGTGGCCTAAACACAGTTAGGAAATAACCTTGTAAGCCGAAACAGCTGTCACAATATTAAAAAAAACTAAAATACTTGAAAAATAAGTTTTTTAATTTCGATTTGCATTAAATATAAAAATGGAGTTCAACGAATTTAACTCAAACACAATTAATATCTATCTACATTCTCGCTTTGTCAAAACTACTTCCACGTGCAGTTTGCGATTGTTTGTTCGTTTTACATGCCTCATCAACAACAAAAAACAGACATTCCTGCTTATTCAAATGAACATGGCCGGCGTGATCGAGGGGTAAGGCTCTTGACTAGCAATCCGAAGGTCGCGGGATCTAACTAATCCTGGCGTGGGCAAATAAATTTTATTTTATTAATTTGTGTTATTTCACAACTAATTAATTAAAAATAATATATAGTATATTTGCTGCAAGTTTAAGATACTCTCAGTATCGCCCTGGTGTAAGACAACTATTGATAATTGAAACTTTGCTTGAAATGGCTTTTAGCCGCGTTTGGTGACCAGATTTGAATATCCCAAGTACTTCCCTCGCCTTCCTCTTCCTCATCTCCTTCCCCTCCCAACTACCTTCAGCCTCACAACATACCCCAATTGGAGATGCCATATTCTCACTGGCTCCAGCAGGGAGCACTGAGACTCTTGTGAGTATTCATATAGACAAAAAAACATATATTTAAATAACAGATTAATAATCAACAACACTCACGTTAACTTTTGCTTGTTCATATATCCTACTTCGCATCAAATACCAGACAGCCTGTATACAAGTCTCAAGAATCTTGTGCGGTATGCAAAACGGCGTAGAATGATTCCAGTTAAAGTTTATTTATTAAAAAGTGCAAAGAAATAATTAATACTGCTTTGCAAGAGTCAATTTGATTAATTCGTACATAAATCAAAACGTCCCTGCCGAGCCCGAGTGGCCGAGAGATGCGTTGCCTTACCGCGAAGTGCGCGGGTGCCAAAAAAAACGTCAAAGGTACGGAATTAAAATGACTTGGAAAAAAAGCCGATGTCGCGACCGCAGGCGATATGAAATTCCGATATTCATTCTAGACCGGCACAATTGCCAAGACAAACAACATTAGAACTCGGTCTCCACATCGTCCTCAGTTAAATCATATTATAAAACAATCATTTGAGACAACGCGTCGTTCATCGCCGATCAGGGACGAAGTAGAATATTAGAAAACACAAAGAATAAATCAATTGTTGAAGTAATATTTCTATTTTTGGGTTCCATGACAGTTGATCCGCCGACAATAGAGAACTCCAGTCCAATTTTTTTTTTTTTTTTAATGAATAATGACCTTCTAACTTGAATAACTGCATTTTTATTTTTATTTTTATTTTTAGAGTTAGTTTTAATAGTTAAAATATTTGTCAAAGTTTTAATTTTTCAAGACCCCCCCGAAACACTCCGTATGTATGGTAAATCGTGTGACGTCATCACTCCTGAAAAATTAGTATAGGATTGGGTAATCAGCTGATCTCCTGCCGCCATATTGAATTCCGTTGTTCGAAGTATTCTCCCTAGAAATGGCATTACTATTTTTTCTGTGCAGTAGTTTTTGAATATTTTCAATAATAGAGGTAAACTAATAATAATTAAACCAAATTATAATTAAAGGTATTTTTAAAGTCGTTTTTATGTTTGAAAATTGATAAATATTTGCACAAAAAATGTAATTTTATAGTAAATACCCTTTCGGGGGCCAATTGATGGCTGTTCAACTGTTGGGTCACCCTATTTTTGACATTGATAATTCGTTGTGAAATTCAATTAGGGAACGTACCCATACTACGTGACCTCTTCGGGGGGGGGGGGTCTTCAAAATGTCACGCTTGGTACAAATGAGCGGCGGTATGCTTAGGATTTTGGTCACCGGGGGGGGGGGGGGGGGGTTAAAAATTGCAAAAAAAATTGGTCACGTAGTATGGGTACGTTCCCTTACTACGATATATTGAAACAATAAATTTTGCAACTTTGTGAAAATTATTGTTTGAAATTCTGTAACATTTATTTTCTGCCCTTACAGAAGTACGATTGTAGAGAAACCGGTTGGCGTTTTTATAAAACAACGTGATGTGCACAAGGTTACAGTGATTCATGAAGTAAAATGAAATACAAATGATTGTGGATTTATCTAGGACCCTAGACACCAAAGATTTTGTCTAGGAACAATAAAACCTATCACACAGTGAATAAATTAGTATGACTGGAAACTAATGAAATTACGCGTACCTATACGTTTGCCCTGAAGAAGGAACGTTTGTTCTGAAACCGGTCGGATTTACTCATTATACCTATAAGTGGTTTATACAAAGTTGAATTATTTCATTTTTCCATAATGAAATTAAACTTAACAATAATATACGCACAATAAACTGCGTACATCTGGAATTGTTTAGTTTACTTGATTTTATGATATATTGGTACAATTTAAAGACCGTTCTCCGTTTTCAATTTAAATCATTGTTTAACACCCCTGATATCCCCCTCCCAAAATGTGTGTATACATTTCCAAGTTTAAGGTCAAACTTCTGAAGATGGCCGTGATAGGCTGAAACCGGTAACGGTCAATAAATAAAAAAAATGCATAAAACTCGTTCAATATTGTGTTATAAAATGAAATGCTCGAGTATTTTTTATTTATTAATTTTATTTCAGTAATTTGTACATTTAAGTTTACAAATTTCTAATTAATTATAATATTTCATATTGCAAACTAAATTTTATGTAATTTTATGTAGCTCCTACAATACGTCTTGAACTTTCCAGTTGGTGTGGACTTCCAAAGTCTCTGGTAGCTTGTTATACAACTTCATCCCCTTGTACAGCAAACTGTTCTGCGTATTCGCCTTATCCTTTTTTTGAAGCCTGATTTCTTTGCATGTTCTTGTATTATGTCTGCGAATGTCCTTGTTGAATACAATTTTATTCGAAAAGTATTTTGGTAAAATGTTGTTAATTATTTTATGTATAAATATCATCGTATTCAAGGTCAGCATCTGTTTCACGGTTAGCCAATTCAGTTCCTTTAACATTTTGTTTACTTTGAGTAAGCTAAACAAATCCAAATGTAAGCAGTTATTGGGCTTATTGATATAAGAAATAACATTGATATGATACGATTTTAGATTTTCACGGTTAAAAGTATTTTTGTTATTAGTTTTAGGGATATTATGCCGTGTTGCGCTACCTCCTTCTTTAGCCAACGTTTCGGGCAGCGTTACAGTGTCCGAAACGTTGGCTAAAGAAGGAGGTAGCGCAACACGGCGTAATATCCCAAAAACTAATAACAAAAACATTGATATGTTCAGATGAATTTTATTATTTCCAGTCATATTAATTTATTCACTGTGTGATAGGTTTTGTTGTCTCTTGATAAAATCTTTGGTATCTTTTACGTTCGTATTCATTTATATTTCTTTTGTATTCATTTATATTTCTTTTGTATTCATTTTTATTTCATTTCACTTGATGAAACACTAACCCTGTGCACATCACTTTGTTATACAACAACGCCAACCTGTTTCGCTACAACCGTGCTTTTGTAAGGGCATAAAACAAAAGTTACAGAATTTCAAATAATAATATTCACAAAGTTACTAAATTAATTTAATTTATGAGATATTTCTTGGATCTGTTGGCAGCGCTAAACTGAAGGCGTTTCAAAATCGACAATAAATCATGAATTCACCCCTGCTAATTACAGTGTCGGATGGAGGAGGCGGAAGTGGAGAAAAGTAAATAATCGAGGCCAGCGTCCCGACGCGAGACGCCTTCCAACACAACACAACACAGTGTACACGTACTACAGTAGCTACTTGTTTGTATAATATAACATATAATGGAGTGGTACCTCCGCCCACTCCCCGCATCTCAACTCTTTAGCGTAATTGTTGTCTTGACTACTTAATCATAAGTCTGGCGAAAAGACGCTGACACCAAAACGACTTTACTGAAACATTGAACATGAAAATATAAATAATACGCGGCTCTGATGTTGTACAATGCCCGGGTGATAGATAGCAAAGAATATCTGGACAATGTAAAAATCATGGGAGATCGGAGACAATGCATAAATATTCTTCTGTTGTAGCGACCGAAATATTTGGCAAATTAAATAAATGTCACATTTTCTAAAAAAAATACATTCCGTGCGTAATTAATGTGTCGTAATTCTATTTCAAAATAAATCAAAACGAATGAAAAAGCATTAGAATCAATTAATTTAAATATTGGATGGATTATGATTGGGCTTTAGCACGCTAATTTCAAGTTTGCGTCTTTTGAGGCATTTGGCTGATTGAATGTTTTAAAGGACTAAAATCTGTGTAGTAAAAAGACAGTCAAAACATATTACATAACGTATGAAAATTTGCTTAATAGTTTTATAATCTAGGTTGTAAGGTATATTGTGGTTGTTAAGGCCGGTATTAAGCTTTAAAAGGGAAGCAGAAGTTGGTTTGAAAGGGAGATATGTAAATATGAAAATTAGAGGGAGCGCGCTAATGTTACAAACGATTACACTTGTAATTTTTTTTATTAAAATACGGCTCATACATCAAAATACATCAAAAATCTCTCGACAAAGGTATAAAGTAGCGCTTAAAGAAACACTGTGATTTTTTAGCTTTAAAATGTTAAATAACATTGAGGAAAAAGATAACAATAATAATCTAAAGGAAAATATGAAAGAGAACCTGACACAGAAAAACAGAAAAAGACAATGGTCGCAAATGGGACTCGAAACTAGACCTGTCGTCTAACCGGGACGTGCGAGTTTAACAAATTCGCTATTGCCACCTTCTGTCAAACCGTCATATTTGTCAATCTGATATTCCAAATTTTAGAATTTACAATATTATCTTTGACTAATTATTTTTCCATATTACGGGCAACCACCCTTTCTATTGGAAACAATCATTCTAAGATTTGGTTTGCAACCTGGATAGCGTCTCGGATAAATGTGTCCGAATTTATTTAAGTTTTCATAATAAAATAAATAAAAAGAAAATACTTTGTTTTATGTCACTTTATTGGTATTTTTTCCGTCTACCGGTTTCGGTGCCTCCGCACCATCATCATGAATATAAAAATACTAAGAAATACAGGATAATACACATATATATACAAATTGTGAAAGAAAGAGACAGTAAATTAGAGTGGGACAGTGCGTCAGTTGTGCGAATTTATTTATATGGAACAATTGAATTTTATAAAAGTCTAAGTCTAAATGAATATTCAATTTTTTATAAGAAAAACTCTCTTTTATAATATTTTTTACGAAAGAATGTTTACGGGAGTTGTGTTGTAAATAATTAAAATTCACTTGAATATAAATTTAAAGTGTCACAACACTAGGAACGGTTAGTGATGGGAGCAACAAAATACAACATTAAGGTCCCACACTGATCCAACTTAATTCAATGTTGATTTGCTTTAAGCTCACTCGAATGCAAAGTTTCAAAACGGTAACAACCCTCGGCCAAGGGTTTCAGTAACACCTTGGATCCAACATGCAATATCACGATGATTTGGCACATTGTTTCTGGCGCTATTGCTTTTGGGAAGTCACTCCTGTCAAGGGGGTTTGCCAAATTAAATACCTTGGCAACCCGAGACTCACTTTTGACTTATTTACAACGAAGCACCCACCGGCGCAAAAACGTATTGATGTTGCTGTTGTTTTGATAAACGAGTGTCAACGCACGTCTGAGCTTTGACGGGTCGGTTATCAATAGGAAACTAAACTCAAATACCTACAGTAGAAAATATTGCAAAAGACATTTTTACACTTTCAAGCTATTATGTGACTTTAAATTGGTACTATATGCAAGGATATCTGTGTTTCCTCTTTCATATAATCTGAACCTCTTCAAAACCCGCATTAATAAATACTTAACCGTCCTTAAATGCTGCCTAACCGGGTGGCGATTCTCTCAGAACTTACGTCATCTTTAGGGATGCGGTGGGGAGTAGCTTGTGTCGCTCTCCATAGAGAAAAAAAATGGCCTTTTTTTTAAACGCCCGGGGTCTCAAAAGTTTCGTATGATCTGTAGCTATTCGAAAACATAAAAATTAATTAAATTATTGTTCACTATTAGCCCGCTAAAATGGACGGAAGTTTTGAAAAAAAAATAGATTTCGTGATTTGGAAAAAAATAAAACAAAGGGTTCATATTTTATATTTTGCACCAAACTTATTTTTCCTTCCATTATTGCAGTACAAAGAACCCAAAAAAAAAATTTTTTTTAACATATGTGATGTGTTGGTTAAAAATATAAAAGGGGACAATTTTTCTGGATAAATCAGAATTCTTGTTGGCTTACTTGTATTCATAAACTTGAACTTTTTTTTTCATTTTTGTCAGTTATACGCATTTTTTAATAATAAACAAACATTAAAAGGTTAAATTACTGAAAAAAAATATATTAAAATTAAAAAAAAATGGTTTTAGGTTTGTTTTCTGATTTTCAATGCATTTTAGCGGGCTAATAACCATTTTTTTTTAAATAAATTTAAATGCAGTTCTCATTTTCTTTGTAAGACGCAACTTTTGAGACCCCGGGCGTTTCTGAATTTTAAAGTTGAAATAATTGACACACCCTAGTAGGGAGGGCCTAATTCATCTTTTTAGAAATGGAAGGAGAAAAAGTTCTGGAATGAAAATAGGTATGGGGTGAATAGGAAGGGAGCTTGGGGTTAGCGCGTCCAAGAGTAACGGATGTATAAATCCAACCCTCTCACTGAGGTATTCCGAGAGTCCTGCTGGAGAGATCAAAAGATCTCCCTCATCCAGACTCTCCCGATCCGCCCTGCCACGCTGTAGATGGGCAGACGCATCTGATCCCATAAACCCGGGCACTTCTGCTACGTCACCAAACATAGCGACCACTTGTGGTGAACTGTAGCAGCGTGTTGGTTATCCAATAAATGTGGCGGTACCCACACCCGCCTCCTAAATTGCATTTTTTTAAATTACTTTTCAGGGCACTCTTATGAGGTGTCACATAAAAAGGATATTAAGATGCATTTAAAAAATATCTAATAAACTTGACCATCTCCCTCTCATTGTAAAATTGCGTCAGAAAATAACATTCCTGTGAATTAATTACAGATATATAATTTTACAAGTTGATCATTTCGGGTTTTTTGATGGGGCATCCAGTCAATAAATAATTTCGGATAGTTAGGAATATTATCTGAGTTTTAAAAACAGAAATCACCTAACTACTGTGAAGTGAAAAAAAAATTATAAATAACTATTATACAAGTAAAGCTTTGTTATTTTCAACAAAAAACAACAACAAAAATGTTCACTGAACAAAGATACGAGATCTACGAGTTATCAATTTGTTAGTAGATATGAAATAAATAGAAAAAAAACGATACAACAAAAACTTATTCGGGTAGTTAGTGAGATAGTTGATGAGATAAACCTAATTTTCCTTGCAGCATCTCGATGATCCTTCCAAAATATCGCTACCCGTCAAAATTAAACGATGCCATTTATTACTAAACTCGTGGACTCAAGACTGATTTCCATACAAACAAAAAAATATAATTAAATATTACTCAACACAATGAAGGGCTAGTTTTTATAATCATTTCAGGATATTCCCATTAACACATAACTAGGTACCTAAGCATAATTAAATGAATTTCATCTTCCTTACAGGATAATCAGAAATGTTAGATTTTTATTTATTTTATGTAGTCAATAATATTATTGTTCAATTTCTAAAAACAGTTTATTTATAAACAAGTTCAGTTGTGTAATTATTATTACGTGTTTATTAGCTGTTTCGCCTTCTGAAGGCATTATCAAACTGTGGTTATATCGTATAAGACGATGCATGTATATTATTTCTAGATAGTGGCCATTCATTTATTACGTAAGACCAATTTTGCTATTTTTCGACCCTCTCCAAAGTAACAATTTTTAGAAATGTTTATTTGTACTTACAAAGGTACTTACTAATAATTTTAACTTTGCGCATTTTTGTGATCTTACGTAAGAAGTATCGAGACTCCCTCCCACCCCCTTGTTGTCTATGGTCGACCGCCCACCTCCCCTAAATCGTCTTACGTAATAAATGAATGGCCCCATAGGTACTTACGATGTATTTTTTTTCATTTATTTGTGTTACCTATGCCCTTACTACTTTCTGAGTAAAATGACTGAAATTGGATACGTTTTAAGATTTTCACGGCCATAAGTATTTTCGTTATTTGTTTTTGGGGCGTTATGCCATGTTGCGCTACCTCCTTCTTTAGCCAACGTTTCGGACAGCGTTGCAGTGTCCATCATCAGGGCAGATCCGACAGATCCGGTAGATGTCTAGACATCCGAAACGTTGGCCAAAGAAGGAGGTAGCGCAACACGGCATAACACCCCAAAAACAAATAACGAAAATACTTTTGGCCGTGAAAATCTTAAAACGTATCAAATATAATTGAAGTTTACTTATAGCATCTCTATTTATTAAAAAAGAACAGGAACGTATCTATGTATGTATGTACATTTTAGGTACATAACATTATTTCAAAGCAACATTTATTTTTATTTTTTTTTAATTACAAAATAGATATTATAATTTATGACACATTTCAGCTTTCTTTACAGCTTATACACCTTTACAATTTAGTACTCAGTTTTAAATAAGAACTAAAATAGAAAAAAATATATATATATGAGAACACTAAAAAAAGCAAATACTAATACGATGCTTTGCTAATTTATTTTACATATTTTTAAAAGAATCTTCATAAAAATGGCACAATATAAGTACCTGCAATCATGATTTCAAAAAGTATTCCGTTAATACATTACAATGAATTCTTCAATAGTTTTTTTTTTTTACTTTGTGCTACCATTTTAATAAAATTATAAAACATTAATAAGTTAACCTTAAAAAATATATATCTAATTAAAATTTCAGCTGCTATGCGACGACGTGTCAAGTTGCAATCATGAATTAATTTGGCAATAATAATTACAAGAATACTAAAATATTAAAATAATATCTAGATGTTCACGCACATTCTAACCACCCTGTTCTTCCATGAGTGTAAGTGCGTAGATAGGTACTAAATGATTCAAAGTGCGTGCGCAGCCAAACGTTTTTAAACTGTGTGTATATGTGTATGTTCCAATATGTGTGGGTTAGATTAGATGAGCCTTGTTATTGGTTGATTGATCGACCAAGGAGATGTAGGCATATATAGGTATACCGTACATAATACATTATTACACCTTGAACGTTGGTATATTGTATCGGCCCGTAAGCTCCCGGGTCATCAAGATCTGATCCGCGCCCGGTCGTGATATAGAACGGCGGGAACAACCGGGGCCTATCGTAAAAGGTACAAGTAAAAAATAATTATCGACGAGAGTATGAAAGGCGTGCAAATCGTTTTAAATTGTTGAAAGCTCTCATCAAATGGATTCAAATACAAATTTCTTTGACTGCGCTCCACAAAAAATCATGCCGCACAGATTTGGTTCTGAATACAATAGAGGACATTGCTAATTTTAACATCTATTGATCTTTGTGGCATTCAAAAATGTTTCGGATTCGATTGAATTCTTCTTCCGACATGATATCAAAAATTAATTTTCCCATTTGTTTTTTTTTACTTGAATGTCGTATAAGGGTTCCGTTCTAATTGCACCCAATCCAACTGTGGAGCCAGTGAGACTATGAAATCCACAATTGAGGTATGTGGTGAGTTGTAAAACGACGAAAGTTAGTTTTTTAATTATTATTAGTCAATTGTCTGCTGCTGGCTATCTTGTTCATTAAAGAATGGTTGAATTGTTGATTTTACTTGCATTTAACCACTTTCACTATATTAATTGCTGATTCACTTATTGAATATCGGCGTAGTTTTAGTTTATTGTAAGGGATCGATAATCCAGCAATGTGCAAATGAAAATAATAAAAAATGTAACTTTGCTTCATGTTCCATCGACAGAGGCAGGGCAGATCAGGAAGGGTAGGTAAAGGCAGGAAAATTGACAAAATAATTATTTAGAAATAATGATAATTAAATATAAATTTATTTATCCGAGACACTTATATAGGTTACAAACCAGTTCTTTGAAGTTTGTTATCATTTAAAAAGGGAGCTGCAAAAAATATGGCGGGAAAAATATCAGTCGAAGATAATACTGTTTTGATATATGAGATTGACAAAAATTACTTAAAAATATGATGTATTAATGGCTGAGTTCAGGCGCTTGCCCCGGAAGACTAAAGATCTTGGGTTCAAGTCCCAGTTGCGACCGTTACTTTATAATTTTCTGTAGGTAGGTACCTTGTTCTTTTTCAATAATAACGAAAGAAGCTAGTTTTGATCTAGTTTAAGATGAGTCTTATAATATTCACACGTCATCTGTTGTTTGATGTAAAAGCTGGAATTAAAAGCCAGTAAAATCTCCCTGATGAGGCGAGGGGCACGCCCCGTGTTCTCTCCCTCGATTAGTCCCGGGAACTTAGTGCCTCGCGCGCCCGTTTATATTATTTGTTTTATTTTTTTACGCCAATGAATAATTATTTTCTTGATGATCTGGGAACACAATATTATACTGATTAAGGTTTCTTGATACTATTAAGGTTATATTATAACTATTTTAAAAATAATTAATATAATCTAACTCAAAACAGGTGTTGCGTTTTCTCCTCTTCTTGAACCCCCTGATCTTGGACACAGCAAGAAACATGAATCGTAGGTACCCGAAAAATACTAGTGCCTCTTTTGATTTTTAATTATTGGTCACATTACCAAATGAACAGGCTTGGCAAAAATTATCCCACCAATAGCTGAAACAACGTATTTTTGTTAACTCGTCAATGTAAGGGAGTGTGTAATGATTGAATTATTCATTTATTACCCTTTATTACGCCAATTTTTACATAATATGGTTACATATGGTAACAATTTTTTGCACAACGGTTAATAAGCAATAAACAATTGTTTCAACTGGTTTACAATTGGATAAAAAAGCATAAATAATTTTTTTTCCAAACATTTTAGAAAAAATATTTTGACATGAAATATTTGTTTAGGTACGTTTTAAACGTTGAATTTGTGCGTTAAAAATGTCGATATTTTTGTTATTTATTAAGCGAGAAATTGGCGAGTTGCTGCATACCTAGTTTGTTTTTAATCACCACTAACAATTACCCATCTGCCGGATTTGCCCTGATATGGACACTGCAATGCTGTCCGAAAAGTTGGCTAAAGAAGGAGGCAGCGCAACACGGCACAACAACCCAAAAACAAATAATGAAAAAACGTATTGCAAAATTACTATGAACCTCATTTAGCAGAGCAGTTGTAATTGAGAAAAAAAATACCAAACCAAAATTTTACGAAAATATTATTTAAAAAAAGCGCGTTGTTTTAGTTATCATCAGCGCTTAACCCATTAACAGCCGGGTTCATCAGCATTCTCAAGCTACCCTCGTGAATTTCCATTACAAATATTTGATACAAATTAAAACCGAACAAAGCCAATCGTCAGACGCCATCGACTTCCCCCTCAGGATCATATCCTCGGGTTGATTAATCACCAATATGTCAGGGCCAAAGGCGGCTGAGGATCTGCCGGAGGAACCGAGGAGTGATTGATTCCGCGATCATCGCCGACGGAACTCTTATCCAAAGAGAGGGATTATAAGGTTGAATCGGTTAAACCTTTTGAATGCGCCTCGGGACGTGGGTGGGTGTGTAAAAAGTTCAATTAAAATGTGTAATTAAAGAATATTATACACTTTTAATTAATAATAATTTATTTAAAGGATGATTTTAGATTATAGTGATTAGGATCATTTTGTAGAAGGCTATCATTGCAAATTGTTTCGCTGGTTCATACAGAAATACAATATTAAACTTGTCAGTAGACGCGTTAGACAACAATGAGCGAGTTTTTAAACAAATCTAAACGTATAAATTAGGCACTCGCGTACACAAAACTCGAATTATTAGTGTGATTAGCAATATAAAGCAATTAGTTAGCATTAACAATCGAAATAGCAACCACGTTTTAATAAACTATGGAGTTCCGCAGGGATCCATACTAGGGCCACTACTGTTCCAAATTTACATCAATGATCTTTCGCAATTAATTTTAAATGGTGAATTCCTTTTATATGCAGATGATACTGCAATTATCTACTAGGGTAAAGATTTAGACATCTTACTAGAAAATGCGCTAAGAGACATAGAAAAAATCAACTGTTGACTATAATAAAATATTTTAACAATGAATGTTAAAAAAACAGGATATAAGATCTTAAGCTCAACCCGTAAAATATTTGAAAGAGCCTAGAAAAGTAAGAATCAACTGAAATTTGCATATCTGTTTACGTCTGAACGTTTCTAGGTTAACACAACTATTTTATCTCGCAATACTATAATTTATGTGGAGCTCTGGGTCTTTGAAATATTCACATTACTGTAAGAAAATATTATAATAAAGAACGTCCCCAAATGTTTTGTCGATGCGAAAAAAAACTCGAACAAAGTTTGTATGAGATAATCATTAAAAATAATTTCGTAGGTAAATAAGTAATAACGATAAAAAGGAATGGCAAAATAATTGATCCGCTAGGTACGTTTTTATTTTATTTTATTGTTATCAAGTTTAATTTGTAATCCTACACTTAAATTTCACAAAGCACTCTTTTTAGGGTGAATTGAAATTTTAGGGTGAAAAAAAAACACTTACATTTTATTCTTAAGATCCTGGGCCCGCGCTAGGACATTCAAAAGCATAACAAAAATTTAATGTTCTCTTTTAGATAGATTGTCAGGAAACCAGGAATTTCTTTTTCTCTGCCGAAAAACTGTTATTCAGACTACCTACACTCACGCCAATTTATGACAAAAAATGATAGACGTTGTAAACCTGTGATATTAATGGATCTGATTTATTTTTTTAATATTCATGAAATGATTTATCTTGACTTAATAACACAAAATTCTTAAAATATATTCCTGTCATCATTGAAAACTGCACATATTATAATGATACGAAGCAGTCAACCCACGGTTGACATTGTATGCTAATGAATCTCTCTTGTCGAATTTAAATACAGCGTCAATGAAATTAAACTCCTCAATATTTTATGGGTGATTGACACGCGATTTAATCGCCAAATTAAACCTTATGAGATTGCGTTTTTCCGGTCCTTAACTCGGAGGAAGCCCTATAGATAAGTTATAAATATTTTACTCAAATATGGTCATAAACAACTCGTATTATATTGATTTCTATAGATTTGAACCAAACAATGTTTTTATACGTATTTTCAATAAATAAAAACAGTTTATTTATAAACAAGCTCTGTTGTGTAATTATTATTACGCGTGAGAGTTGCTTCACATTCATACGTTCGTATTAATAGCAGATAAGGATAAGGAGCAAAGTAAAGAAAGAAAAATCTTTTGGTCGCGGAAAAGTTATAGTGTCCTAGTGCGGGTCTCTTCCATGCCCAGAATCCTACCCAAGACAGACCCGGATCTAACGGGGGCGCCAAAAACCGGTTTAAGGGGGCGCCAAAATCGGAATTTTGTATGTTTGATTAAAAAAAAAACTTAATTCACAAAGCGCCTGGCATCCAGCGAACGTTGTTCTATAGATTATTCATTTGATTTTAAAACGCCAATTTGGTTTTTGACATCCTAGGATGATTTTTGAACGTATCCTAAGTTGATTTTGAACGCATGCATAGTGTAGGTCATAGGTTCTCAACGTGGGGTAGAAGGGCAAGGGGGGCAGTAGAAGACTCAGATAAAATTAGTTGGTGTTGAGAGGGCATGAGCAGGTAAAAAAAAAATGGTCTAAAAAATACTAAAAAATACGCTAATCACTAATCAAAGTTGGTTAATATCTGTTGGTTAATATCTGTTATTGTATAATATATAGACATTCTAATCATTTTTATCACGTGTGCCAAAATTCACATATTTTGGTAGTTAAAGTGGATGAAAATTGAACTGAAAGATTCCATTACATTACAATCTACATTACATTGGATGATATGAATTGTTTTTTATTTTTTAAGTAAAACTTCTTTACGCACGCTTGACTTGGGGAGTAAGCTGGTGAATTCGTGACGAGAGCGTTATGAAAATTGTGATCGGGCGAGGCGAACGGTCGGGCCTTAACGCACGCTTGACTTGGGGAGTAAACTGGTGAATGCGTGACGAGAGCGTTATGAAAATTGTGATCGAGCGAGCAAGTTGAGAAGGAGATATAAGTTAGTGAAGTTTTACTTCGGTCGTGTGGACTAACTAAAGCACACTCGTTTTTTTATTATATAGGGGGCGCCACTATCAAGTTTCTGCTCCGGTTTGAAAAAGTCGTAGATCCGGGGCTGGCCCAAGACACTGAGACGGTTGATACGCCCCTGATAGTAGGTAGGTACTCTCCTAATTAATTTAATACGATCACGTCTGGTTGACCAATCGTAAATCAGACTTTATGTATTTTGTTTCATCATTAAATTGAAACCTCTTTAAGGGTGGGCAGCCACATAATAAATTATGCACACATTCCATTTGCGACTTAATTATTACCCGAGATGCGCTTATAGAAAACGTTAATTTAAAGTGCTAATTAACCTCAGAGGCGAGTACAATCTCTACTTTATGCAAAGCTGATGTTACGGCACGTAGTTTGTATGGCTTCCACGTTAACAACTGTGTAACTGATGTTAACATTCATTGTTACAAGTGAAACGCGATAGAAGAATATCGTGCACTTAATATTGATAATGTGAGTATGGTGCGTATTAATAAATTATCGGAAAACAAACAGCGTTCTGTCTATTGGTAATTTTTGAAAACTTTGCATACAGTGGAAAGCAATTTGTCAGCTCTGGAAAGCTTTGACGTTATGAAATCCCCAACTAGCAACATCATTTCCATCACGAGCTACGAAGCCTTGAAATACATAATTGTTTTAATAAAGTAAAGTAAAAACCGGGCCAAATTGGAGGCAGAAAAGCTGGCATATTGATAAATTTTTATTATAGTGTTTTACGTAACCTACTCTAAATTGGTTCTTGTCCGCTATATATGCTACTACACGACTTTCAAGACGTTTACAATTGACCCATGAAACGAGAAAAAACGTTTTAATATCGTAAAACTTCCTGCTCACCTATCTATCTATCGAGCTATCAAGCACTTACCTGTACAGGTTGTAATTATATTTTTTAGTTTCGATTATTTTTTAGAAGCGCAATTGCAAAAATATTTCACAGAAATAGGTTATAAAAAAGATTTAAGTACGTAGGTACATACACAGGGTGCTAACGGACGTACTTGACATATTTAATCAGCGATTCCTGACATTATATATACTATATGGAGTAAAAAATGTAAATGGAATTTGGATCACGGGTTACTTTTTTCATACCTTTTAAAAAAAAATTGGTTCAATTAAAACAAAAAAAAAAACTTCCACATTTGGTCATAGTAGCGAGTAACTCACCCCGGCCCTAAATGCCCCACACCTACTGATTTTTAATGTTTTAAGTTTGAAAAAAAACATAAAAAAGTCACCGGAGACCAAAACTTCATGTACAATTTTTACTCCAAATAATGTTAGGAATCACTGGTCTATCACTTATGTCAAGTATGTCCCCATTCTGTATATCGATTTGTGATGGAGAATTCTTCATACAGGTATGTAAGGGAACGTACCCATACTACGTGACCAACTTTTTGCAATTTTTAACCCCCCCCCCCCCCCCCCCGGTGACCAAAAACCTAAGCCCGCCGCCGCTCATTTGTACCAAGCGTGACATTTTGAAGACCCCCCCCCCCCTAAACGTGTCACGTAGTATGGGTACGTTCCCTAAGCAGTGGCGGCTCGAGCACTTTGTTAGTGGTGGGGATCGATATTTTTTTTTACGTACTGTACCGCAATCTCACCACCCGTAGAATATAGTATAAAATTTCTCAAAAAAATATTTTATGGTTTAATCATGCTAGTCGGATATCTAAACACAAAATAATATAAAATATCCAAAGATATATGCCAATTTACAATATAGTATAATAAAAATAAAGCTTTATCTTGCAAGATTATTATCAAACTAATTTGAACGCGAGCGATTCCCGCCCGAAACTTCGCAAACAAATGTTTCTGTGGGGATCCAAAGAATTGTCCCCGCAGGTATTTGAATTCACATACGACTGCGCATGCGCAGTTGCATACGATCGCGAACCAACGCAAGGAAAGTATGGGGATACTTCGAATCGTCCCCCAAGTGCGCATTAGATTCGGCGCACTGAGAAATTGACCCGCTGTTTTGTGCTCCGTACATTGTTCGCTATACGCGCGTAGGGTCTTATTAAAATCATCCGGAATAATTATTTGTATTTTATTTCTGCAAATGTTAATTACTTTTGTGTTTAAAGAATTCATTCATTTTGGTGAAGACAACGCATCGACTGTTATTTCCTTTTCCTTTAGTAGGTTTTGAGTGTAACTGGCGGGGACCGTCCCCGTTGTCCCCCTGTGAAGAACCGCCACTACGTATGTAAGTACCTTCTTTAAATTAAGCTGAACTATTTCTGCTGAACTATTACGGCTATAAGCTGAACTATTACGGATATCCTTTCCAGTTGGACAGACAAAGTATCATTTTGAAATGTATTGTAATATATATTGCATATATAAATAAATACATACCTAAAATAAATTTTCATATTTACGCCAGCGATCGAAAACTTAAAACTACAATTTTCAGAAAACCCTTAACTATAATTTGAGAAAAAACTGATTATAATTAGATTTTTTATCAGTATCCTAAACGCGGCGCATTCGGGCGCGGTGTTGGGTCACCTATTTATTTACCTGATTGACAATCCAATTTGTTCGTTCTGAATCCACCGTTGTTAATGATGACGAGCCCTGATGAATGGGTGTAATTAATTACCGGGAAATTAAACATACGCTCCCCCGCACCCCTCTGCCCGCACCCCACGCCCGCTGGACTGGTGTGATACATCTGGCCCAGGGATAAAGAAAGATTCGTCTTAAAATAAAGACATTAAAATAAGCCACTTTTCAATGTTCGTCTATCACTCCAAGAATTGACAATTAAATTCATATACGTGTAGTTGCCATCATTCAGGAAAGCAATTTGAGGACTGTAATCAATAATTTTAAATACGTTCAAGATGACTGTGGAAGTTGGCAGAGATTGGGATTGTAAATGACTGACTTTTTTTTTATTTAGTAGTAACTATGTACATATTATTTTTTACATTTTTATATGAAACATGTTACTTAGGTGTATATATAAAATAGAAAATATGTTCGTAGTCCTCTTCACTAGGATATCCTGTGCTGAGGAGGACAATGCTTTGGATAAGTTTTCAGCGACTTATCTATGGTTTAACTTCATTGTTTGGATAAGGTATTCCAGAAACTTCTATGACGATGTTTTCAGAATACTAGTAAGTTCATTTTACGATAGTTCCTTCAGCCAATATTTAATGTCCTTAATGTAGCTATTTTTTATTTTAATTTGTTTGATACTAAGTGGGAGTTTGTTATATAACTTTACTGCTAAAAATTCAAAACTTCTTTGTCCAAATGAAGATTTACACTTTGGTATATTAAGTATGTCTGTTTGTTTGGCTCTGGTTTTATGAGCATGTGAGTTGTCTGCCTCTGAATCATTTTGGTGGTGATGTACTGGAATGTTTTTGGCATAGATTTTCTGTATGCTTGGAATATCAAACTGTTTAAAAATTTCTGTTGTTGACGTCCTTATGGGGACCTTTAGTATGGTCTTTATGATGCAATTCTGAGTTATCTTAAGTTGTTTTATGTGATTAGATGCTGCTGAACCCCATCCTATTACTCCATATTCCAATCGAGAGTGGCATAAAGCCTTACTTACCCTTGGTCTTCTGATATTCTAGTCTTATGATAAGAATCATTCTGATGGCATTTAGGGATCCTGGTGGTATTCACTGCACAAGTGAAGTAAGAAATTCGATATTTTACACCGAGGGAGTATCAGGTGGTCATTGTCCAAATTTTAATTTAGTCGATATATTAAATAAACTGAGAGATCATGTTGATCATTGCACGGGCTCCTTTAACGGCCCGCAACCCGGATTTGTACCGATTTATTACACATTTCCCTTAAACACGGTAAGTTTTAAAGCTCTTAAAAAATATGTTATTTTTGAAGATAATATCTAGACTTTGCCCGCGCAGAAACGCAAATTATATAAAATTCCCTCGATAGAAAAAAATCGCAAAGTATGCTCCAAAAATTATTGCACGTTTGTTTCAGTTATTTTACAAGTTATATGTATGAAAAAATTCACAGTGTTTCTTTAAATGATGTTTAAGATAATGCCCGCTAGATTTTTGCTCTATTTTAAACGAGTCGTGTTTAATAAAACATTTTCGCAATTTTCGTATCGATTTTGACGCTGTAAATGTTAGCGCTCTCCTCTAACATTCGTAATTTCGTATCTCTCCATCTTCTTCTTTTCGGGCCCGGTTGCAGAGCCTTAATATACTGATATTAAATGTATTGAGAGGTATGGCGCCATTGCACATGTTGCTTCAATAGACTGATTGTTCCATGATTTATTGTTGCAAATGTCACATATAGGTTAATTAGCCACACACTGTCAGATAAGGATAGATGGAGGAAAAGAGATGTATATAGATAACGCGAAATACAGGCCATTGGCGGAGGTAAAAAAACGAGTGAACTCTCCGCAACCCTTCGAGATACGCCGAGAGCAAGAAGTTAAAATGAGTTATTTTTTTAATTAACCCTTCTGAAATTTATACAGGTTATCTAATAATCTTAAATAAGTCACGATATCTATCGAAAACATCACCACCTGCGAGAACCATGACAGAGAATTGATGTGTAAGTTACAGCCGTGAATGGGTATGTAACTGGTTGTGAGGAGAGGAAAGAGTATAGATCTTGAGGAAAAGGGAGAAAACACGAGAGGCCGGCACATTGTTTCACAACTCAAGAACAATTCGTAAAACCGACCCGTTCTCATGTAGAACATGTCAACCGTGTACAAATATTGGGCGCGAATTTTGCGTGTTTCCGTACTACGGGCCGGTGGCGTAGAGATCAACGACGCTAGTTTTCCTCGAAGCATCTTCCAATGAAATACCAATAGAAGAAGTAGGTACATCCCAATCTGACACGCCTGAACTCTAAAGAATGCAATCCTAGTTAAGTTGTTTTCATCTGCTCTCCCACGACATCTGACAACGCACCTTGTATACAATTCTATTGTAACTCCTCATTTAAATTATTGTTCTAGTGTTCTATTCTTATGTAACGAGACCCAAAATAATAAACTACAGGTTATACAAAATAGGGGAAAGAGGATGATTCTGAAATGTAATATCTTTACTAGAGTTAAAACTATGTTACAAAACCTAAATATGATGACAACTAAACAACATATAACATATAATACGTTAACAATGATGTACAAGCTTAAAAATAACATGCTCCCTAAATATCTGCAAACTAATATTATGTACCATGAAAATATTCACAATTATCCTACGAGGAGTTGCCGAGACTTCAGGCTTCCCAAAACTAAACTTACGTGTACACAGAACAGCGTGTTTTATAAAGGTCAAAAACTTTATAATAACCTACCAAATTCCATAAAGGAAGCCTCAAGTCTTGGCACTTTTCGTAAAACATGTGCTACATACATTAAGAAAAAATTATGAATTGTATTTATTTGTATTAACTGTATGTCTTAAACCCTATTGTTTGTATTTCTAACTGGAGTAACTGTATTTCTTTTTTTAAACTGTATTCTTTCCGTTATAATTTTATGATTCTATTTATTTTATTATGTATTTTATATGTTTTTTAATACTAGATGTATGAAATTTGCTTACATCTAAATAAAGTTACAAAAACAAACGAAAATGACGATAAATATTACGTATCATATCGAAGGACCCTAATTCTTATTATTGATGTATCCAACACGCAAAACATATTTGTCGTATTTTTTATCTTCTATCGGTCCGCGGCCCTCGATTCGCCTCCCCGGATAAACGGATTGTTAATCGACAAGTTAAATCAGTTGTAGACAACCAATCACAATGGCTGGCAACGGCACAACAACAATGTAATAATATGGAGATCGTTAAAACGATCATATCGACGCATACACATTGAATAATGTTCTCATATTAATATAAAACTAATCAGACCGGTATAGAATGGTGAAACGACGGCAATACTCACAAACTTTACAAGGAAGGCGGGTATGGGTACCGCCGCACTGAGAACCATTTATTTAACAGCCAACATTACTGCCAAAGGTCACAACACGTGGTTTGCTGCGTGTGGCAGGTGAGTCCGAGTTCATGGGATGAGGCTTGTCCAAGTCTTGGGGGCGGATGCGTCTGCCCACCAACTGCTTGGCAGTCCGTTTCGGGAGAGACTGGTTGAGGGAAACCTTTTGATCTCTCCAGCAGGACTCTCTCGGAACATCGCCTTGCACCGCAGTGGAAGGGTTGGATTTGAATGTCCATTACTCCTGGACACACTGACCCCCAGATTCATACCAACGTACCTTTTTGAAGTAAAAACTTCATTAGGACCGTTGTGATTTGAAATTCGGTGAAACAAAAAACCGGCACTAAAAACAGACAAACACATACCTACATCTATAGGATATAGCCTGCGAGAGAATGAGATAGTATAATCGGTCTCCTCTGTGTGCGGTGCTTCGTAGCCTTCCCACTATAGTTTTCTGAAGGTTTCAATTCTACCGCGTGTGAATTGCACACTGATTTTTTAAATACCCTGCACACAGCTTCCCTAAAGATGACTAAGGCTTCGAGGGGAATTATTTTCCTCCTGTGTGGAGTTTATATGACAAAAAAACACCATGAGAAAAACATTCATGAAAAAAATGCAAGTGTGCATTTCACACGTGTTGCAAATGAAACCTTCAGAAAACTAAAGTAGACAAGAGTGGGGAGGCTACGAAGCATCGCACAAAGAGGATACCGAAAGACTATGAATCACCGTACAAAGAGGAGACCGATGATCTCATTCTCTCGCAGGCTAAACCCCGTATGTGTATTTGTTTGTCTTTTTTTGGTGTCGCTTTTTCGTTTCATCGAGTTTCAAATCACAGCGGTGCTAAAGAACCTTTCACTTCAAAGATAC
Organism: Limnephilus marmoratus; assembly: GCA_917880885.1. NCBI lineage: Eukaryota > Metazoa > Arthropoda > Insecta > Trichoptera > Limnephilidae > Limnephilus > Limnephilus marmoratus. The sequence goes on along the minus strand of OU862924.1, from coordinate 21,035,965 downwards.
TAACTCCAATAAAATGATGTGATCGCCTACGTAGGGTTACTCAGAGGTCACTTACATAATCGATTGCGAAATTATTTATTTTACAAAAACACTTCATTAAAAAATTATTACGTAACATAAATCAAGGAATTAAAAAAAAAAATAATATCATTTAAAACGTCCTATTCATTCAGCAATGCTTTATTCATTACATTACGATCTAGGATCGTTTAATATTTCGTTAATAAATTATAATTTTTTGCGTACTAAATTTATTTTATACGACCAAATGCAAGAACACTTATATACCGATATAATATAAATCTCTTGGAATTGTTGTGGCGATGTGTTTTGATTTTATGGTCGAATGAATATATTCCTGTGATTATAAATTTGATCAATTACATAAATTCGCGGATTTGATGTGGCCGCGAGGCAAAAGCATGTCGCATATAAATCGAATATTAAAGAAATGACGTTAATACATTATTTTTTTTTAATTTAACGGCTCACTATATCACATCAGAGATGGTTTATAAAACTAGACAATGACTACAGTTAAAATGATCAAAAAAAATTAGCCACACTTCTGCGACTGTGTCAAATATATTACTGAATATCCAAATTTGAGACAGGTCCATAATATTTTATAGAATATCGGTAATACGGGCTGGCTCACTGGGTACCTAGCATGGTCGATCGATATAGGTTTTATCGAGAATGTCGGTAACTTGTCATCGCTCCCGAGCACGACTGCAGGCCGCTAACGAACAAACAATAGTTCACGACAAATAAAATAGTAACGCTTAATCGTTGTGAACCGTTGTTAGTTCGTTAGCGGCCTGCAGTCGTGATCGGTAGCGATAAAAAGTTACTGACATTTTCGATAAAACCTATATCGATCAATCATGCTAGATACCCAGGTCTAGGAATGGTGGATCGATAAAACCCCTTATCAATAGGATATTCACCAAATCCGTCATCCGTTTTATTTTTTTTTATTATTTTTTTTTATATATATATATATATTCCGACCGACGATTGATAAATTTTAGCGCGACCTCCATAATATGAGAAATGTTTCGATTAACTATCAATTTACAAATGTTTTTTAATTATGTCGTTCGTTAGGCAAAACTACTGGATTATTTAATGAACGTATTGAACCGACGAAGCTATTGGAAATGAAAAAAAAATGAGTGTGCAATTTACACGCGGTAGAAATGAAACATTCAGAAAATTAAAGTAGAAAAGAGTGGGTAGGCTACGAAGCACCGCACAAAGAGGAGACCGATTATACCATCTCATTATCTCGCAGGTTAAATCCCATAGATGTATTCGTTTGTCTCTTTTTAGTGTCGCTATTTTTCGTTTCATCGAGTTTCAAATTATAACGGTGCTGAAAAAGTTTCACTTCAAATAGCTTAAATAATGTATCTCAGACGCAACCAATTTATTCCGTTCGATCTTTGAGAAACAAAAACGTTGAAACATGAATAAAGACTTCATTAACTAATTGACTCACGTTTAGTGGCAAAAATTTAATGGACTGCCAACACATATATAATTTAGTACCTAATTCAATTCAACATTGGCAATTTATTAATATTTTTACTTAATTGCATGGTGTTTGACATTTCGTAGAGTCTATTCATAGAAAATACCGTCGGTGTTGCCAGTATGTATCGATTTCTTATTTATTCCCTTTCAATATCGGTTTGAACGTCAACGGTGAAACCGTGCTAGGGACATTGATATGAAATCATTAGAATTTACGCATGTCAATCCGATATTGCAAAGTTATCGATTTAACCGTGCTGAAGATTTTCAACTCTTTTATCTATTTATGGATACCTATGACTTTCTGATGATAATTGCCCAATTTCGTCACAGTCATGTGCACTGGATGTCTAATTGTATGTACAGTGTATTATGGGTCTGTAGGTGTTCGTTTATTAGGAAAAACGTCTCATCTCGAATACATCGCGAGACGTAAGCGCATGAAAGCTGAAACCTTAATTAAAACACATTAGTATATGTCGATCAAGTTTTTACAAGTTCCACAGATCAATCAAGATTGTGTTAATTATATATACATCTTATAGAGACAGAGAGGCGTATCTTTATTCCTGCATAGATCCATCCGAGAGAAACAGAGAACGAAACACATTAAAAAAGAAACAAAAAATATTTTATATCACGATCTAAGCTTTATTATTATTATTCATCGGCCGGCTAACGAGTCGCAACAAAGCGTGGGTGAGATATTAGAAGGAACGAATAAAAAACTCTATCAATCATGTTTTCTTCATCAAGTCTGATATATTTATATTGATAGAACATCTCGTTGATGTAATGAAATATTGGGAACACATCGCAGACCGACTGCAATGATTAACTGATTCGATTTCAGATCAATAACACGGACAGCAATTAATTTAAATATGACGAGACCGAAGCAAATTAGTAGTACTGCGAAATAAATATAAATAACTAGCGAGTTCTCTGCATGCGTTGCGATGCTACTTAATAAAGAAATTGTTTCTCCCTGCGTGTTCTTTCCCATTCCCCTTCCGCCTTCCCTCTCACCACTCACCTCTCCCACAAGTCATAAAAATACAAAAATACAGCGATTTCATGGGTTTACAAAAATAAAGATAAGTTTAGGAATAGTTTTGGAATAAGTTTTTTTATAAGATCAATAAAATTCGACAAGTTTATGCTAAATATGTCAACATCACCTAAGAACTGATTTCTCATAGTGTTAAATGGTTGTATCAGAGAGTGGGCAATGTAGTTCCGCTTATAATAATAATTGACTAATTTATATAGCGCTGTTTTCGTGGAAAATCACCTCAAGGCGCTGTACAAATAAATATACAAAAGAATTAATATTACTGGCTTATAACTAAGATTATGAATGCTACAGTAGAATAGTGTATTTTGTCGTGTATTTACTGTCGGTATTCGTAAGTTTATGAGTTGTAGGAGTTCGCAACAGTCAAATTTAGAGTATTTTGAATAAAAATGTTAAGTCATTTATTTTACGTCTGTCTTCTAGTGTGGGTATTTTTTTAATATTTAATAATAAATTATATTTTAAGTCTTCTAATAGGATATTTTATTTAAAATTTATAAAACGCAGAATTTTTTTTCGTATTGGCTTAATGTTATTAATGTGAACTTTGTAAGATGGAGACCAAACTACCGAGTTATATTCCATTAGGCTTCTAACTAGAGATACATAATATAATAATATAATGACTTGTATGGAATTAAAGTTTTTGTTGTTCTTAATACGAAGCCTAGTGTTTTCATACCTTTGTTTACAATTTGGTGGATATGATTGACGAAACTGAGTTTTTCATCCAAAATAATTCCAAGATCTCTCATTTCTGTGACTCTTTCTTAAGCTGTGTTATTGATGGAACATTCGAATAAAACAGGATTTTTATTTCTGAAGAAAGTCAAGTTTGCACTTTTCTACATTTAAGAATAAATTATTTTGAACGAACCAATCTTTAAACTTACTAATATACAGAAACCATCGCGGGCATGCGCACATCAAATCCCTAAAGTTTCATCGCAATCGGATGAATGATTTAACAACGCATAACATACACATATTGACATATGTTATGCGTTGTTAAACCATAAACGCATAACACAGACATAGAAGCAAACATTTTTTGATTTTTATATATATAGATGTTAAAAGTTTCGATTGCGTTTCGTTTCGTGAGAAAAGATTTGTGCAAATCCCATTCTAGTCTTCTGTTTATAAATGCGTGTATAAATCTGAAACGCAACGGTAATTATGCAAATCTCCCTCATCATTATATCCCTGAATCCTTTGTGGCTGCAAAGTGTATTTTCATAATGTCGTAATACCAAAAAATGTTAAATACTTCGCGGAATTAATTATTTTCCTTGGGAGAATTGTTCCGTCTCCCGTCCTTCTCGGGTGAATAAAATCTTCATATCATTGAGATAACATGATGCAGGATTGTCATTGTTGCAGACGGTTGTCTTTTTTGGCAGTGATGAAGCTGTTCTCAGGAGATTGAACCCCGGGAGATGAAACACAAAGCAATTAGTCAAACACTCCATTCACCTGTATCTTATCTGTTCTTGTGACGCGTTGAGTGTTATAAATTATAATTACAAACCAGTAGGCAGCTATAAGCACATGTTTTTCGACGTTTAGTTATGTTGACTATTTTGATTCAGAGACACTATTAAACATTTTAAATAAATTTGAGTAACGCGACGTCTTACGATCTTGCAGGTATATAACATAGAAGCTTACCTCTTTTCTGCATGAAGGAGAATAGATCGTCCAAGAACTCTTTCCTTTTTGGGTCATCGTTGATTTCATAAAGCTGCAAAAAAGGAAAAAAAAATAATTAGTGATATTGATAATTACACTGTTACAACATACAAAATAAAGGAACTTATAAAAAGCGTGGAACAAGTTAATTTTTAATCAAATTCGACAGTTAATGTGATAGAACCCTCGTACCTAAGTACCTACTAACTATTTTTTTAACACTGGGTCCACAGAGGAGATTCTGAGGGAAAGAAATCATTTGTCATCTTGGGGGATGCTGTGTGGTGGCTCTTTTAAGGGAAAGGAAGAAGAGGAAATTCTGGGAGGGAAAAGGGTGTGAAGGTGGGTAGGAATCTGAGGGTAAATACCTATGTCCAGTGACGGATGAACCCATCCCTGCCATTACGGTGCAAGGCGAAGGGTAGACATAGAGTCCGGCTGGAAAGGTATTTTTTTTTACATTAACTTCACACAGGAGGCCCTGAGGAAAATAATTTCCCTCAGGGCCTATATCATCTGGGATGCTGTGTGGAGGGTCTTTTTGAGGAGAGGAAGGAATGAACATTGGTCTTGAAGATACCCATGTTGTAGGAAGGAGGAAACACAGAGGCCGGCAAATCATTCCACAGCCGAGCTATTGAACACAAGAACGAGTCGAAGAAACAACCCGTTCTCATGTGACGAATGTCAACCGTGTGCAAATGTTGGGCACGCGTTTGGCGTGTTTCCCGCCTATGCACCGGTGCCGAAGGGATCAATGATGCAAGTTACTCGGAGCATCTTCCATTGTAATACCGGTAGAACAAGGATAGCATTCCCACCCGACGCCTGTGCTCTAAAGATTGCAATCCGTCTGTTAAGATGGGAGAATCCATCAAACGGACCGCCCTTTTCTGCATCTGGGGTATTTTCATGTATTTTGGAGCTCCAGACCAGAGGTTGCTGCCAAATTCAACCGTGGGGCGCACTTGTGATTTGTACAGGGTTAGCAGTTGTGTACTATAAAAGTATCTGCGGGCCCTGTACAGTACGCCCAGTTTTTGGGAGGCTAACTTTACTCTGGCTTCGGTATAGCTTAGATCACCCTCAAACAGTCTCCCCAGATCCGGCTCGCCACGCAGTAGATCGTCAAATGCATTCGCGTCACATCTAAACAAATCTCACCCCATCCCGGGCATCCCTGCTAAATCACCAAACGTAGCGAACCATCTGGGTGACCAGATGGTTCGCTACGCAGGGGTGTAAAATAAATAAAAATATTTTAATATGTTGGAGGTGGGTACCTAAAGTCGTTATATTAATTTCTTATACTTACTAATCACTGTTATAGTGTGTACGTACGATCATGCTAACATTTATTTTTTTATGAACTGTAAGGTCATAGTTAAGCGGAATACACTAGTCCAGTCTAGAGTTTTCAGTTCATTGCTTCTATTCTAAAGTGGAAATTTAATTAAGTTGATGAACTATTATTAATGGGAAACGTTAGTCATAATATTTGCCGACCAGCGTAGATAAATAATCTTTAAATAATAATTGATTTTGAAATTTACATAACAATGAAGTTTTTATGGCACTTATTTGAAATATCTCACAAGTCAATAACCTTAAAATTTTATTATGTACTGGCTGGTTCCCGGCATGCGTTGCAATGCCATATTCAAAGAAATAAATTGTTTCTCCCTGCAAGTCCTTTCCCGTGCGTCCCCGTTCCTCTTCCGCATCCCCTACCCTCCGCGTTCTTCTTCAACCTTCCCAACCTACCCTCTCCCCAGTCCCGCACCACTGTCCCGCAAAATCCCCACCCGCGTTCTTATATTCAGTCCCAGTACATTCAGTTTTCAAACAGCTCGCGCGCCACCTATTACAATTTTTTATTAAAATTTTCATTTTTCGTATATTACAAATATTAATTTTTGTATATTATAAGAGCAATCAATCAAATTTGGTACCTAACATAGGCACCTATTTAAAATATCTATAATTTAAAAAATCGATAGACTATTCTTTTTATAAAAGAATAAAATAAAAACAGCTGCCTGCTAAATTCAATTTCATCAAACGCGCGAACTGTCAAACGTGCGAAGTTGAAATTATTCAATTTTCTTGATTTTTCTTTCCGTAAGAACCTTCTACAAAGTATTAGAAAACTTAAAAAAAAGGATGAATGAAATAGGTAAAATCTATATATAGATGAAATAATAAACTTGATGCAATTTAAAAAATATAAAAAGGCTAACAGATAGCTCCATTGCAACAGCTCCATCTTCTCACAAACGACCCATGAAACACAAGAGTTGTAACGATCGGTTCTCATCGAGTAATATTAATTAATTTCTACAGCATCACTTTTTATGTACGACAGTATTAATTCTTGATTACGATCTGGAAATGCTCGTCAGTTAATTTCCACGGTTAACGATAAACACGTTGCTCGTTGGAAAGAATTAAAAGTATATAAATCTAAGTAAAGTCAGGTTCTCAGTTCTCTGGTCCCACAGTTGAACGCATTTCATTAAGAACAATGTTAAGAGGTGTTGTTTAACCCATCAACCCCGGGTTAATTAATCAAACTGAATGACGTTTACCGGGATAGATCATAAGAACATCCATCTTAAGATCGCCAACCTTATCAACGGGATCATGTTTACAGTGGGGCCGTGAAATGTTGCGAAATAATGCTCCGGACTTCATGAAGAAATGCATTTTTTACTCGTTTCTAAAGACAAAATCAAATATTTTTAGACATGAGCATTTTTGTATCGTGAACATGTCATAGAATCCCGGTATAAATTGAACATAAAACAAAAATATCTGTGTGAAAGCGTAAATTAAATACAGAACTATGTAATGTTTTAAGGATTTTCTTCGAGATCTAAAATATTTTAATGATCCCGTGATATCTGGCGGTCCCGGAATGTCAATCGATTTACGTTATTATTTGTATAATTAACAAATAATCAATGCATTTTAGAAGAATATTTTAGAATAAATTAAGTTCCATTTCAATGATTCCTGAAAGTAAAACGGTGGTCCTGGGATACATGGCTTTTCCCGCGATATCTATTTATCGTTATCATCATAGACATCCAAATGGATAGACAAGCAGTTACAGATGAGGGGTAAAACCAAACTATGGAGAGCAAGAGGGGAAAGATGACTGTCATTCGTTGAACAATCAATCTGACAGTATATAGGCATCTCGCATTACAATATCACCATTTAGTTCTTAAAAGCAAAATCTGCTTTGAATGAATAGACCTTTTTACATGGGAGCGCGAATTGCTTGCCACGTTCAAAACTTATTTGCTAAGGCCAAATGCTCGCCCCAAAAAGACTCGCGCCAATACACATATCAATATTTTCTTGCCGTGTTTAGTTAAAACACTTTTACAAATGTTTCATAATTTACTTACCCCTGTAACCAGCGACGAGCACATTGGAGTACCGCCCACATTCGCTATGTGCATATTGATATGTAGATATATTGTATAGCACAAGCTGCCGTTATTTCGTTAAATGTATGGATGTCAGCTTCTCGCTGTTCACGGCAAGAATGATGACGTCACACATTTTAGATTCAAGCGAGGCTATATCCCCTCCCCATGGAGCGAGCCGGTTCCAAGGAGGAGCTACAGCCGGCGCCATGTGGAGGGGGAAATAATACGTTTTTATCACTTAGGGCAGGTCCAGATATATTCATATGTCCGTGGTTATCATTAATATTTCCTCTTTAGAAAAACGTAGAAAGGCCTCTAATATGCATTTTCAAAATTATCAACAGTTTACTGACACACCTGCTTTGTTACAACTCATCCAGTTCAACATTCCTTCCCGTAGACTCCGAAATAATGAATTGCTGTTCCTCAATCAACATTCTACTAATTATGGATATCATTCTCCTTTATCCAGAATGTCGAGACTTGTCAACGCAAATCAAAGCATTGAATTTTTTGGTGTAAGCCTAAATGACTTTCGGCAGTCGTTACGCAATGTGATTTTTTAAAGTCTTTTTAAATCCATCTTCAAGCTACGTGTAGTTATCTTCTCTATGTACTTTTATATTATATGTATTTTGTCAATGCTCTTCATCTATACAGGGTGTCCGGGGGTAAAGTGCATTAACTTCAGGAGGTGATTCTACATGATAGTACAAGTAAAAAAGATACATAACTTTTTTCCAAATTCCAACTTTTAGGGGTAGTTTTGAGGTAAAAAGGTAAAATTAGTCCGGCGTGTACGGCCAGATTTATTATTTTCCGCTGTTACGACACGCGCCAATCACAATCGAGTCGGGCGCCCGGCAGGCTCTCAGCAAGTAACATCGTACCTCACACTAAGGATTTTTAGTAGGTACGTCTTTTTGTATGGGAAAAAAATGTTGGAATTTCGGAAAAAGTTGTTAATCTTTTTTACTCCTACCATCATGTAGAATCACCTCCCGAAGTTAATGCACTTTACCCCCGGACACCTTGTATGTAATCTCCTTTCATTGTGATCTCTCTTTTTTTTCTATTCGTGTTATTGTTATATTGTTAATTGGACTATTTGTCCGTAAATAAATAAATAAATAAATTTGAAGAATTAGCAAATTCGTTTGAAGAATATTTAAGATAAATAGAGAATAAATGTTGATCCCGGAATATGGTGGTCCCGGGATACATAGCTTTCCCGCGTTGTATATTTATCGTTTAGAAAATTTGAAATATATAAAGAATAAATATTACAATGATACCAGGATATGATGGTCCCGGGATACATAGCTTTCCCGAGATGTAAGTTTTGAGTACCCACTCGCGGGTTGATGGGTCGAGGCAGTAGATGATCGTTAATAAACACAGATAATGGTTTATCCACATAATGACCTTATTTGTTTTTTTATACGACGATTGTCTGCTTTGCATAACCGTTTCTGATAATTACTCAACAGCAAAAAAGGATAAATGAATACCAAAAGGTTGTTTTCCGATCGCACGTCGTCAGGGTTAAATCCACGTGATATAAAGTTCGGCCATTAAGTTATTCATATTCGAGTCCAGCAAAAAGTAGAATGGTCATGCTTTTGTTTTCAATTTTAATTGAGATTTTTTTGCAGCAATCATTTTGGTGGAGAATTAATCAATTACTTTTTTGTTGATATGAGATAATGTTACATTAGCATTTTTATTCTAAATCTAGCTATGACCTCCGTCATTCATTCAAAGTCAGATCCATTGATTTGCCTTCATTTTAGGTGTAATCTATTTAGAGGTTAGTATATTTTTTCTACGGGATTCATTTAATTAAAGATTTTTAATGATTGATGTTTTTTTCTGTTGGCAATCAAGGGGTTATTTTTAATACAAGATAATTAACGACCAAAGTTTACAATGTAATTTCAATTGCAGTATCTAACAATGTTTAATATTCTTGTATAAAATTCATCATAAATATGAATGGATAATCAAAAAGTAATAACTAATAACAAACCATCAGATTGTAACGAAACAAAAAACACATCGTATAAATGCGGAACCTCTTAACCCTTTACACTTATTTATAGGTAACTACTAAAATATTAATGTTTTTTTATACATTCAATAATATTATTAGGTATTAAATTTATTTAAAAAAAAATGATTATATACATATAAACAAGTTCATAACATTCAATGTGAACATTAAAAATTTTCGACATTTTACTCGGAAATCTTTGTGAGAGCTGTTATGATGTGGATGCGTTATAACATAATTAACGATTTTAATTTATTGCATTGGTAGGCAAGTACTTTTATGGGAGTTATTTTATGATTTTATTCCGGATACATGGGCAGGTTGACAGCACTGAGCGGAAGGGTTTTTTCGGTGGAACTCACTCTCGACGTAAAACGGAGCGGGCAGACGCCGTTTTGTGGGGACAGTCAATTCTTAAAATTTAATAATGGTGTAAATAATACCGTACGGAGTAACTCTTCGTAATGCAGAGGGAATCGAACTAACATTGTAATTTACGGGATTCTTTCCGAAAAACCAAGTTTCGGGCGTATCAATGGCCAAACGGCACCGCGTGTGACAAAAGTAATAAACGCAGATGATCCGGCTCATCGGGCGTTAATTTGCCATCGTACGGAGTTTATGGGATCCCGCTAGTGGACCCATATTCTATAACGCCTCTTCTACTTAACATTTAACATCTAACCAATTCACGTAACAGAGCATATCTCTGCTATTTGTGTGGTATTAAGAGCAATGCATTTCTCAAGTAAAGCGTTAAAATGCGGATTGCGCGGGAAAAAATTCGCTTTTCATTTAACTCCAGATAAATTCGCTGTTTTTAAAGAACTTCAAAAATAAATACTGTTTTTGAAAGTAGATGAAAAACTCGTTCGATTTTAATATTACACGTTGACAAATGCAATTAAACATTTAAAAAAAATTAAGGCCAACCGATAAAATTTTAAAGTCGCTTACCAATAGTTTTAACGTACAAAATGTAATAAAATTACCACTACACAAACCTAAAAACACCCTTAATTTAATTAGACAAAAGCATTAAAAAAGTCATCATTTTTATTTTTATTTAATTTATTTTATTTATTAGAGATAATATATTACAAAATTATTACATAAAATTTATAATACATTACTCCCAATGAGTTTAATAAAACTCATTTCGGGAAGGACAACATTATACATCTAAAGGAAAATTATTTTTACGTAAGAACACGGAAATCAATGAACAATACATAGATTTTTAAATGGACTAGACACACTTGATACAGGTAATTGAAGAATATATTATCACTTATATCATCACTTATCATCACTTCACATTTTTTGGTTTCATACAAAATTTTTGTACGCAAAGTGAAAGCGTTGTGTTCTCTCTTTCTAATACTGTTTAAATTATTAAATATATCTCAACCTGATACAAAAAGAGACAGCATGGATATGAGTCCGTATCAAGCTGAGAGAAATATCTCTCAAAAAGACTCTACGGGTCTGGGTATATCTCCCGAGATTGTTCTAGGGATTAAACAACTACCTCACCTACCAAAGGGTAGTAAACTAATTCAAGGTTGATACCTTCGTCTACTACTACTAATTAGTTTAGTTTACTATGTTGTTGATACAACATCCTATGTTATATTCTCAATTAAAAATCAGAACCGATTTTTTTCCGTAATTGGCAAAAATCTGCCTAAAATGTGCCTACTTTTGTATTTTGATGAAAGTAACTTAAAAATATTCAAAAAACGATGGCAAATTGGTTATCCAGACGTAGGGTGTAAGTATTTTGCCACCTCCATACCTGTTGTCGCTGTCGGTAAAAGCAAAAACGCTAATTTAAGGAAACTCTGTTGCATAAAGGGTTAAATGGTGATTGTCCAAATTCGATTACAATACAAGAAAGGTGAATAATACAAGGATGTCCAGTTTTAACACCACATCAGGCTAGCTACACGTACCCTCCAATGAATTTATTACAATAATTTGTCGGATCAAAATTCTCGCAATCGATCATTCGTTATTTTGATTTTAGATGTGCTCATTTCTTTAAACACACTCGCCCGTCTGGGATTTGATTTGAAAACTGGCGTTAAAAAGTACAACAAAGAAAAACGAAACGTAATAAATCGCCGTCAATCTCCGAGTGTTGAAATAATGGTCTAGTCTTTTATTGTGAGCCCGGCTATAGGTACCCTCGACCATTCCTTGGCTCGTAATTAAAAACGCCGTATTAATCGGCAAACCTAAAATTAATCAATAACGCCTAAGGATACCTAGACAGTGTGGCCTATGAAGGATTGACGTATTCACAGGCAGTAAATGATATTTAAAAAAAATATGTGTATATATATTTATTTATTTACAAGATTTTTTTAAACATTACAAATAATACACTATGAAAAGTTATACAATTAATTCATTATTATTCTACTACTCCATAAGTTGAGCTCTAGGAGCTCGTGTTTATGGGAGGAGTATTTACATGCAAAAAACATGTTCTAATGAAATATGTAAACAATGATCAAAGACTTATGAAATAAATACATACATTATTTGACATAGGTATACAATTTAGAAAAAAAAATAGTTATTGTAAGACAATACTAATAATTTTTTATATTAAATATTACAGATTAAGTAAGGGTTAAATTAAGGGTACAATTATATCATTATCCAATTTCAGGGACTTAATTTGCTTTTTGAATTATTCATATTTCGATTTTTCTTCTGTTTTGGTTTTACTAATTTTGTTTTTGGACAGTAATAAATTGTACCATCTCACACCTAAACACAAATAGTGGTGCTGAGTCGTGGTCGTTCTAAGCATAGGGATGGCTAGCCATTAGTTTTGAATCTATTGCTTATGCTATCTGAGGGGTGAATTTTTTGGATAAAATATTCTTTATAAATTTGATATAAAGTTTCGCTTATACAATTCTGAGATAGATGGTACATTAAATTATGGTACATTAAATGGTACATTAAAAACATACTAAAAGTGAGATGGCAAGATGTTTATCCAACAAAAATGACAAGGCAAAAAAATAAGGTTTATAAAGGTTTTTTATGTGAATACCGCGCAAGAGTCGCAACCGCCTAGAGCCAGTGAGACCATAGAATCCCCATGGGGTATTTTGTGAAGGCAGTAGGGAGGGAAAGTAAATGAAAAAGAGGAAAGAAGGTGGAGAAGTACCTGGCTATTCAGATCTTGTTACCAAACACGGCTAAAGCATTTCAAGCAACTTTTCAATAATTGTGAACGGTGGTCTTACACCAGAGTTATATTAAGAGTACGAGTTACTTATTGTATTAAGAGTGCGATCAAATTAAATTTACTTGCGAAAGCCGGGAATTGCAGTCGAAAGCCTTTCCCCTCCACCACAGAGCCTGTAGAAGTTACTTCTAACCCACCTCCTACACGATGAAGCTAAGTGGTAAGAACCCATATTGTTTGGTCGAAGGACCCATACGAAAACGTTATAATTCTAATTTGTAAGTATGTAATTTATTTACAACTAGCTGAACCCGACCACGCTTCGCTGTGGCTTTGTCTGATTTTAATTATTAGAGGAGTTAACAAAAATTGTCTAGCAACTGTGCATTTTCCAAGAAGACACATTGCTTAATTGAATATCTGCTGTGACTATGCTGTAGTATAATTTTTTTTAAATTATTTATTTATTCAGACCTTAAAGGCTTTTACAATATCACGTTATTTCATGCGTTGCTATGCCATTTAATAAAGAAATTGTTCCTCCCTGAGTGTCCTTTCCCATTCGACCCGTTCCCCTTCCGCCTCCCCTTCTTCTCCTGCATCCTCTTCCCCTCTCGCGTTCCCACTCCGTCACCTCCACCTTCCCTCTCTCCCCACTCCACCCCCCCCCCCCCTTCCTCCGTCCCGCAAACCTTTCTCCCGAGTTCTCCTCCGCCCTCCCAGGTTCCCCTCCCCTTCCCAGGTTCCCCTACCCCCTCTCGCGTTCGCCTTCCACCTTCCCCGCCTTCCCTCTTCCCTTTACCGCTCCCTCGTCCCTCCAACCCTCCTCCCGCGTTCCATATATTCAATCCCAGTACATTCAGTTTTTAAACAGCCCGCGTGCCACCTTTTACAATTTTATTCAAATTTCAATTTTTCATGTATATTAAATTTGGTATCTAACATAGGTACCTAATTAAAATATCTAAAACTATTAGGGGAGTACTTACTTTAAATAAATTTATCAACTTAAAGATTTTCAAAAATAGAATTTTATTTAACAATAATTTTTCTGCAAAATGTCATTCTCAAACACGCGTACCTACTGTCAAACTGTCTAGAACTGTCATTCCGTTGTTTACTATGACAAATTATGAGTCAATTTAAAACGCATAAAATTATTATTTTCGTTTGTAACTTCCAAATAAAAAGTATGTATAAATGCTCTTCTGCTAAAATGCAATGTTCTGTAAAAATTTTGAAACAATCCATCGATTTCTTTCCGAGATTAGCGAACGCAAACATACGGAACCTAAATTTTTATAAATATAGATTACAGTCTTTAATCGCTCAGCTATTTTAGTTTAAATAAACGATCGCAATAGTTAATCAATTATTATTAAACGAATCGAATTTGGAGTAAGTGTTGTTGGACTTTAATAGCTTTTCATTGTTTCCTATATCATACGACGCAAATGTAATAAATTAAAAATAACAGACCAATTCATTATAAACATAACATCCAGGAAGGTGAGTAACGGATGAGAGGGTTTACGCTAGCCATTTGTTGCGTTATTGTGAATTTAACCAGTGATCAATTAAAATGAATGAATTTGAGAAAATCATCTTATATCACCATCATAATTTTTTATTTTATTTTTTTTTTTATTTTAAATACATAAACGGCTATACTGCCTTTTATAAATAAACATATAATAGAGTACAAAAGTAAGAAAATAATATCATTACATAATAGTAGTTTTAAACTTAAAAATAACATACAATTATTTTATGTATCACAACAAAAAATAACAAAAAAGAACAATGAGAAATATCATTATTTCATTTCAACATGTCCATATTGCGTATATAAAGTTACATTATGGAAAAAATAAAAAACTTAAAAACTGAAACTTAAAAATAACATACAATTATTTTGTGTATCACAACAAAAAAGAACAATGAGAAATATCATCATTTCATTTCAACATGTCCATATTGCGTATATAAAGTTACATTATGGAAAAATAATTTTTGAGTGTTTGAGTTTATATTGCGCTAATTTTAAGAAATAAATGTCGCCGATGTTAGCATATTCATTTCCCAAAATGTGTAATCGACTGATTGGTGAGTAATAATGTGATAATGTATGTGTGTTATTATAGTAGAACGGTAGAGTCAGTCTATTGTTAGCGCGACATGATATAATAGTCATTATCAGTTAGTTTTTGACTCAGTTTGTTTCGGTCAGTTTAAAAAAGATTCGAATAAGTTACAACAAGCTTTGTAATTGCATATGAGTGTCGCGAGTTCCATCATGGTATATCGACTTTTTTTGGTAAAACCCTTTTTTGGGGACACATTTTTTGTGGATGTTACTTTTCAGTAGTTTCGTGTAGAATAGTCTACGAAATACAACATTGTAAAATAATTTTTACTGATTAAGGCATTTTTAAAGCTGAAAACTAAATTTAAGCATAATTTTTATTTGGGTTATTTCGAACAAACCATAGATGAAATTACTTAACCCCCCAATCTTTCATAATCTCTACATATTATAGATTTAAGTCTTCCGCCGCGTCTGTCTGTTCGATATAAACTCGAAAACTACTGAACCGATTTTCATGCGGTTTTCATCAATAGATAGCGATTCGTGAGGATAAAATATATAATATATAAAGGAGAATGCCTGTATGTGGTGGACGATCGGGCAGGCAAGCGGGCGGTGTGGATTCGACTTGAATGCAAGTTTATGCCGAGTTTTATGCCGAGGTTGATGAAATTTTACACACGTGACCTTCAAAACAAGAGGAAGGTCACAGTCTACATTTGATTTTGAAAACACTGTGTAAAGCCCGGGCATCGCCGGGGACTTCAGCTAGTTATAAATAGAATTGCAATATTTAACACCAACATTCTGAAAAACGGATAACCACATTCGTACAACCTTCGATTTGTAATTAGTTTTACAAATTTGTAAATATTCGTTTTTATCGTCTCCTGTGAAGTGTTTTTGTAGCTTGAATGGTTTTACCAAACCGCAGTCGATAGGAAGCGATTAGGTGCATCTTTTGAAGCATGTAAAATTCACATATTGTCAGTTTACAGATATCTAAGAAAGATTAAACTTTTTCGGGGGATTAGTAAAACATAAAATAAATGAATAAAAGAATCGTTAGGACAATAGTTGTATGTATAGGTAAAATAAACACGTTAGATGTCATGTGTAATTGTGTGATGTTAATTAATATAATTTGTATCGTGCTCGTAAGAAGTGTCACTGTTAAGTGTCGAGTGTAAAGTCTCCCATTGAAATGCCCGCATACATTTGTTCCGTCAACGATATCCAAACTCAGGTGGTTTTCAAAACTGACATTAAAGTGGTATGACAATTATGATAATTCATAGATAGTGTTTAGTACTTCCTGATGCTCAACTGAATTAATTTAAACAAAAACATTATAACTGTTGAACGTATTATTATTATTATTAACGCTACCTACTACTGTTGGGCCTTATATTATAGTCAATTCTTATACTGACATATTTGGACAATATCACCTCATAGGACACTTTAGGAAGCTAAGAAATGTCTTCAAACAATAGTTAACATTACTTGGAAATACCACTAATTATCTACAGTTCTAAGTTATTCTACTTTCGTAGAAGTGCCCAAGGATGTTTCTCAAAAAGGGTTAATCACATATATTTTTATTATTTTTATTTAATAAATGCCCTTTTCAGGGGTTGTCATGAACTGTAAACTTTATATAGTATGTATTGTACAAAATTGAACTGCCTCAGTAACAACATTTTGTATTTGTTTAATGATAAATTAAAGACGTTCACTTGATTTGCATAATTATTTCCCACCATTAGTATTTTGGGCGTATTATTAGTATTAGGTATGGTAGTTAGTCCTTAAATTTGTGCACTGAAATAAATTCCGATCCAGAATTACGTAGTGTAATCCGTAAACTTATCAATGCAAGCAACTCCGGACCATCAACCACATTTTTGTTGTTTGTTCATAGGGTGTTATGCCGTGTTGCGCTACCTCCTTATTTAGCAAACGTTTTGTTGCTATTCTATCATCAGGACAGATGTGTGACACATCTGCCCTGATGATGGACACTGTAACCCTGTCCGAAACATTGGCTAAAGAAGGAGGTAGCGCAACCAGGCAAAACACACCAAAAACAAACAACAAAAATACTTTTGGCTGTGAAAATCTAAAATCATACCATCAATCACATTATTTAAAATTTTATACAGAAAAACCACGAAATGTAAACCAAATGAAATAATGAAAACAAATAACTTTGTATACGCCACTAATTTAATCAAAATTATCAACTTGTTTCACTTTTAATCAATTTTCATATTATCCTGGCGAAGAAAAACTCATTAGCTTCGAAACGTATTAATAATGTTAAATAAATAAGTTGTATGTACAAAGTGGTTTGATTTCATTTAATTACACTAACAATAAAGTGAATCCGCGATTATTGAAGAAAAATTATGTATTTTACCCTAAGGTTTATCATCAAATATTGTGTGCCGAATATTTGAAAATCAACAGGAATGACAGAAATCGGGTAGTTAATTAGTAAACAATCTCAAAACATCACTGTAATTCTTTACTTTTTGCCACAGAATACGAACAATTCTACATTTTCTTGGAACTAATCATTTTTCTGTATCAGTGATAACGCTGATAAGTTATTAAAGGTGCTTCCTCAGACTATTGTTTTCAAACACAGCATATGAAATAATACTGAAGTCGATAAGCACTTTTCTCTCTATCTAGTATTTACGATATAATCGTAATACGACGTGTATTAGAAGCACATTAGCTTCAGTAAAGCAATTTTTACGATTTACCATATCCGATGTATTGTGCCGTTCCTATTTTGATTTGAAACAAAAGCCAACATATTTTACGACGCCATTATCAATAATAATGTTAAGTGATAAAAATGGATAAAGTCTCTAAACTATGTTCAGCACAACATAACTTATCTTCAACGATAAAAATATCATAAATATATAAGTATCATATACTATAAAGTAAGTGCAGGTATGTATATCATGATAATAGATATTCACAGAATTCACATGTGCAGTATGTGCATATATCAAATAGGTAGAAGATAGGTAGGTACTACAGTAAAGCAGTGGCGATACGACAAACTCATAAGCCGCAGGGAAAACCTGCTAGGGGGTTTCATTTTAACATTTTTTTTAGATATTCCCAATTATGTCCTTTGCGTGCAAAGTGTATTAAAATTTATTTCTTTAATAGACCATAAACAGTGTTAATCCAGCGTTTAACCAGCCAGCGGACGAAAATCCACATTTCGTCTAAAGTTATCCTTACGATCGTGCAGGGCGGTTACAATGAGAAAGATTAATTATTCTCCATACCTTTTTAAAATTATAACTCAATATCGATTTTATGTCATTCCAAATTTGCTTTAATTCATACCTAAATCCAAAAATGCTGAAAGGCGTGATGATAAAACTTGTACTTTTTGTAATTATTTTTTGATTATAAGTACATAAGTTAAATAAGAATGTTAAAAAATCTGAAATATATCACTTTGTAAGTGCGCAAATAAATACACAAACGGACCAATTTTCGTCAGAAACACATGTACGCATATATTTTTTAATGATTTTATTTAAACTAAAATTATAAAACATGCGATACCCAGATAACGTATTGATTTATTTTACTGCATGATTACGTGATTTGAAATGGGGTGGTATAATACAAAATCTTTAAAAAATTTAATAAATCTGCCAACGACCTATGGTATAACCTCATTATACTAAAAATAAGCATTTTTTCTCAAAATTTAAAACATGCGAATGCTAGATAAAAGAACAATCTTTCGAAATCCATTTATAATTTTTTGTGGAAAAGAGTCAATACGTCTAAAATCTGATTTAAAAATGACATATTTCTGGTTTTCTCTGGTAATACCCTCTTAAGTGACCTCCAAGGTAGGTATGGTCATGTATATTTTATGTCTATACATAATATAAATATACAATAAATGTACATTTTAACGCAGCATGTCGTTCATTGATCAAATGCTTTGTACATATAATTTTGTATTAGTGATGAGTGATGACTGATGACGAACCGGTGGATGCAATCTGTTAGCCATAAGTTGTTAAAAGAGTTTGTTTTTAGTTAGAAGTAAGACAGAACATTGAAGAAATATATTATAAATTTGTAGTTCAGTGCCATTGGGGTGAGTTTTCATAAAAACGGCGCTATACAAGTCATCCAAATATGTTACTATTAAACCTAAATAAAATTCATAGCAGAATTATATTTTAAAAAAATACAGAAAAGTTACCAATGACATACCAGAAAAACACCGTTTCATGGACAATTTTTATATTTATTCAGCATTTGAAAACGAACACCTTTCATCAAATTGTAATTATTATATAGTCCGTTCAAGCGAGAATTTTGTTTACAGTTTGTATTACTATTTCAAAGACCCACTCTTTGCAAATAACACCGAATCCTTAAAATTTCACAACTTTACTCCACTTCAAACACGAAGATTAATATCTGATCAAATATTTTTATACAAAATTCTGAATAACGGCCTGGACTCTCCTGAACTCGTAAATTATTTAAGAATTCACATACCTACAAGGCCAACCAGACTAAACCATTTTTTTCATTTGCCAGCGGCGCAATATAACACGCAATTTAACAATATCGATATTCTTAATAACACTCTTGTGAAATACCGAAACGAAGTCAAACGTACGACCACAAATGTTAATTAAATTAATGCACAACTATAGAAAAGGTACAGCATGAGCATCTCCTGTCCCCATCCCACCTTCCTCTGCCTCTTGCCCATTCCTCTTCCTTCTAATATTCTTATATATATATATATATATATTTTATTTTTTTTTTTTTTTGTTGTTGTTATTTTCATTTCCATTTAACGGTTATTACCAATTACAATTGTATATTATATCATAATAACCAACATTAGCATAAGAAACTGTTTTGGCTTACCTCATGTTTAACCTCTTGTATAACTCATCCTGTATATAAATTGCTGTTTGTTTCTTACAATAAATAAATAAATAAATAAATTAGTTTGATCCACCTTGAATAGGACAAAAGAGCGTGTGGAGCGCGTAGGTACATTAAATTGCATTTAGCTTATTGTCACATAATATCACGATTTCTAATATACAACGATAGCGTCCGCAAAGCCCTTTAGAATTGTGCAAACGATATAAAAATATGCATGACATCAAATAATAAACTACGTGCACCTACTTAATATTAGAATACGACATGCCTACGTAGTACCTACCAACTTCTTCAATAATTATTTATTTTCTAAACGCCTTCGAGTGACTAATTTAAGACTTTAAAAGTCGTAAACATAAAATATCTCAAACCAAATGCCTTTTATACGAATGATGGTTTTGTGTAGGTAGGCCAAAAACCTAATGATGCAATAACAATCGAAAAATTAATTGATAATTAGAAAAATCCTTCTCAAAATATCTTTTACGAAGATATCATAAAAATACCAATAAATTATGATGGCATGTTATGCAATAAGACTAACCATAAAAATACGTGATATTATTATAGAGTTTTCGGTCTTGTCCGCTCGTTTAAGGTTTATTCATACGATGGAAAGGAAAGCGTGCAATTTAATTGTATTATTTTAATACAACTTGAAAATAGACAAAGTACCTAAATAATTGAAAATCCGTGCAAATATTATAACGTTACAACCACTTTTGAAAATTATTTACAATTTTCAATAAAACATTGTGGATTGAACTTTCACGAGATGTAGAAATAATTTTGGGAACTTCAATAAAATGTGGATGTTTTTTTATGGTTCCATACCAACTCCGAATCAAGTCAACTCTTTGAAAAGTCATTAAAAGCTTTGAAAAAAAAATAGTTTAAAATAGCCCGTAACCCGAACCTAACGTAACCTATTTAATCAATCTTTTCTTCACTTTTCAAATGAGGTTCTGAGTTGATTTAATTTTGAATTGTCTGGTCATCGTTTTTTGTAAGCGTTAGATAACTTAGCTTTAAGGCGATCCAATAGTTCAGGAAAAAATCGGAATTCACGCCCTTTATGGGAGGAGTTTAAAAATACTTGAGAAAAAGCTTTTAGAAAGGTTGGAAAAGGTATTTGAGAATTTTTTTTTACAGATTGATTTCGTAAAGGCCTGTAAAAAATATTAATTCCTTTTTTTTTTTCATAAGAAGCAATTACTTTGTGGTTAGACATTATATTATAAAAATAAATAAAACACTTTGTATTTTAACCACGAATTTATTATATTACATATCGACCGGTTTCGCTTACATCAAGCTTCTTCAGGATATAAGTAATAATAACAATAATAGTTATTATTACTTATATCCTGAAGAAGCTTGATGTAAGCGAAACCGGTCGATATGTAATATAATAAATTCGTGGTTAAAATACAAAGTGTTTTATTTATTTTTATAATATTAATTCCTGTTTTATGCATTGTTTATTGTGAGAAAACTGAAATTTAAAATTGAATTCACGAAACTAAGCGACGCGGAATAACACGACTGTCTCCTACGCCGGTTGGGGCGGGACTGATACGAAATAGGTAGTGCCCAGTGCATGGTTCTTGTGCCCATGCCATAAGGGTCACTTCAATAATCCAAATTCGTAGAGTGCGGGCCGTATTGATTGATGTCAAAAATATCAAGAGAAAATGCATATTTTATTTTATTTTGTGAAGTTCGGGCGTAAATATATTTTTTTTTTGCAATTATTATAAAAGAAACTAAATTTGCCACATTATACAATAAAACCAAATCGGAAAAGGGGTTTATAAATAGGAGAGTTTGGACTTGAAAGTGTTTTTTATAGACCTTATACTTTATTTTTTTTAAGGCTTTTTAAAAGACTTACAAAAAAATAACCGATATTTTTAAGGGCCAAGGTATGTTCTACACGCAGTATTTAATTGAAGCATCTGTAATACTTCTAAATTTTCAAAACAAAAACACGTGATTTTGTATGATTTTGCATTATTTAGTATGGCTTCATCTTAACAATAAATTACGTAAAAACACATCGAGGGCATAGTTCACACACGTGTTTAGTGAAATTTAATGAAAATACTAAAACGTTGGTGAATTCGTGTAGAATACTCGTACTTAAAAATAATACTATTTTTATTACGATCATTTTAATCAATATTTTAACACAAAATTTAGACCTGAAATTTCATGTTGCACAAACTATATGTGCACTACAAAATTGCAACGAAAAGCATAAAAGCCCAATAAAAAATAAAAGTTTATGTTGACATAGTTGTGTAAAATTGTAAAACAGATATTACGCGATGTTAAAACTTATCGGAAACGTCGATTCCCCGGTTTTAATAATTCTTTGGTATAGCTGCACAAATTAATGTAGCTGTTATCAATCCTTATCTATGGCCTTAATGCTCAAATCGCAATAAACCGCACTGCGGTAAGAAATGAACACAGAATCGAGGTTAAACTATTCCTTGAATCGAATAAATAATAAGTCGTGCCTCAACTAAAACGTCCATAACAATTATTATTAATTTTAATTGTTTTCCGTCTTTATCAATGTGGAATAATGCATTATAATACAGAAATAATTGATAGTTTTTAATATTCTTGGAATATGTCGCGCGATTATTATAATTGCAGTATACTAAATGGGCGCTAGGCAAATTTATATTATTCTTATTCTTGAGCGAAAATAATTATTGATATTTAAACACGCTCCAGTTATATTAAAACTAATCGATTTAATGGTTGGTTTTGGCGTTCCTAGAATATGTGTAATGTATTAAAGTCGTACTATTTGTGATGTACCACAGCCAGTAAAATCAATAGAGTTAAAAAATATATTCTATTCACGGACATATGAATATATCTGGACCTGCCCTAAGTGATAAAAACGTATTATTTCCCCCTCGCCATGGAACCGGCTGGAGCTCCTCCTTGGCGCCAGTTCGCCCCATGTGGAGGGGATAGAGAATCGCTTGAATCTAAAATGTGTGACGTCATCATTCTTGCCGTGAGCAGCGCGAAGCTAACATCTATACATTTAACGAAAAAATAACACGCCAGAACAGTAGCTTGTGCTATACAACATACCTACATATCAATGTGCACATAGCGAATGTGGGCGGTTCCTTAGTGTGCTCGTCGCTGGTTACAGGGGTAAGTAAATTATGAAACATTTGTAAAAGTGTCTTAACTAAACACGGCAACAAAATATTGCTATGTGAAAACGAGCGAATCTTTTTGGGGTGTACATTTGGCCTACGCAAATATTTTATTATCGTGGCAAGCAATTCGCGCTCCCATGTAAAAAGGTCTATTCATTCAAGCAGATTTTGGTTTTAAGAACTAAATGGTGATATTATAATGCGAGATGCCTATATACTGTCAGATTGATTTTTCAACTAATCACAGTCTTCTTCCCCTCTTCGCCCCCCCATAGTTTGGTTTTACCCATCACCTGTATCTTCTGGTCTATCCATTTGGATGTCTATGATTCTATTCAAGTTCTGTAAGGCAGCCCGCAGGCGACAGACATTAGTTGCAGAGACAGTTGAAAAACTATTCCAAATTCGTACAAATTCAACAAAGTCTCGCAACTAAAATCTCTCAGGTGCTCACCTACATACATCGGAATGGATTTTTTGGTGTATATTTATAATTAAAATCCGAAAACTTCAATATCTGGGATATGTGATGGGACATCCAGAGACGTACGAGTATTTCACAGTACTTGGATAATAACAGAGCTTGAATACAAAACTAGGAAATGTGATGAATTATTCAAATTCTGTGAAGATGGAGATATTGAAAGGGTGAATTCTGGTAACGCCATTAATGGTGGACTGAATGCCGTTGGCGCTAATAAAAAACTGTCAAAAGAAGCGAAGCTAGCAGTTCACAATCGGGTCCTGGTACCTACCCTGATGTTTGGCAGTGAGGCATGAAACTGTCAGAGGAAGTATGAAAGTTAACTGAATGCTGTTGAAATGAGATCCCTGAGACTTATGTGTGGTAAAACAATGTATGATCGAGTGAGAAATGTAGATATCCGCAAAGAATGTATCTAAGCATAATGAGTAAGATTAAGAAAGGGACCCTCAGATGGTTTGGGCATGTAGAGCGAATGAACGAAGAAAATAGTGTAAGAAGAATATACGACGCGAATGTGAATGGTAGAAGTCGGGACGCCCGAGGAAGACATGGCACGGTCAAGTGAATCAGATACTTGAGTCGGACCATGCAAAAGTCAGAATAATAGAAGATAATTATATGAGACGATGTATGAATGTGAGTGATGCAAATAGTGTGCGCCAAAACCGAGTTGTTTGGCGGTCCGTTCTCTCTGCCTACCCCTGCGGGGAAACGGCATGATGGTTAGTTAGTTAGTTACATTAACTCGCACATAATAAACCGAAACCAAATATTTGAAAACATTTGGATGATTTGTATAGCGCCGATTTTGTGTAAAATCACATCAAGGGCGCTGTACAAATTTACAATATATTTCTACAATTTTACTTCTAACCACAATCTATTCAAAACATTGTGCTATTTATACTCTACAGGACAATATACAGGACCATACTTACCTGGGAGATCACCTGAGATTAACACTGTTTATCGATATCTACCTACACGTAATATTTATGTAAAAGGGTGAAAATGAGGTAGTGATCAATTAACTCACTATATGCGCATACTAAACACCAACATAAACCAAACCCATTCTGTATCTTTTCTTCTAAATAAATTAATACTAAAAAAAAGTTAAATTCCAACAAAATATGCGCACATTCAACATGCAAAAATCCCTCATTGTAAGTGAATGTATTTTACTTGGAAGATGACAATTAGAACTCAGAGGCAGAAATAATGGTGAGAATAACAAAGAAGAAAGAAATACAGACAAGTGGAGACAATAGAGGGGTTGTTTGACCAGGGGGTATTTTCTCACAAGCGGACAAAGGGGGTGACTAGCCCCAGAGGGAATATCTGACCAGACCTAATGAAGTGAATGTATTTATTATTAATCCTCGTGGAGTCGTTTTCAAGGGATGATCGACTGTAATCAGCCTCTCGTGGAAGAATAAACGGTTTGTTCTTCATTAAGTTAAGCTGCCTGAAAACGGTAATTACGTGGGTTTTGGTACAATAGTTAAAAGATCGATGATTATTTTTTTGTACACTTAGGCGTAATTCGCACGAGACTTTAAAAAACGCCGCGTTAAAACTCGGCGTTGGCGCTTTTATAACGTTCTTGATATGATTGTTCATACGAACGCTTAAAAATCACTCTTGTTTCGTTTCTCGATTCAGTAAGACGTGGAAATGATGTCCGCAAAATTAATAGCAATAGCGATTTGTGTTGCTAGAAGACGAAAAAGAAAACAAAAGGCATTCTGGGTTCATCCTCTGAATGAACTGAGATACTTAAAAGGGCAGTTTGTGACACTGTACGAAGAATTGAAGCAATACCCCGATAATTTTTTTTAGTTATTTTCGAATGTTTATTACAACGTTTGACGAACTGTTGACGGGGCCTCGAATAACACTTCAAGTTACCAACATGCGTTTGGCGATACCACCTGTACAACGACAAGCTGTTATAAAAACAATAATTACAAAATTACAAAACAATTTTTATTTATTAAGAACTTAGGAATTAAATTTAACAATCATCTGGAGATAAGTAAAATTCTTCTGGTGAACTTATATTGATCAATGGGCTCTGAACAGTTATTGAACTTGATTCGTCAGTGTTGGATAGATTTTGGTCAAATATTTGGGTTGAAAGTGGTAAAAAAGCTTTGTGCGGAGTGTGGCCTAGGAACTTGGTGTAGTTGAATTAGCGGGGCGATATCGACGATTCTCTAGAATCCTAATTACTTTAGATTGATGTATAGGATTATCGGATGAAGATTGATGCACCGGCGCTGTTTTACCGCTCGTGTGAATAATAATACGAAGTTTCATATGATCTATTCCCTTTAACGCCCAACGCCCCACGCTCAAAATGCAACACTGCTCGATAAAAAAGCGTCGCGTTTTAAAAGCGCTGACGTATGAACATATACTTGGAAATACATTTGTTCTATTTGAACGCTTTTTTAACGGACGTTAAAAAAGCTGCCGTGAGAATGAGGCCTAATAACTCTACACACTATGGATGGTCTTTTGGGGAGAGGAAGGTGTTAACATGGAGGAGTATATCGTTCCATAGTCGAGCTGTTGAACTCAACGACAAGTGACAAATTTTTATCAGTTTACAAATGTTGAACCAGTGTTCGGTGTGTTTCCCGACCACGTACCGTACCGGTACGCGAATGTGAATTATTCCTCAATAGGCGTGGAATAGGCAGACAGTCTAAAGTAGGATTAATGCAGTTGAAATGCGATCCCTGAGGGTTATGCTAGTTAGTTTATGGTTAGCACCACGTTTAACGATCAAGGATTAGGAACTCTTAAAAAGTTTGAAATTAAGAAAGTCTTCCAAAGTGAGTAAAGTAAAAAGCAAAGATCTAAAGTGACCTTCCAGGTAAGTATGGTCCTTTATATTTTCTGCCTGTACCGAGTAAAAATAACAGAATATATGTAGTACATTTTTACGCAGCGTCGCGTTCATTGGTCAAAACAAAGATATTGGAATATAAGTAGATGTGCTATCTGCTGTTTTTACTATGTGGGTCTGCGCTTCCGGGTGTCGCCGATATTGTTTACCAAATAACAAATAAACTAAAAGAACAAATAATTAACGAATAAACCAAACGAACGTTAAACTAAATGAACAAACTCTTTCCTTATTCAAAATATATTTTCAACCAATATTAATGCACATTTTCAAAAAATCAACGAAATGAACAAATTCTTTTTGTATGAAAACTACGCTAATTAGCGCGTAGTCCGGCGACAGTTGCGCGGACACGATAGCATATCTCTTCTGTATTTGAATATCTTTGGGTCAAAAGCATTGTACATATAGTTTTGTATCAGTAATCGATGATGCAATTTTTAGCCATAAGATCTTATAATGGTGTGTCTAGTCTGTAGTTTGAAGTAACAATGTAGAAATTATAAATTTGTACAGCGTACTCGAGGTGATTTTCCACAAAACCGGCGCTATACAAATAATCTAAATATTATTATTATTATTATTAAAGACGATACAACAGGAATTGTGTTGACTTTATCTGTCGTCTTTCTCGTGTTGGCACATTGATATTCAAATGTGCGAAACATCTTCGATTGTTCGATGAATTTCTCGAACGTCTTTTGTTTGTCACCCTATCCCGTTTAGTATACGAAAACAGATGGAAGTCTCATGAACCTATTTCAATACCGATATATATAATATAAGAGAGATGCTATTGTTACGTCAGTCCGTTAGGCGAGGGCATTTCTCATTATGTCAATTTGCTTCACAATAATAAGAAAGAAAAATTAAGAAAACTTTTCAATATAAGTAAAATTCAGGAGTTCAAAACCCAAACAGAAGTAGCACCATGCAGAATTTCATCTTTCAGGAGTTCAAAACCCAAACAGAAGTAGCACCATGCAGAATTTCATCTTTCAGGAGTTCAAAACCCAAACAGAAGTAGCACCATTTTTTTTTTTTTTTTTTTTTAAATGAGCTCCACACAGGAGGCCCTGAGCAAAATAATTTCCCTCAGGGCCTATGTCATCTTTGGGGATGCTGTGTGGAGGGTTTTTTAAGGAAAGGAAGGAGAGGAGAGTTCTGGGAAGGAAAAGGGTTTAAAGGGTGGGTAGGAATCTGGGGTTCAGTATGTCTTGGTCATCCGCCTCCAAGACCTAGACAAACCTCACCCCATGAACCCGGGCACCCCTGCTAAATCACCAAACGTAGCGAACCACTTGGGGTGACCTATGGCAGAGGTGTTGGTTATCCAATAAAGGTTCCCGGGGCGGCGGTACCCATTCCCGCCTCCCAAATTGCAGTATTTCATTACTTTCAGTAACTAAATCTGAATAAAAGGGTGTTTTATAACCTAACACTTACCCTCCACCATTTAAATCGACCTCACAACATTTACTGAATAGAGGTACTATAATATTCCTTTTTTTTATGTGAATACCAAGAGTCAAATACCAAGAGAGTCAAATACCAAGAGAGTCAAATACCGAGGTAGGTACTCACAAGAGTCCCAGCTGCTCCCGCCTAGAGCCAGTGAGGCTATGGCATCCTCAATTGGGGTATGCTTTGAGGCTGAAGGTAGTGGGGAGGGGAAGGAGATGGAGGGTGGGGAAGTACCTGGCTATTCAGATCTGGTCACCAAACACGGCTAAGGCCATTTCAAGCAAATTTTCAATTCTGAATTCTGTCTTACATCAGGGCGATACTGATAGTATCTTCCACTCAGGAACGTACCGCAAATACATTAAATATATTGTTTTAATAACACAGATTAATCGTAAAAATTTATTTGCTCACGCCGGGATTTGATCCCGCGAACTTCGGATTGTGAATCAGGAGCCTTATTCCTCGACCATGGCCGGCCGTCAATGGATCAGGGGTGTTATAAATATGATCGTATCTAAATTAAACGTTTAATTTCAGATGTCATGCTATTTTCACACATTTTGACATGTGTAAAGTAAGTGGGGTAAATCAAATAATAGATACATGCTCTTAGATGTGCAGTAAATCCTGTAAAGGTAACGCGCAACACGGCGTAGTATTGTATTTTGTCGAACAAGAAATCGACCCGGTAACCGCGAGTGGCCGCATTCACTGAATTGAAGGCATTGTTGTCACTCCACAATAGAACCCGCGAACAATACGGACAATGAATAGACAAATTATTTATACGTAGTTTTATTCAAAGTGTTATCGGCACAGGAGCAGAGGTCGGTATCAATCATCTGCAACGATCTGAGATGCGATCCCAAGTGATTAAAATAAATAAAAGTTTATTGTGTTGTACCTTTGTACGTTATTTGTGGCACGAGGTCACCACACTTTAAATTTCAAGTAGGAAAGGATGGAATTATAATCGAATTAAATCGATTCAATTTAATCGAAGGGATAAGATAAACGATATATTAGATTCATTTTTGCACGGAAAATTCGATTAGTTGGAATCTTAATTAAGTTTTTAAATCTTTGTTTTTCGATACGAGAAGTGGATCCATTCTATCCTACCCTTCTATTCCAGAAGTTTATCTCAATCCTTTCCTTAAAAAGATCATCCACAATACATCCTCTAACATGACATAAGCCCTGAGAGAAATTATTTTCCTCAGGATACCTGCGTTGATTTGATGTAATATAAAAAATAAAATTTACGGTCTCCGTGGTCGCACGTTCAAATCCAGGTTTGCTTTTTCTGTTGTTTCACAATTAATCCATTTAAAATAATAAAATTCAAATATGGAACCCTATTGAGGATGCTTTAGTCTCACTGGCTCCAAACGGTTGGGTGGTATTAACATCTTAGGGAACGTACCCATACTACGTGACCAACTTTTTGAAATTTTTAACCCTCCCTCCCCCTCGGTGACCAAAAACCTAAGCAACCCGCTGCTCATTTGTACCAAGCGTGACATTTTGAAGACCTCCCCCCCCCTAAACGTGTCACGTAGTATGAGTACGTTCCCTTATATATTATAATATGGTTGACTGAAAAGAAAAGAACAGATATTCGAAATATCCTAAATAACTAACACGAGTATATTAGACACATTCTACATAATTTCCTCACGAAATTATATAATATCAAAATACGCATTAATTATCATGTTCCCCACTGTATTTATAGTTTCTTATTAATTAATTATCATGCACCTACTGTATTTACATTTATTTCCATATGAATTTTAAATTACATATGCAATCTTTTTATGGAAATATATAAAGAAACAAAATTTAAATGTAATGATTTGCAGGGTTTCCCAAACTTTTTCTGCAATGGAACACTTTGCAAACCCATAAATTTTAACGGAACACCTGGCTCATTTTTTAGATTGGTTAATTCCTAATAATATATTTTTTAAAGTTATTACACAATATTTATTAAGTATATCAACAATATATGTAAAAAAATGGAATATATACAAAAAAATGGAATATAAAAAACAACAAAAAATGGAATAC
Source organism: Limnephilus marmoratus (assembly GCA_917880885.1). Taxonomy (NCBI): domain Eukaryota; kingdom Metazoa; phylum Arthropoda; class Insecta; order Trichoptera; family Limnephilidae; genus Limnephilus; species Limnephilus marmoratus. The sequence continues at coordinate 21,005,757 of OU862924.1, read as the reverse complement.
AAACAATAAAAAATGGAAAATAAACAACAAAAAATGGAATATAAAAAACAAAAAATGGAATATAAACAATAAAAAAATGGAAAATAAACAACAAAAAAATGGATTATAAAAAAGAAGTTAATATGAACAACAGCAAAAAATGGAATAAATGAAACAATTAATGACATTGATGATTTTGAGTCCTTGAATTGCATATCTTCTTGATATCAGGAATAATATTGCTAAGTTGAATTCTAATATCTGGTGTGGCGTCGAGCCTGTTCCTGCACTAGTACACATCGTATACAGCACAGTAATAAATTTCGGAGATTTTGATTAGTAGGTATGTAAAATGAAGGTTTACTGCGATTACACTATAACCACCTTTTTCCACTTCGTAAAGCTTAGTCTCTCTATCTGGAAGGGTCTAGTACCTACCTACTTAAGAACTATTGTGAAATATTTATACAAATAATGAGAATAATATCAGTAGTATTGAAATATGAATATGTGTATGTTTTATTAAATTAAATTCTTCCGACAAATTGTCGCGGAACCCTTGTACAGGTTCGGCGGAACCCTAGGGTTCCGCGGAACACAGTTTGGGAAACCCTGATTTAATGTATTATAACAACATTATGCATGTGTGTATATGCATTATGCATGTTTTTATATGTATATTTCTTTTATTTTTTTATCTTTTATTTTGTCTTCTTATATTATTTTTTATATTTTTATCATTTTATATCCATGTCTACTTCGATACATATCTTTTTCACTAAATAAAAATTGTTATTTACCCGACTCGGAACAGACTTTGTCTAGTGAGGTGGGTAAAAGAAATCTATGTAACATAATGAAAATAAAATAAACGCCCGGGTTACCGGCACTGAAACTGATTATAATATTATAAATAATAATCAATATTTGTTTGTTTGTATTTTATGCGCTGCCATACCGTTCATCCGATTGCGATGAAACTTTGGTGATATGTTGTGCGCACCCCCGCGAAGTTTACAGGCTATATATAATAGTAAGCTCTGGCGTTATGAAATTTGAGTAAATGAAAATGTGCGTACTTCATATATTTTAGCCGCAGGGAGGAAAAGAAGGAGGGGAGGGCAACGGGGAAGGTAGGGTTCGTGGGAGGGGTGACGAGGGAGCGAGAAGGCGAGGAAGGGGAACGCGGGAGGGGAAGGGGACGCATGGGAAAGACAAACAAGGAGAATCAATTTATTTCTTTGAATGGCTTTGCAATCTATGCCGGGTACCATGTAGTTAACAATAAAAAATAAAAAAATAAAAAAATTATTTATTCTTATCAAATTTATTTTGTAGAACTCCATTTCTTTATATATTCAATAATATAATTATTTAATTCATAAAAACAGATTATAAACAAGTTCTGCCATGTAATTATTATTATTCGACGACCTCCGTAGTCCAGTGGCTATGACTCTTGACTCACATTCCGGAGGTCGCGGGTTCGAACCCGACATGCGCAAATAAATTTTATTTGATTAATTTGTGTTATTTCACAATTAATTCATTTAAAATAATATATAGTATATTTGCGGCATGTTCCAGAGTGGAAGATACTATTAGTATCGCCCTATTAGTATCGCCCTGGTGTAAGACCACCATTCAGAATTGAAACGTTGCTTGAAAATGGCTTTAGCCGTGTTTAGTGACCATATCTGAATAGCCAGGTACTTCCCAACCTTCCTCTTCCCCACCTCCTTCCTCTCCCCACTACCTTCAACCTCACAACATACCCCAATTGGGGATGCCATAGTCTCACTGGCTCCAGACGGGAGCAGTTGAGATTCTTGTGCGGTATTCACTGTAAAAAAAAAAAAAAATTACGCGTGACAGCTGTTTCGCCTTCTGAAGGTAGTGCAACTGCTGTTTGGATATAAAAAAATATATTTAAAAAACTATCGGTATATAAATATATTATTTTTTTAATAGTCACTCAACAATGTAAGTTGAAACCAATTCATGCATAGATAGATTTGCCTTTGACATTATTATTTATGAAGGCAAAAACTTATTCAAAAAAACACTATTCATCGATATTTGAGATAATCCTTAAAACCTAAACCAGCATCATACAGTTTGTATGCGGAAATGCACGGTTAATTAGCAATGAAGCATAAGGGATACCGTTGTAACCGGGTTTTCGTGAATTTACAATAAAAACATGTCAATTATTGGCCCGAAGATGACAATGGGAATACAATGGAAACGTGCGCGTTACAAGTTATTATTGTGTAGCATTGTGCGCACGCTCTAACGCCTCCAGCCCTCAACACCCTGAAGTCCTGAAAGCAAAGTTCAAGCCCTGACCAGTTTCAATTGAATACATTTTTTTTTTAAATATATTTTATTATTTATTACACGCAATCTTTTATTATCCTCTATTATAATATCTAGGTCTTACACAAATACCTTGTGATCAAGTACGTAACAAATATTTCTGCGATGTGTAATGTTATGGGTTTCACATAATTAATGCGGTACACAACCCTAATAATTTTTGTTTGCTCATAACTCACATTTCAATAATTTCCGGCGAATCCGTAACTATAAAAACTTTTTTATTTCCATGCCGCACGAGAAATGCGAGTTATTTATATATTAGATTAATAAAAACAGTACAGTATTAATATATTTTACGTATAACAATTTTAAAACTTTAAAACTCGTTTTTCAACTATAAAGTTAGCGGTAAGCACCAGACTTTATTTTTCTAGACGATGAATTAATAACTTCGGGAGAACAACATGGAGACGCATTTTAAATATTTGTAACACGTTCTGCAGAATTTATTAAAATGAACGCGGCAGAAAGGTCGAATCTCCTGGGTGAATTCTACCGTACGTTCGTGCAATACGCCGTGCCGCGACGCATATTTGTTTACACGCTTTCTTCAATTACGTCGTTAAGATTCCCACATTATTTATCTTCTTCTTCTTTTCTTTGATACAGCAAATTCAACAGTAGTTCCGTCCAATACACGGGTCGCGAATCGCAATTTGTATACATGGCTTCTTTACTTACGTCGTTAAGATTCTGAATATATTTTAGGGAATATTGTCATTTTAACTCGTTTGATATTCTAGACTAGTTTGACTAATCTCTAATATTTTGGCGAAAAATCTTTACCGGATAAAGAACCCTGAGTAATTAAGATCATAATTAAATATATTTAATTGAAAAAACAAAAAGCTTTTATAAAACAAATATAAATATAAGCATGTGAGATACGAGGTTACAAGGTTAAGCAAAAAAAAGTTTCTTACGCCTAAGTGTTACATGCTTAAATGCGAAAGTAAAGGGAAGAGGAATATCAGATAAGGATAGGAAATACTCGATAGATTCCTTGAGCTAAGTTATTGGTAAAAGGGTTTGGTTTTTGAGGTGAAAAACGGCGCTGTATAAATCATCCAAATACCTATTATTATTATTATTAATAAAATTCTTATGGGTGCTGTAAGTATTTTTGCGTTTTTTTATTATTGTGAGAGCTGTTTTGGCTTACAAGTCCATCTTCAAATTGTGGTTAGACCACTTTGTGACGACTAATTTATAGGATTCTAAATTTCAATTTTGAAGGGTGCCAAAATGATTTATTACCTGTTGAATGGATTTATTGAGAAAATAATTGAGACAATGGATTCTCTATTACAAAATAAAATTAAAAAATTAAATGGACTTCTATGAATTATACAATGATCGGACAACTCAGAAAGAAACCAACTCAGAAGCACCTCAGAAAGGTCAGTAAGAATGATGATAAAAATTTAAAAAAAAAAAAAATGGTTAAATAGGTTATGTTAGGTTAGGGTTAAGGAACGTACCCGTACTACGTGACCAACTTTGCAATTTTTAACCCCCCCCCCCCCCCCCCGATGACTAAAAACCTAAGCCCCCCGCCGCTCATTTGTACCAAGCGTGGTATTTTGAAGACCCCCCCCCTAAACAGGTCACGTAGTATGGGTACGTTCACTTACCGGCGTTTTTAATTTATTTTTTCATAGCTTTAATGAGTTGGTTTCATTCTGAGTTGGCATGGAACCGAATTAAAAACAAAAATAATTAATAATTCAATAATATTGTATTCATACTCCTGTCTGATACACTGACAACTCATGAGTTAATTCCATTCGATATTTCTTTCGTAAGGTTATTGTTAATTTATTATTTAAGTTTTTAAACTAGTCTGGCATATTACATGAGATGTATAGGTACCACGGACATATGAATACATCTGGACCTGCCCTAAGTGATAAAAACGTATTATTTCCCCCTCCTCATGGAGCCGGCTAGAGCTCCTCCTTGAAAGCCTCGCTTGAATAAAAAAAATGTGACGTCATCATTCTTGTTCTGACCAGCGTAGAGCTAACACCCTTATATTTTACCAAATAACACGGCAATATATGAGAGCTTTTGCTATACACCTACCTAGAACATAGCGAATGTGGGCGTTTCTCCAGTGAGCTCGTCACTGGTTACAGGGGTAAGTAAATTATGAAACATTTGTAAAAGTGTCTTAAATAAATACGACAACAAAATAAATACGACAACAAAATATTGCTATGTGAATAGGGGCGAACCTTTTCGGGGCGAGCATTTGGCCTTCGCAAACATCTTATTAACGTGGCAAGCAATTCGCGCTCCCATGTAAAAAGGTCTATTCATTCAAAGCAGATTTTGCTTTTAAGAACAAAATGGTGATATTATAATGCAAGATGCCTATATACTGTCAGATTGATTTTTTAACGAATCACAGTCATCTTTCCCCTCTTCCCCTCCCATAGTTTGGTTTTACCCCTCATCTGAATCTTCTGGTCTATTGAATTTTGATGTCTATGGTAGGTACAAATACTACATTACTTAAAGAAAAGGTTAAAAAAGAAAGAAAAAACATCTTAGTTAAGTACCTACTTAAAACACGATTATAACGGTAGAAACATCACATAAATAAATAAATAAAATATTAAAAAATGATAATGATCTACGTAAATAATGTCAGATAGAAATGTTTGACATTACACCCTGCCTACATTCAGGTAAAATATTTAATTCGCGGCTTATTATTTGATGTTTGTAAACAACACTTGAGAAAAAAAAACTAAAAAGATTACAAACAACTAGCAGTCCACGTAATTGACATTTCAAACATCACTTATCCGCGCGACAAACGAACAAACCCAAATCTTTTCACCCCGCTTCAGCGTCAGCCCCAATACACACAAATACAATATCGCATATTGCAAGACGCTTCCCCTCGATCATTCAGGTTTATATTTGATATATTTGTAAACAGTTTTTTTTTGCCGCCGAACGACACCGGTACATTATATTCCCGCTGGGGTGGCGGGTATCCGTAGGGGAAGTGCGCCGGTTTTCTATTTATAACACCAAATTAATAGTAGGTGCAACACTGCAGCCAGCAATATAGCGGGGCCGTGTTATGGCTTTATGATAAACACAAGTCGGAATGCAAGTTTAGTAGTCGCTAATAAAAGGATGCGATCCCAGCAGTACACGGCGGGGTTTTAATTCTAATACCAATCCTGATATGTGGCTTTTCGTAACAAAATTAGTTATGATCAAAATTGATAAATTGACGCTTAGGTTTGCAAGATAAGTAATAAATATTTTTTAAAATCTAAAAAAACTCAGGCGTTTACCAAGTGAACTGCTCTAATTACCCGTCGTATTACATAGGTCAAAACGGTTGTTCATTCAAAACTCGCATTAAAGAAGATTTTACAAGTTGGTTGAATAAAAATCTAAAACTCCATATCATCATAAATATGTATAACAACGATTGTAATTAAGAATAGACATGACAACAATAAAATTAGGTCATTAATAAATCACATTACTTATAAGATATTCCTCTAACAATATCGAAGAAAGCTACAAACCCGAGGTAATTAAGCCTATTGGGAATAACCAAAATAATTAGAAATTCGACAGTCAAAGACTTAGTAACTAATGTAAGAACACCCCGTATAATTTAATAAAAACCCTCGTGAATTATGTTTATATAGATTAAGAATTTACACCAATCTGAAGATGGCTTTAACAAGCTGAAACCGGTTACGACCAAATAAATTAAAGTAAAAATAAGTTTCGTACTTCTTTTATTATATTATTAAAATGGAATACCAGCATGAATTGTCAGTTTCAAAAGTATGAATATTTTGATCACTATTTTCAAAATTGGAACTGATTTGTCGAGAGTTCAGACTATCCCCATTTATATATTATATTAACGCTTATACTTCTACCTAATAATAACAAACTTCACGTCTGCCCTGAAGACTACACTCTGACGCTCACCGAAATGTTAGCTAAAAAAGAGGAACGCAGGAAAACTGAGGAAAGGCAAAAAATAATCAGGACAAGACAGGAACGATCATCTGAAGCAAATATTAATACTTAAGACGGGTTTTGTAAAGAGTCGATCAAACAAAAAAAGTGTAAACGTGAATGAAGCAAACGGTACGTGCTAAATACAGCGTACAATCCCTTGTGCCTACCTCTGAGGGAATTGTCTAGATTGTTACTTATCTTGTAGTTAATCAAATAATAAAAGATTTGAATTGCAATGGAAATCTTTGTGCAATGATTATTCGCATTCAAATCGAAGTATCAATAATGAGGCTTGGTGCGAATTACAAACACAATCTTTCTAGATTGGAAAGGATTGAAAGGTCAACAGTTTTGCATCACACGTATCAACCCATTTATAATTTAAAACCATTCAATTAATCTCCGCGTCATACCCCAGAAGATTGTCTAACGAATGAAATCGTTAATCTTAATATGTTTTATTCATCGACTGCACTTGGTGTTGTGGTACGACCAAAGTTCACAGAGATCAGCCATAATAGCTAATCATGATGGATTCGCCATTTATGCCGAAGAATTTAATAATTCCCTATTTTATGATACCAATCATTGTAATGTTATTGTAGGTCATGCCATTTTAATGTCACTTTAAAGCGGTATATTGATGTCTTCACCTTTGAAGTGTGGTACTAGATTCGTCGGAATTTCAATTGAAGTGTGTTTAGTTACTGCATTTCGCAGATCGCCATGAGATATGTGGAAACTTTACTGAATCAATCCATCTAAAAGAGAATGTGTCACCCTTGTGATTTTGTATATCCATTAGCAACAAAATTCGATATAAAGTTGCGAAAATAAAAATTAGGATTATGTTTGCTTTGTAGGCAGGTTTTTGCAAAAGAGTACGTAATACACTACTTAAATTGATCGTCGACAGAAATAATTGGCTGACGACTTCAAAAGGACTCCAGATACTAATATCTACAGCCTGTATGTCGGACGAATATCCACAGCTCCTATGTTGATCTAATATCTACGAACTTCAGAGTGTTGACTAATATCTACAGAGCTAAGGTCGGACGAATATCTATGACGGTCCCAGTGTTGACTAATATCTACAGAGCGTAGGTTGAACTAATATCTACAGAGCGTAGGTTGGACTAATCAGCTAAATGTGTCCAATAGTCCGATATTAGGGATTTTTACATACATACTTACATAAATTATATTTTTTAAACTGCATACGCAATATTATGTTATTCCAATATGCTATACATAATTGCAAATCCAACCTCTGCGAGTGCTGTAGATATTCGTCGACACTTTGGTTCTCATAGATATTAGTTCGATTTTATCAGTTTTTGGAATTCCTGTAGATATTAGTAGACGCCTCCCTTAAATTTAGATATATACAATATAAAATTGGTGAATATAATTCTTGATTTCAAAATTTCTCATTATCTCTCCACACACTTTCTTTCTTATTATTACTGCTACTTTTATGAGTACAATGATTAGTTAAATTTTAAGAACCGTTTACGTTATGTTCAGACAAAATTACCTACTGATATTCTATGGACTTACTTAGTACTATGTAGATACTATAACCACGCAATAATTTAATAGTTTATACCTGTAACTTGTATCAAAATTCATAATGTATCGTGTATGTCTTAAGGCGGTAACAACCCTAATAATTTTTGTTTGCTCGAAACTCACATTTTAATCATTTCCGGCGTTATAATAACTTTTTTATTCCGACATAAAACTGGGGATGTAAGTTCTTTGTATTTAAGATTAATAAAAACATACCTTACCATTAATATATTTTACGTATAACGATTTTAAAACTTTAAAACCCGTTTTACAACTGTAAAGTTAGCGGTAAGCCCCAGATTTTATTTTTCTAGATTCTAGATGATGAATTAATAACTTCGGGAGTGAGACATCGAGACACATTTTAAATATTTGTAACACGTTCTTCAGAATTGATTAAAATGAACGCGGCGGAAAGGTCGAATCTCCAGGCCTGCTAGTGTGAATTCGACCGTAAGTTCGTTCAATACGCCGTGCCGTGGGCCTTTACACGCTCCCTTCATTTACGTCGTCAAGATTCCCACATTATTTGTCTTCTTCTTCTTTTCTTTGGTAGGGCAAATTCGACAGTATGTCCGTCCAATACATAGGTCGCGAGTCGCAATTTGTATACACGGCTTCTTTACTTACGTCGTTAAGATTGTCGATATTGTCGCCTTAATAAACACATCGATATGAGCACAGAAGAGATGAGTTTTCACTAAGAGAAAACCAGCAAACTTGTGCTTATCGCGAGCCTCTTTTTGGTGTAACTTGTTTGTGAAGGGTTTAGCAGTTGTCATAAAAAAAAACCTGTAGACTGGGGTAAAATATAATTTGAGAAGATGGATATTAAAATAGGTATTATTTTCAATTGACCACTACAAAATACGCTCCAAAACTGAGCGATGCACATCTCTCGACTCTACGAAATGCATCGCGAGTGTTATTCCAGAGTGAATAACATTCCGAGAAATGCATGTGACGTTTGTTTTATTACACGCATTAGGTACGTGAGCGCCGTCAATGTTTGCTGAACCAGTGTCACTGCACTCGGGCGCACCACAACACAGTCAGAACAAGAGAGCCGTTCTGTGAGATGTCGGCCAACACGGTCTCACAGACCCCATACCCACACAACATACAACACACTGGCAAAGAGAATTAGCACCTCCGATCAAATGGTACCAGCTAAGAACTGAGTCAACTGAACTGGGCCGATATATCTACCGACCACAACGCTAACACTATTCAATTATTTAGAGTAAGGTATTACTCAAAGGCCTGTTGATATTTCAATAGTGAGAACGAATCGAAGGTATATTTACAATTATATTTATTATATACCCAACGTCAATAGCAAATAGTCGGTGTTGTCATGCTGGGCGTATTCCAAAGGCTGTTATTTATTAATTGTGAACCTATCGACAGATTGATATATCCGGAGTGAAATTTACCAGCGTCAAATAAAGGCGCAATCTATTATTGTTTGCTGCCAAACTTTCACACTTGATAAACATTATCGGCGCTGAATCATAATAATATTGTGGGCGAAGGTGTGATGTGCGTAGTATTGTGAAATAACGCAAATAGGGAAATATGCTTGAATAGCCATATTCCATCATCAATGAAGACAACTTGTTCCCCTGGTACAATACGTTATTAGAAAATATTGCTATAAATTGAAAAAAAAACGCGATCAGTAGAGGTGCCTAGTCCACTCCAGCTCCAGGAAATTGGAGCAGGGGTCACGATCCTTAACGTGAGGAACCGACTTAAGAAGAAAGAATTATAAATTACTAGCTGGTTTCCGGCATGCGTTGCTATGCCATTTAATAAAGATATTGTTTCTCCCTGCGTGTCCTTTCCCATTCGTCCCTTTCCCGTTCCCCTTTCACCTCCTCTTTCTCTCTCGCACCCCCTTCCCCTCTCGCGTTCCCACTTTGCTCCTCCACCTTCCCTCTCCCAACTCCAACAACTCCCCCCATTCTTCCGTCCCGCGAACCCCTCTCCCGAGTTCCAATCGCTCCTCCTAGGTTCCCGTCCCCCCTCTCCCGCGAACCCCCTACCCGATTTCCCCTCCCCCCTCCCGCCTCACGCATTCCATACAATCAGTCCCGGTATATTCAGTTTTCAAACAGCTCGCGTGCAATCTATTGCAATTTTTTATACAAATTTCATAATTTCAGAGCTCACCAGTAGTTTTATACAAACCTTACTCTGACAATAACGAACACAAAAAAAAAGAATTATCCAATTTAATTAGTACATACATTTTGGCGATTCATTTTTATTTGTATAGATAGATAGATAATGCTCAATTATAGGATCCGCAAAGATAAGAGCACCAAAGTCCCTGCTCAACTCAAGATCAATAGGGCGTAGGAGCCTGGGAAGACCAAGACTAAGATGGAGCGACAACGTCCTCAAAGACATATCTATCTTGGAGCTCCTAAACTGGAGACAGCTGGCACAAAACTGAGATGAGTGGAGGAAGATTCTTGAGGAGGCCAAGACCCACCAGGGGTTGCAGAGCCAATAGTGATGATAGGACTAAAAAAACACTAGTTTGAGGCGTTGTGTGCAGTTTTGTGAAGCAATCACAATTAATTTTGTTTTATTTTATTTTTTTTTATTTATTTGTTGGCTCGCCAACAGAATATATCACATATAATTATTACATCAGTTAACAATTTTAATACGGTTACAGTGATTATTCCAATAAGAGGTGAGCACACCATTCATCACAACATTCTTAATAAGTTGTAATACATAATAATAAATTAAAGTACATACATAAAACAAGAAGAATCAATAATTACAAAATATATTCACACATGAACATATACATACATTTATACACATTTTATAGGTTTAGGTGAGGAGATCATCAGGGATATGTAAGTATAATTTTCTTTTGAAGGTATCAATTGAATTTGAAAATACATCTAAGTCTTCATGTTTGCAATATTTGTTGTATAACCGAGTCATTCTCGAGGTTGGTTTGAAGAAACTTCTATTAATACGGTAAGTATCGATCCAAAAGGTTTCAAGGTTTCTCGTGAATTTCGGCCTTATATTAAGATTAATTTGATTAATTAAATATGAATCATACATGTTGTTTATGATTTTAAAAAGGGTAATCAAATCTGAAATGTGCCTTCTTTTAACGAGACTTCTCTAAAGTGAGTGAGTCTTTCAGCATAGTTATCTAGATTCCGATGTAAGTACTCCAGATTTGTAAGCTAGTATTCTTAAGTATTTTTTTTGAACAGACTCCACCTTATTGCTATGAATTGCATAGTGTGGGGACCAAATCACGGTGCCATACTCTAAGATACTTCTTACATATGAGTAGTACAAGATTCTGAAGCTACTGGGATTCTAGAACAATTTGGTAATTCTAGTGATAAAACCGAGCATTCTATTGGCTTGATTGACAATGTGTTGGTAATGGTTTCTGAACGTCAGCTTCGAGTCAAGAAAGATTCCCAGATCTCTAATGGAGTCTACTTTTTTCAGGATTTCATCACGGATCGTGTAAGGGTAATCAATTTTATGGACATTGTTCGTGAACGTGATGATATTACATTTGTTAATATTTAATTCCATGGCATTATCTGTACACCATAGAGACAACGTAAGTAGGTCTTTTTGTAAAGTTTCACAGTCTTGTTGTGAATTTACAGGATGAAAGATTTTTAAATCATCTGCATATAATAGACATTTACAAGAAAGTTGTACCGTGAGATCATTTATGAATATAACAAAGAGTAGTGGTCCTAAATGGGATCCTTGAGGAACACCGGATGTGACTAGTCTGGGTGAGGACTCATAACTATTAACTTGTACATATTGACTCCTGTGTGAAATATAAGATATAATCCATCTCAGGAGATTGCCGTGAAAACCTGATCGTTTTAGCTTTTGGATCAGAATGCCTTACTGAAATCAGTATAGACTGCATCTATTTGTGTTCTTTTGTCAAAATTAGTACTTAAGAAATCAACATATTCAATTAAATTTGTGGTAGTGGATCTATTGCAAACGAATCCATGCTGAAGAGGGCTCAAAATATGTTTAAAATGTGTGAATATGCTTTTATACATTAACGATTCGAGAATTTTCCCAAAACATGAGAGTATACTGATTGGGCGATAATTAGAGATGTCGCTTTTATTCCCAGATTTGAAGATTGGAGTGATACGAGCTATTTTCCAAAGATCAGGAAAAACACCTTCTTTGAGAGATTTGCAAAATATAATGTTAATAGGATAAACAAGAGATTCAGCAGAGTTTGATATAAATAATGGTGGGATGGCATCTGGGCCTGGTCCTTTGTTTGAATTTAGTGATTTCATAGCGTTTAATATTTCGGTTCTTGAAATTTCAATATGACTGAGCGAGTAGTTGCTTTCTTGACAATTATTATTTATATTTTGATCTGAAACATCGTTTGTATTAAAAACAGAGCAGAAGTAATCCGAGAAAAGTTCACTAATTTCGTGACCATTGCATGCTACAGTTTCATTTAGGTGCATTATTTTAGGGATTGAGTTAGACATACCCTTAGATTTTGCATAGGTCCATAGTGATTTTGTATTATGATGTAGAGAGTCTTCGATAGAACTAATATAAGATTGGAAGCATTGGTGTATTCCAATTTTTACCCTTGTACGTAGGATTGAGAAACTTTCATGGTCTCTTGGATTCCCAAATTTTTTAAATTTTTTCCTAAGTTTATCTTTTTCTTTGATTTGATGGATAACAACACTTGAATACCAGAGTGGATATTTGTTTTTATTCCTTTTTTTAGGTGTATGTTTCTCTATAATTGGCCAGATACTATTATATAGGAATTGAAGAGACTCATTGCAATTAAGTGTTTCTATTGGAGTCCAGTCGAAAATGGATAATTCTTTATTACAATTAAGATAATCTGTTTTCTTGAAATTGAATAAAGGACGTTCAAGGTTATCATTAAGATTATGCAATGTATTAAAAGTTAGATCTATTTCGATTGGTGGATGGTGCATGGCAATTTTAGAAAGAGCGAGGGCAGGTTGAACATTAAGAGTGAAATCAGAGAGAGCTAGATCAAGTATTCTACCGTTAACATTTTTAATATAGTTATATTGCTGTAAGTTTGAGAAATGTTGAAATTCAATTAACACTGAGGATTTTTGATCACTTATTCCAAATGATTCAATATAAACAGCATCATTATTATCATTAACTGACCATTCAATAGAAGGGATATTAAAATCTCCTAATATTAGCGTATGAGAATTGGCATGTGAATCAACACAGATATCTTGACACCTGTTAATGAATTTCGCAAAAGCATCAGTTGCAATATCTGGTGGAAGATAAGTTGTGCAAATATTTATATATTTTTTATTTGATCCGTTTAACTTAATTCTTACCCAAATATGTTCGATATTAGAGGGTTCATCATATATCTGGTAGGCTACAATGTTTTTCTTGATAGCTATTAACACTCCTCCTCCGTCCTTCTTTCTGGAAGTTAGATTCTCACGGTCTTGTCTGAAAATAATGTATCGTTGGTCTAGCACCTCTGCATCTTGAATTGAAGAATTTAGCCATGTCTCTGTTAAACATATAATATCATAGTTTGAGGAGAGAGCATTAAGAGAAAAATTATCTAATTTGCTTCTAATACCTCTGATATTCTGATAATATAAAGACAGGGCCATTGCGATTGCTGTTGAGGTGTAGGAAAGTGCATATTCATATAGTGTTTATATTTTCTCCAACATGTCCTTGCTGCTTGCCCATATTGCTGGAGAGTTTTCATCTTTTCGAATATAAATTTTTCCATTCCGTAACCACACGAATTTATTGTTCTTCTCCTTGGCTATGTGACGTACTGCTGCGTGAAGTTCTTTGTTGATGGGAGTAAGATGTTCCGACACATATACGGGAGTTTTTCCAGAGATGTCCAGATGTTCACTATGAAGTTTAGAGTTCGGGTTTTTCTTATTATAGTTTTTCACTGCACTAAGTAAAGCGTCTCGGGTATAGCTGCTAGGTAGTTCCACTACAATATTTTTTGGTCGACCAGAATTTTTATTTGATTGAGGGACACGATGACAAGCTAATATCTCTTCAGTCTGAATTGGGAATGAAACTGCGGAACAAAGTTTTTTAAATAAGTTCACTGGGTTTTCGTTAGATTTTTCAGGAACCATTTGTATTTCCACATTATTTTTCCGGTTGAATTGTTCGAGAGAGTCAATTTTCTTCATAAGAATATCATTGTTTGTTTGAAGACGTTGGTTATCGACACATAATTTATTTATTGTTGCCGAATTTTCTTTAGCTTCTTTGTATAAGCGATCATATTCTACTGATAGGAAATCCAGCGAGGTCTTTATTTCGTCGAACATGACAAATTTTTCCTTAATTGAATTCAGTTCCATTGTAACCTTATTCGTAATTACGTCACTGATTTTTTGTATTAAACTGTTTTCTAGAGCTGCTGTCAGTTTATCTAGTTTATCGTCGATGTATTTAGTGTACTGCTGAAGATCATCCTTCTTGAAGGGTTCGACATTTACATTCAAATCGGTTTTTGTGCAGCATGTTTCAGGATTTTGTCTCGCCCGTGTATTCTTCATGTTGTGTTATTGTTTACAAGTACGTCAAAAATGACAACACTGTTGACGAATAGCGAGGCAGATGACAACACTTTGGGCCAATGGGGATTCAAATACCAAAGCTTGTCTACGATGTTTACGTTGTCAACTCGGATTTATTTTCTTGAATTTGATAGATTTTCAAATTACGATATAAAACGGCAAACACTCCGACGTAGATATATAACTGATAAAGATACAAATTCGTTGCCTGGTTTCAACTATTGAACACTTTATGACGTGATTTGTTGCAAATTCTTCTTGTTTAGTTAGTTATATTGAGGAGCGATTTCTCTGTTTGTGTACTTTGACAGGTGAAGCCATAGATTAATAATTTAGTTTTAAGTTCATTTACTCGGCTACACCAAAAATTTGCAAAAGAGATAATAAAGAAAACTTTTCTAAAAATACACTCAGAAAGTGTGGTAGTTATTTATGTAAATGTTTACTATCAATATTTGCAATTTAGGAGGCGGTTTAGGGGTTCGCCTCCCCTGGGAATCAACATTTATTGGATACCAACACTTCTGCCATAGATCATCCCCAAGTGGTTCGCTACGTTTGGTAACTTGGCAGGGGCATCCGGATTCGTGGGGTGAGCTTTGTCTAGTCTTGGCGGCGGATGAGCCTGTCTACTTGCTACGTGTCAGACCGGATTGGGAGAAAATGGTTGAGGGAGACCATTTGGCCACTCCAGCAGGACCCCTTGTTGCACCGCGGTGGGAGGGATGAATTCGTACGTCCTTCACTTTTGGACCCATTGACTCCCGGATTCCTCCCCTCTCCTTATACCTAACCTTCCCAGAACATCCTTTCCTTTAAAAAACAATCCACACAGCATCTCCATATGTCTCTAGGCCTCCTTGGTAGAGCTATTGTAAAATATAAAAAAAATGGATCAGAAGGACGCGGGTTCGAGTCCCGTCGGCGGCATGTATCTTATCTCGCGAGATTTTTTCAATGTAGATGAGTTTTTCAGGCTAATAATTATTACATATAATAATTGAGGGAAATTATTTGCATCAGGGCCTCCCGTGAGGAGTTAACGTAAAAAAATGGTTTATTTTACGATATTACAATATTACATTATCATAAATTTGTTTACATTACTTAAGTTTCGTATAAAATACTAATACAACGTTTACATATTATTCCGGATTTGTGAATTAATCCGTGAAATTGATTTGATTATAACCAGACTCTACCATCAAAACACTTTAATTTAGTCAATCGGAATCCAATAAAAAGTCAATGAGTCGATGTTTGTGTCATGAAAGATCAGTATCTGCGGGGATTAAATAATGTAAAATCGTCTATTAAACAATCCGAAAGAAGAATTCGGTGATAAATTAGACACCTCTCGCGTATTAAAATTCCGTATCACACTTCATCACTTATTATCGTATGGACTATTCGAAACGGTCCGAAATTTGAACACTCGGAAATTGTTGTTCCAGACAACAAAAACAATAAAATACACAAGATAGGCTTTTCAAAAAACATGACGTCGGGTTAGTGTGTAAACCAGCCTACCGCGTAATCAGAAATGTCGTCGTATTCTGAAGAAAGATATTGAAAATTCTTGAAAAATAATTAAGTGCATTTACTGAATACACAATCAATATAGATAACAAAAGAAAGTGTAAGAAAGTCTGCGTCCGGCTAAAACTCAGAAACAAGTCCCGATACGACCATATTTTATGGTGTGGTAGCACTGGTAGCCCTTTATCCCCCATCGATGAAGAAGGTTCTCGTTTTTACCTGAAGGGCATGCTTTTGAAGATATAAGGGCTGGAAGCTTGGCCCTCTAGAAATTTCTAGAATAGTCCAGAACATTCGAGAGTATTCGAGAGCATTCCACAACATTTCTGAACATTCTGGAATGTTGTGGAATGTGCGGGAATAGTCTAGAACATTCGGGAACATTCCAGATTACTGTGTGTAACATTGTGGACCATTCGAAGCCTTTTTTGTATGCGTGGGGCTACCCTTTGGTAGGGGTATATAAAACAAGATACGTCGTGGGTTCGAACGTCAGTTCAATCTCATATCAACTCCCTGAGCGAAGCCGGGTACCCCAGCTTCAGTTTTATGAAGCAACTGACTTTTACTGATACAATAACAGAACTTGAATAAAACCGTGAAAATTAAATTTTTATGAATTGTTAATTTTTTTTAAGCAATACACCTTAGTAAAATTTGGTTCTAGATCATTTAACATGCGCTCTATATCTCGTAAACTTGCCTGATATCGTACATCGTCATCCCATTTGATCGAAATGAAAATGACATAATGATGATGAAACCAGTTCTGCATGCATTTCTAAGCAAAGAATGGTCAGATTTTTGATCACGAAACACGCTCACATCGCATTTTTTGGTATTCTTCTTTA
Organism: Limnephilus marmoratus; assembly: GCA_917880885.1. Taxonomy (NCBI): domain Eukaryota; kingdom Metazoa; phylum Arthropoda; class Insecta; order Trichoptera; family Limnephilidae; genus Limnephilus; species Limnephilus marmoratus. The sequence goes on along the minus strand of OU862924.1, from coordinate 20,988,782 downwards.
TTCTATAGTGATAAAGAATGATAAAAAATGTGTCGTGTAGTAATAATGTGGCTGTAGGTAAATGCAACCACGAAAGAGTACCTATTATTTAAAATTAAGCTTGTAAGAAATATGAAAGATAATTATATTTATGCATAAAAATAATTGGAGTTGATACTGCGAAGAGACAATATCGAAAAGCGTGGGGCTAATTTAGACAGATATTCGTGAAAAAATGTTTATTCATTTGCCATTCATACAAGTCTGCACCAGGATAAACCACACATAGCTATGGACTTACGTGGTTTATCCTTTAGGGTACAGAAGTGTTTTTGAGAGATCGAAGGTCTAATTTTATAGAATTCTTTGGTAGATGTAGTTTCATCTAGTCAAACATATTTCGATGGCAGTAGTTATAAATAAAGTTGAAAGATTCTCGGCCCCAGGGTCTGTTTGGAGGATGATTAATTAAAAAAGAAATTAAATTGGACGGAATTCAAATAATAAGCGTTAGGGCCTGTCCTAGCGGGGTGGGCGGTAATAATATGTTAATTCCAAACGGAAAACGATCAAGGGGTGGCCCATACGAGAAGTAGGTACTTAATGATGATCAAGACGATTCACAACCCTAATATTTAATCTAATGGTGACTTAAAGTGTCATGTTTATTGTAGAAAGAATTACATTATGACGTACTTATTATTATATAGAAAAATACAGTAGAAATATATTTTTTTGTTTATTTGAAAAAATCCATTATTTTATTTTTTTACATGTATACCGCATAAGAGTCCCAATTGCTCCCATCTGGAGCCAGTGAGACTAAGGCATCCCCAATTGGTAAATATGTTATGTGGCTGAAGGTAGTGGGGAGAGGAAGGAGATGGGGAAGATGAAGGTTGGGAGGTACCTGGCTAGTCAGAGCTGGTCACCAAACGCGGTTAAAGCCATTTCAAGCAACGTTTCAATTCTGAATGGTGGTCTTACACCAGGGCGATACTGAGAGTATTTTCCACTCTGGAACGTGCCGCAAATATATCTACTATATGTTATTTTTAATGAATTAAATGTGAAATAACTTAAATTAATCAAATAAAATTTATTTGCTCACACAGGGATTAGATCCCGCGACCTTCCGATTGCGAGTCAAAAGCCTTACCCATAAGCCACGCTAGATCTCATTAAAAAAGTGCGACTATGGCATCTCTAATCGGGGTATATTGCGAGGCTGAAGGGAGGAAATGGGGTAGAGGAAGATGGAAGAATTTCTTAACTATTCAAATCTGGTCACCAAACACGGCTAAACCCACTTTAAACAACTTTTCAAATCTGATTGATGGTCTTACAATAGAGCGATGCTGGGAGTATCTTCCACTCCGGAGCGTAAATATACCGTGGAGGGTTTTTTAGGGAAAGGAAGGAGAGGAGAGTTCTGGGAAGGAAAAGGGTTTAAGGGGTAGGTAGGAATCTGGGGTTCAGTGTGTCCTGGTCATCAGACTTAGACAAACCTCATCCCATGAACCCGGGCACCCCTGCTAAATCACCAAACGTAGCGAACCACTTGGGGTGACCTATTGCAGAGGTGTTGGTTATCCAATAAAGGTTCCCGGGGCGGCGGTACCCATTCCCGCCTCCCAAATTGAAATTTGGAAGGCGGGAATTACTTTATTACCATTACATTAAATAAATATGTATTTTTATGATACGGTACCTACCTACTTATTTTTACGCGTAAAAATGTCGGCTTGTCATACAGTCAGTTTTACAAGGCTCGAAGTACAGCGTTTGCAAAATGTATGAAAATAAATACGCCATGATTTTTACTTCACTTCGAGTTAGGAGAATGAAGGGAATGAATTTATAAAAATCGATATACCAAAATTGTCCGTAACCAAAAAACTGTTGGTTTATATCATCTTTAAAAATGTTTAATGCATTATTTTTTACAGTACAAAATAATAGGTGGGTACTGCGATCTTTAAACACGTCGCAGGATGAGGTAGGGAGTAGAGAGTACCAAGTGGCTGTATTCTATATTGACTGACTCAACGAGAATGTGCCCTCAAGCCGTGGTAGGTACCGGGTGCCTCAAGAACTGTAGGCGCCATCAATCATATTGGTTAATTTATTACCTACTACACGAAGCAGGGAAATTCAGATCGAAAATCCAAATTAGAAAAATCTCAGCTTATTAATTATGCATGGTTCGTTCTTCTTATTGGGTATATTTAAGATTAATTACGAGTTAGTAAAAAAATGGAAAAAATGCATTTTTTATTGAAGTAATATAAATAGGTACCTACCCCCTATATTGTTTTAAATTCTTGTTTGGGGAACGTGCTTAAAAAGACAATTATATAATTAATTAGAGTAAATGTGATATTTAAGAGAACCGGGTGCGCGGCCTTTTTCATACAAAACTTAATTTTGGATTTGGGGTCAAAATACCCAGCAAACTGAATAATGTTTTTTCATTGCAAAGGATATTTTATATATGTATATTTTTTTAATTATAAAATATTGGCACTTAAAGATTATTTTTCATGATTTTAGACGCAATTTTGGCATTTTTTGGGAGTTAATCATATTTATTAAAAAAATATTATTATTGTTGAAAATCATAAAAAAAAATTAAACATTATAAAATAGCATTTCTTTGGGTAGGAATTTTAATTTATATACGGTAAATGTGTGTTAACATTGTAAATCGGTCGTTTGTAATTTGCATTTTATGCCCATCAGAATGCTTTTGTTATTATTTTTTTTTTAAATTATAGTTGCAACAACAAATATTACCATTTTATTAGATATATAATCTATTATATTGAAGGGTGTACATATATCCTACCGGCTATATGTATAATTGCTGATGTACTTACTGATTTAATTAATTACGCGATACAACGAACATGGAAATGACTGTCACTGGCGTCTATTTTAGCTGAGATCTGGGATGAGTTATATATACAGTTAACTATTTATATCTTACTCCAACGTTGCTGGAGACAAGTGTTAATTACATTTAAAATTACTCTAAAGGTTGTGTTAAGATAAGAAAAAATATAGACAACTTATCTAGATACACAAGTAATCGATTCATAATCTGAACAGATTATTTTTTGATAAAAAAGCAATATCCAATCATTTTCTAGAATGTGTAATGTTTTAGAATCCATAAGCCACAAAGAAAGTCAGTTAACAACTAGAACTCTGTTCTTGTAAGTTAAATTAGTTCTCAGGGCGTTAATAAGAATACAACTTAGCTGAAATAACCCATCATTAAATCATGTACAGAAAGTACACGCTTTGAAACTATTTAAACGATTGAAATGCGGGCCCCATCATCACGGCTTATCCTTAAATAGTTAAGCATGGTAACTTTAACTAAAATCTGCGAAATTATATATAATGAATAGCCGCGGCAGCATAATATGAGAGAGTTGGGCGTGACTATTACAATAAACATCTATATTTTCACAAAGTAAGAACGACTTTTCCACAGAATGCGTAGCTGCAAATAATAATGAAAGCATTTCCCAGGTCCATATATCTATTAGGTAGAATATAACACAGATCTGTACTCTTAGGTACAAATATCTCAGTGCAAAAGAGACATTTCATTAAAACAAACATTAAATTTATTCTAGTGTCTTGTATTTTTATAATATCAATGGGTAGATGTCGTAATTTTTCAAGTTTACTAACATTCGAAAAGAAAATGTTTTCTTTTGAAAAAAACAGCAAAAATATTTTCTTTATAAATAAATACTTTCAGCTTTACAAATTCTACATTGTAATTGATTTTTCAAGGGTCTGAGAGTTATGATCATGTAATCTCATTCATATATTTTAAAATAAACTAAATTTAACACTACTAATTTGTCAATAACAAATAAAAATAAAAAAATTGTACATTCACTTACCTCAGACCTAGTGCGAGGTAGGTTATTTAGGGCATCCAATTAAAATATGTATATAGAACATAACTTTTTATAGGTAAGGGTTAATAAGAGTTCACCTATGACGGCCTCCGAGGTCAAGGGGTAAGGCTCTCAACTTAGAATCTGGAGGTCGGAGTTCAAATTAAAGTAATTAATTAATTTCATTTTTAATTATGAAATTAATTAATTACAAATAATATTATATACACCTTACGGGACATACTTGACTAACTTTAACCATTGATTCCTGACATTATTTGGAGTAAAAAAAGTAAATGAAATTTTGGTCTCCGGTGACATTTTTTATGTTTTTTTTTTTTCTACAAAAACATTAAAAAAAATGGTAGTTGTTGAATAGCTGGAGGCGGGGTAAGGGGTTCGTCGGACACCCGGCTGAGTGACCAATGACGAGATGCGGAAGAATTTTTTTTTTGTTCGATTTTAAAGGAAAAATTTTTGAAAAAAAAAAAGTCGTCAAAAAAAGTCACCGGAGACCAAAATTTCATTTACATTTTTTACTCCAAATAATGTCAGGAATCACTGGTTAAAGTAAATCAAGTGCGTACCTTAACACCTGTATATACATGCATATAATATTTGCCTCACGATGAAGATCGCCCTTATGAGAGTCCACCATTCAGAATCGATGCTTGAAAGTCTGGTTTGGTGTCCGGATCTGAATAGCCAGGTTCTTCCTCGCCTTCCTCTTTCTCTCCCGACTAAATTCAGCCTCACAACATATCGCGATTGGGGATGCCAAAGTCTCACTCGCTTCATAGCAGTCGGGACTCTTAAGCGATATTAAGTGCATTCAAATAAAAACTTTTCTATTCATCCCAACGGGTGCTCGTTGCTAACCCCGATGTAGCAAAGACAGCTGCTTTTTTTAATTGCAAAAGGGAGCTTTTCCTTGTGATTACTAAGGCGGATAACCTGCTAACTACTTATTTTGAAAGTGATGCATTGTCTTAATCGGAACCAATAACAGTGAGCGCTTTGCGGAGGAGGTGTGTGAATAATTGAACAAGTTGAACGTATTTGCGAAAAGGTTAACGGAGAACAAAAGCTCGGGGTATTCTACAATTTCTACATGTTTGGAGGTACGTTGGTATTACATATATACATTTTGTGATCTACGCGCGCAAGTATTTGTGAAGCGCATTATTGCCGAGAGGAACAATCAGTCATTCGGTTCATTATTCATTGTTGACTGGGAACATCTCACCCCTCTTTTCTGTGTGTAAAAACCAAAATCAATTAAACAAACTATCAAATGCTTTCGGGTTCCAAATATAAACTAGTCAAGAGTGGGTACGTATAAATCTAATGTTTTAGTTGATCCATATCTCAAAATTTTCAGAACATCAACTAAATCGTGGCGAAATTTTGGTGGAAAACTTGAAAATAAATTGTTGGGTTATTCGAACCCCGGTAAAGTACATCTACAGAAATTTCGTGTTCCTCGCACTCATCATAGTTGGAGCTCTTTAAATTTGAGTAGATACGCTATAACATCGATGAATTTATCAAAGCTCATGTTGTATTTAAATACTAATTTCTGTTATGATTCTGTCTGTAAATCCGGTTTAATGAACTCTCTGTATCATGGATTTGCGTTGAATTTAGTTGTCATTTTCAAAATTGGGACTAAAGGGGTATTTCCACAAACAAGGCATTCTGTTGAAAATATACGGAATATTTAAAGATCATTTTTCTGATTTTAATCATCCTACTAAAAGTGTTTTTTTTATGTTTTCATTCAATATTATTGATTTTAAAAACGATCTAAAACTGACAAAACCAAAATAGCCCGTGATTGGCAAATCGGATTGTGACGTCACAAGCGTCGCTCAGCTGGGCCAGCATAAATAAACACCGTCAGTGAGGGTCCGCGCTCATGACTTCACAATACAGCCCCGCCTCAAAATATTGTTTTACCGTAATTCAAAAATGGGAAACTTAAAAAAAAACTTTCAACTGTTGAAAATTAATTCGTCAATAAAAAAATAAAATAAAAATGATCTAATCATCGTAATTTTTTGCTTATTTTTTTAAGCATTAAAAAAACGTAGAAATCCCCCTATTGTGAGAACAATTGAGACAGTCAATAAGGTAGGTAAAATTATTATTTTTTGATTAATAATTCCATTTTTGATATATATATGTCTAAATTTTCAAGTTTACTAAAACTAAGCATATTCGTTCGAATGGTAAATTTTAGATCGTCTAAAATTGACAATGTTTTTGAAAGGCAATGATATTGAGACAAATATTTTTATCAATAAATACTTTCAGCTTCATAAATCCTACTATCATAATATCCTGTATAGTAATAAACACGTAATCAGTAACCCTACAAACAAAATAATAAGTATCGCACAGAAGATTATAATTATCCGAACACATCGGACTTAAGATGACCATAGAAAATCCGCATTACCCCACACGGATCTAATGAAGCGAAACGATACAAAGAGAAAATAATTGTCTCCTACGGACTGGTCTATTGGTATCAAAGGGATTCAGCGATCTAATTTCTTTCGCGGGAAATCTCTCAAAGGGCGAAATGAGACAGACACGCCCGATTGGCGACACACTTCGCGATGAGAAGACCGATTAAGCGGAAGCGGTGGGAAGAAGAAGGCTGTATTGCTGTAATGTGGTAATAAGGGGGTAGGGGGAGGTGGGCGGTGTCCGGATTAGTGCCCCAGGACGGAAGGAAGGGGTGAGGAATCGAAACTCCTCTTAACTTGGACCTAAAAACTGATCGCTACTTTTATACATCACCAAAAAATTAATGCTAAATTAGTATATTCCATTAATCTTTACTACGAATCGATTTACGTTATGAATACAAAAAATAATCCTTTGATAAATTTAAACTTTTCCTAACGTTTCCATCGGATGGAATTAAAATAAAATTGTTAATTAAGTTATAAAAAATATAAGCGTAAACTCCTAAAAAAAATATTTTTTTATTAAAAATGTACGAATGCATTTAAGAATAAATGTAATTTTGTGACTGTGACAATTTCGTTGTTATAAAATTATTCAAAAAAATAAACAAATAACACATATGATGAAATTTAAAATAAAAAATTTAACATTGTAAAAAAGCGTTTTTGGGCCGAAATTTTAAGTTCCAACGTAGATCAGTCGATTTCAATTTTAAATTCAAACCCATCAAAATGCTTTCCTTAACTATATATTTACATTTTTATTTTATATTTCAAAATATTTGCAATTGGTTCGACCAAATATTAAAAAAAAATATATAAGATTAAATGGTTTCCAAATAATTGCGTAAGTTCAAAGAGGATCCTTTAATGATCTACAGCGCCCTTGGTGGTGATTTTTCACAAAAACGGCGCTATATAAATCATCCAAGTATTATTATATATTATAATTTAAATTATAAACAAATAAAGCAGCACATACTCGTAGGAGGCACTGCTGAAAACCAGCTGCATTCTAGGAGAAATCCCGAATTGCAGCAGAGCAGTGACCTTTTCGTCAATCAATAAAAAATAAACAAAATGCGTAATATTGTAAAAAATCTATTGATGAATAAACGATTTATTATTATTATATCCGTCCTAACCTTTTGAAAAAAAAAATATTCAGTTTCGTCGAGTATTGCGGTCTCAAATTCAAATTCAGGTTTATTATAAAAAGGCCGCACAGACGTCCCTTGAGAAACTCATATTTTCGTTGCTAAACTTTTAAAATCCCGATCTTGGCCATTATTATATCTTCTTTAATCCCTCAGATGGGGTATCTTGTATCCCCTCCCCACTCCTTTTCTCGGCCACCGGACCTACACTAACTAGAAGTGGTAATCCGCGCCTTTTACCGGAAATAATCGCAACTAAGCCCCGGGGCCTTTGTAGCGGTATGGCGCCCCACTGGACTGCCCGTGAATATCTGTGGAAGTGTTTTATATTGCCAGCAAGTACCTATCTACCCAACTGCCCACCCTTCTTGATTTGACGACTGCACCTGGAAAACCCCTGTGACACAATTCCGATTGCGTGACGCTTGAGTGAATCGAAGATGAATTTTGAAGGCAGCTGAGGTTTTGATTTAACGAAACTCAATCCAAAATCTGGAAATAGAAAAATCAGAAAAAGATATTGGCACCTCTGGGACTTGAACCCTTATAGTCGAAGTATGATGCACTTAAAAATGACAGAATCGGATATCGATACCTTGCGCAGTGGTTAGCGCAGTGACTAGGAAAGCCGAAGGTCTCGAGTTCGAGCCAGATTTTCGATTGAGTTTCGAGGTTTTTATAATTTAACGATTTAAGGTAGGTACTTGAAATCAGAGCGTTTTTGGATGAATCAAAGATGGTTAATTTTGAAGGCAGCTGAAGTGTGGGTGAGGTGAATAAATAACTAAAAGGCTAAATTAAAAGCTTATTGAGATCGATAAATCGACGAGCTTTTGAATCGTGGATTTATACGCATATCCTAAAAATTCCGTAGAGATCTATCTTCTGCTTTATAGTTAAGGCTCTGCAACCGGGCCCGAAAAGAAGAAGATGGAGAGATACGAAATTACGAATGTTGGAGGAGAGAACATTTACAGCGACAAAATCGATGCGAAAATTGCGAAAATGTTAAATAAAAAAAAATGTTTAAAATAGAACAAAAATCTCGCGGGCATTATCTTAAACAGCACTTAAAGAAACACTGTGAATTTTTCATACATATAACTTGTAAAATAACTGAAACAAACGTGTTAATAATAATTTTTGGAGCATACTTTGCGATTTTTTTCTATCGAAGGAATTTTATATAATTTAGGTTTCGGCGCGGGCAAAGTCTAGATATTATCTTCAAGAATAACATATATATTTTTAAGAGCTTTAAAACTTATCGTGTTTAAGGGAAATATGTAATAAATCGGTACAAATCCAGGTTGCGGGCCCTTAAGATAATTTTATATTTATTTTAAACATTCGAAAGGGTACGCGGCCGGAAGCGGTTGACGGAAGTCTGACGTAAAAACGGACATATTATCAACATAATATACGTGGCTTTATTTTAAAAAATGAGCGTTTTTACGCCAGCTTTTTTGGCTAAAAAAAGAAAAAACTTTATATTACGCGGTAAACTATTTCAAACGTATTGGTAGAAAAATAACCCAATTTACACATGTATCGATATGTTCATTAACTAACTAACTAACCATCACGCCATTTCCCCGCAGGGGTAGGCAAAGAGGACGGACCGCCAAACAACTCAATCTTGGCATACACTCCTTGCCTCGTTCACATTCAAACATCGTCTCATACACGCTCTTCTGTGTTTATTATGTTAGGGAACGTACCCATACTACGTGACCTCTTCGGGGGGGGTCTTCAAAATGTCACGCTTGGTACAAATGAGCGGCGGTTTGCTTAGGATTTTGGTCACCGGGGGAGGGGGGGGGGGGGGTTAAAAATTGCAAAAAAATTGGTCACGTAGTATGGGTACGTTCCCTTATTATTATTACTACATATGATGTCGGTACTTATAAGCTTTACCAATTTTTGTAAACTATGTACCTACCTACACACGTAAAAGCCCAATGGGCGTGTAAAAAAATAAAAATAAAATACTGTTAAACTGTTGATGTACAACCATTCCGTTAACACGTGTGGGTAGTGGGAAATTTGTCGAATTTATTTGATCTTTTAAAACTATCTGTAGTATCGCTATTTCCATTTGTACAATATGGTAAATACACGTAGAATATGTCTAGAAAGCAAACAGCGTCACTCATTCAAAGCATTCATTCTTGAATGGCGGTTAGGTCATTCTGACACTTGGAAAAAAGCCGGAATCAATCTCAAAATTGACGTAAAGCATTATCAACCTTCTGTTAATAGGTGATCTCATACAACTCATATCATGAAGACAAAAAGCACTGATTCACTTAACTAACATTAAAAAAACGTGTATTTAGCTATTTTTTCTACGTGTGCTTCCGTTAATACATAACAAGTAAATCAAACATCTGTACGTATTGATAATAATCCACACAATTTTTTGCTACTTCGAATATCTCAATCGTAATAAAACATGGCAATATAAAGGAGGCGTCTACCAATATCTACAGGAATTCCAAAAACTGAAAAAATCGAACTAATATCTATGAGAATCAAAGTGTTGACGAATATCTACAGCTCAAACTGTTGATTTATATCTATGAGAACCAAAATGTTGACGAATATCTACAGCACTGGTAGAGGTTGGATTTGCAATTATGTATAACATATTGGAATAACGTAATATTGCGTATGCAGTGTAAAAAACTTAATTTATGTAAGTATGTATGTAAAAATCCCTAATATCGGACTATTGGGCACATTTAGCTGATTAGTCCAACCTACGCTCTGTAGATATTAATCAACACTCTGAAGTTCGTAGATATTAGTTAAACATATGCGCTGTAGATATTCGTCAGACATACGGGCTGTAGATATTCGTATCTAGAGTCAATATAAATACTATTTGTACCAGAAAGGACCAAAGGAACATTCATCCCGCCGTCGGTGGTTTTTTAATATTGTTTTCCCATTAATAAAACATATAAATGATCTGAAAGGAATCCTTCGGAAGGGCAGGGCCCCAATTCAGCGCCGACACAAATCAATTTTTTAATTAATATTAAAACATTTATAGAATGAAATAAAACAAAAATGAAAAGCGGGTTAGGTGACGGGTAGACGTGCCGGGCCATCTGATTTGTGTGCTGTGGTTACGTTCTCTACATCCAAACTGCTAATATGCCGTAAATAAACCATATAATATATTATATGATACTAGTAGTTTTGTGAACAGTAGACCTCGTTTCTATCAGGCTTCTAATATTCTCTCAGTTATTCAATCAAAACCAAAATTTCTTCTGAAATCGTATGACTTTAAGTTGGTTCTTTACTTAATAATTATAAATCAGATAATATATTTTACGTAGCGTTATTTTAATTTTAAAAAAAAAAATATACAATTTGTCTTAAGAAACGTCAACCTGTTTCAAAATAATTCTTTTGTCAAACTTTCTACAGGCAGGTAGGGACCATAATACTTGCCTAGATGCCAGATTTATTGTATCATATTTTCCGAAATATTCAAATAATCAACGATTAGTAACAACAATATATTTTTTTTTACTTTTTCCAATGGTTGTTATTATCTATTATCTTTTGTTGTTAGCAACAATTGAAGGCTAAGACATTTGTTAATTTTGATACGAAATAAAATAAAAACATACAGTCATGAAAAACATTTGTTGACCGGTTGGGCAAGGGATCGTGAAACTACGCACTTAGCGTTGTAGAGAACGTAAACACTCTTAATCTCATACAATAAATTTAAAATTTTGATTTCTTGTTGCATTAAACATAACCGCCATCGGAATGGGGATTATTCGAAATGCCCATAAAAATATCAAATCTATCAAGTTATAAAATAATATGCGGTTTAATTACAAAAATTCCCGGGAACAGATTAGTCACGGAGTGGGTAGTTAGTTTTATAGCCGAATAATAAATTAAATATTTTGGAGAATCATTTTATCGGTCGTAAAAATATGTAGCATTAAAGTTTCTTTTATGCCAAATAATAACACCATCCGAAAACCGCATTAATGTACTAAAACGCATTAACTAAATATGATTTGTGGCCGACATTCGTTAGCTCTATCATTCAGATTACTTATTACATACGACAAATTTTATGAAATTAATTACTTCCACACAATTTCGTCATGAAACCTAAGCGATTATTTGGAATTAGAAGTCAACGAAAGCGACCGGCAGTCCACTGTGGAGAAAGGCTATCAAACCTAACGTGGAGAGAGGTAAGGCTCTGCAACCGGGCTCGAAAAGAAGAAGATGGTGAGATACGAAATTACGAATGTCATAGGAGAGCGCTAACATTTACAGCGACAAAATGGATGCGAAAATGTTTAATAAAACACGACTCGTATAAAATAGAGCAAAAATCTCGCGGGGGTTGTCTTCAGCATTAAAAGAAACACTGTGAATTTTTCATACATACAGCTTGTAAAATAACTGAAACAAATGTGTTTATAATAATTTTGCGATTTTTTTCTATCGAGGGAATTTTATATAATTTGCGTTTCGGCGCGGGCAATGTCTAGATATTATCTTCAAGAATAACATATATGTTTTTAAGAGCTTTAGAACTTACCGTGTTTAAGGGAGATGTGTAAGAAATCGGTAAAAATTCGGGTTGCGGGCCCTTATAATGTCGAATAAACAAAGACTAACGATATCTGAGAAGTAGGTAGTGATGCGTAAATTCCCGGATATGATTTTTTTAGGAATATTTCCGAAATTTGAGAAGTGAGTAGTGATGCATACATTCCCGGAGATGATTTTTTTAAGAATATTCTCGAAATTGCAGGAATTTCTTCTAAATTTGGGATGCAGGTACCGCTGCCCCGGAAACCATTTATTGGATAACCAACACATCTGCCATAGGTCACCCCAAGTGGTTAGCTGTGTTTGGTGACTTATCAGGGGTGCCCGGGTTCATGGGGTGAGATTTGACCTATCTTGGCGGGGGATGTGTCTTCCCACAAACTGGTTGGTAGGCCGGATTGGGAGAGACCTTTTAATCTCTCCAACAGGACTCTAGGAACCTCGCCTTAGAGCAGGACTTCCCAACCAGGGGGGCACGCCTCCCTAGGGGGGCGTAGAGAAATGTCAGGGGGGGCGTAATAGGTACGTTTGCATTTCCGAAAAAAAATCTATTTGACTCGTAGGTAAATTAACTGTTCCGAATTGCCATTCAATCGCTGCTATACAAGTTTCGAAAACTCACAACACACTTGCTTGTAAAATTTAGTTTTAAGTTTATACCTAAATTATGATGGTTTAGTTGTAAAGTAGGTACTAATGGGTTCATATGCGAACTCCTTTTATTCCACAAGTATGTAATTATTTTTTTCATAAGTTCGTTCGTGTTAGATATTACAAATGATAAATTCTTCTTCTTTCGTATGGTGGGGGGTCAGAGGGGGACATCTAGGTCTGCGAGCCAGTCTAGGGCCTCAGGCGTTGCCCTGTGGACCTCGTGATAAATAAATGTTTATTTTATAAAATTATTTAGTTTTGTCAACAAATTAAGTACCTAATTGTGTCATTTAATCCATAATAAATAAATATATTGTTTTTGTATTGTACCTATTTGAAATTCAAATAAATAATTTAGTTAACTTATAAAAATTGTCTTTCTTATTTTTGTTCAAACTTAATTAAGGGGGGGCATGAAAATATTTTTTTTTCGTTCAGGGGGCTCGGCGAAATAAAGGTTGGGAAACCCTGCCTTAGAGGGAAGGATAGATTCTATGTTCGTCACTCCTGGAATACTGACCTCCAGATTCCTACCCACCCCTAACACCTTTTTCCTTCCCAGAACTTCCTCTCCTTCCTTTCCTTAAAAAGACACTCCACAAAACCTCTAAAGATGACAAAGTACCTGAGGGAAATTATTTTCCTCAGGGCCTCCTGTGTGGAGGTAGTGTAAAAAAAAAAGAAAAAAATCAAAATCAAAGAGTACAGAGCACACATTTCACTACCGCTAATTTTCACTTATCTCCTTCACCTTTCGCACACACTTCCAGGTCCTAAAAGCAATCGAACACCACAAACTCGACAATCGAAGTAGCCGAGTTTGAATAAAAATAAGTAATACAACTATTAAATTAGTAATAAATTTCGATAATTTATGGCATTTAAATGAATCTGTGCTTTTATTTGTTACATGAGTCTGGAATGACCGTGATTATTTTTTATACCTTCCGAGGCAGTTCTTTGGGCGGTCTCGTCCGAGGATCCTCCGTTTTACCTCGTAAAACATTCAAGTCTTTTATAGGTGATAGAAACACCGCTCCATTAACGGGCCACGAACTCAAACTGGCCTAAACGCCAACATGATTATGGCTACTTAACATGCAATCATATAATTAATGAATACGAACATGATTAGGTTCATCAATCGATTAAAACGGGTACCCATTTGCGTTGAGTGTATTTTAAAGGTGTTGAAAATTGTACGGGTAAATTGATTTATGAATTCGTTTGTCTCTTGTAACTTTGATATTAGTTTTTGTTTCTTTTATATATTTAAATTATTTAATTTATAAAAGCAGTTTATCTATAAATAATTTCTGCATTGTAATTTATTATTACGCGAGACAGCTGTTTCGCCTTATGAAGACATTATCAAACTATGGCTAAGCCACTTATTACAGACTTATATTATTTCTAGATAGGTACTAACTAACTAACCATCGCGCCGTTTCCCAGCAGGGGTAGGCAGAGATGACGGACCGCCAAACATCCCGGTCTTGGCACACATTCTTTGCCTCGTTTACATTAATACAAGGTCTCATACATTCTCTTCTATTATTCTGACTCTTGACATGGCCCGACTGGTATCTGATTCACTTGGTCGTGCCATGTCTTTCTTGGGCGTCCTCGACTTCTTCTACCATTCACATTTGCGTCATATACACTCCTTTCCTCGTTCATTCGCTCTACATGCCCAAATCATCGGAGTGTTCCTTTCTTGATCTTACTCATTACGCTTACATCAGCCTTGCATTCTTTGCGGATTTCCACATTTCTCACACGATCATACATGGTTTTACCACACATACGCCTCAGGGATCTCATTTCTACAGCGTTCAGTCAACTTATTGCTGTCATTTTTATTACCCGTGTTCTTATTGATTTTCAAGTAAAATGTCGGAAATTATTAATTGTTATTACCCTTTTAAAGTGTTCCCAATTACCGCATTACCACCATTCAGAATTGAAATGTTGTTTGCAATGGCTTTAGCCGTGTTTGGTGACTAGATCTGAATAGCCAGGCACTTCCCCACCCTCCTTTTCTCTATCTCATTCCCATCCCCACAACCTTCAGCCTCACAACATACTCCAATTCGGGAGGACATAGTTTCATTGGCTCCTGGTGGTTGGGAGCAGTCGGGACTGAAAATCTATATACATATATATATATTAGAATTCATAATAGTACTGTTAATACAAGAAAAATCACCTCCAGGGCTTTTCACAATTAATAAAAAAAAAATAGAAACAAAATTTCTCTATACAAATCTTAATACATGGACGTAATGTTCGAATAACCATTCAGTGACTATCATTACATAGTATAAAATGAAGTCGCTCAAAATGTATGTGCGTGTTAATCTTTTAAACGACGCAACGGATTTTCTTACGGTTTTCACCAATATATAGAGTAATTGAAGGGGAATGTTTATTTATATAATACATGTAAATTTTATTAGAGAAAAGCCGAGAAATTCAAATAAAACATATTTTTGTGCGAGTTAAAATGGCTGACGGGCCGTACTATAGTCACTTTTGAAATTCGTTCTCCGGAAGAAATTGGAAAATAGATGTCTTAGAGTAAGTAGGTATTTTATTTTCCCTTTTCAAATATCCAGTGTTGAGTTAATTAGTTTTAGAGAAAAGCCGATAAATTCAAATATTCAATTCAGGCAGCGGGCAGCTGGCAAGCGGGTGGTGTGGATTTTATGAAGATTGGGTAATGGCGTTGTGTTTTGTTAGCCACAGCAACGTGTGGCCGGGTCTGCTAGTTACTAGATAAAATACCTAAATATAACAACAATGTTGCAATTTATGAGTATGATAATATATTGTGTGCAAGATGACACATTACTGTATTATTCATATTATATTAATAATATGCACTTTGATTATATTATATATTAACACCTATTAAGCAATATTAAAAATATACAAAGGTACAAAAAAAAAGAAGCGGTATAATTACAACCAAGCCGATAATTTAGAAGAAAAAGTCTAGATTTAAAAGTATCTTCGTAGTTTTTTCTAATTAACCTTTAACATTTTAACTATTAATTTTCTAACTTAACTTTTTCTTAATTATTACCCCCATCAATATATTCAGAAATATTATTTCACTAATATGCAATAATTACAATTAGAATAATTTGCAGATCCAATAATAACGACAACCTAATAAAAAAATACATTCAACTGAGCTTGTTCGGATATTATCATAGAGTCATAAAACTGGCGAGACGAGAGATAAATGACTAAGAATACCTGAGTATTTCCATCTCTTTCTTACACCCATTGAAATGAGTCAATCACATAAAACAATTAATAGTAAAAAGTTTTAAAAATTTACCTCAGCCAGGCATCGGAATGTGTTGTCGTCGAACATTTTGGTTTTGACGTTATCACTGGGATCATTCCAACCCATTTTGAAAATGATCCCAAATGTTCATTAATCGAAAAATCGATACAAATTATTTTCACAACGATATTCACTGGGATTATAAACTGTTCACAATAATAATAAATTAAAAAAACGTAATCAATTTTAATATATTTTTTACTTCCGGAATCAACTCGTAAAAAGTTGGCAATCGTATTATGGTTGCTAAAAAGCTTAATTGCTTCGCGCTCGACCACGTGCTCCCACCTGCACACCTGAGCACAAACTGATCCCCTAATAGTGTTTGTAAATCAAGAAAGGTATCATAAAGACTGCATTACTTAGAAACTAAGGGTTCGGGTGCATTTACCTCTAGGGGCGGCGGTACAATCTGCCCCTAGCCGAAAGGGACGTGTCCGAATGGAAAATACCAACAAATAAGCAATAAACGGC
This sequence comes from Limnephilus marmoratus, assembly GCA_917880885.1. Taxonomy (NCBI): domain Eukaryota; kingdom Metazoa; phylum Arthropoda; class Insecta; order Trichoptera; family Limnephilidae; genus Limnephilus; species Limnephilus marmoratus. The sequence continues at coordinate 20,972,161 of OU862924.1, read as the reverse complement.
CAATGTTGTCTCCAACGTCAGATTTCTCCACAGCCATTGTTCCATTTCATATTTCCGAGCATTAATGCAACAGAAGACGCATCCCAGAATAAGAAGTCGTAAATTATGGAATTGAAAACGATGCCTTCATGGCCAGTGGCCAGTATCATAACATAATAAGGAATTCTGCGTAGTCCTACCAATGAGAGACATTGATATCCATAACTCAAATAAAAATTATAATATTTGGATAATTTGTGAAAAATGGTGTTTGTGGAAAATCACCACAAAGGCGCTATACAAATATTACTTCAGGCTATATTGAACTGTTTACAAACAGAAAAAGAAAACATACTTACCTTGCAGGTCACTCACTCAGATAAGCACACTTTTATTAGGTAGTAATTTAAGTTTGGATACCTAGATGCGACTTTGCACGCAGAAGTCTATGTATGTATGTATGTATGTATGAAAACACTGGACATTGAATGATTTAACATTTGCCATTTTACCTTCCATTAATTATCATTTATATTATATTTATTATAAGATTTGTTGCAAAATTAGAGTTATGTGAGAAAAATATTAATAACAATATTTAGCTGATTTGTATAGCGCCGTTTTTGTGAGAAAACACCTCAAGAGATATTTATAGTATATCCGTGGCATCTACAATGGTTATCACCCTAGATTTTGGTTGTTTGATTTGAGATTAGCAGAGTTATCGACACGATTTTTTTAATTTAAACAAGTTCAGTCCGTTTAAAAAAATATTAACGATTTACGACCTTGTTTTTTTTAATGTACGACTGCTGTCGTTCTGACTGTTGTCCTGCTGCTGAGAGCTCCGTTCAAACATTTAAAAAGTAACACAACTATCAGTAGCAGGGGTAATAAGACATTTGCACACAGTTTAGTAATTGTATGAATTGAATGATACCTCAGCTATTGTTGGCAGAACTATACGACATTGGTACAAACAAGATACTTCAAGGTAATCGGCATAAACACATTATTTGACAATCTTCAGGCACATTAACAAAATGTTATTGTTCATCGAATAATACAAACTCTAGCGTTTTTTATGATACAAATTCTTACGATTTCATTTTTCATTCTTGATTATTAGGTAAAAACATGTTTTTATGCCTCGTAAATCACCTGTGTCGTTTATAGTACGAAATATTTTTACGATTCTCCTATAATTTGACCACACCGACAGCAAATTAATACGTTTTATAGGAAAATAATAAAATTACAGACGTAATTTTTTATGACGTGATTAGACACTATCGAATGAACTTATTTTCTGATTGCAAAAAAATTAAAATGGATTTACTAATCCTTATTGGGGACACCTTTCAAAAAACATTAAAATAAATTTATGTCGAATATTCCCGAAATACAGTGAAACCATCTAGGCACGTAATCATTGGCCACACCCGATAGCCAGATATGCAGGTAGTTAGGGTGCCTTGATTCGACCATTGCAGTTTAACAAAAGATTACCAAAATTAATTTACACTTTCCCAAAGATACCTGCAATTTTTTTGTCTAGTTTACCGCTATCTCTGAGATGGGATGGCCTACCAATATATTGTCTTCTGAGAATTTGGCTGGTGAATCTGTAAATATTCTTTGTGGGCGGCAATTAATGCATAATTGTAATAATGACTCAGATAACCATCCAGTGTAAAATTGACTCCAGTAACATAATCTATATTAATAATTACTCTAGATAGGTGAATTTTCTTAAATACTTTTTTTTAATTAACCAAGATAGACACAAATACTTTTTTTTTGGTATCTAAAACAACCAGTTTGATTATTGTTCCGATATGGCAGAAATTAAATCTAACTAACTAACTATCACGCCGTTCTCTGCAGGGGTGCCTACCCCTGCAGAGAGGACGGTCCGCCAAACAACTCGGTCTTAGCTATCTGATTCACCATGTCTTCCTCCGGTGTCCCCGACTTTTTCTACCATTAAGATTTGCGTCATGTATTCTCCTTACACTTCTTCCTTCATTCTTTCTACACGCCTAAACCATCTAAGCGTCCCTTTCTTAATCTTACTGCTTTGCATTCTTTGCGGATCCTCACATTTCCCATACACTCATACACGGTTTTACCACACAAGCGCTTCAGGAATCGCACTTCTATAGAATTCAGTCTACTTTCTTGCTTACTCTGCCATCTTTCTGAACATTTATAATGAATTTAGTTTGTATTGTAACGTTCAGCATACTAGCCTTTCAAGCAGTTGATTGGGGTTCGATTCTCGATCGAGACATTTTATTTTATTTATTACCTAGATACATACTTTCAATTTTTTTAAATATAAATTTGTTATTTTTTATCCCTTGTTTTTCACGGGTCTGCGCGATGAGCACAACACGTCAGGCCGCCGCGCAGAAAAGTAAAGACCGAACGCAAGATAACGGTTTACACCGCAGTTCACTGTGAGTCTTTTACGTGGCGCGCTCCGAAGTGCACTTGTGGCTTGTAAGGGTGGTATTGAAAATAACGTTCACAACATTGAAATATTAAACTGATCTTTACCCGATCACGCCTGACATTAAAAAAAAACATTTATGTCTACTTCGCGTTAATTAATGCGTATTAATCTTCCCTATCAATTAACTACCTTTTTAAAATGTACCTGTCTCTTAGTAGCGCATGTGTATTTAGAAAATCGTTAATATACACAAAACAAAGCGCCATAGAGAAAGTTAATACGAATATTAGATAAGATTAAAAATTGATAACATTTCCGGCCGAAATGGTAAATAATTTTAGAAATTCCAATTCACTATTTTTAAAGCTATCTTCTTGTATTTTACTTTAAAACATGTATATGAACGATAAACATAGCTTTCTTACTTATGTATTCAGACACAGATGAGAATTAAATCGACAGGTTCATAAAATTTCATAAAACTTCATAAAATTGCCATAAAACTTGATTTCTATAAAAAAAAAATTGCTAACTGAATTGTCTAATGGCCTTACATTTTAATACAATTATCAATTTTCTATACGAATGAATTTCTGGTTACTCCATTAAATTAGGTATGTGTAGGTACTAAATTACAAGACAAATAATCCGCTCTAATCGGCTAACTAATTAGGATTAAGCGTACAATCCCAAAGGTGTCAATTTACAACCCCAATCGACCAAAATAATTAATATTCACGAATAACAATATGGGTTATTGAATGAAAGTAATGGCAGTAATAAAATAATGGATTTACCTACATTATTATCGGTGGGGTATTTGAACCCTTGAACGAAACAAGTTCTAGGAATTTAGTGTCACTAAAATTCATGAAAACCAAGTAGTCCTTTTTTAATGAACGTCGATAGGTAAATTTATAAATTTCTGAAAGGTTTACTTGATATAAAATTGCATCAAATACAAAATATCATTTTTCTTACTCCAAACTTGCTAAAAATGGTAAATAAATAATGTGATTTTGATCTGCAATACAAATGAGCGCCGGGGCCATAGGTTTTTGGTCACCGGGGGGGGGGGGGGGGGGTTAAAAATTGCAAAAAGTTGGTCACGTAGTATGGGTACGTTCCCTTACTTTGGTAAATAAAATCGTACCAAGGTTAATTCATTCCGCGGGTTGGGCGTAATTTGTTGGTTAGGATAAGTTCCGCTTCAGGTTATTTAAGTTTATTTCGCGGGTTGTGCTAAATTTGTCATGTATACCATCGCTCAATTTGATTGTCGATGGCGATACTGTACTCCCAATCATAATCGACAAGTTTTTGAACTTTCGAAATTTAACTCGTCTAAACTTATTGATCTTTAAATGACTTTAAAAAAATTTCTTCAAATAAGAATCCTGTAATGTAATCTCCAATAAATACGTAGTTTTCTCTTCGACACGGCCCATCTTCCCGCTGCCGCGCTGGCTCAGTATCGATATCGAATCGACAAACTTCGAAATTCCCACAATGGCTGCACTGCAAACCTTAGTGAACTTTGTTTTTCTGCGCAGGGTCTGCGGTATTTGTCGATTCGGTATCGTTGCCGAACTAGTGGGACAACGCCGACGGGCTTAATTAAATTCTTAAATAATTCTCATGTCATACTATCCGTTTTATCCCCCAATCATTATAACAGCACGAGGGGTCAGTTGTATAAATGCAATTCAAGATGTGTTCATTAGCCCTGTCCATCTGTTGGTCAATTCAAAAGTTCACATAATTTCAGGCAACGCATCAATCCTCAGCCCGCCCACTGCAAATTATTGCGAAATTAGGTCCAGACAATGCACGAACGAATAATGAAACATTGATAGGTTCGTGTGAAGTGTTTATTTCATTGTCTAAATTAGTTTATCGAACACGTGTGACATTTGAACATAAAATTACGCAAATAAAACGAATTAAGTGAGTTTTGCAGCGGATATTAATTAAAAACTTGCATGCAATCATTATTATCTGTTGGGCAAAGCCGATAGTAACTTTATTTTTTAAGATATAATAATAAATATATTTGACTTGTATAGCGCCGGTGTCGTCAAAAATCATCTCAAGGGCGATGTACAAACTAATACATAATTATAATACACTAGCTGGTTCCCGGCATACGTTGCTAAGCCATTTAATAAAGAAATTGTTTCTCCCTGCGTGTCCTTTCCCATTCGTCCTGTTCCCGCTTCCCCTTCCTCTTTTGCGTTCACACTCCGTCCCCTCCACCTTTCCTCTCCCCACTTCACTCTTCCCCTTCCCCCGTCCCCCCTCCTAACTCCCGTATTCCATACATTCAGTCCTGGTACATTCAGTTTTCAAACAGCTCGCGTGCCACCTATTACAATTTTTTTATACAAATTTCATAATGCCAGAGCTTACCAGTAGTTTTATACAAACCTTGTCCTGACAATAACGAACACACAATATCCAATTTTATGCAGTCGTTCGGAAGTTATGCGCGTACATACATTTCGGCAATTCATTTTTATTTATATAGATAGAAGATAGATAGATAGATAGAATAGATTTCTACAATCTTACTTCTAAACTAGACAAACCATTATAACAACTTATGGCTAAAAATTACATCCATCGATTCATCGATCACCGATACGAAACTATATGTACAATGATTTGACCAATGAACGCGATGCTGCGTAAAAATGTACTGTGCAGGCAGAAAATATACAAGACCACACTTACCTGGCAGGTCACTTGAGATTAACATTGTAAAACCTGTGTCACACACAGCTATAAAAGATCATTTGGCTTGGCGTACTTGGCACATCGCTCGCCGTACACTCCAATGGGAATATATGGCGAGCGATATGCTGAAATAGGCCAATCCAAATGATCTTTTATAGCTGTGTGTGACACGAGAATTATTGTTTATTTAGAAATTTAGGTACTGTTCGCACTCAGAGGACATCATTGGCCCTATAAACACTTGCATCTATACATATTTCATCGATTTACGTAAAGAAGGGTGTTTATGGTTTCATTCCGAGATTGATGAAATTTCGTACACTCGACCTTCAAATTTATTTTTATTTATTTATTTTTATTTATTTATTAATTTCAACGCCCTGATGGGCTTTTACATTATAAGTTTATAATACAGAGACATTTTTTTTTTAAATAAAAAAGATAAACTATAAAAATATAACTAGTAAACATCATATGAACGGTAGGTATACAGATAAATTTAGGAAAGATAGTGCATTATAATAAAAGAGAATGTTTCTAAGTTGTAAATGGCATAGAAATAAACAAGTAGGTATGTTAGTAATTTAAAAAAATTACAGGTGATTGATTAAATGTCATGAATAATACATGACAAAATGCAAGATACATAAAAAGAAAACGTTAACAAGTTTGTACATTGTGGATTAATATAGAAATACACAAATATATGCAATAGACCCTAGGTGATGCTCCTTAGATATCAAAATATTCTACATAAAAATATTGTTCAGATATTTCTTGAATAACGGTAAACTTGTATTAAATACATCGATATTTGAGGTGTATTTGTTCGCTAGTGTGTGTAGTCGAGAAATTGATTCATGTGTGTGATAGTTAGTTAGAGAGTTATTGTTGCAGAATAATATGTTTTGCCTTGTCGCTCGAGTTGGTACCTTAAAGTCAATGAGATGCAGAAGTTCGCAACAATCTAATTCGGAGTGAATAATTTTAAACAAAAAAGTTAGATCGTTTATTTTTCTTCTGTTTTCTAAGGAATGCAATTGAAGTGTATTTAGTAAAAATGTGTAGTTAATGTGTTGAATAGGTATGTGTAACTTGAAGTTAATAAATCTTAAAAATTTGTGCTGCACTCTTTCGATATTTCTTATATGAACTTGATAATATGGGGACCAAACTATGGAATTGTATTCCAGCAAGCTGCGTACGAGTGACAAATATACGATTTTTATAACTTCCAACGAATCGAAGTCTTTGATTGTTCTGATTATAAATCCTAGTGTTTTCATGCCTTTGTTAGTTATTTGTTGTATGTGATTTATAAAATTTAATTGCGAATCAAACACAACTCCAAGATCCCTAATTTCTTTGACTTTTTCTAAAATTTTATTATCTATTGTGTATTTGAAAGATAGTGGGGTCTTTGTTCGACAAAATGTTAGTGACTTACATTTATCGATATTGAGGAATAAGTTGTTTGCGACACACCAATTTTGTAATTTGACGATGTTTGACTGTAGGATTTGGCAGTCACCTATATTAGATATTTCTTTGTATAATTTGATGTCATCGGCAAAAAGCAGAACTTCTACATCGTCGAAACAACTTATGATATCATTTATGAATATTAAGAAAAGGATGGGGCCGAGATGACTCCCTTGCGGTAGACCACTGGTTGCATATAATAACTTAGATTTTGAATTTTTAATTTTAACAAATAAGATTCTGTTAGACAAATAATTTGAGAACCAATCCAACAACTTGCCTCTCAGTCCTAAGGCATACAGTTTACTAAGTAATAATTTATGTGATACTTTGTCAAAAGCTTTTGAAAAATCTGTGTAGATACTGTCAACTTGTTTTTTTTTTTGTAAAAGATTCTGTAATATAGTTATGGTAAAGTAACAGGTTAGTAGCAGTTGACCTACCAGAAACGAATCCGTGTTGGTTTTTATCAATTACTTTTAATATTGATGGATAAATTAAATCGAGAACAAGGGATTCAAAGATTTTCGGGAGTGCTGATTGTATGCATATAGGACGGTAGTTTTTAATGTCTGTGTCGTCACCTTTTTTGAGAATCGGGGTAATATAACTAGATTTCCAACGGGTTGGAAAATGTCCAGAAGAAAGTAGGTGGTTAAATAGTGCGGTGAGTGGACCTGATATTGCAGATGCGCATTGTTTGAAAAATATTGGTGGGATGTTATCTGGGCCTGCAGATTTATTAGGGTCAAGTGAAATGATTTTATTTAAGCATGATTCCTGCGTTATGAGGCAATTATGTAGATGTATTGTGTTTTGATATGTGTATGATGGTAGGTTGTTATCTGATATTTCGCCTTCGTATACACTTTGAAAATGATCCGCAAACAAATTAACAATATCAAAGGTGCTATTGGCTATTTTGCCATCATAATGCATTGTGGGGGGGTAGTCTTTACTTTCATTGTTTAATTTTTTAACAAAATTCCAAAGATTCTTTGTTCCTAGCGCAGTTTTCTCAACGGAGGTGATGTGTGCTTTATAGCACAGTTTCGATATTGTTTTACATTTCTTTCTTGTTTCTGAGAAGTTTGAGTAGTCGTTGATTTGGTGAGTCAGTTTAAAAATTTTGTGTAGCTGTTTTTTTTGTTTCAGTAAGAGTATAAGATCTGTGGAGAACCAAATTGGATATGTTCTGTGTTTTGGTGTATACGAGGGGACATGAGATTTTATATTTTCAGAAAATGTTTCATAGAGTTTCTCTAGTATTTGTTCTATATCACTGTTAGTGGTCAAGAAAGTCCAATCTGTATTAGTGAGTTGGTAGTTAATAGAATCGTAATCAGCGTTTTTGAAGTTGAGTGTTGTTTGTTTCAGTGGTGGATTGTTCGTGTACATATTTACTGTAATGTGTAAGGGGGGATGATAATTATCCGCCGGAACGAGCTGATCGTCTGACATTTCAACACACAATTTAGAGCTGTTTGAAAGGGCAAGATCTAGAAGGCGATCACATATATTAGGTACAAAATTATGCTGATGCAAATTTAAATAGTTTATCATATGTATCACTTCACGTGCTGGGTCGTTAGAACTTTCGTTAGTAATGTAACCATTGTCACTAGAGTTCCATTTCAAATTGGGAAGATTATAATCGCCGACAATAATTATTTTTGATGTAGGATTTTTTGACATAAGAAATTCGATGTCTTCGCAATGTTTCTTGTAGGTTTGGATGTCGGAGTTTGGTGGTATGTATACAGTTCCAATGATGATTTTTTCCATGGGAGTGACAATTTGTACAAATAATTGCTCCAATGAGGTATTTTGCGTTTTTAGTTTTTTCACTGTTATATTTTCCCTAATTGCAATCAAAACTCCGCCTCCTCTGGATTTGGTACTAGATTTAGGGTTTCTGTCACACCGAAATATCTTGTGGTTTGTGAAACCAAGTTCAGGAGATTTTATTTCTGGAACGAGCCATGTTTCAGTAAGGATAAATATATCATGTCCGTGTAAAGGTACCGTTACTTTAAGGTCATGTAGTTTTGTACGAAGTCCTCTTGTATTTTGATAATAGATTTTGATTTTATCAGGGCATTTGGTCCGGCATTTTCTGTTAGTTAGGCCATATCCAATGGTGGATGTTGGTTTTTTGAGACATTTACTATTGCTGGTTTGTTATTTATAAATTTTATAGTTAGTCCGACTTCGCCTTCTAGGGTACGGTTTGCCAGGGTTTGTCTAAGATCATTTAGGTATTGCCTTTGTAGAGGGGTTTGGTCGGAATAGATTTTGCAATCGGTGTGTGTTAGAGCTATATTTTTTCTGCGCAATACATTTAATACTGTCAACGGGTCGTTAAGGATGACTTTCATTGGCCTTATTTTATTTGGTTTAACTACGCCAATGCGGAAGATGTTGACAGAGTTTTCAACGAGCGTGGTATCGATTTTGTTGAGAATTTTTAAAACTTCCACTGTGTCCTGTTTAATTCGGTCCAATTGATTCGCCATGACGCTTTCGGGCACATTTGTGATGATTAAATTTTTGGCTCTCACCTTTCTTTCTTCCAACTCGTAGGCTGCTTCGCACATTTGGGCTATTTGTGTCCCATTTGACAGGGACTGGGGCGGAGGCTGGAGCGGCTGGTTTTCTGAGATGCGTTGGTATGTCTTCAGTTCACCTTCTAAAAATCCCATTTTAGCTGCAACAAGGCTTATATTGCCCAGTAGTTCGGAAAGTTTTGGCGATAATTTTCCCATTTGTTCTTTGGTGAACTTGTTGCTTGGATGAGGAAGAGGAAGGAGAAGGAAGAAGAGGAAGGCTACTGTACATGGGATTTCTATGGAAAAACTAACGCCAATCCTTTTCCAACCTCTTAAAGCAGAACGTTGATACTTCTTGATGAACTTTTGCACTCTTGATGTTCAAAATAAGGAACTTACTGACTTCGGATTTAAAAAAAAAACACTGTGTAAAGCCCGAGCAACGCCGGGGACTTCAGCTAGTTAAATATAAAGCAGGAACATGATTGAATTATGTACCAGCCTTTTCAAAGTGTAATTTTTAAGTCGTATTGTCTATTCCATCATGAGCTATAAAGTACTGAAATATCATGTTGTTCATTCCGCGTTATTCTATAAATTATTCAAAAAAGAAAAAGTGTTATGAAATGTCGTGCGAAGCCGGGTAGCAAAAAAATGTTTATTAATAAAGTAGACATAATTATTCTGCTGTGTTGTGTTGTCTTATCTACATCGTGATAAATTGGATAATTTATAAAACGGAGAAATGAAATATTGTTGCGGACAAAAATAGTTCATTTTAATGATTTCACGTTGATCAAGTTAACCAAAGCAAAGCTGTTTGACTTCTCGGGACGAAAAATGTTTTTTTTAAATTAGTCGGCTTAAATATACTAAAAGGTAGGAGAAATAAAAAAAAAAAATCTTTGAACCATTGAAGAAATTTACATTACCTAACTGCAACAGGTGTATGTTTAAAATATATTATTCCTGAAATGTATTAATTTTATTACCTTGGCAATACCAAGTTACTCACTTTGTATTTGATGTTACTTGTTTTTCAAATAACAAAAGAAAGTTTTCTTAAATTTATTATTTTGATCTGTGAATTGAGATTTGTGATTTGAAACTCAATGAAAAGAAAAATAGCGAAACGAAAAAGAGACCAACACATACATCTATAGAATTTAGCCTTCCGAGAGAATGAGATGGAACAACGGTTTCTTCTTTGTGCGGTGCTTCGTAGCTTATCCACTCTTATCTACTTTAGTCTTCTGAAGGTATCACTTCTACCGCGGGTGAATAGCACACTCTGATTTTTTTTTAAATTTAACATCTAATGTATGGCTATTTTCATTCGTAAATAAATAATAGTATATTAAAAAGTTTAAAAATAAAATTGTCTCGGAATACGATATATATATCATCTCCTTTCAACACCATTTGGTTAAAGTATATTATATAAGTGGTTAATACTTAACTAGATATATTTCGCACTTAGACCATTGCGTTTTTAAACTTACCTTCATTTTCCTATGAGCCATCTTTGTATTGCCAAAACCTTTTAAACAAACGCAGCGCCATCAATATCTGCACATTGTTATTAAATGTCAGACTGTACCTAGTACCTACCTATCTACATTTTAAATAGAAGGTACCTCTATGTAAGTGCACAAAAATAACAAAGAAACGGTACCCACCTAGGTATTTATAATACAGGTTCTTCGAGAAAGCTCTAGACTAGAATACTAGGGAAGAACAATTAATTTTATTGAGCACTTCCGAGGCTGACACAATAATAATTTGACTGAAGCTTCGAGAGAGCTTCTCATCTGAAAGAGGGCTGCAGATGTTCGGGTAAGAATGTCAAAGCGATGAATAATCAAACAAAAATAGTCTAGATTAAATGAGAAATGAGAGTTTGAACTAAATTCCAACAAGGGTGTGTAAGTGCCGCTGATGCCAGGGAATTCTCCCCCACTGTATAATTCATTTAATTCCCAACATGTGTTCGCAATCAATTTGAGCAGGAATATTCCGAGATATAAATGTGGCGAAGCCTTCACTAGGGCGGCCAGGCCCGTGAAATCTTTATTTAGGGAACGAAATTCCATGCTCTGTGCATACATCATTATTGGCAGCTGCCCGAAAAGGATCGACTTCAAACTTCCTATCAATATGTTTTATAAATCCTTGGTAAGACTTGGATGAAGAAGCAGGGTGGCCACAAAAAACGGATTTCAAAATTCCCTGATAATTCCAGGTTTTCCAGGGCAGTTTCTACATTTTTCCCTGATAAGTTTAATTTGATATAAGGGGATATTGTTCGTTAGATAAATAATAAAGGGAATTCTGTCATCTACAGCATTTATTATTTCTATGCATCACAATAATCTATTAAAAACAAAATACACTTGTTACAAATCTATGATATTTCGCCTGAAGACTTTTTTCAAGCATTTGAAACGATAGATAGAGATATAGGGAACGTACCCATACTACGTGACACGTTTATTATTTAACTAACAAATATCAAACCACAAAAGTGGGTGAGACAATCTCCGAACCAATGAAGATTACATTGGGAGTTCCACAAGGGTCTGTTCTCGGACCTATTCTTTTTATAATGTACATTAATGATATGGTAAAAGTATGGCAGACGACGCATTGATATACAGGGTGGCGCAAAATTAATCATCCAATTTTGTTTTTTAATAACTTTTTTACTAAATAAAAAAAAATGATATTGAATAATAAAAATCTTTATTTGGACTTTTACAATTTTATTCTGTTAAGTGGAAAAGATGATATCCGTCAAGTGACTGCCGCCAGTGTTGATACAAATTTGTGCCCGTTTTATCGCATTTTCCATGACTTTCCTCAAGATTTCCGGTGATAACTGTTCGCATTCCTGTCGAATATTCTCCTTAAGGGCTGCGATTGTCTGAGGCTTGTTGGCATAAACCCACGACTTCAAATAGCTCCAAAGAAAGAAGTCTGGAATGGTTAAATCGGGTGATCTTGCTGGCCATACCAAATTGCCAAAACGAGAGATTACGCGACCAGGAAACGTTTCCTTCACAATATCCATTGTGAAGGAAACGTTTCCTGGTACATTTCATTTTACATTTCCTTCACAATATCTGTTTGTATTCTGTAGCTGTCTAGTTCATAAATGTAAAATATGATTGACGTTTGCAAAAATTATAACATCTTCCGATAGGGTGATTAATTTGCGCCACCTTGTATATAGCAGGAGAATATTATGAACTCATAATGAATCATTTAAATGAAGACCTACATAATATATCAATATGGCTGAAGAAAAATAAACTAAAATTGAATGAAAACAAAACTATGTCTATGAACATTGGAAAACGAGTAACGCAAACAAAAAAAAGACATATTGATAGACCGTGAAGTTTTGAAAGAAGTATTTTAAATTAAATATTTGGGAGTAATAACTGACTCCAAATTGACTTTCGCTCAAAATACAAAACCAATTATTAAAAAGTAGCCAAAAAAATTTCACTGTTGGGAAGAATAAGAAGATTCCTTGACACAGTCTCCAGTAAAAATGTGCAAAACGCAATCATTGTACCACGCATAAATTACTGTAGCAGCATTCTATTCTTAGCCAACGACGGATTAATGAAACAAATGACAATCCTACAAAACAGAGCAATGAGAACTATATTGAAGAAAAATAGGTACACTTCAGTCAAGAAAATGTTGATGGAGTTAAATATCTTGTCATTCAAACAAATTATTTACTTCAATACTATATTGTTAATCTACAAAATAATCAATGGCCATAGGTCTATTGAATTCCTAAGAAAAATTTATTAACTACAAAGCAACACCATAAGATGAGGAAAAGAAATGAACTAAGACTCCCCTTCAGGAAAAAAACGAGTCAAAAGTCATTGATGTACGGAGCATTGAAGATATTTGTATATAAGGATTGTATTAGGATATAGATAACTATGTACCTATTTAAAACACCGCAATAAAACAATAATAAAACAACTTTGGGATTTCACAAATCGCAAAATAACGAATTTAGTTTTATTTTTGGAATTCCCTGATATTCTAAAAAAATTTTGAAATTCCCTGACATTTCCCTGATAATTCCAGGTTCGGTAAAATTCCCTGATAATTCCAGGTATTCCAGGTTTTCCAGGTCTGTGGCCACCCTGAAGAAGATAACCTTATAAAAGGTTTGATTAGATTATAGGTTAGATTGTTAGGTAAGGACCTAACAATCCTAACATAAGATGAAGAAGATAAAATTATAACCTTACCTAAGACATAAGATGAAGAAGATAAAACAGATGAAGAAGATACCCTTATAGCTTACCTAACAATCCTAACATAAGATGAAGAATATAAAACGGATGAAGCAGATAAAATTATAACCTTACCTAGCAATCCTAACAGAAGATGAACAAGATCAAACGGATGAAAAAGATAAAATTATAACCTTACCTAACAATTCTCAGATAGATGAAACAGATGAAGACGGTGAAACACACGAAGAAGATAACCTTACCTAACAATCCTAACACAACCCGTTAAGTTAATTAAGCTACAAAGCTCACTGTCCCAGAACTCTTGCGAGTCATCTTAGAGATGTTATTGTGGACATGTTTGTTTACGTTTGGCAGAATGATGGACCGATTGGTCAACGCGACGCACGAGTAAATGATTAGCCGATTGAAATATCAAAAAGTGATTGACGTGTTAAAGCGTGCGTAAATCAAAACAAGACCTTTCAGAGACGCTGCGATATTCCGATACAATACCTGCTCACTCGGCAGCAGGCAGCAGAGGCAGGCGCACACAAGAACCGTAAAAGTGTTCCCCGTTTTATTGATTTGCGACTTTTTGACCCAAGCCATGATGACCCGGCAAGGCTCCAAGAAAATTGTAAGTATTCTTAATTAATTTCAGACCACAAAAATGGGACTTAAATCAGCAACATTGACGTGAGCGAGCCACTCCGAGGTTGACGGAGAATGGAGAAGAATCGATGGGAAACACACGACAATATCTTTGCAATTAGCGTTAAATTATTTACGATATTTGGGAGTTGGGTAACGCACTAGCCGCATGGACAATGCATATTGAATCTCATTCCGAACGAAGCTGTCGTTTCTTAGAAGAACAAAGGATGACGAGCAAATTCAGAAAATGTAGGAAAATTCGAAGAGAGATTATTTTTTTTTTCATTATATATTTCAGGGAATCAGATTAAATAAGTGATTCAATGATCATAACGAATTGAAAGATCAATAAAAAAATTACTAGGAATTCCCCAAGGATCAGATCCGCTACCTACATTATAAAATTATTTATTATACATATATCGAATCCATACGACATACTCGTAGAATATCCATTATGACAAAGAATAATAGAACAATAGAAGAACTTAATACGATTCGAAGGAGAAAATATTAGTAGTTTTCAATACAGGATTATTTTATCGAAGCAGTTCAGTTGTTGGTAAATTTAAATTGAGCTTGAGAATGACAGGTCTAACGAGTGCTTGCCAAGGCAGGTCAGGAAGCGCATAGCTTTAGTATCAACTATTCCTCGTAAGTACTAGCATTATTCAGAAGATAAGGAGGTAATAAAACACGCGTAAGAGAATGGATGTCCGGTGTCAGGAGGGTAGGGCGTTGAAGTATGGACAGTGCATGGTACTATTTAGTTTTATCTAATGAATGGAAGAGGTAGGCATGACTATTGTAAGCTTTAACTACAAAACCCATAAAAGATACATACTTACATTAAAAAGCACTGCAACATACTCATCATCACGTTTTAAACGCAAGCCTAGACAAAGAGGATGAAATGTCATTCGACTTATTTAATTCAAAGATTCTTCTAAATAACACAATGTAATTATTTTCAACTTGGCCTGCGAGGTTGAAGGGTGAGAAACTTGACTACGAATCCAAATGTCGCGGGTTCAAATCCCAGAGTTCGTAATTGAAATTTACTCGATTCACTTGTGTTGTTCATTATAATAACAAACAGTATATTTTTGGCACGTTCCGGGGTGGAAGATAGTCTCAGTATCGCCCTGGCAAATAGGGATGCAACGATATATCGGAAAACCGATAAATATCGATATATCGACCCCTAGAAATATCGATATTTATCGATATCGACGATACGCCGATATCGATATATCAATACCGAAAAACTCAATATATCGTATCGAAATATCGAAAAACCCGCCCAAAATAAAATACACACAAAATCGGGTAAAATGCTATTACGTACTGGCAACACTGACCGTTGACCACTGTAACTCAAAGCAGAAACCGGCTACAAGGAAGCAGACTATCAAAGTTACTATTTTTAAGTTCGACATCTGGTACACAACACTGGAATTTTTTTTATAAATTCATTAATGAAAAAAAAAACACTTTTTATATATATCTATCCAAATTTTGTGATTATTCTCATAGGTAAGTATAAAGAATTATAAACTCACATAATCGATAAACGTTTGATATAACTAAAACTACATTGGACTTCTATAAGCTTTTAAAAAAAGAAGTAATATCGATATATCAATATCGACTTAATTCGATATATATTGATATCGATATATCGATATTTTCAAAAACCTTGCATCCCTACTGGCAAAAGACCATTCAGAATTGAAACGTTGCTTGAAATGAAATTAGCCGTGTGTGGTGCCAGATCTGAATAGCCAGGTTCTTCCCCATCTTCCTCTCCTCACCTCCTTCCTCCTCATCACACTCCCCTTCCTATTACCTTCACAGCGGACCCCAATTGGGGATGCTATGGTCTCACTGGCTCTTGACGGCTCGGAGCAGTTGGGATTCATGTTGAAATCGGGTATTTCATGTATCATAAAATCTTTAAAATTACTGAATTAAAAACATAATTGGTAATAAGTGGTAAAAATACATAATATTATTTAAATGCAATAGAAATATTTTTCAGGTTCAGGTCCCCAATAATTCCTGCAGTAAGTTTTCTGTTTTTGCTGATGTACAAGGTACAATTTTCACGGTAGAGTATACAAAAGCGAACAAAATGAAATACCTATAACAAAATGGCCACGTTTATATATTTTGTCATAAGATCATACAATTAAACGTTAAAGTTATTGTTAATTTATTTGACTGGTTGTAATTAATAATAATGATGTATATAGAGAGTTCAGTAATGGATCGCATCAGTCATGTGATTCATATCATTACTATTCCACATTCTTATCCCGTGCGAAAAGTGTGGAATCAGTCAGTGTTCGTACAACAGCCATAACCCTATCGATCTGCATGCTCATTGTCCAACCCCAGATGGCTTGATGAGGTGGGAGGGACCGTCTGGATATTACCGTCCAATGCGTCCATCTCTGGACGATACTCCGCATATTGATGTGCTTAACTGAAATATGATGGGGAGCACCAGAGCGCCTGCGCAGAAACTAATTTAAAATTCACCAGTTTAACTCCGCTGTTTACGACTCATGATAATAATAATAATAATACGATATTATGCTAAATTATTGCATCGCGGTTTGCAATGTTACGTTTTAAGTGGTAAGCTTGAATCATCATCAATATTCCAGTTTAAATCATTTAGATTGCTTAAGGCACAAAGCAAGCATCCCTAAACCAGGGAAACACGCCGAGGTAATGCGATGTGGTCGAAAAATGATTTAATTAATTAGAACAACCAAGCATGAAAACATAGATAGATTTTCGAACCTCGTACCAGAATATAAAATACCCTCAAAATTCGTCAGCAACAATACAAACTAAATTACTTCAGCTATATATTTATATATTGACCAGATTCGAGTAGCCACGAAATGCAATTATTCGTACGGTCTTTGGACAATTAAAACTCTTGTGTGACAAAAAAGAACATACATAACAAGAGATAATATATTATGTTAAGAAGACACGAAAAATGAATTAGGCACCAACCGAATGCAATCAATTACTAAAGAATTACGGCATCATCTCTCAAATCCACTACAGCACTTTGACGGCCGGCGTAGTGCAGCGGTAAGGCGCTTGACTGGCATACCGAAGGTCGCGGGATCAAATCCCGGCGTGGCAAATAAATTTTATTTGATTAATTTGTGTATTTCACAATTTATTTATTTAAAATAATATATAGTATATTTGCGGCACGTTCCAGAGTGGAAGATACTCTCAGTATCGCCCTGGCTTAAGACCACCATTCAGAATTACGTTGCCTGAAATGGCTTTAGCCGTATTTGGTGACCAGATCTGAATAGCCAGGTACTTCCCCACCTTCCTCTTCCCTATTCTCCACTACCTTTAGCCTCACAACATACCTCAATTGGGGATGCTATAGTCTCACCGGCTCCAGACGGGAGCAGTTGGGACTCTTGTGTGGTATTCATGTAAAAAAAGGAACAACCAATAGGCAGTGGAAAACACAGAAATTGAACTACAAGAAAAATTTAAAAGGTGACAAATTTCTCATTAAAATGTATTTTATTCCATTAATTTGGTTAGGAACTTAAACGCTCGTTAGTTCAATTGGCCATAAAGCGAAATACGATTTAAAAAATGGCCAATTTAAAATACGTATTCAATGCACTATTAATACAGCCATAGAGCATTGCACGCCACTTGTTTTTGGTCACCTTCTTTTTAGGTACAAAGTAGCGAAACATTCTTATAATTATGAATACAACGTGGGCACCGATGTACAAAACAGAACGCATTAAAATAATAATTGAAACGAGTGCAGTAAATGAGCCCGCCCCGTCCGGCCATTGCGGGGATATTAGTTAACAAATCTCCCCCAGCCTCTCCGCCCATATTGACGGCCATTGGAACCGACGGCCGCTTGAGACTGATGAAGATGAATCGGGACACGAGATGCACGAGGATGCAAAACCTCCGAGAAGCGAACAAGGTGACTTTAAATTAAATTAATCCAAAAATGCAACAGAAAACACTGACCGATTTAAATTTTTGATCTTAAAAAACGCAAACACAACTTTCGAAGGCATCTAAAGACTTCAAATAGACAGTGAAGCACAATAATCATAGACGTTACACCAAAACATACACGATAATAAAGCTCACTGATGACGATGTACCACCGACGCGTAGAAATGCAAATTGTATATATCCTAGATTGCCAGATAAATATTTAATAACAGCGTTGACCATCGAATACGTTAATGATTTTTCTAAATTGGTCTTCAAGAGTGTAAAAAGTTCGAAGTAAATGTAAAACGTAGGAATGTATTTTGAATTAGAGCAGTTTAGTCAATTTCATCTCCTTTCGTGTGAAGTAACGTTATATTAGAGCATTTAATACATACATAATATGCTCTATTTCCTCTACTTTCGTGTAGAAGTAATTATTGTCAATTCAAATACTGATCCGCAGATTTTTTTATAGAAAACTAGCTGACCCAGCAAACGTTGTTCTGCCGTATAAATAGGACGTATATATACGTTTACAGATGTAGCGCCATTTGTCATTCAACAACATAAATAATTTCTTTCTGTTTGAAATACGAACAAAGGTTAAATTTGTTCATACAATAATAAAAAAACAAAAAAAAAATTGTCAATAAAATAGATCTTTTTTCTGGATTGGGACACCCTAATCACCTAGCGGTATTAAATATAATTTACGACCTATTCTCATACCTACCAAATATACATTAAAAATTTCATAAAAATCAGTTGAGCCATTTCGGAGGAGTGCGACCACAAACACTGCGACACAAGATTTTTATATGCATAGATTGAAGAGCATGTCAATATATTTCCCTCTGAGGGTTTGGGAATAGTATAACAAATGTATTTGCAGCCATACACACATTTATATTTTTCAGTAAATCTAAGAATTGAATACATAATTAAGTCTTATAAAACACATCTTGCTTGTCACAATCGACATAGCAATAAAAATTTGCAGTGCAAGACAAACAAACAACAAGCCATAACATGAATCAAAACACTTAAAGCGAGTATTTCAAAGAGCATTCCTGTGCAAACACAAAGAATACACAATCCTTATCCAGAGAGAAGGAATAATATAAACAGGACGTTCGGAAATATCTTTATAACTATAAAATGATAAATGTTACGATGATGGAGGGCATTTGTCGGATATTTGTGTTCAGACTTCAAATAATAAAATTTATATTGAAATAGCGGCAAGACAAAAGGGGGGCCGGCATATTGTACACCTGTTGCTCACTCAGATGAAATCCAATGGACTAATAACGTAAACCGCGGTTTATCTGGAATCACTTGTCGGGTGTGTTTACGTCGGGTGTCGCTGTCAGACTAGCGATGGGCTTCTTGTACCAGGAGGAGATAAGTGATAAGAAGTTAGCAACTAGTAGCTGGTTTCTGGTAGCTTGGTAAGAGCGAGCTTCCGAACATTTCGAGTGAAGAAAGCAAACATGTTCATGTAAAGTGATTGTGTCAAATGATTTTTCATCGACAATAATTCTTAAAATCGTGAACTTTTCGAAGATACTCATGGATGTTCTCCGCAACTGGAGCTTTATAGCTAAATTAAAAATAATCAACCGTTTCATTGTCAGCAATAAATATATTATAAAGTACTTCAGACATGAAAAACTAAAAAGGTTTCCAAGAAAGTGCATGACTAGATAATACGTTTTATCTAGGAAAGAAAATAAACCGAAGTTAAGAAAACCTCGGTTCCTTTTATCGTCTTATTATTACTTTGTCTTACCAAAGAGAGAGACATTGAAACACGAAATGATCTTGATTTGTGCGTTACCCTCAATGATTCTATTTAAAGATTTCCTTTGGGATTACAATATGGTTAAATGCCAAATGGATGCAAATGGCCTGCCGTAACGTTATTGAGGATATGGTCTTTAACGCATCTGGTCTTAAGGAGGTGCGAAAATTGTTAAATTTCTGTCATCGCTGCTTTCCGACGATTGCTATTAAAAAGGGGAATACTTAAACTCATAAAGGTAATAATGTTAAACAAATTTAAAAAAAAACATATAGTAAGAACTAAGAACTTAGCTTGGTTGTCGTATTAGTCGTATTGTCGTAAAGTCGTATTAGAAGGAGTTCTCATCGTTGTATGGTGTATTTTATATAAAAAAAGAACAGCAAATATCTTTTACTGCAAATTATAAATAATTACGTAGACCAATATCAATCACCATCTACTAAGTAAGAAACCCCGAAAATTTCCAAATTCCTTTACAAAGAACCTCCAAAAGCTCTCGTGCGAAAGTGTCGACGAAAGTATTATTATGCATAATGGAAAGATCTGGTCACATTTAGCGATAAACTCCAGAACTTTACTAAATTACTGGAATCTCTTGTTTACACTTAACTTCACTTGACCCAAACTTTATTGTACCTATCTTGTTTTTTTATTATTGTTAATGATGTTTTAGCTACTTATTGTTTTATTTATATGCTTTTGTAAACAGTTATTGGACAGTTGGTATTTATTCTTTGTTATATTTTCGTATTTTTTGTGATGTTGCGTAATTATAAATCAAATAAAATGAAAATAAGTAAATAGGAAACGCAACCTACACTACTAGGTCCAAAGAATTTTGATGGTTTCCCGACATCATTAAGGTTTAACCTGTATTAAGCCGATACATTCTTCGAAGTATCAGCAAAAGGAAATTAAAAAAAAAAATTAAAGCAAATTATCTGCATAATACGAAAACAAACACCAATCATCGGGATATTAGGTTACAACTATTTAATATATTATTAATAGAGGTGTTATAATCCAGAGCTCAATAATATAAACAGTGCGAAGTTGCTGGGTAATTTGATTCCACTAATAAAAGCTGAAATCCGTTCGATTCGGTTGAACGGGAACAATGAGGGCGCGCGGTCAATTGGCCGAATAAAAAATTAATCCCCTGCTGGCACAGATTAATTCGCCATTAATAAAGCCTAAACCACATTATTTATTTTTTCTTTGATTGAACTTTTAAAGTTCTCACGTTTATAATAACTGTATTTTATTATGGTATTTTTATACTTTATTATGTACGCGTCGTCGCTTTGCATAATTTGGGATGTTCCTTGAATATGATTTAATGGCCTACATCAATACCAACATACGTAATGTAATAAGTATGGTTTATACAATAAACTTAGACTTTTCAAATAACACCAAATCCATTAATTATCTCAACTTCAACTCCCTTCATACAAGACGTTTAATTTTTTGACCGAATTTAGTCATTTAAAACTCTAAGCCTGGACGCGCCCTATCTTACCAACTTAATAAAAATTCATATTCTGTCAAGATCAATACGACAATACAATTTATTTCATTTGCCCACATGTTTCTACATGTTGGTTCTCCAACATTAGGAAAAAATCACGAATTATCGAAAGTATCTCCTATCCTTATCTTATATTCCTCTTCCTCTCCCCCTTTCCTAAAATTACTTTTAAGGCACAATAAAATTCCATCTCCAAGCAACATTAGCAAAAGTTACTGACATCAGCTGACTTAATAGGTACCTACCTTCATATATTTATCTATAGGCTGTTTCTTTCTCACAAATAAATACGCTTAATTCTTCGTAAAGTAGATCTAATAGTTTATTTTTACCGTGATTAAATATTGTGGGTTCAAAAACCAACTGCTTTCTTTTGAAAAAGGAAAAGCTCGTAAAGCAGGAAATTCTCGGTAGTGAAAGAGTTAAAAATCACACCCATAATCTATAATCCATGAAGACTTAACACTTTCGGATGTATCACATTGTCTCATACGAGCTATCATTCTCGCCTCGTAAAGTAAATGATAGAGGGAGCAAGCAAGGCGACGATCCTAAGAGTAAATCATTAAACTTGTTTGTTGCTCTATCTCCCTCGCAGCTCCCCCTCTTTGATTGCCCCCACCACAGCACCGCGTGTTTCTTGTACAAAACGAGCTTTATGCCCCGTCCCGCCGCCGTTCTTTATAACGCTATAAAATGGCCAGGACCACTTTGATAAAAGGAGAAAGCCGACGAGGGCCGCGACCACACGTGGACTGACGCTTTGTTTTAATTAAAGTACTGCTTTCTTGGACCATCTGACAATACACGACGGTGATTTAGATCTGCTTTGAACAAAATTCTTGGTTACAGTAACTAAACAAGGTGGTTAGGTGAACAATGAGATAGTCACAAGGGTGACATTTCACTTCACGCGTATCTACTGTTAATTTGACCTGTTTTTAATTGAGTACTGCTTTCTTGGACCATCTGATATACTACGGTAATTTAGATCGGCTTTGAAGAAAATACAACTAAACAACATGTTTAGGAAAAACAAGGAGATAGTTGACGCGTATCTACTATTAATTTGACCTGACTTTGCAGAAAATTTGAAGAAAATTCTTGGTTACACCAACTAAACAAGGCGGTTAGAAAAACAGGAAGACAATACGGTGACATCTGACAATACGGTGATTTAGATCTGCTTTGAAGAAAACTCTTAATTACAGCAAATAAACAAGGTGGTTAAGTGAAAAAGGAGATAATCACAAGGGTGACATTTCACGTGTATCTACTGTAAATTTGACATAATTTTAAATTGGATTACTGCTTTCTTTGACCATTTGACAATATGCAACGGTGATTTAGATCGCCTTTGAAGAAAATTCTTGGTTACAGCAACTAAATAAGGTGGTTAGGTGAACGAGGAGACAGTCACACGGGTGACATTTCAGCCGTATCTACTGTCAATTTGACCTGATTTTAATTGAAGTACTGCTTCCTTAAACCATCTGAAAATACACGACGGTGAATTAGATCTGCTTTGAAGAAAACTATTGGTTACAGCAACTAAAAAAGGTGGTTAGGAAAAACGTGGATTAATCATACGGATGACATTTCACGCGTATCTACTGTCATGAGCTGCTTTTAATTAAAGTACTGATTTCTTGGACAATCCGTCAATGCACGACGATGATTTAGACAGTTTGGGTCTATGTTGAGGAACACTAAAGAGTCACTAAACAAGGTATAGAGATTCTTGCGTGACATTTTAGGCACACTTTCAATTGGCTTGGCGCAATAGTCAGTGAATGGACGTCCCGAGACATTACTCCAATCTCAACGAAATATCGTAAGAAACACATTGTATTTTAATATTACTATAGATAAGTGAAATATCAAAATGGTTAAACATACATTAACAAGGTCAATCACAGCAAAAATCTATTTATAATAAATCATTATAAGCAAATCAACCTGAATGGCTGATTATATCTACCACTGCTGCAATGAAACTAACCATATTGGCACAATCCAGCTGCGCCGTAACCTTTAAAAGCTTATGTTAAAAATTTTATGGTCCATGAATCTAAAAAGCTTGAAGTTATCCCATGATTCACGGGGATGCTCTCAAAGTCAGATTTGAGATGCAGCTAAAAGCATAAGTTACGTTTGATCGCAAACACCACCTCACCTGGTGCAAATCCAAAACCATAAACAGGTATTTAATACTTTGAATTCCTCGCTCCTCCATAAACCAGCATAAGTTCTATGATACGCATATCATAAAAAACGCCAAACCATTGAAACCGCTCAGCTTGTTGCTTCGAACTCGGAGTATTGTTATGAGACAATGTCGATACTTTGTATCAAGAAAGGTCGTATCAAGAAAGGATTGTATCAAGGGATAACTGATTGTGATGGTGATGGGCTAAACGCAATTCCCAAAAGGGAAAAATAAAAACAAAGCAGTCAATATTTTGCGGTAATATGTGTCACACTTTGTTAACAGGAACCATATAGTTATCCCTTAATTTATTGCAGGTCAATGGCTGCCTAATCAATTCGCCTTGGGGTAATTTCCATGGAAAATCAAAATTTAATATCCAGACGCGTGATCTCCGATGAATTTATGAACATACCTACCTGTCGATGGTGTTTTAAGCTTTATTTAGAATTTAGATGGTGAGAAAGGAAAAATCTGACATTATTATTTTTTATGCCAGTACCACACAAGTCCCAACTGCCAGATCCGGTGAGATTACCATCCCCAATTTGGGTACGTGGTAAAGCTGAAGGTAGTGGGGAGGGGAAGGAAATAAGGAATAGGAAGGCAGGGAAGTACCGGTCTATACAGATCTGGTTAGCAAACACGGTTAAAGCCATTTCAAGCAAAGTTTCGATTCTAAGGTGGTCTTTGACCACTCTGAAGTTGATGTAGATCCTTATGGAAGTTTTAAATCAAAAATTAAATTCATATAAATAGTATCTACGCTTAGATCAATGAAATGTTTATTTTCACTGTTCAAGGTTCGATTTTGTTCAAGGAGGTTAAATATAGGCCCAAGCTGCTAGGTACTCAATTTTCGAAACCTTTTTTCACTTTTTTTCGTTACAATTTTTTTTTTTTTTTTTTACATTAACTCCACACAGGAGGCCTTGAGGAAAATAATTTCCTTCAGGCCTATGTCATCTGGGATGCTGTGTGGAGGGTCTTTTTGAGGAGAGGAAGGAATGAACATTGGTCTTGAAGAGACCCATGTTGTAGGAAGGAGGAAACACAGAGGCCGGCAATCATTCCACAGCCGAGCTGTTGAACATAAGAACGAGTCGAAGAAACGACCCGTTCTCATGTGACAAATGTCAACCGTGTACAAATGTTGGGCACGCGTTTGGCGTAGGTATTTCCCGACTATGCACCGGTGCCGAAGGGATCAGTGATGCTAGTTCCTCGGAGCATCTTCCATTGTAATACTGGTAGAACAAGGATAGAACAAGGTAGAACAAGGATTCCCACCCGAGGCCTGTGCTCTAAAGATTGCAATCCGTCTGGTAAGATGGGAGAATCTATCAAACGGACCGCCCGTTTCTGCACAGAGTCGAGGGTATTTTTCAGGTATTTTGGAGCTCCAGACCAGAGGTGGCTGCCAAATTCAACCGTGGGGCGCACTTGCGATTTGTACAGGGTTAGCAGTTGTGCACTATTAAAGTATCTGCGGGCCCTATACAGTACGCCCTATACAATTGAAAAATAATGAAAAAACTATACGGATTTTTTTGACAAAAAATTGATGTTCTCGGTATATTTTAGGATATTATATTATGTCGCGAGCTGAAAACTGACCTAAAAATTCCAGTGAAGAAAGTTGTGAAAATCTATTGACGACAGAGTTCACGACAAGTTCGAGAGACAGCATGCAAATTACAACACACAGGTTTTGTGCGATAAGATATATTCTCAAATCTTGATCATAATCTAATGACCGTTTGTCGACTAACGACAGTAGAATCGATGACGAGTGATGTAATGAAGACGGTGAATAGGATTGGCAGATAGGTCCATAACCTCTTACAAATATGTCGGCTTTATTTAGAATAATATTATAAATGTGTATAAAAGGCGTTCCGAGAAATTTATTCACGCGAGTTGAGTCGGTGCCCGCCATTGTGGCCGGGATGTATACCGATCACCATAAAAATAAAGAATCATATTCCTTTAGAAATAATATTAAAGAAAAACTTATCTGTTATTTCTTTTCATTCATTTAGTACGCACGCGTTCACACTCAATGACAACTCGACCCAGACAAAGGCTTCACGAGCATAATGTTCATCAGACACAGGGCGTTTGCAAAGACACTACCAATCAAACAGATTTTCCGGCATGAAAATAACGATGAATTTTCTCGATCAACAAACAACAGTTAACAATTCTCTAACACAACTTAAACAGACATTACAAACGGTAAACAAATAATGGTCACTTTTAATATCAAATCACCTCAAAGACAGACAGAGTGAATTGTCTGATTAAAAAAATGAGAGTGGTGCTGGAGTACCTAGAAGCCTGATAGAAGAAACATTGCAGAAACTAGATGTCTCTGAAATTTCTACATATGTGACATCATTAATCGCATGCTGAGAAATAATTGGACAGGACATAACGATTTACTAAAGTAGAAGTCACGAAAAGAATGTCCAAAAACAGGAAAGATGTCGGTCCAATAAAAAAGTATACATCCACATTATAAACATTAAGGAAATTATAATTGTGGTGGTGACTAAATGTTCCTTTTTTTCTGGAGTTTAAAGCTAGAAGTGCCTGTGTTAAATTGTGAATAGCTGAGGAGTTTATGGATTTCTTGGCGTAAAAAGGCGGAATAAATATTTTGAATTTTACAATAGAAAGGCCACAATTTCATCAATCTCCTGACACACTCGAATATATTCCAAGTATTCAAATTACATAACTGACAGATACTTTTAGAATTAACCCCCAACTTTAATCAAAGATTAGAAAAGTAACAAATTATACTGAAAATAACCATTAAATCCACTACAACACCAAATACCAATTATATTTGACGGCATCCGTGATAAGAGTCGCGACCAGCAAGCCGGAGGTTGCGGGTTCAAATCACGGAGTGTACAAGTAAATTTTATTTGATTAATTTATGTTATTTCACAATTTACTAATATTTGCGGCATTCTTAATCGCCTTGGCGTAAGACCACAATTAAGAATTGAAACATTGATTAAAATGGCTTTGGCCGTGTTTGGTGGACAGATCTTAATAGCCAGGTACTTCGTACTTCCCCACCTTCCTTTTCCACGTCTTCTTTCCCCCCCTACTACCTTCAGTCTAACAATATACCCCAATTGGGGATGCCATAATCTCACTATGGCTCCAGATGGTTGGGAGCAGTTAGGACACATTAAAAAATAGTTGGTTTAAATTATAATAATTTCTGTGCTTTATAAAAGGGTTAAATTTGAAAGTAAATAAAAAATAACTTCAGTATGAAAAGTAAGTCGCATTACGATTACCCTGTCTCACACTTGCGACACATCTCTCCACCTGACAAGCATTATTATTATTAATAATTTGTCCTTATAATATTAATGTGATGAAAAATTACACCGGGATATGTGTTGAATTATAAACGCGGCGTATGAATAGAGTACCCGGCGGATTGACGACCAAGAGAGACTTTGATTTATTAAAAGATTAGTGATGACACCGAGGCTTGAACCCGCTGCCATTCAACGCAGGCAGCATTCAAACCCGTGATATTCAATTATGCAGTCCGATCGGATCACAAAGGCCGGCGAGCTCGCGGACACACCGCTAGATGGTTCCTGGTGCATTTAATTAAATGTTAAGAGGAAGCCACAAGCCAAAAATGTATATCGCCACAAGTATAGGTAATAGTCATAAAAATTGCTTGGCAAATGGATTCTAGACGTCACGATTTCAAGCGAAAAAGTGGTTTTTATTTATTTTTGAGGTACCTAAAACTTCTTTACGCACGCTTGACTTGGGGAGTAAGCTGGCGAATGCGTTACGAGAGCGTTACTAAAAGCGAGGCGAACGCTTCGTATATTACTGTAGGGGCAAGAGAGAGAGGTGCGAGTACACATTTTCTCTCTCTCTTTCTCTCATAGCCAGTTAAGTTTCGTATATCTATGATACAGTGCAGGCCTATTGTCTGTATCACATTATAATCTGTGCACATTTTCTTTCTCTCTTCCTATCATACAAACGGAGCAGAAGTTTTACGTTGTGTGGTCTAAAGTGCACTCGTTGTTTTTTTAATTGTTGTGAATTGATTATTATTCGTATAGTTTCAGCTTCCATCAATAGGATAACAAGGGTAATAATACGAAGTTTTGCCAAATCCCAACAGATGATGGCAGTTGAGTATGATATAAGAAGAGTAACATCTAACGTCGTTCGTATCTTTGACATTCATTGTAATATTTACGATAACTTAATAAATAACTAGTAATCACACAAACCTCAAACTTATTTGGAAAATACCCAAAACGCCTCAGGTGTTATTAATTAATATTGGAAATTAAGAGACCCAACAAAAATCAAGGAAAACAATTAACAATTTAATTTTAATTCTATTAAGGGGAAACGGTAGGAAAAGCTTTTATTTATTTATATCGGTACGAGAGGAGCCTGGGGTGGTTTACGAATAAATTAACAGAAAATCAAACTACCCTGTGCAAAATTCCAAATTTAAATCAACGTAATATTCGTACTATGGTCCAAGGTTCTTAGAAAAGATATACTACGGCCGTAAAATCTGCCAAAGAAGCTAGGTAGTTTGTCTAACAGCGAGTTCTGATTGTGGCAGTAAAGTTGCAACTGACATATCTGATTACCCCGGTGGAGAAACTGCGCGATGTTTAGTAAAATAATTAAAATCTTGAATACAGCCACAAATCATCAAGGGTGAGAATTAGTATGAATTTTAAAAACACAACGTCAAGATACAATAAATAATCATAAACACATTTAATCATCAACAGATTTTTGCAATTTTATACATTTAGTTTAGTTATTATTGATTCTATTGACAAAAAGGTCACTACTGCTCAGCTATACATTCAGGATTTCTTCTGGAGTACACCTGTTTTCAGCAGTGCCTCTGAATAAGATATGAACAGTGCCTCTGACATTAATTGCCTACAAATCCTTAAAAAATCGGCATCAATATAATTGACAAAATACTTGACCTTTTTGGTTAATCATTCCATTGAAAAAAGGTCACTACTGCTCAGCTATACATTCAGGATTTCTCCTGGATTGCAGACGGTTTTCAGCAGTGCCTCGGAATATGATATGAACAGTGGGCCTCTGACATTAAATGCCTACAAATCCTTAAAAAAATCGGCGTCAATAATTGGAAAAGAATTAAAATCTTTATGTGGGTGTTTTATTAGTAGTCCGAAGAAACAAAGTACCAGAGGTAATAATCCTGCATTTTCGTAATAAAATACAAAATTCCATTAAAAGCATATCAAAATCAAACGACCTTGTTCAAAAATCAATAAAATAAACGTGTTACAGTTTTATTACAAACGCAAGCCACGCTATTTAAAACATGGTTTCCTTTTATATGTGGCCTTGAATGTCAAGCAGCAGACGATCAGCGATGTATATAAAAACAGACCCCTCCTGTATGACATAGTAAACACCACATCCTTTTTTTGTACAATCAAGAAATGAAACTTTTTTGGTGCATTTTTGTAAAAACACTTGAAACTATCCCGATGGCTTGAATTTGAATTGACTACACACGTGTTTTTATTTAGAGCTTTTAAAACTTCCAAAATACCCATTAAAACGTTTGAATATGAATTGCCAAGGCTTATATAATTATTCAGACAAGGCCTACATCGGTAGGTACTAAATAAAGATGCTGGCACCATAAAAGTCAAATAGGTACTAAAAAGCTCTGTAGAAATGATTTTTTTCATGTTTACGTTGGTTTTACCTATTATTTTACGTTTTTACATACCTAATGCATATTTTTTCCTCTTTGCAAATTTAACAAAACATATCTCTAAGTACCTACCTACACTACACTATTTAGTTATTTTTTTAAAGCTAAAAGGACTTTTACATGATTATCACGTCGGTAGTACACATTTTTAGAAAAATTACAATCATTACATAGTATAAAATGAAGTCGCTCAAATGTATGGGCGCATAGATCTTTTACTACTCAACGGATTTTCATGCGGTTTTCGCCAATAGATAGAGTGATTCAAGAGGAAGGTTTAGGTATATGTATAATACATGCTTATTACAGTAGAGAAAAGCCGATAAATTCAAATATTCAATTCAGGCAGCGGCCAGCCGGGTAAGCGGGTGGTGTGGATTTTATAAAGGTTGGGTAATGGCGTTGTGTTTCGTTTAGCCACAGCAACGTGTGGCCGGGTCTGCTAGTTAAGAAATAATATTAATAAAAATGCACAAGATTTCACAAAATACAGGAATATAATATATAAAAACAGATGACGGAAAATAGGGATGGCGTTATAGCAGGGGGTCACTGTGAAAGTGTGATTTCGAAAAACTCTGTTTAAATCCCGGGCAACGTCGGGGACTTCAGCTAGTAATTTATGAACTAGATAGAAATAGTTCGCGAGTACGGCTTTTGAAGTTTGCTAAGTTCAAATTATGGTGAAATCCATCAACGTTTACATCAAGACTGTGTATAAAAGTTATAATGGGGAATGAATAGGTACCAAAGAATGAATGACATTGTAAAATTTTAATGTCTGTGTAGTCCTTCGTGGAATAGGCAGATAATCAGATTAAATAAATACAAGAGTTACTATAACAATAATAAATTAATATATTATACACAATGTGGCGATTGGGATTGCAATAAATTAAAAATCGCTACTTCGCTTTCTATGGGGTGGCTTAAATTTACAGTAAAATGACTCAATTATTATATTTTGAATGTTCGCCAATGGTTTGGTTGTCACGGTTGATGATAAACACATGGCACGTTTTTTTGTTGATGTTTGAAAAAAGGTTTTATTCCCAACAAGGGCGAGATTGAAACCCTCAAGGTTGTAATATTAGGGGTAGCTGCACTAGAACTACAGAATTATAACAAATTTATGAAATTCACATTTAATGTTTATTTTCAATACGCGCTGTGTAAATGGAGAAGATTCCTAAGCTTAAATATGGGACCCGACTAAGCACTGTAATAAAACAAATGCTACCCTCTTACAAATGCAGTGTTTTAGGACGAGTTGTTTTACAGAATTTAAACAATTCATCAAATTTCAAAGTTAAAATTAAAGATCTGTTATTTTTTTTTATCATGGGCCGATTGTTTAATAGTAAGTACGTGGATAATAACAGAACGAATAGGACTTTCGAAAAACTCATATACTGACTTCGAAATTTGATGAATTGCTGCGAAGCAACCCGTTTTTAATCGTGGTCGCGTAAATAGGAAAAGTCCCCCGCATTTCTAAGAAATTAAACTAACCAAATAACCATCACGCCGTTTCCTCGCAGGGGTAGGCAGAAAGGACGAATCGCCAATCAACTCGATCTTGGCACACACTCCTTGCCTCGTTCATATTCATACATCGTTTCATACATGGTCTTCTATTATTCTAAGAAATTACATGTCGTAAAAAGTGCGGACAACTCAGGAAGTGCCAAAAAAAAACAATTTTAATTGCTTTCCTTCTACTCTTTACAGAAAATTCGAAATTGAGGTGGTTTTGTCGCCTATTAAGAAACTTCATTGAAAATAATGGTTACGATTTCAGAGGGAAGACGTCCAGTGCGAAGTTGAGAGAAGCAACTCCGGACCATGTGCAAGGAGAGGCTGGGCATACTATGGACAGAGGCATAGATCAGTAAGATCAGTATCGAAGTTGGGCAGGGACCCGCGGATGTGCCTTATGTGAATAGGAAAAGATGAGATGAGAACAATTAAAATTACGAATTTACCTACATCAATTATAAAATCTAACGTGAAAGGCGTATTTTTGAGGTTGGTGGATTATGGATAAGAGGTAATAATAATGTTCAATGACAGGCTTGAAACAGCGCATATGGGAATCAGAACAGGGAAGTGTGCACAAGTTAAACGTGTAACAGGAAATCACAGTCCCCACAGGTCATTAAGAAGCCGCACGCAATATGCAGGGTAGAATCCAATATTGATGATGAAAACTTAAAAGCAACCCCCTGGTAAATGTTTTCATCGAATGAAACGTTATCGAAATCAAATTTCTAATAAAAATTACATAGGTAGTATAGATACCTACTTCAGTAATTAACCTCTCAGACCTCGACCATATTTTGTAAGAGGATTAAAAAGAGTTTTAAAAATAACCCACCTTACTTTTTTAACTAAAAATAATGATAAGGGAACGTGACCCGTTCCGAGGGGGGGGGGATCTTCAAAATACCACGCTTTTTCACAATGAGGGGCGGGGGGCTTAGGTTTTTATCACGTAGTCAATCAAGAAATCTTTTTATATTTTTCCACTAACTTTTTAATATTTTGTCCGTCACGCAAGCGCCGTATTAATAAGACAAATATAAGCCAAATAATGTTTTTTAAACTTTAACAAAAAGCAACAAATAATTTAAAACCACATTTATGAATTACTACGTGAAAACTGTAAGGGGGGGTCTTGGAATATACTACACGTGGTCACCGAGGGGGGAGGGGGGGGGGGGGTAAAAATTGCAAAAAGTGGGCCACGTAGTATGGGTACGTTACCTAACGAAAAAAAATAAAAATACATACCTACATATTTTATTAGACAATTTTATTACGAACGTTATTATTGTCACCTCACTTAATGTCGATTCATTAAAAATAATTACTTAATAAAAAATTCACAAAGTAATTTTTTTTTCTAATTGCGATCCGAAAATTTGCTTTGACAAAGGTGTAAATTTGACATATTTTGTGGTCAATTTTTTAGATTTGAATCTAAAGCGTGGTGTTTTCTCTTTCTAACACCGTTTAGATCATATTTCTCACTATGACAGTAAGAGAGATACAACGATGATCTATGAAACCTATATGAGTTTTTCCGAAAACCGGTCTGATTTCAAACGCGTACATATTGTAAAACAAGCTATTAGTAATATTTTTTAAGAATAAACACGACTTATTACAATAAACAATGTTTCAAGTTATAATCGAAGTACCTAATAATAAAATAAGAAAAACTTTCTTTCGTCTGAATTTGCTTGAATTACCAGCGGAGAGCATTGAGTATTTGGGGGGTAAGTACCTACTATTTCTCAAAACATGATCATTTGAGAGGGGGTAGTGAATAGTGAAGCGAGCACACGACCATAAGTTTATAAATAATTCTATCACTCTGCGAAGGTTCGAATTTCAGACACGAAACCAAAAACTGAATGCTAAATGTGCAGTGCCATTTAGAATGCTGTAATTAATTTACCACCGGAAGTCGCCCCAGCACTTTCCAACGCCTGCGCATTATAAAGTCAGACTTATAATGCGGAATATAAAATAAGGGGCGCGTGTGCCAAAACATGGCGGAGTTCCAAATTTAAATCCCCAATGGCGGGAGTTATTTACTAGCGCGAGATTCATCCCTTATATCCTATAATAACACTGTCACTTGATATCTATCGCGGATCGAGGGGAGATTTTTCGATGATTTAGTAAGTGGATGAAACTGTAGGAATATCATTGTAATACAGATGAGGCATATAATGGTACCTAAATATCTGCAAAAGGTCGATATTTAATCATAGTTTTTTTTAGTGACCGACCGAAGGTTTGTTTCAGGTTTTGGTTTTGGCAAGTTTCGGCAAAACATCTAGTTTCGGCATCAGTTTCGGTTTCGGCAGATTTTCTGCCGAATCTTCGGTCGCACCGAAACTCTGCAAAAGATCCCAATAAATGGTAAATTTATTCTTAAGAATGTTGTGATTGAAAACGCAATTTAAATAAAAATACTCAATTAATGAGGTCCTTTCTTTATAATGTCCATAAGTGTTGATTATTGGCAAATTTTTGTTCCCAGAAGTAGATAACATGTTTGTTAATTTTTAGTAATATAAAAAAAATGTCATACTTCAATTTGTGTTTTTTTTTAAATTTCATTTAACACAAACATGTTGACTCTTAATATGGCCCGAGTAGAGTTTCTGATTCACTTGATCGTACCACGTCTACACCGGCGTCCCCGACTTCTATCATTCACATTTGCGTCATACATTCTCCTTATCCTCCTGTCTTCGTTCATTCGCTCTACATGCCCAAACCATCTGGGCGTCCCTTTCTCATTAGGTAGGTACTCATTACGCTTACATCAGTTTGAATTTTTAGCGAATCTCCACATTTCTCAGACGATCTAACATGTTTTTACCACACAAACGATTCAGGGATCTCATTTCTACAGCATTCAGTCAAATTCATCCAGGAATAATAATAATGGAATTACCTCCATTTACCTTTCTGTGTATGATGAACCAAGACGGTAAATAACAAACTAACTACAAAGTTAATAAATCATATAACCAACGCTCTCGAATTAAACTTTAGAATTGGGTAGGTACCTGCATAATTTAATACATCCAACTGTGCCAAATCTTCTTAGAATGTTCCCGAATCGTTACTTTATCACACTTACAACTAGACTATATATAGTCCAGTCAAATAAGGATTTCACCCTAAATGAATAAGCTGAAAATTTGTATAAACATTTATCTTAGTTTTCTACATGTTGTCCCAAAGTCTCATATGGTCACATGTGAGCGTCTTTGAATATTCAAGGTCAAAGGTAAAAAAAATCAGTTTTTTGGAAATATCTCGCTTCCTTTGCCTTGATACATACAATTTTATACTCTACAACTTTTACATTGAATGTAAATACGATTCGAGGCAAGGAAAGCGAGATATTTCCAAAAAACTGATTTACGTGACCTTTGACCTTGACGTGAATATCCAAAGACGCTCACACGTGACCTTATGAGACTTTTGAGACAACATGCAGAATACCAAAATAAAGGTTTACACAAATTTTCAGCTTATTCCGTTTCATTTAGCGGTTATCCCTTTTTTAGCTTAAGTGACTGAAGCACGAGCACGTAGGACGTTTCTTAGTAAAGAAAATACATGTCCTTAATACGTGAAGATAGGTATCATTCAAATATGATGCATTTAAAAATCATTCTCTCCATTATATTTATTATAAAATTAGCAGAGAGTTAATTTTAACCTTTAAGTCAATCTCCGCAAAAGCAGATGCCTTATCTTGCTGATAGGGCACACATGGCGACCCTTGCACTTAAACCCGCCTTATGAATTATGGGGGTAGGAGCTACTGCTAATGTCTATGTGGAATTCTGTCTGCCAACGGGAATCGAACACTAAAACTAAATTTAACTCACGATTTTGCATCCCCAACGGTAGTCTATTTTCAGAAGCGAATCGTGCGAGATGTGAATTTCTAACAGAGATTTAAAATGATGGAAAAGAAATTCGTTGGTTTCATGATTTCAAAATTTGTGGAATGGAACGGAAATTCGGTCGCCGGTTTCAAGATTACATTTGATAAAATAAATAACAGACTATGAAAAAATGCGACGCGCGACAAATTTCTTAATTCCCAAGGAAATGATACAGTAGAGAGGATTGTACAGACATTAAACAAAGAAAAAACACAGTAGGAGTTAAAACGATCCCTTTTTACTTATTGGCAGTATTTTTTTATAACGACTGTTTCTGTAAATGCGTCTAATGAACACGAGCTTCTGTGTCAGTTAATAGTGCCCTTGAAAAAATGGAGGTATTTATTTTATCTAAAAATTATTGTGACATCATGGTCGGGGAATGTTTTTGTAGAACTGATAAAGAATAAATGAAAAACAAAACAAACATAAAGTAAACAATACTAATAAACTGATAGTAATAGATTTTTTAAAGCAAGACAATTTATTAAATATCTGATCAATACGGTTAATATGTAAATACCTATTAGTTATCTATAGGTACCAATATATCAGTATTTTTAGGAAAATTAACACTAACCTAACTAAGAAAAAAAATATTGTTAAGTTCCAGGAGGTATTAATCTTTACATAGTATAAAATGAAGTCGCTCAGGCTGTATGTGCGATTAGATCTTTTAAACTAGGCAACGGATTTTCATGCGGTTTTCATCAATAGATAGAATGATTCACGGGGAAGGTTTTTTGGTATATAATGTGTCAAGGTTTTGTGTAAAGTGGTTGAAATGCATAATATATCTGGCCAAGCGGCGGCGGGCAGCGGGCAACGGGGAGCAGGCTGACAAACGGGCGGTGTGGATTTGATTTAACAGATGGCGTTGGTTATAAAGGTTTCGTTAGCCACAGCAACGTGTGGCCGGGTCTGCTAGTTTCACAATTAAATAATGTATGAAACTTAAGATGATGCATCACGTTTTATTTTGCGAAACTCGTGCACAAAATAATATTTAAATGTTTCACGGTCATTTTGTAAAGAATTTAATTTTCCGCATTATACATTAAAATCATAACCAAAAAGGGGTTCGTAAGTAGGAGATTTTGAACATTAAAACAGTTTGTATCGGTCTGATACTTAATTTTTCTGTGCTTATAAAAAGACTAATAAAAAAAATCTCGGTCATTTCAGTGGTAAATAATTTGTTAAATAATTCTACTCGCAGTATTTATTTAAAGCATCTAAAATATTTTTGAGTGATATAATATTCAAAATTCAAACCATACCTAAACACATGATTTTGCATTGCTCAGTAAGGCATCACCATAAGTAGTTACTTCAAGAGGTTTTCCAATAGCTGCAAAGATATTCAAATACAAAAGAGATACCTATGCTATGGTGTCCGCGCAACTGTCGGCGGACTACGACCTAATTAGAGTAGTTTGCATACGAAAAGAATTTGTTAATTTCGTTGATTTTTTGAAAGTGTGCATTAGTATTGGTTAACAATATAGTTTGAATACGGAAAGAATTCGTTCATTTAGTTTAACGTTCGTTTGCTTTATTCGTTAATTATTCGTTCATTTAGTTTTTGTTAATTGGTAAATAATATCGGCGACACCCGTAAGCGCAGTCCCACCTAGTAAAAACTGCAGATAGCACATCTACTTATATTTCAATATCTTTGAATAGCTGTAAGGAGAAATTAGAAAGGTTGTTAATAAAATAGAGATCGAGGTAAAAGAGTGCAAGGACAATAATTAAACGATCGCATTATAGATTCTATTACGTAAAGCTCACCGTGTACCGCGTCTCGGGACCCCAAAATAAGATTGATCATTTGAAACAAAAATAATAATAAAAAATATGATAATTTCCTAGTGTCACCTTAACCAACTTATATAATATATAACATATTATGTTCTAACAAATACTATTGCAAAAACAATGTGTAGGTACCGTGCTTGACGAAAGTTAACGAAACACCGCCAATAGGTAGGTACCTATTACATACTACTCTGCGAAATTCCCTTTATATCCTGCGGGCTGTCTACATCTGGGTACTGGGTACTGTACTGGGCATAATACTTAGAATGTGGTTAGACGTCTGAAGCTCGGCATCGATCTGCCAGTCATTACATGTCATTTAATGTCGGACATTTACGACCGAACGCGAGCAACACTACCGACAACAAATCTACAATGTCGTGTCGCAGCGTCTACAAGTATTGTAATCATTTTTAAGCCATTAGGAATATTACTAATCTGGAAATAGCCTTTGGATATGCATGCGTGCATTTGTGCGCATATGGCTCGCGACAGTGAATAATTATACTGCTTTCCGAACTGGGGTAAAGATAAGACGGGCTTTGTTCGGATTGAGAAAGCTTCGAACTCTGATTGACTTGTGCGTTTTGTTCACTCGATATCACACTTTGACTTACCTATTGTTCAATGTATCTCTATCTTACTTTTTCACTAGAATTCTGAATTTGAACACAACCGAAACGTTACTTTTAAGTGCAGGCAACCGAAATAACATTGATTAATAATAACAATTACTAACTAAATGAATTTTAGAATGTTTAGTACATACAACCGAAATGTTACTTTTAAGTATAAACAACCGAAATGTTACTTTTAAGCATACACAACTGAAATGTTTTTTTTTTTTTTTTTTTTAATTGTACAACAGATTTTTTATCCAATTACTGTACAATTTTCTTATTTTGACAGTCTTAACACCTAGGAAGATGATTATTATACAAAAAATCTTAAGGCTATCTAAAGAAGAGTTATATATATATCTAGTGTTTCCGATATTTCGTTCAACAGCACCATTCCTCTTGTCATGCTATGCTGTGCTAGAACATCTATTCTGCCGTAAGTATAAACAAAGAAAAGTTACTTTAAGTATACACAACCGAAATGTTACTTCTAAGTATAAACAACCGAAATGTTACTTTTAAGCATACACAACCGAAATGTTACTTCTAAGTATACACAACCACCGAAAAGTCACTCTTAAGTATTATTATAGTATATTATTATATTATCAAACTGTCCATATGCCTTCAGAGAGCGAAACAGCTGTCACGAGTAATAATAATTACATAGCAGAACTTGTTTATAATAAACTGTTTTCAGGGATTGAATAATAATATTATTGAAAATATAAAAGAAACTAAAATTAAAATGGAGTTCTACAAAATAAACCTGTTAACAAAAAAAAATGTTACTTTTAAGTATACACAACCGAAATGTTACAAAACCGAAATTAAATAATAATAGATTAGATGTGGTAATTGGCGGAAACTAATAAGGACATTAAAAGAAAGGTGAGTGTAAAAAAATCAATTAACGGAGGACTGATCAGTAGTCGATGATAAAAAATAATCACCAAAAACAATCTTGAATCTGGCAGTAAGGCATACACTCGTAGATAAGGAAAGAAATCAGACTGAATGTAGTGGAAATAAGGGTTCCATGATAACTCGACAAAGCGGCATTTCAACATCTTTTTGAGAAGTCATAAAAGTGATGTTAAAAAAAAAACAAAAAAAGAGCCTAGAACCTATCGTAATATATTTAAAATATTTTTTTCATAACTTTTAATGAATCATCAAAGGAGTGATGAATTGCCACTTTGTTGAATTGTTCAGTCATAGGAAATAAAATACCTGAGGCGCTTGTATGTCAAAACTATGTAGATGTTTTGGATAATATTAAATAGAGCGGATTGTCGGAGAATGATATTATCTGCATAAAAATAATATTTCTTTCATAAAAGGTAAAACTATCATTATTAAGCTTTATCGTCTCATTAAAAGCAGTTCCATTAAATAGAATGGCATTGGCGTCTGATGTGTTCCACTTAAAATGTGCTTAAACGGCGTCGTCCAATGCAGTCGATTAAAATTTTGAATAAATTGAACCTGACCGTGGACGATAGATATAACCATTCTAATAATTATTATTTATTCTTCTGTAGAATCGAGTCGTTAGAAAAGCAAACTGGTACAGGGGTACAAAACCTTTAAAAAATTTCTAATACATTTCTAATCTAAGTTGACAGTCAGGTAAAAATAGTAAAAAACACATACAGTGCAGACAATACATGAAAATAGCCTTAATCGAAAAAAGAAGTCACTGTGAAAGCATTTTACCATCTATTAAAAAGTTATGCATACATTTGTAGTAAGTAGGTACTTACCAGGTTTCGTTACAACGTTACAATCAAAAATACTAATTTCGGTTGTCTATGATGACACTCAAATTTGCTTTGAAATCGAGCCTCATTTTCAAAATTGGAACTATTGTTCAGACAAGCGATAAAATAAAGTAGGTGCTGAAATAAATGTAACTATTATATTTTTTTAATAAAAAAATATAATTCTATTTAACTTGAAATAATATTTGTTTTGATACATTTTTTGACAGATTTACGTAGTTAATTTAATTATTAAAGAGTCCTAAATTCCTAAATTCTCCAGTCTTTCAAAATAAACATCTACTTTTGCAACCAATCTTCTCGTAAATGAAATATCAACATTTGGACTACTGCTCTACGATGTTATATTTGGCCAATGAAGGAAGTTTGAACAAACTAGAAGTTATACAAAACAAAGCTATGAGATGTATACTGGGGAAAGGCAAATACGCAAGGATTGATCAAATGAGAGAGGAGCTAAAGTGGATTCCAATAAAGAAGAGACTACTATTTAATGTGTTAATTTTTGTGCATAAAATTATGAAAAACCAAATGCCAAAATACTTTAAGGATGAATTTGTATTTAATAGAGACATTCATAATTACGAAACAAGAAATATAAACAGAGTTCGATTGCCACAAATGAAGAAATCAAAATCACAGAACTGCCTAATGTACAGAGGACTAAAGATGTATGATGAAATGCCTGAAAGTATGAAGAATGAAGAAAGAATGAATGTATTTAAAAAGAAATGTTATGCTTACTGTAAAAGTATTTAAATTTATCAAATGAAATGTTACATTATGCTTATTAGTTTATATTTATGTAGTATAAACTAACTCAATAATAAAAAAAATTAAAAAACAGTAGGTAAAGGGGGGGTAGCAAATGTAAAATCATAGAACGTCCAGTGTTTAAGTGTTTAATCGAAGCGAACAGTAATCAATGGGAATGTTGATCGGGCGAGGCGAACGGTCAGGTCTTTACGCACCCTTCACTTGGGGAGTGATAAGGATAATGATGAGGATGAGGATGAGGATGAGGATGAGGATAAGGATAAGAAGGGTAAGGATAAGAGGGAGATATAATCTAGTGAAGTTTCACTTCAGTTGGGTGGTCAAAAGCACAGTCGTTTTTATTAAGTCGTGACGTGTTCTTCACAGGTCTGCGCTATTTTTCAATAATTTCGGACCCCTGCCCCGTGGCAGTAGATAGGTACCTACCCCCATTCGCCTTCCACGATAATGAAGTTAATTATCAGTTTAAAAAATAGGAATTCAACCTTGGGCGCACAGCGTAATTATTGATATTGTTCGAAAGGCATATCACAACATTAACATTCTTACGAACTTCGAAACGTATTAAAGGGCCAATGAGAGGCATTAAAGCACTAGATAATACGTAGACCGATTAGTCCTATATCGCTAAACGCATTCAGTACGAAAAAGTCTATTATTTAAGACACCACTTGATGGGAAAACGATGTAACATGTAATCTAGTCAAAAACATTGAAAATAATTTTAAATTTTAGGTACAAAGTAAGGTTTATACAGTTTTGAAGTATGCCTGTCTCACTAGAAATATTCTGTGACGAGTTTGCAAATATTTTATTTTGACAATAAGTACATTTTTAATTTATGTTTATTTATTAGGTAGTTTGAAAAAGATTTATATATTTCTTTTATCTTATGCATTATTACTGTTCTGATGTTTTATATAACAATTTTATTAATGTTTTACATTATTCTATAGTAATTTCGTGCTCTAATATAAAAAAATACGGAGTGTACAATTCACACGCGGTAGAAGTGAAATTTCTAAAGTAGACAAGAGTGGGGAAGCTACGAAGCACCGCACAAAGAGGATACCAATGGCTACGAAGCACCGCACAAAAAGAATACCAATGGCTACGAAGTACCGTACAGAGAGGAGACCGATTATAGTATCTCATTCTCTCGCAGGTTAAATCCTATAGACCAGAGGTTCTCAACGTGGGCGATAACGCCTCTTTGGGGGCGTTTCAGACCTTCAGGGGGCGGTAGAAGACTAAGAGAAAATTGGGGGGCGTTTCAGATTTTCAGAGCGGCGGTAGGACACTCAGAGAAACCCATCCTATCCCATCTTATCTTGCCCTATCCCATTAGGGGCCATCCAACCACAAAAATATTTTCCCTATCCCATTACGCCCCCTTCGTCGGGGTATCCCGTTACGCTCCCTCCGTTGTGGCAAATGTAACCCTGTCGTGGTATCCCATTATGCCCCCCTTCGTCGAGTTAGGGGGCGCTAGAAATAAAAATATTCTCAAAGTGGGCGGTGTGCAAAAAAAGGTTGAGAATCTATGCTATAGACGTACGTGTTTGCCTCTTTTTAGTGTGGATATTTTTCGTTTCATCGCGTTTCAAATCACAACGTTGCATTTCAGTTAAAAACAAACAAATAATAGATAGATCTTGAGTGTGTTGTTTTTTTTAGTTCTGTTGTGTTTATGATTCTACGGGTTTTATTCTTTTACGAAATCTCTTACTGTTGACATGAACCAGTATTTAAAAAAAAAAATTTAAAGCTGTATGGTTTTTATATGTTTAATTTTAACCGAAATTAAATGTTGTACTCGTAATTTGTCCAAACACAGTATTCATTAAGGTTATTACATATATGTATAGTTCTGATTTCTGATAGAACCCCAATAGATAAGAACTTTAATTCAAAACTGCATTAGGGAACGTACCCATACTACGTGACCAACTTTTTTGCAATTTTTAACCCCCCCCCCCCCTCCCCCCGGTGACCAAAATCCTAAGCAACCTGCTGCTCATTTGTATGGAGCGTGACATTTTGAAGACCCCCCCCCCCTAAAAGTGTCACGTAGTATGGGTACGTTCCCTTATTTCTACTTGTAATAATTTTTTTAACCACGCAAAATAAAAAATATATTATCTAACTTTTATTGATAGTCGGTTTTAAGTAAGTACCTACGTTAATTTTTACATTAAATATTATACATAAGAAGCTTACTTTAGAAGCTTTTGAAATTAAGAAATCTGTAAGTAATAAAATAATTAGTATATTGAGAATATTATTTTATAGATTCATACATGTCCAACATACAATTTTGTAAGTAGACAATTTAATTTACCTTTCGGAAACGGTAAAAGCGACACATTTAAGTTACAAATTTATCAATAAATAAGTGATCCATTTTCGATTTCGCATAATATTATGTTGCACCACAAAATAACTAAGAAAATATAAAATAAAACCGATCCAGTATAACTATTATCGATAAATAATAATTAGGGGTCTAAAACTGTGCAACAAATTTCATTCAAATTGGAGCATAAAACAATCAATAATAATGCAGACTAATAACACTCATTAAACATGTAAAACACTTAAATGCATTTAAATGTATGACTACTCGAATCCCCTTAGGTCGCATCAATAAACACAGGTAACATCGACGATTGTCCTGACATTTACGTTACATAATGACGCCCTTCAAAACCTCTCATGTTTATATAAAAGCTCGCATTTTCGCCTAAGTTACGACCGTGGCCGTCGATATCGTCCAGAAAACAAGACATTACATTGGGCCGACCCTTTAATTTTGTCCCATAAAAACGGACACCTATAAGTGAAGGGCAGCCCAGCCTTCCGCCTATTCTTTGGGATCTCATATCCCAATGGACTTAATGTGAAGTACCAGTAAAAGAGGATCAGAACCTTTTTCTCCGGGTGGCAACTTTGTTGGATGATGATAATGATTAACGTAGATATGGAAATACGATTATGAGGTTATTGGTAGAGGGCCAATGGTATCAGTTCTCAAGCCATAAAACTTAAGACGAAGCAAAAGGGGTAATTGGAACCTGTATTCCTATATGATGTTTATATTGTTCTTCGTATGTTTTGTTTTGTTCGGGAACCATTTATTGGATAACCAACACCTCTGTCTTGGATCACCATAAGTGGTTCGTTACGTTTAGTGACTCAGCAAAGGTGCCAGGGTTCACAGGGGTGAAGTTTATCCGGGTCTTGGATGCGTCTGCCCACCAACTGCGTGGCAGGCCGGTTTGACCTCTCCAGCAGGACATTCTTGGAACATCGCCTTGCACCGTAGTGGGAGGAATGGATTCATACATTCGTCACTCCTAGAAAAGTTGACCACCAGGTTCCTACCCACTCCTCATACCTTTTGTGCCTTCCCAGAACTTCCTCTCCTCAAAAACACCCGCCATACAGCATCCCCAAATATGACGTAAGCCCCGAGAAGAATTACTTTTCTCCAGGCCTCCTGCGTGAAGGTAATGTATAAACATATATTTTTTAAAAACGCGGTGGAGTCATTTATGTCAATATTTACGTGAACTACTAACAATTACTAATTATTACTAGACGGTCTGAATCTTTTTATATTATAAAGAAGAATGTCTGTGGTGAGCGGCCGCATGGTGGACACCGGGCTGGCGGCGTGGATTTGATTTTAAATACAAATCTATAGTTTTATAATTAATGAATATCTGAATATCTTAAATAATTTAGCCACTTAGAACCGCATTAACCTTAAGTTAACAATACTTTTTCAAAAATTTATTTTATATAATTATTTTTTTATTTTTTATATTATTTTTTTTTTTACACTTTTGATTTATGTGAGTACGTAAATATAATGTATGTGTGAGAGAGGTTTTAGGGTGGTACACCTGTTTCCGACAATGCAAGAGCGAGACAGGTGATCCCACTATAAAAGGAGATGCAGGCATCTCCTCGCCCTCTTTTCCTACGGCCAGCACTTTAGATAGGACGTATTTATAGCCAACAATATCAATAAATGTTCATCTCGCCAAATCGCGCATCATTGCAAATAACCAAAGCCTACACTCGAGTCTGTATATAACAGTATGTGTTATAATTTTTAATTTTAATTAATTTAATTTTTTTAATCAAAAAAAAAAAATATATATATATATATATATTTTCTCTTCTCTTTACACACGAGTAGTTACACTCTTGTAAAGGTTATATATTATATACATATATATGTTTATACTGTTTCTAATCAATGTTGCTTGTTAGTATTTAATGATTTGAGTTTAATCCGATTGTAACCTGAAAATGCAATTACTTACGATTATATTACATGTATATGTATATAAAAACTAATAAAAAAAAAATAAAAAAAATGAAATTTTGCACATTTGACTTTCAAAACAATA
Organism: Limnephilus marmoratus; assembly: GCA_917880885.1. Taxonomy (NCBI): domain Eukaryota; kingdom Metazoa; phylum Arthropoda; class Insecta; order Trichoptera; family Limnephilidae; genus Limnephilus; species Limnephilus marmoratus. Next base: position 20,927,768 of record OU862924.1, on the reverse strand, counting down.
GTGGAAGGTCACTGTCTAAATCTCATTTCGAAAAACTCAGCGTAAAACCCGGGCAACATAAAGAAGAGTGTCTGTGACGTGCGGGGAGGGGGGGGGGGGGGGGGGGCGGCGTGGCTTTGTTTATTGTACAAATCTACAGTTTTATTCTGAGACTGATTTTTGCACTTGACACCCAAAAAAGAGCCGTATTTTGAAGGCTGAAGGTGTCAAATTGTATTCGATACTTTTATATTATTAACTACAATGTACATAAAAAAATTTGCTTTCTTGTACAATAATTTAAAATATTTATTTATTCAGGTTCTCCATAAAGCAGTTATACACCAAATTATATAAGAAAATAAAAGGCCAAGGGGGCAGTTTCACTATGTTGAGACGTATGTCAAAAGATAGTTACTGAACTCTCTATAGGTAACATTGAAGATGTCAATGCTCAATGCAGAATCGTTAAGCAGTTGAATTGCTCTATTTAAAGGGGCATTCTGAAACGAAGAAGTTCTCGCTTTCGGAGCATAAAAAAGTGTGTGGGATCTCCCAAGAGTATACGCGTTAGGGACATATAGGTTAATCTCCTTCAACATAGGTGGATTCAGTACAGTACCGGAGATCAGCTTAAAAAAATGTTTCCCCAAAAATATTTTTCGGCGGGCTTCGAAGGTATTAAGATCGAGCATTCCTGTTAAGAACAACGATGGATACAGGAATGTGTAGTATGTATATTCCCCCATATACAGGTAACGCATAAACCTTTTTGTCCTTTTTCTATTTCTAGGATATGGTTTTGTTCAGAGGGTGCCCAAATAATGGAGCTGTATTCCAGGATGCTGCGGACAAGTGCTTCATATGTTCTTCTTATTGCAATTCCATTAGTAAATGATCTCGCATTACGAAGAACAAATCCGAGCATTTTGTTGGCGCGGGAGACAATGTCGGATATGTGAGATTTGAAAGAGAGATTTGCTTCAAAATCACGCCAAGGTCTCGAATCTCGTTTTTGCGTGTTAGTATAATTTTATTAATATGGTATGGGAATAAAAATGTGTCTTGTGATCTTGTAAATGTGACGACACTGCATTTCTGGATGCTGAATGGTAAGTTATTCAGTTCCGACCATTTGACAAAAGAATCAAGATCTTTCTGCAGAAGAATGGGATCTAATGACTTTTAATAGCTCTGAAAAGTTTAATATCGTCAGCGAAGAGGAGATATTTTGAGCGGCTAATGGTCTTGTCTATATCATTAATGAATAAAAGAAAGAAGAGGGGTCCTAGATTCGATCCCTGGGGAATCCCGGAGTTAGTCAGTTATTTTGTATAAACTATGTAAATGTATAATGTAATGATAGTAATAAATAAATAAAAAAACATTGCACGAAACAAAAAAAAGGAAGGACTAAATCTGATTTCAAAAATCTCCGCGTAAAGCCCGAGCAGCGCCGGAGACTTTTACGGAGCTAGATCTACAAAAAGCATTTTTTTCTCTGGCGGGAAACGATCCCGCAACCACCCGCAATTCAGGTTCTAATTCGTCGCACTACGAAGATCATAAAATACACTATGAAGGTATATTTATATAATAATGAAATAATTTTACTTTGTATAAACCACTTATTTGATGTGTATATTTATAAGTCAGCATAAACAATTAATTGAACCATTTGAGACAAATCTAATCAACATAAATACATCAAAGTAATTCACATTGATCGCACAATCGTTGGCGAAAACCGCAATAACTGTTAAATGGAGATAAACTCTCAATTATAATTTATATCCAACCAATAGAGTCCCGCATACAATGCGAAACCTTTAATTAAAACAACCCAAGATTCAATTAATTCCGATATCGTGACGTAAGGACATACAGCGTTTAATTTCTCGCCGTTTCACTAATAGGATATTGGACATTTAATGTGTTTTCGCAATTACTTATTAATTCATTGTATATTATACTTCCTTCCCAATTATTATTGATAGCTCTTCAATTTGAAACATTAGCCCGCATTGTTCGCCGTATAATGCAATGAAATTTCACTGGCCATATTATTATCTTAGGCACCACTCAAATTCAAGAGTTTAATTTTTTTTAATCGATGTTAAGAAATGGTCTAGCTGCGTATTGTATACAGGAAGTACACTTACACACCTGGCAGACTAACCAACGATTCCTGAGCACAATTTGGAGTATGAAATATAATAGAAGTAATTTTACTGTCCGATAACATACTTTTTCAGTTAAAAACAAAAAAAAATGTTTTTCTATCACACTTTTGTAATTTCTATGTAGCACGTCACGTGATACGCCCTCCGTCTCATTCCAACAGCACCGTACATAAGAGAAAGAGCGCCTGTCAAATGATCAGTTGCTTTTTTTGATACTGACTTAATTGAACAGTTTTTTTAAAAGTCAGAATAATAGAAGAGTATGTATGAGACGATGTATGAATGTGAGTGAGGCAAAGAGTGTGTGCCAAGACCGAGTTGTTTGGCGGTCCGTCCTCTCTGCCTACCCCTGCGGGGAAACGGCGTGATGGTTTAGTTAATTGAAACAAATTTTACCAGACTGTAAAAAGAGATCCGCATTTTTTACTCTAAATACGTTCCGAAATAGCTCATTAACTCTGCCATAGGTCACCCCGAGTGTTTTGCTACGTTTGGTGGCTTAGCAAAGGTGTCCGGTTTCATTCGTGAAGTTTGTCCGGGTCTTGGCGGCGGATGCGTCTGCTCAAAATCTGCATGGCAGGTGTGATCGGAAGAGACCGGAGGAAGGGAGAGTTTTTAACTTTTTAACCTCTGCAGCACGACCCTCTAGGGGCCGTTCAAGTATTACGTAACGCACTTGGGGGGGGGGGGGGGGTGACTTGTGAAACGTTGCTATGCGTTACGAGGGGGGGGGGGAGGGTTCGAACAACGCGTTACGTAACATGTTTTCCTTTATTTAGATAAAAAAACTAAGGAATTAAATATTCCAAGTTGGCAACCCTTTTCATTCTCGAAATTTCTTGTTTTATTTATTACCGCAAACGCGATTAAAACAAGAAAAAAGGTATTTAAGCGACTTTCCAGTACTGTGCGCAACTTAATTGTGACTTTCAAGTAAAAATTGTCATTTAGGCGTTACGTAACGTTTAGGGGGGGGGGGGGGGGGTACGGAAAAACGTTACGGCGCGTTACATGGGGGGGAGGGGGGGATCAAATATCTTCGAAAATTGCGTTACGTAATACTTGAACGCCCCCCTAGGAACATCGCATTGCACTAAAATGATGAATTCACACGACAGTCACTCCTGTAAACACAAAACCTAAAACTCCTACCCATCCCACGTACTTTTTTCTCTCTCAGAACTTCCTCTCCTTCCGTTCCTAAAAATATCCTCCATGCAGCATCGTTAAAGATGACATGGGGCTTGAGGGGAATTATTTTTTTCAGGGCCTCCTGCGCGGAGCTAACATAAAAAAAGACATCATAAAGTATCAATATAATGTTAAAATTATAAAACTGAAGATAGAAAAATAATAAACGTTCATCTTAAAGCAGCAAAGCTGTAGAACCATTTTAATGGTTCCATGCCAACTCGGAATGAAACCAACTCAGAAAGGTCATTGAAAGCTATGAAAAGATAATTTTAAAATAGCAGGTAACTCTAACCTGACTTAACTTACTTAACCAATTTTTTTTTATCATCAATGTTAATGACCTTTCTGAGGTGGTTCTGAGTTGGCCGGTCACCTTTTTAATATAGTACACAGTTATATATTTTAATTTTTTTTGATTTAAACATGTATTTCGCATTGATTTTACATGAATTTGATCGACAGTATGGAGGGCCGATAAAGGGTTATAAATGTCTTTTAGATAAAATTGTAAATGACAGTTGAAATTCTCACGGTAAATGCGAATGTTAATAATAAGTAATAAGGTCTGTGTAATCAGCACCCGCATTACGAGTCCTTTCCTTTACAGCGCGATGGGAGCCATGCTTTATTAGGATAGATTATTAATGTTATGAAAAACGGTACTACTTTACTTGCCATAAACGCAGTATTTTAATAGTTTAACGAAATTGCAATCAATTAAAAGTTATGCAGGTAATAAGTAGGTATATTATCAATAATAAAAGGAGTAGGAAATTACACCATCGAAAAAGAAAAAAAATGTTGTAAATAAAACATTTTGGAAAATAGTAACCTTTATTGTATCTTAAATATAAATCTGACACCAAGTCCTGGATTACCAGCCAAAATAGATCCAACATCAAAGATTTTATCAAAACTAACTTATAAGTATTTATTTTTTCAATGTTACGTTGATGATGATTAACTGTTACTTGTAATATTGTGTTATTATTTGTACTTTGTATGTGTTATTATTATAAACTACTCATGCTAAGCGCCTGCTCTCAACACAGGTTCTCCTAGTGAGACAGGCATAGAATAAAACAAATTGTAACTCAAAAACTAATAAAGATGAATAATAAAAAATAAATAAAATAAATAAACCATAAACTATTTCAGGAAACTGTAACTTTGTGGATCTAAGTACATTTCCTTATTCAACCAACTACTTTGTACTGACTAATTTCTTCGCATTTGGGAACATCTTTTATAAGTTTCATAGAATCACAATTCATGTGTCTCCCTTACACGGTGAGAAATATGTTCAAAACGGTTAGAAAGAGAAAACACCATACGTTATATTCAAATATAAATGTTAACCACAGAAGAATTAAAATGTACATCGCTATGAAACCGTAGCTTCTGACCGCCTTTGAAAAATTATTCATTTTTTATCAATTATTTATTTTTACATAAAACTAAACTAAACGATGAGTTGACAAAAATATTATTGTCTAACAAAAGCGTGATGTTTTTTTTTGTGTTTATCGGTAATATTGGTTAAATAAAGAGCTTTAAACTTTTTACGTTTGCATTCAAAATTTTTATGTTTAAAAAATTATACGTTCATTTCTAATAATAAAATTTGTAAGCATATTTCATTACATTTGAAAAAAAGTTTTTATTCGTTCAGAAATATTCCAATTATTTGGATTTTATTGCAAAGCTGAAATATTCTTTCCTCCTGAAACGCCAAACAATTTGGTTAGACGTAGCTAAATTTGTTTTTATCGGGGCAATTATAAACTAATAATATTTCACATCAACTAAACTAATTCACATTTGATCTAATGAAGACACGGTTACGTCGAAACCGGTTTGTGTGTTCACCTAAATAAAGTAATGTACGTTCATAATAATGAACCGTTAAATTCCAGTTCCAGCCTTGCGAGATTACAATATTAGGCTTCAAATACATTTTTCGTTATAATGTGAAAAAAAGTAGAATCCTTGAGGGCGAATTAACCTTCACCATTTGCCTGATACGTATTTTTAGAGTTTTTTTTTAATTTTTTTTAAACGTTTTGAATACCTACGTAATTTCCAATATGCATTAAAATGTGTCATTTATTGATAAATTATCTTCCTACGAGTATATGTATAAATAAGTACAAATGCACAAGTCATGCACGTGAATCCACGTTTGAAATAATGCATCAAGCCTTATCAAGTGCCACCATGTGTATATTCATTGACCTTGATTCGATAACGACTGAGGAAATGGAGGCACAGCAAAAACTAGTTTTTATCAACAAATTCAAGTTGACTGGTTTAACAACGAGACATAAAAAACTTAAAACATAGTCGAGAAAATTCAATTAAAATTTTTTTTACAATTAATGTCATTATGCAGTTGATAATAACGCGTAGTTTTTTTTTTATTGTTCTTTATTCATTGCTTTGATGGTTAGGGAACGTACCCATACTACGTGACCTGTTGGGGGGGGGGGTCTTCAAAATACTACGCTTGGTACAAATGAGCGGCGGGGGCCGTAGGTTTTTGGTCACCGGGAAGAGGGGGGAGGGGTTAAAAATTGTAAAAAGTTGGTCACGTAGTATGGGTACGTTCCCTTACATAATTTGTGGATTTTTGACCACCATGCTAGGCACATGTACGTGTTAAGGTGGTCCAGAATTAATAGCGTCAAGGTGTTAAAATATTCTGCAGTACAGAAAGTACAATCGACCTAAATAAATGAGAGATTACATTTTGTTAGCTAATTTCTAATATATCCATTTTTAACATTCTACCTTTCAGTAGGTATAACGCGTGACGGTAGATTGTAAAGTCCATATTTTTGGACAAAACTAACTAACTAACTAACAACCATCACGCCGTTTCCGCAGAGGTAGGCAGAGAGGAACCTGGTTAGCCAAACAACTCGGTCTTGGCACACACTCTTTGCCTCACTCACTTTCATACATCGTATCGTAGGTACATACTCTTCTATTATTCTGACTTTTGACAATGGCCCAACTCAAGTATTTAAATTACTTGATCGTTCCATGTCGTCCTCGGGCGTCCCCTACTTCTTGTACCATTCACATTTGCGTCATAATATATTCTTCTTACACTAATTTCTTTTTTCATTTGCTCTACAAGCCCAAACCGTCTGAGGGTCCCTTTCTTAATCTTACTCAATATGCTTACATCAACCTTGCATTCTTCGCGGATCTCCAAATTTCTCGCACGATCATACATGGTTTTATCACACATACGCCTCAGAGACATCATTTTCATAACCGTAAATGGAAGAAATGCACACACAAATTGCATAGCTTGTTTAGCCACTGGAGCGATCACGCGAAATAAATAAATTTGCTTCGATTGCTTGAGATTTCCCAGACGGTAATTTTTTTAATTTTTCGTCAACATTAAAAAAATCATACCTTCGAATTTTGACATTGAGACATAAAAACTTATCAAAGTGCTATATAGCCAATGAAATAACCTATATTTTACCGTTTATCTCATATTTTTACGATTTATGAAAAAAATATTAAAAAAATCGTAAAGTTTATAATCGCGCGAATCCTGGGTGTTTTTTACTTGAAACTGCGGCGAGGGATACTTATTCGGGTCAACATAGAATATTTTTGGTTTCTGTATGTTGTCTATGGTACACTGGATAATTAAAGGTGCATATCTATGGAAAAAGACTTAATTTTATCCGTTAACAGCTGTTCAAAAATTAAGCGGGAAAAAAATATTTCAAAAAATTATTTTTAACATTGTTCTAAAATAGTCTACGAAGTTCGGATTTGCGACATTTATGGTCATAATAGATAAATCATTTCAATAGCTTCGTGTTAAAATAAACAGCTGGCCCAGGAAATGTTTTAAAAAATTACAATAAATGTTTTACGAATGGTAGGAAAATGTGGTCCATTTTTGGACCGAAATCAATCGCAGAAAAATAAAAGTGGTCCATTTTTCGACCGAAATCGCTCCAGTGGCTAGACGGTTATTCCTTAGGTACCTAAGGTCACTTCTAAATGCGCAAATGAGTCGATCTACTTGCTAGATAAAAAAATAGAGACCTTTCACACTCCGCTATACTGTACAACTAAATGTGTAAAAATGTAAATAAATGTTGATTTTGTCGCACAAACCTAAGTAGATTTTTTTATTTTTTTTTTATTTAAGTTTTTATTCCAGCACGGCTGGGAGGGTAGTGCAATCCCAGTCTGCCATATTACATAAACTATAGTACAATATATTTTACAGAGCAAATAAAAATCTAAAAGAAATAAAATATGATAGCGTATTAGGTTAGGTACCTAACGAAAACAAAAAAATGAAAATAAAATTCGAACATAAATAATAATAATAAAAATTAATCACAAAATTTAAAAAAAATTAAACAGAAATTAAAATTAAAAAGGTCGCCTCATCATTTGCATCCATGGTTCATTTAGCTTCTGAGGGTTTTTTTTTAAATAATAAGATAGAGCCAAGGAAGTCAACTTACACAGCGTCCTCGACATTATGGAGATGACACTGCAAAATGCTGTACGTAACAAATTAAATATTAAGGACATAGAAACAGAAGGTAGGCAGGTTGGTAGATAGTACAGATTTTACACAGAACTTAAAATTTGCTTATAAGTTGTGAGGCACTATATTCTTGAGGGGTAAAAACTTAAAACTATCTAAAATCGTGTTCTCGATTTTATAGCTTATAGCGAACGTACAAAAGAACGCAGAAAAGTAAAACTGTAGCTGCAGGGAGGAACTAGAAATGGGTTACATAAAAAAGTAGGTACCTAACTAACATTATAATGTAATAGTAGATATGTATTCAGACTTCTTCTATAGAGGGGTAGAGTCAAAACCAGCGGAGAAAAGGGAAAAAATAATAATAATAATTGCGATCTCCGCGCGAAATTGCACTGCGAGGGGGCAATTTGAAAAAAGAATAATTCCGGCGGAAATCGCGCGCCATTAAAAAGTAAGATGGCGACCTATTTAATTAAAATAATCGCGCCAATCACGGGCCTCGATTCACATACTGCCTACTCCACACACGCTCACGCCCGGCTTAGAGTCGATATTGCGGCAAAACCACTCGTACTAGCGTGTCCCGACACCAACCAATTTATTGACGCCGAGGAATTATGTCAGTTTCTTAATCAAGAATTATTATTATTATTCAGCTGCATTATACGTCGAGTATTTATATTACTAGAGCCATTCGATCACGCCACGATTCTCGTGCTTTCATTGCATAGGTAACTATATTCCTTTCTTTGCGTTCTGCGTTCACTGTATACTAGGGATGTTATGGATATGAAATTTCGGATCTGGATACGGATACGGATATAAGAATAATATTATACCGGTTTCGGATACGGTTACGGATATGAAATTATTTCGGATTATCCGCTAGTTTCGGATATCTTCGGTTACGGATATTAGAATTTTCCCAGGAACCTCTATTTCTGTTGAGTTGAGGTGAGTCTGTTATTGACAACTGTTTTTTACACTCTTGTACATATTATATGAAGAACTGTTGTTTCTGGAAAAGATACTCAACAAAAACAACAACAACCTCAACAGCTAACATCTTTACAAGAGTGTAAAAAACAGTTGTCAATAACAGACTCTTTGAAAAAAGATTATTATTTATTATTTAATTAATTATAATGTATTACCACCTCAACAGCTAACATCTTTACAAGAGTGTAAAAAACAGTTGTCAATAACAGACTCTTTGAAAAAAAGATTATTATTTATTATTTAATTAATTATAATGTATTACAAAAAAAACATGGTAACACATTATTCCCAATGAGTTAAGAAACAAACTCATTTCGGGAAGGACAGACACATATAAGTACATTTTACATGGATATTACATATATATTACAAGTTAAAAAAACATAAAATAATAATAATAAAAAAATAATAACATAAAAGTTGCATTGTCAAGAATAGAGATTTTTGAAATACTGAGAGACATTCAGATGTGTTTTTAATTTAAGAAAAAGTTTCAGGGAAGTAGTGCCACCTCCTTTGCGTTAAAAGTTTTTACCGCACTGTTTACATTTTGCAGAATCTACACATAGAGATGTATTATATCAATGAATCTACATTAATTTCATCAAAAAATGTCCAAACTAAGCTAGACGTAGGACGCATTTTGCCTTTTCCCAAAACTATAACAATTTATTTACACAACACTTTGAAACTAAGTAGATTCTCGTAAATAATAAATTCTAATGTTTGTACACCCACATTCACAAAATAAATCATAAACAATGCAAATTGCAAGAGACACGCGCGACTTGTGTGACAAGTGACGGCTCGGCCGGGCAAAACAACCAAAAACCTGTCATTTAGACTCCGCCTTTATCCGAAACTATCCGAAACTTTTATATCGGTTTCTATTACGGTTACGGATATTTTTTTTATTTCGGATATCCGATAGTTTCGGTTACGGTTACGGAGCTCCATAACATCCCTACTGTATACGTGTGTAGGTACTGCATCTATTTCAAAGTGCTTTCAGTGCACAGTCCGTCGAATGCAGTGTGTGCACATCGTATTCTGTTTTCATTGTATTAAAAGATTCATTGCATTCTGCTCTAATTTGATTTTGATAACATTTTTGCTGCTTTCAATGCAATGCGGTTTCATTGCAAACGGCGCTCATTGCATACTGCTTTTAATAATTTGGGATGCTTATACGAGCACCGTCACCCCGCGAACCATTTATTGAATAACCAACAACACTGTCATAGATCAACCCCAAGTGGTTCGCTGTGTTAGGTTCCTTAGTAGGGGTGCTCGGGTTTATAGGGTGAGGTTTGTCCGACCCACCTGATGCGAGGCGGGCCGGATCGCGAGAGACTGGTTTAGGTAAGCCTTTTGATCTCTTCAGCTACACTCTCGACCCATCCCCTTGTACCGCAGTTGGAGGGATGTATTCATCCGTCCGTCACTCCTGAACACATTGACCCTCAGATTCTTATCCACCCCTCATACCTTTTCCTTCCCAGAACTTGATCTCCTTCCTTTCCATAAAAAACCCTCCACACAGCTTCCCTTAAGTTGACATCGGCCCTGATGGAAATTATTGAAGTGAAAACTTCTTTAGCACCGTTGTGATTTGAAACTGGATGAAACGAAAAATAGTGCCACCAAAAAGAGAAAAACATCTATAGAATTTAGCCTGCTAGAGAATGATCCTCCTCTCCTCTCCTAGGTCTCTCCCTTGTGCGATGCTTCGTAGTCTATCGGTCTCCTCTTTGGGCGGTGCTTCATAGCCTCCTCACTATTGTCTACTTTAGTTTTATGAAGGTTTCACTTCTACAACGAGTGAATAGCACACGGTTTTTTTCTCAGAGCTTCCTGTGTGGAGCTAATGTAAAAAAACAAATTGCTTACTTTTTTCATACTGCGATACTTGCGTAAAGCTTTCTTGTGTCTACACTGCTTTCATCTTTTTGACAGATATTTTTTTTGTTTTAGTTTAAAATATAAATCATAAGGCTTTAAGCAAATCAGATAAATGTGGTTAAAGAGCTAGTTAACCTACTCTGTTACCAGACTGGCAATACAGGCGAAGATTGATAGAATACTTAACAGATGAAGACGCCTCTCTGGTTCTATGAAAATGTACTTGATTGGTAAGACTGCATTTTCGTGAGTTCTTTCATACTGTCTTCCTATTAAGCACTTGAATACTGCTTACTAACAACATATGCAGGGACTCCGGAGGTCTAGAATAGTTCAAAATAAATAAATGTAGCTTCGTTCTTTCATACTTAACCTCCAAGTTCGTTCATACTGCAGCCTATAGGGTTAGGATTGCATTGAGGACATGGTCAAAAATAACAGTAATTTATGAAATCACGGTTTAAATATAATCTACTTCTAATCATTGGTTTGGTTGCTTTTTATAGTTGGCAAAACGAAGTAAAATAAAGTAGTAGACGAATAACTAGGCGAATATTAAAAATTAATAGTACTGACTTCAATTGAAGAACTGGTGCAACGTGCATGTGTGTTCGTAATGAAAATTAACGTGTAATGGCGAATTATGCTCGGTTGGTTGAAATAATTACAAGGCGAATAATGTCTTCATTGAAAGGTGGAAGGAGCAATTCATTCGAGGGGGTACAACTGCATTCAAAAGAAATATGTAGGTATGTAATTATTCTTCAAAAAATTATTCTTTTTCCGAATTAATTCTACGTAAATAATACTTTTGTCATAATGTGTAGTGAAAAATTTTAAATAGGGAAGAAATAGTAAGAGTAAGAAATGCAAGTAAGCCATCATATCGAATGTCTGTTCGTCTGTCCATAAAAACTTTTCTGTTTTAGTGAAGTGGAGTAGGTTATCTATCAATTATTTGTATTGTAATGTAATAAGTATTTGGAAGAGAGAGTATGAAAACAATGTGCAACATAGTTGTGAATGATGAGTATTTGGAGCAGGTGGATGAGTTTGTGAACTTGGGAAGTATGTTTACGAGAGATGGAAGGGCTGACAGAGATATCGAAAGAAGGGTAAATGCAGGCAACTCTATTAATGGAGGACTGAACGCCGTTGGCGCCAACAAAAAACTGTCCAAAGAAGCGAAGTTAGCCGTCCATAATGGAGTGCTGGTACCTACCCTGATGTATGGCAGTGAGGCATGGAACTGGCAGAGGAAGGATGAAAGTAGACTGAATGCTGTAGAAATGAGATCCCTGAGGCGTATGTGTGGTAAAACCATGTACGATCGTGTGAGAAATGTTGAGATCCGCGAAGAATACAAGGATGATGTAAGCGTGATGAGTAAGATTAAGAAAGGGACGCTCAGATGGTTTGGGCATGTAGAGCGAATGAACGAGGAAAGGAGTGTAAGGAGAATATATGACGCAAATGTGAATGGAAGAAGAAGCCGGGGACGCCCGACGAAGACATGGCATAACCAAGTGAATCAGATACTTGAGTCGAAACATGTGAAAAGTCGGAATGATAGAAGAGTATATATGAAACGATGTATGAATGTGATCGAAGTAAGGAGTGTGTGCCAAGATCGAATTGTTTGGCGGTCCGTCCTCTCTGCCTACCCCTGCGGGGAAACGGCGTGATGGTTAGTTAGTTATTATCTATCAAGTGCCTGGCTGGAGGAATTCAAATCATCATTAGCTATCATGAGTACCATTAAAAAATTAAACCAAAGGTTTAAAACCTGTCCATCACGGAATAAAATCGGATTAATCGAAATAATTACGATTATGAATTTGAAATTTTCAGTTAAAAAATATGGATGAAAAAATTTAAGAAACCAGAAATAAACAAGAGATTTCAACCTAAACATATCGATAAGATGAAACTATTCTAATAAGAATCTATCTAATGTTGGTACAATTAAGAATCACGAACAAAGTTAACTAATTTGCACCATCAGAGTGCAATGTATTAAATAGAGTATATATCTACTACTTACTTCTAAGCCCGATATAATTTCAACAATGCTTATAAATCAAAGAGCACTAACCTGTCTGACTTGCTTAAACTGTTCCTCGAAGCTCCATGTCTGTTGGCTGCTCGTGGATCCCTCCGAGCTGCTGGAGGACGCCGAGCCGCCTTGGGCCGTGCCCTGCGCGCCGTTCATGGGCCCCGCGATGGGCCCCGGAGCTCCGGGGGCGGGGGGCGTCAAGAATGGCCCGGGGTGTTGGAAAGGGAAGCCCATCGGCAGGGAGAAGGGGGCGCTTGGGGGCCCCAGCAAGGGGTTGCCCCCCACCTGGGGCAGGCTGCTGAGCGGCGTGTTCTGGGCCAGGGAAGCCAGTGATGACAAGTGCGGATGCAGGGAGTTCTTCAGACTCTCGAAGTCATCGCGCACCTGGAAATAACACGGTGTCATAAACTTTTTCTTAATTAATTAACAAATTATGGTCTTTCATCGCTCCTGGACTTTGCATTAAATGACTTTCAAAATTAATAATCGAAAATAATTCAATAAATTTCTGCAAAAGAGACTCAATTGTTTCATCAATGGTATAAGCTTAGCGTGGATAAAAACTGTGTTAGGTAATTTATTTATTTAATCAGGTTGTCAAAACTTTATACTCAAGTACGATTGAAAATTAAAGAAAGCAAGTTTTTGAACGGTTTGGATGATTTGATGAAATAACTCATTTTATAATCATCCAGCTTTACTATTGGGTACCAACAATATTTTACTTCCTTCTATGTGTTTCACAAAAACCATTGCATATTTTCAGAAACATTTTTGTCTTTGATCGTATTCCCATTGGACTCCCACAGCATTCTGTAATGATAATATCATCGGAAGGCGTTTTTTACTTCCTTCTATGTGTTTTACAAAAAACGTTGCATATTTTCAGAAACACTATGTCTTTGATAGTATTTAAAGGCTGTAATCATAACATCATCGGAAGGCGTCGTTGATTGGAAAAGAGAAGCAGAGATTGTGCTGATTCTTCTGGACTTCGGACGAGTGAGAGCAGCTAAGAATCGACAAAATTACATTTCAGGGAGGCCAGTGCCAAAACTGGACGCTAGAATAGGTGAAAAGAGACCGGTGGCGGCTAACCCCAAGGAGCGCGGGAGCACGCTAACCCCTCCCTAAATTTCCCTTTACTCCAGAACGCCATGGCCCTCATGCTGACTTCTGCTTCTGCTTCTCGGCGTCTTTCGCCCCGACTCCGGTGACCCGATGCTCACATATTCCTCAGAGTCTTCGGATATTTCCCCTTTCTTCCATTTACAGTTCTTCGTGCGTTTATTGGGACTTTGTTTGGCTTGCGGTCAGACCGATCGCCACGTGATTTAGGAGGTTTTGTCGCCACGCATATATTGTATACGAAGAGGTAGGTGTATGACTTACTCTAAGATCCACTTTGTCTGGCCTGTGCAGCCTCAGCCTGTCCAGCAGGTCCCTGTGTTCCAGGGCGCCGCGGCCCTCGTCGCTGCTATCCTCCGCCTCGGGTTCGCCCTCGGAGATCTCGCCCTCACCCTCCTCGTGGTGTGACTGCGACAAAAAAAAACAAAAATTGTTTAAAAAAGAGAAGAGAAATCAAACAATAGGATATATAAAAAAAAAACTCAGGTGTCCTAAATTAATCACCGCTTTATATTTAGGTACCTACCACGGACGAACAAACGATCAACCGCGCAATTAGATAGAAAATACAGTTTACTGCTGAAAGGGGGGTTTAACTAGCTTAAGTTGCAAAAGATTAATGTAAAAATATCAGAAAAAGAGCGGCAATTTATGAAAATATTCTCCGATTCAAACTTTCAGAAACAGCGCATGACTTAAGAATCAATGATTGACAGACGACAGCAGACAGATGTAAAAGTACGAAAGCTTGTTTGTTATTAAAATACAGGCATCATGAAGAATGCAAGGTGTAGTATAGAGGAGCACCAAATAACAAAGCGATACACCTCAATTTACTTCAGAACAGGTTGCATGTAAATTTTGAATTCGCCAAAAATGATAGCATCGTTAATTATATTAAAATAAGTAAAGGGCGCGTAGGTACTATAAGAGCAGCGAAGATCGCTGATTTCGTGAGATGGAAAGTCAAAAAGAAGAGAGAAGGGTAGCTGCCAAAGGGTAAAGAAGAAGAGAAGGAGCTTTTAAACGGTTCGGCCTTGAATTATTCGGTAGCCCTTAGAAGCAGTCGCTCGCCTCTGGTCCGCCATAGCATGTCTGTATTATCCGCATAAATTGGGCGAATGTCACGCGATCTCTACCAGTACCAGGCTACCAGCTTTATCAGAGGCGGATTCAAACGAGGTTTACCTATTTAAACACGCAGTGGGAGCAGAAGATCCTGTAGATCCTACTGATGACATTAACACATAGCATCACCACGACTGTCAGTTCCGGGTGGCGCTTCCCGCTAAAGCACGCATAAAATCGGTGTCAGCGTGAAATAATACAATGGTAAACACGAATAAACTTGTAGTCTTCTTCTTCTAATTGTAGTGGACTACACCATTCACGTCACGAAACCATAAGTAGAGGCGACATCCTCTATGAGCTTTCGAAGATATCATTGGTAAAATGTACGTAATATGAATCACATGCAGTACTCACTTTTCATAATTTGAATGGCAGTGACCGCCGCGCATGTCCCGTGACGTCAAACGCTTTTCTGAGAGCCATAATTATGTCTTTAGTATCATTAGACTCTTTTCATTAATGCAAAAATTTCTGTCCTCAACAAGCTCTATTTAAAATGATACATTTCGAATATGATACTAAAGGACAATAAATCCAAAAACATAATTTTTCTCCGATTTTTTTTCCTCTTTCTCTTTCAAAAAGAGCATTTTAAGAGAATTTTTTTCTAAAATTTTTTTTTTAAAGAAAGACAAACAATGTTTAAAAATCTCCTACTACTACCACAGAAAGCCGAAAATGTTGCTTGTATTGTGATGGAGGACTTAGCAAGCCGAGGAATAGAACACGCGACGCCCAGGTGGGACCCTAGCGCTAAGCCCACTCAATCACTGACCGGAAAAAATAAAAATAAATTAAATGCTGTTATTGAAGAAATTTACAAAAAATTTGAAGGAAGATCTATTTAATGTTATTCTATAATAAAAATTCGTAATTGTCTACAAAACAGGAGATATGATTTTAAACGAAAAAAAAAACTTTTTTTTCGCTTTCCGGAACAATTAAAGTGTATCAAATTTCCATTCGATTCGTGAAACAACGTGAAATTTCGTTGTGATTATTTGTGTTATTTTGTACTAATTATCGTTTTGGTAAACTTGTTTTTGTTGCTTCTGATGATGTTACAAACATATTGTTGTCTAATTCCCACGCCAAGCATTTTTTTGCACCCCTGAACTTTTATAAATAAATCGTTGTTTTATAAATTAATCAATAAGTAATATTTTGTTGAAACCAAGTGCCTGCAAACTTTTAACTTTTAACGGAAAAGTACTTAAATAGTTACTGTTTGTGCCCAGAGTAGGTACTTTCGTGTGCTAAATCCGTTTCGAATGCTTTTTTTTAAAACCGTGTTAATTTTTTTATATGACTAAAGAATCAACTATTCGTACCTACTATAGCATTTTAATTGCGTTCTTCACGGAAAAGCATATCACCCTGACGCAATAATTGACATTGATTCAAGGGCGATAAGAAGTCAATCAAGACCCACCCTTTCGGGAAACGATATTATATTATTAATTTTTTCCGTTTTGTCATATTTTGAACCGTATAAGCGCATCATTCTGGCCAAGTTGCCAGTTCGTCTGTTCCCCGCCAATTTGAATGTTGCATTCATTCCCAATCGAGCCGACTCGTGATTCCCTCAATGTTCCCGCGTAAGTGTTCTTATAATTCATTAATTTTATACCCATTTTCAACGTCTGGGTATTTTGTAATTATATCACACACAGAAACACTGTACCAGTGATTCTACACGATTTTTCACGAAACCAATCCGATCAATAGAAAAGTATTACAAAAATGTGGTAAACAAATTTGTTCTGATCTGTATAACTTATACTTGTTAAGGAATTCTAGTGACATGCATGCTAACACATAAACTATCGGAATAACAGGTTTAGAACACTTTTCAGATTTAAGTACCAAAGTTTTCTAAACGCAGATACGAGTTTTTTTCTGTATTTCAGAGTTTTATTCAAAAACTCTTCGCGTTGCACCAAATGCAAAGAAATTTGAGCGTTTAATCTAGTCGAAAAAAAAACATTTTTTTCTGGCTTCCTCAGATTCAATGTTCCTATTTAGCGAA
This sequence comes from Limnephilus marmoratus, assembly GCA_917880885.1. Lineage (NCBI taxonomy): Eukaryota > Metazoa > Arthropoda > Insecta > Trichoptera > Limnephilidae > Limnephilus > Limnephilus marmoratus. Next base: position 20,910,627 of record OU862924.1, on the reverse strand, counting down.
TTCGAAACTAATATTTTCAAAGTTCTAGACGCCATCATTTCAAATTGTGGAGAGAAAGAGGAAAGGCCATGGTATTATATTAATTTTAATTAAATTTCGAAATCATATTATGAAAGATTGAAGTCGAGTTCAGGCTTACGGTCGGTGAGATGTTGAACGAAGGGGAGGCAATTTTAGACAAGGCTTGAAAGAGAGGATATTTGTTAAGAGAGGGACAACAAAAAAACATGTATTCTAAAGTTCCCACTTCTAGAACACAGAAAAACATCTGGGGACGTGAATTTTAGGAGACGGAAATATGTCCAATTTATATGTATTTATTTATTTTCGGGAAATCGACAGTTTACATTTTTCCAGTTTGTACATGTTTGTATGGCCAAAATAAAACCAATTATGGATTTCCTCCTTGTGACTTTACCTCTGATTAAACCGCACAATAAAAACATTTGAAATAATAAAATTTATAATAAAGGAGTATGAGATCAAAAATTTTATAAAACAAAAGATTAAGTATATAAAACTAAAATTTACGTAAAACATAAAAATATCAATACATTGGTAACCATAAGAAGCCAGGTTGTACATATAAATCAAATCATAACAGAATTATAAGTATAAACGATAGAAACCTAGACACATAACATATTCATGAAACATCAGAGAAATACTCTTTTATGTACCCCTTATATTTGGTAAGTTTGGAATTGAAAATGTCCACCTTGGATAATACGCTATTGTAACTGTTGCGTAGTCTGTTCAGACAAGAATTCTGCTTACAGTTTATCTTGCATTGAACCACCCTGAACAGGACAAAAGAGCGTGTTGTACGCGCAGGTACATTAAATTGAATTTTATTTAGCAACTCTGGACATTGAATATTATTGTTAACTATTTTATACAGGAATATTGCATCCATATATGATGCCTTCGTATACTCAATGAATGAATTTTAAAGTATGAAGCTGCCTCTGCGTAATTATTAAATCTTACATATGACTTGTAACAAAGATATTTGAGGAATTTGTTTTGAATTGCTTCAATTTTGTTTGTATGGATTTTATAAAATGGAGACTAAACAACTGACGCAAACTCCAATTTATTTGAATACAACAGTGAAGATTTTATTTTTAATGGGGCAATTGTTGAAATCGGTGTTTTGATGGGATAGCCCTTTTGTATCGAGGCGTAGTCGGCGTTCTTGGATTAACAAGCAGCGCTATTCCTCTGCACAAACATTGCGGGATCTATCTTTGAAGATGGAAAACACGTCAGATAGGGGGAATTGAATGATTGGGTTGGAAACCTATATTTTAATTTTTAGGCAACCTATTAATTTATACATAAATTTATTTGTGGAAGCCAGTATGCAGAAAGTACGCACACGACAGTTTGCGAAACGCTGCTCTATACATACGATTACACGTACGAGTCGAAGCCGGCACGACACGTCATATCGGGGATCAATTATGGCAATCATAAATATATGAGATTGTATCGGTGGGTGCACCGGGGTTACTTAGCCGCACGCCTAAGCAAATTGCATGTAGCAAAAACTCGCCTTTGATATCAATAAAAGAAAGCTGCTAGAAGCTTTGTTAAATTTTCAATCGAATGAATTTGAATATTTATTCAGCAGACGGCTTCTGTGTTAAGATCCTTGGCTACGAATTCTGAGGTCGCAAGTTCAAATCCTGCCGTGCGCCAGTAAATTTTATTTGATTAATTTATGCTTTTTTTACCTAGTGTGTTTTCCACACGTTTCAGAGCGGTAGATAGATGTTTTCAGTATCGCCCTCCCGATACACCATTCAGAATCGAAACATTGCTTAAAATAACTCCCGTGTGGAGTAAAAAAAAATTACTTCCCCACCTTCCTCTACCCTATATTCTTCCCGGCACCATTTCCTTCAGCCTTACAACATATCCCAATTGTGGATGCTATGTCTTCCTGGCTCCAGACAGTTGGGAGCCATTGTATTAATCTCTGAAGATATGAGATAAGATGTGAGCCCCCGAAGCCTTCTTGGAGCCTCCTGGCTTTCTAAGAAGTCCTGACCTTACCCCTTTGGATTTCTTTTTCTGGGGGTACATTAAAAACATTGTGTACGCAGAAAAGTTTCTGGATTTGGATCACCTGCGGGAGCGAATTTCTACCGCTATCTTGACAGTTAAAAGAAATCGACTACAGACTAGACATCAGCAGAACGACGAACGGTGTGTACACATCGAAACGTACTAAGGGAACGTACCCATACTACGTGACACTTTTAGGGGGGGGGGTCTTCAAAAGGTCACGCTCCATACAAATGAGCGGCAGGTTGCTTAGGATTTTGGTCACCGGGGGGGGGGGGGGGTTAAAAATTGCAAAAAGTTGGTCACGTAGTTTGGGTACGTTCCCTAAGGTACGAATTTTTAAAAATCTTTTTCCGCACATTTTAAGATCAAAACCATTGAATTACCTCTAACAGTTTTTTTTAACAGTTATTTTTAATTTTGTCATTATTTTTCGATGACCCTGTACTTAATTACCCCATCTACAATTAATACTTTGTAACATATTTAACAGTAACTCTTTGAAGAAACAATAAGTAATTATAAATTAATAACAATCCTATATTGTTATTATTATTATTAAATTTGTTATGACGCATTCGACCAAATCAAATAATTAGTATCACGGAGATGATTAAATGGTACACGTAGCCGTTTACTAATTACAACTTAGATAATAATTAATTTGGAATGATATTAGTTGAACCGATTAAACGTGTTGTTAAACCGAAAACGATTAAAAACGCATTAGATAGCTATTCGGATATTATAAACAAATCACGTCACGTGTTCCAAATCAATACTTCTATATTTATAAAGAGACAGAATAATTCTTTGTTTGATTGCCACACAATAACTTTCATCTAAATCTAGTTTTTAAAACGTCTCTATTTATAGCTGGTATCTAAGAGAACACCTGTAAAAATATATTATTAGGTACAACTGTAGGTATCAAAATAAAATTACATATGTTGGAAATAAATATGTTCTATCAAAAAACACATTATACGTTTTTATACGCTAGTTTTACTTCTATACTATTTTTACAACGTTAAGACTTAGTAGGTGTAGGAATACTGTTAAATTGAGGTGTTTTAAAATAAATTCATCATCATCATCACTCTTGGCTCTAAAACCCCTGGTGGGTCTTGGCCTCCTCAAGAGTCTTCCTCCACTCATCACGGTTTTGTGCCAGCTCTCTCCAGTTTACAATCTCCAAGGTGGATTTATCTTCGAGGACGTTGTTGCTCCATTTAAAATAAATTATACATTATTTATTTATTTTTAATTTAATTTATTTATTTTTAATTTAACTTAATGAGTAAAACGTCTTATAATATTAGCGACTTTTATTTTTTTATTTTTTATTTATTTATTTATTTTAGCACTATAAAAAAAAATTTACATACAAAATGTAATGGTGAAATTAAGTATAAAGTATTGTATTCCTTAGTCCTCCTCACTAGGGGGTCCTGTGCCGAGGCGGACTAATGTTATTTAAATATAGTTCATTTGTCTTCTATGTCGTTTTTACAGTCTTCGCTAGGGTTTTCTAATTGACCTCTTTAAGCCATATTTTGATTCTTGATTTGTATTAAATTGGATTTTTTATTAGTTTTATGTCTTGGGGAAGGATGTTATGGAGTTTTGTTGATAAGTATGAATAGTTTCTTTGTCCAAATGTGGTTTTATAACTTGGAATATTTTTATATCATTTTTATTCGATCTAGTGTTATGCATGCACGGTCTAGTAGAGACTTACATACAATATAACCGAAAAGATACTGTCACATCGAGGAATCGAACCCAGAATCTCAGCCTTGCCAGTGCCTCTTCCACTGAGCTAGTGGGTCCCTATCCCCTACATTAATATTTAACTGTATCATACTTCGACTAAAAACTACCATCATTGTCTTAACGTATATTTTGTTGGATGCTGATTTTGTGTATGTTTGTAAGATTTAGATTTGAAATGTGGTAATCATAGATAAAGATAGGAACCAACAAAATATGAGTTAAGAAAATGAAGATAATGTTGAGAGTTCTTAGTTGAAGAATGACTAAAGGGGATAGGGTCCAATTAGATCATTGTGGGTTCGATTCCTCGATGTGACCGTATGTTTTTCAGATTTTTCTGTCTCAAATTTTCAAATTATATAATCAATAAAGAGTGGAAAAGTATTTACTCAAATCTAAGTGTGCTTTTTATAGAAATTGGGTAGTAACATCTGATACTAGATACGAACGTGATTCTCTCGATTTCATCAAGCATCCTTTTTTTTTAAATGCCGTAAGTAACATTTGAAACTTTACGTAAAAAAGTTAAACGATTGATTATATCGAAAGATTGTTTAAGTTTGTAAAGAAAAGTGTCATATTACGAACAACCGAAGAATAAATAATACAGAACAGGTTGTGTTTCTATTTTTGAATTTCACATTCGAAAAATTGAACCTTTTTATATTTTGTTTGCTGAGTCTTCCCGCTTTTTGGAATCAAAAATCAACATGGCGGCAAGAACCAGATTTAGTACCTACCTTTATAAATTAAACAAGCCCGATGGGGTAATATTATTTCACTCTTTTGTGTAAACACAACACTTTAACGTGGTGTCTAGTATTCATATTTGCTTTATACATTCTTGGTCAACGCTCGCGGGGATATAAGAAGATCAAATAACCAACTATTTGGTAGGCGGTCAATCAAGCTACGAAGGCAACAACTTTCCTTGGCTGATCTACATTGATAAAACTAAACTAAATTGTAATACATACATGTTTTTTGCGAGTTTTACTTACAATTTGAGGGGCCGTAACCCTAGAACATAATTGTGGGATTTCATATAGAAGTAAGGGGCGACCGAGGTCTCGGTCTCGGCTATCTCAGCTACAAATTCTACCGAGAACTCTGTCTCGGTTCTCGGCGAAAAATCGCCGAGGTTCTGGGCCATAACCGAGACCGTTGTAAGTAGGTACGACATAGGATAATGGGATTCAAATCTACCGCGCGCGTCACATTCGTAATTTTTGAGTATTAGTATTAAGTTAATTACTAAGTACTTGATATAACCATATCAAGTACTTAGACCTGCGGCAAAAAAGTTTTTATCAGCACCGCCTACTAGTGTAGCAAGTGAACAGCTCTTTAGCAAAACTGGTCAATTATACGACACGAGGCGATACTCTTTGAAGGGTGAAAACGCGGAAAAATTGCTTTTTATGTGCTACAACATCATGTTGTTCATTTTTGATTATTAAAACTATTTAAAACAAATAATTATTACATTCTTAAATACACTATATTATGCAAAAATAGCGCATTTTCATTTTTTTCTCGATGTATGTATTCTCGGTCTCGGCCGAGAACGAAAAGCCTGTCTCGGTCGAACCTTATATAGAAGTGGAAAGTAAGTATACTAACTAGCAACAGTAAGAGCTTACGGTCGTGTAAAATTCTGGATGACGTCGCTAACAAAAACACTCACAGCACAGTAGATGCCGATAAGTTTTAAATTTCCGTTTAACACCAGCCGCCTGTTTTGATTTATTCAAGAAAAAAACATTGCCAAAAAGCGTATTTTTATTTCGCGAAGCTCACATTATTCAAAAGGGGTTAGTAAATGCGAGATTTTTCACTTTAAATCAGTTTTAATAGGCCTGATAGTTTATTTTTTCTGGGCTCATAAAAAGACTAATAAAAAAATACTCGATTGTTTAAAGGTAAAAAATGTGTTCTACTGGCAGTATTTAATGTAAGCATCTAAAATATTTCTAAGCAATCTAATTTTCAAACCAACATCACACGATTATGTATTACTTTTTGTGGTGCTTAACCTTAATTCGTAAACATTCGTACATCAAGAGAATGATGCGAGTTAACTTTGTTGGAATCGATTTTCGAATCATGAAGAAATCAAATCAAATTCACAAATAAAAATACCAATATTGATATCACATTTGCGGTGACTGAAGAATGATTAATAAGAAAATTCAAATTACGAATACTGAAGTACTGAATACTGAATTGAAGAAAGGACATGTGCATAGATTGAAATTTTAAAAAATTATTATTTTCCGGAACAAAACGAATTAATGTATTTTTATAGATAATAGTATTTCACCGCAAAGGGTTATTATTTTTTTTTTCGGTTCTATGTGGAATTTCTTTTTAATTGGAAATTTATTTACACAGAATATAAACCTAACAGATACCAAGAGTAATAATTACATGCATAATATATGAAACATTTGATTTTCAAAAATTTGTATTTATTTAAAATGTATCCCCTTAAAAAGCCATGCTTATATGTATTGAAGGATGGTGTTATTTATTTAGTCAAAGAGTGTGTGTCAAGACCGAGATGTTTGGCGGTCCGTCCTCTCTGCCTACCCCTGCGGGGAAATGGCGTGATGGTTAGTTAGTTATTAAGAATATTTTTATTGATATAAATAAATATCACTGTTGTTTTTATTACTTAGTTTTTTGTTTTTTTAAGTTTTTTTTTAAAAAGAAAGACAAATATTATCGGATTACGAATTACCCGAAAATATTTGAAAATCTCCTACTACCACTACAGTAAGCCGAAAATGTTGCTTGAGTCGTGATGGAAGACTTAGCCAGCCGAGGAATCGAACACGGAACGCCTGGGTGGGACGCAAACGCGATGCCCACTCAACCACTGACCGGTCAGTTTTATTTTATTAATATCATTATATCATATTTAAATACAAGCATTTTTAATAGATTCTACCAATTTAAGGTATCGATCAATTCAATAATATTCTTATCGTTGATTTTTTTTATTTTTAAAACAGCATGTTATGTTTTTTCTAGGAGATGTGTAAATCGTGAAAACCTTTTACTTTTATAGAAAGTAATCATATCAAATCAGATTTGCTTGTGTATTTTAGTGATGAATAAAAAATGCATTAATAATTAAGAACGAGAATAGGACTTATTAGAAATCTTCAACTTAAATTTATTTCAAGTTCCAAAATGCGGATCTTATTCTGGAATTAATTTAGATACCAAGAAAACGTTGGTATCATTATTTTAATTTCAAAAGTGCAGCCAGGTCATTAAAATGAATATCAATTCTGTACATTCATGTTGCACGTCCTACGATCAAAATTAACACACGCGTCGCGTAAACTTTATACACAGTTGGGAAGAATATTATAAGTGTTGCAGTTCGCACTTGTCGGCTTGTTCGCAGGTTGCCAAACTTTGGAATTTTTTTCTATATTTTCTATTTAAAAAAAAATCACAACTAGATTTAAAAAATAAATCTGGGTTTGTATAGTAATTGTAATTGTATTAATTAATATAGAAACACGCAGAAAGATTTATTAATTACAAAATAAACGCAACATTAAATTCTGTTCGTTTGCACACATAATACGCCAACATACATAGGTACATACATACATACATACATACGTACATACGTACATACGTACATACGTACATACATACATTCATACATACATACATACTCGCAGACATAGGTACATACATACATACGTACATACATACATACATACATACATACATACATACATACATACATACATACATACATACATACATACATTCATACATACATACATACACTTATTCAAAACAAACGTAAGTAACCAGGTAATTACTAAATATAAAATACCACGTGTAAGACATTACAACGAAACATACCGTAAGTACCCACCATGAAATATTTAATATATCTGTAAATTGCTTCATAGCTGTAACCAATCTACCTACTGTTTTGTTCCTATAATATGTATTTTTTTTAAATTATGTGAATACCGCACAAAAGTCCCTATAAGAGTCCCAACTGCTCCAAAACGCCTGGAGCAAGTGAGACTATGGCATTCCCAATTGGAGCATGTTAAGAGGCGTGACACAGTGAGGAGGAGAAGGAGATGTGAAAGGGAAGTTGGGTAAGTTGGGTATTCAGATCTGGTCACCAAACACGCAATGATTCAATTCTGAATGGTGGTCTCACATCAGAGCGACACCGAGAGTATATTTACGTGCAATTTACTTATTCAGGGGCCCAGAGCAATTATTATTATTCAGAGCAATTTGAGATATTTCTAAATATAAATCTAGGTTCTACTACCCGGTTTCGCTCGAGTTTAGAATCGAAAAATATGGAACAAACAACATGGTGTCCTATTCATTCGTTATATATGGTGATGGTGACGTTAAAGCTTGCGACGACATTGAAATTCCAGAAAGAAAAATGCCTGCAAATATCACGACCAGGCGAGAACTTACAGATCGAGAACTTACATTTAAAAAGCAGACAAAATAAACTTCTTTGTAGTTGACAATATCAGAAGAAAACAGGAAAATGCAGGACATTAATGTGAATGTATTAATTTCTTTGTTATATTTATGGTCCAGGGTCGAGCCAGAGGTGGTAAAAAAAATAAGAGTAAATAAAGTTGAGAGTTACGAGCTGAGCAAGGTAGGTCTTTGTTCTACCGACGCAAGTCGTATAATTTCGCCTCAGTCCTCCTAAAGATCAGTGAATTAAGCGTCCAAATAATATAGCAATGATGATTTTTGCCATGTAAACCATCAGAAGGAGAATATGATAATTTCACAAGGAAATAATAAATTACAATATTTTCAATAATAAATTCGGCGATGACTCAAAGCAAATACTAGTTCCCGAGTAGACTCTAAAATGTAATTGATCGTGGGAACGATTCAGACTGGCGATAAAGCAGGTATTAAAATTATTATAATTAATTAATAATTCTGTTTTGAAATGTGTATTTCCTTTGTTAAAATTTTTGACGGGCGTCTTTGAAAGGCAATAAATAATTCAGGGCAATTTTTATTTTTATAAATACTCTCTGTTTTACAAATCCCGTTATTGTAAAATTACGTGATTTTTCAATGCCCTAGCTAAAGAAATAAATAATAACTTATAATAAGGAATTTATACAAAGAAGAAATAAACAATAAAAGAAGATGTGAAACAATTAGTTACAATGTTGGTGTCTGCCCACCAACTGCGTGGCAAGCCGGATCGGGAGAGACTGGTTGAGGAAGATTTTTTGACCTCAGCAGGATTTGGAACGCAGTGGAAGGGATGAATTCATTCGTCCATATTCCTACCCACCCCTCATACCTTTTTCATTCCCAAAACTTCCTTTCCTCCCTTGCCCTAAAAAGACCCTCCACGCAGCATCCCCAAGAACGACATAGGCGAGGAAAATTATTTTATTTTATGTTGGCCTCCTGTGTGGAGCTAATGTAAAAAAATTAAAATATTTATGTAGGTTTTTGTAATTCATCTTTAATGTCTAATCTAATAAGAATGAGTGTTGATGATTGAAACGTAATACAAAGTTACATGGCCTTTCCTGAGTGTATATTACGTTTTTAACAACCTTTAATAAATAATCAAATAAGTAAATCCCGTAAACAATGCAAAAGGGTAGAGAAAAGAGTTCAATACGTGCGTGCATGTTGAGCTTTTTGGTTCTGAGAGTGATGCGCTTGTACGGCAGGCCGCGGGGACTAGACATCAACGCACGAGGACACGCAAGCCCTAAACCCAAACCAGAGTCAGAGTAGAATCTTAGTAGATACACTACTAGATATATATACCTGATACCTGTCGAGTATTATGTACCGCAGCGTTGGAAATCGGCCGTTCCCTCGCCCATCGGAATTGTTCCATCAATATTTGACTTTCTCACGAGCGGGCGACACTTTCTGTGTCACTTCATTATAACATCTGATAATTACAGAAACATTAAACGTATTATCAATAGTCGCATATCCGAGCGGGTGGGAGAATGCTCGGTGTGTAAACTGTATTCTGCTGGTGTGTGAGGCGAAAGGCGCGTTCGTATCGGTTCCCGGAAACCATCAACATCTCTAATGACAGCGAGATCTCAAACAATGGAACGGCAACTAAATAAAGCAATATGCATGTTTGTTATGGTTACAGCCTATCCGTTTGCCTAAATTACCTTCAAATAGTGCAGCACACATTCCCACAACAAATCTAAGCTTCCAATCAACTCTGCACAAAGTAGAGTTGCTTTGAGAAGGCCAATGGTACTTATATTAAGTACTAAGACTTTCTAGATTTTTCATTGAATAGTGTAATGATTCAAAATAACCTGCACAGCAACATGTTAGGATTTAGGATGCGAAAGGCGATTAGAGTTCTTAAAGGAGAGATAGTGGGAAGAGAATTGGTTTCATCAACGATAATGTTTATTATAAAAACATTTGCATAAGAAAACTTTGAAAATGCCTCGTAAGCCGAAACATCCGTAACAATAAGAAACCAAAAAACTCGAAACCACAAAGCCACTGCTTTCTACCTAGTTATTGAATTTAATTTAAATTTTAAAATATAAAATAGAGTTCTACGAATTAAACACAAAAACAATTAATAAAATCAATATTCAATCTTCACTAAGTATAAAATGAAGTCGCTCACGCTGTATGTGCGCTTAGATCTTTTAAACTACGCAACGGATTTTCATGCGGTTTTCACCAATAGATAGAGTGATTCATGAGGAAGGTTTTTAGGTATATAATTTGTCAAGGTTTTGTGTAATTTGGTTGAAATACATAATATATCTGGCCAAGCGGCAGCGGGCTGCGTGGTGTGGATTTGATTTCATAGATAGGGTTGGTTATAAAGGTTTCGTTAGCCACAGCGACGTGTGGCCAGGTCTGATAGTATATATTATAAAAGAAAGTGTATTACAGTGTGCGTGCTGCTAAAACTCAGAAACGAGTCCCGGTACGATCGAGGGAGTTATATGATGTGGTAGCCCTATATTCCTTATCCATGTAGAAGTTTCACATTTTTACCTGAAGGGTTGCTTTTAAAAATTTAAGGGCTGGAAGTATCGGCCTCTAGAAATTTCTAAAAGTGTCCAGAATATTCGAGAGTATTCTAGAGCATTCCACAACATTCCAGAGCATCCCGGGACATTCTGGAATGTTGTGGAATAGTCTGGAAAGTTCGGGAACATCCCGGAACAACCCAGATCATTGTGGAACATTCCAGAACATTCTAGAATGTTGTGGAATGTTCTAGAACGTTGTTGACCATTCGAAGTCTTTTTGTATGGGTGGGGCCACACATTGATAGGGGTAAATAAAGAAAGATCCGTCCTGGGTTCGATCGTCAGTTCAGTCTCTTATCAACTCCCTGAGAGAAGCCGAGCACCCCAGCTATTTAATTAGTAATATATAGGCTTAGTGTTAAAAATATCTGAAGGCCAAAATATGTGTGTTTTTAGATTTAATTCGTGTTGTAAAGAAGGCAAAAAATTTCGTTCGACCTGGAGTGTCCAAGAATTAAGTTATGTACAATATTGATCATTGGAAATGTTGACCCGGTAAGGTTGAATCATGTCATGAATGCGAGATCCTACAGCAAAAATATTTCGAGAGAAAATAAAGATGGTTAGCAGACTGACTCAACATATCAATAATACAGAATAATAATATTTGTATTATTTACTCAATAAACACGACGATTGATTTACACACATCGAGCAATTCTCATTCCCGCCGGATGTGACGAATTCAAAATGGCGATCGCGTTTCCGCACCAAAGGCTGTGTAAGAAAATACCGCCAAAAATTATGTAAATATGTATCGAATTATATCAATAGTGGATTCAATATCTCTCGGTCAAACAAGACCCAACACAGAGAATGAATATCTAGTATAAATTAACATACAGGGTGGGCCATAAACATTTGCACTTTTGTAATCTTGCTAGCGGGGTTTCCGAACGGGGGAGAAGAGCGGGGTCACGTATGCGTGGCTCCTCGCTTCTTGGAAATTTAGTCACAATGGATCGCTTTACGGGAGAGCAACGCGCTTTCTGGGTAATTTTTTTTTACAAAAACAGTGATTTTGCTCTTTTCTGTTCAACAATGATGCTATTCTGTTTTACAAAACAATGACGCACGCCGCCTATTTTGTTAGAATCACCCAATTACAGAGTATTAATCAGTGCCCACATGTAAATTTAATTGAATCATGGTTTAAACATTTCGAAGATACTGACAGGAAAATAAACAGGGTGGCCATGGAGCAAAAAAAAATGGTTAAAGAAATTTTCCCTAATAAACTGATCTAGCGCGTAGGAGATATCCGCAGCCCGGATCTAACCACAGTTGATTTTTTTATGGGATATATTTGTGTATATATATATTTTATCTAACAAGTCGAGTCTACGTAAATAAAACAGCGACTGGTCAGTGGTTGAGTGGGCATAGCGCTTGGGTCCCACCCGAGCGTCGCGTGTTCGATTCCTCGGCTGGCTAAGTCCTCCATCACAACACAAGCAACATTTTCGGCTTTCTGTGGTAGTAGTAGGAGATTTTCAAACATTGTTGGGTTATTCGTAACCCGGGAATGTTTGCCTTTCTTTTTAAAAAATTAAATAAAAAAAGACTATACTCCAATTAAAGGAGAACATCCATCAACAAATGGGGAACCCGAGATTTGTGTCGAAAAGTTTTCAAAAATCTAAGGGCCTGATTTGAGGAGTGCCAGCGGCGAGATGGCGGCCATTTTGACAAAATTATTATTACGAAATGATTTTCCAGCATATTTTTGTTCTTATCAATAATAATCATTTATTTAAATACAATCTGTATTTTTCATGATCATTTCCAAAGAGCAAATATTTATGGCCCACCCTATATTATCGTAGCCTGCATGTGTATGGAAATTAATACGTGCGTTACGAGGAAATTAGTGTGAAAAGAAATATTGCGCGTCGCCGCGATTTTTTCATCGGCCGATGATACTAATTAAACACTGGCACGATTGGTTACGGTTTTTTCTCAAGAACCTATATGTATTTACCGACAGACAAAGGCAATATTATTTTCTGACTGATTCATCGTATCATATGCGATGATATGCCATGGAAGATTATATTGCTCAGTTAATTAAAAAATATATATTAAAAATATATCGGAGTGCAATTTACACGCGGTAGAAGTGAAGCCTTCAGAAAACTAAATTAGACAAGAGTTGGGAGACTATGAAGCACATTTTTATCAATGTGAAGGATGATTTTTTCCACATTTTTGTTGTCGTATTCCAGTGCACCTTTTCCAATACATTCGGTCATCGTATTAGTATCTATATGTGTTTTCTTCTTCGGAGTCGCTAGATGTCACTTTATTTTGTGTTTTCTTTTGTCTGTTATTTTGGAGTGGTTTGAAGACTGGATATTGATTGTACAAAAATAAAAAATTTTGCATGAAAACTTCTTTACGCACGCTTGACTTGGGGAGTAAGCTGGTGAATGCGTGACGAGAGCGTTACGAAAAGTGTGATCGGGCGAGGCGAACAGTCGGGCCTTTACGCACGCTTGACTTGGGGAGTAAGCTGGTGAATGCGTGACGAGAGCGTTATGAAAATGGGCGAGGCGAGCGGAAGTTGAGAGGGAGATAAAAGTTAGTGAAGTTTTACTTCAGTCGTGTGGTCTAAAGCACACTCGTTTTTTTTTAATTTCGTAGGATTCGATCCTTGGTCCGCTGAATGTTTAGCCGCTGAGGTTCGTCAGGCGCTTTATACCACTGGACTTAGACTAAAGAAGATTTGCATTGGACCGTACATTTAAGGGAACGTACCCATACTACGTGACCAACTTTTTGCAATTTTTAACCCCCCCCCCCCCCCCTCCCGGTGACCAAAATCCTAAGCAACCCGCCGCTCATTTGTATGGAGCGTGACATTTTGAAGACCCCCCCCCCCCCTAAAAGTGTCACGTAGTATGGGTACGTTCCCTAACGTAGGTATTACTTCAAATCACAACGTCGCTAAAGAAGTTTTCACTTCAAAAATTCAGAGTGTGCAATTCACACGCGGAAGAAGTGAAACCTACAAAAAACGAAAGGAGACAAGAATGAAGAGACTACGAAGCTCCGCACAAAGAGGAGACCGATAGGCCACGAAGCACCGCACTAAAGAGGCGACCAATTATACTGTATCTCTCACAGGCTAATCCTGTAGATCTATGTGTTTCTCTCTTTTTAGTGTCGCTATTTTTCATTTCAATGAGTTTCAAATCACAACAAAAAGAAGTTTTCACTTTAAAAATCAATCTGGCGCCAATTGTAAATTAAAATAATCAACTATTTGTTTTTAAAAACACATTGTTTAAAAGATAACGTCATAGTTATGTATTTAAATGATAAAATTCAGGTAGAAGAAGGTAGTTAGATATTAAACTATATATTTTATCTATAGTTGAGTTACATATTTAAAATCATAATATTTTCTTGACTGATAAGAACTTAAACCTACAAATCACGCCTTTGTTTTATCAATAATTATTATTATTACTGATATCGATATCAAATCAATGTCATGGTGTAAAACTAATCTTACAGGCGGCCCCTGGATTGAAATTTGATGGGTTTTATGTCCAATTTTGAAGTGACCTAAAGTCCTAAGGATCCAAGGAATTGTGTTCATTCGTTGCTTCAAAGTCCGCCTCGGTCGCAACATTGTTGCACAAATCGGCGAAACGTTTAATTGCGTGGCTGCGGTTCGGGCCGGCCGCGGGTTTTATTGTTGCATCGCAATTACAATTGTGAAGAGAATGTCTATTGCATTATTTATCGCCACAGAGTTAGGTGTCGGCGGGAGAGGAGATACATCAAGCCGTAACAACGCTGGGAGCGGGTGACCATGCGGCGATGCAACCGATATGACACCAACAATGGAGGTTACTCTTTCAAATTAAAAAAAAAAAAACAGAGTGTGTATTTCACACGCGGTTGAAATGAAACTAGAAAGTCGCTAGATGTCGCTTTCTTTTCTTTTGCCTGATATTTTAAAGTGGTTTGAAGATTGGATAATGATTTCAAAAAAAGAAAAATGTTTTTTTTTGTTTTCGTAGGATTCGAACCTCCGTTCGCTTGATGTCTGTCTCTCTGGCCGCTGAGACTTGTCAGACCTCTAGCCCGCTGCGCTATGGGAGGCACGCGTCGAGGTGCGAATTTACCGCATTATATTAGAACCGAGTATTTGTAGAACTGGATTTACCGCATTATATTATGGATTTTGGCGCAGACGCTATAACAATGAGCTCTATAACTTGTTTAAGGAGCTAAACGTCGCAAAATTTATAAAATTGGGAAGACTTCGGTGGCTGGGTCATGTGGAGAGAATGACCGAGCATCAAGCACCAAAGTCCCTGCTGAACTCAAGACCAATAAGGCGAAGGAGCCTGGGAAGACCAAGACTAAGATGGAGCGACAACGTCCTCAAAGACATATCTATCTTGGAGCTTCCAAACTGGAGAGAGCTGGCACAAAACCTAGATGAGTGGAAGAAGACTCCTTGAGGAGGCCAAGACCCACCAGGGGTTGTAGAGCCAATAGTGATGATGATGATGATTTGTAGAACTGTGTTGTGACGCGTTCATCCGAATTTCAAAAACGTTAACGTTAATGAACGGCGCTAAAGTAGTTTCACTTCAATTAAACAGGAATGCCATTATCGAGATTGAATTTGGGGTATTACGCCGTGTTGAGCTTCGTCCTCCTTTATCCAACGTTTCAGGCAGCCTTGAAGTGCAATGGCATGTGTAATTTTCTATTATATTAAAGTAACTACATTTTGGCACCTACTGATCCTAACGGCTGCGCCAGTTTGTTGTAACTCCGGGTTTGTCAAACAACTATTTAAATAAAAATCCGCGATCAACAAAACACGTTGGACAATTTGTGTTAGATAACATGATGATGGCCTTATTTAGCAGGCGGTAGAAATTATTCTGGACCATGACCTTGAGGTTGCAACAGTATTTATTATACTCTCATGCATTACCGAGAGTTATGTGCCATCTATGGGAAGCTCTCAAACCAATACCTAGGATATCACTAAAGAAATTATGGTATATAATAGTCACCCTCTGACTATGTACAAATAAAATTATTGTTAGTTACGATTCAAATACACAAACTGCGCTTTCTTTGCGTTTTTCTTTAGTTTAGTTTACATCACTTTCATCGCTTCAATAGTTATTAGTTATTAGATATTTGAAATAGAGTTATGTACCTAGCAATTAAGTGGGTATTTACGCCAATTTTACTAGGAAGGTACCCATTGCCTCATGCCAACAACAAAGTTCCATCTGGGAACAATGTTATATTAGTCCCAGCGAAAACTCATAGGAGCATCATCTACGATCGTCCTTTTCCTTCGCGTCTTGTATCAAAACGAAATGGACAGAAGATATTAGAACGATGACTTCACTCTCGCTGGAATTAGTATAAAGAAATTGAACATGATTTACCAATTACAAATCTACATTGGTTTGGGTTTGGTAAGGTTAGATTTGATTAGAATATGTTAGGTTAGGTGGAAATTATTCGAAATCATTTCACAAACATAGCCCTAACTTGAACATGTTATTTTAGGTTATGTTAGGATCTCATGAATGATCAGTACCTACTACAATTCAGATTGAAGTTACGAAATGATCCCGCAAGCTGAAGGTGATGGACGGTGATCACCGCAGGTTGGTTGGTTGGTTTGTTGGTAGGTGAGGTCGACCAACAGAGCGTCAGGGAGTGGAAGTGCCGATATTCACATTAAATTCACCATTAATTCCATATTTCACATGCGCAAATAACAATAATAATAATAACAGCGCGAGGCGATGCTGTTTGTCGGTTTTACCCGATCGCCATTAACGGAACGTGCGGTTTGATTTTTTTCCCTCCAAAACCGCGAGATCTCTCGGCGCGCAGGCGTACCCACCTACGAATACCTAAGCGTTGCGAAATGTGAAAATGCGACGTTATTATTATATACTTCTAATAAATAAAAGTTGATTAAAATACATGTATAACAATTTAATTACATTAAAAAATATTGTATCGTGAATACGCATAATTCCAAAAAAATCAATTCGTCGAACATCCTATGTAGGATAATTTAGTAACTTAAGGCTCTGCAACCGGGCCCGGAAAGAAGAAGATGGAGAGATACGAAATTACGAGTGTTAGAGGAGAGCGCTAACATTTACAGCGACAAAATCGATGCGAAAATTGCGAAAATGTTTAATAAAATACTTACGACTCGTTTAAAATAGAGCAAAATCTCGCGGGCATTATTACAGCATTTAAAGAAACACTGTGAATTTTTTCTTACATATAACGTGTAAAATAACTGAAACAAACGTGTTAATAATAATTTTTGGAGCATACTTTGCGATTTTTTTCTATCGAGGGAATTATTATAATTTGCGTTTCGGCGCGGGCAAAGTCTAGATATTATCTTCAAGAAGAACATAATATATTTTTTAAGAGCTTTAAAACTTACCGTGTTTAAGGGAAATATGTAATAAATCGGTACAAATCCGGGTTGCGGGCATTTAAATAAAACAAATCTCTAACGTCTAAACATTCCGACGGGTAGTTTTTTCATGAAATTTAGCAGTTTGGAGTTTATAGGTCAACGTTACTATTTTTACTAGCTGTATAGATTAAATCAGTAGCTAGATCTATTAATAAAAGGAAGCCAAAAATAAATATATTCTTAGTGTGTCTTATATCGCCACGAATACAGGTAATAGGCATAAAAATCGCTTGGCAAACGAACTGTAAAAGTCTCGATTTCAAACACAAAAATGTTTTATTTTATTTATTTGTTGTCAATATTTATATAAGAATGAATCAAGGGAAACCATCACAAATAATTTTAGTCATAAAATTGTATTTTTAAAAAGTTGTTTCTTATACGCGTTCATACATTTCTAATGATAAAATACATTTTTAGTAGTTTACACATAATTTTTTTATACAGTAACTAGCAGGTACCCGGCATGCGTTGCTATGCCATTTAATGAAGAAATTGTTTCTCCCTGCGTGTCCTTTCCCATTCATCCCGTTCCCCTCCCCCCTACCCCTCCCAACTTCCAGGTTCCATTCCCCCTCCCTGGTGCCCCTCCCCACTCCCGCGAACCCCCTACCCGAGTTCCCCCCCCCCTTCCTCCCTCCCGCATTCCATACATTCAGTTTTCAAACAGCTCGCGTGCCACTTTTAGCAATTTTTTTATACAAATTTCATAATGCCAAAGCTCACCAAAAGTTTTATACAAACCTTGTCCTGACAATAACGAACACACAAAAAAAAAAAGAATTATCCAATTTGGTGCAGTAGTTCGAAAGTTATGCGCGTACATACATTTCGGCGATTCATTTTTATTTATATAGATAGAAGAAGAAGATAGATAGATAGATAGATAGAAGAGAAGATTTTTAAACTGGTTGAATGTCAAGGAAAGAAGAGAGATAAGTAATATTCTTAATATCTAATATTACATATTTTCTATTTTCTACTCTGTTTTTAAATTATTATTGTCCTCTTATTTTATTATTATTATTTTTACTATAATTTATATGTTTCTTTTTTTTCTTTTTTTTACCACTTATTTGTTTTTATGTAATTAGAAATTGTTAGTTACCAGCCTCAGAACAGACTTTAGTCTAGTGAGGAGGGTAAGGAAAAAAAATCATGTTGTACATAACTAATAATAAATAAACGCCCGGGTTGCCGGCACTGAATAATAATAATAATAATAATATTTGGCTAATTTATATAGCGCCGTTTTTGTGAAAAATCACCTCAAGGGCGCTGTACAAATAAGTATTTAAAGGAATTAATATTACTGGCTTACAACTAAGATTTACAATTAATAATTAATTAATAATAATAATAATTACGAAATAATGAAGATAGAAGATTAACAATTTCACTTTAATTTTACTCGGGGTAACGGTTGGAAAAGCTTCAATTTATCCAACGCGTATTTTTTGTATTTATAATGTAAACCGATTCATAGTAAAGATTAATCGAAAATAGTGGCCTTGACTAGATACCTGCCCATGTAAAATATAAAAATAGAACATGTCGCCATAAACTACCATGTAGGTAAAATATTTTAAAGAACAAAAATTGTAACTAAGGTAGTTAAAGCCTCGATGACACACGGCGAGTAACAAACAAGCTACTATCTAAAAGCGGGTAAATCGGCGAGTGAGATTGTCATGATGACACACAAAACTGTCCACTGGCTCAGAAGCGTAGGAAACTGAGGCCGCTGCTAGCGCCAGTAACTAGAATAACGACGCCTGCGTGAACTAATTTTTCAGATTTTTGACAGTCGAAATCAGCTGTTTATCGGAAGCCATGTTGGAAACATAAATAAACCAATCACAGGCAAGCGGAGCAAGCGTGTAAAGTTGACGACCTTTCAACTTTTTTTCGTAGATTGTCAACAATCTGCTAGTCGCTGCTAGTTAGCAAGTTAGCTAGTTAGCCGTGTTTGGTGACCAGATCTGAATAGCCAGGTACTTCCCAAACCTTCCTCTTCCCCACCTCCTTCCCCTCCCCACTACCTTCAGCCTCACAAAATACCCCAATTGGGGATGCCATAGTCTCACTGGCTCCAGACGGGAGCAGTTGAGATTCTTGTGCGGTATTCACTGTAAAAAAAAAAAAAAGTAACACGATGACACTGGGCGAGTTTACTAACAGATAGTCGCTTGTAAACTCGCCGTGTGTCATCGAGGCTTAACTATATTTTAAAAAGTCGGAACTAATCAAATACAATAAAGCAAAAAGAAAAATAAATATTCTCAAACAGTCATTAAAAATTCCAAACCTCGCAGAGTTTCGTTAATATCACGATCTGCATACATCCGTCACAAAAACATAATGTCGTAATAAATATATTATGATACTTACTATCTCAGTCGCATTAAACATATTCATATCATAATAATAATAATATATGATCATGAGCGGAGACAGCATTAAGGAATGCAGGTTGATCTATATGGCCTCAAAGATCAATAATGTTGATCCGTTGAGACCATTGACTTGGACTTTATAATATTAATGAGGTCCCTGCTAGCGGGTGACACAATAATATGCCATTACTGGAAAACCATTAGGTGATGATACTGATGATATGATAAATATATCCGTGTATTGTTACATTATTAATAAATATAATGCATGACTGGATATAAATAATATGGTAAACGCACTTATTTATTTATAACGTGACATTAATCTTATGCAAAACTTTACTAGTTCTTGTGCATATTGATGGGAAACTGTTGATTATACCTACAAGGATTCTGAGTTCTGAGGTCTCAATACTTTAATATGGCCTCGAGCTCTATTATTTAAACTTCGAACTAAATGTACTGGATTTTTTTGAGGAATTAGTTTTAATATTAGGGAACGTACCCATACTACGTGACCAACTTTTTGCAATTTTTAACCCCCCCCGGTGACCAAAAACCTAAGCCCGCAGCCGCTCATTTGTACCAAGGGTGACATTTTGAAGACCCCCCCCCCCTAAACGTGTCACGTAGTATGGGTACGTTCCCTTAGGTTAAAATCAGGAATCAATATGAAAGGGAAGCAATTCTTGGAAAATATTCTTATAGGTTGAATAACAACGTTCAGAAGTAAAAATAATGTGAAATCAGCTGCTCAATAAAAGGTATAAAATTATATTAAAATAAGTACATACAGCCGAATGCTGTTGAAATGAGATCCCTGAGACGTATGTGTGGTAAAACAATGTATGATCGTGGGAGAAATGTGGATATCCGCAAAGAATGTAAGGCTGATGTAAGCATAATGAGTAAGATTAAGAAAGGGACCCTCAGATGGTTTGGGCATGTAGAGCGAATGAACGAAGAAAGTAGTGTAAGACGACCTCCGTAGTCCAGTGGGTAAGACTCTTGACTCACAGTCCGGAGGTCGCGGGTTCAAACCCGACATGCGCAAATAAATTTTATTTGATTAATTTGTGTTATTTCACAATTAATTCATTTAAAATAATATATAGTATATTTGCGGCATGTTCCAGAGTGTAAGATACTATCAGTATCGCCCTGGTGTAAGACCACCATTCAGAATTGAAACGTTGCTTGAAAATGGCTTTAGCCGTGTTTGGTGACCAGATCTGAATAGCCAGGTACTTCCCAACCTTCCTCTTTCCCACCTCCTTCCTCTCCCCACTACCTTCAGCCTCACAACATACCCCAATTGGGGATGCCATAGTCTCAATGGCTTCAGACGGGAGCAGTTGAGATTCTTGTGCGGTTATTCACTGTAAAAAAAAAAAAAAGAAGAATATACGACGCGAATGTGAATGGTAGAAGAAGTCGGGGACGCCCGAGCAAGACATGGCACGATCAAGTGAATCAAATACTTGAGTCGGGCCATGTCAAAAGTCAGAATAATAGAAGAGAATGTATGAGACGATGTATGAATGTGAGTGAGGCAAAGAGTGTGTGCCAAGACCGAGTTGTTTGGCGGTCCGTCCTCTCTGCCTACCCCTGCGGGGAAACGGCGTGATGGTTAGTTAGTTAGTTAGTTAAGTACATAAAAAGAAAAACAGTACTAAATTTATAGGTAGATATGTATTTTGTATTTTAACTTGATTTTTATATTGGAAACAATAGGAAAAAAGTAATAAAAAACTGTAAACAAAAATTTCTACAAGTATGAGTTTTTAAGAAAATATTGGTCCGGTAATCATCATTACATCATTACATAGTATAAAATGAAGTCGCTCAAAATGTATGTGCGCATAGATCTTTTAAACTACTGAACGGATTTTCATGCGGTTTTCACCAATAGATAGAGAGATTCAAGATGAATGTTTATATGTATAATACATGCTTATTATAGTAAAGAAAAGCCGAGAAATTCAAATATTCAATTCAGGCAGCGGGCATGGGGCAGCTGGCAGGCGGGTGGTATGGATTTTATAAAGGTTGGGTAATGGCGTTGTGTTTCGTTAGCCACAGCAACGTGTGGCCGGGTCTGCTAGTTGTAAGATATATAAATACTGTGTTACCGCCTATTGAAATTTAACAGTTATAAAATTAATATTAAGGGATCTCATTTCTACAACATTCGGTCTACTTTCATCCTTCCTCTGCCAGTTCCATGCCTCACATCAGGGTAGGTACCAGTACTCCATTATAGACGGCTAGCTTCGCTTCTTTGGACATTTTTTTGTTGGCCAACGGCGTTCAGTCCTCCATTAATTTCAATATCTCTATATTGAATATATATATTCCCATCTCATTAGTATAATGAAGAAATCTAAATTATACAATACATATATACCCTTGAAGTGATTTTTCACAAAAACAGCGCTCTATAAATTATCCAATTATGTTTTATTATTATTATAAACCAACCTTGTCGTAAACTGTTGATATCACCAGAATAGTATAAATAAATATTTTTAAAAAATCTGTAAGTTTATATTGATTTATAATCAGATAGAACCTGATGAATGTTTAATTATTATTCGATAAAAGCATTCTTCAAATTCCAAATACCAGAAGATAGAAATATTGTTACTAAACTGAGCCGGTTGGACATGAGGCATGCCCAATGATATCTCGTCAAGATCAGAAAATATGACATAAGATAAATGTTACGTATTATTTCAATCGACCGATACGGGAAGATATCAGTTTTATCGACATGTCTCGATATTATTAATACGTTATTGATTATAAATGTGTGTTGTGGACCGCAGATTTAATCGCTGGACGCATCGGAGGTTGGGATTCCAACAGATCAATCTACTTCTTGAATTAATATGAGATCGGGCCACGAACCTAATAAATTATACGTAGAACATTCGGATTAAAAGGTATGAATCAGGAGTGGTACTATCTATTACATGAGCAATGGGCGCTTGTAAAAACATTTTTAAGTGTTCAAATAATATTAAAATGAGTACTTGTAAATTTTATATTGATTGCACAAGACGTAAAAACTCACCAATTATACCTAATCTAATCGTTTAGATCAGTGACGATCAACCTTTTTAACAGAAAGGCCAATAATTTCTCCATTTTCAATTTGTTCGCGGGTCGCAGAGAGTAGGTGGTTAGCGTTTGCAGTCGGTGGTGTTCAAAACCTATTTAACTAAGTAACTAAGTAACCATCACGCCATTTCCCGCAGGGGTAGGCAGAGAGGACGGACCGCCAAATAACTAGGTCATTCGGTCAACCTTCCCATCTCTCGTAAACACACTACACAGATACACAAACTCATCCACCTGCTCCAAGTTTTCATCATTCACAACTAAGTATATTGCACACTGTTTTCGTACTCACTTTTTCAAAAAAATCATAAAACACAAAAATCAGATTTTTAAAATTCTGAAATATTAAAGAACATGAACTTTAAATACATGCGTTTTGGGCGGGAGATTCAAAATAGACAGAGAAAAAAAGTTTGTCACGAAACCCTTTCATACGCTCAAATACATTTTTAAAAAATGCTGAAAACATAAAATATTTGATTGCAGCATGCGAAAATCTATATTAAATGAGAAATGTTAAAACCTCTTCTGTTACATGAAAACACACGAATGTTTACAGGAACATAATTTGGAAGCCTTTAATTTTAAAACGGAACTATCCATGAAAGTGAGCAAAAGAAAGCGCCATAGGCAAAAATTTTGCAAGGTTGAAGGTCAAATCTATAAATGCTGTTGATTTTTATCGTTCGGAAGGTTAAAACAAAATTTTGTCAAAAAAACTTTAGGTATTATAAAAATTTAAAATTCAACAAAAAAGCGCTGCAAATTTTCTATAATTATGGTCAAACAACGAAATTCTGTCTTTTTGAATGTGTAAAAAAGTTTAGATATTATTTTCAGCGGCTGATTCAAAACTTTGATGAAGGGTTAAAATATCGGCTAAAGACTTTTACAATACAGAATAAAAACCGCTCAATATTTTTACCGCTATGTTTTGATATTTATTTTACTTAGCCAAGTGAGCTGAAAGAAAAGCGGGCTCGCGGGTCGCGTGTTGTTGCTCATCACTTGTCCAGATTATCCGTCTAGATTCGTGCTGGTTCCATGGTAATAAGTATTTTACTGTTACACTATAAAATAAGCGCCGCGTAATATTTAAATGGCGATTATAATTGAGGCTATATCATAAATAAATAAAAATCGGTTCATATTATACGTCTATATTGTATGTATGTACAACAATTACGGCTGACACTAGCCGAATTTATCAATAGCAATAATATTAAACCAAAATCAAAAGAAGAAAAGTTTGTTA
The DNA here is from genome assembly GCA_917880885.1 of Limnephilus marmoratus. Lineage (NCBI taxonomy): Eukaryota > Metazoa > Arthropoda > Insecta > Trichoptera > Limnephilidae > Limnephilus > Limnephilus marmoratus. The sequence goes on along the minus strand of OU862924.1, from coordinate 20,886,411 downwards.
GTCATACGTTGTAAGACATATCTTATCGTGGATTTACTGATTTAGCGGAAATCCCTCGTATAAACTGTCCTTTTTTTGTGTAGTTTTTCCAAGATGTTGTATTCAAGATTGAGCAAGATTCAACGTTTCCTGGATAATTAATTCGGATAAAAACCGCAAATAATGATTATTTTGTTTTAAACAAATATTGGACGACGGTTAACAGTTTTCGGAAATGGCGTCGATTTCCTTTGCGGTAATTTCCAATACAATTTGTGTTATTCTTCTCGCACGCCTTTATTTCATCGGAAAAATAATGATCTCTTCAACCCAAGGTTCTTGTGTAAATATTAACAATCTTTTAAATATTTATATTCATACTAGCTGAAATCCCCGGAGTTGCCGGGCTTTACGTAGATTTTTTCGAAATCTAATGTAAAAATCTTGTTTTGAAGGCAAAATGTCCAAAATTTCAACAATCTAAGAATAAAACTAAAAAAGTATTAAAATGGCACGCGGCCGCTCGCCTTCCGTACATTCTTTATTTATATAAAATAAAACTAGCTGGTTCCCGGAATGCGTTGCTATGCCATTTAATGAGGAAATTGTTTCTCCCTGCGTCTCCTTTCCCATTCGTCTCGTTCGCGTTCCCCTTCCTCCACCCCTTTCTCTCCCGCGTCCCCTTCCCCTTTTGCGTTTACACTCAGTCTCCTCCACCTTTCCTCTTCCCACTCCACTCTCCCCCTTCCCTCGTCTCGCGAACCCCCCTCCCCCTCTTACCTCCGCATTCCATACATTCAATCCCGGTACATTCAGTTTTCAAACAGCTCGCGTGCCACCTATTGAAATTTTTTATACAAATTTCATAATGCCAGAGCTCACCCGAAGTCTTATACAAACCTTGTCCTGATAATAACGAACACACCAAAAAAAGAATTATCCAATTTGGACAGTCGTTCGAAAGTTATGCGCGTACATACATTTCGACGATTCATTTTTATTTAGATAGAAGATAGATAGATAGATAGACAGATAGAAGATAGAAGACTAGCTGGTTCCCAGCATGCGTTGCTATGCCATTTAATGAGGAAATTGTTTCTCCCTGCGTGTCCTTTCCCATTCGTCTCGTTCCTGTTCCCCTTCCTCCACTCCTTCCTCTCCCGCGTCCCCTTCCCCTTTTGCGTTTACACTCCGTCTCCTCCACCTTTCTTCTTCCCACTCCACTCTCCCCCTTCCCTCGTCCCGCGAACCCCCCTCCAATTTTTTTATACAAATTTCATAATGCCAGAGCTCACCAGTAGTTTTATACAAACCTTGTCCTGACAATAAATGACATGACAGAAAATAAAAAGAATCTTTGAAATCCAATTTGGTGCAGTCCTTCGGAAGTTATGCGCGTACATACATTTCGGCGATTCATTTTTATTTATATAGAAGAAGAAGATAGAAGATAGATAGAAGATAGATAGATAATATAATAATTGAGTGTCCTAGAACGGAAGACTTTCCTAGTGGGACAGTCAAAGCTTCTTTATACTGACGTTTTCTTTATAACAAAAACAAAAAAAAATAAAAATAAAATAATAAAAACATTTATTCATCAATAGATTTTTAAAATTTCATACATTTTGTTTATTTATCATTGATTCTTTTGACAAAAAGGTCACTGCTCAGCTCAGCTATACATTCAGGATTTCTCCTGAAATGTAGCTGGTTTTCAGCAGTATCTCTATATAAAATGACGAAAGAACACTCCGAGCTTATTTCTTGGCAGATTAATGAATATTTCAAAGCTGCAAAGCTCGTAATAGAAGTGCATTTGCAAACTTTGAGAAAGCATTTGCACAAATCGTATGACGCCAGAAGAATTACACTTGGATGGTTTTTCATTGGCAGATATTGAAACATTATCGTAGGTATTTTCCAATCTAAGGCGGGAATGGGAACCGCCGCCCGGGGAACTATTTATTGGATAACTTAGCACGGGTGCCGGGTTAATGGGGTGAGGTTTGTCTAGTTCTTGGTGGCGAATGCGTTTACCCATCTACGACGAGGCGTACCGCATAGGGAGAGACTGGTTGAGGGAGACCTAAACTAAACCTCTCCAGCCCGCCCTGCACCGCAATGAGAGGGATGGAATCATACATCTGTCACTCCAGGACACATTGACCACCAGATTCCTACCCACCCTTCATCCCCAAAAATGACTTTTTCCTTGAGTTAGGTAGATAAGTAAAAAATCAAATAAAAAAAACTTTGATTTGATATTTTCTGACATTGATCATACAACTAAGAGACATTATATCGTAACCCGAGTTTTTTTTTATCACTATTTTTGGAATTTTTCACTAAAATGTTTGTTTGTTTGTTTAAGGCTATAAAGTAGGTAGTAATATTAAAATTTAATGGTAAGATAATGAGGTATGAAAAATGTAGTGTTGTTGTTTAAGATAAGTTAAGAACACATGACGCAAATGTGAATGGTAGAAGAAGTCGGGGACGCCCGAGGAAGACATGGCATGATCAAGTGAATCTGATACTTGAGACAGGCCATGTCAAAAGTCAGAATAATAGAAGACGATGTATGAATGTGAGTGAGGAAAAGAGTGTGTGCCAAGACCGAGTAGTTTGGCGTCCGTTCTCTCTGCATACCCCTGCGGGGAAACGGCGTGATGGTTAATTAGTTAGTTGTTTAAGGTGTCAAACTTTATTTTTATTTTATTTTTTTATTATGCGAGTTACTCCTATAAGGAGATGACTTTGAGTGATTATTGTATTTACTCATTATCTCATTGGATACCGCAATTGTAATGCCATTAACAAAATATTTTAAGCAACCCTGATTCAGTATTAATCTATCTTTATGAAGAGTTTCCAGTAAGATAAAAAGTAACCCCGGTTTACGGTAGTTGTAACAAATACACGAACAAAAAAGATCGAATCGATTCAGGGTTTCGGGTGCATCAGATATCAATAAATATTATCGGAACATTAATAATGCCGGTGACAAACATACAACCAAACATGTCATAATACGAGTCCCGATGCTGAATAATCTGGTCATGTATCATACTATCAAAGGATTTACCATCAGATAAAAAATATACGTCTAAAAAAAGTTAAATAAAATAATGTATCAAATAATTTGAAGCTAAGAAAATAAAATGTACATTATACATGTTGGATGTTCCTGAATTTTTAATTCAATGAAAAATATATAAAATGATTTTTTTTTAAATTAATATAAGTTGACAATTTTAGTGTCATGTTCAATCTACAGGGGATATCAAGGCCCCAAACCATTAATCAAAATAAGTTTCTTTGTGAAGGGGGGACCTGTAAACATTATTTGTTAGAGATATGAACATAATCTAAACACTTGCAGTAGGTGTACATTACCACAAAAATTAGTACGACTCGATGAATTTCTTTTTATAAATAAGTAGTGAGTTCCCGGCATGCGTTGCAATGCCATTTAAATGAAGAAATTGTTTCACCTTGCGTGTTTCTCCCACCCCATCCTTCCCGCGTTCCCATTCCACCTTCCCCGTCTTCCCTCTCCCGCGTTCCCCTTCCTGCGAACTTCTTTCACCTTCCCCCCTCCTAAGACCCCCCTCGTTCCTCCCACTCTCCCCCTCCCTCCTTCCTTCCCTGCCGCTAAACTATGTGAAATACACCTTTTCAAACAACTCACGCGTCACCTTTATACAAATTTCATAATGCCAAAATATACAGAAACTATAGCGGGCGCGCGCACAACAGTTCACCAAAGTTTCATCGCAATCGTATGAATAGTGTGGGAAATCATTTCATAACACCAAATTTAATCATTACAAAAACTCTTATGGTAAGCCCACACTGCGGCCAACGTTCCAACTTCAAACGTTTGGACGATCGTGTGGAGGGGTGTTCGTGCGTTGGAAGTTCGAGTTGGAAGGTTGGAGTTCGCGTTGGCCCGGGATCGCCTTCGAGGCGATCCCGACGGCCAACTCACACGAACCAGCCTGCCGTAAAATGACTATATTATTACGGAGAGTGGTATAACAATTGTTTGAAAACATGTCGTGTATATAAGTATATGATTATACGCACGTAATAATTGTAGGCAACTGAAAAAGATACAGCGTAGCTACAGCTGTTTCATGTCCGCCATTTTGGAGTACGGAATTCGGGGTTGGAGGGTTGGCCGCAGCGACCACACGATCGGCCAACCTTCCAACTCCGAACTTAGTTGGTTGGCTTCAGTCTGGACGTAGCATTACGTAACTGTCAAAAATGTCACAATTTGAGAATGACAGTTTGCAAACCATCAGTGATCAATCAAATTTCAATTTTTGAATAAACTCTTATATTAATGAATTTACTTGAAGTCCTCAACTATGATACTTACCAAAATCGAATGAATACCTTGAATCTATTCAAAAACTATAGATATTTTAAATAGGTACCTACCTATGTTAGGTACCAAATTTGATTGAATGTTAATTGAAATATAAGAAAATTGAAAATTAGTATAAAAAATAGCACTAGGTGGCACGCGAGCTGTTTGAAAACTTAATGTGACGTGACTGAATATATGGAACGCGGTTGAGGGGAGGGGAAAGCGGGAGAGGGGTTGGCGGGACGGGGGAGCGGGAGAGGGAAGCGGAAAGGCGCGGAAGCTGGGGAAGGAGCGTGTGAGGGGAAGGAGATATGGAAGGGAAAGGAGCGGCGGAAGGGGAAGGAGACGAATGGGAAAGGACACGCAGGGAGAAACAATTTATTTATTAAGTGGTACTGCAACGCATGCCGGGAACTCGCTGGTGTTATTACAAAGTTAAGCTCTGCATTATGTCTCAGTTAATCTCTGCATCATGTCATCCACGTTTCCACAGTGTTGGAAATTAACGAGGGTCAGCCCTATTCACAAAACCGATGAAAAGACTGATGTCAGAAATTATAGACCAGTTGCAGTACTGTCAACAATTCCAAAAATTTTTGAAATGATTATCTGTGATAAAATCAGTCCGCAAATCGCGCCTTTCTTAAGAGAAAATCAACATGGCTTCTTACCGAGGAAATCAACGGTAACCAACTTACTCTCTTTTTCTCGACGGGTAGCAAAAGGCCTAGACTGTAGGCATCAGACGGACGTAATCTACACGGATTTCGCAAAGGCATTTGACCGAGTAGATCACGACGTTCTATTAAGAAAGATGCACAAAATAGGTTTTAATCAACCCTTACTGATATTTTTTGCATCATATTTAAAAGATAGAAGCCAGTATGTAAATGTAAATGGATACGACTCACATAAGTTCGTAGCTCTGTCAGGAATTCCTCAAGGATCGAATCTAGGTCCCATGTTATTCCTTATTCTAATAGATGACATTCAGGACTGCATACGTCATAGCTCATGTCTCCTATTCGCGGATGACATGAAACTGATGATGGAAATCGAATCAGAGGACGATTATTCCAAACTGCAGGCAGACCTCGATTCAATCATGAAATGGTCGTTAGAAAATAAACTTAATTTCAATATTAAAAAATGCGTCGTTATGACTTATAGTCGTTCACAAAATCCGTTATTATACCCGTATATAATGAATGGAGAAGTACTAACACGCGTAAATATCATCAAGGATCTTGGGGTGACCTTTGATCCCAGGCTGACATTTTCAAATCATATAGTGCAGCTTACTTCGGCTTGCTCCAAAATGCTTGGTTTTGTAATTAGAACTTGCAAACAATTCAGTAACATAGAAGCAATGACCGCCATGTTCAACGGAGTGGTCAGAAGCAAGCTGGAGTACGCTAGTACTGTATGGATACCTTATCAAATTAAATATATAAATATGATTGAACAAATTCAAAAAAAATTCCTAAGGTATGTTTACATGCGATCATTCGGAATATATCCGAAATTCATGCATCACGTGGAACTGCTAAAGGAGACAAATTATCAAAGCCTGGAGACCAGGCGTAATGCCGGACTCATGGTATTCCAATTAAAGTTAATAAAAAACCTTATTGATTGTCCGTATCTCCTGTCATGCTGTGGCTTATTTGTTCCTGACAAATACTGTCGAAATCGTAGCCACGACCTATTCTACATACCGCAGGGTCGGACAGATGTCATGGCTCAACACAGCATGACAAGAGGTATGACATTGCTTAATGCCCTACCAGCGGATATAGATGTGTTTGATATCACCATACCATCTTTTAAAAAGAATATATACATGTATTGTTAGTTGTTAAAATTAAAATTGTACTATAATTGGACTAACCTGTCTGTTGTACAATATAAAAAAAAAAAAAAAAAAAAAAAAAAAAAAAAAAAAAAAAAAAAGTTTTAGCTTGGATAGTCACGATTGTGCATGCAAGAGACACAATAGTAATCGCACTGCAAATTATTGAAGTTGTTTATTGAAATTACATTAAAACCCGTCTGCTTATTTAGGAATAAATACATCCCAAAACACGTAATTGCGTTATACTTTCATAAGACCAAAAACATCCCGAGCGACCTTACATTTTAAAAGCTATATATATCTATAATCGACTACCACAACACAGGCATGTGCCTAGTATGGTGGTCGAAAAATCCCCAATTCATGTAACGAACAATTCAAAGAATAAAGAAACATTAAAAAAAAAATCTCTCTTCCTCTCATGCAAACATATTTATTTTTCTTTTAACCAGAAAGAGAACGAAATAATGCTTCTTATTGTCTTTGAAACATGAAAGCTATCTTGCATAGATATTTTACAATCTCGATCCAAAGTGACGGTTTCAGAATTTACGCGGGAAACCGGGGCTTCCCGATTGTGAGGTGCGAATATATTGAACCAAGCAGACGGGTTAAACTTATTAGAAGATCTTCCTCGATTGGTTTGTTTTGAAGATATATAGGACAGTAAAGCTAGAATTATGTATTAATAAATTCATAGTTCTAGGCATGTTTACATTTCTGACAAAATGTCACCATGCGCCGTCCTTTAGTAAGAAATTAGCATGAATCTTTTAATATGACAAACGACATCTTGAAAGTCAGCCAGGGCATATACAAGGGCCCCCCGTGACGGCCCGCTGGGCCTCTCACGGCCCGCGACAGTTTTATGGGACATGATCCCATAAAGATCACCTCAATCCGCAAAGGACCAAATCTACATAATATCGTACAAGCACTACGAGCAATGCAGGATGTGGAAGGACTTTTCTGGTTCATTCAAATCTTTAAAATAACAGTTTAACCTTAAAAATAAAATAAATAGTATAAGGTTAATTAATTTTAATTTCAATGTGTCATCACTCATCATAAGGGCTAAACACTGCGATTCTGGGCAGATATACGTAGATAACAACATATGTCACTGTCATCACTGATTGCCATTTGCTAATTTTGTTCCAGAAAGCACTGCCTAATACTAATAAAAAAACCTCACAGAAGCAAATTCAAAACGACAGTTCTACGCTATGCTCTGTGCATTTCGTAAACATTGATATTATAATCTCTTGTAAGAAGTTAGCTCCAAGCAGAAATAATTCCTGCTTAAGGCCGCATTTTAGTGAGGCAGTCGGAGGGCGCGCGTGTAGTTTCTAGTTACAATTTATGCCACGTTTGTAGTATGCCGTTTAATGAGGCGCTCGCGTAGTTTCGGTTGCCCAGCTTTTTCGCGCTTATTTTTGAATGTGTGTATTTATTTTTAGCATTAATTTAATAAATTATAATATTTTTACATGCTTATGTTTTACAATTAAGGTAGGGTAGGCCTATGTAGGCGTATGTGCCTATATAAAGTGCACGCATATCATAATCTTGTACGTAATGTTTATATTTTTTCGGAATATCGTACCCCGAGTCCCAACTGCTCCCTGCCAACCGGAACCAATGGGACTACGGCATCCCCAATTCGGGTAGGTATGTTGTTGAAGGGTATAAGAAGGGGAAGAAGATGGGAAAGAAGGTAAGGGGAGAAGGAGGGTGGGGAAGTACTTAGATATTCAGGGCTGAACAACAAACACAAAGCAAAGTTCGGTTCATGATTAAATGCAAAAATTGACACGCTAGAAAATCCAGCCAGAAATGGCTGTGCGATTTTCATAACGCCATAGCTCACCGTCAGAGATTCTCTGTTTCATAAAAGAGTTAGATTTGCGAAACCAAAAGATGGGTTAGGATGGATAAAGATAAGGCAGAAAAGCTCACACGACAGAAACAGAGCCATCCGAGCTTTTAAAACTTAATATATTTGTAGATTTGAACGATTCAGTCATTTATCGGATAAAGGACGCGAGAACCTGTTACCATTATTGACATTGTTCGAACAAACACTGTGCCCAACGGTGACGCTTCATTCCAAAGGGTTTAGATAAAAAATAATTATTTTTTTTATACGTAACTTTGTAATACATAGTTGATGTAATACATGGCTAGACACAAAATACGTTAAAATTATATGTGTGTTTAATTCATAGATTTTTTATTTTTATTTATTATGGCACCAACAAAAAACGGTCCAAAGACGCGAAACTAGCCGTCCATAATGGAGTACTGGTACCTACCCTGATGTATGGCAGTGAGGCATGGAACTGGCAGAGGAAGGATGAAAGTAGACTGAACGCTGTAGAAATGAGATCCCTGAGGCGTATGTGTGGTAAAACCATGTATGATCGTGTGAGAAATGTGGAAATCCGCAAAGAATGCAAGGCTGATGTAAGCGTGATGAGTAAGATCAAGAAAGGAACGCTCCGATGGTTTGGGCATGTAGAGCGAATGAACGAGGAAAGGAGTGTAAGGAGAACATATGACGCAAATGTGAATGGTAGAAGAAGTCTAGGACGCCCAAGAAAGACATGGCACGACCAAGTGAATCAGATACTTGAGTCGGGCCATGTCAAGAGTCAGAATAATAGAAGAGAATGTATGAGACGTTGTATGAATGTAAACGAGGCAAGGAATGTGTGCCAAGACCGGGATGTTTGGCGGTCCGTCCTCTCTGCCTACCCCTGCTGGGAAACGGCGTGATGGTTAGTTAGTTAGTTTATTTTAGTATATATTGAAATTTGGTTGGAGATCAATAGGGCGACGGAGCCTGGGAAGACCAAGACTATAAGATGGAGCGACAACGTCCTCAAAGACATATCTATCTTGGAGCTTCTAAACTGGAGAGAGCTGGCACAAAACCGAGATGAGTGGAGGAAGATTCTCGAGGATTCCAAGACCCACCAGGGGTTGTAGAGCCACTAGTGATAATGATGATATATTGAAATTAATAATGTTATTATTTAGTTCTGCAGTCACGTCACAATACAGAAAACGTACTTAACCTGGCAGGTTACTTCCGATAAAACATACCTTTATTAGAAAGTTTATGCTTGGAGAAGATACGACGTTGCACGCAGAGGACACCGGACATTGCGTGATTTTACATTTGCTATCCTCCATCACTGTTGATATTACGAGAAGATTAGTGACAAAATTAGATATTTATATTGAAAGACTGGAGAATTTAGGACTCTTTGGAACTGGAGATATTTTATAAAATAACCTTAAAGTTCTGATATTGATAAGTACATGAGTCGGTAAAAAAATGTGATTAATTGGTAAGTTTAGCATTCGTGGCAAAGTTTAAAGTAAAATTCTCGAATAACGACGCAAATAAGTATTATATTCCACAGTAATATTTTAGTGAATGGTTGTCAATTCGTAGTAAATGGTGCCTTCAGAATGAATGATTTATTATGAAATGTTTGAAGAATCGTTTAGCGACATCATGTGTTTATTTACTAGGCATGTAGGTACTGAAAACAGATATTCCATTATAATACAACTCTCATCTATAAAAGTGACTATTTTCCTTGATGTGATATTGGGTAGAATCAATTGATGACGAATTAATTTATAATCAATACTCTGGACAAGGCTGAATCGTTTTCGTTTGACGTCTTCATTTGTATTCAAATTTATTCCTCGAGATTGATTTAAGAAGATGAAACAAATAATAAAAAAAGATCCGATGATTCTCGGAATATCAATCATTAAATCAGTGAAATGTTAAACGAGGAAAAAGATTCCCATCATTCTTACTTACACAAAATTATTTTTTATCGTTAAAGCTGTGTACAAACACAGTCATAAATAGCGAGCAGATATCTCTTGAACCGCGAGCGCTTATGTTTTGTACCGTTCACACGACGCTATCAAATATTTCTTCCTACGGTAGGAGAGGGGGTCAGATGAATTAGCGAGCAGCCACGGAATGCACATTTTTTTGTACTGAATCTGTCAACTTGACATCTGCCATCCACCGATCTAGGCAGCTCCGTAATTAAAATGACCCCCTCTCTTGCTTTCTACGGAGAGGGGGGCGCTTAACTTTCCGCATATCGCATCGGGAGCGGTTACGGCATAAGATCTGCATTGTCTATGGTTGATCTGAGCTTAAACCGCTTAGGGAACGTACCCATACTACGTGACACGTTTAGGGGGGGGGTCTTCAAAATGTCACGCTTGGTACAAATGAGCGGCGGCGGGCTTAGGATTTTGGTCACCGGGGGGGGGGGTTTAAAATTGCAAAAAGTTGGTCACGTAGTATGGGTACGTTCCCTTAGGTGTGAACGGTCTGAAGGGATTGTACGGAGAGCGTTATTTGGCGTGCGATGATCTTTTATATTTTACAGCCGTGTGTGTACACAGCTTAAATCGATATTGTATTCGCTAGAATAAGTGATGTTAAAACTGTGACATTTTGGTTAATACCATGAAAATCAGAAGAATCGATAAAAAGAATACTTTTTATAGCACCGTTTTTGTGAAACACCACAGAGCTTCACAAAACTAGAAACAATATTAAAATTATCTTTAAGGCGCGGTGTATCCGCTCAAAAAGAAGTTGGAGAAATATTTAAATACGAATGTTAATGGGCTAATATTAAAAACGATTATATTTAAGCGAAAATTGTGAAAATGTTTAATAAAAGCACGACTCGTTTAAAATAGAGCAAAAATCTCGTGGGTAATTTCGAAAGTAGCATTTAAAGAAACACTGTAAATTTTTTCATACTTAATAACTTCTAAAATAATTGAAAAAACGTGTTTATAATAATTTTCGGAGCATACTTTGCAATTTTTTTCCATGGAGAGAATATCATTTTTAAATAAAAGAAAAGTGAATCTTGGAACGCTGTAAAGGGGTCGTCCATTAATCACGTGAGGCTGGAAAGGGGGGGGGGGGTTCGGAAAAAATCACGAAATATCACCAGGGGGGGGGGGTATAATGAGATATCACGTGTATTTATTTTTCGTGATAATATTCTGAAAATTTCACAATACTTTGTACTAAAAAAATACACGTGATTTTGGGGGGGAGGAGGAGTCTAAAACCTCACCACGGGGGTGGGGAGGGAGGGGGGTTAAAAAATTGCTAAAAAACATCACGTGATTAATGGACGACCCCAAACGTATTTAGAGATCCATTATGTAGAAGCGAACGTAAAAGATTTCAACATTTCAAATTAAGCTAAAACGCTTTCCGCAGTATAAAAATATTAAAGGTAATTAAAAACTACTTAAATTAATAATATCAAGACGCGAAGAAGGCATTTAAAACAATACTCGAACTAACAAAGCGTGGTGATCCAATCGAACGTAAAATGTTGATAATATAATACCTACTGCAGGCTTTCATACGAAGCGAGAGGCTTCACCAAGTGGAAGACTTGCTGGGGTTTTTTTGTGTCGAATCCATTAAACAATATTTGTTTGGGGCTAATATTGGACGAGCCACACACGCTGTGCATTGATAGGGTTAAATCAGGGACTTTCCACCAAAACGAAATAATGCATTTTTAAATAAAAATAAAATAATATTTTTAAATAAAATCCGCAATAATCTAATTGTATAAAAACGACACCAACCTATAAAGCGAACAACTGTTATATGAAAATTCAAATAATTGTTTAAACGGACAATTTCACGCCATCTGTGGTGCATTTCAACGTTACAATAACTAAATACATGTCACTTACAATGCTACCTAACAGAGATACCTACTAGCTAAAAAATAAAGTAGGTAGGTACATATTATGCTGCTTAACCACGTGTTTTCTCGTGAATGTTTTTTAACTTGCAAAATTTTGGGCATTCACAATCGGCATTCTTCAGTAAGTGCCTACTTTTCTGCCACGATAAAATATGATTGAATTATATCGATTGCACTCGGACTTGTAAAAAAATATTTATAATATGTACAAGAGTCGAAAACCGAAAAAGCGACTTCTACAAAAAAAATTGTAACATTTTGTCATTAAGTAAATGGAAGCACTCAAATCAGAAAAAAAAATTATTAGATATTAAAACGAAATAAGTAATGCAACTTTGTTTTGGATCACTTTATTATATGAACATGCTAATCGGTGTCGCTGCCACAGTGCCTTTGACGAAAGCATGGTAGTAGCAGAAGTGCCTTTGACAAAAGCATGGTAGTAGCAGAAGTGCCTTTGACAAAAGCATGGTAGTAGCAGAAGTGCCTTTGACAAAAACATGGTAGTAGCAGAAGTGTCTTCGACAAAAACATGGTAGTAGCAGAAGTGCCGTCGACAAAGGCATGGTAGTGGCAGAAGTACCTTCGACAAAAGCGTGGTAGTAGCAGGAGTTCCTTCGACAAAAGCGTTGTAGTAGCAGAAGTGCCTTTGACAAAAGCATGGTAGTAGCAGAAGTGATTTTGACAAAAGCATTGTAGTAGCAGAAGTGCCTTTGACAAAAGCATGGCAGTAGCAGAAGTGCCTTTGACAAAAGCATGGTAGTAGCAGAAGTGCCTTTGACAAAAACATGGCAGTAGCAGAAGTGCCTTTGACAAAAGCACGGCTGTTTTTTACAGAAACCGGTTTGCATGATCATATAAATGCATTCATTAAATAATAATAAGTTAATAATATCACCGCTGAAAATGTTCCAAATTTGTCTTAATTATTTTTGTCGTAATTATAAAATTATCTGCTTACAATAATAAGGGTAGTCCCTGAATGCATAACAACCTGAATCTGAAGGCTGTTGACTCACAATCGTCAATAATACGAAGGAGACGTATTATAAATAGGGGCACGATGGTCGCAGGTTGCTGCGTAGCGCAGGCTTATTATGAGCGCTCGAGCACCGAACCAACATTGGGCCCATTCAACGACGCTGTCAAGTGTGCATTCGAATGATCAAATATCACAATCGTACCTGCTCGCCTTTCGTGGGATTTTCATAAATATGGAAAGTTTTATTGTATCTCTACTACAATACAATTGTTAAAATTTGATGACCTCATCTAAATAGCCAGGTACTTCCCACCTTCATCTTTCCCATCTCCTTCATTAGGAATGAAGAAATGAAATTAGCCATAGCCTCTCTGGCTCTAGACCGTTGGGAGCAGTTGAAACTATAAGAACTTATTTAAATAATTTACTATTATTATCGAATGTAATTTTGGTTATTGTTTGACAACTTTTGGAGTATTTGAATGCGAATGATTATCACGTTATTTCCACCAAAGGCTTAGGGGTAGAGGTTGTAAAATGACAAAACTTCCTTGGCACATATACTCAAATTCAAACATAGTTCTACAAATACACTTCTGCTTCTACGATTCTTGACAGGATCTGATTGAAGTATATATTTGGTTCACTTATCTCCTTCTGGGGGCGTCCGAAACTTCGTCTCACATCCACTTGCTCTTCACGTATTTTTCTTTAATCATGTACACCCCCTGCACGTCTAAACCATATAAGCTTTGGTTTGCATTATATACGAATCATCATGATGAAATGACGACACTCAGGGATCTCATATTTACTGCATTCACCCAACTATTGTCTTTCCTCTGTCAGATCCATGATCCACTGCCATACATGAAGCCATGAAGGTTAGTATCCGAACGCCTCTATCTGAACTCCTCCAATTCGCAGTCTGCGAACCTTACTTAGAGAGTCTTTTAACATCCTTTAGTGAATAATATTATGCCAAAAAAATACTAGAATACCTCTTCAAACACAGAACTGCTTTAGAAAATGTCCAAACTGCTCGACATACTAGAACTAAGGGGCATAATCTCTTACTTATCCCTTTCGCTAAAACAATTTTTGGTCAAAGAAATTTTAGATATTTGCAATAAACAATGCTCTTCCACTAGTCATTCGACAGAACAAAACTTATATTAAATATAAATCAGACATCAAGTCTTGGATCATCGGCCAAGACAAATCTAACATCAAAGATTTTATCAAAACTAATTTATAAGTATGCATTTCCAATATTACAACGCTGATGTCTTTTACTTTAAACTTAACATTGTGTTGTTATTTGTGTTTAGTTATAAACTGATTGTGTTATAAACTGATTGCATTATAAACTGCGCTCCACTTATAAGTATGCATTTCCAGCGGTAAATTGATGTTTGTCTGTTATTTTAAACGTACCTACTATTTGTATGTTTGTAATAAACTGCTTATGTTTTAAACTGCGCCTGATCTCAACACCGGAATTCTTATTGACACATGCATGAGTCATCACATATCACTAATTGTAAAAAAATTAAGATGAATAATAAAAAAACATTAAAACAAATAATATTTTCACATGTTCTTTGACTATCTGTCCACATTTTAATTACATTTGACTGCATTTAAAGGAAATTTTCACCTTTCACAAGACGTTTGCGTTCCATGTGGTTTTTAGGAGGAAAATACATGCAAGTTTCATAATGCTTTTACATTCGGTCGAATTCGACAGCATATTTTTTTAAGAGTTGTTAATCCTCACTTGCTCAAGACTGCAAATAATAATTATTCAATTAAACAAGAGAAACGAATGTTTGTGAAAGTGCAAAGTAAACAGCAATAATCATCCATCTTGGCCTTGATACAGTGTTTATTAATACACTCTTGTAACGCAGATATTAAGTGTGAAGTATTTCTCACAGGTTTAATAAAAACCTGCTATTTAAATAACTACATATCATTTTGTAGTTATCAAGTTTGTATAATATTGTAATTACATATTTCAAAACGTAAATGAAAAATAATATAAGACAATAATACAACACTGCTCTTTGAAATAATAAAAAACAAAATGAGTGTTTTGTATTCGACTTTTTGACTTGAAAGGTGTTAGCCATCGATTTAATTATTATTAAGGTGTGTATTATAATAACCGCAACGAAAGAAAGACTTTCCAACATTTTTTATCGTTTTCACTTTCAAGTCATTACAATATGGAGTTATATCTCTACACGTGTTGACTCCACTTGCAGAAAATATAAAATTTCTCAAGAATATTAATTAAGTCTTAACATACATATAAAGAAAATTGGAAGATTGTGATTGAAGAAGTGCCAATGAGTGTAATACGTGTCCATTGAAAAAAATTCCGCAAAGATGGGTAAATTATACTACACTTACCTATCTACAAACACACAATTTTGAAAGGACACCATTACTTTACCTTGTACCTGCGGTGTGCTATTATTGGCGACATGGATATCTATTGAAACAGGCGTCAACATCACCGACCAAACAGTCCATTCATAGAAAGGTTTCTATGGAAGGCGCCATGACGTCATCTGTAGGTATTTCCAAGGTTTTTTTTTCTAGGTGTAGTTGTACGTTGTGCCTTGCAGATGCGGGGTACAGTAGACATTTAAATTTATTTGAATATCTATTGTCCAGGAAGATTTAAAAAGCCATTATTCCTGGTGTGACTTAATTCCCGGCTTCGCAAGTAAACGCTTCTTATGCTGGCGCCAGACATGAGCTCAAAGAAGTGATCAAATAAGTGTCCACATGTGTGGCACGGGCATTTGATACTGTTGTCACATATTTGATCACTTAAGTGCGCTTTGCCGTTCCGTGTCGGTATTTCAGCACACATCAAAGGGATCAAAGTCCAAATGTTTGTGTGCCTGCCACACTGCGCGAAGCCAAGTTGCGCGTGCGTTGCCGTGTAAAGATGTTGTGCGTAAACAACCAAAGGAACTAACGACGGAGTGGAATAATAGAGCATTTTCGAGTTTATAGAGTTGATGCAAGGAGAGCCAGAATATGGGATCCGAAACGTCACGGGCATAAACATCAAAATAACGTCAATGACTCCTGGAACGACGACCCTGACGACCAAACTTGGGAGGCGGGAATGGGTACCGCCGCCCCGGGGACCTTTATTGGATAACCAACATCTCTGCCATAGGTCACCCGAAGTGGTTCGCTACGTTTGGTGATTTAGCAGGGGTGCCCGGGTTCATGGGGTGAGGTTTGTCTAGGCCTTGGAGGCGGATGATCAGGATACACGTAACCCCAGATTCCTACCCACCCCTTAAACCCCTTTCCTTCCCAGAAATCTCCTCTCCTGCCTTTCCTTAAAAAACCCTCCACACGGCATCCCCAAATATGACATCGGCCCTGAGGGAAACCTCCTGTGTGGAGCTCCTCATGTAAAAAAAATTCTTCGTCCATGTTTTGTGAAGTCTTTTTGAAAACTTGAGCTCAAAGGAGTGATCAAATCTTTGAACACATATCTGGCAGGTACAACAATATGTGACCAAATGTGTGAGCAAAGTCTTCAAAGAAGTGATCACTTCTTTGAACTCGTGTCTGGCGCCGGCATGAAATGTAGAATGTGGATTTAACAACATGCCGCCTGAATTTATAATTATTTATAAGCTCTGTAGATCATGATGGAGATCACACCGTGAGCAGATAATAGGAGCAGCGAAAATGAAATTCTTGGCAGAAAAGGCTGAGCAAATTTTATGACGGCAAAACTTACTTTTCGAGAGTTTCAAGGGGGTATACAATTTATGTGTTTCAGAGTATGTACCCAAATATTTGAAAGGGGAGGACAATTTGTTTATGATAAATAACATTTACCAACAAATCGGTACACACTTATTAATTCATTCATTTCAAAAAGAACATCACCAAAAAAGAGCACCGTAGATCAAGAATGCTTATCTAACTCTTTGCGTCACCCTTTTATTTAATTTGGATGTTATTTCCGTGAATATTGAACATTGGCTTAAATTTTAAACAAACAAGAATTAAAAAATAATTTAAAACAAAGCCAATATGAATCATTGCTGTTAGAAGAAACCATAATTTACAAGTTAATTATTTTTCTAACAGAAATAAGTGTATATTTTTCAACATTAATGCGACTTATCTAGAAATTTGAGCTGGAGACCGAAAGAATGTGATTTATGGCCAAAGTTTCTATTGAGTTCTACGAGGGTTTGAATTTAGTGATTGACCAGGGACCTTTTTTACCTAAAAGTAGCTGTAAATTGTGGGGATGGGCCGTTTCTGAGAATTATTATCTGTTGACTGAATTGTGAGAGATATGCCGACAATTCATTCCTTGACCATATCCGCTCAGACAAAAAATAATAAAATTTGCTTGTTACAAAGTTGTGTTTGTCTACAAGAAGTCACGTAGGTACTGACATGATAATAATAAAAAAGAAAGCTATTTAAGCTGAAATTAGGCAGACATCTGTAAATAATATATGTATATATATAACGCTTTTAATTTAACTAACCTATTTTCTGTCCATTGCTGCTGAAGCGGGACAAAGCGCATGAGATAGAAAATGTTTTTTAATTGAAAAAATGTCACCGGACAGCAAAATGAACTTTTACTATTTAATCCAAATAAGCTCAGGATTCGCTAGTTGCAGTCTGTCGGATACATACACCGTGTATTTTTTTCAGTTTACTCATCTAGGCACCTACAAAAGTAACTTTCGCTGTGTATTGGTACTTTGTTTACTTTAGGCCTACTCAATACGACAAACTGTTGGACGAGGTCAGTAATATTATTTATGATTAAATTGTTGAATAATGAATGGTATAGTCTCCCGTTAGTTGAATAATAATAATAAATATATATTATTGTTTATAATGCTCCACGTATTTGACACATTCTGCTAGTGTGTTCCCTGCATATAATTAAAACCCACGCCGAGAAGAAATTCAACCCTTCAAACCCACGAGATGCTACAAAAAATAATAACACTCCAACAGAGCTAGCTAGCTATATTTATCAATTTATCGAGAAGCGTGAAAATACGTAGAAATCAAAGGTTAACAAACGAAAATGCTAAATATTGGCATCAGGGGAAAGGGCATAAAACAATGACAATATTTAAACAAAAACAGGGGTGTTCCTCAAGGCACAGTTTTGGGACCTGTTTTATTTATTGTATTTATTAATGATAGCGTAGAAAAGTTAAAATACTGAGACAAGACTCTTTGCAGGCGACAAGCTATGAGCAAATAGAATTCAAATAGAAAAAGTACGGCATTTAGATTAAGTAAATGGAACAACTTCATATACGTAGATAATAAAAATAAATTAAATACTCATAAAGCGAAGACCATTTTTATAGTGCGCCACAAAGCAAAATAAGCAGGTTGATAATTAAGTTATAAAGTTAATAAATTAATAATTAAAACTAATTAAAATTATAAGTTTTACTAGAAAAACATCAAACAAGATAAAAACATCAAAAATTAACAGTGCAGTTACTCCGAAAAATTAACGGATTCCTATGCGTACATACTGACGAATAATTGAACAGCCCGAATAAGGATGTTGCGGACAAGGAAATTGACTTCACAATTCATTGTGAAAACTTGCCAAGGACAGAATATGATGAGAAATATAAAATGGCAAAGACAAGCCGAAGAAGCAGTGCTGCCAGTTAAAAATGGATGTCTTGGTTGGGAATTCTCTTATATTTGGTATTCATTATTTTCCTCTCGGTGTTGGAGCGGGTTGAGCCCAAATAAACAAAAGCAAATGAAGGACGGGACAGGCACAACACGGTTCCCGCCACCTCGAATTAAACAAACAATACCTCCTATACAACATTTTTTATACGGCCCGCGCCCTTCCCTGCCACATTAAAATTATAATGTCATGACAATAGCGAGCGGAACCCGGGCTGATGTGATTCTCTAATTCAAAATTTCAATAAATCGAGACCATCGTGTGCCGGAGAATAAAAGTTGTGGGTGGAGAAAAGTTTCAGTACTGGTGAAGGACCATCTCTTTGCGAAACGCTCGGAACAACAAAATTGGAGTACGAGAATGCAGGACTGGTGTAAGCTGAGTAAGATTGAGAAAGGGATGATTCGATGGTTATGGGTATGTAGGACGAATTAAAGAAGAAAGGAGTGTGAAGAAAATATACGAAGCGAATGAGAAATATACATACATGGCATCAAGCGCGCCAAATACTTGATTTGGGTCATACCAAGAGCCAGAATAACAGACTTGGGTCATATCAAGAGTCGAAATGTATGAGACGAAATGTGAATGAAGCAAGGAGAATGTGCCATGACCTAGTTGTTTGGCAGTCCATCCTCTAAGAGAAAACTTCGTGATGATTAGTTAGTGAGTCTTCCATCAATAGTAAGCAGGACAATTTGTGAATTCGTTTATTTTGTCGACCCTTGTGATTTAACCAAAATAATATGGCAGCTTCAAAATTATTACACATATTCCCAATTAGCGTGCTAGCAGCTAATCGTATATATTACGAGACTTATTAAAAAAAAATATATTCATAAGAAAAATCAAATACACAATCATAAAAATAAATCTTATAAACCGAGTGTGTTTGGTACCTTAGGACTTAAAACAATCGATAAATCTAACACAATTACGCCCATGAGAAATTTGAGCTTTTTTATTTGAAAAAAGGCGAAAAAGGGCTCATTCCGAATAATAGCCCGTAATCACGTCAGCTTGATGGCAGCACCTCCATTTCTAACTTGCTTTGAACACACAGGTAACGAAATCCCCTATTGGTGACTCTGTTCACTATAAAATGCGACTCTTAAGAATCATTTTAATAAATATATGTATTGTATTTTTTAAATGGGTTTCGAGCGTTTGTAATTTTTTTGTTAAGCAAAACAAGAATACCACACACTACCCTGTGCCGGTGGGGTGATACTCTCATGCCATTTGGAGAACATTTATAGTGAAATGTCACTCACGACCAAAAAAATTGGTTCATAATTATTTCTTATTAAACAAATCAAAACCAAAATTTTATAAGGTTTTTTAAATATCTATTTATGTACCTGCGTGCTTACACAATGAAACAATAAAAAAAATCAAATAACAATTTTTCCTATGGCAATTTTTTTTCAACCTGTCTACTGGTAGGTAGGTTAGGGAACGTACCCATACTACGTGACCAATTTTTTTGCAATTTTTAACCCCCCCCCCCCCCCCCCCCGGTGGCCAAAATCCTAAGCAAACTTGTACCAAGCGTGATATTTTGAAGGCCCCCCCCCCCGAAGAGTTCACGTAGTATGGGTACGTTCCCTTAGGTACCGTAGTACTCAAAATATGTAAATAAGAAAATCGAAATAAATACAATTTCACATTTGAAAATATAATCTTTATTGAACCATTTTTTTTTGTTTAAAAAAAAAGCCTAACATTCCCGGGTTACGAATAACCCGACAATATTTGAAAATCTACCTCTACCACCGCAGTAAGCCGAAAATGTTGCTTCAGTCGTGAGGAACGACATAGCCAACCTGAGTAATCGAACACGGAACGCCTGAATGGGACCTAAACGCGATGCCCACTCAACCACTGACCGATTAAAACGGCAACTATATTGAACCGGAAATGGAACGTACAAGCAAATTTACAGAAGGACGAAATGCAAAACAGTCGAGTTAAATAAAACATCACCGCGTACGCTCACTCAATTATATATGTGAATGCGGAAGGAAAGAAAGAGGTAGGACCACTAAACAGAAGTAAAATTAGTTCAAGGTAGGTTTTATTGGATGTTCTCATACCAGAGCGATATAGAAAAAAAATGATTGTAAAATGGCTGATTTAATGACCAAGTAAATGAATGTAAAGTACAGAAGATTGTTTTTCGCTAAAGGCGATAATAGCAGAAAATATGTTAGGTACAACAAATTGATATGTTTTAGGAAACTACCCAACAAAACTGCTGCCTCACTTCATCAAAAAAAAATTTTGACGCCTATTTCTTTGGCTGGAAGTGAAGAAACGTGTCACTGTGCAGCGGACGCACTAGAAAGCAAGCACGCAGTTTAAACGGGAGCCCGGACCGATTATACAATTATATATTATTTTTACAGTAAAAAAGGCTGCAACTGCATTAGATTACGGCCATTATACGGACGGCCGTTTATAAACGTGATTTATATCGTGTTTATATCAACATCGGCTCAACTGGATCAATCCAGTTCGGTGGGGTGCAGGTTATAAAAGTGTCGTGAAGAAATTTTATAAACGGGTCTGTCGAACAATTTATGATACTTTTATTGAAAAATATGTCCATTTTTGTACGTAATTAATATAAATAAATTTTGAAATGTTTTATTTTAACAAGTTTTTTTCCGCCGAGTGATTGCTGTTATTGTTTATCCAAATAAATAATTATACAGGTATTTAATTAATGAAGACAGTATTAGCGAAACTTAATTGAAATTATGAAACAGAAAAATCAGAAAAAAATACGATCACATCTAAGACTCGAACCCAGGACCTATGCCTTGTCGGGGCAGTGCTCTAACAACTGAGCTAATGTGTTCCTATTCGGTTCGGTCATATTTAACTGGATCATTCTTCGGTTAAGAGCGTTTGACCAGCCAGCGGATGAAAATCCACATTTCGTCGAAAGTTGTTCTTACGATCGTGCAGGGCGGTTACAACGAGAAAGATTAATTATTCTCCGTACTAGCTTTTTAAAATTATAACTCAATATCGAATTTATTTCAATTCAAATTAGCTTTAATTTATACCTTCATCCAAAAATAACTATTAAAATAATGTACTTTTTGTAGTTATTTTATATTTATAAGTATTTATCATTTTTCAATAATGTCTAAATTTAATAAGAATGTTAAAAAAATCTGAAATATATTAGTTTGTAAGTGCGCAAATAAATACACAAATGGACCAATTTTCGTCAAGAAAAAAATGTACGTACATATTTTTTAATGATTTTATTGAAACTAAAATTAAAATTCTAAAACACGCGTTTGCTAGATAATGTATTGATTTATTTTACTGCATGATTATATTATTTGAAATGGGTGTGGTATAATACAAAATCTTTTTTGAAAATTTAACAAATCTGCCAACGACCTATGGAATAACCTTATTATACTAAAAATTTAAAAAATTTCTCAAAATTTATTACATGCAAATGCTAGATAAAAGAACAATCTTTCGAAATCCATTTATAATTTTTTGTGGAAAAGAGTCAATACGTCTAAAATCTGATTTGAAAATGACATATTTCTGGTTTTCTCTGGTAATGCCCTCTTTTAAGAACTACAACATTATTTTTTATTTTTTTTTATTCTTTTTATTATCTTCATTTTAACGCATTTTTTATTCAACCTAAACTAATTGCTATCCAGATGGTGTCCCGGAATTTGAGGTCTTACTCATTAAGTTAAAAATAAAAATAAAATAAAATAAATTGTATGTGAATTTTTTATTATGTATTTTTTATAATCTAAATACTGCCGAAGGGTCCCAACTGTTCCCAACCGCCTGGAGCCAGTGATACTGTGGCATCCCCAATTGGGGTACGTTGTGAGCCTGAAGGTAGTGAAGAGAAGGATATGGGAAGAGGAAGGTGGGGAAGTACATGGTGATTCAGATCTGATCACCAAACACAAAAAAGACAATTGAAGCAACATTTAAATTCTGAATTATGGTCTTACACCAGGGCGATTTTTAACGGGATTTTCCACTCTGGAACGTGCAGCAAATACACCATATATTATTTTAAATCATTAAATAATACAATAAAATCTAACAAAATTTATTTACTCTTCCCGGGATTTGAACCCGCGACCTTCAGTTTGCCAGCTCCTCGACCAAGAAGGCCGTCAAATGGAACGGATATCAAGTTCTAAAAACCGGATATTATGAAAAATGCTTGACATGTACGAAAATAGCCTGGAAAGTGTTAAAAACCTGTAGATAAAAGAGGCAATCAAAATATATGGCTCATTTAAAAAATCAAATAATAATCAACGTTCCTTAATCTTGTGAAAAAAATAAATTGATGGGTATCTATCTAAGTTATACAGATATGGGACACAATAATTAGGGTTCTCTGATTTAATCGGGGATCCTTACGCACATCAAAAGGCTATAAATCATTTAAACTAGTAGGAACAAGATGATGGAAAAAATTACACGGTAGGTAGTTGTGTACTTACCCACTTATCTACATTTAGGAATCGTACGAATAATTAGTATAATACAATAAAATAATCCCACGTTTTTAGTTCTGCACAGGAGACGACCTCCGTAGTCCAGTGGGTAAGACTCTTGACTCACAGTCCGGAGGTCGCGGGTTCAAACCCGGCATGCGCAAATAAATTTTATTTGATTAATATGTGTTATTTCACAATTAATTCATTTAAAATAATATATAGTATATTTGCGGCATGTTCCAGAGTGGAAGATACTATCAGTATCGCCCTGGTGTAAGACCACCATTCAGAATTGAAACGTTGCTTGAAAATGGCTTTAGCCGTGTTTGGTGACCAGATCTGAATAGCCAGGTACTTCCCAACCTTCCTCTTCCCCACCTCCTTCCCCTCCCCACTACCTTCAGCCTCACAACATACCCCAATAGGGGATGCCATAGTCTCACTGGCTCCAGACGGGAGCAGTTGAGATTCTTGTGCGGTTATTCACTGTAAAAAAAAAAAAAAAAGGAGGCTCTGAGGAACATAATTTCCCTAAGAACCTTCGTCATCTTTGGGAGTGCTGTGTGGTGGGTCTTTTTAAGAGAAGGAAGGAGAGGAAGATCTGGGAATGAAAAGGTACGATGTGTTCGTTAGAATCTGGGGGTCAGTTTGTCTAGGAGTGACGGACGTATTAATCTCTCTCACTGCAGAGCAAGGAGATGTTATGAGAATCCTGCTGGAGAGATGAAGAGGGTCGCCCTCAACCAGTCTCCTCCAATCCACACAGTAGGTGGGCAGACACATCCGCCGCCAACACCCAGACAATCCTCAACCCGTGCACGCCTGCTTAGTCACCAAACATAGCGAACTACTTGAGGTGACTTATGGCAGAGGTGTTGGTTATCCAGTAAATGGTTCCCGGGGCGGCGGTAGGTACCCATACCGTACCAAATTGTAAGAATTTAGATTACAACAAAAACAATTTAATATTTAAATACGTATGTATCAATTCTGTCGCGCTAAATATATGTACACAGTTGAAATTGAATTGTCAAAACTAGTAGTTTCTACGACCTAATGTAAAAAAATCAATTATGTATGTAACTCTGTATTTTAAAAAAATAATAGTTTAAAATATTAAAACAAAACAGACATTGAAAAAATTGACAAACAAATGATCGACATTTGGATGAGTATACCCATTTGCAGAAAATGTAGGCAAGATGATACAATTCTTCTTAAATAAATTTTAGGCAAAAGTAAAAATGCTAAAATATTCAATGCGTAGCTAATAAATTGACGTATCGTTAAATTGGACAAATAAAACAAAAAGCCTGTAGAATGGTTCGGTGTCCACGCACGCAACCCTATTCGGCACGATTTTATGCGGAATCAATTATTCGGAGGGAAAGAAAAGGAAAAGGCGCTTGGGAATAAAATCACAGCCTGCATATTATCAGCTGTCACGATTGCCCAAGCTATACCTAGTCCCTACACCTAGTTCTTACTCACAAAACACTGCGATTCTCTTACAATACTAATGATTCATCTTAATTTTAGTTCGCTGTATCATCTGGAGTATTGATGGACAACCTTTTCTAGTTCGTAGACCAGTAATACATAATCTAAAACTGCCAACGGTCAAAAATCCGCAGTTAAGTTCAAGTATTTCATCAAAATCAATTAAATAATGTCATTTTTTCTTCACATTTTAAAGAAATACGAGTAGTTATTGCAGCATATCGTTATGGACTGTGGGTTGCCCATGGCTGAACTAGAAACAATTTTCCATTCCCTTCTACTAATCATATACGTTAGAAAGGTATCTATCAATTCGAGCTGTAGATGGTGGTTACATCACTAGCACGAGAAAACGAACTCGTTTATAAGAAAAGTGTACCTACGCCTATTTCTGCTTATTTAATTCGTTCTCGGTAGCTTTTATTAATAATTAATTGAGAATATCGGAACCGCTCTAATCTGCATTTCGCGCGTCGCGTCGCTCTAAAGAAACCGGATTGAAGTACAACAACTTATGCTCTATAAGCAATAAGAGGTAGGTATGGAATCAATAGGCTATAAAAATAAACTAATCTTTAGGTGAAAACAATTTTTTAAATACTTACACAACGCGAAAAGATAATGCTTTTCTAATATCGACACAAATTAAATTCAAAGACTATTCAAATTCCAATGTTAAGCAATTGACTAAAACATAAAATAATAATAATAAGATTGGACCAGGGTGTGATCCCTGTGGGACTCCACTAGTTGAATTTTTTTTTGGCACGGAGGATTTTATTTAAAAATTTGTTGTCTACCTAACAAGATGTTGTATGTATTGTAAGTTGGTAAGAATGTGTCAGGAATTTGAATTCGATCAATGTATGAAAACATCAACGGTTCTTTTTGAAAATAACAGAGAGCGCCAATTCTGTTTACAACAATCCGAAACTGTGCAGAAATTAGCATAATAAGGAGGTACCATGATAATAGTAATAATTAGCACAAAATACAAACAACTTCAAAACTGTACGCATCTCAAATAAAATAAGGTAAATGAGGAACCTGGATGTGATGTATTTTGACAAAATCGTGTATCTTAATTAATTTACTCGTTTCAAAGAAGCTTACGATGATGTTGTGAGATACAATTCACTTCTTGCGTTATTTGTATGATTTACGAACGACCGCTTGTTCCGCATCGTCTTCAATTCCGCCTGATCGCCGTTAATTCTTTTCCGGAGAAATTGTTAATTCGTCCAGCTAGCCGCAGAGATGCATGTATTTCTGGAGTAATGGGGAGTGACAGCGCCATTCCATGGAGCCGAAAAAATAATCATATTAACGTCTGGGAAATAAGAAGACGAAGGAAATGACTGTCAGTTGCTCCTCAAGTTGATTAATCACATTCAGACGCCGGAATTAGATCTGCGACGAATAAAAGTCGCGAGACGCCAACGCGGGGAGGTCTTTGGTTTGTTGCGCAGAGACAAAAGATTCTAAAAAAGGTGGAAATATACCTTTTGTATACGATGGTAACCATCGATATACAAAAATACTTGATTGATGATAGTAAACCAATCTGAAGTAGGCAAGTGAAGGATACATTGAATATTAAACCAGTGCCGTAAATAGGGCGGTGCCACCGGTGCCCAGGCACAGGGCGTAGACTCAGGGGCCGCGAGAATGGCGTATAATAGGCGAAGGGTCCACTTAAATGGGGCGCAGTTATAGAAGCTCGCACAGGGCGCAGAAAAGGCTATTTACGGCACTGTATTAAACTAGTCCCAGGAGTGCTCATACTCACGTCATCGACGTTTGTCCTCTTCCCTCACATGCAAAGAAAAAGACAACATAGGACAGGACTCGAAAATCAAATGGCAGATTTTAAAAGAACCCTATTATGGCCAAAAATTTATTAATATGGCAGTTATCCACAAAAACCACCGTGCTGAAAATGGTCTTAAATTATTAGATATTGAAAATTTATAATAAAAAAAAACATTATTTGTTTTTTTTTGTAAATTGCTATAGTTGAAACTAAAACGGTGTAAATACTAACACAAATGCATGCAGAACATTCAAAAAAGCTTTATTGGTGATATCTTAGATTGCATTAGGGGAGTTCATCACAGATAAAATCAAAGAGATATTTTTAAATACATTTTCAAGTACGATGTTCTGAAACAAGACTAGGCCGTAAAGGGTTTCTACTACAAGGTATTGGAATGTAATACAGCGTACCTATGTAAGATTAAACATGTCATATCAAACGCGTGCATGCTGTTCATTTGCTGCCACATGCCAAGAATCAAATGTAAATCTCATATTTTCGGATAAAAAAACTCAGTCGCAGACAGATGTAGACGGCACATAAACACGTGTGGAGCAGATGACTTGACAACGGAGAAAGACATCATTAAAATTATGACATTGAATTTAAGTATCTATTTCCTAAACATTTTATCGGAAGTAAAAAAAAAAGAAAATATGACATCTTGTATCTATCGTTTTTTAGGCCGATAAGTATGTTAATCTAAGATTGTCAATTAATTCTAAGTAACTTTATGTGTAATGTATACAACATTGTCAAAATTACGATTCAATCTGTCACTTCTGGTCATAATTACGGATTTAGTTAGCGCGCGCCCGAGCCAGTACCACTTTTGTGAGATCTAGGTAAACTGTGATATAGATAAACTGTGATTTTGGTACACTGTGGTGTATGTACACTGTGATCTAGATAAATTGTGATCTAGATACACAGTGATCTAGGTACACTTGATGGCTTTAAGCGAAAAGTATTGTTGTTGAAAGCACCAAAGTCAATATAATTAGGAAATTTTTGTTTGATTTGACTAATAATTGTCCGGATCGAATGCTGAAAAACGATAAATTATATTCGAGATATCTTACATTACGAAGTACAAGATTGCCTGACTGAAATTCATGAAAGATGCAACCGGGAAGGACGCCAACCTAATGACTTACGAAACCTACATGACTGCAAAAGTGCAGACACGATTTTTTCCTAACCTCATCTAAATTTAGAGGTATATGACAAAAATTCATTAAGCTCTGAAATGGTGAAATGGAACAACTCAACCCAGTGACCAATCAAAGTGAAAAGTAATGTACAGACATGAAAAGTGATGAATAGGAAGCATGTTAAATAGGATAAGTAGGGTTAGGTTTATCACAGAAGAAGAAGTAGTGCACAATTCAAAGACAACTACTCATACGCAGTGGTCGATCAATTCACCTACCTGGGCTCCAGTCTGACAGAGAACAATGAGGATCCAGCAGAAATCAGAAGGAGAATCACAGCAGCCAACAAAACATACTTCTCTTTGCTGCCAGTGTTTAAGTCACGAAAAACCAAAATAACCATATATAAGATGGCTGAAATGCTGGATACTTTTGAAAGAAAAGTGCTGAGAAGAATATGTGGACCCGTGAAAGAGGGTGAACAGTGGCGCATCCGGCACAATACAGAATTGTATGATATATATAAGGCACCTAGCATCTCAACACATATGAGACTCCTCAGGCTGAGATGGGCTGGGCATGTACAGGGAATGCCGGATACACGCGTCCCAAAAAGAATTTTGACTGGACACCCAGGTGGAAAGAGAAAAGTGGGAAGACCCAGACTGAGGTGAGAAGACGAAGTAAGAGGGGATGCAGCACAGCTTCTCCAGGTACCAAATTGGAAGTCAGCCGCTGAGGACAGGAGGAGTTGGAGGCGACTGTTGCAGGAGGCCAAAGCTCGATATGGGCGTTAGCGCCATCGAAAAAGAAGAAAAAGGGTTAGGTTTATAGGTCATTTTTTTCATCTCGTTTTATGATTTTTCATAACAAAGCAAAAAAAAAACATTTATTGACATCGTCTGATACCTCGATATCTCAGCAAGTACAATGAGAATGGTATTTTATATCATTTTTATAATAACGGCGATAAAACCCGCGCAGCCCTACTTAAAAAAAGTCTCCGGCAGGTCTCTAAATTAATTTTATCACATTTATATTTAAAAATGTCGTTAGTTTGATTTGAATTTGCCCAGACTCCCGCAGATGTGGCATCTTTTTCTTATTATTTTATTCCCATCAACCGGAATCTGATGGCAGGAGGACGAGTTGAATTTATGTTTCAATTACGTTTTAAACTCAAGATAAATTAATCTTCAGAAAATTGATCGACCAAAACTACAAGGATGACATTTTATTAATTGAAGAGTTGTGTATGTGTTTCCGCGTCGTTTTTACCGAGAGGATGAAAATTCATTGCTAACTTTATTATGCATGCATTGGTAAATCAAAACATTTTAAATTTAAATATTTTGTACAGGACTACTTTGGCAAGCTTTTTTAATCTGGGTAACTCGAAAGTGTGTTTTTTTAAATTAGATGATTGACAACACAAAACTGTTATAAAAATTGGTAATTTGGTTTCATTTTTCTTTTCTAGAAAATTAAACGTTTTAGTTTCAACTTGTGAACGTGCCACTTAGATAACTTTTATCTACTTACAGATATTTTTTACAATGATATTATATTTTTTACACATTAAAAAAATCGATTTTCTAATAAAATATGAAGAATGGTGAGTTTATCAATGGTGAGTTTATAATGCGAATGTAACATTGTAAAAAATATAAATGTTTTTTAGGCAATATTTACAGTTATATGCATTTTCTAGAAAAGCACATCAAATACAGTTTATTACATATTTTTGAATGTAGCTATTACTTTGTGGTTATCCATTATAGAAAAATGAAATAATTCAACTTTGTATAAACCACTTATATACAGTTTATTACACCTTTCACGAGAATGACAACAAGAATTAAGAATAATATTGTGAATAAACCTACTAAACCCATAGACATCCAAATTCAATAGACCAGAAGATACAGATGAGGGGTAAAACCAAACTATGGGAGGCGAAGAGGGGAAAGATAACTGTGATTCGTTAAAAAAATCAATCTGACAGTATATAGGCATCTCGCATTATAATATCACCATTTAGTTCTTAAAAGCAAAATCTGCTTTTGAATGAATAGACCTTTTTACACGGGAGCTCGAATTGCTTGCCACGTTAATAACATATTTGCGAAGGCCAAATGCTCGCCCCGAAAAGGTTCGCCCCTATTCACATAGCAATATTTTGTTGCCGTATTTAGTTAAGACACTTTTACAAATGTTTCATAATTTACTTACCCCTGTAACCAGCAACGAGCTCTCTGGAGAAACGCCCACATTCGCTATGTTCACATATTATAGGTATAATGTATAGCACAAGCTCTCATATTTTGCTGTGTTATTTGGTAAAATGTATGGATGTTAGCTGGGCGCTGGTCAGGACAAGAATGATGGTGTCACATTTTTTAAATTCAAGGGAGGCTCTCGTAAGCCCAGCTGGCTCCAAGGAGGAGCTCCAGCCGGCTCCATTGGGGAGGGGGAAATAATACGTTTTTATCACTTAGGGCAGGTCCAGATATATTCAAATGTCCGTGACTAAACCTAAATATAAATAATTAAACTTAAATAATAAATAAGTATGTTACATCGGACATTATTTTCAAACAAATGGATGAGTTGAAGGGAAATTGCGCTTTGAAGCAGAAGACAGGTTCGGTTGAATGATAATTAGAGACAGAAGAGGATAATCATTGGATTGGATTAACATTATTCGAATCCCAACACATCAATCTTTCTCCTACCGTGGAACGAATCACATTTAGGAAGATAAATATTCTGATCAAATCCTTGTACTATTGTACCGCCCATCATAGAATTTTGCTTTTGCTTTCAAAATACGCTCATTAAAGAATATATTATACTCGCAGTTCCCCAATTTTGTCCTCTGCGTGCGAAATTTTTCTAAATAAACAATAAACAGTTAATCTCGAGTGACCTCCGGGGAAAGTATGGTCCTGTACATTTTCTTCCTGTACAGTACATTTCTACGCAGCATCGCGTCCATTGGTCAAATCATTGTACATATAGTTTCGTATCAGTTATCGATAAAAGGGATGGATGCAATTTTAGTAGTGATGCAACGAATATTCGGCGAATACGAATATTCGTATTCGCCGAATAGTAGGCATTTACCGAATATTCGTATTCGGCGAATAAATATTTACAATACGAATAGAATTTATGAAAAGTGATGAAACTTATCGATTAGCGACGATCCTTGATCCTCGATTTAAAACAAGGATTTTTAGCACACCTGTGGTCGCTGAAGCCGCTCGATCGGCTCTTGATGCTGCTGTTAATGACAGGGTGTTCGTAAGACAGACAAGACCTCTAGAAGAACCTCAATCATCGACAAGTAGAGGAATTTGGCAAGCATGCCAGGAAATAATGGAAGAGGCGGAAATGGAAGAGCCAATTTCGATATTTTCAGGTCAGTATTTAATAAAGTTATTAATTTTTATGTATTCAATTTCTTCAAATATGTCTTATTTATTTATATTTTTACAGGAACTTCGATCATTAAAAACGAGATTGATTCTTATCTAAAGCTCTACAATGGCTGGCGACATCCAAACTGAAAAAAGAAAGCGCCTGTCACCAGGGAATCTACCATAGACATATAAATATGTCTATGGAATCTACAGATATTGTTTTTCTTAATAAAAAATTGACAGTTATAAATTTCAATTATTAGTATAATAAAACAAACAGAAAAAGGTTAAATAAATTAGTGTCTTATTACTCTGCTAAGTTATTCGTATTCGTATTCGTCGGATAGTAGGTTTGATATTCGTTTTCGTATTCGTAAAAGTAGTATTCGTTGCATCACTAAATTTTAGCCATAGGTTGTATAATGGTTTTTCTAGTTTGTAGTTAGAAGCAAGATTGTAGAAATGTATTATAAGTTTGTACAGCGGCCCTTGAGGTGATTTCTCACAAAAACGGCGCCATACAAGTCATCCAAATATTATTATTATTATTATACGAAGAGACTATCTGGAAACTCTTACAAAATGTTATTAGACGTAAAAAATATACATACCTATATGGCATCAATCAGTAGATATTATTTTATTTAAAAAAAAGTAGATACACACAACAAATAAAGTTGTCAGGTAAAAAAAATGGTTAACTTAAAAAAATAGGAAGTAATAAAATCGAACGTGAAATAATCTTGAAGAAAGCCGACATAGGAAAAAATTAAGAAAGATACCAAGTCTAAATTGCCGCCTCAATAAAGCTATAAATGTTATTTATACTTGGGACTAATATCCTCCCCCACTGTGTCCGACCTTGGAATGACAAATAAAGATGGTCCTACGAGATGAAAGTAAGGTAAATGCACCAAGATCAGTTAAATAATATGACTGCATTATGAGAGACTAAAAATAAATTAAAACAGAATGTGTGTCAGCGAGTTAGCTTGTGTATTAAGTATTAATTAGGGACATAAATGATTCAATGAACTCAAATTTGCTTAGAATTTGAGTTTCATTTTCAAATGATGAAAAGAATTCAAAATTTATACATACAATATTTTAAAAGAAAATTATTTTCGAAGAATTATATTATCCCGTGATTTTTCAAAAAAAACTTATTTCGGTTGTAATTCTGCCTGAAACTCGGTTCAATGAACTGTACAAATTAGATTTGCTTTGAATTTAAGTGTCATCTTTAAAAAATCGAACTGATTATGGGAACAATTCAGGCAAGCGTTTGGTAACGCAGAAACCAAAATTTTATTTTAATTAATGAAATAATAATTCTATATTACAAAATTGTATTTATTTTGTTTATATTTATGACAGGTGTCGTAATTTTTCAAATTTACTAACAGTGTTCATTCGAAAGATAAGTTTCTAATCGTCTCAAAAAATGACAATGTTTATCTTTAGGTAATTACCGCATTTATAATAAATATCCCGTGATATTTGACGGGTTACAATTGAAGCAAAAATAACGTTCGGTAATAGTGTTAATGAACGAAAATTGTTATGATGAATAAGAAATCAGCTCATAGATAAAATGAAAACGACATTAGAAACGAAGATTGTATGCTACATGCTACGTATCGGAAAATCCGAAAGTTTCAGATAATGTTTATGACAAAATTTATATTGACAATAATTATAATTGAAGAATACATTAGTGATGTCGATGCGTCTATTATAATGATCGATATTCGATGGTATTGAATTGTACACTTGTGAGTGTAAATAAGTAACGTAATTAATTTATTTATTAACTGTCGACTGTTTTGGTGTGAACGGACACGAGGTGAACATAAATTGGGATGCATCCAATCATTAAGCACTTACAATTTACACCCACCGGGCGCTAATTTAATCACCGAGACTGGGGTGGCCAAATAAAATAAAAAATATCGTAAAATTTGCCCCCGGTCCGCGAGCAGGAAACGAGTAAGGTGTACCGCAGGAGTAGTAAACTCGGTACTCGCGAGCAACCCCGTAGAAAATAAAGAAATCGTACAAGCATAGAGCTCAAAAACGTTTTAGAGTTATGATGATACTTTTCCGTTATTAATGTTTTATTAAAATAATCAATAAAGTAGGTGAAGTACAATTTTTAAAGACCTCGGAAGTTTTCATGGAAGCTGAAAAAAAGATATTCTCATTCTCGTTATGCCCGCAACCAGTGGAACTATAGCTCTCAAAGCCGAATGGAGTGGAAAAGGGAATTAATAGATGAAGAGAAACATTGGGAAACCTGGACATTCGTATCTGATCATTAAAAGCATAGCTAATTAGTTGTCTCTTCGATTCTGATTAGGGGGCATCTCTAATTTTTTTTTTAACTCTCCCCCCTCCCCCTTGGTGAGGTTAAAGGTTGGTGGGACCTCCCCCCCTCACGTGAGATATACTACAGTTGTTAAAGGACTACATTCATTTTCATAAATAATAAAATAATACAATTTTCCGACTTACTATAACAAAATTATTTAAATTTAATAAACTTAAATATAAAAACAGACAACAGCACCACATTCCCTAATTTTTACCTACTCCATGGAAATTCGTGTACTTTTTCTGTAGGTGGGAATATTCCGGTAAAATGACACTGGTATCAATTCGGGGAATTCCGGACGTAGAAAATAACCAATATTGTCTCCACCATTTTTTTAAACTCTGATGTTTTTCTTTTACTTTTTTTCTTACTCTCGAAATAAATGATTTTTATAATAGCCATTAGATTTTGTCAGCGGGCAAAATGAGACCCTTCAAAAGAAGTGAAACAATTTAATATTTGTTTTATTATCTCTATAATATACATATATGGTTTTAAAGTTAACGTGAGATTTTTATGGACCGCCCCTCTGCCTAATAAATGAGATTTTACTGGACCCCTCTCCCCCATTTTGAGCTCACGTAATTATGTATGTTCCTTTATTTTTTTTCTCATCAGAGCGACATAATTTAGTCCTGGAAGGAGGTGCAAATAAAACATACAAAAATTTTAGTTTAAAAAAAACAGTATAAATAAGGAAATTCCCAATTTCTCCATCCGCTGAAATGAAAATGCATCGAACTTGCATCCTCTGAATCGGTGCTTACCACTCTGCCGTAAACATCGAAATCATGTCTTTCGGCAGGTTATTCAGCAGGTTAATCTAACAAAGTGGAAAGGTTGGGAACTCCTGCTGTTTGTAATGAGTAAGGGAGCCGATCCGCGGAAACGCGAAACATGAAACACACCACGCTTTTACAACCCTACGAACCATGTGGATTTTACGATCTCATTCTTTTAACGATTCTTTACAACACTATCACACTACGGCATACCGTATGGAATGCTCCGCACTCGCTGGACTGTCTGCCAGCTGTAAACCCGGCGCTTGATAAGGGTGGTTTTATATACAGTCTTCCAAATGAGATCCATGACTAGATGAAGGATTTACGGTAATCGCCGCGCCGTGTTTTAGTTCTTCTTATAATTGCTTCAACAAACTCTGAGATCAAAGATGATGGATTTAATAAGGGCAGTGGCAATAAAAACAAAAATGTCAATTAACCTGTGTGCGCAGATAATTAAAATGGATTTATTAACAAAATCGACGATGTATCAAAAAGTTGGTCACTAATATTTAAAAACCAAAACATTAAGTCATATAAGCGTAACTTTTAACCATTAACAATAAATTATTAACCATTTAACAGTAATTCTGATTTGGATTCCTGGACATGTTAGCATTGCGGATTTCTTAGCAAAACAAGGAGCATTCAGTCCTATTGTTACCCTCATAAACCACATTCCCCAATTTGAATTTCCATCCTCAAAGATAGATCTCACAATGTTTGGGTCGAGTATTGGTTCTAGTCAATCCAAGGTAGGGTTGCCAGATGGTATCCAAAAGGAGGACATTCCCTTACCTACTGCAAGTCCTCCTTTTTGCTAAACATCAGTCGGGTGCGTGGTCAAGCAGCCTGTGCAGCGCGGTATTTGTTATTGCAATTGGATATTTGTTGAAACAATTGGTTATTATATCAGATATTGCGCTAGATATTGAACCAGTGATTAATTACTAAATATTTGAGTATATTTAACATAGTCATTATGAGTAAGTGGAAGTGTAAGTTTACGGAAGTATTAAGAGCCGAATACCCGTGTTTTACTAGCGGGCGAGACGACTTTGACACCAAATGTTCTATTTGCGACTGCCATGTGGATGTGGATTAATACTCAGTAGAGCAAAGAGAGGAATAGACTAAGTGTGCAGTCAGTTAAATCTTTAATTGTTACTCAAAACAACTTCAAAAATATGACGTGTGAAGATTTATATAAATATTTGTTAAAAAACCAAGAACTTCTTTCCAAAATTGGCAGCTCAGCTTAATATGATTAAAATAAAGTAAAATAATATTTAAAAAATTCATTTAATTTCTGAATGTCCTCCTTTTTTACAGAAAATCCTCCTTTTTAGACCCATCTGCCCTCCTTTATCAAATTATCATCTGGCAACCCTAATCCAAGGGAGCCTGCTCGGCCTCAATCCTCAAAACAAAGGACTACCCCATCAAAAGCGCGGTTTTAACAATTCGCCCATTTCTTCAAAGACAAAATTTTCTCACTTAATCGAATGAGAATTAGGCATTGTTCAGTTACTTTTCAACTTTTTAAAATTCACGTGCTTGACTCCCCAGGTTTGATCAGATCAAACATATTCTCTTCTATCAAGCCTTATCTAAAATTGCTTCCCTCCGTTCAACATCCATCTTTTCTAAGTCTGAACTCGACGCCAATCTTCATTCGACTCCAACTTATATAAAATTAATAAATAAATTCACCTTCCCTCTCTTTGTAAATTGAATTTATGGCCTAGAACACTCTGAAAAATGCTATCCATTGGTAACCGTATTTTATTGTCAAAGATACTCTCTATTCTCTAAGCTTCATCAAAAATTGCCTTTCCCTCTTTATACAAGCACTCTCTCCTTAAAAAAAAATTAAACACCTTTACAATGATAAAAATACTTGTAAAATTTAAAATCGCCATCGTTTCACGGTACTTTGAATCAATAGCAAAGTACCTACATCAAACACGGAAAAATTACATTTAATTTCATTACGTTCCTACCCTAGACTCGATACAGGTATTACTGAAGCTAATCAGCGAACATACTCAAGACGTCGTCAGCACAGTATTAGTTTCATATAAAGATTTCCAAGTTATTTGGTTTCGATACACATATCATTGTGATCGGAAAACTACTAAGTCTTCGGGGAAGTCTTATAAAAATATAATCTTTTCTTTGTTTTATACGTGCAACGGGAGTCGGAATGGAATCGGTGGGATGGGGTAAGTTTATATGAGGGTGGAGGTGCAATACTTCAAGCAATTAAATTACCAGCAAGTTAATAAGATTACTTTAGTAGGTGCGGAAATACATACATTATTTCAATAAAGATCTTTTTTTTAATGGAACGTATGAAATTTATTTTACGATTGTGTAACAAAACGATATTGGTATTAAATAAAAAAATTGTAATACCCTACACCCAGACCAGGAATCTAATAAAGTACCTCTCGACTCGAAGTCAGACCACTATGGATTGAAGAATTAGAATGTTAGTTTCTGAGTAGATTAATGTAATATTATGTTCCTAGTTCCTACTCGTAAGTGCAGAAAATGAGTATCATCCATAGACATCAGAATTCAATAGACCAGAACATACAGATGAGGGGTAAAACCTGGTAAAACCAAACTATGGGGGGCGAAGAGAGAAAAAATGACTGATTCGTTAAAAAATCAATCTGACAGTATATAGCAACGATACTCAACCTGCGGCCCGCCAAGCTTTTTTGTGCGGCCCTAACCACTTTACCATCAGGAACATGATTTAAAAAAAACCTGTCATTCTAAATTTCGTATATCTTGAGATTCGTTTCGACCTCGACGCACAGATAGTGAACCAAATAGCGCACCCGAAAGGGATTGTCATTATGGTCCACATAATCTTAGATGTGTAAGATACGTTGCTTAGATTTTCAAGGCCAAAAGGTTTTTTTTAATATTTTTTTGGGGTGTTATGCCGTGTTGCGCTACCTCCCTCTTTAGCCAACGTTTCGGACAGGGTTACAGTATCCATCATCAGGGCAGATGTGTAAGAGTGTTGCTATTTACACACGCTAGATTTATTCCCAAAAAACAATTATTTGCCGAACAAGTACGCGCGCAAATAATTATTTATAAATAAAAGTGCCACTTCTAGAAACAACAGCATCAATAAATTATAATACATAAAAACTGGTTAATGTTACTGGTTAGTCAGGTACCTACTAATTTATACAGCATTTATTGCTGTCGTATAAAGTACTGTTTTGTTATAATTTAAATACGCATATTAGGTGATTTTTCACAAAAACGGCGCTCTACAAATTATCAAATTATTATTAATGGCGGGAGTGTCTTCAAAATGCAATCAATAAATGTCCGACGAAAAGAGAGTGCTTCAAGACAAATGGAAAGAAGAATATTTCTTTGTTTAGGGGAGGGGGGGGGGGGGGAGTTTGGATGATTTTTTTTTCGTCATACCAGTATAGTGTTGCGGCCCGCGTAACTTTACAAATACATGTATGTGGCCCGAAGAGAAAAAAGGTTGAGTATCGTTGGTATACAGGCATCTCGCATTATAATATCACCACTTAGTTCTTAAAAGCAAAATCTGCTTCGAATGAATGGACCTTTTTACATGGGAGCGCGAATTGCTTGCCACGTTAATAACATATTTGCTAAGGCCAAATACTCGCCCCAATTCACATAGCAATATTTTGTTGCCGTTTTTAGTTAAGACACTTTTACAAAAGTGTCATAATTTACTTACCCCTGTAACCAGCGACGAGCACAATGGAGAACCGCCCACATTCGCTATGTCCGTATAATATGTGGGTAAAATGTATAGCACAAGCTACCGTTTTTGGCGTGTTATTTCGAAAAATGTATGTATGTTACTGAAGATGACGTCACATATTTTAGATTCAAGCGAGGTTCTCTCCCCTCCCTATGGAGCGAGCTGGCTCCAAGGCTCCATGGGGAGGGGGAAATAATACGTTTTTATCACTTAGGGCAGGTCCAGATATATTCATATGTCCGTGGAATCATCTATTCATCTATTGTATACATATATTCATCTCTTACTACACCATTCGCTTCCTCCTTTCCTCAAAAAGACCCTCCACAAAATCTTAAATTTTGCTTTAGCACAAATCAAGAAATTGAAATCAATAGTAATTAGCTCACTGCCATAAAATCGATGGGGATATTTCCAACGAGCCTATCATATTCCCCCTTATAAGAAAGCGTGGACAGTGTTGACATCAAAATAATAATAAGTTTCATCGATTTCATCGTAAGCCGAAGCCGAAGTAAATCGTGGCACCCCTTCATTAATAATCATGTTACAGTCTTACAGCACACTCGATTTACCGCGAGGTTCTACCAACACTTCAATTACATACTTACAATAAGTGTTTTTAATTGTTTTTCTTATGAATTACATTGGTAAATAAGATATTTACATCAAATATGACAACATTACCGATGCTAATTTTGGTTCTTCATAACAGTGCCAAAAAATGGGAAGTTGGACCTAACTAACTAACCATCATGCCGTTTTCCTCCGGGGTAGGCAGAGAGCACGGACAAACGACTCGGTCTTGGCACACACTCTTTGCCTCATTCTCATTTATACACCATCTCATATATATTTTTCTATTATTATTATGACTTTTGACAAGGCCGGACTCAAGTATCTGATTCATCTGCGTAATATATTCTCCTTACACTCCTTTCTACATTCATTAGCTCTACAAGCCCAAACCACCTGAGTGTCTCTTTCTTAATCTCCTAATTACACTTACTCATTGTATTCTTTGCGGATCTCCACATTTCTCCCACGATCACGCGTGGTTTTATCACATACACACACGCCTCAAGGATCTAATTTTAACCTTCCTCTGCCAGTTCTATGCCTCACTGCATACATCAGGGTAAGTACCAGCACTTCATTGGGGACGGCTAACTTCGCTTCTATGGACAGAAGGCGTTCGGTCCTCCATTAATGGAACTATTTTTTTCAATATATCTAGCAGCCTTCCCACCTCTCGTAAAAATAATTCCCAGCTACAGAAACTCATCCACCAGCTCCAAGAATTCATCATTAACAACTATATTGCTCACTGTTTTCGAATTCTCTCTTTGAACATCATGACTTTAGACTTTAGAAATTGTATCCACTAGAAAAAAATTAAAACGCTGATATCTTGGTCATTTCATGAGTGGAGACTAAGATGTAGCGACAACGTCCTCAAAGACATATTTATATCTATCTTGGAGCTTCTAAACTGGAGAGAGCTGGCAGAAAACCGAGATGAGTGGAGAAAGACTCTTGAGGAGGCCAAGACCCACCAGGGATTGTAGAGCCAATAGTGATGATGGATAAAATACATAGACAAGTAGACTACAGTTCTGAGTTATTCCGGGAAGGAATCTGAAGGATGAAGGCAAGAAACTACCCCTAATGATGGCCGATCTTCCATAGGGAGGGTTCATGAAGATGAAAAGGATGCTATCGGTGGAATTTCATGGGTACGAATGTAACAATTATGTAAAATTAGCCCAACAGTAGAGCAACATCATCACAATAACGCGTAGAGCAATTAAAATAGTATTTGATCGAATTTGTATATCCCGAAAATGTTAAACTTTAAAATATTCGAATCATGCTAATAAAAGATTTTAAAAAATCAATCCCATTTCGCTTGATGGATCATCCAGACATCAGAGTCCATCCGAGTTTTCTTTAATAGCACAAGTCACAATATTGAACGATACGAGGGGTGCAAGGGAAGTGTAAGCCTATCTTGCCCCCACTCGTAAGACTTCCCTCTCTGTATATCGATTGCGAGACACACATCCCTATTCGATTTAATTATTAAAGACAGCTGGTCGATAAAGAAGACGATAGATTTCAGAAGATTAATTTCTGCACATCGCTAATTAAAATGCAGCTTATTATTGTTATCATTATTGGCATTGTCAGGTACTATTTCTACATTTTTGTATGTAAATTATTTTATTATCAACGTACATATTTGATAACACATTTTTACATACAGATTTGACATAAATTTTTGGCATTCCTTCTAACGCTAATCTCACTCATGAGTTATATTATAACTTTCATGGCTTCGCCTATTTCACCATATCGCTCGCGCTGCTTTCCCAATGGTTATAGCTCGTATGTGAAAGAATGAATCTAAAAAACCATTTAAAAAGGCATATTGTTTACGCGTGAGACTTGCTAGAGATGGAACGATTTTTTGCGGTTATTTTACATTACCCTCTCTTTTCCGAGTACCTACCTACCTATTGAACTGAAGGACGCTTACGAGTATGTATCATTTGTGTTATCTTTTGCGTTAAGTCAGAGTCACGAGACGAATAAGATAAAAAGGCAAAATCCGTCGAAAATCGGTAATTTGCTGTCAAATTTCTGTGCTTTTCGATGGCTTTCAATGGCTTGTCTATGACTGCCATGTGTTAAATGGATTAATTACCTACTTAAAATACGAAATACTATTTATTAAATCTACTTACACACAAGCCTAATATGCGTTCACAAAGGACTATCCGTTTATCGTATTATTTTGACGTTTGTACGCGATGACTTTCGATTTGCAAATTTTCCCGCGACTGACATCCCTAAATAAGGATTATGTGGCAAATGTGCCGTCATCGCGGGCGTTAGGGTGACTAATTTTAAAAGATTGTGTCTTAAGAGCGTTTAACCAGCCAGCGGACGAAAATCCACATTTCGTCGAAAGTTGTTCTTACGATCGTGCAGGGCGGTTACAATGAGAAAGATTAATTATTCTCCGTACCAGCTGTTTTAAATTATAACTCAATATCGAATTTATTTCAATCCAAATTAGCTTTAATTTATACCTTCGTCCAAAAATGCTGAAAGGCGTGATGATAAAACTATTAAAATAATGTACTTTTTGTAATTATTTTTTGATTATAAGTATTTATCATTTTTCAATAATGTCTAAATTTAATAAGAATGTTAAAAAAATCTGAAACATATTGGTTTGTAAATGCGCAAATAAATACACAAATGGACCAATTTTCGTCAAGAAACACATCTACGTACATATTTTTTAATGATTTTATTGAAACTAAAATTAAAATTCAAAAACATGCGTTTGCTAGATAATGTATTGATTTATTTTACTGCATGATTATATTATTTGAAATGGGTGCGATATAATACAAAATCTTTTTTGAAAATTTAACAAATCTGCCAACGACCTATGGAATAACCTTATTATACTAAAAATTTAAAAAATTTCTCAAAATTTATTACATGCAAATGCTAGATAAAAGAACAATCTTTCGAAATCCATTTATAATTTTTTGTGGAAAAGAGTCAATAAGTCTAAAATCTGATTTGAAAATGACATATTTCTGGTTTTCTCTGGTAATGCCCTCTTAACGCACGCGCAGTATTAAGCTCTGTATCATATCGCATTCAAGAAAACTGTCAAAGTAAACACGCGTTAAGCTGTCGCAAAAGAAACAGAACCACCCTTCTGATCTAATTAAAAAACAAAATTCGGAGAAAGCATAAGTAAGCTAATTCCACTCTAGAAGCTCTCGTGCCCTCTCCTATCAAAAATTGGCTATCATCTTCTAGGGCCATTATCTTCATCCCACTCGACACAAAACTTTAAATTTTTTATCACTTCCAATCGTAACCGTCCTATGTATGTCTATGGTTGCATCACTCGCACATTCAAAGCATAAAATTAGATTTGATTCTATACTCTTCAATACCACTGATTTTATCGTGCTGCATTGTTTCTCTAGTCAAATTGCTACTCCGTTGGAGCCAGTCTTTAATCAAATGGAGCGCTGTATGTTTGGAACGACTCTCCTACCACCCCTTGGTAATCAAGTTGGAATCGCTAATCAATGAGTCTGTAATACCGGTCCATATCTCACCGGGTGGTGATTGCAATTCTGCGACGAAGATATATTAGTTTTATAATTCTACCTAGGTACAATATATATTACTCCGTATGGTAATACGAAACAGTGCCTAATAAGAAAGTAATGTGCAACTCGGCAGGGTGCGGCCATTGGCAAATGAGGTGCGGTCAAAAAGCAAGGTGCATTTTATGGGGTTCAGTTTGCCTGCTTTGCTATAACGATAACATGTTAAGACTTTGATAGCATATGGTAAAGTGCATTTTAGCCTGCTTAGCGTGTTTTATTTTTCTTCTTTGTTATTCAATAACTATTATACAAAGTGGATTA
Source organism: Limnephilus marmoratus (assembly GCA_917880885.1). Lineage (NCBI taxonomy): Eukaryota > Metazoa > Arthropoda > Insecta > Trichoptera > Limnephilidae > Limnephilus > Limnephilus marmoratus. The sequence continues at coordinate 20,843,867 of OU862924.1, read as the reverse complement.
AATTTCAGCATAGAAGAAAATCTGCAAAGTTCGAACCCCAAACGAGCCAGGCACCTACTGATTGAGGGTGGAAATCCAATGTGGGGAGAGGGGCCTGATAACACCTAATACAGTCAGCTTTTACTAGGCCTCCGTAGTCGAGGGGTAAGGCTCTCGACTAACAATCCGGAGGTCGCGGGTTCAAATCCCGGCGAAGTAAATGGCATTTGATTAATTTGTGTTTTCCCAATTTTCTAATTTAAAATAATAAAAGGTATATTTGCGGGACGTTCCTGAGTGGTAGATACTCTTAGTATCGCCCTGTTGTAAGACAACCATTCAGAATTGAAACGTTGCTTGAAGTGGCTTTTGCCTTGTTTGGTGACCTGAATAGCCAGATACTTTCCCTCTTCCCCAATTTCGGGTAAAATATAAAAATATGCCTTAAGAAAATGAACAAAATGTTAGCAGTTCTTGATCTTAGTGAATGATACAGTTAAATGTGACCGAATCGGATAGTGACACATTAGCTCAGTTGGTAGACGACTGACCCTGCAGCGTTTTTACAATCCCTAACGCGTTTGAGTCGCTTTAAATTTTCAATATCAAAATTTAAATACTTAGAAATAAAATGATTAATTTCTAATATACACATTGGAAAGATTATTTTATCTAGATTTTAGAACATTTTTTTGTTTTTGCAAAGTGATAAAAATTATCAATATAGAGGTGTATTTACAATATATGGGAATAATATTCAAATTTAAATATTTAGAAATAAAATTATTAATTTCTAACATACACATCAGAAAGATTATTTTATCTAGATTTTAGAACATTTTTTGTTTTTGCAATGTGATAAAAAATAACCAATATAGAGGTATATTTAAAATGTAAATTGTCGTTACCGCGACTGAATCGGTATAGGTTTTGTAAATACGCGACCCGGCAAGTCATAGGTCCTGAGTTCGAGTCTCAGATGTGACCGTATCTTTTTCTGATTTTCGATAGATTTTCGCTAATATTGTCTTCAAAATTAAATATGTAAGTGCACTTTGAGGTTTTACCCATTAAGGTTAAAATAAAAAAAAGAGGACAGAAAATCTTAGGGCCATTGAAAAATATTACCCACTTTTGGGTCCCATAATACTTATTGGCTTCAATTTCAAAAAAGTAAGAAAAAGTTTAGTGGGAAAAATAACAATAATAAGAAAAAGTTTTGTGGGAAAAATAACAATAGTAAGAAAAAGTTTTGTGGGAAAAATAACAATAGTGATTAGGTAGGTACAACGGAGTGTTTTACACGGTGAAAAGTAAAGGTTGAATGTGAAAGCAATATAATATATACAGAAAAAAACATTAAAATTGTGTAAGTTTGTTGTTCATCACCAAAACAATCAATAAGAGAACGTCTTGTTTGTGATTTCATAAGAACAATGTATAAAACAATTTAAGTAATGAATCATTAATCCATCGAATAGCAAAATTCACCAACACTACTTCTTCCGTAATAATGCCGAGGTACAGATTCCGCGGTGGGCGTGCCTTCCAATCCGAGCACCAATGGGGACCCTCAATACTCTATCCGTCCCTCTCCCTACCGTGGAGTGGAGCCTCGCGACTGGCGCCGTCTCCCTCTCGCACAGCATCCGAGGAGTATAATGTAATACGGCTAGAGGAAAATTCGTACCGAATGTATTGGATGATATAGTATCGTATCTTTGAAGAAAATGTAAGTCATTCGGATATTGGCAACATGGATTTGAGAGAGAGTGGAAAGCGAAGTCGTGCATTTATGAAGAGCAATATCCACAGCCCGCGCTCCTGGCGTTTGAGGCAGCTCTCAACCATTTTCTTGCATTCAAAGGGGCCAACGAAAACAATTGTTACATTTAATTGTGACACACCTGTAATGTTTCAATCTTTGACGTCAATACTGAACTATTGCTTGATAATTAGACTGGTCAGTGGATGAGTTGACATCACATCTGGTTCCCATCCAGGATCCAGGCGTGTCGTGAGTACAATGATTTGGTTGGCTAAGTCTTCCATCACGATACAAGCAACATTTTCAGCTTGCTGTGAAGGTAGTACGAGATTTTCAAAGAATGTCAGGTTTTTAGTGAACCGGGAAAGTTTGTCTTTCTTTAAAAAAATTAGAATGCGCGTCACACACAGATTTAGGACGAAACTAAAGACAAAGGCTGTGGTTTTTTTTTTTCAATGTAAAACTGAAATGGTACACAATGAAATGATAAATGATGACAACACTAAAAAACACTAGATATATATATAAATAAATTTAACCAAAACATTCAATTTAAGGCGATGCAAAACAAAGTAATGCAAATTACGTGTTTTATTTGGAAAATTTGACCACTTAGAAATATTATAGATGCTGTAATTAAACTCTGTTTAGAAATATTATTATAGATGTTGTAATTAAACTCTATTAATAAGGGACTGAACGCCGTTGGCGCCAACAAAAAAACTGTCCAAAAACTGTCCGACCATAATGGAGTGCTGGTACCTACCCTGATGTGAGGCATGGAACTGGCAGAGGAAGGATGAAAGTAGACTGAATGTTTGTGTTGTAAAACCATGTACCTACGATCGTGTGAAAAATGTGAAGATCATGCAAGCGTAATGAGTAAGATTAAGAAAGGGACGCTCAGATGGTTCGGGCATATAAAGCGAATGAACGAGGAAAGGAGAATATATGACGCAGATGTGAATGGTAGAAGAAGTCTGGGACGCCCGAGGAGGACATGGCACAACCAAGTGAATCAGATACTTAAATCGGGCCATGTGAAGAGTCGGAATAATAGAAGAGCATGTATGAGACGATGTATGAATGTGAACGAGGCAAGGAGTGTGTGCCAAGATAGAGTTGTTTGGCGGTCCGTCCCCTTTGCCTACCCCTGCGGAGAAATGGCGTGATGGTTAGTCAGTCGGTCGGTAATTAAATACTGCCTGAAAAAAAAACCTGATATCACAAAAAAATTGTTTGTTTAAATCTTCGCTATGACGACGTTTTTTTGTACCAAAACAAACACCGGCCGCTTTCTTTACTCTGCTTTATCGCCAAATTAAATTATATAGTTGTTAGTAAGCTTGCTCGGATTCCACTACGTTATACTAGTAGTCGAGATTTATTTCAGCGCAGAAATTATGGAACTAACCAAGATTTGAATTCCTTTTTGGCCAGAAAACTAATGGAGCGAAATAATTATACCAAATTAATGGATGTAAAACAAATATACAAAAATAATTTTTTTGGTGTTTTTCATTTACTCACAAATTTGCCCAAGTCGTCTCTAAAATTATGAAACACTAAAATCTTTAAAGGCCTATATCTTGCAAGCAAAACTTAGTAATTACGTAAAAATAAATAAAGTATCTCACATCCGTACTAGATATTTGAAACACCTTTTGATTACAAAAATAATTTTTCGGTTTGGTTAAGTATTTTGATTTCAATTCCAAAATTAAGATTTGTATTGTAACGGGCCGAAACGGGTAGCGCGAACATTCCACTCAAAAAGGGGGTTAGGGGGTATTTTTCAATATTTTTTTCTTAGCTTTTAATGACTTTTCAAAGAGGCGTTGAGTTGACTTGATTCTGTGTTGGCGCAGAACCGCCCAAAACTATGGCAACAGAGATTGGCAGAAAAATACTCTTGGCGATTTTAAAATTCAGCATGCACGTATAACTTCACCGTGTTACTTTGTAACAACGATGTCTATGGTAAGAACCCATTAAATAAAGCTGATATTCGTTTTCAAAGCGGAAACGGATTAAGGCTATTTTTGGACCGCGTTTAATATAGGCGACTACCACAGTGAAGTAGCTCCAGATTGTATTGGTAAGATATGGTTAAACTATCGATTAAGACGGTATTGCAGCCTTAAAGTTCTATACCTACTATTTGTATTGGGTTATTAATTTATTTATTTGTTGATAAATCTGTATTAATCAATCCAATGTAGAGATTCCTTGGTAAGTAAGTTCATTTTAAATTTTGTAAAATAACAGTTTGCACATCTGCCCCGATGATGGACACTGCAATGCTGTCCGAAACGTGGACTAAAGAAGGAGGCAATGCAACAAGGAGTAATAACCCAAAAATAAACGTTTTTTTTTTCAAACGTTATTCAGGAAAACGTTTTTATTTGTAATTTATATTGAAGTTAGTTGCTATTAATCATTTTTTCGTAAGAACTTAATTTAGTTATAAGTTATAGATACTTTGTTGCTACGCTAGTAAAAATTCTTACATATAAATAAATTATTATTATCGAACGGTATTAACACGGTACCGTCTGGGTGGGTGAATTTCAGAACCCGGCTTCGTGTGCATGTCTGACGCCACGGCGTATGCGCCACGCCACAAATGACATATGTTTACGTGAAATTTCAAACAAAACTACCATTGTCATTCGGTTTCGAATTCAAGAATTCGTCAAAATTGTCGCCACTTCCGTCAGCAGGTCGCATAGGGACGTGCCTCCCCTAGGTATAAGTACTATGAATTTGTGTATCTCTTCGGATATGGAAAGATTGACGGTATTACTGTGTTGTATAATACTTCATAGTATCAAGCGGCTATATATTACATACGACGTCATTGCCTGTCCCGGTTACTTTATCCCAGTGACTAGCTATCACTGGATGACAGTGGATCCGACGAACGGGCTATTTTTGGATCCAATTCCTACTAGTTATCACAGGACGACAGGGGATCCGACGAACGGGCTATTTTTGGACCCTATTTTGGATTGATAAAATGTTCACCAACACCAACTGGGCGAAGGGCAAAGCAAAAGCCGCCCGCACGGCCTTTAAAATCCGGAAAGTGGGGAGGTTCATTCCATAAAGTATACACCATAATCCTATATGTATACGTAAGAAATAATATGAGATCTGTAAGATAAACCGATTGCAAAGGGCATTTTTTTTTAAACTTGATTCTTTATTGGCTTGGTAAAATAAACAGTATTCTCATTTCGGTCAATGGTCACTACATTGTAGAAAATCGTGTAGGGAGCTCAGAGTAACAATGTAGGGAGGTAGTCATTCGTAGAAAATGTGTTTGATAGTCACTACAGAAATAGTTACTAGTGCAAGAACAGTGTACATTATAATATACTAAAAATATTAAAATGATCACAAAGTAAATGTGTTGATGTCATATTTATATTGGTACTAATCTGCAAACGTTCCGGTCCGGCGTCGCTCGTTACACATGATTGATTATAAAAATAGAAATTCGCAAGTCCTTGTAATATATTTCAATTGGCACAGTAAATAAATAACAAATCAATGGCAAAAACAATCCAAAATCAATACAATAATACGGTTCGTCTGTTTGGTAAGCCGAGGACATGCGGGCATCAGATTAGATTGTTTTGCAAGAGAATCAATAACTTATTTACGATTGGTGGTGCCAATCCAAATAATTGGCTATTTATTGTAGCGTCCTCTGGCAAACATGGTTAACACGCCATATTATCCTGGCGGTATCAATTCTGTTATTAAATGGTCAATGTCACCAATAACGTGCACCAAAGCATTGGGTGATTCCAGTATCGCGGGTGCAACATTTAGACGCATATAAAGCTTCCTAATAATAAAACAAAAAACATTTTTAATTAAATTATTATTGGAAGAGCTACATTTTAACATGTTTACTTTTTATTGGTTTATAAGAATTTAATTGAAATATTAAAATAGTCAGGAGGGAGGTTCAAAGTGCGATCGCGGGTGCAACCAATTTGGCCCACCCTTTCCAGATCATAAGACAAAAACACAAAAGTCTGTTAATTGTGATACATCTATTATGTTATGCCTTGATATTTCGTAAGGCGTTAAACTAATCTACTAAAAAAATAAACAAATATATAGAAAACAAAAACAACCAATGAATTATTAGCTTTTTAAACAATCGCGGGTGCAACATCAAATTATCGCGGGTGCAACTCGTCTAGTTTAAGTGTATATAAACTTCAATAAACCCTGATAGAGGACCGAAATAACAAATCCAACAATGCGTATTACTAATCAGTACACTTCTTTGTCATTTATGTGAATTATTTCTTTTCGGTTACGTCCAAATTTGCCGAAAATTCTATGAACATATTACATCCATCAATCCTTTACAAAAACAAAAATTTGTTTTTTTCTTATTTTCTAGAATTTCTTTTTATATTTTGTAATTTGTAAGAGGTTCCAGATTGTTATCATCCCAATCACTTTCTGTTTCAGTTGTGGTTTTCGGAGATTTCAAAACCAATGTGAATTGGAGACGAGACACTGAGGTTCGCGCCACGGAAATGGTATCGCCGTCTTCAGATTGAAAGAAATGTTTTGATTGAATGCCTGATTTATTTTTCAGCCCTTCCTATTTATCATCCAACGTGACCATCTTTTTTTTAACTGCTTTTTTTTTAATAAAAAGAAGATTTTTCAGAGAGACTGCCTGCCAAATCATAGAATTTCTATAAAAAAAAGCTGAAAATAATATAAACACACCTATTAAATATAAATCACTAGTAATACACAGCATATATTATTATTGAAGGCATAAAAAACAATAAAATATATGATAAATCACACAATAAGGGTAGTTGTCAAAGAGTTGCACCCGCGATTCTAACAACACAATCGCGGGTGCAACCGATTTGAGTCAACGTTTATTTCAATTCAGCTAACATTATACTCTTAAAAACGTTTAATTCAAGTTTGCCTTTAATTTCTTCTTACTTTTACAAAGTTTCAAAACTTTGGCACTTTATTTCTGTGAAAAACACAAACTTTTATATCTTTTGTATCGCGGGTGCAACAAGCAAAGAGTGACTTCTTGTAGTCAACGATGCTTAAAAAATAACAACAAGTACTTACATCTTTCGGCACATAAGAATAAATTAATATTGTCACTACACGTTTAGCAGTAAAATATAACTTCAAACCATCGGTAACAGCTGTTTCGCGCCAGTGTTGCACGGTGTGATTTTACAGTTTATATACCGATTCTTCGAATGATAATGTTTCCAAGCGCGCGAAAAATTTCAACATGAAGTAAGATCAATTATTTTTTTTTATTATTAAATATTGACCTTCTTCTTTGAACTGATATCAAAAAAGTAACAAATACTGCGATTTAAAAAATTACTGTCGAGAATCGTCTACAGCGGAATCGCCCCATTGGTTTAAATTTATTTATTTTAAACAAGTACTGTTTTTGGCAAATGGAAAGACTGAAAAAAATTTTTTTTTTAAGAAAACCGAGATACCCATATCTTTCTTGTTTTGTCACTTTTTGGTGAATGCTTTAATTTAATCACCAATCTGGACTTCCGAATAACTCCAGCAAAGTGCATGATGGGCTAAAGGTACCTATTCTTTAGTTTTTCAAGTTTTAGGTAGGTACCTACCTAACTTTTATATGAAATTATTATTGTTACTCGTAGGTATTAGGGGGTGCAGATATCACGAAAAGAATTATTGTAATTAAATAGTAAAGGAATTGATTGACATTTCAGAAATATACCCCTATCGTCTTGTTTATCATTGGACTGACATGTGACGGGTATCGTACTGAAGTTAACTACTAACAAGACAGATTATATGAACGAAATAACGTTACATACAAATTATCATAGATAGAAACTGAGCGGTTCAACACAGTGCACAAATAAGAGATCAAATTAAACTCATCACAGCTACTAAAATAGGGGTGTTTCTCTCATACTAAAGGGTTGATAGCATTAATGAAAATAGCATAAAATAGGAGAAATATTTTTATTTCACCTCATTCCATCCGCCAAATTACATAAACAACCAAATAGTATAAACTCATGATGAAAGAGAAAGGGGCCTTATTGGCCCGGAGCTCTGTACGCCATTATATCAAAAGCCGATTGCTAGTTTCCAGTATAAACACATTTTTCGTTTTGAGACAGAACCCAGCAATTCTTTCTCGTAGGTATTATTTAAGTTATGATTAGTGTACCATCCCTGTGGTATTCCCGCTGTCGTTTTTTGTGTGGTCTCTATTTCAGAACGTTTATTTGGTTAAATGGTTAAAGTAGTCAAATATTATTAACGAATCGTTGTTAAATGTTTTATTAATTTATTCTTCCCGCCATCCTTTCTATAGAAAGCTGGTCGATTTTCACGTTGTTGATATAGTCTCAAATTTCTATGCCAAAATTCATGATAAGTAGGTAGTACACATTTGTCAAATTTACTCGTACATTCAAATTGGACAACCATGTTTTATTTCGTGTATTTAGAGCAAAAACGTCTGTTTGCCGTGCTATGTACTCGTATGGTTCGATGTCGAAAAAATGGCAGTTGTTTGTCTACCGCTGATGCCAATTAATAATGACAGCGCAGATAAATCACGTAACTACTAAATTAAAGAAACAATAAATGACGAATGACTCTATGAAAAAGACGTAGGTCGTGAATATTATCAAACCAATACATTATTGCAATATGAAGGAAATATACCTACAGTAACTTACTACCTATCTATCGCAAACGTTTCAGAAATGGATATTATCATGTGTCAAAGCTTTCCTGATAGAACATTACATGAAAGAAGCCAGAAAACTGATTTCTATTAGCTTTGTGATTTTATCGTCTCAAAGCCTAATAATTAATAATTAATAATTTAAAGGAAATAGGCGAAGAGAGATTAGGAAAAAATAATGTTTATTAGTTATCACAACTTAGGTATCATGTTTATGGAGCTTCGTCAATGGTAAGCAATGTCTATGGAGCTTCGTCGACAGTCATCCAGGGGAAGACCTATTCCTCTGGATGAACTAACTGATGAAAGAACTCCTGAATGACTCAATGCTCCAAAATACTACAGAAAAACGGCCTGGATGAAGGCGATACCAAGAACCGAAGAAGCTATAACCCGAGAACGAGAAGAGCCCAATAGCCTACCTAGGCAATGAGTTGGGACAGTGCAAGGAAGAAGACAACTTATTATGTTTTAGTCTAAATCTTGAATTGAAAGAACGAACGAGAAAACACAGATTTTAAAAAAATCCGTGGTAAAAAGCTGTCCTAACAACACGGTGACATATATTATGAGTTGTGGATAGATAATAAATAGTAGGTGTGTTTTTGAGAGTTTTGGCACAATATTTACCGTAGCACGACAGGTATGCTCAGGTAGCCCATCTGACAGAAAACCCATAAATCATACACCCAATATCAGGTGATTTAAAGGTAAGGTAGGGAATTTACTTTAGGTAGATCATTTTAAGAATTGTCAAAAAAAGCATTAGATGGACTGAATAAATAAAATTTCGAATTGGGATTCGTTTTGGCATTCCGGGAATCGATTTACTAGTAGGTAGGTAATGTGCGTGCGGATTCCCAGATTAACGCGTAAATGTTCATTGTGTTCGGGAATTCATAATCGGTCGGCTTAAAGTATGAATGAAGTTGTCATTAGCAGTAATAGGGTCTCCATTCTACGTTTGTAATTAGCATTGAATTGCAGATGACCTACCCCGAATCTAACAACTTTCTGACCTATCTGAAAACAAATGCTTTATTTTTTAAAATAATGCATTATAATACGGTGTCCTGAACAAAGCGTAACCGAGACGCAACAGAACATGTCAAAAATAATTGATTATGTTAGGTTATTAGGTTTGGTTGGAATGTTCTTTTTTTTGAATTGAAACTTTTTAGCGCCGTTAGTGACTTAAAATTCGGGTGAAACCGAAATGCGTCAAGCGTGTGTAGCCAAGATCTAGACAAACCACACGCCATGAACCCTGGCACTCCTGCTAAATCATCAAACGTATCGAACTTAGGGTGATCTATGGCAAGGGTGTTGGTTATCAAGTGCTTCCCAGGGCGGCAGTAACCATACCTCTCAAATTGTCAATGGAATGGATTAGATTAGGTTTAATTTTTTTCACTTTCCATAATTTTTGTACCTTGATCTGTATTGTCATTGAACCTTAGAATACATATTTCAATTGTTACAATTCGGATAAAAAACACCCACGTTCAGAAAACTGACCCAATTATTCGATTAGCATCAAGCAAAAAATAAACACAACAGTGGCACTCGCTACGTGAACAGGTGTTCTCACGTGCTGCTGAAAAAAGCGTCTCCCACGTGCCATAGATCCCGCAAAAGGTAACAGACACAATATCATGGGATGAAAGGTAACACAAAACACCGTGGAAATGGGACATTTAGGGGTATTAATGGGACACCTCCAGCTGTCTGGCGGAAGATTCGAGATGTTCGATGCTACCTGGGACCTGGAATGTAAGATAATCCATTCCGACACAGGACACAGGTAGGTGATGTTAAACGTTTTGTAGTGGCTGTTTGAAATCTATACAAAGATGGATACATAGATTCAATGGGATATCGGCCCTCATGGCAACAATGCCATATCATGGCGCGCGCTATTTTCGTATATGCTATTGTAAGGGTTAGGGAACGTACCCATACTACGTGACCAAATTTTTGCAATTTTTAACCCCCCCCCCCCCCCCCCCCGGTGACCAAAATCCTAAGCAACCCGCCGCTCATTTGTATGGAGCGTGACATTTTGAAGACCCCCCCCCCCCCCCTAAACGTGTCACGTAGTATGGGTACGTTCCCTTAGGTAATTCACACAATTATAATGAATTATTTTTCGAGATTTGAGATTGAATAGACTAAGTTGTTATAACACATATATTTTAGCCATTACTTTGATAATAACACTATACTGGTGGTACCTAACAAAATAGGCATCTGCATAATTTTATACGAATAACACTAACAGAAGAAGAATTGCAATTCGTAAATCAAGTTACTTGGCACAAGCATACAACCGAAACCCTTAACTCAGCCAAAATATCCTATCATCTCTTAACCCCATATTATGTGAAAGAAATAGAAAATTATCAATTAAAAATAAACTCCTAGAAAGGGGCCTTTTTGGTCCGGAGCTCTGTATACCAGTATATCAAACAGTCAAAAAAGTAAATCAAGTTTTTCTAGGTATTTTTTGTCTAAAAATTTAGGAAACAACACCCTAAATAATATTAAATAATGTGAGCGAATGACGCTTTGTACACTTTCATAGCTTGATCTATTTCAGCATATCGCTCGCCACACCAATTTGAGAGGCGGGTACGGGTACCGCCGCCCCGGGAACCATTTATTGGATAACCAACACCTCCGTCACAGGACACCCCGAGTAGTTCACAACGTTTGTTGACCAAGGGTTCATGGGGTGAGATTTGACCGGGTCTTGGCGGCGCAAGCCCACCAACTGCGTGGCAGGTCTGATCGAGAGATACTGGTTGAGGGAGACCTTTTGATCTTTCCAATAGGACTCTCTCGAAACATCGTCTTGCACCGCAGTGGGAGGGTTGGATTGGACACATTGACCCCCAGATTTCTACCCACCCCTCATACCTTTTTCCTTCCCAGAACCTCCTCTTCTTCATTTTCTAAAGAGACCCTCCACGCGCCATCCCCAAAAATGTCGTAGGCCCTGAGAGAAATTATTTTCAGCAGGGTCGATGTTATACTATTGTAAAAAAATGTTTATGTAATAATAATAATAATGGCGAGCGATATGCTGAAATAGGCCAAGCCCAACAACGCTTGTTAACTTATCATAGTTACGTTACGTTAGCATAGGTAGGTAGTCTGACAGTACCTTACGAGCGACATCATGATCAAAACAAGAACCTATGTAAACAAAGATTTTGACCAAGGTCAAATGATAAAAACGCCAATAAAAATTATTCTCTATTACTTTTGTTTTCCTGCCATTCTCGTTGATTTACATTTAGTTAGTCTATGATTAGAAAATCGTGAAAATAGCACACGGTATTTGGTGTAATTGCGGTTTTTACTGGTTTCATGAAATTAACGATAAACACAGAAAAAACAACTCCCCAGACGGTGACTTAAAAAAATATTGTCCATGCTTGTCACATTAATATAATTTAGGAGAATCACTGGCATTTCCTCAGATAGCCGCAAGCTGCCATTATTTCAAAAAAGTAAATTTAAGTATTGTAATAATCTCCAAATAATGTATTACCTACCTGTTAAGGCACGTACTTCGTACATTAACAACTTAGAGACCTGGTAAGGAAGTAGGTAGGTACCTACTTGGCAGGAAACATTTATTGTTATTTCACAGAAATCGGGGAAATACCAAAATATTTAGGGTTTTTATGGCCGAAATGGAACCTTTCTAAATTAAAAGCAATACCCAAATGTACATTTCTCAGAACCATTTGTATTGTGGGAGAAATAATAGGTTATTTCAATAATTATGTTTTCACGAACAGAATTTGAATAGGTACGGTACCTACGTGAAATGTAAAATGCAACTGCTTTGCAATTTTTTAAATTCATTCATTAGCTGTAAAGCTTTGGCTCTACTAAAATAATAATAAAGTGACGTTTTATAATAACAAAAAGACTAGGTATCAGAAAAATAATATAATAATCTAATCACACCAAAATTGTGGTGTTTCGGAACCGAAGATAAAAAAAACACTCCATCTGTTTGTTTCTTGGATGACGACATGACTATAGCGGAATAACAAAACAGTTCAATAATTTGCAAATATCCAATGAATGACATAAGGTTAAAATAATAATTAATATGACTACAGGATTTGGTTACTATCACGGAAATATGAATATATCTGGACCTGCCCTAAGTGATAAAAACGTATTATTTCCCCCTCCCCATGGAGCCGGCTAGAGCTCCTCCTTGGACCCAGCTGGGCTTTACGAGAGCCTCGCTTGAATCAAAAAATGTGATGTCATCATTCTTGTACTGACCAGCGTAGAGGTAACATCATACATTTTACGAAATAACACAGCAAAATTGTGTAGGGCGTTTCTCTAGTGAGCTCGTCGCAGGTTACAGGGGTAAGTAAATTATGAAACATTTGTAAAAGTGTCTTAACTAAACACGGCAACAAAATATTGCTATGTAAATATGAGCGAACCTTTTCGGGGCAAGCATTTGTCCTTCGTAAATATGTTATTAACGTGGCAAACAATTCGCGCTCCTATGTAAAAAGGTCTATTCATTCAAAGCAGATTTTGCTTTTAAGAACTAAATGATGATATTATTATAATGCGAGATGTCTATATACTGTCAGATTGATTTTTTAACGAATCACAGTCATCTTTCCACTCTTCGCCCCCCATAGTTTGGTTTTACCCCTCATCTGTATCTTCTGGTCTATTGAATTTGGATGTCTATGGTTACTATAATATAACTACCTATTGCCGATAAGCACTTCCTTTCCAAGAAATTCACAGATAATTGATAATATTACCGTCCTACCAAAACTTTACTGAATTATGATATCCATACAACAAAAAAATTTGTGTTCACAAATAATTTTCGGAAATTTAGAAATTTGAAATTATAAATTTTATAAAGCTTTTTTGTGAAAAATCACCATCAGAGTGCATTGGTACCTTTCAACATTGGCATTTTGTGCTTGCATCGCAAATATATAAGAGCATGTCATTGTTAATTCCGCAACTTTTGAAAGTCCAGAATTTTTATCAAATGTCAAGAATTTTCTCCGGGTTTGATTTTTTGATCTGGGAACCCTACCTACCCTTTTTACAAAGACGGCGCCATGTTAATCATCCAACAATCATAATGTTTACTCAACTGCTAGAGTGCCGTCATAAGTAAAAACACAGTATTGTCCTAAAGTTTGTCAAGGAAGATGCTGTGATTTTACTTGAGACGGCACTTCTTAAAAATTTTAAAATGCTATCGCGCGAAACGTTTTTCCGTTCGTTGCTACGAAACGCTTTCATCCGAACTCCGTCACTGACCGTTGCTACAAAACAAACGCTTTCGCCTCAGCATTTTTTTCTTATTTAATAGTTTATGTTGAGAATCCGAAATGGTTTCTTTTTTTTTTCCTTGTTTATTTTTGGGGTGTTATGCCGTGTTGTGTACCTCCTTCTTTAGCCAAAATTTCGGACAGTGCCCAACATCAAGAAGAAACTGAAGCTTATTCAACATTAGTTGAACGATAAGCTAAAGAAGGAGGTAGTGTAACAAGGCATAACACACCAAAAATAAATACTTTTGGCCGTGAAAACCTTAAATCATATTCGAAATGGTTTCGGTTTTTTTGAAAAATAAACTGAGAAACCAACCTCTAATTTATAGGTCAATAACCAAAAATACATAATTAAACACAGCAACGCAAACCACATCACTAAACAGTGGCTGTTCTGAAAATGTGGGAATTAAATTGAATTTAATATCCTAAAATTTAAAAAAATGAGAAAAAGTCTCAAATGTGGACTTGAAGTGGGCTAGTTTATATATGTATATTAGGATATATCAGTAGATACCCGTTTTACCAGCTTGCTGCATTACCATCGATCGGCCATTGATTCAAGACTCAAGACAAGAGTAGGTACCTACCTACCTTTAAGGGAACGTACCCATACTACGTGACACTTTTAGGGGGGGGGGGGGGGGTCTTCAAGTCACGCTCCATACAAATGAGCGGCGGGTTCCTTAGGATTTTGGTCACCGGGGGGGGGGGGGGGTTAAAAATTGCAAAAAGTTGGTCACGTAGTTTGGGTACGTTCCCTTACCCCTAAAACGGTGGCATTAGAGAAAGTAGGTAGGTATCTTAATGCACAGTCCATAAGGGCGCTGCGATGGCGACATAAAATGCTAATTCTCGGAAGAAGCGTAGTACCTACCTAATTAGTACTTGGGGGCATACAGCCAACACCCGGCCCGATCCTAAACCATAGCCCTAGCAACGCCAGGCAAAAAACACCCTTCGGTGAGGGTTTCTCATGCACTGGATACACACAGATATTTTATTCGTTCTTTCCACATAAAATAATATATTTATGTGGGTATCTATCAGAGTATTACAAATCCATTGGCCTTACTTTTCATCAATATGTCGTACAGATGGCGAATGCACTCATCGAAAATGGTAAAATATTCCAAATTAAATATATTTTTTAAATGATTTACTAAAATACACGGGCAACATTGTATCATAACTTCTAGTAGGTGAGCAGATCGAATGAATACGTTTCTTCATAAGAAGTACGTGAAACAACAAACGAAATTTATTAGTTCGTCGAAAATGTTCAAATTAATTGCTGGATTTAGATTTTAATTCATCTTTTTGGCAACCTTGCAATATTTTTTAATTACGATATGTAATTTTTTTTTAACTTGAATAGGTAGGTTTAACCTACTAAATGTTAATTTTGTTTTAATAATTGTAACGTCATAAAGTAATTGGGTAGTACTAATTAGTAGGTAATCATTTCCATAGTCACCAAAAACTAAAAATAACAATGAGCCCTGGTTTCAGAGGTTGGACCTGGGTATCAGAAGTCAAAATAAGCTCCTAAAATAAAATAAAAACCATCTATATTTAAAGTTTTCATTCATAGGTACCCATCCATAGGTAAAGAAATATAATATGATATTTATGATTTAAGAGAAATATAGAAAATAATTAATATTATTTTAGAAATTGCAAAAAAATAATCAAAAATCGATAAAAAGAAAAATATGAAAAGGTTAATAAACATACGAATTATATGTATAATTAACTAGCTGGTCCCGGCATGCGTTGCTGTGCCATTTAATAAAGAAATTGTTTCTCCCTGAGTGTCCTTTCCCATTCGTCCCGTTCCCCTTTTGCCTCCCTCCCTCCCGCTTTCCATACATTCAGTTTTCAAACCTCGCGTGCCACCAATAGCAATTTTTTATACAAATTTCATAATGCCATAGCTCACCGGAAGTTTTATAAAAAACCTTGTCCTGACAATAACGAACATACAAAAAAAAGAATTATCCAATTTGGTGCAGTCGTTCGAAAGTTATGCGCTTAGCAATACATTCAGCGATTCATTTTTATATACCTATAAGGTAAAAGATTCAAAGCTATTACTAACATCGAAAATTGTCATAGCGCACAGCACGCCCCTGATATTTTACATAATTTAAAAAAAAATGGAAATGGAGGTACCTACTAATAATTAAATTACATGTTATTGTAACCCTTATAAGCTGGATGGACAGGGTCACAAATGAAGATGTTATGGTTCGGATGAATAAAGAAAAGGAAGTTATTAAAACCATAAAAATCCGAAAACTTCAATATCTTGGACACGTGATGAGACATCCAGAGAAGTATGAGATCCTGCATCTCATAATGCAGGGAAAGATTGCCGGAAGACGGGGCCCTGGAAGAAGGAGAACCTCATGGCTGAAAAACCTGAGACAGTGGTTTGGCCAGTCTACCGTGGAGCTGTTCCGGGCCGCAGTAAACAAAGTCCGCATAGCCAACATGATAGCCAACGTCCGTTGAACGGACAAGGCACAACAAGAAGAAGAAGTAACCCTTATCGACATTGTAATGAACTCACCAATGCGAAACAAAGATACCTAGGTAGGTACCCAGCTAGAAATAATCGATAAAATCACTCACCTTTGTTTAAAAAAACAGAACCAACGTGCAACAAATGATGCATATATTGTGAAATAAAGACGTACGAATACAAGAAGCACACGAAGAAATAAAAATCTAAACGTACATAATATAATAATAATAGAATATAAAATATTAATAATACTGCATACGTAGCAAAATTTAGTACTACAAATACGTAGGTACATAACAAAAGTTAGTAATATTATTATATACAGATATGTGGCATACATTATCGTAAACATTTTCAACCGTAAAACAATCAATATTGCATTATACTCGTATGTAATAAAGGTAAGGAAATGTGCCACAGAAAACACAATAAGTAATTATTATATTTATGTACTTATTTAATCGTTAAACTCAATGACAAATAATATTATCAATAAAAACCTTAGATGCAACGGAAAAATACCTCATGTGTTACTTTTCAATCATTATTTACGTCGTAATTTTAAATACGTATAATTTTGTGATAAATGAATTATACATTGAATTTATATTTATTTTTCATCTTAAAATAATAATTTAGAGAAATACGGATAAAACCTTTATTAATTCATTGTAAAGCGTTCTTGAGAGGACTTCTCACAAAACAGGGTAAAAAAATCGCTAATTTGTAGCTTAGCAGACATTTAACTGTCAGATGGTTGCGTTCTTACTACTTTTAATATATATTCTGCCACATAAATTATTTCTAGTGAATTTTGGTTGTTAAATAAAAAAAATAACGAATGTATTGTAAGTGTATGGGGATGGGATCTATGACAGAAAGAGGAATAGAGCGCTGTAGACCAGCGTTTCCCAATTTTTTTTCGCCCCGGAACCCTTATCGATCATACTTTTCTAGGCGGAACCCTATTTTTATAAGACAAAGATAAACTCTAAAGAAAGATCTAAAGTTTTGTGTAAAACTTACATTAATGTGAAGAGTCATATCTTTTTAATTTTTTTGTTAAAATAGCATTGAAATCAGGCTTTGTGTCAGACAGCTGAATACGAAGATCTGGAGCTGCATCCAGTCTGTTTCTGTATTTGTTTTTGTGTAAGCGTAAGCCGAAAAACCAGTTTCACACCGGTAAGTGGTCACAAACGGTAACAAAACTGTGATAGCCTTCTCGACGACTTCTGGATATTCGTTTTTAAGTCCAATCCAAAACTCATCCAGATTAGTTTTTCTGGATTAAACTTTTGTTGTAAGGAAGAAGAACATTTGATATCTATCAAAGTCTCGTACTCTGTTGCTGTACGTTTCCTGTAAACTAGGTTTGGATTCTGTACCCAGTCAATATCCTGCAGGTTTTTTCAGGAAAATACTCTTCCAGAGATTTGTTCAGGGCCATCAAATGTTCGTAAATGCATTTTTCAATATCTGAGGTTACTTGCAACTCTTTATTTCGAGAAACTCGTTTAAAAGAGGAAAAAAATGGTACTGTTTCTGTTCAACACATTCTATCCAGAAGACAAGTTTCTTTCTAAGAGAAGAGATTTTGTCGTTTACTGTAAAAGTATTTGTGTTTCTTCCTTGCAACAATTCGGACGGAACGCGGAACCCTTGTGATGCTTCTACGGAACCCCAGGGTTCCGCGGAACACTTTTTGGGAAACGCTGCTGTAGACGATGACCGCCGATAAAAACAAAAAAAAACACTAAAGTAGGAAAATGGAATAAAGAAAATCAATATGAATTTCGAAGAGCAATTGAGTGTACGATATTTTTTGTGAGTCCGTCTTTAGCCAACACAAATAAGCTCGATGGTTTGTCCACGCGAGAACATGATGCCGAATGAAATATCAAAATGACGCGACGCTTCTCGTGAATGTCTTGCGCATGTGTGGATGAAAGTTCGATGAGGCGGACGTAGCGCCATCTGTCATTCAACAACATAAATAATTTCGTTCTGTTTGAAATACGAAAGACGGTTAAATTTGTTCATACAAAAATACTAAAATCGCGTTTAAAAAAAACGTTCTCTTCACTAGGTACCTGCCTATATGGTTATAAATATTATTATCATTGAGGTATGACAGAGGGCGGCATGGGCATTCAGTCCATAAAGGCACATAAGCATCGCCTGGTACCTAGGTACCTACCCTACCATACAGGCATACAAAGTATAAATAATATTAAACTTTATTAAATTATTGCAAGAAATCAATCCACACTTTCAAATGGTTTTACTGCATTCTGGGGATAAATATGAAAACGACCCCACACGTTATATTAAAAAAAATGTCGTTTTCACTCGAACAAAAAATGCTTAATCAGAGTCATCTGTTGAACTATTAATTATTATTAATACCCTTTTCCTTCCCGGAACTTCCTCTCCTTCCTTTCCTAAAAAGAGCCTCCACACAGCATTCCCCAAAGATGAGATGACATATGCCCTGAGGGGAATTATTTTCCTTAAAAAAAAAGCTGTATCGCCTTAGAAATTCTTTGAATGATTTTATTTTTAAATTCATTGAGAATTATGCATTATAAGCAAAGTATTTACCTTCCTTTTTGCAGTGTATTATCAAATAAAATAAAATTAAATAATATAAAGCAGAAAAATTCCACAATGTAAGTTAAAAAAATAATAGGAACATGATCATTTTTGTTCATTCCCAGAATAGTTCCTTATCGAATAGCATTCATTAGCTTCTAAATTCATAGACATGGTTATAAAGTATTAATTTAGAGAAACATCGTACTGTGGAAACGGTGCATACCAAACATAATCAGAGATGGAAGATATCCGCATAGGAATGGGCGTGAGTTGGAAAAGGATAGACAGCACTTCACATGGGCAGATAAGGGCGGAAGGGCATAAAATGGCTAGGCAAATCTGCCAGGCAGGGGCGGATTTACGAAAATAATATAATTAGTAAGAAAAAAAAATACAACGTGTTTTTACTTCAGATAGGTAGATACCATTGCCGACATTATAACATTAATTAATGGTTTTTCGTCAATTTCCTTCCACCTAATTAGAGTTCGAAAACATGATTGTATTTATACAAAAAAATTAAAAGGGCCGAAAAGTATCTCTAGAGCTAGCAGTTACTAATTGCTCACAAAAGTGAAACGAAATTGTTTTTTTTTTCTAATGTACTGTGATAATGAGTTCCAAACATTAAGGTTGGTATAACAGCGCGACACATCGGTAGGTACCTGAGGACACCCAGTAAAGTTAAATACGAGAAGCGCGGGGATAACCCCTAAGAAACAAAAAAACACGCAAAATTCTTAAATATCGCATATACCAAGGTAGGTAGGTAGGTATGTAGCGGCAATAAATATCAAGATTCTTGATATAATATATCAGAGATTTACCACCAATCCTTCGAACCATAATGCATAATATTATAATACGATAACTACCTACGTAGCCTCCCTATCAGGGGCGTAACTACCGCTGTATCAGTCGTATCAATGATACGGGGCCCCCGGGCTACAGAGGCCCCTAACGTGTATAAGCAAAAATTAGTAAAATGTTATCCACAATGCCACTTAATCTCGTGCTTTCCGGGAAAAAAACATATAATGAAAAACTGTCATACGTGCCTATAGAGTTTTCACTTCAGAAATGACAAAAGTAAAAAAAGCTATCTCTTTTTTCCCGGGTTAAGCGTGCGCCCAAAAGTTGGCAATAACCGAACCAATGACAAACCACGGAGAGCAATATTTACGCGTTTTATTTCATTCCGGTTCAAACGTAAATTACATTGTAATACAATACAATCTTGGTTTTCTGATTATTTATTGGTTAATTAGTTTGATTTTTGAAAAGAATGAGTGAAAGGAAAAGAGATTATCCCAGTGGAGCTATGAAAAGAAAAAGTAAACAGAAAAGAGAGGAGGTTATAAAAAATGCCCAAAATTTCTTCATTTTTTCACCAATCAGCTTCTGTGAGTGATTTAGATTGCAATGGTAAGTACTACCTATTTATCTACCAGTAGCGAAAGGTGAATTTTGTTTTTTTGAAATAACAATGGCAACCTTCAATACATGAAAATACCTGATCACGTATTGTACCGAGCAATAATAAGAATTTTGTTTTGATACTCTTCATTAGTAGTTGATTATTACTCTCAAAGCCATTTTTCTCATAATACTTGGAGAATAGAGCATTTTTGTTTCTTTTGTGAGAAATCTTTACCCTTCATTTGGGCCCCCAATAATTTTGATACAGGGCCCCTCCAAGGCACGTTACGCCACTGCTACCTATATATAAATAGAAAAAGAATTATAAGGTTTCCGAGCAAATTAAGCATCTCCGCTTACATACCTAATGCGTACTGATTTATTTTTTTATGAAATCATGAAGTAACATCGGTAGCTGCCTAGGTAGGTACCTACCTACCCACCATTCCAATTTTAAGCAGCTTTATTTTGAATTTAATAATATTATTATTTTAGAAAAATGTTAAAAGTGCCTAGGTAAATAAATTATGTATATGAAAATATTTTTAATTGCCATTTTCAAAATTGGAATTTTATCACGGGTATGGACTAGGTACCTACCTAGTTATTGTTACAAATTCGATATTCTAAGTAAAATTGACAAAAAACAGATAATATTCAATTAATTTTGTTGAAGTTAGAATAATTTATAATATTATGTAAATTACAACAGATTTATTATTGATAGAAAAAACATGTCCCACTTAAGGTTATTAAAATATTATCATTCCATGATCAGTTAAGTACACTAAGTCAGAATATTATTCGAGAAGAAGTGTTGACTATTTGAAGAATGATGTAAATTGCTTCGAGTGTTTACCCAGTGTTTGTGGACATCAATTCGTTATGATCGCGATTTTAAGATCAAAACGTGATGTGATTTCTTCATTCATTTTACTATCGCGATGTCGTGTCAGACATAACCTCAATTTCACCGTCATAAAATGGAAAATGGATATGACAGTAATTATTTTAGTCCGATAGTGCGGTTGTTTTTGATAAGAAAGCAGTTGACACCAACAATCTTTTTGGCAATGATCATCGGATTAGGGTATAAAAATATTATAGGTACATACCACAGCTAATATACCTAGGAACATAACCTTCTCAGCTCATTTATGTTTTTTCCCAGTATATTATTTCTAGGTACCTACTCAGTCAATAAAATCGTGTTTAATTAAATAGGTTTCAAATCGTGCTTGCAACATTTTTTCTTCGATTGGGCATGTTGCAAAAATCTGTCTAGTAGTCTCTTAAGTGAATGTTATAAAATTTGTATAAGCAAGATTGCAGATAAATTTGCTATTTCAAAACAAAATGATAGCCCATAGGTACCTAGGTATGTGTAACTAAAAAAAAAACATGATGGCTATTTAGATGCGAATGGTAGGATAAACATAAAATAATGAGTGTTTTACGCAGATACTTTTAAATTAAAAGGACAGTAAAAAAAATATTTTTAACAAAATTACAATGATAAAATCTTTCTAATAAAAGTGTGTGCGTTTATCGGAAGTGACCTGCCAGGAAAGTGTGTTTTCTGTATCTGTTTATAAATAATAAAATTAGATAGAGCTTAAGAAATCACAATTATGAAAAATCACCTAAAGGATTTTACACCGGCCTTAAAGTGATTTTTCACTAAAAAAGCGCCTTACAAATTATCCAATTATTGTTATTATTATGATAATTCTAGGATTCTCTTATCAGGGAGTCCAAGTGTTTCATAAAAATGTAAAATCAAATTCGTAAAAATATATATAATACCTATATATATTTCAAGGGTTCGGACCCTTTACCCGAATGCGGCCCTGTGAACCACTTGTGTCCTGTGATTGATTCACAGTGTTCACTGAGACCCGGATCATTTCTACGTATTATTTTTTTAACGTCCCCAGTTGTTAATATTACCGTTATGCCGGGTTTATAACCATACTGCCACCACCCCCGACTCGGTGTCGCCGTTAGCGAGAAAAAAATGACCCGACCATAAAAGCAGATAAAGTCGGTACCTATAGCGCAGCGATTTGAATACGAATTTACCCTTGGAGATTTGACAACGTTATTATTTTGGATAAATAAATGTCGCTATAGGTAGAATATTATAATGAATTTATCTGTAGATACGTAGGTAAGTACCTACCTACCTAGGTGTTTTTGGGCAAGTAGGTCCCTACCTATGTTTTAAGATAGTGTGAATTTGAATTATCAAGGCCAATTATTCCAAATATTAACGCATCAGGCATCCGGATATATGAATATCAGCATTACTTAAATAAGTACCTACCTACAAATGAGTTCACCTTTTAAATGGGTGCCTACATTTTACGTGTGAAGGTAGGTAGGTACCTACCTACCCTCTAATGTAACTTATTGTACACGTACAATAGCTTAATAATTTATTTGATTGGCTACATAGGTAGGTAGGTACGTACCTTACCTCCCCATAATTTTCGACTTTTTTTTAAATACAAACATTCTACAAGAAAGAACCATGTTAATGTGAGAAGTGTGTGATTTTTAAAAGAAATTTTCATCCAAAAATAGTACCTAGGTACCTACCTACCTACCCACATTGACCGGTACCCATATAATTCTGTGGACTCATAATCAATAGCCGACGGAAAAAATGGCAATACAAATTATAATTATTTAATAGGTTAAATTTAAAGGAGAGTTAAATTTGTTTTATGGATCTACCTAGGTAGGCACCTAGTATAGGTATTATGAGACCATGTCAACAACAACAAAACTCATACCAGGGTGTCTACTAGCGAATTGATAAAGAACATGAAGAACAACAAGGAAGAACAAAATTATGATCCCATTGTTGTTGGAAAATGAACAGTTTTTTTTTTTGTAGCAGGCATGACATGAAAACATGGTTTTATACACAATACCTATGTATTTATTTTCCATTCTTTACGGCTGCATCGTGTTCTAGAAGGTAACCAGCGAAGAGGGGTGTCACACTAGACTTGTAAACATAATAATACAGGGACAAAAAATGCACTTTGAGATGGCAATTGCATGGACTTTTGAGTCGTTTGCCAGTCTTTTAAAGGTAAACACTTCCATTCATTGGATATACACCTACACATATTTTTTTAGAGTAAAAACACAAAAGTAATTTCAAAACTAGCCATTAAGGAGGTAGGTGCCTACCTACGTAGGTACTAATCAAATTAATTAAGCGTCTAGGATTCTATTAGATGTGTGTACCTAGTAAGTAACATCGAATAACCAATCGGATAGGGTAGGTACATATCGATAACTAACAGGTATCTAACGAACACACTTGATCAGTTTTTTTGTCGAATATTGGCCCAATTCGAATCAGTTCTAAGAGATATTTACCACTCTATTTACTCTGGTAGGAGCTTGGCAAAATATGCCTAGTGATACCATTAGATACTAATTAAATTTGATTATCAGATGCTACGTGTTTTCGGTATTATTTTATGGAATGGAAGCATGGACGCTTCCTGAAGAACTGATAAGGCGACTCGAGGCATTCGAGATGTGGATCTTCAGAAGAATACTCAAAATAAGCTGAATGGCTAGAGTTACGATTGAAGATGTTATGGTTTGGATGAATAAACAAAAATAAGTTATTAAAACAATAAATATCCGAAAACTTCAATATCTAAGACAAGTGGTGTGACATCCAGAGAAGTACGAGATCTTGCATCTCATAATGCAGGGAAAGATTGCCGGAAGACGGGGCCCTGAAGGAGAACATCAGGAGGCGTCTACTAATATCTACAGGAATTCCAAAAACTGAAAAAATCGAACTAATATCTATGGGAATCAAAGTGTTGACGAATATCTACAGCTCAAACTGTTGATTAATATCTATGAGAACCAAAGTGTTGACGAATATCTACAGTACTGTCAGAGGTTGGATTTGCAATTATGTATGGCATATTGGAATAGCGTAATATTGCGTATGCAGTTTAAAAAACTTAATTTATGTAAGTATGTATGTAAAAATCCCTAATATCGGACTATTGGACACATTTAGCTGATTAGTCCAACCTACGCTCTGTAGATATTAGTTTAACCTACGCTCTGTAGATATTAATCAACACTCTGAAGTTCGTAGATATTAGTTCAACATATGAGCTGTAGATATTCGTCAAACATACGGGTTGTAGATATTAGTATCTGGAGTCGAACATCATGGCTGAAAAACCTGAGACAGTGGTTTGGCCAGTCTACTGTAGAACTGTTCCGGGCCGCAATAAACAATGTCCGCACAGTCAACATGATAGCCAACTAGTCCGTTGAACGGACAGGGCACGAGAAGGAGAAGAAGAAGGTACCGGATTTTCAGTTGTTATTTATGCTCGCTAAGAGAGATGTTTACATCCGTCAAGTTGCTTTGGAGCCCTGGCAGGATAAATCTAGATTGATAGGTAAATGCAACTTCCCTGTGGAAGCATGAAGAGACGGCGAGGAATGGCAAAACATAACATACGGTAGAAATGTGTAGGTATAAGAAGTGCTTACCATTGGGCTTTCCTCCCCTATGTCAGAGTCCCTGTCCGCTGCGCCATCCATGGCGTACACCGGGACCGGTTCCCTGTTTTTCACGCGAATCTTGACGCCTTTTATTACTAGGCGGGAAAAGTTCCTACGGCACCGTCAATTATATGCAGATTCAAAGATTGGCAACACTGATCAAACTATAGACAATGCAACTTAACCTCAAAAACACGACTGAGCGGATTAAGCCAAAATGTCAACGTATGCGATTCAGATTTATAAACAATCAAAAGCTCCAAAGTCCTTGCACTGGGATTTCACTAGAATCGGTTTGTTATTCTTTATTTTGTGTGAACATTTATCATAATAATCAATTGAATAATGTCACGTCACTTTTTCACGGTCATGTGTTTGGCAAAACTCGTATTGTTGTCAATTGAAAGTTAGGGCAAACACAAATGATTTAATTCATAGTATCAAACACAAAATCAAAACTTTTCTAATAGATATCTTTCACTGTTCGTTATGTTGATTGTCAATTTATTGTCAGCCGGCTGATTTCAAAAGTCACAATAATAAATAATAAAAATTATGCAATATTTGTTAGCGTCACGGAACTAAACTATAATATCTTCGAGAGTTCGTTAGTTCACGGGTATCACTTTCAAGAAATTCAATTATTATTATTTGTTTGGATAATCACAATCAACTTGGTACTGTCAATTGACAATAATCGGTTGTCACACTGAGAAAGTTTGAAAAGTTAGTTAGTTGTATTGACATAACCGTTTGTTTTTTAAACTTTTTAATGTTTATCTTGTCAAAGTGCGTTCACTGTTCGATATTTAAATGATTAACCCGATTTTATCGTGCCGAACGGGGGTTAGTTGAAAAACACGGACGGACAAACGCATACGTTCACGCCGCGCACGATTCTAAAACACGTTTTGTTCCCAATACAAAAATTGCCCCGTCATCCCCTCTCTCCGGCCGATTCGCCGGCCAATGGAGCGCGGGAAGGCGTGGCCAATGAGAATGCTCTCTGGGCGTCTGGCTTTTAATACCATCATCTGATTGAAGGTTTGATTGTGACGTCACGGATCCGCCGGCGAATCAAATGGCTTGATATTAACATTTTAGAAAGGCAGAAGTGGTATCTGAGGGAAGATGATTTTATCTCGTTACGCCAGTGTGAGTGCGGTAGTTCATCGTACTAAAATAAATGTTTTTCCATTCATAAAAATTTTAAAATGTTAGAACGGCAGTTTACAACAATATTTACTACGAAGGTAGCTTTCAATATCATTCGGACATAATTTTTCAAGCTGCCTTGAGGTGATTTTTCACAAAAACGGCGCTCTACAATTTTTTTTACGCTTCAGATTTTAAGTCCGGGTTAAATATTTCCCACAGGAAACACTTAACCCTTTCACACACTTTTCCACAAATGATCATCAATTATTATTATTATTTTATCAACTATTTTTATTAGCTCTGGTAACTACTTACCAATCGTAATTTAATAATTTTCTTTTCATAAAGTCGTGATCCTATAAGAATTTAAGCATCAATGAAAATAATACCAGAAAGAATATAGAATATAGAACCTTAGTTAAATTTAATAATAAAAATTGGATTGCCTAGAAATCGATAACTTCAGATTTTTAATGTAGGTACCTAGATATCTACTAGCTAGGTCCTACCTACCCATATTTTATTCATTTTCTTGAAATACCTTCAAGTAAAATGAAACAATCGTAAGTCGTAGATCGTAGGTATAATCATAATTTCATCTCACTCTGGGCTGCGATTCTCCAATAACCATCGAGAGTTACTCGTTACTCGCCATCTAGGACGAATGAAAAAATACTCGTAGTCTCGACGAAATTTGAGGATTGTTTCATTTTTAAGTTTTCTGCAATGAAGGGTTGAAGAGATATTATATTATATTGGCAGCCCTGTAAATATTATTTTTGATGTTTTGACGTTTCTGATGTTTTTGACATTTGGGGTTACCTAAATTTGAAATTACGAGCGCACTTTCTTCGAAATGGCTGGCGGGTATATTATTCAAAACCAAAACAGCTGGTAACTACCTCAGAAAGTAATTTAAATGCTTCTAACACATGCTAAACGACAGTAGGTACAACAGATAAATTATCAAGTTAATTTTTACGTAAAAACTATCTACCGGACGGCGAAATATTCTTGTTGGTCTCAAAGCATCAATGCAGTTGCGGTCAATATCACCGATAAACCATTGTAATGAACCTTAAAACAACTTTGTTAAAATATAGTCCTTGTGGGAAACGATCCTAGGTTAGGATATAGTTTTTGATAGTTAGTTTGTTCAAGCGGAATGTTTGACGTTTGGCATCTAAGTACCTATGCACCTTCGGCGAGACTCGAGAATAACAAAGTCGACCGACGTAGTAAGTACTTTCGACGGCGATTGGAGCGGCTTCGGGAGGAATGCAGATCCGGGCACCACTTTTTTTTGGCAGAAAACCATGTTTTCACCGCGTTTTAAGTTGAGAACTTTAACCTGGAAGGTGAAAAAAAGTGCGGAAAGCAATAAAAAAAAAATTGAATAAGTAATTAATTTTCAATTACGTTAAGAAAAATTTCACTTCGCCAACCAATACTGTTAGTCCACCTGCCATTTTATCACTAACCTAAAAGAAAATCAGTGTTGCCAACTCTCAAAAATATTTATCCCTAAACTAAACTCAAAAACCCCTAGAAACCGACAAATTACTTGAAAAATTTAAAAATAATAATTTTAAAAATTTTAATTACTAGCGGCTACGCTAGGTTTGTGTAACATGGTTTGTGATTCAAAAGAAAGTGCCCCTTTATAACGCCTACTCGCGTCAAGGCAAGAAAAACATCCCAGTTTTCAAGTAGTTTAGCGGCTACGCTAGGTTTGTGTAACATGGTTTGTGATAGAAAAGAAAGTGCCCCCTTCGTAGCGCCTACTCGCGTCACGGCAAAAAAACATCCCAGTTTTCAAGTAGTTTAGCGGCCACGCTAGGTTTGTGTAACATGGTTTGTGATAGAAAAGAAAGTGCCCCCTTCGTAGCGCCTACTCGCGTCACGGCAAAAAAACATCCCAGTTTTCAAGTAGTTTAGCGGCTACGCTAGGTTTGTGTAACATGGTTTGTGATAGAAAAGAAAGTGCCCCCTTCGTAGCGCCTACTCGCGTCACGGCAAAAAAACATCCCAGTTTTCAAGTAGTTTAGCGGCTACGCTAGGTTTGTGTAACATGGTTTGTGATAGAAAAGAAAGTGCCCCCTTCGTAGCGCCTACTCGCGTCACGGCAAAAAAACATCCCAGTTTTCAAGTAGTTTAGCGGCTACGCTAGGTTTGTGTAACATGGTTTGTGATAGAAAAGAAAGTGCCCCCTTCGTATGTATACTAAAGCGCCGTTTACACGCACACTTCAGAACGATCGAATCCCGCGCCACTTCAGGCACTGGTTTGTCTAGCAGGATTGTGTATAATACCTATTATCTTTACTTTAAAAAACAATCTACGTTTTTAAATGGTTTGTCTAACGGGATTGTGTATGTTATCTTTATTTTAAAAAACATCCCAGGATTTGAATGGTTTGTCTCCATTCCAGTACCTACGCGCCTTATTATTTATTCCCTACAATCGTATCTAGGCTCTTGTATCTGGTATCCCTACCAACAAATTAGTATCAAACACTGTCAAACAGTATCAAATGGCGGACACAGGCGGACAATATCTGTTCATGAAGTGTCATTTCATACATTCTTTAAACGGCTGTATCTCCCTCAATTTTGCCGAGCGCGCCTTAATTTCTTTTTTATTCAACTTTTCCACACTTTTCTCATCTAGAAAGTGCATTTTTATTAAATTTCCAAGTGGTGCCCGGATCTGCATTTCACCCGCGGCTTCGACTGGAGAATCCAGTCCCTGGCACCTTAGGGAACGTACCACGTACCCATACTACGTGACCCACTTTTTGCAATTTTTAACTTACCCCCCCTCCGGGTGACTAAAAACCTAAGCCCCCCGCCGCTCATTGTGACCAAGCGTGGAATTTTGAAGACCCCCCCCCCTGAACAGGTCACGTTGTATGGGTAGGTACGTTCCCTTACGTGGCTATATGGCCTTAGTGTAGCATAGTTAGGCCCGGTATACCAGTTGATTATAAGCTCGGCTTGGTTGGAATATCGAGCTTAGCACAGCTTGGGGCATAATCCGTAGTATAGGTCGAAAGCCTAGATGTCACCAATATTAGGTACCTACGTGTATGGTTCATGAATTTAATAGAGGAATGTGATTCTTTTTTCTTTGAAAAATAAATCTACTGTCTATGCTCCCTAATGTCTGTATCGAAATTGCGACATTACGATCGCTATCTTTCAAAAACGACGGCAGTTTATTTTTAGGTTGGTTTAATTTTCGAGTTAATTTTTGATAAAGTTCCCCACTTCAATCAGCATCGTGCCATATGGGAAGTTCCTACACTAATTTTAATTAGTAGGTACCTAAGATCGAGTCATTGCACTATTAACGAAATTATAGTCTGTCAAAAAAGAGTAGAAAATATAAAAACAGGAACTACTAAATTTGTAGACTGGCAACACCAATTTAACTGTCAAATATTTTTTTGAAGTGCAATGACACTGAATGTATAGAACACAGTAAACCACATTTTAAAAAACTTTTTTCTTCATGACATAAATTTGATTAAAGGGTGATTTATAAAGCGATTTGCTTTAATTTAATTTAACATATATTTGAATTTAACAATCGATAGAAAGCAAGAATCACTAATGGTGAGTTTGGTTACACTACTTTTAGATCTGAATGAGTTAAATATATTCAGATCTAAAATTAAAGACATGATCTAAAGCCCAGGCAACGTTAGGTACCTACTTTATCTAGTATTAAATAAATGTGAGCAATATCTAAACTGTGCTTTATATTTATTACAATAGATATTCTTCATTATGTTAATACAAAATTGCAAAAGTATAATAATAATATACCGATATACAATTCTAATTTTGAAATCGGCAGGTATCTATACCGCAATGAAAACATATTTTTTCCACTATTATGCCTTTTTAATTTTTTATAAAAATGTAGGTTACACGGCTTTACTTTAACACCATGAATGATGTGTTTAGTATTGCCATTTGATCAACAGTGGCGCCCTCATATATTTTCTACTCTTATTTGACAAACTGTAACCGCTGAAAACAAAGTGTTCTATAGTTGAAACTTTTAAAATCCTTTATCAGACTATTTTTGATTGGTTATTAATTAATAACATCGTCATTCCTCATCACTCGATGAATGTAATGGTCTATACTCGTAAAATTAGGCAAATTTCGTAAATTGCGGTGGGAAGTATTCAAATATTATTTACTTAAATGTCAGATCTAGCTATCGCCTCGGCGTCTAAAACAGGAACTATTCTGCGGCTTTGCAAAGCTTGAGCAGCAAATTTAATATTTATTTATTTATTGACGCCCTATTGGGCTTTTACATATAAAATACAAATTTCATTTGTAACAACAGTATAACACAAATAAAAAAGATTACCAAATATACAAATAAAGCATAAACTCAATGTAAAATAATAGGAATACATATAATGCTAATTCCACATCGATGACTTTAGAGAACTCGTATGTATAACAATTCATATACCTACGAGCAACGAAAACATTAAAAATAATCAAAACACATTAATTTTTACCTTATTACTCGTTATATGCTTTTGAAATAAGAACAATAAACAAAATAAAATTGAAATAAAATAAAATGATTTCTCATTCATTATTTACATCTAAAAAGTGGTGGACTAATTTGGCTTTAAATGAATCGAAATTTAAATTAAAAATGTCAGCGATATCAGTTAGTTCATTGCCCAAACTGTGTATTCTTTCCATCACAGAATTCGTAGCGAAGTTATTGTTGTAAAACAAAATATTTCGTCTAGTATATTTTGGAGGTATATGTAAGGATAACAAGTTTATAGCGTCAGGGCAGTCCAACCTTGAATGAACAATTTTATACAATAAAAGGAGATCAAATATTTTTCGCCTTTCAGATAATTTCGATAAGTAATGCGTTTAATTGACATAATTGATTTCAATAATAGGAATACCAATTTTGAAATTAATAAAACGTAAAAAATTATTTAGAATTTTTTCAATTTGTAAACAATAAGAGTTGAAATGAGGACACCAAATACTTGAATTGTATTCAACCTGACTTCTAACCAAAGAAGTGTATAGTAATTAAAGATAACAGATGATAGATTACTTAATTGGAGATAACTATGAAGAACTAATAAATATTTTAAATAATGAGCTAAACAATGTATCAAGATGGCTAAAAATTAATAAGCTTAAATTAAATAAAAAAAAAAAAACAAAATGTATGGTGAACGGATACAAGAAGACATCCAGTGAAAGCAAAATTAAAATTGATGGTGAAATTATTGAAAATGTTACTGAAATGAAATATTTAGGAGTTATATTAGACTCCAAACCTTTGTTTCTATTATCTGTGCTCCAAACTAACATTCAACAAGCATAATGAATATACACAAAAGAAAATTGGGAAAAAATATCTTTTTTGGGAAGAATTCGGCCAAAACTATCTAGTAAAACTGCAATCACTATCTACAATTCGATTATTGCTCCACATTTTAACTATTGCTCAACTATCCTTTTCCTATGTAACGAACGAGAACAAAATAAGTTTCAAATTCTCCAAAACAGGGCAATGAGAATAATATTACGGCGGAATAGATTTTCAAAAGTAAACAAAATGTTAAAGGAACTGAATTGGCTCACCGTGAAACAGATGCTGACCTTGAATACGATGATATTTATACATAAAATAATTAACAACATTTTACCAAAATACTTTTCAAATAAAATTGTATTCAACAAGGACATTCACAGACATAACACAAGAACATGCAAAGAAATCAGGCTTCAAAAAAAGGATAAGGCGAATACGCAGAACAGTTTGCTGTACAAGGGGATGAAGTTGTATAACAAGCTACCAGAGACTGAAGTCCACACCAATTGGTAAGTTCAAGACGTATTGTAGGAGCTACATAAAATTTAGTTTGCAATATGAAATATTATAATTAATTAGAAATTTGTAAACTTAAATGTACAAATTACTAAAATAAAATTAATAAAAGTCTTTAGCGATTCTGAGGATAAATCCAAGCATTTGTAATCCCTTACTGGTAATGCTAATAATGTGATTCAAGAAGCTTAATTTGGAGTCAAAGATAACGCCAAGGTCGTTGAATTCAAAGACTCTTTTTAGAGTGGCATTGTTAATTGTATAGTCGAATAGTAAAGGGGTTTTAGATCGATGAAAACTGATCGTTTGGCATTTGTTGATATTAAGATATAATTTGTTTGCGATGCACCATTCATAAAGTTTATTTAAGTTCATTTGTAGAGTTAAACAATCAGAAGAATTTTCAATCGATTTAAACATCTTTAGATCGTCGGCAAATAGAAGAAAGTGAATATTATCGAAAATTAATGAAATGTCGTTAATAAATAGTAGGAAAAGAATTGGTCCTAGGTGGGAACCTTGGGGGACCCCACTTAAGGCAAAAAAAGTGTATGAGGTTGTGGAGTTAATTTTTACAGAGAGTTTTCTATATGATAAGTAGGTAGCTTCTAAGCCATTCGAGAAAGTTGCCGCTTATTCCCAAGTGTTCTAATATCAAAGGCTTTGCTAAAATCAGTATAAATAGTGTCAACTTGACGACCCTTGGAAAGTGCATTAGAAATAAAATTTTCGTTAAGCAATAAGTTAGATGACGTAGATCTGCCTGGCATGAAACCATATTGAAATATTTATATAAGCGGTTTAATTTGATGCATGATTTTACTTAATATAATCTTTTCAAAAAGTTTAGGTAGAAAGTTTAAACATTAAGAACGCTTAAGCGAGGAATGTCGTAGCAAGGATATAGGTACTGACTGGCTGTACCGGACTGGCTGATATAGGTACCGGACCTTAATTACATAGCATAGACAGTATGTTTTCTCTGCAACTATGCCAAATTCGCACTGACATTACGAATAGGTAGCCACGTACGGTGCCACTGTCATATTATGTAAATATCTTTTTATTGTCAGCTAGCAATGTCATGTCTTGACTTTTCTTCCGATTACCTAGTAAAAATGATTATTTAAGATCCATAGTTTTTCCTGAAGTCTCGAAAACTCGGTAATGTACCTACCCAGTAGAAAGCTGATACCACTTTCAAAATATATTTTGTTGTAGCTCTACACACTTAACTTTGCAGCCGTCCAAAGGAGGATCTATTGGAATTTAAGTAATTCATAGCTTTTTAGATAGGAACCTACACTTAAATACGAATCTACCATATCAAAGTTAAGGATGGGTCGTTTCAAAAAATTCGAACAATTCATCAAATAATTGAAGTTAATTTTCACGTTCTGCGTAAGTTCTATTCAAGTTCTGTATAATTATAGGCCAGTTGCTTCATAAAACTAAAATAATCCCAAACTTACATAGAACTTTCAAAGAACGTGAAAATTGTCTTCAAATATTTGATGAATTGTTCAAATTTTTTGAAATAACCCATCATAAGTGTGCCAATGGTCAATC
Organism: Limnephilus marmoratus; assembly: GCA_917880885.1. Classification (NCBI taxonomy): domain Eukaryota; kingdom Metazoa; phylum Arthropoda; class Insecta; order Trichoptera; family Limnephilidae; genus Limnephilus; species Limnephilus marmoratus. The sequence continues at coordinate 20,810,268 of OU862924.1, read as the reverse complement.
TGTAGCAACGATGTTGTCATCGTGATGATCCACTATTCCTTTGCTGGATGAAGGTCTTCGCAGTTATCCCAAATTCAGGGCTGTAGACAGTTAGCGAGAGGAAGGAGAAAGGAAAAAGGTGGGTTGGAAAGCATCTGGCTTTTTATATTCGGTCACTAAACAAATCTAAATCCATTTCAAGCACCATTTCGTTTCTGAATAGTTGTAACAAGATACTGAGAATAGGTATCTATATTCCACTGAAAAGCCATACAGTGGCATAGCAGGGGTGCCCGGGTTCATGGGGTGAGGTTTTTCTAGTTCTTGGCGGCGAATGCCGTTCGCCTTTTTTCTTCGTTGCCCGATCGCGAGAGACTAGTTGACGGAGAACTAACCCATACCTCTCCAGCCGGACTCTCTCTATCCATCGCCTTTCGCCGCAGTGAAAAGGAATGGATTTATACGTCCATCCTTCCTGGACACGTCAGTGATGACACATTGACCTTCAGATTCCTACCCACCCCTCATATCTTTACTTTCCCAGAACATCCTTTCCTTCCTTTCCCTAAGGACACTCCACAAGTATCTACCTACACCCAAAGATTACATAGGCACTGAGTGTTTTTTTTCCTCAGGGCCTCTTTACAATCCCACACAATCTCAACCAATAGGAGCCTTGAAAAGTAAGCTCATAATCAAAGCGGCCAATGCGGTAAGGTTTCATTCTATCTCATTCTGTCGCAGGCTAAATCCATGTATGTGTTTGTCACTTTTTAGCATCACTTTCGATTCATCCGAGATTCAAATAACAAAGATGCGAAAGAAGTTTCACTTCAAAAATTACAAGTGTGCAGTCCACACGAGGTAGAAGTGAAACCTTCAGAAAACTAAAGTAGATAGGAATGGGAAGGCTACGAAGCACCGCAGAAAGAGGAGACTGATTATTCTCTCGCGGGTTTGTCTCTTATCGATAATGACTGTTTAATGACCTTCAAAGCATTGCAAGGAATGGCGCCAGCCTATATATCGGAATCGGAACTATGTGTCCGACAAAACTCAAGCGAGAGACAGTTTACTCTAAGGTCAGCAGATCTAGATGTTACTAATCGTTTAATCGAACTTTCTAGGTCAAATCGAGCTGTTTACTATGATCGCTCTTTTCGTGTAACTGGCCCTTTCATTTGGAATAAATTTCCCCCAGCTCCAGCTCTTACTAATATCCAGAATTTGGCTGAATTCAAACGGGCTTTAAAAACAAAATTATTTAAAAAATCATACCTTCATGAATCCTAACATCTTTTTAATACACGTAATAAGCCATGTTCTCAAGTTTCCGGTAATTGTTTGGTTTCGGTTTCCTCCTAATTGTACTTTTATGTTTAATATCCGAATTTAATGTCGAATTTATTGTAAGAAGTTGGAATATTATATTTTAGTTTAAAAGTTGTTGTTTTGTCCTGAGCTATAATAACACCGATATTGTCTATTATTTTTGTCCTGTGTGTGCCATAATAGCACTGTTTTTGTTAATCTTTGTTCTCTTGTCATTGATTTGTAAATACTGTATATTCTTTATTTCATATTATTTTACCAAAATCTTGTAATGGACTCGTATGGAGCACTGTAGGATTATTCTAAATTTATTATAGTTAAGCGCATTTGAAGTGAAATGACACAAAACTGTGCTAAATAAATATTATGTTATTATTATATTATTTATTTAACAACCGCACGAAAAATTGGTGGTTTGGTCGGATTCTTGCCTACACACGATCGGACTTATTGCAGAATGGGTGGAAGTTGGAAGTGATCTTGTCCCAACGGCCCGGTAGAGGAATAATAATCATTCGTCTGGCAGTTTTGCCTACAAACGATCCGATTTACAGAGACTCTGCATGCAGTCCTGCAAGCAGTCTCTAATACTACAAGATTTTCAAAATAAAATACAAAGGACGGATTTAACCCAAATAATTTTGGTTTGTGTACCGCCTTCTGCTAGGGTGAATTCGACCGTATGTTCGTACAATTATATTTGTTTATACACTTTCTTCACTTAGGTACATCGTTAAGATTCCCACATTATTTTTTTTCTTCTTCTTTTCTTTGATACGGTAAATTCGACAGTAGGTCCGTCCAATACACGGGTCGCGAGTCGCAATTTGTATACACTGCTTCTTTACTTACGTCGTTAAGATTCTGAATTTGTATTAGAGTATATTGTCGTCAAAAACATTGTTTATAGTTGGAATTCATCATACACCTACCAACTGACAATATTTAGTTTGTCTTTTTTTACATCAGCTATTTTGTTTTGTTTTAAAATATTACATTTACCTTTAATTTAATCAATCTCCGGACAATAGATAAAGTTTTATATAAATCTTCGGTATATATTTACAACAGTTCAAATTTGTGAAAACATTATTTCTCTTTTTAGTGTGTTATGTAATTATTGGTGCATTTTTTACGTAGATGAACAACAAAACTAATTGTCTGAACACCGCACTTTCAAATGGGCAAAAAAATCATAATCGCTGGGGGGCCTGTAGCTAAAATCTCATGACTGACTACTAGCATGTAGGTGGCCGAAAATTAGATTTTGAATGGACGACCACTTGCAAAAACACCATTTTTTATTAAAAATATTATTGTAATTATTATGAATCATGCACGGGGCATGGGGATGAGGGTAACCTTGCGGCTACTCTTGCTAAGACGCTTATGGATGTCGATAAGTTATGCCCAACCACCAAACAAGAAAGGTATATCACAATTAAGTGGTACTCACGGTTGTTGTGTCTTCTGGCTTGGTGACAGTCATAGATGTCCATAAGCGCTCGAGATTGTTCTATTTGATTATTAGAACTACGGTAAAAGTTTGAGTCACGAGTTCACACAAAGTATACGATAGAATACGGTAGGATTTAAACTTTATGTAACGATATGATGAATTAACACTTCGGCGTACAGCGAAATGTCACGATACGAACGGTGGTTAGCAACGGACTGACTTACTGACGATAAAGCGCTTGTCACTTGTTTACCGTGTAGTTAGGCACCCTTATTGTGCGGAATTCCAAAGTCTGGATTCCTCCAATCTCGTATGACAATCAGAGCATAAAACGAATGAAATCCATAAGCGTTATGAAAATATTATGTTTATGTTTTTTAAAAAAGCTTTAAAAATTATAAACCTAAATTCATTTTTCTTCAACAAATCTGTGTTTTTCTAAACCTCCTTTCCAAAATAAACTCAATGATTTTTGGTAAAACGGCCGACTACCTACTACCTACTACATTCACCCTAGATACGTACCTACTATATACCCCAGTTAAACCATGGAAAATTTTCACCTGTGGCGCTTTTCCGTCTCTATACAAGAATTATAACTAATTTTCCACTTCCATCACGCTTGTCATGCTTGGAATGTCGTAGTTCCATAGGTTTTTATGAAGATATTTAGATACACATTAAAAAATATGTTTTAAAAAATTTAATTTTCATATGATGTTTCCAATTGCAAACAAATAAATCATTGTGTAGTACACAATCTGAAGGACTTCTCTGTAAATGTCAAGGGCCCCTGGGCGAGTCCGGGTCTGGCTACACTTACGAATAAAAATTACAAGAAAAGAAATGGCACCTTAGAGTAAGAGAACCTAATACACTTACAACATTTCGCACCGTGATGTCTATTGTATATTGTTACTCTAAAGTAGTTACCAACACGTTGTAGATCAAATAGTAGGTAGGTACCTACTACCTAAGGTTTAGAGTTTTGCTGTGCTCGTCTATCGTTTGTTTTCTTTATTTTCCTGTCACTAATTACCACCTCCTCTCGTTCCGATCAATATCCTCTCCAAGTGATCGCTCCTCATCCCCGCACCAATTCATCACTGCTGGGGTAGGTTTTTCTTCGCCCTATCTACCCCGTAGCTACCAGCCAGTGGAGGAGTACCTACCCTCTAGTATAGGACGCTACTGGCCGCGAGAGACTGTTTGAATAATCGTTTCCAACTGATTAATGAACCTTCCCCTCATTCCATTTAACCCCTTCCCCTACCCTTGCCGATTCTCAAACTCCCGTCAGTAGGTTCCTACAGGGGAATCAAAGAGTAAGGCGCTTAATGCAAATCTATTTGTATCCTCACACATTAATAATATATAATAATAATAATGTTTATTCCGTTATGTGGGGAGAATAGTGCAATCCCACACATTCCATAAGGGTTATAATACATATACAGAATATTTTAAAGAGAAAAAAAAAGAAAAGCAGGTGAATATGATTATACATGAAATAAAGGTAATAATAAAAGAAAATAATAAAAATAGTAATAATTGGCTTTTAGGATCCTGTGACCACATTAGAAGCCAGTATTTTTCTCCAGTGTGTATCAATGCTGGATGATGGACTGAGGCGTGCTTCCATGACGAGGATATTTCCACAGATCATTTCCCTCATTCCTGCCACCCTGGATCTACTAAGGGCGGCATAGCCGGGAACTCGCCCTTCCGTGAACATCTGGGAAGCGCTGCAATATCTGGGGAGACCAAACATTATGCGAAAGGCGTTGTTGTACTGAAACCGGAGTCTTTCTATACTACTCTTTTTGTAGTTTGCCCAGAGTTCGCACGTATACAGCGTTGCGCAGAAGGAAAGGAAGAGCGTCCGTTTTACAACGGTAGGTACCTACTGCAAAGGTGGAATCTTCTGCTGAGCATGTTAGCTTTTACGCTGAGAGCTCTTCTTTGCCTATCGATGTCATCATCGTCCATCAAATTACTGGTGATTATGTGTCCAAGGTATTTAGTTCCTTCCTTGATCATACATACCTTCCGTAGACCAAAGATAGGATTTACTTGAACGTAAAAATGTGAACAGTAGACTTCACGACCAATTGACGCTTTTATAATTACGTGACGATTCACGGTTACCTTACCGTGACGGCAAAAAGGCAATGAACACACTCGTACGTTCCTTATCGCTATAATGCTGCAGCTCTTTCAAAATATGAGATATGTAGGTCTGTTTCCTCCAAAGGAAAAAAGTGATAATTTTCTTGCATCTCTCTCACACACCGCACCGTGACGTCTCCATAGACTACTACAATTTTAAAAGTATGGATTACAAGGATATTATTGAAGTGTGAGTGAATTCAAACAATTAAAAACGTCAAATGTTAATGCGCTGATGGTTTTGCTTTTGTTCTTAAACTTAAAATGCTGCAGTTCTTTCGTACACACTAAATAACAACAATCCAAAATGAGACAAACGGTGAACGTATGTCTGCACCCCCGCAAAGGAAACATAAAAAACGTTATCATATGTATATCTAAAGAAAATGAAACGCAAGGAAAAAGTAGTACCTACCTACTTTGGACGAAACAGTCACACGTATTTTGTGTCTCACTGTTTTTTAATGTGTAAGAAAGAGCCGCAACATTATAACGATAAGGAACGTATGTTTATTGCTTTTGTACCGTAACCGTGAATCGTCACGGTAGTTATAAAAGCGCAACAGAAATTTCCCCCTGAAATCATAATGGTTAGATCAAAATAAAAATAAATCTAATTCGAGATCAAAATTGTAAAATGAAAAAGGAAAACGTTAAAATATCGAGTTACCTTTACTGTTTGTTTAAAACAGAGGTTACCAAACTTATTTTTCTCGTTTCTTTCAAAATTTTACTGATTTCGGTGGACCCCCTTTCCCTTTCGTTCTACCACATTCCCAAAACTCGTCAAAAAATGTGAAGATTAAATCCAACGATGGAAATTTGCGTCGCGGCTGAGTTCCTACCGTAAATTCGGAGTGGTATAAATAAAAAAGAAAAATAGTGTATTTTCTTGTGTTCTATTTATTAAAATAATGTGACAACAGACTTAGGGGGGAAATTCATGTAGATGACTAAAAAAAAAGGTTTTAATTTTTTTTATTATTTCATAAATTGTTAGTACCTATAACTATTTAAGAATATGTTCCCAAATTTTTAATTAAAAATTTTAGTGACCGACCGATGATTCGGTTTCGGTTTCGACAAGTTTCGGCAAAAAAATCTAGTTTCAGCAGAAAATCTGCCGAACCTTCGGCCGCACCGAAACTCTGCGTTCGTGAATTATCGCGTCGTTCGGCTGACTTCAGGTGAGGTCGTGGCTCGTGTGTCACCCGCCATCATCAGCTGAGCTAACGTATCGTTTTTTAATGCATTTCATTTTACACGAGTAATAAGAATGTTGTGATTAAAAAAATAAAAAAAATGTAGGTACCTATATTTAAAAAAAAAACTCAAAATGAGGTCCTTCCTTTATAATGTAGGTACCTAAGTGTTGATTATTGACAAATTTTTGTTCCAAGAAGTAGTTAACATGTTTTTTTTAATATATATTTTTTTGTTTTGTAGAAGTATCTAATATAAAAAAAAACATATATTTTTTCACATACCTACTTTAATTATAGTTTTTTATTTATTTTATTCAACACGTGTTTACTGTCTGTATAGGTAAGTGTAAAAAAAATGCCAATTTTCAGAAAAAAAAATTATTAAATAGATTAATAAAATGACCTCAAAGTTTCAATAAGTTTATACACATTTCTTCCAGGCAAAAAAAAATCATGAACATCATTAAAAAAACCTAGTCCCGTATTTCCCACCTTAATAGAATTAATTATCGAATACGCAAGTTTTTACAAGTAACAGTCGCTGACCTTCTTAAAATACACTACTCAAAAAAATGAAGGGAGGTTTTAAAAAAAGGAAATTGTATCTAAATTTTAAGGTACTATCTGATCCATAAGCCGGCCTAACTGAAAAAAAAATTCCCCTATTTTTTTTTTAGTGGTGTATTATCTGCCTACATTGATAGGTAAAGCCAAGCCAACATTTTTGTTCTTAAATATCGAAACCAGATAAATTTTCGTGGACCCCCACGTACCTACAACTTGTGGACCCCCATTTTTTTATCACGCCATCGTAGACCCCCGTCGAGTCTCCCGTGGACCCCTGGGGATCCACATGGACCACTTTGGGAATCACTGGTTTAGAAAATTGGGTTTGTTTAAAACGGTCTGTCACACCCGAATGTAACACGAAGAATCAAATTTAAATACGAAGTGAGTAACTTTGTGTCATCATAAAACAAAAAAAAAATGTTGGTACCAAACATAAATTTCTTGAATATTATGTCAGGCAGAACGATTCAGTACCCGAACCATAAAATAATAAAAGGTTGGGTGTTCCTACTCATTTGTCACAAATTGATTAATATTATTTTAGTGTAATACCTGGTACCTACTTAGGTACTTTAAAAAAAAGACTTGAAGCCAAGGGTAATACCGGTCAAGTCCACATTCGGCCCACCGGGAACCCCCGGTAGCAGTAAGTACCTACCGCCATGGAGCCATGAAGAACCCGGAGGAGTTTAACACCCTTAAATAATCAACAGCCCACGTCATCGGGAACGATAAATAATGTTCCGAGGGTGTCTAGATCCCGTTTATTTTAATGGATAGGAAACCAATGCGTTCCATCGGCTATTTCAAAGCAATACCTACCAATGTTGGAAATTCACTTAGGGTAAATGGAATCAACCACAAACCGCAGTAATGGGTAATGTCAATATCTTGAGGAGTGACACTAATAAGAGTAATAAGTAATAAGAATACTTAATTGATAATCCTATAAGAAACCGCATCGCATGTCATCGAAATCAGGTAAAAACCTTCATAATATCATGCCTGGTAGGTTCCGATCAAGTAAAAATCAAGTAAATCAAAATATTCTGCCGTTTTGTCTGAGGGGTAATGCACAGATTACCTATGACCTATGACATGCGCCTTACATAGGGTTGCCATCCGTCCGGGTTTCCCCGGATTTGTCCTAGTTTAGAGGGCGTCCGGGGAGCGTCCGGGCGGGGTTTCATTTGATGTCCGGGTTTAAAAAAAAAATTTAAAGTCTTATAATTTAAGGTCAAACGTATACGTTTGCCCTGAGGAAGGAACGGTCGTTCTGAAACCGGTCGGCTTTAAACAAATATAAAAGTGGTTCAAACAAAGTAACATTGTTTCATTTATCTTTAATTAAAATTAAATTCAATTTCCAAGAATACAGCTGCATTGATTTTTACAAATTCCTTTTCAAAAGGGAAGATATTCTAAAAGCTATCGGAAAGAGTGATAAATACAAAAAAAAACTGAACAGTAAAAAAGGCGAGAGGCTGAGGAAAAAGCTTTAATAGCTAGATAATCAAATAATGTACTTTTGAGCGCAATAATTTCTTTTCATTTTTGAAGTTAAAGTTGATTGTTTTTATTACGTAAAAGAAATTTACAATATGGCTGTTGATTAAAACTTTAAAGTGATATAAACGAGTATAATTTTTGGTTATTTTATGCTTAAAAAAATTAATTAACATTACAGTAAGTCTAAACTTTAAAAATGTTCAGTTTTGTTGCTTTTAAGATTTAAGAAGAGTGAATTTAGTTCATATTATGTTAAGAGATAAATGAAAATAAATAAAAAGGTAATTTATGATATTTTCAACTGTTTTTTATTATACTGACTATGTTTAAAAAAACCTGTTGACATGTCCGGGTTCTGGGCTCTAAAATCCGGGGTTTTCACACGTCTTGTCCTGGTTGCCAAATTTAAGATATGGCAACCCTAGCCTTACAACAACAAACAGGCATTTCTAATTATTAAATTTACGCCAAAAATGTTTAAAAAATTATGTAAGGCAAATGCACTGCGAAGTAACTAAAATCGTGTATTTTTGGGGTGTAAATTTGATCGTCTAGAAATATAATAGATCCTTTTTATTAAATACTGCGAGTAGAGCACATCTTGGCCGAATAGAGTCTGAGAACTAAATTATAATTCGTTAGTTATAGGAATGATACTTTATTTTTTTCCAGGTTCAAACCTAAAAAGAAATAAAGTATCAGGTCTATAAAAATGCTTTAAAGTGCGATTATTACGCTCGGAATGCTTTATAATATTATTTGTACCTTAACTTCACCAAATAAAATAAAACATGCATTTTGGCGATGGTTTTTTGCTGAAATCAAAACAGGGCGTTGAAGCGGGTATTTTAACCTTATCAGTATCATCATATGCTACGTTTGGTAACTGGGTAGAGGATAGAGGTGCCCGGGTTCATGGGGTGAAGTTTGGTTAGATCTTGGTGGCGAAGGCGTTGGCCCACCTTGTGCATGGCGGGTCAGAAGGAGAACTAATCTAGAACACTCCAGCCGGACACTCTCGACCCATCGCCTTGCATCGAATTGGGAGGGATGGATTCATACGTCCGCCACTCTTGGAAACATCGACCCCCAGATTCTTACCGACCGGACCCCTCATACTTTTCCTTCTCAGAACTTTTTCTCATTTCTTTCCCTCAGAAGACCCTCCACGCAGCATTCCCAAAAAGGATAAAGGCACTGATTTTTCAAGTAAAACTTCTTTACGCACGCTTGACTTGGGGAGTAAGCTGGTGAATGTGTGACGAGAGCGTTATGAAAAGTGTGATCGGGCGAGGCGAACGGTTGGGCGATGTGAACGGAAGTTGAGAGGAAGATATAAGTAAGTGAAGTTTTACTTCAGTCGTGTGGTCTAAAGCACACTCGTTTTTTTCCCTCATGACCTCTTGTGTAGCTCAGGAGCTATTGTAAAAAAGGCGTGCGTGACTTGGCCCGATTCTACTTCCGTAAATCGAGTTTCTAACATAAAAAAATTCATTGATCTATGTGCAATAGGTATGATACCCGCGCTGATGCACTGACAATACCTATAAATTTTCAATTTTAACATCTGGTTTCCGGACATTTTTACATTTGGGCAAAGGGTTTCCGCAACCCTTGGAAACCCGTTGGAAGACGAAAAGCAGCACAAAAAATCACAAGTCACTACTGGTTATATGGTTGTTTCTAAACGTTCTCACGTCTCGCTATCACCGTGTGAAATATTGCTGACTATGGCTGATTCAAAGCATATTATTGAAATATCAAAGAAAAAGGAGTGCATAAAGCAGGCGGGCTTGGATTTATCCTTTTACAGCTATATTATACTCGTAGATATCAAAATTACTAAAGGCGTCCAACTTTGTTCAGTATTTTATGCATTTATGTTTTGGCAAAGGGACAATAGCTTTACTGCAAATACTTATAGATATTTGCGAGTCCCAGAATCTTTAGTGCAAGTTGCCAGGAATTAAGTACTTGCTTATTACTTTATTACCTACTCTGTATATTGGTTGGCAAACTCAAGTCGAAAGTTAATGCACTTTTCGAACCGGATTATTAATCAAACAGTGAGCAGTGATGACCGCATTATAACGAGGCAGGGTCGGCCGATGATGTCTGGTAAGCAAGTACCAACCTACGCCTTATTATCCATTCTTCTCGAGGCATATGACTGGTAAAATCAAGTAGATTGTTTTGCTAAAGAGATGATTCGAAAGGTCAGACCGATGTAAACAGGATGATTAGCTGGTTTGAACATCTAGTCAGGATTGCCGGAGAAAGGACAATAGTGATGTCCTCTAACCTTCCCAACAGAATACTCCTGAACTGGAGACCAGGACTATAATATAATATAGTATGTACGCATCTTCTGTGCTTGGTTTCATAATCGTTCGTAGAATCCTTGAATACGCATCACAAGTGTGGAACCCAGGCTACGCAGTATACACAAATAGAATTGAAAGTAAAATTGAAAGGTACCTTAAATTCTGCTCTTTTCGATTTCATGTTAGTAATGAAGACTCTGCAAAGTTCTTCAAAATACAGACGTTAACTTGCCGAAAAAATATAGCAGATTCGGTAATGTTATTTAAAATTACACATAACTTAATCGATAGTCTTGATCTTCTTCGACGCCTATCATTCCATATTCCAAATCGCAACAGCAGACAGTCGCTTACTTTTAATCTCCCTCTTTGCAAGACCAACTCCAAACAGAACTCATTATTTATCTACAGATCCACATATTCATTTAACTTAAATTATTACCACATTGACATTTTGAACTCGACTTTACGTTATATAAAACTAAAACTCACGAAGCAACATTACTCAAATTGAAAGCTCAATCCCTTTATATTCCCGTTGTTTGCCTCTTAATCTTAATCCTATGTCCTTCTCCCCCCTCCCCTTTCATATATTGTAACTAAAAAATAAATTATTTAAGAAAACACCCTTACAATGTCACACCTTATCATTCACTATCATCAGAGGAAAGTTCATAATTGGCGTATCTAATTAACTATATTATTATTGTATTATTGGGTAATCTCTGATTTGCTGTCAACTTTCCCAAAAATAAATAAAATAACAATAACAATAACAATCATCAGTCTCTATTAATTCTCTATTTGACTCAACTTCCAAACTTTTGCTGAAACGAACAGATTTTCGCCTTTAAATTACAAAGATATACTAATATACGAGATATACAAACGGACATCATCGCCAATCGTCCTCTTGCTTCTTACGTGTTTCGTTTGAAAACGAAAAATGCAGAAGATACCAGAACCATGATTTCATGCTCGACGGTCTCCGCAGTCGTTTTTACTCCTGGAGCTCTAGGGGCTAAGACACAGTCAAGCTAGGCTCTCAGAAGCCGGGCGTGCTCTACAGGATCCGCGGATACTACTGCTGATCCTGTGCAGATCGCAAAGTGCCCCGCTGTTGAATTTGGCAGCAACCTCTGGTCTGGAACCCCACAATACCTGAAAAAACTCTTGACTGTTTGAAAATCGTGCGATTGATAGATTTGATAGATTCCCCTCTCTTAACAAGCTGATTGCAATCTTTAAAACACAGGCGTCAGTACAAGTAGGTATGATATCCTTGTTCTACCGGTATTACAATGGAAGATACTTCGGCGAACTGGCGTCATTGATTCCTTCGGCACCGGTGCGTTATCGGGAAACACATCGTACGCACGCGCAACACATTATATACGCTCACAGTTGACATTTGTTACATAATGACGGGTCGCTTCTTCTTGAGTTCAACAGCTCGGCTGTGGAAAGATTTGACGGCCTATGTGTTTCCTCCCTTCTGTAACATGGGTCTCTTCAAGACCATTTTCACTCCTTCCTAGCCTTAAAGAGACCCATGTTACAAGAGTACCTATGTAAAATTGTCCTTGTACGGAGATAATGTTAAAAAAAGCACTATGTTTTTCTTGGGTAAGGCTCTCGACTAGCATTCCAGAGGTCGCAGGTTCAAATTGCGGGGTAGGCACGCAAATAAATTCCATTTTGATTGGTTTGTGTTATTTCACTAATAATTAATTAAAAATAATACCCAGAGTGAAAAATACTCTACGGATCGCCGTGGTACAAGACCACCATTCAGAATAGAAACGACGCTTGGAATGGCTTTAGCCGTGTTTGGTAACCGGATCTGAATAGCCGGATACTTCCCCATCAACACCCTCACAACATACCCCAATTGGGCATACCAATTGTCTCACTGGCTCTGGTCGGAAGCAGTTGGAATTCTTGTGCGATATCACAAAAAAGTACAGTCTCGCTGGGACTAGTAGATACGTATTAAGGCTCTGCAACCGGGCCCGAAAAGAAGAAGATGGAGAGATACGAAATTACGAATGTTAGAGGAGAGCGCTAACATTTACGGCGACAAAATCGATGCGAAAATGTTTAATAAAACACGACCCGTTTAAAATAGACCAAAAATCTCGCGGGCATTATCTTAAACAGCATTTAAAGAAACACTGTGAATTTTTTCATACATATAACTTGTTAAATAACTGAAACAAACGTGTTAATAATAATTTTTGGAGCATACTTTGCGATTTTTTTCTATCGAGGGAATTTTATATAATTTGCGTTTCGGCGCGGGCAAAGTCTAGATATTATCTTCAAGAATAACATATATTTTTTTGAGCTTTAAAACTTACCCAGCCTTACTAAAAAACCCACTGAAAATTTTATTCAATTGACAAACGGCCGCGGATGTGAAAACATTACTAATTAAAAAATTGTTCATGGAAAAAAATACACTTGGTTTACACAGTCTGAGAGGGTAGTTTATCTCTGTTTTAGTAATGATGTTTTAACGAAATTTGGATTTTTTCCAAAGTATTTTGAATGTTGTATATATTTCTTATTTTTGAAGGTGTCGTAAAAACAAATACCATTTATGAAAACTAGATTAAATTTCCTTTTAGATTTGTGTAATTGAAATACGCTTTAGTTTTAAAAAACTGCCGTATATTAAGATTCAAACGCGAAAAAAAATGGAATTTTTATTTTACCAAAACATATTTGATGAAAGTGTACAGAAATTTATAAAAAAAACAAAATTTAAAAAATACAGACCTTTTATATAATGAATTTGGAACGAAACTGTCATCTCACTTTTTCCTCGTGCATACAATAAAAAAGTAATAAAAATTTTCAAAGTTTTTTTATTGCCAAAAAACTAACCTAAAAAATGATACTGACTTTTATAACAGATTTCTTGCATCTCTAAAGACGTTAATTTCTTTGATACGTTTAGGAACACATGTATTAGATATTAATATTTAAAAAAAAACACCACTTTTATGAAATTCTCATAAAATAAAAACCTTTAAATGTAAATTTGAATTTTCATGTTTTATATAAAATACTTTTTGACATTTTAATTTTCAAAGTATGATTATTTTTATTATAACTTGACTAAAACTTATTAAAAACCACAAAAACTCGGTAAATATATCAATTATACGAATATAATGGTGAATTTCGCGCTTTCAGCCCGAACGACGAATGCGCAGGCGCCCGCGCCGCCACCTGGCGGTTATGAAGGAAAACACACAATTTAGTACTTACACTATGAAAAATTACATTTTGCCAGACTTATAAAATACATTTTAAGAACAAACCTTATTAGTTATTAGTAATGTTATCGTGTTTTAGTGTATTTTTGTTTTATTCATGTTGCTACAGCAACGCGGGTTATCGGGCGTGCTGTGGTTTTTTTTTAGTAAGGCTGACCGTGTTTAAGGGAAATATGTAATAAATCGGTACAACGGGCCCTTAAGTCGGTCTACTAAATTGAGCTTAGACAATAAAGAGAAAATAAAATTCTCACCATGAGAAAATCAATTTATCATAATAATATTATGTAATTGTGGAGCTCATCGTTTTATTCAAGTTATCGAGATCCGATCGGATCTGCCCTCCAAAGAAGTTAAGAGTACTTCAAATCCATATTTGGTTTATTAATTACGACCTTTTCTTCGCTGTACCAGTTGATAAATACGGTCAGCGAGAGTTACCTGCAAGGAAGGCAACGCACCTTATACTCGTAGCAAGGCAGTAGGTGCGTTATACCTTACACCAGGCGCACAGTCCGAGAGAGATCACTCCGACAACCGGCAATAAAGTGACCACTGTTTGCACTGCATCTCGTGTTTGCGGATGCACTTAGCGCGTCTGGCCGGTGCAATGCTCCTGCGTTCCTGATGCACCGAGGATGCGGCAGGGCAGAAGGGTTGCCACGTTAATAACCTGATCATATAATGCGCTATACTTAAACCTACCTGCTTTATCTAAGTATTTATAGGTACCTATCTATAGATCCTAGGTGCAAGCTTGGCACTAGGGCGGCCGAAGAAAGGGGCGGTCGTTGTGCTAATAAAAATGGAACAAATTACCAAATTAAGAAGTGATCTAGTAGGACTCCAGATACTAATATCTACAGCCTGTATGTCGGACGAATATCTACAGCTCATATTTTGAACTAACATCTACGAACTTCAGAGTGTTGACTAATATCTACAGAGCGTAGGTTGAACTAATATCTACAGAGCGTAGGTTGGACTAATCAGCTAAATGTGTCCAATATTCCGATATTAGGGATTTTTAAATACATACTTACATAAATTAAGATTTTTAAACTGCATACGCAATATTACGTTATTCCAATATGCTATACATAATTGCAAATCCAACCTCTGCCAGTGCTGTAGATATTCGTCAACATTTTGGTTCTCATAGATATTAGTCAGCAATTTGTGCTGTAGATATTCGTCAACACTTTGGTTCTCAAAGATATTAGTCAACAGTTTGAGCTGTAGATATTCGTCAACACTTTGGATCTCATAGATATCTATTAGTTCGATTTTTTCAGTTTTTGGAATTCCTGTAGATATTAGTAGACGCCTCCATCTAGTAGAATGAGTAGACATATCTACATATTCCTAGTGCGACTAAGGGAGGTACTAAATATTTGGGAGGCGGGTATGGGTACCGCTGCAACCATTTTACCATTTGCCGGGAACCATTTACTGGATAACCAAAACCTCTGCCATAGGTCACCCAAAGTGTTTAGCTACGTTTGGTGATTCCCGGGTTCATGGGGTGAGGTTTGTCTAGATCTTGACGGCGATCGCGTTTGCCCCCCTACTGCGTAGCCGGCAGGTTCGGGAGAGACTGGTTGAGAGGGACCTGACCTAGATCTCTTCAACTGGAATCTTTCGATCCATCGACTTTCACCGCAGTGGGAGGGACGGATTCATTCATCCGTCACTCCTGGACACATTGACCCCAGATTTCTACCCACCCTTTACCTTCCCAGATCTTCCTCCCGTTCCTTTCCCTAAAAATACTTTCCACACAGCATCTCTAAATATGACATACGCCTTGATGGATTTTTTTTCCTCAGGGCCTCTTGTATGGAATAATGTAATGTAAGTATTGCTCCTGAACCAAATCTTGGAGATTGATATATTTGGCGTCGGTGAGGAGAGATTCAAAACGAAAATTCTTTCGATTCTTGAAAGAGTCTCTTCACATTGACGAAATCTTCACCACTGCCTGAGAATTTTTTGAAATTGCTTTTGAAACTTCTTTTCTGTATAAATATAAAAAAAAAAATTGTTAAATATTTATATGGCGTTATTTCTTACACGTAATAAATTAAAATTTGTAATGGTGTAAGAAATTAATACTATTATTCAAAAAAAATCAGTCATCATTTTGACGACGAGGTTGTGAAATTTTTTGGGAATATCAAGCAAGGGCGGATCTAGGATTTTTTTCTGGGGGGCACAAGGGGCGGACGAGCCATACTTCAAGTTTATTTCTACAAGTTCAAGTATGTTTAGGAAGGTTTATGAAAGTGTCAAAACAATAGAAAAATTAAATGTTTAATAAAGATAGTTTTTGCTCCTAAGTACTGTGATGGAATCTCCACAGTACAAAAAAATACCGTCTGGGGAGGGGCACGTGCCCCCGTGCCCCCCCCCCCCTAAATTCGCCCTTGATATCAGATACTTCTCATCTCAAACCAGGATCTCAATAGCAAACTTCCCCTTCTTCGATAAGTTTTAAGATTTTCACGGCCAAAAGCATTTTCGTTATTTGTTTTTGGGGTGTTATGCCGTGTTGCGCTACCTCCTTCTTTAGCCAACGTTTCGGACATCGTTGTAGTGTCCATCATCACATCATCAGGGCAGATCCGGCAGATCCGGTAGATGTCACACATCTACCGGATCTGCCCTGATGATGGACACTGCAACGATATCCGAAACGTTGGCTAAAGAAGGAGGTAGCACAACACGGCATAACACCCCAAAAACAAATAACGAAAAATTCCCCTTCTTCATTTCCTTCCTTCCCCATTCCCATCGGCCTTAGAACATGCCCCCATGAGGCCGTCAAATATGATATTAATACTATTAATTAGAGCAAGCCAAGAATACCGAATAGTACCTACCGAAAATATAAATCAAAATATTAATTTTTCCGGCCGGCCGAAAAGCATGTACCTACCTACCGTCACATAAAAAAAATTAAATAATCAAAAATAATTTTTAAAAATCAACGTCTCACATTTTGCTCAAACTTTGCTGACTGGGTGCAATTGCAATTTCCGGAGGCATCGGCTTTCGGGAATTAGCCTACTCGTAACATGTGATGTGAAGTCGGCAAAGTGTGGCTTCGGAGCCGCATGCGGCTCTTTGGCCTGTTAAGTGCGGCTCTGGCACAAATGTCGAAGAACAGGCGGTTTTTCTTGTAGGTGTTATTCCTTCCGTGAGTAAAAAGCGGATCAGGACATCTTTCACGCAACTGGACACTACAACGTAAGTTTACGTACTACAATGTTCCTGAGATGCTCGCTCTTATCGAGAGACCCCCTCTACCACTCAGTGCTGCCAACCCCCCAAAAAAAACAACAGCCCGTTATGGTCACAGTACCGACACTTACTTTTTGAACATCCCTCGTATAATAAATGTTGTCTAAATGAATAAACAGATTTGGCTCCCAATTTTTTTTTGAAACGTAGTAATGTGCATATTTGGCTCTTTGGCTAATAAGTTTGCCGACCCCTGACTTAATCAATGACTTAATCGGAGTATTAATAAAAATTTTGATCGAAGTTTTGATCATAAATAAACTACGCTATAAATCCCCCAAAAATCTAGTTCTAAAATTCTCCCACCCTTTACACACGGTGTCCGGAAGCTCGCAGTACAAGCGGAAAACCGATTCAAGTTTATTTCTAACAGTAATTGTTGATTTTTTTGCCCGTCCGCCCTTGTGCCCGCCCAGAAAAAAATCCTAACAGTAATTGTTGATTTCTTGCGCGTCCGCCCCTTGTGCCCCCCCCAGAAAAAAATTCTATCAGTAATTGTTGATTTTTGCCCGTCCGCCCCTTGTGCCCCCCCCCAGAAAAAAATCCTAACAGTAATTGTTAATTTTTTTGCCCGTCCGCCACTTGTGCCCCCCCCCCCAGAAAAAAATCCTAACAGTAATTGTTGATTTTTTTCCCATCCGCCCCTTGTGCCCCCCCCTTGAAAAAAATCCTGGATTCGCCCTTGTATCTATTATATTTATATCTATCATATTATGAAATTCATTAAGGTTAATCAAATGAGGGCTGTTATAATTAGTAACATCATATTTTTAACCTTTTTTAACATAGGTACAAAATTATAGATAACAACTTTTCAAATTGTTAGGGAAGCAACCTGTGTCAAGGGTTGATTATAATAATTATAATGATTTATGAGATAGTAAACATATTTTTGGTAGGCCTCGTTATTCCTTGCCATTCACGTGGAAATTGTATCTTTTGTAACTGATTTTTGGTAATTTAATGTTCGCTAGGTTGTAAAAAAATGTTTCTATTTTTTCGATCGAATTTTTTTCTAAAAATCACCATGGTTTCTAAAATTCTTTAAAAAAAAACAGAATTCCAGAGGATGAGTTGTTTATCAAAGGTAAAATTCTTATTCATATTCTTACTTATATAGTAACAGGACTTTCACAGAACTTAAAACGTTAACTTTGAAATATGATTCTGTTTGTTGTTTAAATTGTTGAAAAATTGTTTAAATTCTGTGAAAGAACTCATCCTGGGTAAGAGTGGTCGGATGTTCCATACTAGTTGGAAAACCTTTTTTGGAAACATTCAATACATTCAAACGTGTCCCCTAAAAAGATTTTCCTGCATCATTGTTTTATTTTACGATAATATTGACTGCAAAACACTCCCACAGTGTTGACAACACCGCCCTCTCTGGAGCGCCCCTGCAATCAACGATCGAAGCTCGGAAAATGTATGGGAATCGGAGGGAAATTCAAACTCAAACATTATTAAATGCGTTATTTACAAATATTATCTAATTTATTACCCACCCATAAAGGTTTCGATTAGTAAAAATGATATTCCAGTTTTTGGTTCTTTATACTTTGAAATTTACAAGGTTGCAGATTATATGCTACTTACTTCGAAAAGCTATTCCTGCAATTTAAAACTGGTACCTATCTTTATTTTTCTTATTTTTTCTCACTTTCCTTATATTTTCTTATATAATGTATATTAAAATATAAATGTATAGGTATGTATTATAAACACATGCGCATAGCATGCACGTAATTAATGTATGCACAGGGGGCATACATTAATTACGTGAACAGTTTTTCTTCCAATCTAGACCCCCCCCTTTGGTGAGATAAATTTGGGCCACTTCGTATATTCTTTTCAAGTAACGTGAGATTTTGCTGGACCCCCCCCCCACCCGTTTTGAGCTCACGTAATTAATGTATGCCCCCTAACTAAAATCATAAAACAGTAAAAATATATTTTTTGTTCTCTGTATCATGAACTAATCATGTAAAATGTAAAAATCATGTAAAAGCCGATCAGGGTGTCGATAATTAATAGATACTAAAAAATACAAAAAATAAATACAACAATTAGGAAAAAACAGATTTGAAATACTTACCTACAATACCCAAAATAAATATACAATAACCCCTTATCATGAATATTTCTCGATCACTCCAACCTCCTTCCTATCCTCAGAGCACGTGTTCCTAGTCCTAACAAAACAGGACAGGAGTGCTCCTGTGCTCCTGTCTCACCGGGACAGGAGTGCTCCTGACTGGGGTGGTACAATCGTATCGTATCATTACATAATATAAAATGAAGTCGCTCAAAATGTATGTGCGCATAAATCTTTTAAACTACGCAGCGGTTTTCACTAACAGATAGAGTGATTCAAGAGGAAGGTTTGTATGTATAATACATAGTAGGGAAAAGTGAGAAATTCAAATATTCAATTCAGGCAGCGGGCAGCGGGCAGCTGGCAAGCGGGTGGTGTGGATTTTATAAAGGTTGGGTAATGGCGTTGTGTTTTGTTAGCCACAGCAACGTGTGGCCGGGTCTGCTAGTCATAGAATACAGGAGATCACAAAAATGTCATGTGGGCCCGTTTCGTGATCCAAAAGTCTGACAAACCGGGCCTTAAATTTATAACACAAAACAATGATTATGAAATTCAAATGGGATGGCGATATACGATGTCAGACATGTGTAAGATAGACAGAGCGCGTTCTAAATAGTCTGGAACCAAAAGGAATTAAATATATGAAGCAATGGCGATATTTGTTTGAATTAAAATTTGTGACTTACTTGAAAAACTTGTGAAAAACTTTTTCCCAACAACATATTTTGAAATAAGATTTTATTTTTCAAATAGAAATATTGAGAATTGAACTACCCTTGCGATGTTTAATTTCTGTATACATTTTGGTTGCAATATCTGTAGCTAGAGGGAGACAGCCGCGGCAGGAAGCGTGCTAAAGCGAGACGTAACGTATAATATATACTCTAACATTCACCATCTAGTTGACGGATAATTGATGATCTAACAATGTCATGGAAGCGAACAGTTTATTAGACAGTTGAATACCGTTTATTATTGAAAATAAAGTCGGCAACATTATTGGTTCGGGCCTTCGCTAAGGCAAGGCGCCCTGTTTTATTATTTATCCCGTATTCAAACCAATATTACAAGTTGCATATTGGATAGACATCTATCGGCGGGAAATAGTTACCATTAAATGTTCAGTGACGTAGTAATTGGCAATCACTCATAATAATTATTATTATGTACTGTTAATTTTACAATGCGATGCAAAATTATAATGGCATATTAAAAAAAATAATAATAACTTAATTTGCAAGTTATATAAATATTTGAATTCACCAATACTTAGATAACATAATTAATACGTTTTTATAATGTTAATGTTACTAAACAAATCTATATTTTTATTAGATTTGTGAATGAAAAATATGCGTTTAGGCTGCAAAAATCAAAAATGCATCTTACAATATTTTATACTACAAGGTGGCGCAAAATTAATCACCCTATCGGAAGATGTTATAATTTATGCAAATGGCGTCGTAGTATGTCAATCATATTTGACATTTGTGAACTAGACAGCTGCAGAATACAAACAAACAAGCAATGGAGCGCTGTACTCCACAAGAGCGTGAAATAATTGTCTCGATTTTATTTTTAACGCTTTTAGCGATTTTGTGTCGAAAGTCATCATGAGCGACGTGGCGCATTTCCCCTTAAGCGGTTACGTCAATAAGCAAAATCTTCGTTTCTGGGGCACTGAAAATCCACGTGTGATGCACGAAGAGCCATTACATCCATTCAAAGCCACTGTGTGGTTCGGCGTTCACGCGGGAGGAGTAATTTTTTGAGGACGCCATTGGCCTTACGGTCACTGTTACTGGCGAACGCTACAGGGCCATGATAAGCGGCTTCTTACTGCCGGAATTAGATGAGCGGGGCTTGGTAAACATGTGGTTTCAACAAGACGGTGCAACCGCACACATAGCACGAGCCACAATGGATATTGTGAAGGAAGCGTTTCCTGGTCGCGTAAACTTACGTTTTGGCGATTTGGCATGGCCAGCAAGATCGCCCGATTTAACCATCCCAGTCTTCTTTCTTTGGGGCAACTTGAAGTCGGGGGGTTATGCCAACAAGCCTCAGATAATCGCAGCCCTTAAGGAGAATATTCGACAGGAATGCGAACAGTTATCGGAACGGAAAATAATAATATTAATGAAAATAATATTATAACGAAATCTTGCGGAAAGTTATGGAAAATGCGATAAAACGGGCGCAAATGTGTATCAACACTGGCGGCAGCCACTTGACGGATATCATCTTTTCCACTTAACAGAAAAAATTGTAAAAGTCGAAATAAAGATTTCCATTACCAAAATTTTTTTTTTTTATTTAGTAAAAAAGTTATTCAGAAACAAAATTGGATGATTAATTTTGCGCCACCCTGTATAAATAGTAGCTTTGTACAGGAAAGAAACGAGGAAGCAGTCAGAATAAAGTAGAAATATTTACGAACAGTTGACTTGTACCTTGCGTTGCTTGGGATTATGAATAGGGCCGTCTTAATAAAAAGTCATGAAGGGGCCCATGGGCATAGATAGGTACTGAGTTTGGGGTCCCCTTTGAAAGCCGTAAACATTCAAGGAAATAACAAACTTCAATTTTTTTCTATAATTTTTTGAAGGGCCTCGTGCAAGACAGTGCCACCTAATCGTGATTTGAAAATGATTGGGAGAGGAAAATTAGTTACAACCTCACAAAGACACGGAAATCTTTTCGCAGGAAACGAAATCTTTCCTTGGTTTCCCCAAAAGGGCAAGACGCATACCAATAAATGTTTTCGATTTTTATTTTTTGGAGAGTCAGTATTGCGTCGTCTCGGTCAGGGCCGGATTTTCGCCTAGGCCTGAAAGGCCCCGGCTTAGAGCCCCAACCAGCGGCGCAACTAGGGGGTCGATGGGGGTGACACCCGACCTTGGAAAATAAATTACCAAGGATATTGTCACAAAAATATCGAACACGGTCCTTTATTTATATTTTCGTAGCTCTATGGCCCCCCCGTGGAGTGCCCGGACACAGGAGAATTTTGTGTCGAAATTTTTATCTCTGAAATTCTCCGGCCACCTCACCTGAAAATCTAAAATACGAAGACAATTTTGTACGGTTGAGACTAGTTTTCACCAACAATAACGGAAATAGTATTTTGAACTTGGACCACTTGAGATTTTCATGCCTCACACATTGGTGAGATTTAGAAAATTAAATAGGTTACTTGATTAAAAAAGAGCCAAGATTACGAGGCACCCTTGCTCATTCCTGAATGTGGTTTGAAAATTTAATTTAGCTCGAAGCGGAACGGAGGGAGGGGGAGGGGGGCGTCGGAATCCGGCGAATTCGAATTTATCTCCAGCGTTCGAATTTCCGAATTTCGAACGTGGCTTATTGTGTTGTGTCATGTCTGATGGAAGATAAATTAACTTTTATCATTGCTCGCTAAATAAACCATGGCAACCCCAAGCGGGCGAGTTCCCGCCAACTTGGGAACAGTATTTCACGACGTTGAGCGTAAATAATGTTTACAAAAATGTTAGTTTTATTACAACAAAACAGTAATTCATGAAGTATTTGCTGGTCGATGAGTATTTGTATAAAAATAATTATTATTAATAATGCAAGTACATAATATTTAACATGCCAAAAGTTTTATTCAACGGCGCGGTGGGTTGGAACGAGGTCAGTACCTAAATAAGACGAATGCCGAATCTGGTTGTTTTATAAAATACTAGCTGGTTCCCGGCATGCGTTGCAATGCCATATTCAAAGAAATACCTTGTTTCTCTCTGTATCCCATTTCCCGTGCGTCCCCGTTCCCCTCCCGCGCCCCCTTCCTAGCTAGCTTTATAAATTATATCATATATGTTATTCTGATGTATGAGCTACATTACTGTAAAGTTTTATTAAAATTCATTCAGTGGTTTTTGCGTGAAAGAGTAACAAAAACACATACGTCCATACAAACTTTCGCGTTTATAATAATAGTAGCTTTTGCCCCCGGCTTCGCTCGCATAGTATTAGGGGGGTTTCCACTCCGCCGCCTCCACCTTCCCTATCCCCACTCCACTCCCCCCCCCCATTTAAATTTTATAAGTCAGTGAAAATTCTTCTTTCTGACAATTTGAGCATAATCATATTATTTAACAGAGTGTTGTAGTTCGACATAACTAACCATCACGCCGTTTCCCCGCAGGGTTACGCAGAGAGGACGGACCGCCAAACAACTCAATCTTGGCACACACTCCTTGCCTCGTTCACATTCATACATCGTCTCATACATACTCTTCTATTATTCCGACTCTTCACATGGCCCGACTCAAGTATCTGATTCACTTGGTCGTGCCATGTCTTCCTCGGGCGTCCCCGACTTCTTTCAACATAATTGCTTTAATACTCATTTTAAAATTTAGAAAACGTAAGAATTTGTTTTACATTCTTTCAATAGCTTGTATCTACATAATATAATAATAATAATAATTGGATAATTAGATAGAGCTTAGGATTCACAATTTATTATGAATCCTAAGCTCTATCTAATTTTATTATTTTCAAATAGATACAGAAACATACTTAATACCTGCAGGACACTTCCGATAAAATACACTTTATTAGAAAGTTTATGCTTGGGGAAGATACGACTTTGCACGTGGAGGACATTATATTCAAAACACTAGACATTGCGTGGGTTTTACATTTATATTTATATTTAAAAGAAGATTAATGCCAAAGTTGAGTTAATATTTATTTTAAAGTCTGGAGAATTTTAAGAATTTGCTTTATTTTTACACACTTAGTTATTTACAATGTTGCGAGCCGTGAAGGCGAAGGTGAAAGGTTTTTTTAACTTATGGATACGACTGTCTCAAAAGATGAGTTTTAAGTTTAGCTCTAAATTCCGCTGAATCTGTGATCATTCTTAACTCGGGTGGCAGTCCATTTCAGGCTTTAGGTCCGGACACTCCGAAAGCACGCTCACCGAATTTAGTATCTGGTGTGCGCTTTGGTTCCTTCAACCTTCCGATCGCTGATGTTGCTGCTGACCTGAGGGTTGATTGTCGAGAATTGGATTTTTCTGGAATACACATTTCCGATAAGTAAGTCGGAGCCATTCTGTTACGAGACTTGAATACCATCCAGCAGAGCTTAAACTGGAGTCTCTCAGGGCACTTGAGCCAGTGAAGATTTTTGAGATGCTCAGAAATATGGGAATATTTAGATACACCGGTGATGAGTCTTGCCGCAGCGTTGAAAACAGATTGTAATTTGTTGATTTGATATTTTGGGAGACTAGCATATATTCCGTTGTAATAATCTAGACGTGAAACAACATACGAATTGACTAGTAATTTAGTTGCCTCTGTTGTCAAGTTTCTCCGTACTGCTTTAATTTGCCTTAATTGAAAGAACCCCGTGCTTACAGTTCTGTTCACTTGAGTTTTAAGGGAAAAATCAGCGTCCAGATTGACGCCTAGTAGTTTTATGCATGTCTTTGGAGTGATGTCACTTCCTAAAAATGGTTGTTGGGGAGTTATCAATGTTACGCTGACGTCTACTTGTGGCTGTCCAGAGAAACTCAGTCTTTGCAGGATTCAGTTTCAATCTATCTGAGGTCATCCAGCGAGTGATTGCTTCTAGACACTTGGTTATGCGAGTTTTAAGACTGTCTATTTCCTCTGGTAAGCAGTAGAAGTAAACTTGCTTGTCATCAGCGTAGCAGTGAGAGAGAAGACCAAATGATTCGATAATTTTAGCGACATCATTTGTGAAGAGGATGAAGAGAAGTGGGCCCAGAACAGACCCCTGGGGAACTCCAGATGAAAGGGTTGCATATTATATATTATAATGTGGGTTGTATTGTATTGAAATGTACTCAAGTTGACTACTTACGTAGGCAAAATATGTTTATATTGTTAAAAAATTTAGTAAGCCTAGTTATAAATCCCAACATTAATATTAAATTAATATTATTAATCAATAATTATATTATCACAAATAATATTATCACATAATACGTAATATCAATATGCAATATCCTATTTAATGTGACCTACATAATGTGCATTTTTTTCCAATTGTGCCTTAAGATGGTGAAAATAAAAAGGGGGAAAACAAAAAAGTATCAATATTAAGGAAGGAAGTACCTACCTACACAGATAAATGAATAACTATTTTTTTACAATAGCTTCACACAGGAAACTTCGAGGAAAGTAATTTACCTCTGGGCGTATGTTATCTTTGGGGATGCTGTGTGGAAGATCTTGTAAAGGAAAGGAAGGAGCGAAAGATCTGGAACGAAACGAAATAAAAAAAAGAATAAGGTAAGAGTATGAAGGATGAATCCATTCCTCATCGATGCAAGGCGACGCGACGGGTCGAGAGAGTCCTGCTAGAGAGGTCAAATGGTCTCCATCTTCTAGTCTCTTCCGATCCGACCCGCCAGGTAGAATGCGCGCAGACGCATCTGCAGCCAAGACCTGCAAACCTCACCCCATGAATCCTGGCACCCCTGATAAGTCATCCTGATAGGTGACCTATAACGGATGTGCCCATACACGCCACCCAAGTTACAAAAGCATGTTAAGAATTCGTGTTTTATAGAAGGTATTATTTATATTATTATGCATATAAATATGTATAATAATCGGTGCAGGAGTTATAAATAAATATCAGCTAAAAATAGCATAACTGCCATAGTATAGTAACATAACCATAACAACATAGTGTGGTATACATTTCAACATAGTATAGTATAGTATACATTTATATTTAGTGTGGTACACATTTCAACATAGTGCAGTATACATTTTAACATAGTGTAGTATACATTTCAATATATTATAGTTATGCATTCAAAAATATGAAAATGTATAGGTAAAAATAAAATGCGCTATTATTCAGCCGATGAATATTATATTTTAAAATTACTGAAAAGAAAAACAAAAAACGTGCGAATGGCAACAAATATTATTTTTTAGAATCTGAAATATTATTTATTTCGATAAAATGAAAAATCAACAAACAACACAGCTTTATTTTGGTATCCGTGATTCAAGATAACTATTTCCACAGAAAAAAACAAACACATCAGGAAATCTATCGTTGTCAAACTTCAGCGAATTTTCCAGCTTTTCTAGTGGGTGCTTTTATATACACATATCTATATACTTTGCTCTTTACCAAAGTTTCGAAATTCCTTTCGTCTGCACGGGCGCTTTATTTTTACCTGGCTTAATCATTCTCATTCTCTGACGTCTTAAATCTCAAATCTCACAGACCATAGTGGATAATAAAAACCATTTCCTCGATCGATCTACCCAGAATGTGAGCAAAGACGTTAGAACACGTATAATCAAATTGGCGCAAAATAAGCTGCGCCATCAATTAATTAGCATCAAAAAGTGCACAATATCATTTATTAGCTAAATATAATTTAAAAAAACATGTATCTATCTATTTTATAGTTGCCTTCCTGTAAACACTGACAGGAAAATAAAAAAAAATAAACTAAAGGATTAAAAGAAATCTTCTCTGAGATACTGCTGAAAACCAGCTACATTTCAGGAGAAATCCTGAATGTATACCTATCTGAGCTAAGCAGTGACCTTTTTGTCAATAGAATCAATGATAAATAAACATAATGTATGAAATTATAAAAATCTATTGATGAATAAATGTTTTTATTATTTTATTTTATTTTTGTTTTTGTTATAAAGAAAACGTCAGTATAAAGAAGCTTTGACTGTCCAACTAGGAAAGTCTCCCGTTCTAGGACAGTCAATTATTATATTATCTATCTATCTATCTTCTATCTATCTATCTATCTATCTATCTATCTATCTATCTATCTTCTATCTATCTATCTATCTTCTATCTTCTTCTATATATATTATATTATTATATAAATAAAAATGAATCCCCGAAATGTATGTACGCGCATAACTTCCGAACGACTGCACCAAATTGATTAATTCTTTTATTGTTGTGTTCATTATTGTCAGTACAAGGTTTGTAGAAACCATTGGTGAGCTCTGGCATTATGGAACTTATATAAAAAAATGCAATAGGTGGCACGCGAGCTATTTTAAAACTGATGTATCGGGACTGAATGTATGGAATGTAGGAGCGGGGAGGGGGGAGGGGACAGTGAAAGGGGGAGTGGAGTGGGGAGAGGGAAGGTTGAGGAGGCGGAGTGGGAACGCGAGAGGGGAAGAGGACGCGGGAGAGGAAGGGGAGGCGGAAGGGGAACGGGACGAATGGGAAAGGACACGCAGGGAGAAACAATTTCTTTAATAAATGGCATAGCAACGCATGCCGGGAATCAGCTACTATATATATATATATATATATATATATATACATTTTTTTAAATACACAAAATTGCCACGCGCGCTTATCAACTGCTTGGATGATAACTTTAATAAGTATTACACCACCATCCAATTTGGGAGGCGGGAATGGGTACCGCCGCCCCGGGAACCTTTATTGGATAACCAGCACCTCTGCCGTAGGTCCCCTAAGTGGTTCGCTACGTTTGGTGATTTACCATTAGTGCATTATACTTTTATCATGCAACATTACAAATTTATAAAGATAATATTAAAAATCAAGTTGCACCCTTTAAAAATAACAGAAGTCTTAGACAAACATCAATACTCCCCACTCCAAAATGTAAAAAAAAAGTTGGACAATTGAGTCATAAATATCTCGGAGCAAAATTTTTTAATTCATTACCAGAAAAAATTAGAAACATGAATACCAATATAAAAAATTTTAAAACTCACCTCAAAAATTATACTGAAAACTTAAACTGAATGATATAAAAAAAAGCAATACAATAACACCCCCCCATACACACAAGCCTTGCTTAATTATGGGGGTACATCAAATATTCTACTATGTAATTAATTACTGTAAAAAAATTATTTGTAATTTATGTACCTTCTATTACTAATAAATAAAAAAAATAAAAAAAAAAAACCAGGGGTGCCCGGGTTCATGGGGTGAGGTTTGTCTAGGTCTTGGAGGCGGATGACTAGGACACACTGCACCACAGATTCCTACCCACCATTAAACCCCTTTCCTTTCCAGAACTCTCCTCTCCTTTCTTATAAAAAAACCTTCACACAGCATCCCCAAAGATGACATAGGCCCTGAGGGAAATTATTTTCCTCATGGCCTCCTGTGTGGAGCTCATGTAAAAAAAAAAAAAAAAAACATTTTAAGAACGATAGCATAAATTCATGATTATCACACGTCGCCACTGCTCCCATTCCTACACGTCGCGGATACGCGATAAACGTGCTGTTTCGTGTGTTACCATGCTTTTAGAGCAAGACGGAGTGCTTATCATTCCAGACCACTCAGTTGCGACGTGTGATGGAAAAATATTTTTAGTGTTTTTAATGTTCTGAAGAACTACCGTCATTGATTTCTTCGGCATCGGTACACAATCGGGAGACAAGCCAAACCATTGTGATGAATTATTATTACACATAATTGATATTTCCCGCATGAGAACTGAGAATAGGTCCTTTCGATCGACCCGTTCTCAACTGTGGAATGATTTGTCGGCTTCTGCGTTTCCTCTCTCCTACAACATGAATCTCTTCGACACCTTGGTTCACCCCTTTCTCTCCTTAAAACACACTTATTCTCAACCTCAGGACCTCCTCTGTGGAGTGAATGAGAAAAAAAAAATGGAATACGTACCTACTCACAGTAAGTAATTCGTTCCTTAGTGTAGGCCTCAAGGGCGTAGCTAGGATTTTGTTAAGGGGGGGGGGCAGGTGCAGACAAATCAAGAAAATATCTAATGTAAATGCTGCAACAAAATAATACCTACTGGAGGGGGGGGGGGGGCTAGAGAATTTCAGAAATAGGCTATTTTCGTCTATAAAAAGACCATCAGGCACAAAATTCTCCCCGATTCGGGACATTCCGCAGGGAGCCATAGAGCTACGAAAATATAAATAACACCTTATTCAATATTTTTGTGACAATATCCTTAGTAGTGTCACCTCTCCGTCGGGTGGCACCCCGGGCGGTCTGCCCCGCCCCCCCCCCCCCCCTCCTCGCTAAACACTTTAGTAAAATCTAGTTTTTTGAGATCTTTTCTTGTCATACCCTTGTTCTGCCATTTTTTATACCATAGTTCGGCTTCTTGATTAAAATTAAAATTAAGTAAATCGTAGTATAGGCAAAAACTTTGTCCTTTTTCTTAAAAATCAATTAATGACGTATTCAACAATGCATTGTACAGGGATGTGGCGACATTAATCCGAAAGCAGACAAATTTTGGTCACCAAAACGCTGCTCCAATGCAGATATTAGGGAATCTAAATAAGGAATGATAATCGATCGCTTCCATGGAGTCTCAGCAAGGTAATTGGACCGATGTTGTTGGCAAGATGCAATGCGTGGGACTTGTATATCAGTTCCAAAGGCAGCTGCAGTTCTAATTGAAATATCTAAAATATTTTGGCTCTCTATGTCTACGTTGCTTCGATGATCATTTGTAACAGAAATTAAACCATTAATATGACTCATGCATGCGTACATATTGATAGTTTCCGATTGTAAAGCATTGGCAATAGGTTCCAATAGTTCCAATAAGCCCGAGTACTTGGCTATCAGTTGAACACGTATAATGAAAACTGATTTAATAACAGCGCAATGTAACTGATAGGCACGTTTTCTTGATGCTTCATTAATCATGATAAACAAAAAAGGTAATAATGAAAATTAAATTGATTCTCACAAACAATAGGCTACCGACGTAAACTTTACGGTTTGTGAGCATTCCTGCACCTTCTAGGGCTCTTCTAGCTGCCCCCCCCCTGCCCGTACCTCGCTACGCCCTTGGTAGGCCTCCATGGCCGAGAGGTAAGGCTCTTGACTCGCAATCCGAAGGTCGCAAATAAATTTTATTTTAATCATTTTTTTATATCGTAAATATTTTTTATATCATAAATTAATTTTATGATATATAGTACCTACCTACATTTGCGGCACGCTCCGGGGTGGAAGATACTCCCAGTCTCGCCCAGTGTAAGACCACCATTCAGAATTGAAACGTTGCTTGAAATGGCTTTAGCCTGTTTAGTGACCAGACCTGAATAGCCAAGTACTTCTCAACCTTCCTCTTTCCCGTCTCCTTCCACTCTCCACTATCTTTAGCCTCACAGCATCCCCAATTGGAGATGCCTTAGTCTCACTGGATCCAAACGGGAATAGTTGGGACTCTTGTGCGGTATTCAAATAAACAAGGCCTCCTGTAGTGAATAAGAAAATTTAAAAAGGATAAAATGTATATACCTGCTTATTAGATTATTATTATTACGAGTATTACTTATTCGATCCCTGTAGCAGGGAGGCGTCTACTAATATCTACAGGAATTACAAAAACTGAACAAATCGGACTAATATCTATGAGATCCAAAGTGAGGACGAATATCTACTGCTCAAACTACTGACTAATATCTATGAGAACCAAAGTGAGGACGAATATCTACAGCTCAAACTGCTGACTAATATCTATGAGAACCAAAGTGAGGACGAATATCTACAGCACTGGCAGAGGTTGGATTTGCAATTATGTATAGCATTATTGGAATAACGTAATATTGCGTAGGTTAGGTTAGGTTTTCCGTACAACCTCTTGCTCAGCTGCCCTCTGTAGATATTAGTCCCATCTACGCTCCATAGATATTAGTCACCACTGGGACCGTCATAGATATTCATCCGACCTTATCTCTGTAGATATTAGTCCTCACTCTGAAGTTCATAGATATTTGTCCAACATATGAGTTGTAGATATTCGTCCGACATACAGGCTGTAGATATTAGTATCTGGAGTCCTATAGCAGTACTCAGCCGAGAGAATCCTCCATGAAAAACTTTTTTTAAATATCCCGAAAGGCTATAAAATGAAATTATTTTCAACATTTAGCGTGGAACGTCGGATGTTACTGAATCGTACGATAATTTCATATTACACTAAATCAATTTCAGCAAGGTCTTCAGTGATATATGGCGGAAAATAATAAACGGGGTCCCTGAAATAATTTTAATAAGATGACAAATTAATGCATAATAATTCTTTGAATTAATTATAAAATCACTACGTTCCCATCTTCCACACTGGTCATTTCCCGCTCACGGCAATTGGTCTGATACTTCATATCGATCATAAATAAATAACAAATCATTTAATCTTGGCACTAGCGCATTATTTCCCACACTTTGGTCACCTCTGCTAAATCTGTGCTCTGTATCATAGCCCCTAGTCCAGGGATGGCGAACCTTTACGTATCAACGTGCCATTTTTCTAAAGAAATGTTTTATGAGTTCATAGACGTGCCATCAAATAATTTAGACTTTGTGATTATTGGGAAAATAATAATAAATACTTACTATCAATTAAAAACTTTTTATTTACAATTACTATATAGGAATATTTAGCATTATACGCGTAATTTAAATTAAAGTAAAATGAGTGTGACTTCTGTTGTTGCAGGTTAGATGACAAATCACATAATATGTTAGGGCTGTAAGATGTTACTTTTAGCAGAATGCATGCTGAACTGGAGTCATCTGTCAAACGGTGACCACGACTGACCAGACAACTCAGAATGAAACCAACTCAGAAGCACCTCAGAAAGGTCATTAAGAGTGCTGATAAAAAAATATTAAAAAATTGGTTAAATAGGTTAAGTTAGGTTAGGGTTACCGGCTATTTTAAAATTATTTTTTCATAGCTTTTAATGACCTTTCTGAGGTGTTTCTGAGTTGGCTTCATTCTGAGTTGCCATGGAACCCTGTCAAACATGCCGAACTGGAGTCGTCTTGGTTCAAAATGCCGTTTCACAGACGATGTTCTACATCATATTTCATGGCATATTTCTCTGTCCACCAAGTTTGAAATTCTCTGATACTCTTACTATCTTGCACTTTTTGTTTTTTGTTTTGCTGAACTAGCCATATTAAATAACATTTAAATCATAGATAAAACTCAAATAAACTATAAAATACAATTATATCAACGAAATTCACTATTATGTTATGTATAAAGAAACTATGCGTCATTCATTAGCAGTAGAAACTCGCGTTGTAGATTGTAGGTACGAAAATAAACGAGTGAGCGCCGCGCTTCCCTCCGCCACCCCGCGCACCGCACCGTACCACGCGTATCGCAGCCCGCGCACAGCATCCGAACATTTTGTAGCGTAGGGACCACTCGGGTTCGCTCGTTCACCTACTATACACTTCATACTTTTTTTCGTTGTGCATAATAAATTTTGTGATCACTGATCTGTGACGTGCCCAAAATATTGTGCCGCGTGCCATTAATGGCACGCGTGCCATTGATTCGCCATCCCTGCCCTAGTCTCTAGGAAGCTAGAAGCGTCTGCGGTGGGCGGAAGATCTCCGCATCTCTCATTATAAAGAGACTGCTTTCTGGACCAACTGTCATACGAATACAAGCAGTGTTTACTAACGCTTCGACTCCACTTTTCTTTGCATTTCTTTAGTAATAAGTTCTTGTGCTTTATTAAGGTGAGTTAAAAACAACGTTTTAAAAGTGCAAATATCCATAAATATTATTTTTATATTAATTAGTTATCTTCAAATTTCTTAATTGTTATGGGTTTTGATGGGAAAGTCTTTCTTTAAATAACCAGTTTAAAAATAAATAACAATGTGGTATTTACGGAAGTTATAAGTGTGCGGAGTGATAATTGAAGTGAAATAAAAGAAATTACATTTTTTATCAAATATAAACGATTCTAAATGGATTTTTTTTTAATTGTTGATCCCTGCCAGATTGATTCCATGAGCGGACAATGTGTTATTTTTAACTTAAATGCCTAAAATCACGTATTTTTTTTCTAGAATTATTGGTACCCTCTTTTTTTTATAGAATTATCTATAATTATTCCAAAAGTGTAAAATAATTACTTTTACATTTATAACTTTCTTTCTTAAGATCACAGGTTTTTTCTTATTAAAATAGACAACCCATTTTTAAATTTACATTGACTAAAATTAAAAAAAAATAACAACAAAAAAGAATTTAAATTTATAATTAAATATACAATCGCCTTCTTCTGCATGTTTCTCTACTCTCAACCATGTTTAGGCTCAGACTCTATTTTGAATATTTTCCTCTCTCCCCGTTTTGAAAATAACTCACAAAGAGGCCTTTTCAATTGTTTTTACAACCTTAATTATATGTATTCACATATTTGACAGTTTCTCGTATGCAGTAGATATATATCTCATTTCTTCTAATTTGATAACATCTTTATAAGCGTCTTATATTACATTAGTTATGTAATAGTTTCCATTTTTCAAAATCCCAAAAAAACTAAACAAAGTGTTCTTCAACATTTTTGTTCGAATTTAATTTTTGCACCGGTTTTTGGTGAGGAGGCCGCTCCCAAAATACATAATGACTGACGTTACGTAGCCAGCTCTACCACTTGTTATTTTATTAGTTTTGAAGAGGAATTTTCAGGCATTATTTCCCTAACGCCAAAAACAATAATAACAAGTAAATTTTGGCCAGATAGAAGGCACCTGCAAATTGAGTCAGTATTCCGAAATTCATTATAGGTTTTGGACTCGCGCCAATCTATTCCCGAAATAACTTACATTCATTGCTTGGGTTATGCATTTATGATTCAGATTTGTGTATAAATAAGCTTTAGTATTCACGAATAGCATTTTCGTAAATCCAACATTACGACAATAGCTCGAGGCGGTTTGTTAACAGTAAAGCTTGTTAACAGTTAACAGGTTTGTTAAAGTTCCGAAGTACCTAAATGGGCATTTTATAGTCTTGTCTTGTCTTATTCGGGCTCTTGATAATTTAAAAGAAAGACAAACTTTCCCGGGTTACGAATAACCCGACAATGTTTGAAAATCTCCTATTACCACCACGCTAAGCGGAAAATGTTGCTTGTGTCGTGATGGAGGACTTAGCCAGCCGAGTAATCTAACACGCGACGCCTGGGTGGGACGCAAACGCAAAAACCACCCAGCCACTGACAGGTTATAATTTTAAAAGTTGTCATATTTATGTACGACCCTAACGTATAACGGGGTAACGTAAAGAAAATGTAGTTAATCAAAACCATTTGTTGGCAGTATAAAATGTCGTAAATTCAAATTATGTACGAGTATTTACAATTTTTTCGTATAAAGGACAGCATTTTTTTTAATTTTCAGATGTCAGTGGTTCCCCTAATGTTCCGTGACTGGTGGGAAGACTTCGAGAGGGAGCGTCCATCCCGCCTGCTGGACCAACACTTCGGCGCCGGACTGAGAAGGGACGACCTCCTGTCGTCTCTTGGCTCGTTCCAATCCAACAACTCTATCTTCCGCAACTCTTACTTCAGGCCTTGGAGGACACACAACATCACCAGGCAGGAATCTGCCTCCACAATCAACTTGGATAAGGAAAAGTTTGAGGTGACTACTGAGCAAAATCGTTCTGCTCGTTGTGCTGTTTCAGAAAATATACATTAAACGTAAATATACGTCGAACAATGAAATCAAAAATCTTGTTGAAATTCTGCTTTGAATGAAATGTTTTCATTGATTTTGATAAAAATAGATGCTTATGGCAATCGCACAGATTTCATGATCACATTCATTAACCATAATAATTGGAAATGTGAAGACAATGTTATACTTAACACGATATTACTTTTTACAGGTCATCCTTGATGTCCAGCAGTTCTCCCCTAATGAAATCACAGTCAAAACAATTAACAACAGTGTGGTTGTTGAAGGCAAACACGAAGAGAAACAAGACGAACATGGCTTTATTTCAAGGCAATTCACAAGGCGTTATGTCCTCCCCCAGGGACACGAGGCCTCCGAAGTCATTTCGTCTCTCTCATCAGATGGTGTCCTGACTATCTGCTCGTTAAAGAAGGCCCTCCCTCCACCGGGAACAGAGAGAGTAGTCCCCATTACCCAGACTGGACCAACAAGACCAAAAGAAACACAGCCCACAGTTGAAACACCCAAAGATTAAATAT
Organism: Limnephilus marmoratus; assembly: GCA_917880885.1. Classification (NCBI taxonomy): domain Eukaryota; kingdom Metazoa; phylum Arthropoda; class Insecta; order Trichoptera; family Limnephilidae; genus Limnephilus; species Limnephilus marmoratus. The sequence goes on along the minus strand of OU862924.1, from coordinate 20,775,011 downwards.
GTAAAATGCTACCCATGCCCACTTTTTTTGTACCATACTAATTCTAAGATTTTCGTTATGTAGGTAATTTATGTATAGGTAATGCTGTTCTCAGCTTTGTATTCATGCATTAAATGCAGCGTTTTTTTTAATGTTTGTAAATTATTTTGTAACTATTTAATTTATTTATCACGCCTAAAAAAATATCGAAAATAAAATACAAAGTACCTGCCTATTATTTTTAATAACATCGCATTGATACTTTATCATCTAATAATAATATCTATGCTCACATATGTCAGCGAATTGGTTTTTTCTATGACATTCGCACTGTTATCTGCTATCAAATTTGACGTTTTTGAAAACAATAAACGTAAATAATGTAAACCTGCGGTGTTTTATTTATTAAACTATAAGTCAATAATAAAGGTATAATAACATCTCCACGAGAGACATAAAACCGACAAGATATATAAGTGAAATACATTAATTTGATTTTCTTTTGTTTAGTAGGTTATGTTTAATGTCTCTTATCACCGATACCGATATAATCAGCTATTGTATCTCTATGGATCAGCTTATCTGTAGGAAGTAAATGAAGTATTTTACTCGGGCATTCGACCATAACCCCGATTCAATAGAATGGTTCTTGCCGGCTAAGAATCGAGAGTAGGTATCGCCTCAATAATTCCAATTGAATGCAGTATTTTGTATTCGGCAGTCGTTAGTATTAGACGTCACTATGTAATTCGAATTGACAGTGTTATTTCGTGTGTTTAAAATTAAAGCCAATTACAGCTTTTCAGTATGTCTCCAATATTGAAGTACCGATGGATCTCTTTTCATATAATGCTGTTTGCATTTGCGGGATTGTCATTATTTTTGTATGGATTTTTCCCCCTTAAATACCATGGAGGAGCCGATGCAAAGTGGAATGATCTGCCGGCTGAAATAAGTGGATTTAGGTAAATAAAAACATATACATAAACACACATACTCCCATTAAGATTTTGATGACTATTCCTATCACCAAAGTTTTTGAAAACTATCCCTTTTAGAAGATTTTTTATTTGAAGAATTTGTGCAAATTTTGGTAATTAAAATTATGGTTAAATCCTTCACTTCAATCTGCACAAATTGTTTAATAACACTTTCAACTTACTACAAGAAACGACTGACTATTTAAAAGATGCACTAAATTAAAGTTACTTTTTATTAATCATGGTTCAAAGTTTTCCTTGTCAAAATATCTTTGGTTGCTGTGTTAGATATTTTTAGCATGAAGTGATCTTTGCCGAAAAGTTCCACTCCAATCTTAAAACCCTCATATTTAAATATCCCAAATTAAGGACCTAATTTATGCATTTCTTTCTATCTTCGGGAGGAATGCAGATCCTGCCACAGTTTGTTTTTTTGCAAAAAACCAAGTTTTCACCGCGTTTTAAGTTGAGAACTTTAATCTGGAAGATGAAAAAAAGTGCGGAAAGTAATTAATTTTCAATTGCGTTAAATAAAATTTCACTTCGCGAACCGACACTATGACAGCCCGGCGGGTGCCGGCAGGCATTTCGTCAGTCACTGTTGGTATCCCTGATACAAAGACGAGCTAAATACGATTGTAGCCGACTTCGTGGGATAACTGATGAGGTGCATAATTATGAAATTTGTCTAGCGGGCTTGTGTATGTTATCTTTACTTTAAAAACAGCCTACCTTTTTGAATGGTTTGTTTGGCTACGCAGGGTTTGTGTAGCGGGTTTGTGTATGTTATCTTTACTTTAAAAAACAGCCTACGTTTTTGAATGGTTTGTCTGGCAAAGCAGGGTTTGTCTAGCGGGATTGTGTATGTTATCTTTACTTTAAAAAACAGCCTACGTTTTTGAATGGTTTGTCTGGCAAAGCAGGGTTTGTCTAGCGGGATTGTGTATGTTATCTTTACTTTAAAAAACAGCCTACGTTTTTGAATAGTTTGTCTGGCAAAGCAGGGTTTGTGTAGCGGGCTTGTGTATATTATCTTTATTTAAAAAAACATCCCAGGATTTGAATGGTTTGTCTCCATTCCAGTGCCTGATTAGAGGTTCATTATATTATTAATTCTGTTTTTCATAATTACGCGCCTTGTCATTTATCCCACGAAGTCGGCTACAATCGTATCTAGCTCTTGTTTGTAACAGGTCTGGGATACCAACATAACAGTGACAAAATGGCGTAGTATCGGTTCGCGAAGTGAAATTTTATTTATACTTTGAACGGCTGTATCTCCCTCAATTTTGCCAAGCGCGCCTTAATTTTTTTTTATTCAGCTTCTCCACACTTTTCTCATCTAGAAAGTGCATTTTTATTAAATTTCCAGACTTTGGCAGAATCTGCATTTCACCCGAGTTTTATATTACTATTTAAGTTTCTAATTTTTTCAGGTAGTGAATTAAAAAAATTAACTCCGAGATATTTATGATTTCTGTCCTTTTGTTTTTTTTACATTTTGGAATAGGAAGTATTGATATTTGTCTAAGATTTCTGTTATTTTTAAAAGGTGCAATTTATTTTGAATATTATCTTTATAAACAATTTGGGCATACTTAGCAGTAAGCGAAGTGAGGAAACTTTACCAAAATGATTTTAACGCTGCACCGACATTTTGCAAAAGAAGTGATTTTTTTTTAATGTAATGTTGTCATGCAAATGACCAACCTTAAACAATCATAAATTGCACTTTGAATGTTTGGCGATGAAAAATACAACTGATTTATTTGCTTTCATGGTTTGTCTTAAATTTGGAGGTTGTTATTTCTTTGCTTATTGGAAAACTTAAACCAACGCCTCTAATTTTTCCTTCATTTTAAAACTTGAGAACGATTGTCTTCAATAATTTTAAATTTGTGTGTAAAAATTATAAAATTTAAAGGATGGCAATAATTATAAAAATATGATAATTTAATATTACAGTGTCGATGCTAAAAGCCTGTACGTTGGAAGTCGTACTAGGGTGGTCATGATGGTCATCGATGCCCTGCGATATGACTTTGTTTCAACCAAATACATGCCCATCACCTCGGAGATGATTGCCAATGGAAGCGCTTGCCTTTATAAGGCACAGGCTCAACCTCCCACCGTCACTATGCCCAGGATTAAGGTAGATATTACAACAAACCCATTATTTCACAGGAAGCAATTACCTTTGACTGTATACACAAAATGAAATTAACTAAATATTTTATTATACTTTCCGCCTGCTTGTTTCACTTTGCAATAAAAAATAAAATTTCATGGAAAATAATAAAAAAAATTATGGTCAATATTTACTATTTATTACACACTCGTACTGAGAATGTGTCTAAATCATAGAACAAATAAGAAAACAAATGTTACATTAGCAATAGCACGCCCTCTATCTCACTTACACTCGCCTGACATCGTAGATCCCCATCCCATTTAAATTTTGAAATCATGGTGAAACACAGTTTTGCCAAATATTTGGATCACAAAACACGTCCACTTCTTGTGTTCTTCTTTATTCTATGGTCTAAATTGTAAATATTTATCTTTATTTTTAATTAAATGTTTATAGATGGTAAGCATTTTTTTTTTTTCGTTAATATTTACTATTTTAGAGACACTCCTAATAAGCATAATTACCAAAAATATTAAGTAATTGGTTGTAAAAGTACTGTTGATACATTTAGTATGTAGTGCCAAAAATCTTGTAAACTCACAGGTTGTGCTGAATTTGCCATCTACCAAATTTAGATAGCGGCTCACTCTTCCCATGGGTGAATAGTGATGCAGATTTGAATAACTCGCTCGTCGACAATACAATAAGTTGAGGCGATGTCCTCGAGAGTGAGACTCTGGTTAATTTGTACCAGAATCTCACTGTTCACTGTGTATATGTGGCCGTTGATTAAATTAAAGAAATATTTCAACGAGCTTATTTAGAGAAAGGTGTGTATAAAACCAATTAAAAATAAGATGGTTATAAATATTAATCCTTTCCATGGAGGTGCAAAAATAAGAAAAGGATTTTTTTTTATGAATTCTTTCAATGTTTAAAATGTAAAATGATTCATATATGAAGTCAGACAGTGTAAGACACAGATCGCATGCTAAATGAGATAGAACCAAAAGGTATTAAATCAGCGGTGATATCGGTTTCCATTCAATGCTCAAGGAAGGCATAAATTTTCAATTCTCGTATTTTACAATAATTACACGAATGATTTTTTATTAATTTACAGCAATTAATCGAGCATTTATAATTTCTATCCATAAAATAGCATTGAGAATGCATAATTTACTTCCCCCTATTATAAAAAAATTTCAGTCTTTGGAAAATGTTAAAAGTTGTAAAGTATGTTTACATACTACCGAGTTAACTTCAACAAATATGAGTTTGTGTGATAAAATGCAGTAATAATGGTCATGGCAACATGTGATCCATTCACTTATGCAGCCAGTCAAGTGGCAAAATGTCCGATTTAAAATGCAACCTGCAGCTCACACCACTTTCTTTTAACTACCCAGAAGTGCATTACCACTTCCTAATTAAGTACTGAATAAATTAAAATATCTGCACATCTAAGCATGGCTTGTTTGGTGTTTTTCTGCAAACAAACCAGTTATACATGAGTTCACAGTTAATTTTATTTATTCAAAACATGCATGGGTTCCCAACCGGTCAATCACAGAGACAAATTTTGTCAATTCAAATTAATATGATTGTGTACTTAATTTTAGAATCTTAATAATAATATTGGTAAATATTTCCCACGCCACATTGTTAATTACGATGGCAAACGTCTTGCGTGATTTTTCGTGTTAATGAAACCGAACAAAATAATGATTAATACGCATTATTTATCATTTCCAAAGATTGCAATTCGTACTTATTATTGTCTAAGGGTGATTCCAGTATCGCGGGTGCAACATTTAGACGCATATAAAGCTTCCTAATAATAAAACAAAAAACATTTTTAATGAAATTATTATTGGAAGAGCTACATTTTAACATGTTTACTTTTTATTGGTTTATAAGAATTTAATTGAAATATTAAAACAGTCAGGAGGGAGGTTCAAAGTGCGATCGCGGGTGCAACCAATTTGGCCCACCCTTTCCAGATCATAAAACAAAAACACAAAAGTCTGTTAATTGTGATACATCTATTATGTTATGCCTTGATATTTCGTAAGGCGTTAAACTAATCTACTAAAAAAATAAACAAATATATAGAAAACAAAAACAACCAATGAATTATTAGCTTTTTAAACAATCGCGGGTGCAACATCAAATTATCGCGGGTGCAACTCGTCTAGTTTAAGTGTATATAAACTTCAATAAACCCTGATAGAGGACCGAAATAACAAATCCAACAATGCGTATTACTAATCAGTACACTTCTTTGTCATTTATGTGAATTATTTCTTTTCGGTTATGTCCAAATTTGCTGAAAATTCTATGAACATATTACATCCATCAATCCTTTTCAAAAACAAAAATTTTTTTTTTTCTTATTTTCTAGAATTTCTTTTTATATTTTGTAATTTGTAAGAGGTTCCAGATTGTTATCATCCGAATCACTTTTTGTTTCAGTTGTGGTTTTCGGAGATTTCAAAACCAATGTGTTTCAAAACCACGGAAATGGTATCGCCGTCTTCAGATTGAAAGAAATGTTTTGATTGAATGCCTGATTTATTTTTCAGCCCTTCCTATTTATCATCCAACGTGACCATCTTTTTTTTAACTGCTTTTTTTTTAATAAAAAGAAGATTTTTCAGAGAGACTGCCTGCCAAATCATAGAATTTCTATAAAAAAAGCTGAAAATAATATAAACACACCTATTAAATATAAATCACTAGTAATACACAGCATATATTATTATTGAAGGCATAAAAAACAATAAAATATATGATAAATCACACAATAAGGGTAGTTGTCAAAGAGTTGCACCCGCGATTCTAACAACACAATCGCGGGTGCAACCGATTTGAGTCAACGTTTATTTCAATTCAGCTAACATTATACTCTTAAAAACGTTTAATTCAAGTTTGCCTTTAATTTCTTCTTACTTTTACAAAGTTTCAAAACTTTGGCACTTTATTTCTGTGAAAAACATAAACTTTTATATCTTTTGTATCGCGGGTGCAACAAGCAAAGAGTGACTTCTTGTAGTCAACGATGCTTAAAAAATAACAACAAGTACTTACATCTTTCGGCACATAAGAATAAATTAATATTGTCACTACACGTTTAGCAGTAAAATATAACTTCAAACCATCGGTAACAGCTGTTTCGCGCCAGTGTTGCACGGTGTGATTTTACAGTTTATATACCGATTCTTCGAATGATAATGTTTCCAAGCGCGCCAAAAATTTCAACATGAAGTAAAATCAATTATTTTTTTTTTTATTATTAAATATTGACCTTCTTCTTTGAACTGATATCAAAAAAAGTAACAAATACTGCGATTTAAAAATTACTGTCGAGAATCGTCTATAGCGGAATCGCCCCTAACTGACTGAAAGTGATTTTTTCTTTTAAAAATGCGTATTTCATCGTCGTAATTAACATGGCGGTCCTTGAAATATGACATTTTGTATTTTTAAAATTAAAAAAAAAAAACATTAAAATGCAAATTTTTCAATTCTGGTTATTGAATTACTTATTACTAATCATTATCTACCTAGTACAATTTGTTTTAATTTTTTAAAGTGTGTTTTGAGCGTGGACTCGATAGGGAAATATTTACCATAATATTTATTGGATAATTTGTGCAGCCCCGTTTCTGTGAAAAATCACCTCAAGTACGCTTTAAATCGTAGATGCAATGTTAAAAATTATTATAATACACACGCATTTTGCTGAGGGATTTTTTGTTTTCACTTATTTTTTAAAAATTAGATACATTGTACATATTTTCATTTTATTTGATTTATTGAATGTATCAAAAACTTTCGATAAATCATAAAAATTGAAAATAATCATTATTTTAATATTTTAAATTGAATGAAAGGAAAAAAAGTTTTAGGATAAAATGGTATTGTCAGACTTGTGGCAGTTTAATTGTCAAAATTTTGAAGAAATGAAAAAGCAACATTAAAACTTCGCATAAAGTTTGCGTTAGAAGAAGATAAAGAGTTGCTCCCAGCCTCAAAAAGGTTGGGAACCCTTTTTTAATTTTAATACATTAATTTAACATTTTATAGTATAGTTTATATAATGTTGTCCTCAATAGGTGGGTTACCCATGCCGAGGCCCCCATTTTATAATATAAAAATTTAATAGGATGAAGATTTATACATTTTGATAAAATATATAAAGTTGGTAATAAAAAAAAAATAAAAAAATTTAAAATCGGCATATATTATGAGTTGTGTGTTTGTGAATGATGTGTGTTTGATTATGGTTTTGTGTGTTACATGTTTTATTCTTTTGTGTTATAAAACCTTCCATTAGATATAAGCATTATATTCCCTAGAGTTCTGGAAACTGATTGTGGTTTCTTTTTTTTGTAATTTAGTCTTCATTTTGGAAGAGGGACAAAGCGCAATGGAGAAGGACATTAAACTTTTGGCGAGACGTCTTTGCAAGTTACTTTTTGAAAATATTTTTTTATCCACAGTGTGCTTGTTGTTTTTGTTTCAAGCTTGGTACTTAAAATAACGTATTGTTTTGGGATATTACTCTTATTTATTATACGCTTACACATTTCCATTATTTAGGGTTCTGTTGGAGAATATTTATTTGTATTCACTGGATAAATAAATAAGCATTTTTATTAACAAATGTATTTTGTTACTAATTTGTCTGTCCATGGATTTGTCTTCTTCATTTCTCTTTGTCTTCTTTGCGCTAAAAATAGAGTTAATACAAAAATGTTAATACATATAATTGATATGTAATATGTTTCGATGTTTCATCTACACCCATTGAATATTATTCTACCTTTTATTAACTACGTAAATGTTTTTCTCTCAAATAGAAAAGAAGACAAAACCATAGCACAATTCTGGCTTAAAAAATTAAGATAGATTACTGATATGCTTTTTTTTAAATAAATTTAGAGCATAATTATTATTTATTAATTATTTCGAAGTAAATTCATAAATTATTTTATAAATTTATATGAAGTTGGAAAAATGGACTTTTAATGTAATTTTTGTACTGCTCTGAAACTAACAAATCAGTTGCAAATCTATGCAATAATAATATGCATGTTTATGCTTTCTTTATGACATTTTTGATAAAAACTGAGTATAAACTAGATCTAACAATTTGTACTTGTCACAAAATAACATACAACGTGTCCGGAAACTCGTAGTACAAGCGGGAAACTGGTGAATCTACATCACATAGAGAACCCAAAAAACTTATTTTTTTCGATCTAAGCATTTCGATTTTAATATTATTTTTTTTCTATTTTTCATTTTTTCGGCAACTAAAGGGTTAAAAAATTTTTTGAGCCCGATTTACCCTTCGTTGCATTTTATAAGACATTACACAGCTGAAATCAACCCCCTAGTAAAAAATTTTTTCAAATTTAACCTAAAAAATTCCAACTTCGGACCCGATTTACTCGAAAACGAAAGCTCAAATCAAAAAAAGTTAAACCACAAAATCGACTCCAAATGTGATATGGATTCTCCAGTTTCCCGCTTGTACTACGAGTTTCCGGACACCTTGTATAATATTATTATTTATTTGTTTATCACAGCCATTTATGTTTTGTAAATGTCCGCATTATAAATTTCATAACAATACATCACCTAACTATACTAACTTTATAATAAACTAACCACTAAGTACATCAAAAATAATAAAGTAATGCAAATGAATTGATTAATGCAAACAAATTTATTTGTTGCCCTTTGTTATAAAATGAAGTTAACACCACGGTCTACTTTTACGATTCTTAAGTCAACTTTTTGAGCATCCTTGCAGTAACCATCATCAGATGTCAGAGCAGATGGTGGACACTACAAGGTTGTGCAAAACGTCAGCTCAAAAACGAGCAAGAAGCGCAACACCAAAAAGCAAACCAAAATAAGGAAATCTTAACCTTAAATACATACTCTGATATCTGGGTTTCATTTTGGTGCTAATATTTTGTCTTTTATGATCTACAGGCTATGACTACAGGAAGTGTCTCGAATTTCATTGATGTTGCTTTGAATTTTGGCAGCTCGGCTGTGACGGAAGACAGCTTTTTGAACCAAGCAAAAAAGAATGGCAAAGAAATGGTTTTCTACGGAGATGACACTTGGCTCCGACTCTTCCCGGATGTGTTCAAGAGGAGTGAGGGAACCACGTCTTTCTTTGTCTCAGACTTTACAGAGGTTAGAAAACATTGCATTAAATATGTACAAAACTCATCAAACTAAATTTCTAACTGCATATTCCTTATCTAGCCAATCACCGTGCTTTGCGACGGTAAAAACCTGCTTGGAAAAATCACCCGGGGACAACTCCCAAACATTAATTTATTTATTTATTTAAACGCCCATTGGGCTTTTACATACATTGTTATAAGTATTATTACATTAACTATATGTAGAGATGGCAAAATTTCGTTTTAACTAAAAACGCGAAAAAATAGCGAAAAACGTGATTTTGGCCGTATTTCAGCTAAATTATTCTATTTAGCGAAATAGGCGTGAATTTCCCGAAAATACCGGGTATTAAAATAATATGTGAGAATTTCAAAAAAGAGACTTTGAAATGCTTCCTGTGTTCTCAAAGCTGACCAGCGACGAGTGTGTTGAGGGCTATCTCTACCTTCACAAACTGATGGGACAAATTGTGCGTGAAGGTAAAGTGTGTGACTTGGTGCAAATGTTGATGGCAATGAAAGTGACAAACTCTGCCTTTGCTGGGCCAGCCCTACAGACAATTTGGGCCCCTGTAAATAGTGTTGATGCAGGGCGTTTTTTCAGTCACTACAATTTAGTACTGACTGACAGGCGTACGAGAATGAAGGAGTCCACTATTGAAACGTGCGCAATGCTATCATTCAATCAGTAAAGTGCCATTTCCATTGTTTTTTGTATTTACCTGTATTTCAAATATGCCTACTGTATTTCATTTTTGGAAGCCTGTCCTACCTCTTTTTACAATTTTGTTACTATTTTATGTGTAAATATTTAATATTTTTGTACTGTAGGCTAAAATTGCTTTTTGACATTACACAAATTGTGCAAAATAAATTACGCCTATTGATGTTAATCGCAATCTTCATTAGTTGTGTTTGTGTTCGACCCGTACTTAGAGTTTCCTTCCTTATTAATTTAATATTAAAATTAATTATTTATAATCTTTCACATGGAAATACTTGCAAATGAAGGTTAAACATATATTTTACCAAAAATACTTAAAATATGCGCTAAAAACATTCAGGAAATACATTTTTTTCTATTTTGCTACAAAACGCTAAATTATGCCTGAAAATGCTGTAAAACGCTAAATTTCCAATTGTTAATGCTAAAAAAATCTGAAAATTAATGCTAAATTTTGCCATCTCTAACTATATGGCATATAAAAGTTTAAGTACATATATGAATAAAATAATTATTATATGTGTAGTACCTACATAAATGTTTTACAAATAATATAGAATACCATTATGGAGAAAAGTTTTTTTTTTTTTTTTGTACTTACAAACAAAAATAACGGGATTAATAAAAAAAGTGAACATTAATATTTTTAAAAACAGAATTCTATTGATTGAGGAATGTTGATATTGCAGGAATTTTGGTTTCAATCAACCACGTTGAACAAAAAATAGCTCCTTCTAAAAATTTAAGTACAGTGGTTATATGAATATAAAAAGTTGGGCCACTGTAATGTTTTTTACAGACTGTGAACAATTGATTTATACGTCTAAAGCAGGGGTGCATCCATGAATACAGGTAAAAGGCAGATATCGAATTATCGGTAAAAATTAACGATAAACCGCAGAAACCACACCTTCAATGCTAGAAAGTATATACTGACTATATGTGCACATATGTGTGTCCTTTGCACTCACTCTCCACTTATTAAAATCAGGTCAGTTGCATTCGATCTTCCGAGAAATGTGCGGAAAAACTGGTTGGAATTGATTACGAAAATAAATTCCTAGTGTGGTCATGTGCATGGAACTTTTCAAGCAATAAATCAGAGCCCCCATCGAGATTCCTAGGTCTAATAACAAGAAAATTCTGATTTCACAAAATCAATATATTATTATTAAAAAAAAAGTGTACTACAATATGCGTACCACTAAAACTCAGAAACGAGTCCTGGTAGGATCAAGGGAGTTTTATGGTGTATTAGCCCTCTACCCCCATCAATGAAGAATCGTTTTTACCCGAAGGATGTGCTTTTGAAGATATAAGGGCTGGAAGTTTCGCCCTCTAGAAATTTCTGAACATTCGAGAGTATTCAACATTCCAGAGCATTCCGGAAGGTTGTGGAATGTTCAGGAATAGTCTGGAATGTTCAGGAACATCCTGGAACATCCCAGATCATTGTGGAACAATCCTGGACACTCCCAAATGTTGTGGAATGTTCTGGAACATTTTGGACCATTCAAAGCCGTTTTTGTATGGGTCCCTGGGTAAGACCCGTCATAAATGTGATAAATTTACGAGAACAGTTTGAATACCAAAATCCAAAACATAGAAAGCTGAAAACTGCATTTAGGGCTGCAAAAAATCTTCAATTGGGCCGCATACCTTCCATGGGCCGCAAGTTGGGCATGCCCGGTCAGAAAACCCCATTTTCAAATAAAAATATCTAATGGTTAAAATCTACAGTGTAACGTGGGCTCCATTATAATATAAATTGTCTTTCTTCTCCAGGTGGACCTAAACGTGACCCGCCACCTGGAGTCGGAGCTGGTCACGAACCCCGCGGGCCCTGACTGGGACCTGATGGTGCTGCACTACCTGGGCCTGGATCACATCGGCCACCTGGAAGGACCCGCCAGCCCCAAAGTGGGGCCCAAGCTGGCCGAAATGGACACTGTTGTTAGCAGGATCGTGGAGGCTGCAAAACTATGGGTAAGTTGTTAACATTCATTTTTTAAAATATGTTTCAATGTTATATTTTGGTAAAAGTTGATATAGCCTGATTATTTAAATAAAAATGAAATTGTATACCAAAAAACTATATCAATAGTTGTCCAGTTTATCGCTTGTGTATGGTAAAATATAGAATTTTTAATTTGTAAAATGCTTGTCACCATTTTTATTATTTGTAATATTCCAAAATAAGATTTAAAAGCCATTTGGGTTATGCTATAAAAAGTATTCAGCAATCGATTTGCAATAAATTTATTTTCATCCTATTACTTTTAGATTTATTTATTAAGAACTAGTGAGTGCCCGGCGTACATTGCAATCCCGCTCCAAGAAAGTGTTTGTTTTTTAATTCTGTTTATTGAAGTCCTTTTGGATACACAATATTTTTTGTTTTTCCGTCTAATGCATATACGAATAAATCAGAAAGTGTTCCGACTCATGGGCAGCTGTAAGTGTGTTAAGCTTGGATTTTGACAAACTTACCCCCTACCGTTACTATGTCTCCTTGTCCCTCTGCCCCTCCCTCGTCCTTTACCCTTCACCTGTATGTCCTTTCCCATGTGTCCCCTTCCCCTCCCTCATTCCCCTTCTACCTTACCCGCCTTTCCCCTCTCCCATGTTCCCCCTTCTGGGAACACCCCCTTCTTCGTTTCCCTCTCCCCACCGCCTCCCTATCCTCACAGCTGTCCATGTGAGACGCATGGATTTCCCAAATTTATCCTCTGCTTTCCCCTACTGTTACTATGTCTCCTTTGCATTCCATCCCTCTGCTTCTCCCTCGTCCCCCACCCCTCTCGCGTTCCTCTTCCACCTTCCCCTCCTTCCACCCCTTTTCGCGACAACACCTCCCGAATTTCCCTCCCCTTCCTGCGTTCCCATTCCACCTTCCCCCTCCCTTGTTATCCCTCATACGAATCCCCCTCCTTCGTTCCTTCTCCCTCCTTCCCTTGCTAAACTATATGAAATATATCATTTTTCAAACAACTAGCGTGCCACTTATTGTAAATTTTTTATACAGATTTCATAATACCGTTTTTCCCACAACAAATCACCAAAGTTGCATCGCAATCGGATGAATGGCCTAGGAAATAATTTCATAATGCTAGAGCTCACCATCATATATATATATAGAAACGTTCACGGGCATGCGAACGATAAATCACCAAAGTTTTATCGCAATTGGATGTATGGTTTAGGGACAAACAAAGAAACATTCATTTTTATATATTACTAGCTGAACGGCCACGGGTTACTGTGCCTAACGAAACCCAACGCCATCTACAGGTTGTTTATCCAACCTTTATAACCAACGCCATCTGTAAATTTGCATAAAAATCAAATTCACGCCGCCCGCTTGCCAACCCGCTCCCTTTATATATTTCAACCAATTTACACAAAACCTTGACAAATTATAAACCTAAAAACCTTCCTCATGAATCACTCTATCTATTTTTGAAAACCACACGAAAATCTGTTGCATTTATTATAAGATCTAAGGGAACAGACAGCGGGAGCGACTTCATTTTATACTATGTAAAGATTACACTAACTCTCTTCTAAAACTTTTATCCACTTCCTATTTTTTAACTGTCACTTTGACTACTATGTATTTTGAGTGCTTGTCTTAATGCTGCACCACATTCTTTTTTGTTAGCACAGCATACAAACTTAAAATGATTTTGTATAATTTTCAGACTGGGGATACTGTCTTAGTCATCTGCGGCGACCACGGGATGAAAGATTCCGGCAGTCATGGAGGAGCCAGTTACTCTGAAGTTACCGTTCCTCTTGTCATCACTCAAACTAAAGGCTGCTACAACAAGTGAGTCAAAAGCAATGCAGAGCTGTGACTTTTTTTTGCTCCTAAGTGACGGAACAAAAAGGTTTCTGAAACTATTTGTTCTGAAAAATCGATAGAGATGTCACCACCTTCATGCTCCTGGAAAAAAATATTTTCTACATTAGCTCCACACAGGAAGCCCCGAGGAAAGTAATTTTGTGCTCAGGGCCTATGTCATTTCTGGGGATACTGTGGGGAGGGTATTTTTAAGGAAAGAATGTTCTGGGAAGGAGAAAAGTATGAGGGGTGGGTAGGAATCTGGGGGTCAATGTGTCCTGGATGTAGGAAGCAATCCCTCCCACTGCATTGCAAGGCTGTGGATCGAAAGACTCCAGCTGGTTATGCACCACCAAGACCTGGATAAACATCACCCCATAAATCTGGCACCCCTGCTAAGTCACCAAAAGTAGCAAACCATTTGGGGTGACCTATGGCAGAGGTGTTGATTATCCAGTGGATGGTTCCCGGGCAGTGGCATCCATCCTAGAAACCCACCTCCCAAATTACAAAGAATAAAGCAGAACACAGAAATTTGGGCATTTTGGGCATTTCCAAAAGTCTGACTGTTCTTTGCTTAAATTTTTAGTATACACATTTGTTTCATCAAAGTTATGAAATTTTTTATTTCGATCAAATGTAATAGCGATATACAATGTCAGGGAGTGTAAGAGAGACAGAGTACATAGTAAATGGCTAGAACCAAAAGGTACTAAGTCAGTGGCAACATCGTTTTCCATTCAAATCTATATGGAAGGCATTTCCAGTGTGTACTATCTATTCAGTGAATTTTGATGTACATAATATTTGATTAGGTACATAACTTTTCAATTTGCCCCGGGAACCCTTATTGGATAACCAACGCCTCTGCCATAGGTCACTCCAAGTGGTTCGCTACATTTGGTGATTTAGCAGGGGTGTCCGGGTTCACGGGGTGAGATTTGTCTAGGTCTTGGAGGCGGATGACCAGGACACACTGAAACTGCTCAGAACTGCTTGGAGACAGTGGTATCAATTAGAGATGCCACGAATATTCGGCTATACCTACAATATACAATCAACATGTTTCGTGAACGATGTTCATTATTTGTCGATGTACAAAGTTATTTGTCTTTTCATTAAAAAAAATTAAATATGCCGTTTTTTGTTAAAATAAAAAATTTTGTGAGTAATATTTATTATGTTTTTTATCATGATTTGGTTATCATCAGTGGCGGTTTTCTCTAAAGTGCGTTTGTGCGCTGAACCCCCATTAAAAAGCTGATAAAATAAAAGAAACTTGTTTTATAATACACAAATAATATTATTATAAAACAAGTTTATAATCATTATAAAACAAGTTCATAATCACACCATAAATAGGGCTCCTTTAAAATCCGTTTAAAACTCGCGCCACCGCGTCGAAATCTGTACCTATATCCATTTTGTGCGAGATGTGTTACGCGCAAAATTCTGTATAGAAAAATATCCGGGCCCATACATATCCCTCTGACGGCGATTTGAACGAAACTATGCATTTCGTTACCAAAATCAAACACGCTCGGTGCGTTGTGATTACGAGTAGGTACCACGTGATCTCCGATCTTTCACGAATTGTACCGATCGTGTTCGTCGCAGAATGACCATTGCACCGGATGAAGCTATATTCGAAATCTTATTTAGATACTATTTAGATTAATCTTTACTACGAATTGGTTTACATTATGAACATCAAAAAATATGCTACGGATAAATTGAACCTTTTACTAGCTTTTGTACGGATTGGAATTACAATAAAATTATTATTTACGAAACAAAAAATATAAGCGTAAACTACTAAAGAAACGTTTTTTCATGACTTAAATTAATCATAAACATTTCTAAGTGCAACAAATTATCTGCTTAACAAAAATAAAATTTCTTTTAATTATAACTTTCATGATACACATATCAATGAAATAGAATCAATCCGTGACCTTGGGGTAGTACTAGATGTAAAACTAAATTTTATCAAACATATTAACGAAGTAATCAACAAAGCAAATAAAATATTGGGATTTATAATTCGCATATCTAAACCTTTTCGCAATATTAAAACTATGTATTCCCTTTACACCACGTATATCCGCCCCCACTTAGAATACTGCACACTAATTTGGGCACCGTTCTACCAATGCCATATTGACAGAATCGAAAGTGTGCAAAACAAATTTTTTAAACACATAAATTGAAAATTCAAATTACTCTTTGCAAATAACACCGAATCCTTAAAATTTCACAACTTTACTCCACTTCAAACGCGTAGATTAATATCTGATCAAATATTTTTATACAAAATTCTGACTAATGGCCTGGACTCTCCTGAACTCGTAAATTATTTAAGAATTCACATACCTGCAAGACCAACCAGATTAAACCATTTTTTTCATTTGCCCGCGTACAGAACCAACCTTAGAAAAAATTCTCCAATCCCCCGTATATGCGCGCAATATAACACGCAATTTAACAATATCGATATTCTTAATAATACTCTTGTGAAATACCGATACGAAGTCAAGCGTACGACCACAAATGTGAATTAAATTAATGCACAGCTATAGAAAAGGTACAGCATGAGCATCTCCTGTCCCCATCCCATCTTCCTCTGCCTCTTGCCCTTTCCTATTCCTTCTTCCTTCTAATATACTTACATTTATATATTTTTGTTAATTTAATTTTCAATTAAAATTTTGTATTATATCATAATAACCATTAGCTTATGAAACTGTTTTGGCTTACCTCATTTTTAACCGCTTCATTTTTAACATCCTGTATAAAACTGCTGTTTGTACAATAAATAAATAAATGACTTAAGTAACTATAAGGGAACGTACCCATACTACGTGACCTCTTCTGGGGGGGGGTCTTCAAAATGTCACGCTTGGTACAAATACTAAAAAAACTGCAGCAAATTGGAATAACTGAAGTAGCCTACACATGGTTTGAAAACTATCTATCAAACCGAACACAACAAACTCTCATCCAATCTGACAAAATACATATAAGCAATAAACTATCTGTGTCCTGTGGTGTACCCCAAGGTAGCATACTAGGACCAATTCTATTTCTTATATACATCAACTCACTATGTGCCATGAATATTGGTGGAAAAATATTATCATTTGCTGATGACACGGTCTTAATATTCGAAGATGAAACATGGCAATCAGTTATTAACAAAACTAATAATGCTCTAATAAAAGTAAAGCATTGGCTTGACACAAACCTCCTCACACTTAACATCGACAAAACACAATATATGACATTTTCCATACGCAAATACGATATACCCAACAACTGCCCTAAACCAATCATCCACTCGTGTCCACTCAATTTAGACAATCCGGAAACCACATCTAATATTAATTGTACGTGTTCGACCCTCAAATCATCAAAAATAGTTAAATATTTGGGAATAATCATAGACAACCAACTACGTTGGGAAGCTCACATCGGTGACACAGTAAAAAAACTTCGTAAACTCTGCCATATATTCTACTCCCTTAGGTCTATCTTAGATTTACAGACTCTAAGAAGCGTATACTTTGCCCTTTTCCAATCCATAGCAATATACGGTATAGTGGGATGGGGTGGTTGTGCTGAATCCATTATTAGACCAATTATTTTAGTTCAAAAACTAATTCTGAGAATTATATTTAAATGTCAACCTACCCATCCGTCAAATGAACTCTTTGCAAAAATCAGGGTCTTAGATATTCGACAGCTATTTACTAAAACAAGCATTTGTTATATACGAAAAAATAATCTACTAATTGCTCCACAACATCAAGCACACACCCGCTTTTCATCAAACCTGGGTTGCGTGGTCCCAAAAACTAACACCTCATTCGCTCAACGACAATTCTGGTTCATCGCTCCTAAAATGTATAATGCTCTGAGTACTGACATAAAGTCAAGTAATTCTAATTCTCTTTTTATAACACGTGTACAACATTGGATTTTTGAAAGGGGACGAACGCACTTTAAAGAATTCATGAGTTCTAACACTACATTTTAATTATTATTTTTTGCATTTCAAAATTTTAATTTCCATTTGTATTTCTATTTTACTTTAAAATGTTGTTATTTTTTTCTCTTAGTTTTTCACTAAATTTATATATGTTTTTAATTTTGATTTATATAATTATATGTTTTAATTTATACAGAACACTTGAGTTCTTAACATTTAATTTTTATTATTAATTTTTGTATTTCAAAATTTGAATTTGAATTTTCATTTTTACTTTTCTTTAAAATATGGTCTTTTTTTTTCTTTAGTTTTAAGTATTTCTTAATATTTTTTGAAATGTTAAAATATTAAATGTACGACTACCACAACACGGGCTTAGCCTAGTGTGGTAGCCAAAAAAAAACCAAATATCTGTTACTAATAAAAAATATATGAAAAAAAAAAAAAAAAAAAAAAAAATGAGCAGCGGTTTGCTTAGGATTTTGGTAACCGGGGGGGGGGGGGGGGTTAAAAATTGCAAAAAATTGGTCACGTAGTATGGGTACGTTCCCTAAAGTAATAAGAGAATGAATTTTTAAAAGTACCCCTTTATGGCTAAGACTATTTTTGACCTTTTTGTGATTTAACTTTTTTTCATTCTTATAAAATTACGCACAAAATAAATAAAAACCACTTTGGCGCGTACTTGCCTCGTGCAAAAAAGTTGCTCGATTTAAAATTTTGAAGGCGTGAGAATCAAAATATTTCTAGCATTTATATTCCCCTTTTTTGTATTATTTTCGGCAAACGTTGTCAAGTCGCTAGTTATGTAATTTATTGTTGAACTTACTTCGGTATTTTTTTTTTAAATCTCTGAACATAGTGTTGTGTACATAAAAAATAATGCTAATAATATAAATGAAAAAAGGTTGGAAATTAAAAATAAAAGGCCTCCGCGTCCTTTTATATATTCTACGTAATTATTCTTGTTGTAAAAACAATAATAATTAGCAACGTTTATTGCCATAAAAAAACATTAAACAACTTAATTCCTCTAAATGTAAATTTTGATTAGATATATCTTCTCTTGGATGAACCCCCTGTTAAAAAGACCACGAACCGCCACTGGTTATCATGAATGGTTCGCAATATTCGGCCGAACATCGAATAGTAAAAAAAATAGCCGAATACCGAATAGTAGCCGAATATTCGTGGCATCTCTAGTATCAATGTTTTCCGCTTTGAAATTATGTAAAACATTGTAATTATGTAATTTATAAATTTTAACCTTTCAGGCACCCGTCCAGCGTAGACCAAGTGGACATAGCTCCAACGATGAGTTATTTACTGGGACTTCCCATTCCGAGTGCTAGCACGGGACAAATATTACCACAGGTAAACAAAAAATTACTGATTTGAATATTAAAAATGACCTATTCTCATGCAACAAATGCAAACCGCCTGCAGATGATGTGCGTTAATTTGACCTTTTTCTGAACTATGCACTGCCGTCAAAGGGATCGATGATGATATTTCCTCAGAATGTCTCCCACACCACTGAATAAAAAAAATTTATTGACTAAACGTAACAAAGTCCGGTTTTATCTCGACCGTTTGGTGTTTCATCTATCTTTAAATTTGTTTGTTCCGTTTCTGGTTTCGAAAATCTGTTGCATCCAATTAATTATTCAAGCAAGTCTTACTTTTTACATACTACCCATTCCTGTATCCATCGTTGTTCTTAACAGGAATGCTCGATCTTAATACGTTATAAGCCCGCCGAAAAATATTTTTAGTTAAACATTTTTTTGAGCTAATCTCCCGTACTATACTAAATCCGCCTATGTTGAAAGAGATTAACTTATATGTCCCTAATGCAAATACTCGTGGGAGATCCCTTTATGCTCCGGAAGCGAGAACTTCTGCCAATCAGAATGTACCATTAAACAGAGCAAATTAACTGCTTAACGATTCTGCATTGAGCATCGAAATCTCCAATGTCACCTATAGAGTTCAGTAAATATCTTATGATAAACGTCACAACATAGTAAAACTGCCCCTATGCACACTTTTTTTTTTTTAGTTTTGTAATTTTCTCCATAATATTTTAGTTTAGTTTTATGGAGAACCCGAAATAAATAAATAACTACTAGTACAATTTTAGTATGTACTTGTGACACAAATGGTAGTTTAAACAAAATTATATGTTGAATTGATGGAATGTAAAATCTTTAATTCTTTATTTTAAATTTAATTCTTTAACCGGTCACTAACTTAAGCAGATATATGCGTTAGAAATAGACAGTAGTCAAGTACAATAAGTGTGTTTATACGTCAACGCGTGTGTCTCCATAGAAACCGTTATAACTCCGTTATTCTTTTAGTGACATCCCTAAAACAAAAATTAAAAGGTCGATAGTGGAACAAGCTGTACATCCCTATTCAAGTTGTCCATAGAAATACATAACAAGAATATTCTGTCATTCGAGCAATTTGACACATAATTTTTCCCGCCAAATTTCGGACCGGCGGCTCGACATTGTTAATTTTTATTAAATATTTTTATATGAAATGATGAAAAAGTGAGTTGACAAAAGTGTTTATTATACATTCATACAATAGAATAATTATTGTTGTTTACATAATCTGTGATTTTAGTACCGTTTTCATATAAAAATATCACGTGAGTCATTTTTTTAATGTTTGCATTCTAAATTTTAATATTTACAAAAGTTAATATTTATTTCTAATACAATAATTCGAAAGCTTACTTTCTAAAACAGTTTTTACTATATGGCTACGTTCAGAAATGTTTAATTTATAGAGCTTTAATTGTGAAGCGGTAATAACACAAAGTTTTCGTAAAATGTCATTTCGTTTGAGACATCTCAAGCGAATATTTGCGAAAGTTCGGAGGGGTTAATTTACTTTAATTCTTTCTTTTATTTCAGGTTATAGGTGATGGGAAAAATGGTGACCTCACAACACCAAAAGCCTTATATGCTCTGCATTACAATGCAAAAGTTAATGTTGCTGCTCTTTTTAACATCTTAGGACAAAAGGAAGCTTCAGCCACAGGTACTTAAATGTCGTAAGAACACATTCAACATAATACCGTATCCATAATATTAATAGTAAATGCACAAAGGATCTGCAAGTTCACATTTTTGCCCAAAAACTGCGAATTTTCCACTTTTCATTATCATTATCAAATGCAAAAATTTCAGGGCTCTAGTTATACATTCTATTACAATGCATTATACAGTAAGTTATAATAATATATCGTCGCAAGAAAGCAATTCTGCTGTAACCACTACTACGGCTACGCTACACTAGACGGCCAGCGTAGTGCAGCGGTAAGGCGCTTGACTCGCATTCCGAAGGTCGCGGGATCGAATCCCGGCGTGGCAAATAAATTTTTTTTGGTTAATTTGTGTATTTCACAATTTATTCATTTAAAATAATATATAGTATATTTGCGGCACGTTCCAGAGTGGAAGATACTCTCAGTATCGCCCTGGTGTAAGTCCACCATTCAGAATTGAAACGTTGCTTGAAATGGCTTCTGCCGTGTTTGGTGACCAGATCTGAATAGCCAGGTACTTCCCCACCTTCCTCTTCCCTATCTCCTTCCCCTCCCCACTGCCTTCAGCCTCACAACCTACCCCAATTGGGGATGCCACAGTCCCACTGGCTCCAGACGGGAGCAGTTGGGACTCTTGTGCGGTATTATTGTAAAAAAAATAAAAACCTACGAAAATACTTTATGAACACCATTTTGCAGGGTGTTTTTTCTGCGTCGATCTATCTGGGTCCCATGACTCTACGATGATAAATAAGAACTGTACGACGCTGGAAAAACTAGCCATTTTGTCAACCGTACGTTTTTTAACTGATGTACACACCAAAATCCTCAAAAGTATTTTCCTAGGTAGTGGCGGTTACGGCAGTGCTTTCTTGCGATGATATTATAACGTTGCCAACGAATTTCAATTTGTGCATGCAAGAAAATAAACACGCAACCATGTCTATTTTCAAGTCATTCACCTATGCAATAATAATGTCCACAGTTAATGAATTAATATCAGTGTTTTAATTGATTTAAAGATTGCTACAATCACTACACACAAGCGGTGCAGTATCACCACAACGTGTTGGTCAAGGGAACTGTTTCTTCCAAATACACTGCCAATATGTATATGACTGCTTTGAACAACATGGCCAAGTATCTGAATGAAACGGTAGTGGAATTCGACATGTTTGCCATTGTCATTGGGATCATAATTTTACTGCAGGTACCAATCTTCCCTATTTCATCAAATAAATGCATTAAGCGTCGATGACACACGGCGAGTTTACAAGCTACTATCTGGGAAATTCACTATCTGTTCGTAAACTCGCCCAGTGTCATTGTGTTACTTGCTAACTAGCAGTGACTAGCAGATTGTTGACAATCTACGAAAAAAAGTTGAAAGGTCGTCAACTTTACTCGCCTACACGCTTGCTCGTGATTGGTTTATTTGTGTTTCCAACATACAGCTGATTTCGACTGTCAAATATCTGAAGAATTAGTTCACGCAGGCATCGTTATTCGTGTTACTGGCGCTAGCAGCAACCTTCAGTTTCCTACGCTTCTGAGCAGTAGACAGTTTTGTGTGTCATCATGGCAATCTCACTCGCCGATTTACCCGTTTTTAAACTTAGTAGATAGTAGCTTGTAAACTCGCCGTGTGTCATCGACGCTTTAGGATAGCTTTACTACTGACGAGAGAGAATTTGACACTCTTCTTTTCATGCTGCGTGACAATTTTCATACAAGACTGAGTTGGATTTAAGGCCAAAATACCCATCAAACATATATATTTTTTTTAAAGCAAAAGGTATAGCAAATTCTAGTGTGGATAGGTTTTAAATTATATTTTATGTTTTAAATTATAAAATATAGACCAGTGATTCTAAACTGGGGCACCGGTGCCCCTTTGTGGGCGTTTTGGTGATCTGGCGGGGCATTTTTAAATTTTTTGCATTTAGTGGGTGCTGCAAAAGTTCGAGTGCGCATTGTACCAATATAGAAAATAAGCTCATTCACAAGCTATGCACACTGATATACTTACACACTTTCTTTAGGCTCTAGCATTTTTTAAGTTGTGTTGGGGGGTGATTCTTTCAGTACTGTTAAGAAACGCTGATATAGCCCATTAAAGAATTCAATTTTTCGTGATTTAAAAGGCAATTCTGGCAATTATTTATATTTATGGGTTGATACGATATGATTGTAACCCCCAGCCAGGAGCACTCCTGTCCCGGTGAGACCGGTACTCCGAGGGGCACTGATTCGTTAGGACTTGGAACACTTGCTCTAAGAAAGGGAAGGAGGTTGGAGTTTAATCGACCGGTATACATGGCAACCTAATAAGCCAATATAGGAATTTAGGTTGGGGTGTGGAATAAAGGAATGGATTGAGCGAGATTTTTTTTTCCCCTTTCTTCTCGGCTCTTCTTGTTTCATCTTGCTTCTTCTAGTCTCTTCCGGGATCTTGTCATCTCTTCTTGGCTCTTCTGGATTATTCTTGGATCTTTTTGCCTCTCATTGACTCATCTTGTATCTTCCCATCTCTTCTCGTCTACTTGGCTCTTCGTGGCTTTTCATGTCCTAACTTTTCTTTTCTCTTCTTGCTTCTTCTTGGATCTTCTAATTTCTTCTTGAATCTTCTTGTCTCCTCTAGTTTCTTCTTGGCTATTCTTGCTTCTTTTTGTCTCTTTTTGGCTCTTCCTGTCTCTTCTTGGATCTTCTTGACTCTGCACAGGTCGGCTCTTTATGGCTTTTCTTGTCTCTTCTTGCTTCTTTTTGGATCCCCCTTGCCTCTTCTTGCCTTTTCTTGCATCTTCTCGCCCCTTCTTGGCTTGTCTTATCTCCTCTTGGCTCTTCTTAAATCTTTTAACTGCACTGTGCCGACTCTTCTAGTTTATTAGCATCTCCCAGTCTCTGCCACCATTTTTTGCTTCATCTCAATTTTTTTTTCGTTGTTGTATCTTCTTAATTTTTCTTGATTCTTCTTCCTTTCCCTTGCCTATTTTTGCTTTGCAACTCTTTTTGTTTTTTTTTTTCTTAATTTTTTTATTGTCTCCACTTATTTCTTTATTGAATATTTGAATCAGATAATGAAAAAGGTTTTGAAAAGACTTTTCAATTTTTTCCCTTTATTTATCTCATGCATGTCGGTAATTCGTTAAAATATATACATTAATTAGTAAACTAAAATGCAAGTACGACGGTGTTCTGGATGTGTCTTAAATATTTATTACACAACAGTTATTTTGTTTGACGGAAAATGACAACACATGAAATGTGAGTTGTACCTAAATGTGAGAATTTTTATAGACCTCAAATCAGATCAGTTATACCCCATGGTGATAGCTCATCTGGGTGTCAATACGTCTTAAATGTTTATCGAAGTACACAGTGTTCCGAAACCTTTTCTTATCAGGCGTTTGTGTGAGGTCCTGTAAACCAAAAATAACCTAAAATCTTTTCATGAAAATTATAAAATAGAAGTGATTCCTTGTGTGACGGTTGTAAAAAACAAACAAGGTCAAGCAAGCATTAGAAGTCGTGCATTGTAAGTCAAGCAAGCATCGATGCACTGGTGGAATTGTGGCACCTCATACTGTGTCTCGGAATCGTGGCACCTCTTACTGTGTCTCGTGGTCCAACAGTTTCTCTTTCCTAACCTAAATCTTGACGAGGGCTTTTCCTAACCTAAATCTTGACGAAGAATGCTATAAACAAAAACAAAATCTTCAACAAATTAATAAATCAAAGAAAAAATAGGGGTATTATCTTGTTAGCGTGAGGCGATTAGTTGTCTTTTGTAACTGCGGATCTTTTTTGTCAGTGATATCTAGCACTTAACACTTCACCACTTGAGATGTCATAACCGCACCTCTGTGACTGTCATCTAACTTTGCTTGTTTATCAGTTCACAAAGAAATTGTATTATTAGGTTTCAAATTACATGAATTTCAAATGAGCACAACTTTTTTTCTCAGAAAGGTAAAATATTTCGCGAACTAAACAGATTTTACTAATTGTTACGTGTGTGCCACATTTGCCAAATTTCATCTAGATAGCTTAAACCAACCACTAGTTATTTGAAAAACAAGGCGCGAGCCATAAAAACGCATTTTATTAGAACTGATATTTATTAAAGAAAGCATTTTGATGGGCATAAATTCAAGTTGCGAATGGTCGATTTACAACAGAAAACAAATGTCATTTGTAAATTTAAAATTTTGATCCAAAAAATATACACCATTTGAAAAATTATGGCGTATTTGGCCTAAAATACAATATTAAGTTTTATATGAAAAATGCTGTGCATGTACACCTAGTTAATATAACAAATTTGTGTGCACTACAATGATATTTTGTTTTATTTTTTCAGAGCCTCATTTCACAAGTTCTAGTAATGATGCTATCCTATCAACCAAAGACTTCGGATACATACTCTAAATTTGATACTTTCAAGTTTACCAGCGGTGTTTTGGCAAGAATCATATTGATCCTTATCGTGTTGGCAATATGCGGGGCAGTGTTCATGATATCTTGCGGGGTCACTCAGACCAACAGCTCTCTCTGCAAAGCATACCCCATGAGTTTTGCCGCTATAGCCACCATTATAGTAATCATAGTTTCAAACACTGTAATCATTATGTTTGTCATTAAAGACATAGACAAAACCAATGAGCTCGCCAACTTAAACCCAATCGAGATGTTTCTCGTTGTTGGCACTGTGATACAGGCGTTAACTTACGGAGGTACGAGCTTCATTGAAGAAGAACATCAGACCTGGTATTTCCTATGGGTTTCTGTGGAGTTCATAGTTTTGGTTTACACGGGCAGCGTGTTGGTGGACTATATAAGGAAGAAAAGTGAGAACGCCACAGAGATACAGGACAAGGCGGACCTAGCCCACAGAATGAATGTAGCTGGGAAGTGGCTTTTACCGCAGTGGGTTTTCCTAATGGGGTTGCATAGGTTCTTGAGAACGCTTAATCAAACTGGAGACAAGTGGGCTTTCCTGCCCGATACGGGCGATTGGCTCAATGAAGAAGAAAATAAAAATATTTTATCACCGTTAGCGATACTCTGTAAGTAGTTCACAACATTTATTTATTGGAATAAATTTTAAAGTTTAAGATGATAGTACTAATAAATTTAAACAAAACATAAATCGGAACAAGACACAGAAAAATAAAACACCCACGATCTCGTCCTGGTAAGATAGAGAACCTGGGTTTGATTCCCAGTTGCGTCCGTTAATCTTTTATTTTTTTCAGTTCAAATCCCGGCGTGCGCAAGTAAATTTTATTTGATTGATTTGTGTATTTCACAATTTAATCATTTAAAATAATATAAGATATATTTGCGGCACATTTCAGAGTGGAAGATACACTCAGTATCACCCTGGTGTGCCAGGCCACCATTCAGAACTGAAATAACTTTAGCCTGTTTGCTGACCAAATCTTAATAGCCAGGAACTTCCTAACCTTCCCCTCCCCCCTACCTTCAGCCTCACAACATACCCCAATTACGGATGCCATAGTCTCACTGGCTCCAGGCAATTGAGACTGGTGCAGTATTCACATTCAAAAATATATATATGGATGCTGGAGTGGCTAAAGCACTATGCCACTGGAAAGGAAGCGTGGAGCGACGTACAGCTGTACGGCGCTTGAGCAATTCTTCCTTTCCAGGTGGATGGCTCTTTAGCCATTTATCTTTTCCAGCGTCGATATATTTATATTTAATTATTTAGTACTTAACTACTTGTATTACTGATATTTGAAAATAGCCACACAATGCTCTTTCTTTCTTAAACGCATTCCATATTTTCAAGGTGAATGATTTTGAAATCTAGAAAAAAAATTAGATGATCAGAACTTTCTGAATACAGTTTTGTATGGAAGTATTTTTCAAATTTGGGCCAATATTTGGATCACAGAACACGCCCACAAGGCACTTCTTGTGTTTTTCTTTATCTATGATAATAAATTATGGATATTTTCACCATATCACAGCGGACATTAATGAGAGAAAATAATGTAAGACAATTGAAGTTTTATAAAATCACATATAGGGTGTGAAATAATGTGTCGATTTATATGTCAGAATGTTTTTTTTTAAATTTTTTTTTTTTATAAAAGCGGAGACGGTTTACCATTGGTTCCCGTGAGTACTTAGGCCATGGGCCCATTGTACTTTCTCCCATTTTACCTCAATCCTTTAACAATAACCCAGTCCCTTTAATAAAGTTCACCAGAATTGTTATCGGATATGTGGCTAGGTCTTCTGGTTCTACAACATGTCTCCCCAGGTATCTGAGCCTAATTCCCACCAGGGCAGGACCTTGGCACCATAAGTGAATTGGAGTCTCTTCATCCTCTTCACATTTTCTACATCTACTGGTGCTTTCCACTCCCAATAGCTGCATGTGTTTCCTGAGATGGCAGTGTCCCGTTAGTAGGCCTACCAGTTCCCTCAGCGAGTTTCTGTCCATATCGAGTAGTTTCCTGGTCCGTCTGGGGTCGGGTCCGTTTATGAGTACTTTGGATTGTCTCATTCCGGGTGCCCTCTCCCATTCCTTCCAGTGCTGGGATTTGACCCACCTCTCGATATGTAATTTGGTGTGGCAAGCTGCTACTCCTACGGCCGGCTCAGATCCCGCAAGTGGTGCTTTCGCCCCTTTCCTTGCTAGTTCGTCAGCCCGCTCGTTGCCCTCAATACCCTTATGTCCTGGTACCCATATCAGGGTTATTTTATTGATAGTAGCGAGTTCTGTAAGAACGGTTCTACATTCCATCACCAGTCTGGAGTCGCATCGGTTACTTTCCAGTGCCATAAGGGCTGCCTGGCTATCAGAACAAATAGTTATGTTCTTATTCCTGTACCCGATACGTATATTCTCCTGTGCGCAGGCCAAGATGGCTTTCATCTCAGCCTGAAACACAGTGCAGTGTATTCCTAGAGGTATACTTAGTTCCCTCTTGGAACCCTGTAAACATACCCCAGCCCCCGTTCCTTCCTCCATTTTGGACCCATCTGTGAACCAGATTAGTTCCTGTCTGGAGGTTGGACCTTGGACCATGTCCCACTCCTCCCGGGTGGGGTACATCACATCAAACTGCTGTCTGAAGAAGTATTCGGCTTGTTTGCCGTCCTGCTTCATTCCAGCTGTCGGACTAATTGCCCTCAGTCTTGTTCCGATCTCCGTATGACTGTTTTTGGGCAACTCACCTCTCCATTGACCTTTGCATTGTAACCTGTAGGCTGCCGTCATCGCCGCCCCCTCTATTTCTAAGTTTAGTGGGGTAGATCTAGCAGCACTCCCATGGCTAGTATTGGAGTGGTTCGCATAGCTCCTGTGATTCCTCTGCATGCAAGTCCCTGTATGTGGTTGAGTGTGGCCCTCACTGTTTTCAGTGTTGTTTTCCTCCACCAGACCAAGGCTGCATGCATGAGTCTTGGTTTTACAACGGCTGTGTACAGCCATCGCATCATTTTGGGTTTGAGTCCCCACGTTCTGCCGCAGATTCGCCTAGTTGCCCACATGAGAGCACAGGCTTTTCTGCTTACAGTCTCCACCTGGTTTTTCCAGCTCAGTTTGGCATCTAAGATGACTCCGAGGTACTTAACCGTGTCAGAGGGTTCTACTTCCTTTCCGTAGAAGGTTGGATTGCTCCATCCCTCTAGTTTCCTTTTGCGTGTAAAGATGACTAGTTCTGTCTTGTCTGGGTTGACCGACAGCCCTGTTTCTTCACACCATTCTTCCACTGTTGCCAGTGTTGATTGTATGAGGCCTCTGGTCGTGTCTGCATCCCAACACCTTATTATGGTTGCAATGTCATCCGCGTACCCTTGAGTATACAGGCCCTTGTTGTTGAGTTTCCTGATGAGGTTGTCCACTACCAGGCTCCACAGCAAGGGTGATAAAACCCCCCCCTGTGGACACCCTCGCGTCACCAATACTCTGAGTATCACCTCACCCCTTTTCATCGTAAGAATCCGTCCTGAAAGCATGTTCTTCAGCCACCTTCTAGTGGTTTTGTCGAGTCCATGTCTTTCTGCCGCTTCATCGATGGATTTAATAGTGGTGCAATTGAATGCTCCCTCTATGTCCAGGAAGAGTCCAACCGCTAGTTCCCCGGTTGCCTGCGCCTGCTCCAGTTTGTATACCAACCTGTGCAGTGCCGTGTCAACCGACTTACCTGGTTGATACGCAAATTGTAACTCATGGAGGGGATTTTCTCTCAGTGCCCCGTCTCTTATGTGCCTATCCATTAGCCTCTCCATTGTCTTTAGAAGAAAAGAGGTGAGGCTAATTGGACGGAATGCGCCTGGTTGGTCGTAGTCAGTTCTCCCTGGTTTAGGTATGAACACTACCCTTGTTTTCCTCCATGGTGTGGGGGTGTATCCGAGGGCGCAGCACGCCCTCAGGATCTTAGTTACCGGAAGCAAGATTGTATCTAGGCCCCTCTGAAGAAGTGCCGGAAAGATACCATCTTCTCCCGCGCTTTTAAAAGGGTCGAACCCTTCGATTGCCCATTTAACTTTGGAGGGAGTCACTATTTTAGCTGCAGTGTCCCAGTCCTTACCTTCCCGCATAACTCGGGCTGGTGGTGGCCCGGTGTCACCTGCTTCTAACTTTTTGTAGCCGGGAAAATGTTTCCCCAGCAGTTCCTCCAACAGAATGTTTTATACAATATATTTTTATTTTACAGCTATAATATCCATTGGGCTTATATGTGTCAAGAATATAAATGGATTCAAAAATTTCCTTAACATCAACACTTGGCTGACAATAGGTGCCACTGTTTGCATATTTTGCTACCGTGTGACCAGCCTCTCTATACACGTGCCATTTTATTTCCCCGCATTCAACGAAGTTTTGATTGTGAGAATATTCTGGATCTTAATATTTGCCTTGATGATTTCTGATATAGTGCAATCAACCAATTATCTATCAAACGAGAGCGGTGCAAACATGGCAAGAAAATACAAAAATCAGAAAAGAAATGAATCATTTGAAGAAACTAGCGGTGTTTACATACAGCCGAACAGACCAAAACAAAGAAATGTTGATAATAATTTGCACGAAATCCACTCGTCTGACATACACCCGACATCTCAACTGCTGTCGGAGAGTTTTGTGGCAAATAATGAACCTTGTGCGAAGATGCACATTTTGACTTGTCGCACAAACACTTTTCTCAACATCATGATTCTGGTTTGCTCCCTGCTGTTGAGGCCCCACAATTTGATTCTTGTGCCGAGTCTCTACATGACGAGTAAATGCATGAACAACATACTGGACTATAAACTAGGCAGCAGACTATTCAGATTTGATACTGCAAAAGATGACACGGAAAGTAAAAATACATTTTGCAAAACTATTTTCCATATTTGGATTGGTGCCGTTTTCTACTTTTACCAAGTTAGTATACAAACATTTATATCAACTACCAAAAAGAAGGGAAATCTACATTCACAAAATTCTACTTTATCCGAGAGTCAAAAAAGACTGCACAGTTTTATTTCAGGGAGTTTTGTGAAGCTTAGAACATTTTTCCTTACAGTAAAATGAACTTTAAAATGATTTTGGAGTTTGGTACTGGAATTGTTATGCTTGAGCAGCATGGATCATTTATGAACGATAATGCCTTTGCAATTTGCATGTACAAATTTTATGATTGTTTTCAGGGAAATAGTAATAGTCTGGCTTCCATAGACCTTGGTTCAGGTTACATTGGGCTCGAGTCCTACATTCCCGTAGTGGTGGCCCTGCAGATGGGAATACACACGTACTCCGGACCACTTCTAGCGGGACTATTTCTCTTCGTCGACTGTGTCAAAAGAAATAAGCAGTATGATAAGTAAGTTGAACAAATAATCATCAATTTTAATTAACAAACTCTTAAATACCGTGTACATAGATACTTACAATTATGTATTTGTGTTTCCAGATTCATGATTCACATAGCCGAATGCGTGTCCACAATATCTGTACTAAGAATATTCCCGTTGGCAGTGTACGTGATAATCACAGCATTCCTGCGGTACCATCTGTTTGTATGGACAGTCTTCTCCCCTAAGCTGCTATATGACTTCACACTGATGTACTTCTCTCTCAGTTCAATCCTGACCATGGTCATAATCTGCAAGTCGGTGACTTTCCAACAACTTTTATCTATAAAAAGTGTGCAAAATTTGGAAAGCCAAGCTGAAAGTTATCAACCAAAGGATTTGTGATAAACGTTGAAACTTTTGTATTTATTGTAGGTCTTTTTAACCAACCACTTTTCACATGGGGAAAGATATTCCGCCTTACTCATAATCGCAGAATAAGATAATACCACGGTAATACAAACGGGTTAGGTGAAATTGTCATACAAATTTTACCTAACCCGTTCGTATTACCGTGGTATTATCTTATTCTGCGATTATGAGTAAGGCGGATTTTGTTTTGAGATTGTTACCATAAATCAATTCTTGATTATTAATAATATATTGTAATCCTTTGATATTTAAAAAAAATTACTTATATTCAAATTTTTAACTGTGAATAGAAAGAATTTTGTAATGCACGAAAGTTGACTAAAAATAATTTCTTCTCTAACGTGTATATATATATTGTTATGAAAGTATGTGAGTAAAAAAAGTGTGCTTTGCAGGATCTCTCTGAGTTTCTTCTTTCTTATAGGGGGGGGAGGGGGGGTCAGTATAATTGAAAACTAAAAGAAGAAATCAAAAGAAAGTGAAGTGGGGCATGTATTGTTGGCTTGCAGCAAAAAACTTGAGCTATGGTCACACAGTGTTAAAAGCACGAGCACGTATCTTTCGATCCGTGAGCGCTTATGTGTTATACCGACACACTGTGCTATAAAATATTTCTTCCTATGATAGGAGAGCTGTCAAGTTGAATTAGAGAGTTGCCGCGAAATGTCATTTCTTTATACTGGATCTGTCAAATTAACAGCTCCATTATTAAAATGATCCCTCTACTGTTTACGGCGGAGAGGGGGTTGCATAACTTTTCGCATATCATGTGAGTAGCGGTTACGGCATATAATCTGTATTGTCTATGGTTTATCTGCGCATCATCTTCTCAGGTATGACGGGTCTGTTTGGGATTGTATGACGAGTGATATTGTGCATGCAATGATCTTTTATCTTTGCCTGTGACACCTACATTAAGTAATAATTGCTGCAATTAAATTACATAAAATCATTAATTAATATATAAATGGTGGATCATGACAAATTTAAAATTAAAAAAGTAGTTCGACATTTTGCAGCAAGCTGATAATATTATTTATGAGACTGATTAACTGTTCAATACTTAAATCTACGCAAATGGCCTTTAAAAAGTGAAAACGATCAGTAGAGGATAGACACACGATTAAATCGTAAGACTAAGTTGACCTGTGGTGTTTTGGGATGTATGTTGGACTTTGCATGTGATCTATTCTAAGGCATAATATGTATGTGTAATAAGTATGTTATTTTTTTATCTGATAATAATATATTGTGTTTATATGTAAGCTGCCTTCAGATTAATAAAATTAAAAAGCATATTCCCTTGTGGCAACTATTAAATCTAATAGGTATTTATAATTGCTTCTTGAATGCCATAATGAATAATTTAGAATTATAATTGTATATATTGAATTATTTGGGTGGTTATGTTTTTTAACATTTTTTTATGTGAATACCGCACCAGAGTCCGAACTGCTCCCGTCTGAAGCCAGTGAGACTATGGCATCCCCAATTGGGGTATGTTGTGAGGCTGAAGGTAGTGGGGAAGGGAAGGAGACGCGGAAGAGGAAGGTGAGGAAGTACCTGGCTATTCAGATCAGGTCACCAAACATGACTAATGCCATTTCAAGTAACGTTTCAATTCTGAATGGTGGTCTTACACCAGGGCGATACTGAGAGTATCTTCCACTGCCGCAAATATACTATATATTATTTTAAAAGTAAATTGTGAAATAACACAAATTAACCAAATAAAATTTATTTGCCACGCCGGGATTCGATCCCGCTACCTTCGGTGTGCGAGTCAAGAGCCTTACCCCTGGGCGTCGCTGGCCGTCAAAGCCGTTAGCTCCACACAGGAAGCCTCGAGGAAAATAATTCCATTCAGGGCCTGTCATCTTTGGGGATGCTGGGTGGAGGGTCTTTTTAGAAAAGGAATAAGGGAAAGTTCTAAGTAGGAAAAGGGTATTAGGGGTGGGAAGGAATCTGGGGATTAGTGTGTCTAGGAGTGACAGACATATGAATGCGATGTTCTAAGAGAATACGGCTGGAGAAATCAAAGGGACTACCTCAACCACTCTCTCCCGATCCGGCCTGCCATGCCAAACCTCACCCCATGAACCCGGGCACCCCTGCTAAGTTACCAAACGTAGCAAACCACTTAGGGTGACCTATGA
This sequence comes from Limnephilus marmoratus, assembly GCA_917880885.1. Taxonomy (NCBI): domain Eukaryota; kingdom Metazoa; phylum Arthropoda; class Insecta; order Trichoptera; family Limnephilidae; genus Limnephilus; species Limnephilus marmoratus. The sequence continues at coordinate 20,741,682 of OU862924.1, read as the reverse complement.
CAGAGGTGTTGGTTATCCAATAAATGGCTACCGGGGTGGCGGTACCCATACCCACCTCCCAAATTGTAAAATGAAAAAAAATGTACAAGTGAAAATTATCTAAATAGTAAAATAAATGATTTTATTTAAAAATAAGAGTTAACTTAGAGTTATAAAATGATAAAGATAATATATAGGGAAGTGAATGTGGTTCCTCTGTAACATAAAAAAATTAAAATGTCAATACAGTGTTTATTGTTATTGTGTTTAATTACTTCATAAATAAGAATACACTTATTAAATGTTTATACTGATAATTTGGTTTCAAAACTGTTCCGACTACATTTATTTAATTTGGAGACCACTGAAACAAAGATTTGATAATGAATATGTACCTACTTTTATTATTGTAACCTGTTGGCATATATATTTAATTTGTTTTTTAAATTTGCACATTCCAATTTGTTTCTAAATCTACCCTTATTTTAGTAATTGAATTTATATACATTTTTTTATAGTAATACCTCACAAGAGTCTCAGCTGCTCCCGTCTGGAGCCAGTGAGACTATGACATCCCCAATTGGGGTATGTTTTGTAAGGCTGAAGGTAGTGGGGAGGGGAAGGAGACGCGGAAGAGGAAGGTGAGGAAGTACCTGGCTATTCAGATCTGGTCACCAAACACGGCTAACGCCATTTCAAGCAACGTTTCAATTCTGAATGATGGTCTCACACCAGCGTGATACTGAGAGTATCTTCCACTCTGGAACGTGCCGCAAATATAATATACATGATTTTAAATGAATTAATTGTGTAATAACACAAATTATTCAAATAAAATTTCTTTGCCCATGGCTGGGATTTGATCTCGCGACCTTCGGACTGCGAGTCAAAAGCCTTACCGCTAGACCATGCCGGCACCGTATTAGCATCCACCCTAAAGTAACAGCAAGGTATGTATGCCAATTAGTTGAATATAGTAACCCTAATATAGGAGGAATAAATTATGATAGTGCTAATAAGGTAGAAATAATTGTCCAAATAACGCAAATTTTAAATATTTGTTAATTTAAATAAAATAAAATTCTTTATAATGTATGTATTTTATTAATTTTACATATTATCCTTCACATATTTTTATATTCCTTTCAAAAAATAAGTCACCAATTTATTTATATTGTACAAAAAAATATTAGTATACTTTAAAAGCTTAATTGAGCAAACAAAAAGTTTGGGAATGATTGTGAATGAATGCACTAAATTGTGTTAGAATATGATCACAACAAATGATTGATATTTTATTGCAAAGTAATTACCAAACCTTTATATACTAAGTACTATTCATTGTAAGTTATAAGCAAACTGATAAGTGCATTATATTTTGTTTCAAATTAACTTTATTGTGTTAACAAGTTTCATAAAATGGAATATATTTGGAAATGCAATGGAAATTCTGTTTAGAGAAAAAATAAATGTACACATTATTTTGAAGCATCGACTGTTCTATGAAAAATTACAAAGATAGAAATTCCCACAGGTATTTAAGTACCATACTACTTTCTACTTTATCACAAAAAGGTATCAGATAAAAATGCAACAAAATAACAACATTTAAAAAATAAAAAATTGGCAAATTAAATTTCAAATTTAAAATAAATAAAAACTAATAAAGTGTTTTGCAGCAGCAAATTGCAAAACTTTGTTCATTTAGCAGCCTAAAAAATATTAATTTGATAAAAATGTACACTACAATATTTACAGGATTATTGTTCAGTCTTGGATTTACAATATTTTGCAAAATAGAAAATAAGTGGTGTTACATTATTTTGTAGTTAACCCTTTGAATTTTCACCAATATCTCTGGCTAAATAATCACTGATTTCAAAGTGCATCATTAATATTTAGCAGGATAGATAATACATAAAAAATATTTATTCCAAAGGAGAAATGGTAATGAATAAATATTATAGGTGATTACAAATTTATAAAATCAACCAGAGTATTATTATAATGGTTTTGCAGAGGTCCTATCAGACTAAAAACATAAATTAAAAATATGATGTAAAAAAATATAAAATATAACTTGTAATTTCTTTGGGTCAAAAAATAACTTCAACCTGTTGTAAAGTTGCTTTTCGTTGAATTTCTAGGTTGATCAACCAGAAAATCCTATACACATTAAAATAAAAGACAATGTTTATAATTTTGAAAATCGTGTACTCGTATCTCCAATAAAACATTTAGCATAAATTATTGCTACATGATTTTAAAATGTTCATATAATTATCTGTTGACTTCCATCAACATAAAATAACATTTACACCACCAACCCTTATAAAATATATTTATACAATAAATTTTGTGGAATAATGGTCAGAAAAAATAGACTTTTTTTAAATTGCTAAATTCAAAACATTACACAAAGTAATTCGACATGATAAATGAATGCAAGCATATTTTGCACAACTAAAAGTTTCCAGAACTTTTATGCCATTTAAGGAATTCTATTTTTCTGTTAGATTGAAATTATTTATCCTTATTGGCAATATTTTAGCTTCCCCAATGCCTCGTTCGAAAATATAACATAGAAAATTGTTAGTATTTTTTAAACATTTTAAAAGTCACAAATGTGACTGTAAGAAATGACAATTTTTGTATGGTAGGTATACTCGGAAGATTAGTCTGTGTGTTAGTGAGTGCGATATAATTACATGTATTTATATCTGTAAACCACAATGCTGATAACTCCGATGGCAACAGTAAATAGGGCTGTACCCCAGAGAAGCATCTGAAAAATACATATTATATATTTTCTCGAAATATTTCAAAATACTAACAATGTTATTTTATTTTTCAAATTTAACAGGTGTATCCAAAATATAAAAGTAAGCTAGTTGCACTGGGCATACAAAACTTATAACTAAAATCTTTATTAAAAAACATAATATTTATTTTATATAAAATCATGCAACTCAAATTGTACAAGGGCTATAAAAGTTTTATCAATTATGTCGGTAATTTGTCATTGTTCCCGAGCATGACTACAGATTGCCAAAAAACAAACAACAATTAACATCATTTAAACTAAGCATATTAATTTAATTAATGTGAACTGTTTTTTGTTTGTGGCGATCTGCAGTTGTGCACAGGAAGAATGACAAGTTAATAAACATTATCGATAAAGCCATTGTGGATGTGGCCATACTACTCCCCCAGGTGAACCAGGGCTGACAAGCACAAATTCTTCCATACTAATAATAATATATTTTATCAAAATACCAACCCGAATTTATATTAAAATTTAAGATTAATATAATTACTATATGAGCTGTACTCTACGGTTATTAAATATATAAAAAGATGAACAGTTAGTAAAGCAAGTCGGTTTGGAAAACTGTTTTACTTTGGATAAATTTCCTATGGAGGTCCCCAGCAAGTAAACTGGTATTTATCACAATTTATTGTGCTAAAAATTTCCTCCCATTTACCAGTGCACTTTAAAAATTATTCTGTTACTGGAAAATATCAAAATGTCAATCAAAAAACTTTAACTAAATCGTCTAAATGAGAATTTTTAGATTAAAGTGGGATGATCATCTGGGGTTCAAAAAAAAAGAGAAAATTCGGCAGTTGAGGCAAAATACATAATATTAGGACTCATGCTGTGTAGATCCTCTTTTCAATATTGGGATTTGAAATCAACAGGAAATACAATTTTGGTTGGCCAAAGACCAAATTCAATTCAAATAGTTAAACATAAAATATCCGTACCCTATGCAACTGTCAAAGTACATAAAGGTGTAACAATGAGTTAAAAATTTTATACAAGAACAAATAAATATAATATTAATTTACCTTATTTTTGTTGCTTCCACCATCCTTGGGCTTGGCCGCTTTATCGGTAGACTTCTTCTCTTTGCTCTCGGAGCTGCCCATCATCTTCTTGGCCAGGTCTCGCTCCTTCTTGCCGTCCTTCCGCTCCCGCTCCTCGAGGCGTGCCAGCTCTGACTTAAGAGATTTCTCGTCTGGGGACAGTTTGAGGGCTGCCCGCACAGCTTGCAAAGCCCCTTCCACGTCATTCTTCTGAGAGAGTATCTGCAAATAGTGCTTGTTTAATACTCAATGGTTTTTTGTGGTTATATTATACAAAATGTAATAAATCTAGTTTGCATTATTTCTCATGGAGAAGGATTTTTCAAATTTAACAGGTATATAAGAAATATAAAAGCAACCAATTGTACTGGGCATCCAAAACTTAAGAATGTAAAAAAAAAAGTGTACAAAAACTTCTATTACTTAATACTCAATGCCACAGTGAAAGTAAATTACCAGTAAGTAATTTAATAATTTAATTGTAAGAACCTAATGTACTACTTAAATTTGCGGTACATACTTTAACAATGGTGGTAGTCAGCGAGGTCTGTTTGTTTATTTGCGAAGCTTGCTTACCTTTCCTTTCCTGAACAGGGCCTTGACATTGTTAGGTTGGCAGCTAAGCACCGTCTCCACACTATGCAGGGCGGCTTCGTAGGACCCCAGCTTCATCTGAGCGGCCGCCATGTTGTTGGACACCTTGATTCGGTCTTCTAGTAGGGAGTGTAACTCTTCAGATACGCTCTGAAAATATAATGATACAATCGAAAACATACAGTCAAACACATAGTCAATTCTGTTTTTACACAGTTTTGAAATAACACGGTCCACAAAACGTTATGGAAGAATCTGTTCTTCTTAGAATTCTCCGATACATTAGCACTGAAGGATTTTTTTGCACGGTATTCTATGGAATGTATCCACCCGTGTAAAAACAGAATTAAGTGCATACTAATGCTTGTTAAAGTACTATATTTTAACAAAATTCTCCTTATGTAAGTCAGCGGTAGACAGACCGTGTCTCACTAGCCGCGTACAGCCCTTTTCATAGGCATTTGCGGCTCTTCAACTCAACTCCGCAGCCTCATTAGTAGAAGAGCACGATCGCAATGCATAATATTATTCTCCATTTGCGTGCTTGCAGTACTTGCTAGTACTACATCAAAATATGACTAGTCATCGGAAATAATAACTAGATACCGTCAACGTCCAACACTATTCACTTAATTTTTTGTCAACAGTGTTGGATTTATTTGATAATATCAGTACGAACCGTGCCGTGCCATCATATTCCAACATATATGGAGTACGTATTGCTTTAGCAGTCTTAACGCCATGCCACTGTGTAAATTATGTTTATTTTTTAATCTTTAACCTTTAGAAGAGTATGGCTGCACTGTTCACGTCTGAAAAAAAAAGTGCTTAAAGGAGCAAGAAGGCACAACGAATGGCGGTGCTTGTAGAAATCCTTTTATTGAATGTATTCATAAAAAGGCCGCAGCAGTGACATCTAATGATAATTTTTATAAAATATTCTTAAGAATTATAAAAACTTCTTCAATTTTTAACGAAACTATCACGGGGTTAATATCAGCTGTATATTGTCTAAAGTAAGCTTCAAAAGTTTTAACACTTTAATAGCTGAAAAAAAAAACAAATAGGCAATAAAAATCAAAATGGTCAAATCGAAAAAAGCAATAGTTAATATGTATGAGTGTGTTACCGCTAGGTTCCCATCGGGAGTGGGATCACTGATGCCCCCTTTGGTCTCGTCCAGGTACTCGATGGCCCGGCGGTAGCTCTGAATGGCCAGGGCAGGCTCCTGCATGCTGTACCACCAGTTGCCTCGCTCTCGCTTCTTATTTCTGCAAACGTACACACCACATACTAAACTTAATTACATCTTGTGGATACACCAAGAGACAACTGGCTTGTCACTGTCTCCTTAACTCTGTTTACAATGTCAAGATGATAGGAAACGATATTTGTAGGGGTGTAGTACATTTGCGGAAGCCATATTGGTTATCATCTTCAAGGAACTTACAGGGTCTATGCTTCATCGCTTTGTTTATAACTATAGATATTGTGCATCAGTAGTTATTTGCAGATAATTTGTCAACTGCTTTGAAGATGTGGTATATTACGGCCTGTTTTAAGGAGTTACAAAATATACCAGTTTTGAAGCTTAAATTGATAATGTGTGTGTAAGAGGTGAAGCGATACATTTTTGGTTGTGTGCATGTTATATAAAGCGGTTATTTGAATATTTGAACAATCGGCTACAGCTAGCAGCTTAGCAACTCTTGGACGGAGAGTGTTTTCTGGGTAATTTTTTAAAATATCAATTTATTTACAAACTCTGCACATGCCACCTTAATGTCACTTTACCTACCATCGACTGACAAAAAGGCAATACATATTGGAAATCAGTAATAATTGTTATTCCTTCTTTAGCAAAACTTAAAAAATAATAATAAGACTTACCCAATAGCTTTCCTGTCTCTGATGGACAAAGTTTCTAATTCGGGCTCTTCTTTGAATCCCAACATCTCCACAGTATACTCTAGGTGGGCGTTGGGCGGGATGAGGGGGGCCATGCCCACCTCCCCGAACCCAAAACGAGGGGAGATTTGAAGCTCACAAATCTCACCAACATGCATGAACCTGAGGATTAGATCTATTCCTTGGATCACCTGAAAGTTACATAAGCTTCATCTTAAAGTCCAGCTTTGCAGGTACAGTTTGCAGGTACTCAGCGGCAAAATGGTTTCAACTTAATCTTATTAATTTAACTTGACTAATTTTATAGCATTTTCTAATTTTGAAGTAATCCATCAATGGCTGGGTTACATCCTTTCGTTGTGCTTGATTCAATTTTTAACAAATATTCGGTTTACTACCAAACGAATATTGTTAAAAATGGTATCAAGCGTAACGAACTGACGGTTATAAAACCAACCCTTAATAGATTAAAAACAAAAAAAAGGTATTTGAGATACAGTGAAACCTCCATCCATCGTTTTTGAAGGGACCTATTGAAATAAACAATGGATGCGGGAAAACAATGATTGCGGGAATATAGAAAAAACACATTAATATTAAAAAGTTTAATATGTACACACACATACATATTCTAAAAAAGAAACACGTTTCAGTTATAAATCAATTTGTTTAAATAAAAAAAATTAAAAAAAGGAAGCTGCATGGAGACAAAAAAATTACACTTTGTGCTGTAAATAATCTTTCATTGTCATTTGTTTTTGGATTTTTTTATTGCTGTAGGAAATCTGCTTGCTGCTTCCATCAATCGGAATGTTTATGGCACGTGATTGTTGGATTTTTTTCCACTTCCTCGATAATTTTTAGTCTTTCTTGGAGAGTACGCACTTTTTTCACTGGACGGTTCATTTTTATGGTTAAAGGGCTAAAAAACTAGATCGTAAAAAGATAACCTTAACACGTGCACCGCTCTGCCTGAATGTCTGACGACAATTAACGGACGCATCATAAATATAGACCCATAAATGATGAATGGACCTAACGGTAGGTTGGCAGGTACCTAATTTAGCACTAACATGTCAGAAACGGCCACCAACAAAGGCGACAAACCGTTCTTTCTATCTCTCTTTCGCTCTCCAATGTTATTGACCATTTATATACGAAATTTGTTGCGTAATTTAAACGATCAATGCGGTAAAGAGAAACAATGAATGCGATCTAATTTGGCGTGTTTTATATGAAATTAATTCGGGACTACAAGAAATAACGACACATATGGGAAAACGATTATTCGAGGAACGATAGATAGAGGTTTCACTGTATTGTGTGAAAATTATCAAAATATTTTTTATTTATGTGAAAAATAAATTTTAAATCAGAATAACAAAGAGCAGGATATTTTGAGATTATTGAAACCTAACACACAAATACATTGGCTGAATTTAACATTTCTAAAAGAGAAAGCGAAGTTTACAAATAGATTGAAGAGCAAAATAATATATTTATGTACTTACATCTCCATCCCCGAGCTGCACTTCTATGTCCTCTTCTTTTTCAATAACCGTACCTTTCTTCAATCGTCCTTCAAAACTAATTCTGCACAAGTCATTTCTGTCAGGTTTGCCTTCATCTTCGTCGCCTTCTTTGATTATCTAAAAATAGTATAAACGACTTAGTACATGAGAATAATGCAGAACTAAAAATTATACTTCAGAGAATATGAATTAATTTAATCTAACATCTTCTAACTAAAATAAAATTGTAAACCAGAGTTGTAAACATTAAATACGCGATAGTTCTGAAAGAACTAAGTAGTGTCAAGATCAAACGGAGAGTGGTGAGGGTCTGTGAGGAGGGTCTTTTTGAAGAGAGGAAGGAGTGAACACGGGGAGACCCATGATGTAGGAGGGAGGAAACGCAGGCCAGCAAATCATTCCACAGCCGAGTTGTTGAACTCAAGAACGAGTCGTAGAAGTGACTCATTCTCATGTGACAAATGTCAACCGTATACGTATGTTGTGCGCCCTTTCGCCATGTTTCCTGACTTTGCACAGGTGCCGAAGGGATTAATGATGCTAGTTGCTCGGTGCATCTTCTATTGTAATACCGGGAGAACAAGGACAGCATACTTACCTGACGCCTGTACTCTAAAGATTTCAATTCGTTTGTTAAAATAGTAAAGCTATAAAATGCACCGCCTATTTCTGCAGAGTTCCCTTGAGAATCTTTTCAGGTATTTTGGGGCTGCAGACCAGAAGTGGCTGCCAAATTGGTATGAAGGGTGGGTAAAAATCTGGGGGTCAGAACTAACAAAACTGTCTGAATTATGTATAGTATTGAACTCTTATAAAAAGAGACTTTGCCTTTGTGAAATTTTTTCAATTCATTGTAAACAGACTGAAATTAACAGTGGGGTGCACTTGCGATTTGTACAGTCAGCAGTTAGGGAACGTACCCATACTACGTGACCAACTTTTTGCAATTTTTAACCCCCCCCCCCCCGGTGACCAAAATCCTAAGCAACCCGCCGCTCATTTGTATGGAGCGTGACATTTTGAAGACCCCCCCCCCCCCCCTAAACGTGTCACGTAGTATGGGTACGTTCCCTTATGTACTATTAAAGTATCTGAGGGCCCTGTAACAGTACGCTCAGCTTCTGAGAAGCTAACTTCACTCTGACTTTGATGGCGCCCCCATGCTTGAGCTGGTCACTTAGGGTTACACCAAGCATATCAATGGAAGGTTTGAGAAGAATGAAAGAATGGAGAATGCTTCTGTTAAAAGACGCTAGATTGTCATTTTGTTCCCTTTTAGATGTAATCAGACATGATTAGGTCTTTGAAACATTAAATTCGACTAGGTTATTCTTACCCCTAGATGAACCCCTCTCGGGGTATAGGACTCACCAAACTTTAATGCCGGCCTGGACATTGTACGATCCATTCTCGTGCAGTCACTGACTTTACAATGAACGAAAGAGAAAGATGCATAGTAAAAATATAATTGCGACGGAGAAAGGCGTGGGTGGGGTGACACGCCACTTTTTTACCTTAAACTTGCTTACTGCAATGATTTCTGTATCAATGTCAGGCCGGCATTAAAGTTTGGCGTAAACTTACCCTGTTTTCACAAAAACCGGAATTAGGGTGAAATGCAGATCCTGCCACAGTTTGGAAATTTAATAAAAAAGCACTTTCTAGATGAGAAAAGTGTGGAGAAGCTGAATAAAAAAAAATTAAGGCGCGCTCGGCAAAATTGAGGGAGATACAGCCGTTTAAAGTATAAATAAAATTTTACTTCGTGAACCGATACTACGACACTCCGCCCGCCATTTTGTCACTGTTATGTTGGTATCTCAGACCTACAAACAAGAGCCAGATACGATTGTAGTTGACTTCGTGGGATAAATAATAAGGCGCGTAATTATGAAAAACAGAATTAATAATATAATGTAAACAAACCTCTAATCAGGTACTGGAATGGAGACAAACCATTCAAATCCTGGGATTTTTTTTAAAATAAAGATAGTATATACAAGCCCGCTACACAAACCCTGCGTAGCCAAACAAACCATTCAAAAACGTAGGCTGTTTTTTAAAGTAAAGATAACATACACAAGCCCGCTAGACAAATTTCATAATTACGCACCTCATCAGTTATCCCACGAAGTCGGCTACAATCGTATTTAGCTCGTCTTTGTATCAGGGATACCAACAGTGACGAAATGCACGCCGGCAACCGCCGGGCTGTCATAGTGTCGGTTCGCGAAGTGAAATTTTATATAACGCAATTGAAAATTAATTACTTATTCAAATTTTTTTTCTATTGCTTTCCGCACTTTTTTTCATCGGTAAATATCGGTTCGGATTGGCCACGCTTATTACGAATAATTTTTAGAAAAAAACTTTAGATTCGCCTTAAGTACTATAAAAGGAAACTTTTTGGCTTTGGGGCGGCGGAAAATAATGCATTTTAATTTTCAATTGCATAAAACCAAAATTCACTTCGCGAACCGACGACGCAGCGAAAATCCGCAGCCGTAGCTGTCACTGTTATGGACTGTAGCTGACTTCGTGGGATAAAGCGCGTAATTATGAAATTTCTCTAGCGGGCTTGTTTGTGTAACATGGTTTGTGATACAAAAGAATGTGCCCCTTTATAACGCCTACTCGCGTCAACGCAAGAAAAACATCCCAGTTTTCAAGTGGTTTAGCGGCTACGCTAGGTTTGTGCAACATGGTTTGTGATTCGCGGTATTTCATGCAGGTATCCCACGAAGCAGCTACAGTCCATAACAGTGACAGCTACGGCCGCGGATTTTCGCTGTGTCGATTCGCGAAGTGAATTTTGGTTTTATGCAATTGAAAATTAAAATACATTATTTTCCGCCGCCCCAAAGCCAAAAAGTTTCCTTTTATAGTACTTAAGGCGAATCTAAAGTTTTTTTCTAAAAATTATTCGTAATAAGCGTGGCCAATCCGAACCGATAATTACCTTTTCATCTTGCAGTTTAAAGTTCTCAACTTAAAACGCGGTGAAAACATGGTTTTTTGCAAAAAAACAAACTGTGGCAGGATCTGCATTCCTCCCCGGAATTATTCTATATTTTGTTTCGTAGGTATCGAGCGTTCGTGTAGGTTGTGTAAATATATTTTGAAAATATCCGGTTGCGAAATCGGAAAAGGTTTTCAATGTGGGTGTAGGTAATGCTAATAATCATAACAATAATATTGCATTACTAGGCAACCTTGAGATATATGTCGATGAACAAAACATGCGTATATTACCCTTTTCTTCAAATGTCCGCTGCCAAGCACGTCCATCCATTCGTCATCTTCAGGTTTAACATCCTTGTTTTGATCATTAATACGTTCATCTGCTAAATCACTGGCTACTCCTAAATCCTCAAAAGAACTGCTGTCGGATTTGTCAACCGATGAACGTACTTCGCTCATCTTGAAGGTTGATTTAGACGGTGCTGATAATAATAATTAGTATTCAATAGCGTTAGGTTAACAACATTCGAAGATCTCAAATATCCAGTTGATTCCGAGCAAAAAAAAAACAAATCACAAGGCCCTTAGCAAGTAAATTGACTTCAGAAACACGTTTTTCTTTCGATTTTTAACGAAATATAAACAGAAAATGAAGCAAACCACTAATAAATGACAAACGTAATTAAAAATTTTGCGAACTGTCTATCGAAGATGAAAAGCGATATAAATATTTTCGGAAGTCCAAACCACAGAAAAACGAAATTTCACGTTCGATAAACCACAGAAAACGACATTTCACGTTCGATAACAGGGCCCCATTACACGTACACTTCCGCCCGCGCTCCTTGACTGCAGGCAAGCCAGAAAATAGCACCCCCCATACGTAGACTTCGAAGCGACCGTGCCCCGCGCCACTGGCGGTCATCATTCATTGGCGGTCCGCACATAGGCAACTTCTCAAAGACCAGTTGTCAAGGGCCACGTAACTCGCAGTGCTAGTTGCCGCGGCCGGCGCGTTTCAGTTGCCATTGTTGCGCCTCACGGCCTGTCAAGTTTTCGAATAATTTGCGTTTCTCTGAGCAGGAAAATATCGATTTAGTTTAGGAGGTTGACAAAATATTATTATATAAGTTGAGGTTAACGGACTTGAGAGTGAAATTAAAGGTAACAAATCAGCCGGGGAAGCCCAAAAGTACGACTAAAGTGAGAAGCAGTGAGTGTCTGTCCCACATGTTGGTGGCGGCTCACAAATGGTGGGTGTGGCTACTCGACGTATTATTCGGGTACTAGTCGCATACACCATATCTAAAGGGTATCCAGGCTCAATAGTTTAATCTGATAACTGACCATAAATGGGCAATGATAGCGGATGCAGCGCTAGTTAGTTGGGTCACTATGGTTCCACGTCTGACGACCATCGGTGGATAAAAACCCATATAGTCAAATCAATCAAAGCTTCATGGAAGATGCACTACCCTCTCTGGCAGCGTTGGTAATTTTCTCCTCGGTGATCCAGAGACTGACTCAAGGGGCAAGCAAAATGAAGCGGAGGAAAGCCAGTCGTTCTGGGTTTGAAGAACATATAGCCTGAGAACGAGAAGGCCGACCCCAACAGCTTACCTAGGCAATGAGTTGGGACAGTGCAAGGAAGAAAAAGATTAATTGATAATTGATAAACTATTAACAAGTTACATTTTTTATTAACATGTAATTAATTAATAACTGTATAAAATTTATTTGTAATTTATGTATCTTTTTAAGTAACTAATAAAAATTTAAAAAAATTACAGAAATCGTAAAGTTGAGTTGCGCCGTGAATTGAGTTGCCAACCAGTATTCGGTTTCACCACGGACATATGAATATATCTGGACCTGCCCTAAGTGATAAAAACGTATTATTTCCCCCTCGCCATGGAACCGGCTGGAGCTCCTCCTTGGCGCCAGTTCGCCCCATGTGGAGGGGATAGAGAATCGCTTGAATCTAAAATGTGTGACGTCATCATTCTTGCCGTGGGCAGCGCGAAGCTAACATCTATACATTTAACGAAAAAATAACACGCCAAAACAGTAGCTTGTGCTATACAACATACCTACATATCAGTGTGCACATAAATGTGGGCGGTTCCTTAGTGTGCTCGTCGCTGGTTACAGGGGTAAGTAAATTATGAAACATTTGTAAAAGTGTCTTAACTAAATACGGCAAAAAAATATTGCTATGTGAAAACGGGCGAATCTTTTTGGGGTGTACATTTGGCCTACGCAAATATTTTATTATCGTGGCAAGCAATTCGCGCTCCCATGTAAAAAGGTCTATTCATTCAAAGCAGATTTTGCTTTTAAGAACTAAATGATGATATTATAATGCGAGATGCCTATATACTGTCAGATTAATTTTTCAACCAATGACAGTCATCTTCCCCTCTTCGTACCGCCATAGTTGATTTTTCCCCTCACCTGTTATTTCTGGTCTATTGAATTTGGATGTCTATGGGTTTCACCATGAGCGAAGGCCGTTCAAGTAAAGTTGTTCTCAACTAAAAATACAATAATTTGCCATTATATCCATCTTTAGACACTTTTCTTTCAAACAAACAATATTATGAAATCTTACCATAGACAAAAAAAACTTGCTAATGTCTAATCTAATATCTAATGTCAAATAATTATTAATCTGTCAAAAATAAGAGCTGTGTGCTTTTCGCGTATTATTTACATTTTATAAATAATATGCAAAAATATGAAAAACTGGAAAAAATTGGCGAAGGTACATACGGTACTGTGTTCAAAGCTAAAAATCGTGAAACCCACGAGATAGTGGCATTAAAGAGAGTCAGATTGGATGATGATGATGAAGGGGTACCTTCCTCTGCACTTCGCGAGATTTGTCTCTTAAAAGAACTGAAACACAAAAACATAGTGAGGCTTTATGATGTGCTACATAGTGACAAGAAGCTGACTCTAGTTTTTGAGCACTGCGACCAAGATCTCAAAAAATATTTTGATAGTTTAAATGGTGAAATAGATTTGGATGTTGTCCAGTCTTTTATGTACCAATTGCTTCGAGGTTTGGCATTTTGCCACAGTCACAATGTGTTGCACAGAGATTTGAAACCTCAAAATTTACTAATTAATAAAAATGGGGAGTTGAAATTAGCTGATTTTGGATTAGCGCGGGCATTTGGAATCCCCGTCAAGTGTTATTCCGCCGAAGTTGTGACCTTATGGTACCGGCCGCCCGATGTCTTGTTTGGAGCGAAGCTATACACCACCAGTATAGACATGTGGTCTGCAGGATGTATATTTGCCGAACTGGCCAACGCTGGTCGACCCCTTTTCCCAGGTTCCGATGTCGATGACCAATTAAAACGGATATTTAAACTTTTAGGTTTGTATCCTCATGTTTCTTACTAGATAAATATATAGGCAAAAGAAATCTGAATTGCAGTGGTAAAGTAAACGCTAGTATAGTTATAGTCCTGGGGCTGGGCGTCTTACTGGTTGAAACGTGTGCGCGCAATACACTACATCTTGCACATTCCATCGACAACAGTTCCATTACCAAAAACAGATTTATTTTCTGTCAGGATTTTTCAAAGACAAATTCACTCACGTATCATCTCGGTTGATAAGGGAGATATACAAGGGTTATCCAAGAATTAAAGACCATTCTAATTTTTAAAATCAGGAAACTTTGTATTTACAAAAAAAATCATGACATTTTAGGTAGGTACATATCCCCGCTATTTTTCAACATAGTCCCAGTTAAGACCGATGAACTTGGTGAGTTGTGGCACTAGGTCCTTGCTTCCCTTATCGTAGAACTCCCCCGCCAAATATGCTATCACCTCTCCCTCCGCGTCCTAGTCAGTCTCCAAAGGTTTTCCGGTCAAATGTTGCTTCAGGTGAAGAAAAAGGTGCAAATCATTTCATTGATTGTCTTTTCGATTTCGGGGTTAGGTGGTGAACCCATGTTTCAACCCAAAAAAGCCTCGCCTTGGTTGAAAACGGTTCGAAACAGTTCTCGAGTGCTTTGCTCTTTGGCATTTTGGGAACCCAACGAACACGCAATTTGCAAACGCCATTTTTCCCTCAAAATCGTTTGTATGGTAGTCTTACTGACATCGGGGATCAAAATTGCGATCTTACGAACTTCAACAGGGCGGACTCCCTATTAGTTGAGAAAGCGACTAATTGAGCGCACCTCGCAGACGGCGAGATTCGACAGTGAAGCGTCCATCACAAACAGACGCAAAGATCGCACTGAAGCAGCAACCAAGCCGGATCACCGCTCATTTTTTAGGTGAAAGTCTGAGCTACACGCTAGTGCCGCCATATTTTGAGAAATAATGTTTACATCGCCGAAAATGAAGAACGGTCTTTACTTCTTGGACAACCTAACCTTTCACAGATATGTACATATCTCTGAAAGGTGAATCTTTGTAGTAAGTGGAGTGTGTACTAGGAAATATGTTTGGGAAATACAGGTAGGCTGAGGACGTTGACAGAAGGGTGCATGAAGAAAATTTGCTGAATGGAGGACTGAACGCTGTAGTCGCTAATAAAAGATTCATGAATCTGGCCCCAAAACAATTATTATGTATTTATTTGATAGCCCTGTGCTGTTTGGACCAAGTTACTGTAGCAATGACTGTGTGTGCAGATAACGAACGCTATGTAACGGTTCATTCTCTTAGTTAGTTTTAAATGTAAGTGGGTACTCTTATAAGATAATATATTAAATGAATTGGTATATAAAGTACAATCTCACTAATCCGGCACTATTAAAAACCAGAGGGTGCCGGATTATTGGAATGTTCGGATGACTGGATTATATAAAGAAAAAATCATAATAAATAAAACAAAGCATTTCATAAAGAGAATATACACACTATTCACACTTCAAAACAACAGGTAAATACGTACGCACATACACATGAGATAAGTTTTGAGGTTGGACTGCTAGACGACGACGCGGCGATGGAGCGCATAGGCGTAGAGGGGCGAGGGAGGCGCCGGTGGAGGGTGCCGGATTATTGGACGTATCGGTCTATTGAAGTGCCGGATTAGTGAGATTGTACTGTATAATATATATATTTTTTTACATTAGCTCCACACAGGAGACCCTGAGGAAAATAATTCCCCTCAGGGCCTATGTCATCTTTGGGGATGCTGTGTGGAGGATCTTTTCAGGAAAGGAAGGAGAGGAAGTTCTGCAAAGGAAAAGGGTGTGAGGGGTGGGTAGGAATCTGGGGGTTAGTGTGTTCAAGAGTGACGGATGTATGAATCCATCCCTCACACTGTCAAATCACAATCCAGCCTGCCATCCACCGCCAAGACCAGGACAAATCTCACTCCGTGAACCCGGGCACCCCTGCTAAGTCGCCAAACGTAGTGAACCACTTGGGGTGACATATAGTAGGGGTGCACCCATACCCGCCTCCCAAATTGTATATATAATAAGTTAAGTGGTGCTTTTGTAAAATACACATTAAATCACTAACTTATTTTCAATTCAGGGACACCGACAGAAGACACTTGGACCGGCATCACCCAGCTGCCAGACTACAAGCCATTCCCCATCTACCACCCGAGCATGAGCTTCTCCCAAGTGGTTCCCAAGCTCTCTGGTCGAGGAAGAGATCTGCTCCAGCATCTTCTGGTCTGCAATCCCATCCACCGCATATCTGCTGAGGAAGCCATGTCCCACGCTTACTTCATGGACCTGAATCCCACCCTCAAGAACGATCGCTCTTAAATATGATATTTTGTACTTTTATAAGACTTAGATGAACCTAATTAGGTCTGAAGCTACTTAAGCTAAGTGCGCTGTACTGATTTCATATTTTAATAGAATTACATACCTCATTCTGATTTAATAGCTTCAAATAAATCAGGTAAATAGAATCAGAGCTTCTTTCTTCTTCAACTTTGTACTATTATCTTCCACATTAAGCTTTCTTCTATTTCTGGGACTTATGTATTATTTATCAGAAATCAGTATAGCCTTTCCTCATCTTACAATTGATATTTTGAACTCGAAATGTATGAAAATAACAAATATTAAGGGTAAACTTAAAATACTTCATAATCTGCTCATCTGTTTTAGGAAAAACTTTTTGCAAGTTATGCTGTAAAATATTAAGTTGAATTATTGTTTGTTTGCACCTGTGAATACGCAATATGAATATGAACATACAGTTTTGTTTGTTTAATTTAATTATTTTATAAAAGGCATACAATTACAATATTACATCGGTGATTCAATCCAACAGTGTATTTGAATGCCTTTCTTAGAAGAATTGAGTTTTTATATGGACAAAACTATTTATTCTTTTTCTTATTTATGCTTATTTGAGGGCAAGGGCGGATCCAGGATTTTTTTCTGGGGGAGGCACAAGGGGCGGACGGGCCAAAAAAATGTTTGATAGAGACAGTTTTCTGTACTGTGATGGAATCTCCACAGTACAAAAAAATACTTTCTGGGGGGGGCACGTGCCCCCGTGCCCCCCCCCTAAATCCGCTCTTGTTTGAGGGTGCAAACAAACGATAATTCATTATAATATTTTAAAGCATAACTTTGAAAAAAAAATTAGAGTAATACACAAGCGATAGAAGTGAAACTAGAAAGTTACTAGATGACGCTTTTTTTTTGCCTGTTTATTTTAGAGTAGTTTGAAGATTAGATATTGATTTACAAAAACAAAAATGTTTATTTTTGGATTTCGTAGGATTCGAACCTCCGTCTACTGGATTTCTCTGGCCGCTGAGATTTCCGACGCACTATAGCGCTGCGCTATGGGACGCGCTCGGCGAGGCGCGAATTTACGCATTACATTCTGACTATCTGTAAAAACAAAGCGGCCAATGAGCGCAGACCTATCATCGTTTACGTTTTATATCTCAACCGATAGGAGCCTTTGATGCTTCGCAGGTGCCGCAGTACGTCATTTCCGTTTCAAATTTCATCTGAATTTTTAATCACTCTAAACAGGTCTAAGGAAGTTTCACTTCAAAAAGGTTTTTTCCTAAAATAATTAAATGAACACCATCTGAATGAGCAGATTGCGAATTATTTTAAGGTTACCTACCCTTAAAATTACACAATTGAGTTATAAATACACTTAATTTGCTTTAAGTTTACCTTTAAGATTACAAATTTCAGTTCTAAATACACTTAGTATTTCAATTGCATAATGGTTATTAGTGTTGTTAAAATGAATTGTGTGTATGTACATAAATAAATTTTGAAGGACTCGGTACACTATTGTTCTTTAAATTAGTTTTAATCGACAGACTCTCTCAACTCCCTTTGCACTCTTGTCTTACTAATAATGAGGTTCTAGAAATGGACACAACATTGTTCAGAAAACTATTTTGTGGCCTTGATAATAAAAGAATAACATCATTATTTAAATTCATGAATTAAAATTGAATATCGCAGTATGTCAACATGTCTGCCCGGATAATGAATCCAGCCAGACTATCCATAATTTTGGATAAAAACATTTTGAACAATTAAAACATCTGACTGTCAAACTTTAAAAAAAAATCTATGTGTATCATAAGAACTAATTTTAGTATTTGTTTGTAACTTGTAGTTGTAAGATAAAAAAATTAATAAATTCATAATTTAATCTTGAATCATCGGTGAGTTATGCAATTACCATTGCATCGAATTTTGATTAATGATATTGAATGAAAATGGAGCTTCCAGAACGATATTACGTACATTTACTCTAACCTTATTTATTGTTATTAAATATTTGGAAATTATTTTATTTTATTTATTTATTTATTTTCAGTTTACATTTTTACAGTTTGTACATGTTTGTATAGCCAAAATAAAACCAATTATGGATTTCCTCCATGTGACTTTACCTCTGATTAACAGCATAATAAAAAAATTTAAATAATAAATTTATAATAAAGCAGTATGAGATCAAAAATTTTATAAAACAAAAGATTAACAGCCTTACTAAAAAAAACCACAGCGCGACCGATTAACTGTGTTATTGCAATAACATAAATATACCTCGTATACAATTAAACACGTTTTATTATCAATAAAGTTACTTACGTGGTCACGCTGTTAAAACGCATTGAAGATGTGACAACGTTATATATGGTTTTAATTTACTAGGAAACAATGTTGTTTTAATTTTTCTCCGCAAGGGGCATTATTGGCGCGCCTATGCATTAGTTCTTCGGCCCGCGACAGCCCGCGGTGACAAAACAGCTCGGTGTGTTTTATGGCGGGATATCGAAAATTTTGTGATTTTACTTAATAATTTCTATTGTAGTGACGAATTTACTCTTCTGTTCACATAATGGATATATTTACCATGTTATTTGTGTGGTTTAGATCAGTTTAATCAAGTTATTGTACAAACGCCGTACTTTCAAAGTTGAACTGTCAGAATATTGTTTTTTATAGGTTACTTAAAAGATAAAATTTTCATTTTAAGATCTTTATTTTAAGAGAATTCCTTAAAAGTGATAATTTTTTATAATATTAAAATCTAATACGTGTGTTCGTTAACGTATCAAAAAAAATAATGTCTTTAGAGATGCAAGAAATCTGTTTTAAATTTCGGTATTATTTCTAAGTTATTTTTTTGGCAATAAACAAAACTTTTAAATTTTTTATTGTATACACGATGAAAAAGTGAGGTGATAGTTTCCTTCCAAATTTATTACATAAAAGGACTGTGTTTTTGTGTCCACGCACCCACAGAAGACAAAAGTGATACAGAAAAAGACACCTTCTACGCAAAGCTCTCGAAAACCTATCAGGACTGCCCAAACCATGATGTCAAGATAGTGATAGGGGATTTTAATGCAAAGATAGGAAGGGAATCAGTGTATAGACCTACAGTTGGAGCACATAGCCTGCACGCAGAATCTAATGATAATGGTACAAAATTAATTGATTTTGCAACGTCCCACAATATGATTGTGAGTAGCACATGTTTCCCAAGAAAAGATATATATAAAGGAACATGGAGAACACCAGATGGTAGAAATGTTAACCAGATAGACCACCTACTTGTTGAGGCAAGGCATAAATCTGATTTAATGAGCATACAAACATACCGTGGAGCAAATGTTGACTCGGATCATTACCTTGTTATCTCCAAAATACGGAGTAGAATATCAAACGTGAAGAAACAGAGGGGATCACGCACAAATAAATTTGATATTGAAAGCCTAAAAGTACCAGAAACAGCAGAAAAGTTCATTACAACCATAAATCATAAGTTGGATGACATCAGCGACCATGTGGAACAACATGATATCAACTCATACTGGGATGGTGTTAAGTCTGTGATTACCAATGCAGCTGACGAAGTTCTGGGAAGCAGGCAAACAAAACCAAGAGAATTATGGTTCGATGCAGAATGCCAACAAGCAACCAATGTGAAGAATGACGCATATCTAAGAATGCAACAGCGACATCGTACACGGCAAGCAGAGATGGAATACAGAGAACTAAGAAAGCATGAGAAAAAACTGCACAGAAGGAAGAAACGAGTATTTCTCGAGAACCAAATCAAGGAAGTGGAACTAGCCAAGGCCCAAAACAGAAGTCGACTTTTCTATCAGAAGGTAAACCATCAAAGAAAAGAATACAAGCCCAGAATTACAATGTGCTATGACAGCGAGGGAAATATTTTGAATGAAAAGTCAAGAATTCTGAATAGATGGGTGGAATATTTTGATGCTCTGCTAAACGGAAGTGTAGATGGGAGTGTGGGTGAAAATTTGACAAGGGATGGAAACATCACTGATGGTGGTACTAATGATGATGACAATGTCGAGCCGCCACCAACATTAGAAGAAGTAGTGGGTGCCATTAAAAGTCTACATAACAATAAATCACCTGGAACTGACAACATCTCTGCAGAGTTATTCAAATATGGCGGAGAGAACCTTCAAGTCCATATATATAATATCATTAAATCCATCTGGTGCTCTGAGACTCTGCCAAGTGAATGGAACTGTGGAATAATTTGCCCTCTTCACAAGAAAGGAGACCCTATGAACTGCTCTAACTATAGGGGCATAACGCTGCTAAATATCTCATACAAGATCCTATCAAATGTACTGTGTGGTAGGCTTATGAAATATTCGGATGGCATAATTGGCCAATATCAAACTGGGTTCCGTAAGGGGAAATCTACAACTGATCAAATCTTCTCACTGAGACAGATACTGGAAAAAACAATAGAATTTAATGTTGATACATACCATCTCTTCATAGATTTTAAGGCTGCCTATGACACGGTAAATAGAGAAAGACTGTACAGAGCCTTGGATGAATTTAATATCCCAAGAAAACTGGTAAACTTAGTAAGGCTCACAATGTCTAATGTTGAGTGCCGAGTCAGAATACAACAGGATCTGTCAGACACCCTAAAGACCTTCAATGGACTAAGACAAGGAGATGCACTTGCCTGCATTTTATTCAATTTAGCGCTGGAAAAGGCCATCCGAAATGCAGGTATACAAACCACAGGCCATATTTTTAACAAGTCTGTTCAGCTCCTTGCTTATGCTGACGATATAGATATCATCGCACGCTCAGAATATGAACTAAAATCGGCGTTTAAAAGCTTAGCTACGTCGGCAAGGAACATGGGATTGGTCATCAACGAGGGAAAGACAAAATATATGCCCGTACATGGACGCCAGAAACCACCAAGTATACAGATAGATAATTATACATTTGAAACTGTCAACGAGTTTGTATATCTCGGTACTATGGTGACAAATGACAACAATGTATCCAGCGAAATCAAAAGAAGAATAGTAGCTGCAAATCGATACTACTTTGGGCTACAGAAGCATATGAAATCTCGCCACCTTACCAGAAGAACTAAAGTCCTGCTTTACAAGACCCTTATACGACCTGTTCTTATGTATGGTTCGGAATGCTGGACAATCAGTAAGGGTGATGAAGGAGCCCTAGAAAGTTTTGAAAGGAAGGTGCTGCGAAGGATTTACGGCCCAGTCTGTGATAATGGAGAATGGCGTATCAGATACAACCAGGAGCTATACGATCTTTACGAGGACCCTAATATCTCCAAGGAAATCAAAACTGGATGACTCAGGTGGGCTGGACATATCCAGAGAATGAGCGAAGGAGATATTCCAAAGCGAATTATGGATGGTGCACCTGGGGGTCGGAGAAGAGTTGGAAGACCAAAGCTTCGATGGCTGGATGGAGTGGTGAAGGATGCAAGCACCATCGGCATCCGAAACTGGCGCAACGCAGCACAACACCGACAGTCATGGAGGCAGGCTCTGCTGGAGGCCAAGACCCGACCTGGGTTGTAGAGCCACAGATGATGATGATGAAACAAAACTTTTAAATTTTTTATTATTTTTTTATTGTATACACGATGAAAAAGTGAGGTGATAGTTTCCTTCCAAATTTATTACATAAAAGGACTGTGTTTTTTAAATTTTGATTTTATTTAAATTTCTCTACATTTTGGTCAAAAATGTTGTGGGAGGAAATTTTTTTCCATTTTTTCCGAGTTTGAATCTTAAAATATGGCAATTTTTGAAAGCTAAAGTGTATTTCAAATACACAAATCTAAAAGGTAATTTTATCTAGTTTTCATAAATGGTATTTGTTTTTACGACACCTTCAAAAATAAGAAATATATAGAACATTCAAAATACTATGGAAAAATTACAAATATCGTTCGAACATCAATGGTTAAAACAGAGATAAACTACCCTCTCAGGCCGCGGAAACCATGTGTATTTCTTTCAAAGAACAAATTTTTAATTAGTAATGTTTTCACATCCGCGGCCGTTTGTCAATTGAATAAAATTTTCACTGGGTTTTTTAGTAAGGCTGTAAGTATATAAAACTAAAATTTACATAAAACATAAAATATCAATACATTGGTAACCATAAGAAGCCAGATTGTACATATAAATCAAATCATAACAGAATTAAAGATAAACGATAGAAACATAGACACATAACATATTATGAAACATCAGAGAAATACTCTTTTATGTACCCCTTATATTTGGTAGGTTCGGAATTGAAAATGTCCACCTTGGATAATATGCTATTGTAACTATTGCATAGTCTGTTCAGACAAGAATTTTGCTTGCAGTTTGTCTTGCATTGATCAACCCTGAACAGGACAGAAGAGCGTGTTGTACGCGCAGGTACATTAAATTGAATTTTATTTAGCAACTCTGGGCATTGAATATTATTGTTAACTAATTTATACAGGAATATTGCATCCTTATGATGCCTTCGTACACTCAATGAATCAATTTTAAAGTATGAGGCTGCCTCTGCATAATTATTAAATCTTACGTATGACTCGTAACAAAGATATTTGAGGAATTTGTTTTGAATTGCTTCAATTTTGTTCGTATGGATTTTATAAAATGGAGACCAAACAACTGACGCAAACTCCAAATGACTTCGTACGTAGGCAAAGTAGAGTTGCTTAATGACGTTGATACTATTAAAAAGTTTTGTGTTTCTCATGATAAAACCTAACATTTTAGCAGCTTTATTTGTGATTTGTTGTATATGAAGGTTATATTGTAGTTTACTATCAAGGGTTATTCCAAGATCACGAATATCTGAGACTGTTGCAATGTTGTTGTTATTTATAGAATAATTAAATAATGTTTTATTTTTATTTCTTGAAAAGGTAATATGATGACATTTTGAGACATTTAGAAATAGTTGATTTTGTTGGCAATAGGTAAATTTTAACCCGCCGAAAGTACCATATAGAACAATTATATCAAGGGAATGGCGTAAATTTAGTTTTAGTGATTTTCTGGAAGAGCTTCAGACCTCTCTATTATGTACACCTAATTTTTGGGAAACAAAGACGCCAACAGAACTTGTCGAGACGTATAATACAACTCTTTTATGTCTGTTAAATAAATATGCTCCGACGACGTCCAAAACACGTAAAGTTCGAAAGTCTGACGGCTGGTATGACGATGAATGTCGAAACCAGAAAAGACTTATGCGAAAATTAGAGAGGTCATATAGGAAAAATTCTACGGTAACTTCTAGGGATGAGTGGATCCTTGCTCAAAAACAGTATATGAGCAAAATAAATTCCAAAAGATCAGAATACTGGAATGAAAAGATTGACTCTGAGCGAACCAATCCACGGCGTCTCTGGAACTCAATAAAGACTGTTATTTCCGAAGCCACTGTTCCAACTAAAATAGATATTAACCCAGATGCCTTCTTAACGTTTTTTCGGGAAAAAATTGAAGCCATTCGCGCCTCCACATCTCACGCCCCTCCACCAATATTTACTATAAATTCTAAAGGAAATTTGTCTTCCTTCAAACTGACAACGCTGGAAGAAGTAAAAAAATTAATTTCAAGTTCGCCAAATAAGCAGTGCAGTCTTGACCCTATACCAACATGGTTACTAAAAAAATGTGTCATTGTCTTAGCCCCGTTCCTAGTTCATCTTTTTAATAAATCTCTGAGCACAGGTGACTTCCCTGAACCTCTAAAGTCTGCTGTAGTTACGCCGATACTAAAAAAATCACAACTTGACCCCGATAACTTAGGTAATTATCGACCCGTTTCAAATTTACCTTTCCTATCAAAAATCCTGGAGAAAATTGCTGCTGCACAAATAACCAGTCATTTGAATTCAAATAAATTATTCACTAATCGTCAATCCGCATATAGAAGGTTTCACTCAACAGAAACCGGAATACTTCGTATGCTGTCAGATATAACTTTGGCCATAGAGTCAGGTAAGTTAGCACTTATCTCACTCTTAGACATGAGTGCAGCGTTTGACACGATTGATCATGACTTTCTCACTAAGAGATTAGAGGAAACATTTGGTTTGAGTTCCGATATTAAAAATTGGCTGGTGTCATATCTATCCAATCGCTTACAAGCCGTTAAGGTTGGAAATAAGCTCTCTAACTTCGCAACACTTTCTTCAGGGGTACCCCAAGGATCCGTTTTAGGCCCACTTCTTTTCATCCTTTTTACAAATGATGTCGCCAAAATAATCGAGTCATTTGGTCTTCTGTCCCACTGCTACGCTGACGATCAGCAAGTTTATTTTTACTGCTCTCCAAACGAAATCAACAGTCTCAAAATCCGCATAACTGAATGCCTAGAAGCAATAACTCGTTGGATGTCTTCAAACAAGCTGAAGCTGAACCCATCTAAGACTGAGTTTCTATGGGCGGCCACAAACAAACGCCAACATTTCATAGACAATTCACCTATTTCCATTTCCGGCAACGATATTATTCCAAAGACAACAGTCAAACTTCTTGGCGTTAATTTAGATTCAGACTTTTCGTTAAAAAGTCAAATAAATAGGACAGTAAGCACCGGTTTTTTTCACCTAAGACAACTCAAGTCAGTTCGAAGAAACCTTCCTACAGAGGCGACAAAACTATTAATTAACTCTTACGTAGTCTCGCGGCTCGATTACTGTAACGGCATCTACGCTAGTCTACCAAAATATCAAATTGACAAACTTCAATCCGTGTTTAATGCAGCGGCAAGGCTCATAACTGGGGTTTCTAAATATTCACATATTTCAGAACACCTTCGTAACCTTCACTGGCTAAAGTGCCCTGAGAGAATCCAGTACAAATTGTGCTGGATGGTTTTTAAATCAATCAACGAAATGGCCCCACCTTACATCTCCGAATTATGCGTCCCGGAAAATACCGGTCCGAGACAATTAACCCTTAGATCAGCAACTTCATCTGCCAAAGGCAGACTAATAGAACCTAAACGAAAGCCAAATACTATGTTTGGAGATCGTGCTTTCGGAGTATCTGGGCCTAAGGCTTGGAATAGACTCCCTCCGGAATTAAGATGCATAACAAGCCCAACAGAGTTTAGGTCCAAACTAAAAACCTTCCTTTTTGGGCTCTCATACCCGTAATTTAAATATACCTATTTGAGAGTATCATACTTGTATTGTCTGTGCTATGTCTTAATCACACTTTTCTTACTAAATTAAAATTACTCGATTCCTTACACATCAATCTGTCTCTTGACGAACCACATTTAGAAAGATCAAATCCTTATAGGTACTACTGTACCACCCACCTTTACATGTTGCTTTTACTTTCCAAAATACACTCGTCAAAGAATACATTACATATTAATATTAAAATATTTCTCAGGATTAAATAACATGTGTTCACAATAATGTCCTCTGCGTGCGAACTCTATCTAAATTTCTTTTAATGGACAATATATAGTGTTAATTTCAAGCGACCTCTCAGGTAAGTATGGTCCTGTTTTCATTAAATTTTAGGCAGCATCGCGTTCATTGGTCAAAATATTGTACATATATTTTCGTATCGGTGATCAATGAACCGGTGTATGCAATTTTTAGCCATAAGTTGTTTTTAATTGTTTGTCTAGCTTGTAGTTTTTTAGATTTTAGAAATGTATTATAAGTTTGTACAGCGCCCTTGAGGTGATTTTTCACAAAAACGGCGCTATATAAATCATCCAAATATTATTATTATTATTATTAAATATATTGTTTAAATCATGTTTTAAATTGACGCAATCGTTTAGACTTTTTATTGGCTTGTATAGCTTGGCATCATCAGCAAATAATTCTATTTCAGAGTATTTAACAACATTGACCAAATCATTGATATATAAAATGAAAAATAATGGTCCGAGATGTGAACCCTGTTGGATCCCAGAGGAAATTTCACTGAAATCTGATTCGAAACCCTTTATTGCTACTGCCTGTGATCTCTTGAGTATATAAGATGTAACCCAACGAAATAAATTACCACGTATACCTAATGACCAAAGTTTTCTGAGTAATAGTTTTTGATTAATTTTATCAAATGCTTTGGCAAAGTCTGTATAAATGATATCTACTTGAGTGCGGTTGTCCATGTGATCGACAATGAATTCAGTAAGAAGAACGAGGTTACTTTCCACATTTCTGCCTTTTGTAAAACCGTGTTGCTTTGTTGTAATGATGTGATTCAGTTGTGGGCTTAGATATTTGTAAACAATTTTTTCCATTAACTTACTGAATATTGTTAGTTTTGAAATCGGCCGATAGTTTTTAACATTATTTTTTTCACCATTTTTGTGGATTGGTGTTACATAGGCTCTTTTCCATATTTCAGGTACTGTGCCTTCGTTCATTGATTTATTATATATAATGCAGAGAGGTTTTGCAAGTGTTTCCGCGCAATTAACTATAAAGTATGAGGGAATGTCATCACACCCCGCGCTTGTGTTTATGTCAAGAGCTTTTATTTCTTTTAAGATTATTTCTCGTGTGAATTTGACCGTGGTGATATTTATGTTATTTGTGTTTTCTGGTATGTCGAAGTCTGGTAGGTTATTATCGTTTATGTAAACTGATTGGAAATATTCCATGAAAATATTGCATATGTCTTGGCCATTTTCTGCTTTTTTGTCATCTAGGTGCATCGTCCTTGGAAGAGACGATTGTGTTTTTTTCATGTTATTAAAATGATTCCAGAAGAGTTTAGGATTACCATTTATGCTATTTTCAGCAGTATGTATATAATTAATGTAGAGTTGTTGTGCGATACGTTTTTGTCTAGATCTTAAGAGAGAAAACGTTTGATAGTCACGTGGATTATCAACGTATTAATTAATTAGCTATACTGGAATATGTTTAAACTCTATTTCAAATAATGATAATTACAACGATGTGCACTCATTTTGTTTTTTTTCCATATCCCTTTCCGACCGGCAAAAAATGTCAAAATTTTGATGGGCCTCAACAGTAAAGCTCTTAATTATGATTTCTTGGGGCTGGGCGACTTACTGATTTAACCATGTGCGCGTAATAGCGCCCTGCATAAGCAGCTACCGCACAATCGATCGACACCGGTGTGGTTCTCAAAAACAGATTTATTTGCTGAAAAGATTTTTTTAAAGACAAACTCACGCTCGTATGAAGCCGGTCGGTAAGGGATATGCACTTTTTATTTTGTGAGCACTTTTCTAACAATATAGGATATAATATTACTTTATAGCCTAACTCATCGATGATTGGTGATATAAATTCATTACTTTAAAGCTTGTTACACATAAGGAATATAATTTAGATAATTTAAAAAAAAAATTTAAATCAATAAAAATATTTTCCATCGCACGTCGCAACTGAGAAGTCAGTTACAGCCTGGTGGGTCACTTGATAAGCACTCCGTCTCATTCCAGCGAGACAGCGTGTATCATGTGATCCCATCGCGTAGGAGTGTGATCAGTGGCGATGAGTGATTGAAAAGAAATTTTTGGTTTTTAATAGAAAAAAAATATCAATTGACAGCAAAATGACATCTACTTTTTTACTTCAAAAGCCACGCTAATACAAACGGGTTAGGTGAAATTGTAGTACAAATTTCACCTAACCCGTTCGTACTAGCGTGGTATTATGTTATTCTGCGATTATGAGTAAGGCGATATATGTATGTTGATGACTGTACAGTAAGGATCGACCGAGACAGGTTTTTCGTTCTCAGCTGAGACCGAGAATAAATTAAAATCTCGGCCGAGACCGAGAATTGATAAATTGAGAAAAAAAAATGAAAATGCACTATTTTTGCATAATATAGAATAAAAGAAATTAAAAGAATGTAATAATAATTTGTTTTAAATAGTTTTAATAATCAAAATTGAACAACATGATGTTGTAGCTTTCCAACATACGTATAAAATAATACGTAATGATCTTGATATTCACTTAACTAGTTTATGTAGTTATTCTGGCTAGTAATTATAAATAATCACAACAACACATAAAATAACTTATTTTTTTCTACTACGAACAAAATTCAAACAAACTTCCTTTAACTACAATTGTTTGTTTACAAAAGGAGTGAAATGAACGAACGGCGCGGCGGCGGCAGCAGCGATAAGTAAAACCTGCCTCGCTGCCAGCCGACCAATCACAATCGACAGCTCTCTCACGCACTGACACCAAGTGACGAATGGGGACGCGCGCAGTAGATTTGAATCCCATTATCCTATACCGTTAACCTGTCTGCTTGTTTAGGAATAAATACATCCCAAAATACATAATCGCGTTATACTTTCATAAGACCAAAAACGTCCCGAGCGACCTCACATTTTAAAAGTTAAATATCTCTCTTCCTCTCAAGCAATCATATGTATTTTTCGTTTAACCAGAAAGAGAACTAAATAGTGCTTCTTATTGTTTTTGAAATCTGAAAGCTATCTTGCATAGATATTTTACAATATCGATCCAAAGTGACGGTTTCAGAATTTACGCATGAAATCCAGGCTTCCGGATTGAGAGGTGCGAATATATTGTACCAAGCAAACGGATTAAGGGTCGACCGAGACGGGTTTTTCGTTCTCGGCCGAGACCGAGTTTTTAAAATTTCGGCTTAGATCGAGAATAGATAAATTGAGAAAAAAATGGAAATGCGCTATTTTTGCATAATTTTAATAATCGCTAAGTAATATAGTAATAAGCGCTAGTTTTAATAATCAAAATTGAACAGCACGATGTTGTAGCACATAAAGAGCAATTTTTCAGCATTTTCACCCTTCAAAGAGCCTTGAAAATGGCCTTCGAGAATGGCGAGAATCGGTCGACCCTTACTGTACAGCCAGCAATATCGTGAGATAGTCCTCGCACATATATGTCTATAAATTATATTCCTCTTGTGTACAAGAAGCAAAAATGGCATTAAGTCATTATGACTGGTAGATTTACCAGAAGATTAGATACAATAAGTTCCAAGATTTTTTCCTATGCTCTTACTTTTACGGCCTCAAGTACAGTTTGTCAAATAAGAGTAGAAAATATATGAGGGCGCCACTGTTGATCAAATGGCAATACTAAACACATAACTCATGGTGTTAAAGTAAAGCTGTGTAACCTACATTTTTATAAAAAATTAAAAAGGCATAATAGTGGAAAAAATATTTTTTCATTGCACTATAGATACCCGCCGATCTCAAAATTAGAATTGCTTATAGGTATATTATTATTATACCTTTGCAATTTTGTGTTAACATAATGAAGAATAACTATAATGTAATAAAATATAAAGCACAGTTTAGAAATTGCTCACATTTATTTAATACTAGATATAGTACCTAGCGTTGCCTGGGCTTTAGATCATGTCTCTAATTTTAGAGTTGAATATATTTAACTCATTCAGATCTAAAAGTAGTGTAACTAAACTCACCATTAGTGATTCTTCCGTTCTATCTATTGTTAAATTCAAATTTATGTTAAATTAAATTAAAGCAAATCACTTTATAAATCACCTTTTAATCAAATTTATGTCACGAAAAAGAAATGTTTTTTAAAATGTGGTTTACTGTATTCTATACATTCAGTGTCATTGCACTTCAAAAAAATATTTGACAGTTAAATTGGTGTTGCCAGTCTACAAATTTAGTAGTTCCAGTTTTTATATTTTCTACTCTTATTTGACAGACTATATGTGTATTATTTATTAAAAAGAGAAACAAAAATGCCACGTAATTCTGTTTGAACGGATCAGAATCGAATGCAAGTAATTCCGCAGACACACTGGAATATTGCAGTTGTATATACCTGCCTGCCTACTCACATGCTTTTAGATCAGTATACACACATGCTAGCTACTCTCTAGTTTCGTGCATGTAGTTGGCTGAGATGGAGGTCCCGGAAGAAATAAGAAACGAACTGAAAAGAATTATAGCAGTATTATCGAATGTGTACAAAGCAAAACTTTTAAATTAAATAAAACAAAAAAGGAATAGAAAGATTTGAGAAAGAAATTGGATCCGCTGCTGACTCAGCTATGGAGCATCCGGTTGTTTATTGGAAGAAATGCGATAAGAAGATCAAGCGGCGTCAAAAATCATCTTACAAAAATCTACTTTTTTTACAACTGGCAAACATGCTCGCACCGCGCTGCGGGTTCACTGTCACCCCATCACACAACGCGTGCCACTGGCATACGAAAAATTAAACCTCGTACCATTGACTGGCATGATAGTTACTAATAGAGTGGCCACTGGCACGCTAAAACCGCTTATGCTTTTATGTGTGTTACTAGCATCTGTATCCGCGGTAAAACTGGAGAGACCAATTTTGTTGTACAGCGCTTTTCCCAAAGCAGATTCTGATCAATCAGGTTTCCTTTATTCCTATCTTCCCTGATATGGTCGGTATGATGGAAAGCCAATACGATGAATAATCGCATCACCACAAAGAAAAAGTATAACGAAAACAGATCAGGTACTTCCATCAGAATATGTTTCATTTTTAAAATGAAAGGAAAATAAAGTTGTTGGTTTGGCCAGACTATTATGGCAGGAATTCGATGGGTGATAAACACAAAAACGTATCTACAAAAAGCCAAAATGTTCAGGAGATCAGAAAACAACTATTTTCTTTACAAAAATAAATTACTTAATTAAATTCCATTTGTAAGAATGACAGGACCTCTTAGAAATAGTTTTTGTTTTGTTAAGTTTGCTTGTTTATTTATTTTTTAAAATTTTAAATGGGGATACCCTCTTATGTTTTTGTATTACCTAACATTTTCAGTTTTTATGATTGGATAAATAGTTAATTTATTTTAAATGGTTGTTTTAAATCTTAAAAAAAAACTTTTTGTGATTTAATTAATAATAAATTGTATTGTTAAACTTAAAACTATGTAAGTGACCAGCTCAGGTATGGGGGCTCCATCGAAGCCAGAGTAAAGTTAGCCTCTCAAAAGCTGATCGTTCTGTACAGGGCACGCAGATACTTTAATAGTACACAACTGCTAACCCTGTACAAATCACAAGTGCGCCCCACGGTTGAATTTGGCAGCCACTTCTGGTATGGAGCTCCAAAATACCTGAAAAATACCCTCGACTCTGTGCAGAAACGGGCGGTCCGTTTGTTAGATTGTCCTATCTTAACAGACGGATTGCAATCCTTAGAGCATAGGCGTCGGGTGGGAATGCTATCCTTGTTCTTCCGGTATGACAATGGAAGATGCTCCGAGGAATTAGCGTCATTGATCCCTTCGGCACCGGTGCACAGTCGGGAAACACGCCAAACGCATGCCCAACATTTGTACACGGTTGACATTTGTCACATGAGAACAGGTCGCTTCTCCGGCTCGTTCTTGTGTTCAACAGCTCAGCTGTGGAATGATTTGCCGGCCTCTGTGTTTCCTCCTTCCTACAACGTGAGTCTCTTCAAGACCAATGTTCACTCCTTCCTCTCCTTAAAAAGACCCTCCACACAGCATCCCAGATGACATAGGCCCTGAGGGAAATTATTTTCCTCAGGGCCTCCTGTGTGGAATTAATGTAAAAAAAAAAATTTAAAAAGGATAAAACTAATGATTCGACAATAAATTATTGCAATACACTGCCGCTGCATGATAATGTCAGTCTTTCGGTTGGTAACACAAAAATGTAGGTGCCTGATACGTTTCTGTGTTTCGAACCTTTCATGAGACAAACCTCATAGCATCAGAATAAACAAAAAATAGCCACTTCGGCATTCACACAAGATAGATCCTTTGATCTTAAAACTTCCAGGTTGGAAAAATATTCCGTAAAACTGTCATCCCGCGATCGTTTCACAATTATTATTTTATAAACTTAAACATGGCGATGTGCCATCCCGGTAAGGTCTCCTGCCCTGTAGAGGCCCTGCCGGAAAGTGAAGCCAACCCAAAAACGGAAATCATTCCTACCGACCTGTTGCACCCAAAGTGTGGTTGTTAAAAGAAACCATAGACAAAAATAAAAAAAAATATGCGCCGTACTTATTTTCATAACACATGCAAATAATGAGATATATTCTAGTTTATGTTACTACCCACAGTATTTGGTGGTATGCATCCTTTGTGGTACTGATAGAATTGATTATAATGAGTGTTTCTCCATACTTTACTCCATAAAACTAATTTTTTGTATTAACATTGTTGTGTTTCTCACCCATCGTACTATGGAAGTTATTGAGCGATTTCAGATTCATCTGTATTATTTATAAGTAGCAATAAATTGTCATGTCTCCCATTTGCGTGTTTTATTAATCTCACGGTAACAGGTGTTTGTTTGGCGCAACTGGGGCAGTCCGCTCTGGGCACTGATAATAACAACATCTGGTATAGCGACCTCGAGGTGTTACTAGCGCCAGGTGCCCGTCTGACTCAGGGCCAGTCCTGACCAAGCTATAGGGGAACGGGAAATAAAGATGATATGAAATGAAACAAAATGTTAGGACATCGAAGTGGGCATTATTTATTTAATCCGCATTCACATCAGAAAAACAGACGTACATTGTGTTGTTTTGTTCTATTAGTAGATTTATGTCCCTGGCGCAAAGACTTTACATTAACAAGAATAGCATATAAACTTTGTTTTCTATTTATATATGATACGATGCTCAGAAAACAGTTTCATTCCAGAATATTCAAACTTTCATAGTCACAAATATCTTATGTCTATATTAGTTTTGTGCAAATAAAATCCTATATATTATTGATACAGTTCAAAGAATGTAAGCTTACCGACAAATTACAAAATTCAACACGTCAATTACTTCGACGTCATGAACAAATATTTATTTAAATAACTTGACTAATACGTAGTATGTAAAAAGCGTCATTTCATGTTTTTTAATGGATGACAAATATAGGCAGATTTAACTTCCTTAACACCTACAGTATTCACCAAAACACTGTCCATTTTGGACTACACAAAGTTCCCTCTGCTGATCGTATGGAGACATCGACCAGCGCACGAAGCAGTCCCCCGCACGGCCAAGCGCAGTACGCACACTGGTTACCGACTCTCCGTGCGCTTCACCTCTCTGTGGAGATGCGGTCAACATAAGAGTGGATGCGTCAATTTTACTTTTTTTTTCTTAATAATTTAATCAAAGCGGTGCTGTTGCATGAAAAACTTGAAACAAAATAAAGAATGACACCTTCACTTATTTGCATGGCCACAATGTTATTGAAAATGAAACTGCCCTCCCATCCCAGGATACGACAAGTAGTCTGGTCACAAGTCACAATGTGCCGTGTGATCCACCAATATGGAACGGTGGAATACTGTTCATCGACAAGACTCACAAAACAGAAACAATCCTATAAACATAACATGCACAGAGGAGATGATTGTTTGAGTGCAAAGAAAACAGTTCCGACCAAACAGAACTACAAATCCAAATACATCAAGGTGACCCCCAGACCAACAGATCTCAGACCCATCCACCTCTGAACACAAGTCTAGTTTCAATGGAAATTCCTAACTGTTACAATGATTGCGAAAACTGATTTATACTTTAATATTAAACATCAAATCAGCACTTTTTATTTACAAAAATACAAAAGGCTATTGAAGCCTTCAAACTGTCGTACTAGGTTGGTTTAGTATTAATAAAAACATTCACTCTGAACATGATTTTGGGTACGGAAAATAATTTGACAATATTCAAGTTGGATAACATCGACTGACACATCATCGGTGGTGATGGCCCACCATGGCATCCACCATGGCCATCCACCACCGGCCACTTGGAACACACCCGGGTGGAACCTAATTCAGTAGTTAAATCAGAAGTAGACAGCGCCCTAATATCGCATGAAATATCAGAGAATTCAAGTTTCTACTTTACATTCATTACTTTACAATCCGGCACATGAACCTTGAAGGGTGGTGTAATTAGAGGTTTGGTTCCGTTACCAAGTTCACAAGTACATGATGCGAGAGTTATCTCTCACAACTATTCTAGCATAATAAATGTACACAACTTGACCATTCTACAATTCTTTTGTGATTTAACATTATCATTATTAATACAATACAATACTCACCGCCTGCACACAGTAACGCTCTTTATTCATTTCTCATTTAGAATTGTGCGGATAACAATTTTGTTCCATCGGCTTGGATAAGTTATAACAAGTCTTTCATTAAAACTATAATAATATGCGTAACTATAAACTTACACCCAGGCTTTTATAATGTTTGTGCTATTTATTAGATGTTCACTTATTGTTTCAGACAGGTAACATTGTACACTTCTGGGGGAATAAAATGTTTACAAAATTGATTTGCAAATATACTGACCTTTTAACATATAAACATTATATCAAGACCATTGATAAAAACATATTTTTTTGTTCTTTATGCCATGAAACTATTTGTAACTTTTTATTAGATTTAAAATGCGACACATTTAAACATTATTTAGAATTAATTACATATTACCTTCCTGCAAAACTATAGTTCAGACAGCTTAAGGACAGGTAAATGAATCAGTTGTTGATAAAATAGCTTTAGTTTACATAGGAAAAAAATGCAATAATAAATGCGTTGCACATAATATATATGTACTTGCCGGAGTGAACAGAGTCTACTGATTACTGGTTGAATGAATGGTTTATCTGTTTGGGTGCCATTGCACTGAAAGTGTCCGTGGATGTATTTACAGCAAAGCCAGATTGTAGGGAAAATGACATGTTCATAATAAAGTTTACATTGAGAATAATTATATTTATGACTTAAAATAATATACAGAAAATAAATACAACAGTTTTTATCTCAAAACATAGTACATACTAATAATA
This sequence comes from Limnephilus marmoratus, assembly GCA_917880885.1. NCBI lineage: Eukaryota > Metazoa > Arthropoda > Insecta > Trichoptera > Limnephilidae > Limnephilus > Limnephilus marmoratus. Next base: position 20,706,217 of record OU862924.1, on the reverse strand, counting down.
ATAAAAAGGTGTATAAATGTGCCATATATTGTGCGATTGATTATTTTTACAATGCAATTCTCTTTTAATACAAATAAATTTCAAACTCCTTTTATAAATCATATAATATTAGCAAAAACGATTATTAACGAATGTACAACTAATATAAATGTAAATAAGATTAAAAAAATGACCATGGTCCACGTGACCATAGTCCACGTGACCATAGTCCACATGACCATGTTCCACATGACCGTAGTCCACATGACCATAGTCCACATGACCATAATCATGGTCACACTCAAACGTTACTCAAGTTAAAGAAAAAGTTGTTTTGTAGAAAAGCTGTTTAAAGGAGATTCTAGTTGTAAATGCAGTCAAATAAAAGTCTGTATAAAACATAATTTTTAAGTATAAAATATTCACTAGCGAAGATCAAAACAAGGGCAAACTCTTACAATTTATACAATGCTAAATATTATACCAAATGGAATGAGTTTACTGGTCAAACATGAAATGAATTATTTGTTGTTATTATCAGCAATTATTTCCTTGCAAAATGACTAATCAAAAAACCCAATTGAACGGAAATATTGAGTTGAATAGCAATAATAAAAACTGGAAAAGTGCTAAATAGTGACTGAATATAGAGTATAAAAATATATTAAAAATGTATAAAAAATATGTTTGTCGGTGATTATCTTAAAACAATTATGAAAACGTTGGAAAACTACTCAAAACAATGGACAGCTTTCTAAAGAGATCATATTATGTAAACTGTCCAAACTTTACAATAAAGGAGATAATATGAATAAGGAATTAAAGATAGACACAAAATATTGGAGGTACTGCTTATAGATATTAGAGTGAAAATAGATTAGCATGAACGCTTCGAGGGAAATAAAGGATGAAGGGAGAATGTAGAGATGTATTTGTATTGTACCTCGCACCCAGCATTTAACCCGCAGTCATGATGTGCTAATGACACAAGCTTAGTAAATGCAATCAATCCTTGAGATAAACATAAGTCCACAGAACTTGACTCACATTCATTCCTAACTTTACTTAATCTATAACAAACTGTCCCAAATATTGATGCGCCAAATAATGAGACGCGTTTCCATTAATTGATCTCAAAATACCATGAAGATTGTTATATTATCATATTAACATAACACTGTCTACATTCAGCGGTGTTATTCAATAACTGTTTAAAATGTTGTACATTAGGTTAGTTTAGCTTAGCTTCCCTAACTTTACTGGGAACCTTTCAAAAATAGATCCTGATTCATTACAAAACTGCCACTAGTGAACCCACCGTTGTATTTAAAACACAGATATAGTATAGTTGGAGAAAATGGATAACTACGCACTTTTATGATTTCACCTGGCAGAAATATTGATTCCGAGTAACAAACAATTACTTTCTAATATTTTGACAACTACACATGATCCTTGAACAAATGAATAGTTTGTTTCTTACAAATGGAATCTTGTGGAAAAAGTGGAAAAGATAAAGATAGAATGAAGTGAGAAGAATGGCAGTGGTTAAGAAATGAAGTGATAGGAGATGCTAATAGTAAAAACCAAACATTCTGTTTATCCATCATTTAAACATTATCATTACATTATTTAACTTTTTATTATTAGGTATCATTCATTACAGTACTTAATATTATTGTTTAAGTAATTAATGTAGATAATAATATATATAATATACGAAGACAGCTTTCTTTACATCATAATGTTATGTTGCTGTTGCTGGTGATCTCGTTTAGTAAAATTATTAATAGTAGCTTGTTCCTTAGTTTCACAATGTTGTCACTGACCATTGTTGAGAAAATAATTATGTTTGATTCAATCCTCTGCAAGAATTTAAACAAATAATATTTATTTAAATAAAAACACAAACATCTCCATTGAATTTCCGATCCCAAGTATATTATGATAAGACTGATCATTTTCTCAACAATTTACGGTGCCCAGAAATTGGTCAAATTATGGTTGCACAAAAAATATTAAAAGTTTCTATCACCAACCAAAGTCGAAGCTTCAATGACAATAATAATTATAATAAAAGTATTCTTGAATAAATCATAGTATAAATAAGAGTAACTAGAAATAACCATAATGCCATCACAGTGCCACTCATGTTTCCACCGCCTGTTGGTTCCCAATTAGAAAAGTGTACACTAAATAATGCCGTGGTTAAATTCATCCTCGCACAACCGTCGAAATCACCCTTAATCCCCCGCCCCGATGATGTTACGCGGACGCAACTTTACAGGTGCCGGGTCGGCGGCAAAACTTAAAACGCTCGCTGCCGCATTCGGCCGGCTTTTTCAACTACTCTTACAAAAAGATAATTTATTTCCTAACAAATGGAACCAATGTTATCTGTACAATAATGCTAATAGTTATGTTTGGGGGATATTGATCAGAAGGGAGGCCGACCGAGGAGAGGAGCTCTGAGTGGTGTGGAGAGGGCAACAAGTGAACATGAGAGACATTGCACATGCTTGGCTACCTTAACGCCTTATCAAGTGAGGGGAGAACATGAGCCGGCTTAGTAGAGACCGCAGCCGCGGAGGTTGTTGGCGATGATGACATCCGTGACGGCGTCGAACACAAACTGGATGTTGTTGGTGTCGGTGGCGCACGTCATGTGGCAGTAGATCTCCTTGGTGGTGGACTTGTTCTTGGCCTCAAACTGCGCCTGGATGTAGGCGGCGGCCTCCCCGTACTCCTGCGCCCCCGAGTACTCCGGGAAGCAGATGGTCAGCGGGCTCTTGCGGATCTTCTCCTCAAACAAATCCTTCTTGTTCAAAAACAGGATGATCGATGTGTCCGTGAACCATTTATTGTTACAGATTGAATCAAACAGTTTTAAACTCTCCTGCATTCGATTCTGTAATAGACAAAGTAAAACATTCATAAACGTGGCTAAAATTAGTAACATTACTTTTATCAAACACAAAAATAATATTTATTTATTTATTTTTTCAGGTTCTCCATAAAACAGTTATACACCAAATTATTACGGAGAAGATTACAAAATATAAGAGAAAAAAGGCTAAGGGGGCAGTTTCACTATGTTGAGACATATGTCAAAAGATAGTTACTGAACTCTCTATAGGTAACATTGAAGATGTCAATGCTCAATGCAGAATCGTTAAGCAGTTGAATTGCTCTATTTAATGGGGCATTCTGAAAGGAAGAAGTTCTCGCTTTCGGAGCATAAAAAAGTGTGTGGGATCTCCCACGAGTATACGCATTAGGGACATATAGGTTAATCTCCTTCAACATAGGTGGATTCAGTACAATACCGGAGATCAGCTTAAAAAAATGTTTCCCCAAAAATATTTTTCGGCGGGCTTCTAAGGTATTAAGATCGAACATTCCTGTTAAGAACAACGATGGATACAGGAATGGGTAGTATGTATATTCCCTCATATACAGGTAACGCATAAACCTTTTTTGTACTTTTTCTATTTCTAGGATATGGTTTTGTTCAGAGGGTGCCCAAATAATGGAGCTGTATTCCAGGATGCTGCGGACAAGTGCTTCATATGTTCTTCGTATTGCAATTCCATTAGTAAATGATCTCGCATTACGAAGAACAAATCTGAGCATTTTGTTGGCGCGGGAGACAATGTCTGATATGTGAGATTTGAAAGAGAGATTTGCTTCAAAAATCACGCCAAGGTCTCGAATCTCGTTTTTGCGTGTTAGTATAATTTTATTAATATGGTATGGGAATAAAAATGTGTCTTGTGATCTTGTAAATGTGACGACACTGCATTTCTGGATGCTGAATGGTAAATTATTCAGTTCCGACCATTTGACAAGAGAATCAAGATCTTTCTGCAGAAGAATGGAATCTATAAGACTTTTAATAGCTCTGAAAAGTTTAATATCGTCAGCGAAGAGGAGATATTTTGAGCGGTTAATGGTCTTGCCTATATCATTAATGAATATATATAATAATTATATTATATTATATAATTATATTATATTCCTGAGACCCACAATTATCACCAATTGATCGCACCCAATTTATAATCTATGGCTTGGTGTTTAGAGAGACAGGTTCAGTTTCCCTGTCCTATAATATCATGTTCAACAACTCACACAGAGCGGCTCAACATATCCCTAAAAGGAGTACTTAAGACAATTCTGAAAGTTCCGGTTTTAACTCCTACAGACAAAGCTATTAAGTTTCAAAGCAGTGAGGAGGAAAACTGTGGTTTATACTCCCATCATGTACAAACTTTGCCATATAAACTAATAAAATTTAAATTTAAAAAAATTCATTAAAAATTTTCAAACCAATACAATCATTGATCTTCCACAATCTGTAAAATTGTCAATCTATATAATATTATGCCTTGAAATACAAGACCACTTGAAAGGGAAATTACAACTTAAAAAAAAATGATTTAATATTTAAAAGATAGGGGTAAGATCCCGTTAAAAGAGGGAAGAATACTGACCGTTGTCTCATCTTCATGGAGGACCTGGTCATACTCCGACATGGCCACACAAAAGATGATTGCCGTGACATCCTCGAAGCAGTGGATCCACTTCTTTCTCTCAGATCTCTGTCCGCCCACATCAAACAATCTGAAAATCAAGAAAAAATAACATTAAATACATTACAGGGGAAATCATTCAACATGAAATCGGGAAGACAGAAATGTTTTAAGCCGCATGCCTCCGCACATATTGACTGACTTTTCACCGTTTTTAAAAAAAAACTTGTGGGAAGGGATCGGAAAGGGCGGTCGGACAGCCAAGCCTGATGGCTTCAGTTAGTTTGGGAGAAAATAGAAGTCTGTAGGCACTATTATTGTGTTACAATAAGTGACCGACCGAAGGTTCGGTGTCGGTTTCGGCAAAAAAATCTAGTTTCGGCATCAGTTTCGGTATCGGCAAAAAACCTGCCGAACCTTCGGCCGCACCGAAACTCTGCATCTGTGAATTATCACGCGTCATTTGGCTGACTTCGGGTGAGTTTGTGGCACGTGTGTCACCCGCCATCATCAGCAAAATATTTAATTATTGAGGTCCTTCCTTTATTGAACTAACTCACCAATGGTGATGCCCCTGGGAAGCACTAGGTTAATTAACTGCCTCACAGGAAATGTGATCATTTTCTACATATCCTACAAAGATTTTAAGCGTGAAATAGTACTTATGTTTTAATTAAATGTATTACTTTAACCGTAAATATATTTATTACACCAAGTGAAGTATTCCCTCATGTTGGAGAGGGTTCAGAAGAAATTTCTGAGATTTCTTTACCTGAGGAAGTATGGCTACTATCCGTGGCTCTACCCTACCCACTTTCTCTTGGGCATGCTTGGTGTGAACCTTCTACGGGTCAGAAGGGATGCGCTCATTGTAACACATTTCTTCAGACTGATTCGTGGAAGGTTCGAAAACTCGGCTATCATGGAGAGCATTAGTTTCTATGTTCCCGATGGTTATCTCCGTCATCGACAGCATAGACTGTTTTATCTCCCGGCTTGCAGAACTAACTTGCCAATGGTTATGCCAGTTGGGAGAGCTGTCTTATTGTTAAATAGAATCACTTCGGATATCGATATGTTTAATATCAGTGAAGCACAATTCAGACAAAAAGCTTTGTTGTTGTTAGTATGATTGTACTTCATTGAAATATAAATTACTTAAACCTGTTTAAATTTTAAATTAATACTCTTTTAAAACGCATTGAAATTTTATTTTGTAATGTTTTAAAATGAATAAATAATTGAATTGAATTATGTATCTCTTCTTACTGCTTTTGCAATGTATTGGTTTTATGCTGTTATTGCAAATAAATAAATAACTACATAATGTAAGTGTTGATTATTGACAAAATTTTGATCCAAGTAGTAAACATGTTTGGTTAATTTTTATAATTTTTGTTTGTTTTATAGCCGTAATATAATTTTTTTTTCACATACGAATACTTCCATTATTATTTTTTTTCATTTAACACGTGTTAACTGTCTGTATAAGTAAAAAAAATAAGCCAAATTTCAGCAAACAATAGATTTTTAATATGTTTAAAAAAGATTTGGTTTCGGCCGAAACTGAGACAGATACCGAAGATTCGGTTTCGGTTTTGGAAAATCCTGTTTCGGTCGGACACTAGTTACAATGGGCCTCCAACATATTTTGTTTTGCAATAAAATTTCTCACTCTGATAGTAAGGGAGACAACGATTTCTGCGATATATGTGTTGTTCCGAAAAGCGAACAAATTAGCCTGACGGGTTAAATTCACCATAAATAATGCAAAATAAGTAATACTATGTATTTAATAATATGTATTAAAAATAATTAAATTACAACTTAGTTAATGGAGTGATTGAGTGGAGGATTGTATTAATATATCACAGGTCATTTGAGATTTTATCGTGATTAATTTTTTGAGATATTATGTTTCGGACAGCGTACAGTATCCATCGTAAGGGCAGATGTATATGTATGATATTTATATGTGTGCAGAAATGATACAGTGCCACAAGGATTAACTCTTAATGTGGTTTTCGGAATTTAGTTTTGAATAGCCATCTGTTCTCTTCCACTTCTTAGTATCCGGTATTAGACGCTGCACCACAACTAAATGCAGAAATCCACATTAAAAGGATTTTGCAACACAATATCACTTTGCTTAAAAACACACACTTCACCACAATCTAAACATATATCCCAATGATGGATACTGGAACGCAGACCGAAATGTTGGCTAAAGAACGACGAAACACAACACAGCATAACAATCCAAAAATTAATCACGATAATGTGTTCAACAAGGTCATATATATTAATTATCAAACATAAGCGAGCAGCAGCCTTTGTGTGAATTTATATGTCAATAAAATACCTAAAACAGGTTTTGGAAAACTAATGAAAACGACAGTAAGGTCCTTGACTCTTCCGTGATGTCATGCTTCATTCAATTGACATTGATTGATCTCATATAATCTATAGATCAGGTGGGAATATGTGCGTAGGAGATGCAAGAATTTGAGAAACGGGCACTGGGAAATTGTAGAGTATGTTTATCTAAGTAAAAGAAATCTGGAATTAGGATATCTTGTTAACAAGGCGGCCATCTGCGTTTGAATTGGGTATTCGGGCATACCGGAGTAATGTAATTAATTTTAACAAAATCAGAAAAATAATCATTTTCTTGAGCATTTGAGAATGGTAAGGGAACGTACCCATACTACGTGACCAACTTTTTGCAATTTTTAACCCCCCCCCCCCCCCCGGTGACAAAAATCCTAAGCAACCCGCCGCTCATTTGTATGGAGCGTGACATTTTGAAGACCCCCCCCCCCTAAACGTGTCACGTAGTATGGGTACGTTCCCTAAGATCTGTGGTTACAGGGAATCAGTGGCGTAACTATAGGGTGGCAGGGCTGGCAAAATGCCACGGGCCCCGGCCCGAGAGGCCGAGATATCAGAAGTAATCTAACGTGTTTCACAAAATTTAGTAAAAATTATAAATTTTATGTAAGTACATAACATCAATTAAAGCTAGACACAACTAAAGACCACGTACAAATGCAAATAAATAATTAAGATTTAAACACATTCATAAGATTGATCTCGATCAATCTGGTCTTATTGTTTTGTTACGGTACTTTGGTGGCGTGGGCGAACTAGTGACGCTCGGGGTATACCCGCATTTTGTTAAGCAAGAAAGTAAGTTTTTCATGGTGCTGGCGGACTAATTTGAAAATTTAAAAAAGAAGCAAATAGCGTAGCAGAAAAATGGTCCATCAACCCTGAATTTTCTAATTTTCCTCTGTCAGAGGGAGGTGAAACGCCATTTTGACATGAGCATCTCCAAGATCCGGAAAGTTTGTTTAAAGTGAACATATTTTATCGAGTATTGGACATCATTATTAATCAACTGGAATCGCGTTTTCTTCCAAAACACTGAAATTGGAAACAATTGCAACCTGCCACTTTCTAAAATTTAAAAGACACTGATCTCTTTAAAAAAGCTCTAGAATATGTTGACATATATAAAAAAGACATATCTGAATCATTTTCCATGTAAATTCTCAGTTTTCAATCAACCTACAGAGATGAAATAGAGAATAGCTTAAAGTGTTAGAGAACTTGCCGATTTATTAATAATAAAGAATCATTTTATGTCGTACAGCTTTCCTGAAGTATATAATGCATTAATGATATATGTTACAATTCCTGTGACTACAGCTAGTGCTGAAAGATCATTTTCGAAACTAAAATTAATACAAACCTATTTAAGAAACTCAATGGGACAAGACAGGCAACGTAACTTAGTTATTCTGTCTATTGAAAATTCTATGGCCCGATCTTTAAACTTTGATGACGTTATTGATACTTTTGCGGATCCGAAAGCTCAGAAAAAAGAATTTTATTAATAAATATCTTGTAAAGATAAAATTTTTATTTCGTAATAAATATTGTAATACCTATGATTTTGAAAATAAAATTTATCAGATATTTATCAAAAATGCACACAATATAAGTATTACTGCAGGGTAACTTCTTAAGTGATTTATTAAAATTCAATTACATCACGATTTTTACTGGGGGGGGGGGGGCCCACCCAATGAATTTGCCATGGGTCTCGGATGGTATAGTTACGCCACTGCAGGGAATAATAATTTTCTTGAGCATTTGAGAATGGTAAGATCTGTGGCTCTGCACCCAGAGGTTACAGGGTTTAAACCCGGAAAAGTACAAATGAAAATGTAAAATAGAATTTTAACACAAACAATTATTTGTAGTTTAAACTTATTATACCCATGGACTCTTACAGTAAAAACCTGACCTCAAGATCCCTTAAGGGGGCACCAATTAATTTCGTGAGCTCAAAGGGGGGGGGGGGGGGTCCAGCAAAATCTCACGTCTACTTGAAAAAATATATGAAGTGGCCCAAATTTATCTCACCAAGGGGGGGGGGAGGAGGGGGGTATAGATTGGAAAAAAAACTGCTCAAGTAATTAATGTATGCCCCCTAAGTGAAATAATTGCATAACAGCAAAATTATAAATTTTACTTTGATTTCTTGAATGGTGAATGGTGATGTAAAAAAGTTTTAAATAAAATAAAACGATACATGAAGGAGTATTATTTATTGAAATTATAACTTTTGTTTAAAAAAAAAGCATTCACTTTTAATGAGATGGGTGAACCTGGAACCCGGTGGAACCTAACTTAATCTTTAGAGCACAGCATGGGAATGCTATCCTTGTTCTACCGGTATTACAATGAAAGATGCTCTGAGAAACTAGCATCATTAATCCCTTCAGTACCGGTGCATAGTCGGGAAACACGCCAAACGCGTGCCCAACATATGTACACAGTTGACATTTGTCACATGAGAACGGGTCCCTTCTTCGACTCATTCTTGTGTTGGACAGCTGGGCTGTGGAACGATTTGCCGGCCTCTGTGTTTCCTCCTTCCAACTAATATTCATTCCTTCCTCTCCTCAAAAGGACCCTCTACACAGAATCTTAGATGGCATAGGCCCCGAGGGAAATTATTTTCCTCAGGGCCTCCTGTGTAGAGTTAACGTAAAAAAAAAAGTGAATCAATGAGTGCATAAAATCGATACAAACATGCATCTTTAGATAACCAATTAATTTCCGGGTGAAGTAGTTAACATAGGTTGGTACCGTTACTGTTACCTAAAAATTAAATTAATTAACATAGGTACCTAAAAATTAATTTTTAATTCTTTAATCGTTATTGGAATGACTCTTTTATAATAACTTTTGCAGGTTATACCCATCAGGTAAGATATGAGATCATCAAAAATTACTTGCCAATAGTCGATTTGTTTAAGGCGCTTGATCCTGAGCTCGAGTCCCAGTTGCGACCGTTACTTTTTTTATTTTTCTGTGTCTTGTTCTTTTTCATATTTTCGTTTTGATTTATTAGTATTGTCTCCTCTTCCTTGGCTCCCCGTACTTGCAAATATAACCCCGCCAAATATCAGGCGAGAGATTGCAACACTGAGGGAATACAAGAAGGCGCTGCAAAAAAGCGAAATACCCTTGCACGATGATGTCGTTTCTCACCCGGCATGCCGCTTAAAGTCTCGAAAACCCTTCTGGACGGAAGGAGAAAGACTCCTTCGAACACCTCTCACCCCAGAAGATAGGTGGAAGCTTGAGTGGCAATCAGCCAACGTCAAAAACGCCGATCTCGTGCAAGACCCCACTGAGAGGCAGCCTGGGTTCTCATTGCCTCGCAAAGTCTGGACTGCCATCAATAGAATAAGGTGCTCCCATAGCCGTTGCGCTTACATGATGCATAGATGGGGCCTTAAAGAGTCAGGGACGTGTGAATGCGGTGCGGTGCAGACCACCGAACATGTGGTCAACGAATGCCCGCTCCATTCATTCCCCGGCGGGATTTATGAGGTCCACAGGGCAACGCCTGAGGCCCTAGACTGGCTCGCAGACCTAGATGTCCCCCTCTGACCCCCCACCATACGAAAGAAGAAGAAGAAGTATTGTCTTCTTCTTCAATGATGTCATAATCTTAATAATTTTCCAATCAAAGTTGAACCAATAATCTCTCATTTGAGACGTTCCTTTTAATTTTATTAACTACTATAATGACATGCAAACGTTCACAAAGATTTTGGTGATTTTCGTGGGTCCCATCACGTTGTCCACGTACCCCTAAATTAATTTTAATTTGACACGGACTGCCTCAACGGCATCGACGACCCCTGGGGGTCTTTAGGAACCACTGTTTTATTTTTTATATTTAGGAATCAAACCGTTATTTAGAAGATAATTACACTCTAAAATTAAAATCTTTATCTTTACTCTTTACTAAGTATAAAATGAAGTCGCTCAAAATGTATGTGCGCATAGATCTTTTAAACTACGCAACGGATTTTCATGCGGTTTTCACCAATAGATTGATTGAGTGATTCAAGAGGAATGTTTATATGTATAATACATGCTTATTATAGTAGAGAAAAGCCGATAAATTCAAATATTCAATTCAGGCAGCGGGCAGCTGGCAAGTGGGTGGTGTGGATTTTATAAAGGTTGGGTAATGGCGTTGTGTTTAGTTAGCCACAGCAACGTGTGTCCGGGTCTGCTAGTTACTAAGTATAAAATGAAGTCGCTTACGCTGTATGTGCACTTAGATCTTTTAAACTACGCAACGGATTTTCATGCGGTTTTCACCAAAAGATAGAGTGATTCATGAGGAAAGTTTTTAGGTATATAATTTGTCAAGATTTTGTGTAAATTGGTTGAAATACATTATTCATCTGGCCAAGCGGCAGCGGGCAGCGTGGTGTGGATTTGATTTAACAGATGGCGTTGGTTATAAAGGTATCGTTAGCTACAGCAACGTGTGTCCGGGTCTGCTAGTATTATGATAAATCAATTAAGTTTCAGCATATATAAAGAAATTATAGATACACATAAGTACTCATCGACATTTGGTCAATGTACTATAATGTAAATAAAAGAAAAAAATAAACAATAAAAACAAAGAAAACGGTAGAACAACCAGTAGCGTAGCGAGGGGGGGGCGGACCGCCCCGGGTGCCACCCCCCTCCCCATTTTCTACACATTTGTGAAGTCGAAATGGGGGGGGGGGGGGGTTTGTGACATCACATTATCCGCCGCGGGTGCCACCCGTGCTAGCTACGCCACTGAGTACGACGAGTAATGTATATATTCTAACACAGTAATTCAAAACAAACATTTACGAATATTTAAATTAATGTGGAAGTGTATTTATAGTGGAAGACACCTTAATAATCGATCTAGTGCACAATCATAGTGCAGAATGGAAGCGTTGCTTTAAACTACTTTAGTTGTGTTTAGAAAAGAAATCTGAATAACCAGGTTCTTATCAACCATTTTTGTTCCTCTCCCCGATTTCCTGCCACCTCACAGCTTTTCCAAAATGAGGGTTTCATACTTTCACAACCCCCACTGAATTAATTTAAAATCATTTTTTTAATCCAAGTAATTATTAGAACGCCTAAACTTTTCGCCTTACATTGAAATAATAATAATACCTAGTTGGATATTTTAAATGATGGTTCAGTTTTGGTGAAAATCAACTCAAGGGCACCATATTATATTTACACCAAAAACTTGATTATTTAAATTTAAAGACATGATTAAATTAATTTAAAAATTAAATTAAATTTTAAGAAATGAGTTCTAATTTATTGAATGTCAAATTGTGAGGATTTCTAGAAATAATGTTCTGTTATCAAATCGTAAATCAAAACGAAAACACAACCACTAACTGCAAAAATGCAAACATCATGAAACGACGAAAGAAAAAAATATTGTGCACAATTCGTAGAAATTTGTTTTACCCCATTTTTCCTAACTGCTTTGTAAGACACTGGTAGAAAGCTCAAATATAACTGAGCACACAATTTTTGTGACCACTGTGGCGTATAAAGCATACACAAGCTTGTGTGTTTTACCTGATATTTGTTGATAAACATAAACCAATACATTTTGTATTGTGAAGCCATCCAATTTGCAAATATTTACAGATTCGAGTCATTCACCGGTCCGAAAAGACAAACAAATGCAGCGAAATTTTTTTTTAAAGAAAACGAAAGTGTAAGTCTTTCCATCACAATTTACACGCAATTTCCGTAAAAACGGGATTCAGGGAGTCAGGAAAACGGTTGGTGGGCCCAAAATATCAACTGAAATTAGCAAAAAGATCGGTAGAAGATAACATCACATATTTACACAACAAGGATATAAAAATTATTAACAAAACAGAATACCGGATTCGTAAAAAATGCGGTTCAGACGGCACATATTTAAACTCCAATCTTATCATTCCATATCCCATATCGTCATCAGTTATGAATATTTCAAATATGTGGCGGTTACTTTTTTATCATAAAATTCTCACACCCGAAAGGATGTGTTTATTTACAAACAAGTATAAAAAAACACCGGCCACGAGCATCTGGCGGCTTTACGTATTTAGGAACTTGTTTATTATATGCGCTGTTTCTCACGTATACATACTAACTACTAGGTAGTACTTGCCAACTTCCACTTTCCTAATACGACTAACACTTTAATAAATGTATAAAGCTTGGAGATGTGGCCTGACAACGCAACAGGATGATATTATTGATAGTGCTAAATGCCTAGACGTGGCTTGACAACTGGCTAGGTTGTTAAACACCTGCTAAAAATATTCGTTGCAGTCGTAGAATAATTCTCGCGAAACACGTAAACCTAAAACATTGGTCAAATAGATTCATCTACATACCTTCCAATTTTAGCATTACCTCTTGGGTAAATGAAATGTTAATTTTGAACTGCGGAGAAGAACAAATATTTAATAACAATAATAATATTGGTTCGAATCCTGAAACGCAACCCGGATTTCTACCGATTTATTACATATTTCCCTTTAACACGGTAAGTTTTAAAGCTCTTAAAAATATATGTTATTCTTGAAGATAATATCTAGACTTTGCCCGCGCCGAAATGAAAATTATATAAAATTCCCTTGATAGAAAAAAATCGCAAAGTATGCTCCAAAAATTATTATAAACACGTTTGTTTCAGTTATTTTACAAGTTATATGTATGAAAAAATTCACAGTGTTTCTTTAAATGCTGTTTAAATGATTTTTGCTCTATTTTAAACGAGTCGTGTTTTATTAAACATTTTCGCAATTTTCGCATTGATTTTGTCGCTGTAAATGTTAGCGCTCTCCTCTAATATTCGTAATTTCGTATCTCTCCATCTTCTTCTTTTCGAGCCCGGTTGCAGAGCTTTAAGTCAAACAGAATAATTTGAATTAACATAGCATGAATATATCTAGTCATATTTATTTTCACCCCAACTGCGCTTATCTTAAATTATTACCATATTGACATCTTTAACTCGACTTTACATGACATAAAACGAAAACTCAGTAAGCAACATGACTCAAACTAGAAAGTTTAATCTCTATATATTCCCGTCCTTTGCCTCTTAATCCTAATTCTATGTTCCTCCTCCCCCCTCCCCTTTCATATATTGTAAAAAAAATATAATTTAATTTAAGAAAACATCCTTATAATGTCACACTTTATTAATCATTAACTATCATCAGTGGAAAGTTCATAATTGACATAATTAACTATCTGACTATTGTTTTATTTTGTAATATCAGATCTGCTGTCAACTTTCCCTAAAATAAATAAATAAATAAATCTTGAATTGTTTAACGTATAATAAATATAAATTTATTTAGACTACCCATTCGGAGGAGCGCTTCTTATTATTATTGTGACCAATGTGGTATTTACGTAATATTAAAAAAAAAAATTAAACTTTAAAAAATATTATTTAACTTAATTTTTTTATGTTAAAGGGTATAGGTATAATATACCTAAACGTACAGTATAATCCAAACAGCCGAAGTTCCTAATCTTACTGATTTTCGCTCAACACTACTCAAATGGACAAATACGCTCTTCCCAACGCAACTCTTCAACCAACAAGCGAATCGAGCGTTACTAAACAAATCACTTATTTGATCGGAACTCAAACCGAAAAATTGATAACAATGGCCGTAAGTATAAAAGATTGAAAGGAATATAATAAACTTCATTATAATACATAATAAGTTTGTATTTTTAAAAAGGTCATAAGAGGCAGAAGTTGATTTTTAGCCCCCTGTGGCCTTATGTAAATACAAATTCCGAATTCCGACCTTCCTAAAAAGAATGAAGGTAAGTATAGTGTTATGTAGATAACCTAGGCTCGGTGTCCAAAAGTTTTAAAATGATTGAATAAGTCGTTCCCGCCTCGAGGGAATTTAATTAATTTAAAGTAATTTACATACCAAATTATTTGATCATTTAATTTACACGGGCGTCTTTCTCGAGGCACTCCAGGACACGAAATTCGCGGAAATAATTTAATGACAGTGAAATTATGATGTCATGCTTGTTATTTTTCCTTGACCTAAGCCATGTACGTAAGTACATAGTTATGGATACTACTAACTCATAGATCTACGAGGGTTGTCCAAGAATTAAAGACCTTTCCTCATTTTCGGAGACGTGGATATTATTTCTTGAAAATATGGCTGCACTAGCGTGTAGCTCAGACTTTCCTCTAAAAAACGAGCAGTGATCCGGCTTGGTTGCTGCTTCAGTGCAATCTTTACGCCCGTTTAAGATGGACGCTCCGCTGTCGAATCCCGCCGCCTGCGAGGTGCGTTCAATTATTCGCTTTCTTATTTAAGAGGGAGTCCGCCCTGTTGAAGTTCGTAAGCTCGCAATTTTGATCCCAGACGTCACACAAACGATTTTGAGGGAAAAAATGGCGAATGCAAATTCCGTGCTCGTTGTGTTCCAAAATGCTGAAGAGCGGAATCGTGTGGAAAGCGCTACGGTCTCTCTGAACCTTTTTTCCAACCAAGGCGAGGCTTTTTTGGGTTGAAACATGGGTTCACCACCTAACCCCGGAATCAAAAAGGCAATCAATGATATGATTTGCATCTTTTTCTTCACCTGAAGCAACGTTTGGCCGGAAAATCTTTAGAGACCAACTAGGACACGGAGGGAAAGATCATAGCATTTTTGGCGGCGGAGTCTACGATAAGGGAATCAAGGAGCTAGTGCCACGACTCACCAAGTGCATCGATCGTAAGGAGGACTATGTCAAAAAATAGTGATAAATAGTGATAGATTTTTTAAATTAGAACAGTTTTTAATTCTTGGACAACCCTCGTAGATGTAATGTATGTGTGAATGTAACTTCATTTGGTGAAACGAATGAAAGCCATGATCACTTTCTGTCCTTAAAAAAAGAGCCTCCAGAATGTGTGGATTGTCATGTCATCAATGCATGGATTGCCGTGTGTTGTGATATCACCCAAACTAGCCGCGCCCATTTACATACATTCATGCGAATTCATGTTTGGACTGCGGCAGGAATTGAACTCGCTCGTAATAACGCTACGGATGATGTTTAGTTATTTGATACGTAGTGACAAAACGATGATTAATGTATGCGATTCCACCCAGTGGCATCCAGACGCAGAGGACTGACCACTTGATTTAGGCGTGCTGTAAAATGAGTTAATTGCTTCACAAGTGGCACACTAATGGAAATATGGAAACCAATGATGGCCAGCTAGATTCCAGTTCAGAATTACCACAATCATCAGCCACGAGGATGACGGAAAATAGAAAATGATGTAGGTTGATTGGTACTCACTTGAAATTAAGGTTTTTGAAAGAGAAGTGGACTTCAACGATGCCGGTGGTCTTGACACGCGTCCTGAGGATATCCTGCTCCGTGGGCTGATAGTCCTTGGCTCCCAGTCGGTCTAGATCGTCCAGGAAACTGGAAATAATAAATAAATATATAAGTATTGAAAAAACAAGAAGCAAGTACTGGAAAATTAACTGTAGGTTATCCGAGTTAACAGTCTAGGACAGACATTAAAAAACAAGATTAAAATATTTATTTAAATAAATAAAGACAATATAAGCGAAACTCGATCGAAAATCTGGAAACAGAAAAATCAGAAAAACATATTGACACCTCTGGGACTCGAACCCAGGACTTCTTGCTGGGTTCGAGTCCCAGAGGTGTCAATATGTTTTTCTGATTTTTCTGTTTCCAGATTTTCGATTGAGTTTCGCTTATATTGTCTTCATTTATTTAAATATTACAATTTGAGGTTTTACTCATAAAAGTTAAAATAAAAAAATAAAATATTTATATTCAACGATGACCTTTGCCTCACGCCTGTATTTCTTCAGTGTCTATATTCTAGATGTTTTTTGTATCAATTGTGTAAAAGGGTGCACTAAGAGTATGTAAAATAATAAATACTAAAGGTTATTCACTCTGGAAGAAGAAACAAACCAAGGCAAGAACACATTACCTTTTAAATCAGTCCATAAACATAAACGAGCACGCACGGAAATAATCATAACATAATGTCCGGGTAAACATCCTACAATCTCCAGCCTTTTGCAAGCGCCTAGTATTTAATGGATAAACCATCTTAGCTCTCGTCCGTTGCGAGGATTTAGAGTAAGTATGTAAAGCATTAAACGCCGCGTGAATTGAATGCAAAGCATAAAACGCCGCTTGAATTGTATTCAGGGTGAAATAATAAATCCCGTCCATAGCTGGCCACCTGTTCAGCCATCGCCCACTCCTCCTTCCCTTCCCTCTGCTATACTCTGACCCACATTACTCGCAAATCGATACCTCCCCGCCGAATAAGGAGAATACACTACTCGGTGTTTCTCTGTTCTCTACTCTTTGCTCTCTACTTCCTAGGCCTAGCCCGTAGCCTCTACTGTAGGTAAAGTCAGACGATATCTGGCTCGGATAAATTACTTCATGTAAGTACTGGTGACTTTAGATATTTATTTATTTACGGACAAATAGTCCAATTAACACTATAACAATAACACGAATAGAAAAAAAAAGAGATCACAATGAAAGGAGATTACATATAGATGAAGAGCATTGAAAAAATACATATAATATAAAAGTACATAGAGAAGATAACTACAAGTAGCTTAAAGATGGATTTAAAAAGACTTTAAAAAACCACATTGCATAACGACTGCCGAAAGTCATTTAAGCTTACACCAAAAAATTCAATGCTTTGATTTGCGTTGACAAGTCTCGACATTCTTGATAAAGGAGAATGATATCCATAATTAGTAGAATGTTGATTGAGGAACAGCATTTCATTATTTCGGAGTCTACAGGAAGGAATGTTGAACCGGATGAGTTGTAACAAAGCAGGTGTGTCACTAATAATGTTGATAATTTTGAAAATGCATATTAGATCAGAGTCCTTTCTACGTTTTTCTAAAGAGGAAATGTTTAAAGTTTGTTCAATTTCATCATACGAGTATTCTCCTCTTTCAAGTCCTAACCTCCAAGCAATTCCTCGTAGGAAGCGATGTTGTACAGATTCGATGTAACAAATGTGGACAGCATAAAAAGGAGACCAAATGACACTAGCATATTCAAGGTGAGGGCGGACCAGCGAACAGTAAAGAGTTTTAAGTGTATTTATATGTTTAAAGTCAGAGGTAATTCTGTGAATGAAGCCGAGTAGTTTAAGTGATTTGTTTACGATATAATGAAAAAAAATACACGCAAGGGGTGGGATCGAAGAAAATGCCAAATAAAAGTGATTTTATGTCGGAAGCTTGCAAAATTTGATGTTTTCTGTCCTCACGGGATTGAAAAATGACACAGAGTCTTTCTAGTCATTATAAACACAATAATATAACTTTGTTTTAATTCCACTTTATTATTTTGCCTCTAAAAAGTGTCACCAGCGGTTGACACGCCAACAACGACGAGATGTTTAGAAGCTGAGAGCTTTTCAGCACCCAATCGTGTTTTTACGCAAGGATATTGCTTAAATAACTTTCAACTATTCAGAAAACCAAGAAACACAATCTTTGACGACCTTTTAAGGAAAATCGGAGTAGAGTTTTCTTAACAATGCACAAGAGATGCATTTAGAATGATATATCGCTCGGTTGATAGGTCAAAACACCCCATTAGAGGGCAGCCTGCGCGGTTCAAGAGCGGGGCCAGTGAAAAGTGTAAAAAGTGCGAAGGCCTCACAAGTTTAAGGATACAAGTAACAGTCAGTTTAAGTTAGTCACACATACGTGCTATACACTCTCATGGTTTGGCCTATTTCACCATATCACCAGCCATACATTCCCAATGAGAAATGCGATATGGCGAAATAGGCCAAGCCATGAGAGTATAGCGCGTATGTTAGATTAGCTCGTATTACGTTCGTAACTACTCCATTTCTAGATAAAACAGTATGTTTTAAGTAGGGGGTCGTCCATTAATCACGTGAGGCTCGAAAGGGGGGGGGGGGGTTCGGAAAAAATCACGAAATATCACGACGGGGGGGGGGGGGGGTATAATGAGAAATCACGTGTATTTATTTTAGTGATAATATTCTGAAAATTTCAAAATACTTTGCACTAAAAAAAATACACGTGATTTTGGGGGGGGGGGGGGGGTTAGTCTAAAACCTCACCACATATCACCAGGGGGGGGGGGGTTAAAAAGTTGCTAAAAAAACATCACGTGATTAATGGACGACCCCTAATGCGTTCACTCAATGGAATGTAATAATCGTACATTCCGTAGTAAAGGGTTGTAAGTCAAAATTTTACAGGAGAAAATTATGATTGATGAAACAAGCGGTCCCGTGGAAAAGAGACACTAGTGACATCTCTAACTTAAATACGGTTTTCGTGGGGCATAAATAATCACAATCACTTTACTATTCATGGGTAAAAAATAAAAATTAATAAAACAGCATATTTTGATTTACGACACTTTTCTACGGGATGTGCGATAAAGATGGCTAGGTCAACATTATTATTATGTAGAATTTCGTAGATTTGGACAAAAATATGAATAAATTTGTACATAAAATTTAAAACTTAATCAAGTGGAATTTTTGTGGAACATAAGGATGACCTGTGAATATTATTTGACATAGTAACATTAATTCATTATTGTGCAATATATCCCGTGGCCTCTGCGCGCCGAACCCACGCGTGGCCACGCGCAAAAATGATACAACAAATTGCGAATAGCAAACCACCGGAACAGATTCATTAAATATTAGTATAATAATATAATATTATGTTGGTTTCCGAAATACATTAAAATCAATTTTATTGTTTGGAACAGCTTGCGCAAATACGACAAAATAATCTTGCATTATACTAACTTGGCACACACTCCTTCCCTTGTTCACATCCATACATCGTCTCATACATGATCTTCTAATTATTCTGACTCTTGACGTGGCCCGACTCAAGCATCTGATTCACTTGGTCGTGCCATGTCTTTCTGGGGCGTCCCCGACTACTTCTACCATTCACATTTGCGTCGTATATTCTCCTTACACTCCTTTCATCCATTATACTGTTCTGGTAAATATTCCACAAGCCGTCTCAATTTTAATAGGCACAGACTTTGGAATTACACAACTTTTCTTCTACCGCTTCAAGAAAGAACTAATTACGTTAAGATAGATGGTAAAAGATGCATTAAAATTCCATTTTTATTCAACGCCGACGTTCAAAATTTGCCGTGTAATACGATCCCTTTACAGTAAGGGTCGAGCGAGATCTCGGTCTCGGTCTCGGCATTCTCGGCTACAAATTCTACCGAGAACTTTGTCTCGGTTCTTGGCAAAAAATCGCCGAGATTCCCGGCCATAACCGAGACCGTTGTAAGTAGGTACGGTATAGGATAATGGAATTCAAATCTACCGCACGCGTCCACATTCGTCACTTGGTGTCACTGTGTGAGAGAGCTGTCGATTGTCGAAATCCAACTTATGGGCAGCTCATGATTTCATAGACTTGGGAGATGAGCTTATGACCAGTGACGAAAGCAGTTCAAGTGCTGTGATAGAAATAGCGCTTGATAGCTTTCTTAGAAGAGCCAAGACTGCAAAGAAATGCAAATATTTTTGAGTATTGGTATTCGTCACCATATCAAGTACTTAGGCCTGCAGCAAAAAAGTTTTTATCAGCACCGCCCACTAGCGTAGCAAGTGAACACCTCTCTAGCAGAGCTGGTTAATTATACGACATGAGGCGACACTCTTTGAAGGGTGAAAACGCAGAATGCTTTTTATGTGATACAACACCACGTTGTTCAATTTTGATTATTAAAACTATTTAAAACAAATTATGATTATATTCTTAAATATACTATATTATGCAAAAATAGCGCATTTTCATTTTTTCTCAATTTATCTATTCTCGGTCTTGGCCGAGATTTTAATTTATTCTCGGTCTCGGTCTCGGCCGAGAACGAAAAACCTGTCTCGGTCGACCCTTACTTTACAGCCATCTTTTTAGTTGTTGTAGGGATTTGACATTTGCGAAGTTTTATTTCAATCTAAATACGCATAAATTACTTAGTTTACCCACACTAAGAACCCAATAACCTATGTGGAACCTAATATTCATAATGTGTGTCTAAAAGTGCGGCAGTTAGTGGAATAATTAAAATGGTTTCTGTTGTAAAATTAATTGATTTATTTGTTTGCGTCTGTCCAAATACTAGTAGTAAATAATTTGATAAATTCCTAAATAGAAGCTAAACAGCCGTCTTCATAAATAAAAGTTTCAAGTCGTTACAGATTTGCAACCATCAAAACTCACACTTTCTATTTATTAGAACAAACGTATAAACACGCGATTGCAAAGTTTTCAGAAGAATTCACTATCAATCCCCCCCATAGAAAAAGTATGTATTTATTATGTTTCATAAACGATATATTATCCTCAGAATCCGACATCTGTTGACGAGCGTCGAATAAATTCCCCAACATTCCAAATGAAATACAAAATGTACGTGTCGCGAACGTCGCATAAAAAACAGAAGGAATACCTAATACAGTTTATTCGGGAGGATGAAATCCCCAGAGACTAAACTATGAGAAAGTTTAGCTATTTGGCAAACTTGACGCGCGACGTTACGTCTGCTATCCTAAGTATGAAGAATAGCTTCCCCCGTACTACAGTGCCGATGTTATGCTATAAAACAGGGAAAGTATTTCAGTGTTACTTAGATACGAGAATACCTATCTCAGGCGTTAAAATGAATACCGGAGTGATGAAAATGAATGAGTGTTTACGAAAAATAGAGAACACGATATTGAAATTAATAATCCACGGACAAGTGCATTGACCGGGTCCGACCGCATACGAGATAAGAGTACCGATATAGAAGGGCTGCCCGTAAAATAAGGTCTCCAAAGTGCTGCGGTCGAGAGGAACGATTTTACATGCAATCCGTCAACACCACGCTGCACTCTCTATGATGCTTAGTCTCGCCGTGGCAGCCGTTCGTGGTGGAGCTTTAGCTCGCTGCACCCGCCAGGTGTGAATAACTGAATTGCTTCAGTAACAACATTTTGTATTTGCTTAGTGACAAATTGAAGATGTCCACTGAATTGGTATAATTAATTATCTCCTTTATAATTATGGGCAAAGAGGTATCCATGTAGTAGTTAGTCCCAAAATTTATGCACTGAAATAAATCTCGACTTCTGGTATTACGTAATGGAATCAGAAAGCTTATAAATGGAAGCAATTCGGAACTATTAACTACATCATTTCATTTTTTATATAGAAATACCAAGTTAGTGAAAATCCTTCTGTCTGATAATTTAAGCATATTCATATCATTTAAAAGAGTGTTGTAGTTCAACATAATTGCCGGAATAAGTGAGAATTGATAAAAAAATTCTAGCAAAATAACTGCATCACCCAACAAATTACGACAACACTTTTGTCATAAAATGAACGATCATCATTGGCATCGCGTACGTTTTAGAAGCTTGTACAATTTTTTTTATTTATTGTTATTAGGTTTATTTTGTAGAACTCCATTTTTATTTATTTTTTTATTTTACATATTTAATAATATTATTACTCAATGTATAAAAACAGGGGCACGGTAATAATAATATAAAGCTATTCATTTTTTCATCATAAGTACCTGCCTGTCTAGAAATGACATAAATACATCGTCTGTAGGTGGTAACAACCACAGTTTGATAATGCCTCCAGAGGGCGAAACAGCTGTAACGCATAATAATAATTACGAAGCAGAAGCAGAACTTGTTTATAATAAACTGTTTTTATACTTGTGCCACAAGTTTACATAAAGACGGGGAGTTGTATTATGAAATTGCTCTTACGAGTACGTGGTGTTATGAGCGGACAAATCTTTGTTTTGTATGTATCGATGCAACCAATTTATGCAAGTGCCTCATATTATGTGCCGGGGGATGAAAGAGCTAAGACAGTGCACGAAGTAAGCCACTCAGGCAGGTACAAGGCTTAAGAGACTGCCTTTGAAGATAAGAATTGATTGAGCAAAAAGCAACGGAGCGTTGGAAATGGAATGGTATTATCAAGTTCAGGAAGCTTATATTTTTTATTTTAATGCCAATACCGCACAACAGTTTTTTTTTTTTTTTACATTAACTCCACACAGGAGGCCCTGAGGAAAATAATTTCCCTCAGGGCCTATGTCATCTGGGATGCTGTGTAGAGGGTCTTTCTGAAAAGACCCAAGTTGTAGGAAGGAGGAAACACAGAGGACGGCAAATCATTCCACAGCGGAGCTATTGAACACAAAAACGAGTCGAAGAAACGACCCGTTCTAATGTGACATATGTCAACCGTGTACAAATGTTGGGCACGCGTTTGGCTTGTTTCCCGACTATGCACCGGTGCCGAAGGGGTCAATGATGCTAGTTCCTCGGAGCATCTTCCATTGTAATACCGGTAGAACAAGGATAGCATTCCCACCCGACGCCTGTGCTCTAAAGATTGCAATCCATCTGTTAAGATGGGAGAATCTATCAAAAGGATAGCGTCCGCCCGTTTCTGTAGTTAGTCCCGGCTGTTCCCAACCGTCTGGAGTCAGAAAGACTATGGCATCCTCAATTGGGGTATGTTGTGAGACTGAAGGAATTGGGGAGGGGGAGGATATGGGAAAGAGGAAAGTGGGGAAGTACCTGAATATTTAGAATGCCATTTCAAACAACGTTTCAATTCTGAATGATGGTTTTTTACCAGTAAGTTTTATTTTAGCATAACGGTGATACTCTAGTTAACAATTCTTGACATTTTAATATTTTTTATTAATTTAGGAAAAGCATTAATTTATCGGTAGTGCAGGGTTACTAAACTTGTTTGGTTCGCGTGTCTTCAAATGACATCGTTTATTTAATGTGAGTTCTACTTTACAGTGCCATCACGACTAAGTAAAACCTCGACTCATCAAAGTAATGAATTTTTAATTAGGTACCAACAAATTTACCTTTTTATTAGTTTTAACCCTTCGAATAATAAGAAAATAATTTTCTGTCAACTTTTGCCTGTCAAAGTTTGCGCGCAAAATTCCTGGTTCTTCCCATGCATTTTAAATGTTCCTTTTTATTAGTTTTTTAACGCTTTTGCAAAAATAAAAATTGTTCTAAAATTTAGATAAAATAATCTTTCCGGTACGTTTATTAGAAATCAACATTTTTGTTTATAAATATTAAAATTTTAATATTGGAAATGTAAATTGGCTAAAAAATGCATACCTGCGAATATTTGAATTAAACTAATTAAAATAGAATAAACTTCAAATTTTAAATTCAGATTCCTTTTCTAAACAAAATTTGTAATAAAAATGTCACCTCACTTTTTATCGCTTTCATACAATTTTTTTTTTAATTTAATGTGGGTAACGTCACAAATAGGCGCAAAATCAAACCGTCACTTTTGATCAGGTTTGTAAAATATCTGAATAACCTAGCTCATATAATTGTAAGACAATGAGAAGCATTATTTCTTTCCGTTTCTAACATAAAAGAAATCACAAATATTCGCATTACAGAAAGAGAGATATCTAACTTTTAAAAATGCACGGTCGCTCTGGGACAATCTGGGTCTTCTGTTATTATAACGGCATATGATGTTTTGGGACAACTTGGGTCTCCTGTGATTAAACGGGTTAAACAGAAAATGTTGCTTGTGTCGTGATGGAGGATTTAGCCAGCCGAGGAACTAAACTCACGACACCTGGGTGGGACTCAAAGGTGATGCAAACGTAGCCACTGACAGGTCAATCAAATATAAGAAGAAAACAAAATCATTTTAATAACGGTTTTAAGAACGAGTTTCAACAACAGGTTTGTTTCGTGTTAATCCGTCACATCCATCCCTTGAGAAGGGTGACCGGCCAACTCAGAATGAAACCAACTCAGAACCACCTATGAAGAGTGATGATAAAAAAATTTAAAAAAATTGGTTAAATAGGTTAAGTTAGGTTAGGGCTACCGGCTATTTTAAAAATATTTTTTCATAGCTTTTAAGAGCGTTTAACCAGCCAGCGGCCGAAAATCCACATTTCGTCGAAAGTTGTTCTTACGATCGTGCAGGGCGGTTACAATGAGAAAGATTAATAATTATAACTCAATATCGATTTTATTTCATTCCAAATTTGCTTTAATTTATACCTCATTCCAAAAATGCTGAAAGGCGTGATGATGAAACTATTAAAATAATGTACTTTTTGTAATTATTTTTTAATTATAATTATTTATCATTTTTCAATAATGTCTAAGTTAAATAAGAATGTTAAAAAAATCTGAAATACATTAGTTTGTAAGTGCGCAAATATATACACAAACGGACAAATTTTCGTCAAGAAACACATGTACGCATATATATTTTTAATGATTTTATTTAAACTAAATTTAAAATTCTAAAACATGCGATACCTAGATAATGCATTGATTTAATTTACTGCACGATTATATGATTTGAAGTGGGTGTGGTTAATACAAAATATTTTTTGAAAATTTAACAAATCTGCCAACGACCTATGGTGTAACCTTATTATACTAAAAGTAAACTTTTTTCTCAAAATTTATGAAATTTATAAACATGCGAATGCTAGATAAAAGAACAATCTTTCAAAACCCATTTATAATTTTTTGTGGAAAAGAGTCAATACGTCTAAAATCTGATTTAAAAATGACATATTTCTGATTTTCGCTGATAATGACCTTTCTGAGGTGGTTCTGAGTTGGTTTCATTCTGAGTTGGCATGGAACCCTTGAGAAGTTACTGCGTACTTCCAATTGAATAACGAGTCCTACTGGATCCGTTTTGTCGAAGAATCAAAAGCACATAGCAAGTTTAAAAGAATTTTATTTAACAAAGTTAATGTTATTTAACAAAGCTGTCATTTCAAGCCAATTTCAAAATTCTTCAGGTAAAATGCGGAAAATTAAACACTGTAAATAGGCGCATAAAAATAAATTTGTAATTTATTCAAAATTCTCACAAGAAAAAATATTTCAGCGGGATTTGAACACGCGACCTCTGGGACCGCTAAATGATATAGCCGGCCAGCCTTGCAGGTCATCGGCATTGTAATAATAACAATATTATTAACAAGGTTTGTCTTGGAATTTTAAATAATTTACAAATAGGTATGCATTTATTACCACAATATTTTGTTTTAATTAGTTGACTGAAAATAATTTATATTACCTGATTATACTTAATATTTAATTAATGAAAACAATATTAATAACGCTCTTTGACACCGAAAATAAAAAAGGTACCCAACGGTCACAACAGGATATTATTTTTCGAGGTCTTTTCAAGTTTTCATTGAGAGTTTTTTTATTGATTTAGGACGGCTCATTAATAAAGAAATTCAAATGTAACATTGTCATCAATGGGCATTCAGCGCTATTTTAATTTTCTGACAGTTGAAAGGTGCCCGTTAAATGCCGATTCTAAGACCGTTTCAGCTTTTGAACAAATTGTGATCAGCAGAAGAGGTCAACTATCATGTCGTTAAGCTTGTCAGCTTATCACAATTTTATAGCAACCTGAAACGCACATAGAATCGGCGTTTAAGGCGCCGCTAACCGCATTTTTACTGATTTCTTAATCTCCCTTAAACATTTGAAGTTTTTAAGCTCTTAAAAAATATATGTTATTTTTGAAGATAATGTCTAGATGCTGCGCACGCCGAAACGCAAATTATATGAAATTCCCTCGATAGAAAAAAATCGCAAAGTATGCTCCAAAAATTATTAAAAACAAGTCTGTTTCTATTATCTTACAAATTATATTTGTTAAAATTTACAATATTTCTTTAAATGATGCTTAAAAAGCCTCTATTTTAAACGAGTCGTGTTTTATTAAACATTTTCGCAATTTTCGCATCGATTTTGACGCTTTAAATGTTTTGACGCATTCATAATTTCATATCTCTCCATCTTCTTCTTTTTGAGCCCGGTTGCGGACCCTTAACGGGAACCTTTCAAATGTCAAAAAAAGATAAGGAATTTGTCTCAGTAGCTCAATCGGTGTTGGTCTCGGTAAGACAGGAGCCCTCCACACAGCATCCCAGATGACATAGGCCCTGAGGGAAATTATTTTCCTCGGGGCCTCCTGGGTGGAGTTAATGTAAAAAAAAGGAGGGTCTGGGTTCGAGTTCCAAATTATTTATTTATTTATTTACGCCTTGAAGTCTTTTACACGTAACATTGGTAAGTTGTACAGGAGCATCATACCAAGTATGTAGTACATAAATAATAAACTGAGCATGAAGCAGGCACAACACAAGTAGGTATAAGTATTCAATAAGTAAAAGTGTACAAAGGAGTTCAACAAGCAGATTCGTATTTGGGCTAAGACTTACAGTATACAATTCAGCAATTATTGTCATACTACTTAAAACCAAAAACATGATTCAAGTGCAGCTCAAGTACTAGAAACAAACGTAAAGCATTACGACCGTTTTAATTTAGTTTCATTATTTTACCTTATTTCTCTAAAATTTCTTCAGGAAGACACAAGGCTAAGAAGCCGGTGTGATAAATTATATTTATTTATTACACGCCCTAGTGGGCTTTTCTTATAAAATTTTACAAACTATTTGTATCAAAGTAAATACTTACAAATTTAAACAATAAAGAAAAAGATAATGATAAAAAAGGTTGCTACAAAACACAAAACAAAATACACAGATAAAGATGTAAACAGAAACTAAGAATCCTCACGCAAATAATTGAATTTAAAAGATTCTACAAAACAACATAGTAGTAGCATAGAAGTTATTTGGTAGGTACATATGTCTATTTGTGTCTTAAAGAATTAAAGTGATAGAATATACAACATTTATACCGATTAGTTTTAAGATGAAATACGTCGCCCAGATCAGAATATTTATTTCCGAGACTGTGAAGTCTCGGAATCGGAGAATTTTTATAAGTTATTGTCCTGGTGTTATTGAAGTAAAAGGGTAATAAATGCCGGCATGATTTTTTGGTAACATGGATATTGATAAATTGAAGTAATTCAGGACAGTCAATTATGTAATGCAGTATTTTATGTAATAGTATTAAATCTGTAATTATTCTTCTTTCTGAAAGTTTCAATAGTGACATTTTATCCAGGAGGTAATTGTAATCAATGTTTTGCATTGGAATATGCAATTTATAGTTTATAAACCTTAGAAACTTATGTTGAATCTTTTCAATGTTGTCTGAACGAATATTGTAAAAGGGAGACCATAACGTAGAGTTATACTCAAGTTGAATCTGACAAGGGTTTTATATTATAACATGATTATTATCAGTAAAGAGCCTATTATCAGTAAAGAGTTCATTTTGTGAAAATACTTATAAACGTATTAGGGTTGGTGATCTCTACAAGTTCCTCTATCTACCTAAATATTGACTATCTTAAAAAACACGCCGTGACAATATGAACTAGCAAAATAAAAAATAAAATATTTTCCGTGAAGTGCAAAGGTCACTAACCTTTGACTTGGCTTATTGATTTTGGCATGACTAAGCAAAAAAAAATCTTTCCTGTTGAATTTTTAACTTTTTTGTTAAAATTCGATTTTTCGTGGGCGGCGTACTAAATAAAAAGACAAACACATCAGTGGTGGTTCGTGAGTTTTCAGTGAGCTAGAGTGTTAAGATTGAAAAATACGAGTTATTGATGTTGTTGTAGCTGAAAACGTTTTTTTTTAAATTTCAACATTTTGTATGAAGATATATGTACTGAAAATCTTCATACAAAATGTAAAATTTTGAAAAAACAATTAAATTCATTTTCAGCTACAACAAACATTAATAACGTCGTATTTTTAATCTTAGCACTCTAGTTCGGTAACCGACGAGTTCATCGAAAATCAATTCATTGAAAGCAAATTCATCGAAAACGAGTTCATCGAAAATCAATTCATCGAAAATCAATTCATCGAATGATCAATTCATCGAATCGCCAATTCATCGAAAAAATATATTTTGTTGATGTTTGAGAGAAATGCCGAGTGGACCGAGAAGTTAAAAAAGCATTGGTCAACCTAAAGTAAAGTAAAGTAAAGTAACCTAACCTAACCTAACCTATTTAACCAATTGTTAAATATTTTTTTATCATCAATCTTAATGACCTTTCTGAGTTGTTTATGAGTTGGTTTCATTATGAGTTGTCGGGTCACCGTTCCTTAGATATCCCCTTTTTGCAGTATCAGACAATCGGAAATCGAAGAGATAACCTATAAATTTTACATTGTCACTACGAAACTGACGGTTGCTAAACACGTTTCACTCAGTTAAACTGACCTTTTTGGGTATTTAATTTTGACAGCTCTAATATCTACAAAAAAATGTTTTTCGATGAATTGGCAATTCGATTAATTGATCATTCGATGAATTGATTTTCGATGAATTGATTTTCGATGAACTCGTTTTCGATGAATTTGCTTTCGATGAATTAATTTTCGATGAACTCGTTTTCGATGAATTTGCTTTCGATGAATTGATTTTCGATGAACTCGTCGGTTACCGAAGTGGCCCAAATTTATCTCACCAAGGGGGAGAGGGTCTAGATTGGAAAAAAAACTGCTCACGCAATTAATGTATGCCCTCTAGATCGTCACGGTAGTTGTCAATCTATCCACAAAGTTCAGCAATGGCGCTGCGAGCGGGATCGAATGACGTCAGGGGCATTTTGATTTGTTGGTTTTTAATAATTTTTCAAAATCGATTTATTTATTATACGAATAACCATAAACATACAAACAATACAACTTATATATTCAGAATGGAAGCTTGTTATTCTATCTGAAAATGTTTTTCATTATAATTTTCACCGTATTGTACGTAAATACATTTCACGTGTAATATATGTATTTCAGATTATAATGCAGCCTTCATAAAACGTATATATTTCAACGAAAAAGAAGAAACGTTAACCATTGTCTAGCAGTAGAGAATGTAGTTATTTAGTAGGTTTAATGTTTGCGTGTTGGGTAGTAACGTGTTTTGGGGTAGGTTTGTGGGAGTATGGGTGGGGTGGGAGGGGTGAGTGGGTGGGAAAGTGAGGGCGGGGGCAACAGGTAAACCGAGGCTTAAAGGGGTAGAAAGACCCTGGAAACGCGAACAAACATCGCGCTGTGCCAGAATGATAATACAGCTGAATGTACCAAGTTTGCAATCCGGAAAAGGAGAAACTATTTTTTGAATCAATGTATTTTTGATTTCATTAACGCCCAGAGGACTTTACATGCAGGTAGTACAAATTTAACATGACGAATAATATTTATATCCACCAAATTCGCCAAGTCAACATTAAATATGTCATTGTCATTATCATCAAGAATTGGTTTCCCATAGTGTGAAACTGTTGTATCAGGGAATGGGCAATGTAGTTGCGCTTACGTACGCTGCAGTAGAATAGCGTATTTTGTCGTGTTGTTATTGTGGGTAAGCGTAAGGTTTATGAGTTGCAGGAGTTCGCAACACTCGAATTTAGAGTTTAGTATTTTTAATAAATAAAGTTAAGTCGTTTATTTAACGTCTGTCTTCTAATGTACTCGTAGGTATCTATTTTTAGTCTTCTAATGGGATATTTAATTTCAAATTTATAAATCGTAGGAATAATGTAAGAAGGAGACCAAACTACTGAGTTGTATTCAGTTAGGCTTCTAGAGTTGTATTCAGTTAGGCTTCTAAGTAGATAGACGTACAACAGTTTAACGGCTTGAAAGGAATTAAATTTTTTGGTTGTTGGTGGATGTGACTGGCGAAAACTTGGTAAACTTAAAAATGAATGAAAACTGTAATAAATGCCTTGCAAGTAACTCTGTGCTTTAAGAGGGAATAACCAGACACAACCGGAAATATGTCTTTTTAAATAAAATTCTAGGCGTATTGACTTTTTTCCATAAAAAAGTATAAATCGATTTCGAAAAATTATTCATTTATCTAGTAAAGGAATGTTAAATTTTGAGTAAAATTGATTTTTTTTTATTATAATAAGGTTTTACCGATTTGTTAAATATTCAAACAAAATTTTGTATTATACAACACACATTTCAAATTATATAATCATGCAGTAAAATAAATCAATAAATTATCTAGGAATGCTACTTTTTAGAATATTAATTTTAGTTCAAATAAAATCTTAAAACAAAAAAAAAACCAGAGCAAGTGTTTTGTGACGAAAATACTTCGTTTGTCTATTTATTTACCGTCTTACAAACTAACATGTATCAGTTTTTTATATTTTTATTTTGCTTAGACGTTACTGAAAAATTATAAATACTTGTGATAAAAAAATAATTTCAAAAAGTACACAATTTTAATAGTTTTATCATCACACGTTTGAGCATTTTTGAATATAGCAGATTGTTATTGAAATAATACCGATATTGAGTTATTATTTAAAAATGCTGGTACGGAGAATAATTTAATCTCTCTCATCGGGACCGCCCTGTACAGTTGCAAGGGTACAATCGCAAGACAGTCTTAAGACGAAATTTGAATTCGCAGCCGCTGGCTAATCGCCCTTAATAGGTCTGGTGACCGGACAACTCAATAACACACAACTCAACAACACACAAACTCAACAACACACAAACTCAACAACACACAAACTCAACAACACACAACTCAACGACACACAACTTCAACACCTCCTTAGAACAGTCATTAAAAGTCAGCCATTAAAAGCTTAGGTACATCCATTTCCAGAGCCAGGACGAAGCATCTAGGAAGTTCAAAAACCCATTTCAATGGGTGATCATCATGTTCTAACTCTTTCGGGAAAGGTGCCAATATATTTAAAAATATGTAAAACAATGTATACTAACAGATAGTGGGATAAAATCATAATATTATGTGACTAAGTTTGGTGGTCAGAAGATTCGTAGATACTGAAGTGTGGATTTTAATGAAATATTTTTTTTTATTACTATGTTTTTTTATTAACAGGTTTATTATGTTTTTACTATGTTTTTTTATTAACATTTTTTAAACAGGTTTTTTTATTACTATGATATTTATATTCCAGGTATCGCGCCTCGAGTCAACGACCGAATTGCCCAACCTTTTTTCCAGCTCTGTGTATATTTTCCATAATAACCGTGTTATAAAGTGGAAATAATAATTACGATATATATTGGGACTCACACGAGTCAAATTGTGTCAATTGGAACAAGGCGCACGGATGTGGTTTAGGGATAATGTTCATTTCATCACGTTTAATGGAATCGCGCTAGGTGAATTCAAAAACATTCGAAGACCTTCAAAAAGGATCGAAAAAATCTATCATCTAAATGGGGTCGTGATAAAGTGTCAAGTCTAAACGATACAATGAAATACAGTTAAACAACAGTTTCATCCGTAGCTCACGATTGAAATGAAATTGTCAGTTGAAAATAGTTCGAAAGAGTTAGAAATCCCAGAAAGAAAAAGTAAAACAAATTTCACAGCACCAAAGCTATTTAGTGACAAATGCAAGAAGAGCTTTGTACTTGATATTACCAGAATGTTATGCTTAGGTACACCATCTTACTTATTAGATTCATACGCACCGGTTCAGTTGGCGCAGTCGGCCTGTCCATCTCAGTTCAGTACCGAGCTGACCCAGTTCAGGGCCTTTAACCAACCAGCGGCCGAAAATCCACATTTCGTCGAAAGAGGTTCTTACGATCGTACAGGGCGATTCCAATGAGAAAGATTAATTATTCTCCGTACCAGCTTTTTAAAATTATATTTTTTATCAATATCGATTTTATTTCATTTAAAATTTGCTTTAATTTACACCTACATCCAAAAAAGCTGAAATACGTGATGATAAAACTATTAAAATTATGTACTTTTTGTAATTATTTTTTGATCATAAATATTTATCATTTTTCAATAATGTCTAAGCAAAATAAGAATGTAAAAAATATCTTAAATATATTAATTCGTAAAACCGTAAATAGATAGACAAAATAAAGAAATTTTCGTCAAAACAAGTGTTCGGATATATTTTTTAATGATTTTATTTCAACTAAAATAATAATTTGAAACATGCGTTTACTAGATAACGTATTGATTTACAATAATGTATGATTATATGGTATGAAATATGTCTTGTAAAATAAGATTTAACAAAAATGAAAATTTAACAAATCTGCCAACGACTTATGGTATAAATCTTGTTATATTAAAAATAAACATTTTTCTCAAAATTTAAAACATGCGTTTACTAGATAAAAGAACAATTTATCAATTTATAATTTTTTGTGGAAACGACTCAACATCTACGTCTAAAATTTGATTTAAAAATGACATATTTCCGCTTTTCTCTGGTTATACCCTCTTAATATAAAAATTAGTAAAAAATTCTTGTGATGTCATAAGGCTCCTTTCGACCTTAAAGGCGTTTTAGCGAGCATTGAAAAATTAAAACTTTGAACATTATTAACTTATTATTTAAACTTAGAACCTCCAGACTTCCCAACTGATCGCATATTCGAAGAATTCAAAGTTCCAACATTTAAAAACTTATTTATAAAAAAATCAATTGTACAAATTATAAAAGAAAAAGATAAATACGCATTCATAACTAAAAATCGTACTAGACTTAAACTTGTATTTGTGTGCCCCAAATTAAACACTTCTTTTGCCCAACACCATTATACTCACCAAGGAAAATTCTTTTTCAATAACCTACCAATAGAAATCAGAAGCATTAGGAACAAAGTTCAATTGTTGAACTCCATCAAAAAGTATTTTAGAGAATGGCACACTAAAAATCATACTTGTTTTTCTTCTTACTGAAAACATATATATATTTTTTTTTTTAGAGTGAATACCGCACAAGAATCTCAACTGCTCCCGTCTGGAGCCAGTGAGACTATGGCATCCCCAATTGGGGTATGTTGTGAGGCTGAAGGTAGTGGGGAGGGGAAGGAGGTGGGGAAGAGGAAGGTTGGGAAGTACCTGGCTATTCAGATCTGGTCACTAAACACGGCTAAAGCCATTTTCAAGCAACGTTTCAATTCTATGTTTTGCATATTTTAGTTAACGGGTCTGATTGCCATGTGTCAGTATTAACTGCACCTACATATATATTGAAATACATGACTATAGTAAATAGTAATTGTACTTATATGAAATGTATTAACTGTATTAACTGCATTGTATTAACTGCACACGTGACTGTATTTGTACAAAATATATGAAATGTCGACTCTTCTTCCATCCACAAGCTAAGGCTTTTAATGGAAGACCAGTAAAATAATAATATGCAACAATTTTAAGATAAACAAATAAAAAATAAAATTATTTTAACGATAAAAAAAATCGTTACCTAAGTTAGAATTTAATTATTAATAAAAAAAATGGACGTTCCTTATTTTCAAGGATGATCGGCGCAACTGTATTTCAATTTGTCGTCTGCCAGGGCAGCAGATAACGACAGGAGGTGAGAATCTATCCCTCGATATTGATGCCGGCTGACAATATGGGTGTCCGTAGTGACGCAAGAGAAACGATCTGGCTACCCTCGTCAAGGAGAACAGACTTTTCTGTAACCTTTGACCCCCAATACCCACAACCTTCAGCTGGAGACTCAATCGAATGGTACAATTTGCAAACATACGTTTTCAAATAAAGATCCATCTTCCACTAGGACTATGAATAGCCTCATTGGCGAATTTCAATAAAAGAAACTATCGTTTAACACCAGGAATAATATCTATCTACTAAGAAAAATGAATTTTCTATTCAAACAGAGATATGAAGTGAGCCCTAGCGCTATCGTACGAATCAGTTCACTCTTTTGTACAGTTGTTGCTTGGAATATTAGCTATAGGTCGTACGGTTGCTGCATTTGTCATTACCGGTTTATACCAAATGTCTCAAAATATGTACATTAAGGTGGTCCAAAATTTTTTTTAAATTATTTTTCATTTGGCCACCCCGTGAATTTGTTACACGTATTCATAGAAATAACATAGTAAAATTTCAGCAAGATAGCTCAAGTAGAAAGGGGTGCTCAATCGAGTGTTGTTTTTGAATTTTTTGTGTAAAATGCTTAATTTTTACTTTTTGCTACGGGCCAATTTCGTGTGTTAAACTATAAAATAGATATTAAAATAAACTACTGAAGAGTTTTATAGACAAATATGAACAGTATTTGATACTTATTTAGAAGACTGTGAAGTGAATCAGTGCAGTAAAATGTGTTCATCTACTCGAAAAAAATACGTAATTTTTATACTCGGGGTTCGAGATATTGAGCCATTGATGAGGCTTAACCAACACCCTACTCTTCGGTAAGTTTAACTCCGTAATCACTACATATTAAATGATTCCAAAAATCTGAAAGATTCCGCACATGTACTTATTCAAGAACTTATAAAAGTATGGAGTAAATCTAGTATTCCGAGGAGACAACAAAATCACTGCATTGAAAAACTGATTAAGTTTCTTAAGAACTGGCTGCTATTGAAGAAAAATAGAGGAAGAAATTCTGAAGCACAAAGAAAAGGAGAGTATTTGTTTAAAAAAGAACTAGAAAAACTTTTTGATATTGCCCATTTGAATTTGATAAAAATTGCGGAAGACAGAGCGTTTCTCATCGATCAAAGATGAGAACGAAGATGATTATGACCTCAATCGACAAGAAACTAGAAAAGGTCAAAGAAAGTTCTCTAAAACGGAAACAAAGATATAAAGAATTGAAAGAAATGACTGCTAAAAGTAATTCTTCATCTTCGGTGGTGTCGAGACAAGAGTTAGAACTTGAGTGCAGCTTCAGTAGCACTTCTAGTAATGCTAGCATATTAGAGGATAAGTCCAAAGATAAGTTTGTAGTGCGTTGAGCTGTCTACAAGTGACATATTTACACAATACGTTACCAGTGCGCTTGATCGTAACAAGATTTAAACTAATCAAGAGAGAAGAAAAACAAATTGTTCGATTTGTTAGTTATCATCTACACCAAAGTTTGAATCGAAGCGTCTTTGGCAGCAGATGCACCAATAAATGACTTAATACTTTGGAATAGCTTAAAATTGTACGAAGCCATTGATTCCGAAATCAGTATATCAGCTAGGGGTGTCTTAGAGCGTCACCTATGGTATTTTTCAGATGAACTAGTCGCATTTACCTTGTTTTCTGAGAAGCTATCTAATGCTGAGAAACAGGCCATCGTTCAAAAAATAAATTCTGATGGCGGTAATCGTTCAGTATGAGGTGATTCTGCTAAGCTTGCCTCAGAGGTTACATAAGAAGCTTTTGCAACACAAAGAACGTTGAAAACGCTCTTAGTTCTTGATATCAACGACTCTCTCTTGTAATTACCTCCTGACACTTGGAATAACAATGTTGATTACCTTCAAGGCAAAAGCAGAGTCAAAAATTTGCGTATTGTTAATGATACAGCGGAGAGAGGTGTTAATGAAGATTACAACACGATACTCACAAAGAATGAGGAAGAAAAGCAATCTTTACTTCACATCGTTGAACAAAACAGAAAAATCGTTTCTACTGAAACATTCAAAAAGGAATTAACAAACATAATTTTGAAAGATTGCCACTAATATTATGTTAATTATTACTTTGTTACCAAATTTTGTTCAAATTTAAATGCGTTTTATACTTATTTGACTAAAATACTTGTAATATTAATAAACCTTAAATTACGTGTTTTACTTAAAATCCAAAACTTTTGTCAGGAACTTCTAATTCGATGAGCACCCCCTTATACATAAGATAGGGGGCTGAAATTTTTTACACATAATATTAATAGTAGGTGTAACAAATTAAATGGGTGGCTACATCTATATTTAAAAAAAATAAATTTACTATGTAGGCCTGGACCACCTTAATGTACATGTATTATAATAATCGGAACAGAAAGTTTTAAAAGTAAAACTCGACTTGGGGGTAAGCTGGTGAATGCGTTACGAAAAGTGTGATGTTACGAAAAGTGTGACTCTAACGGTAATCGGTTCGAACGGTGATCGATGGCGAGGCTAACGGTCGGGCCTAAACGCACGCTTGACTTGGGGAGTGATAGGATAAGGATAAGGAAAATGATGGTCATCCCTAGGTCGTAGGTCACCCCAAGGTCGTAGGTCACCCCAAGATCATAGGTCACCCGAAGGTCACCCCAAGGTCGTAGGTCACCCCACGGTCGTAGGTCACCCCACAGTCGTAGGTAACCCCATGGTCATATGTCACCCCAATGTCATATGTCACCCCAACGTCAATGTCAATGTCATATGTTCTTTTATGAGTTACTGAAGTTTTACTTCAGTCGTGTGGTCTAAAGCACACTCGTTTTTATTGTTTTTAACTCCTTTTTTGTTTTTAACTCCTCTGTGCTGTGGGTTGCGGTACATGTTTTGTTATATTAATAAAAAAATAAAATACC
This sequence comes from Limnephilus marmoratus, assembly GCA_917880885.1. Lineage (NCBI taxonomy): Eukaryota > Metazoa > Arthropoda > Insecta > Trichoptera > Limnephilidae > Limnephilus > Limnephilus marmoratus. Next base: position 20,668,892 of record OU862924.1, on the reverse strand, counting down.
AGAGAATATGCACAGATCGCCATCTAAAGTTATTATTTCCATAGCTTTTGGTAACTGGTTTACCTATCGACGCAAGTTACACAAAACGCATTAAACAAAATGTAAAACTCATTTTGAAATCGCTAACGTGTAGATACTGAAAGTAAAGCCAATGCAGTAAAAAGTGATAAAAATAACCTTTGCAAAATTGCGATTTGCTTTTAAGTATATTTTCGAAGGTTTAAAATAATCAAACAATTACAGGTAAATCATTCTAAACAGATCCTTGCCGTGTATTGTAGTGGTGTACTGGATGGGTCGAAAAACAATTCATAATAATAATTTTGATTTTGTTAGGAAGCTGATGAAACAAAAAAAAAACAAAAGAACATTGTAAAATTGTATCTCGAGTCTAAATTTAAACGGAATTGATAAACGTCGCTACGCACCCAGTATCTTTGCAAGTTTGTTCTCCAAACGATTTTCAAAAACCGTGTGTGCACTAACACATTGACACAACGTGTCATTTTAAAAATGATTTGCTTGTACTTACCTACCTATTTGCGTTTACTTTGCCAATTGATGAAATATGCGGATTTAATTAATTCCCAATTAATTGCCAATTGATGCAATGCACTCCCATTGTTTTCGTTGCAAGATTCAATTAGTAAGAATTTCAAATTTCAAAACTGTCAAATCAGTATACATTTGCCCTGAAGAAGGAACGGTCGTTCTGAAACCGGTCGGATTTACTCAAATATAAAAGTGGTTCAAACAAAGTTAAATTGTTAATTAATAATTAATTAACTAATTCCGGAATATATAAACTCAAATGCAATGATTGTCCCTCATTTTATATTGGAAAAACAACTCGTAATTTTGAAATCAGAATCAAAGAACATTTAATAAAGGTGCTTTAATAATAATAATTTTTCTGAGTTCGCTAACCATATCTTTGAAAATAACCATAGTTTTGATAAAAATACAGGGATAAATATTCTTCATATTAATCATAAAGGAAAACGTTTAGATAACTTAGAAGCCTTGGAAATTACAAAATTCTATTAAAAATAATGAATCTATTTTATCAACAAACAAAAAATATTGTCTTATAGCCCAATCATGGATTTGTTCCCCTACCCACCCTCTCTACATTAATACCTACCCACTCACTCTACATTAATAACTAGCAACGGCTCCAATCCTACCATAATAAAACATTGTTCCTATCCATATTTCGAAACTGTGGAATTAGTATACGCTTGTCCTGAAGAAGGAACGTTTGTTCTGAAACCGTTCGGATTTACTCATTATATAAGTGGTTTAAACAAAGTTGAATTGTTTAATTTATTTAAATTGTTTCATTTATTTCAATTTTTCATTTATCCATGTAGAAAGAAAACTAATTAATAGTAACATATCCTGATGAAGACAACATTGTTGTCGAAACATGTTGATATTGTTTTAAATATAGTGGTTTTATACAAAGTAATAAGTTATTCATTATATGAAAAATGATGCCACAAAATAAATTTGCGAAGTTTGAAGAAGAAAACTAATTATTTCTCAATATCGTTTAACAACAATGTGTAATAAGTTGGCTGATTAGTTGAGCGCCGTTTACGTGAAAAAAATTAAGAGCGCTAGCGTAGAGATTCATCATTCATAATGAATAATGAGCCGCAATAACTAATTAATGCCTACAGATTAAAATCTAACATAACCTCTGCAAAGAAAAAGATGGATATAAAATAGTAATTTGATGCTAAATCAACTTTCAATGTATAATAATATTTTTATTATTTGACGTTTAAACCCTTCGAAGTAAATCTGTAAGGTTTTCTGATGTAAGCGACATAAAAATATGATCGAATATCGCTTTTGGGTACGTTTTTATTATACTCTAACGAAAAGAAATAGGAAAAACTATAAATTCCGTTTTGTAGTCGGTCCATAAAGTGTAGTTTTAAGGTTTGTCCGATAATAACGGCGTAGGCATCAATTTATGAAAATGTGATGAAAAACTAACAAAGAGTTTCAAGTTATTCCCTAGTTTGAGGAAATGCTGGAAGTAAATAAGAAGATATTAAGCAACCAAGTTTCAAATAAATTATTTCCGTCAAACTAAAATCATCCCCGCACGTGTTGAAAGGTCAGCAACACTGAATTCGCATCAACATTAATTTAATAATTTAACGCGATCTCCCGACCGAAGCGAAGTTAATAATATTTCGGGTGAAACTGTGTACCAGTATATTTCTGCATTAAGATTGTTATATAAATATTGAAGCTCCGAAATTGGATTTGTGAAAACCAAATAATAACATCATGTTTGAGTAAGTTCCCAGTCTGAATCCAATAGAGACACATCACGATGCGGTACCTACAAGCTACATGGTAACTACGAGATAAAAAAAGTCCTAAGTGAACCCTGCGGTCGGAAGCAAAACACCGCGTTCAAGGTCCCGCCCAGCGTGCAAACAGTTTATTTTGGGATTTTGAATACAGCGTACGGCTCAGAACACGGAGCGAGGGCGCCGGTTCCGTCTTGTGATGCGTCGTCGCTGGGCTTTCAGTTTTCAGTGCTCACAATATCTCAGGCTGTATGGCCGTATCCTACGAGGCGGTGGATTGGATGGGAGGCGTGGGGGCAGCGGGGGGAGGGCGTGGCCGTGACGTCACAGGATCAATAAGCGAGCGGCCGAGGGGGTACAGTGGCAGAGGAATATTACCGATTCGTAATACCTACCCAGTACCTACCTAGCCTACTACCGGGGGAGGTGAAAACCCGTACCTACATATATATATGAGTATATAATTAACACGAACCCACTAGTGACGCTCTACGCTGATATACCGGCGCGGCGCGGCATGTCTTGACTCGGCTACGAAAACTGTTCTGAGAAGTTGCCCACCGTCTCGACCTAGGCTATTTTTCTTTATATTAACTACTTAGGTAACTAACTATGCCTCATAAATTTGTAGCCCGGGAAGAAACAAATGTATGCATGTTGTTTTGTTTTCTGAACATTGTGTTGAATGACGTCACGTTTCAATGGCCGATTTGTAAACGGCACCCGTATTAAAAATACTCGTATTAGGCAAAGACCACTCTACGCAAATATGCTGTAATTCCAGTATATATATAGTAAGGCACATAATTTAAGAACGCGAGATGCTTTGGATATCATTTCACTCTCGAGGCGGGTCAAAAAACGGACTAGTTTTTACCGAAACCAGTTAGTTCGAAATAACTTCTCTCAATACGGCGCGATACTTCGCGGACATGATCAAACACTCCAAAAATGTTTGTCTATTTTATTCAAAGTATTATACCGCTTTCATAAACAATTTAATGAAAACTTCTTCAATAATCGCCAATTCATTTTGGGGCTTCAAATTAATTTATTGAATATATTATTCATAATCTAGTCTCTTGCAACGGAAGCAATCTTCCGAACAGGCCCTCCATTGATATGCTTGGTGTAACCCTAAGTGACCAGCTCAGGTATGGCGGCTCCATCGAAGCCAGAGTAAAGTTAGCCTCCCAAAAACTGGGCGTACTGTAAAGGGCCCGCAGATACTTTAATAGTACACAACTGCTAACCTTGTACAAATTACAAGTACGCCCCACGGTTGAATTTGGCAGCCATCTCTGGTCTGGAGCTCCAAAATACCTGAAAAATACCCTCGACTCTGTGCAGAAACGGGCGGTCCGTTTGACAGATTCTCCCATCTTAACAGACGGATTGCAATCTTTAGAGCACAGGCGTCGGGTGGGAATGCTATCCTTGTTCTACCGGCATTAGAATGGAAGATGCTCCGAGGAACTAGAATCATTAATCCCTTCGGCACCGGTGCATAGTCGGGAAACACGCCAAACGCGTGCCCAACATTTGTACACGGTTGACATTTGTCACATGAGAACGGGTCGTTTCTTCGACTCGTTCTTGTGTTCGACAGCTCGGCTGTGGAATGATTTGCCGGCCTCTGAGTTTCCTCCTTCCTACAACATGGGTCTCTTCAAGACCAATGTTCATTCCTTCCTCTCCTCAAAAAGACCCTCCACACAGCATCCCAGATGACATAGGCCCTGAGGGAAATTATTTTCCTCAGGGCCTCCTGTGTGGAGTTAATGTAAAAAAAAAAACGTTTATCCTGACGAAGAAATTGGCTTCGAAGTATGTCGATTATGTTGATTAAATGGCGGTGTATATGTCGTAGACCGATCGTAAAATCAGCAGATCACGAAGCGCCTCGCCACATCATGATCTGGAAGTCGTGAAATGGTGGTAGATCATGATTTGGCGAGGCGCATCATGATCTGTCCAATTTTATGATTGACCTGCGAAATTAAATTTTAAGATTGAACTGCGAATTATAAGGGCATCTAGGTCTGCGAGACAGTCTTAGACTGTGGACCTCATCAATCGGGGAATGAATGGAGCGGGCAATCGTTGACCACTTGTTCGGTGGTCTGCACCGCACCGCATTCACACATCGTCGGCTCTTTAAAAGGCCCCATCTTTGCATCATACGGGCACAATGGCTATGGGAGCACCTTATTCTATTGATGGCGGACCAGAGTTTGCGAGGCAATGAGAACCCAGGCTGTCTATCAGTTGGATCTTGTACGAGATGGGCATTTTCCACGTTGGCCGATTGACAGTAATTGCCACTCTTTTCTTCTGGGGTAAGAGGTGATCTTTCTTATTCTGTCCAGAAGGGTTTAGGGGACTTCAAGCGGCATGCCGAATGAGAGACGACACCATCGTGCAAAGGTATTGCGCTTTTTTGCAGCGCTTTCTTGTTGTTATGATAGTATATTATTTTATGGAAAGCTCCTTGGAAGCGGCAAGAACTTGGATCTACCCAGAGATCGTGAGTTCACCATCCGACGCAATGCAAATAAAAATTACGCCAGTACTCGAATCCAGAATCAACTACTTTCGGGAAGTGGGACTCGGGTAGTGTCATATAAAAAAGGAAAATGGTAAATTTTATACACAATTTAATAATTTAAGCGGGTAAAGATTTACTTGGCTACACTAAAGAGTCTCTGAGTCGCCTTTTGACCTTTGTGGAAATCTCTGCGTATGCTCTTCAATTCTCATAACACGTGTAAGAAAATTATATTTAAATATTTAATAAAAAGAAGGCGTCAAGCGTCTGTAATAAAATTATACATTCTTGTGTCTGATTCTTCTATCTATAATGAAGATTGTGAAAAATCCCAAATTTATTTACTTATGAATCAAAAGCCACTTTTATATTAGCAACACATTTTATTGCAACTACCTGAATAACCAGATCTTCAAGTTCAAATGCGAAGACCGATTTCCGTAAACGCCGTTTACACAAATATAGCAAGGTTTTTTTTCTTCTTCTCATATGAATTTGTTGACATTTGCGATAAAATTTAAGATATCGTAAAAATAAATTGACAGTGATATAAAATGCAAAATAATAACTTAAAGCAAGAATATTATTCTATCTTCGAATGGAATCTAAATAATAGAGCAAAATTATGGCGGAAAAAAGAAATGATTTTTTTTTCGTTATTTTTATATGCACGTGTACTTTTAGAATTATGAGTGTTTTATGATTAAAAGTATCCATCTAACTAACCATACCATACCATATCCATCTAATAACACACATACATTATCACATTATTACTCACCAATCAGTCGATTACACATTTTGAGAAATGAATATGCTAACATCGGCGACATTTATTTCTTAAAATTAGCGCAATATAAACATGCACTCAAAAATTATTTTTCCATAATGTAACTTTATATACGCAATATGGACATGTTGAAATGAAATGAAGATATTTCTCATTGTTCTTTTTTGTTATTTTTTGTTGTGATACATAAAATAATTATATGTTATTGTTAAGTTTAAAACTACTATAATGTAATGATACTATTTTTCTTACTTTTGTGTTCTATTATATGTTTATTTAAAAAAGGCAGTATAGCCGTTTATGTATTTAAAATAAAATAAAAATAAAATAAAATCACGCCGTTTATACCGACAACTCGGTCTTGGCACCCACTCCTTGCCTCATTCACATTCATTCGTCACCTCATACATACTCTTATATTATTGCGACTCAAGTATCTGATCCACGTGTCATGTCGCGAGCGCCCCTTTCTTAATCTTAGTCATTACGCTTACATCGGCCTAGCATTCTTTGCGGATCTCTACATTTCTCAAGAAAATTTGTTAGTTTTGATTATCATTTATAATCGAAGATCTTTGTAATCGTATTTACATTATGATTTTTATAAAGCATTGTATGTCTCATAAGTATCTAATACAGAAGTGAGGTTGAATTTGTTTCGTGTTCGTATTCTATTAAATTTCAGAGACCTTTTCAAATTGAAAGGGGATGATTGGGAATTATAAATTTATAAGAGTAAGAGGGTTGCTTTATCAGGGTGGCCACAAAAAACCGATTTCAAAATTCCCTGATAATTCCAGGTTTTCCAGGCCGGTTTCTACATTTTTCCCTGATATGTTTAATTTGATATAAGGGGATATCGTTCGTTAAATAAATAATAAAGGGAATTCCGTCATCTATAGCATTTATTATTTCTTTGCATCACAATAATCTATTAAAAAACAAAATACACTAGTTACAAATTTATGATATTTCGCCTGAAGACAATTTGTGAAGAAATAAAAAGACCAGACAAAAATAGACAAATAAACAAAAAACATTAACATTAGATGATATACTAAAAAAATATCACATGGGCATTTACGAAAATAATAATAAAAAAATACCTACCTATCTAGTTAGTCTTTGTCGGAATATCTTTTGTTACACAGTACCACACGTCGCAAGTAAAAGTAATAAAACACACTTTGTAAAACACCACTTTTTATTCAAATTAATATTTAACAGCCAAGCAGGTTTCGCTTAGCTCAAGCTTCACCGGGGCTTATTTAGCTCAAGCTTCATCTAGTTGGCTGTTAATTATTAATTCGAATAAAAAGTGGTGTTTTTTCATTTAATGTATAATGTCACACCACAAAGTATTTGCTTCCTTCGATAAAATAATAAAACACAACTTTGGGGTTTCACAAATCGCAAAATAACGAATTTAGTTTTATTTTTGGAATTCCCTGATATTATAAATTTTTTTTGAAATTCCCTGACATTTCCCTGATAATTCCAGGTTCGGTAAAATTCCCTGATAATTCCAGGTTTTCCAGGATTTCCAGGTCTGTGGCCACCCTGTTTATATAGATATTGGCAAATACACGTCATGCTGGCCGGGAATTTGACAGGAAAATAGAAAACAACCATTCAAATTTATAAATGAATGAGGCTCACAATTTGGTTAACTGAATTTAATCGGGGTCAAATACAACAATCTCTACTTAAAGGTTAGAAAACGACACTCTCATAACATAATTTTATTTTTCTTATTAGTTCGTAGCCAATTAGAATATAATTCAGTCATTTGGTCACCTCACAAAAAATGCAGAAAGAATTAGGCGAAAGTTTCTAAGATTCATTAATTTTAATAATCATTATAATTATTTTCCCCCTATAAATACCTTAATACATACATGTGAGGATCGGCGAATTAAAAGCGACCGATGTTTCTTTTCAAAATTCTAAATTTGGAGCTCGACTGTTGCGAACTCAGTTGCGAGTGTAGTCAATTTAAGAGTACCTACTCGACTCACTAGGCATCTATTTCAATGCCACCATTCACAAACAAATTATGTAGCAAACTTGCCAATTCCTCGCTAACATAGTTCAGATATATAAATGGTGTAGACATGTTTAATGTAACAATATCTACGTTTAAAACATACTTATTTTTTTTAAGTCAACGAATTATTTCTGATACTTTTAGTTTATTACTGTTATCATTTTATTTTCTTCAAATTTATTCAATTGCACTGTAATGTAAGACATTATTTTTTTATTAACCTATTGGTAATTACTATTGTATAAAAAATTATAAACATTATGTACCAAATGTAAAAGCACCATAGGCGTAAGAAGAGTAAAATAAATAAATAACACGACGAGAGTACATTCGTCCCAGTTCAGAATGAAAAGTAAAGCTTATTTTGTGAAAGGACAAAGTTGATCGTTGATGTAGTCATCTTTTTTTTCATTATTTTTAATTGTAAAACTAACGTTTTTTTTTTTTTTTAAGACAAGATTTTTTATGCATAGCACAAAGGGTAACAATTATTATAAGCAATAATTATCAGCCTGAAACACTCATCCACATTAAAAAAAAAATAATAATTAATATTTGACAAGTTTAAGTATTTCCCCAATAAATGAAGACATAATTTGTCTCGACGCCACCTAGCGAGGGATTTAACACTTACAATGTTTCTCTCGCAAAAATAAAGTTGGTTGTTTTCAGGTGGAAAAAAAAAAAAAAAAAAAAATATATAATAAGCAGTAATTGTTGAATGAAACACTAGCATATATTGAATCATTTGGCGGGTACGAGATAAGCCGCCATAGCTCAGTGGTCAGAGCATTCGACCGGCAATCGAGAGGACACGGGTTCAAGTCCCGTTGGCGTCATGTATCTTTTCTCGGAAGATTTTTCAATGTGGATGAGTGTTTCAGGCTGATAATTATTGCTTATAATAATTGTTATCTTTTTTTTCATTTGTGTTGTACTTAGTTGATTCTTTAACATTTACAAGACGACCCGGATGCTCTGTCCTCTTGAGCACGACAGGAGACAGTCTCCGCTGCTAGTTGCCACCAGAGTATGTATTGTATCGACTTTGGCGCTACAAATAATGGTCCACGCTCCACGCATGCGCGTGGGTGGTAAGGGCGGCAAGGGCGGCAGGGCCGGCAAGGACGGCAAGGACGAGGCTAAATGTGGCTATCATCCACACCTAATAAGGGACGAAGGAGATAAGGGACAGAAAGGATGTTCACATACACCCTACACGAGGGACTATGCCGGCGAAAGCGGAAAATTGTCCAGTTGAAAATAGTATTTTAAATACATTGGAATTCCGGGGCTATTACTGAATACGTAACTGCGTTTGAAAATGTATCATTTTAATCGTCGAGAGGAAAATAAAGGGAAGACGGGTCATGCAAACTAAACCTCGGAACAGTAACAAAATGAACGGAAAAAACTTCACAGAAGACTATCTAAGAAAGTTTGTCGACACTAATCGACTGTCGCAAAAACTAAAGAAAGCCTGTTTTGGTATATTTCGACGACTTCCGTGGTTGAGGAGCAAGGCTCTCGACTAGCGATCCGAATGTAGCAGCTTCAAATAAATTTTATTGGATTGATTCGAGACATTTTACATTAATTGATTAAAAATAATGGAAGGAGTATTTGCAGCACGTGCCAAAGTGGAAAATGCTCTCAGTATCGCCGCGGTGTAAGACCAACATTCAAAATTAAAACTTGCTAATAAAATTAGAAATGGCCTTTTTGCCGTGTTTCCTTTAGGTACTTCCCTGCCTTCCTAGTATCCACTACCTCCAGCCTCACAACATACCTCATTGGGGATGGTCTCACTAGTTCGAGATGGGACTTACGTACCTGGGACTCTTGTGCGGTATTCACATTTTTTTTAAAACACCCAGAGGGCTTTTACATACTATGTAGTAAAATCTTTTAGAGAAATTGGGATGTCCGTGTCTACGTGTTTCTGTGACATAAGAAGAAAAAAGTTCAATAATATTTATTAAAAATGTCGCTAAAAACGCTTAATCTCGTCAATACCATAGTACAGAGAAAAGAAAAAAGTTTATGGCCTAGTTCAATTTACAAACCTAAAAGGAGAGCAAAACAAATTAATACATCCGCCACAGGCGGAGTTAACGTGTTGCCAAACTGTTATTAAGAACAATTTTAACAATAAAGTGACGCACTGGGTCATGTTGAGAAATGTAACAAACGTAATTTGGGCGATTCATTTGTGGCAAAACGACCTTGGAAATTTGGATTATTTGATCAGTTTCCTTTGTGGGAAAAGAGAGTTGAGCAAGATGTTTCATGGTTTGCGAAAGACGAAAAAATTTTAACAAAAATCGTACCACCAAATTGTTACAAGAATTTTGATATTGACAGAAATAATGAATTATTGTGATTTTTTGATTTGTCATGTTCATCCGTGATGCAGAAGTTACTCGTTTTAAATAATATTCAGAGCATTTCGTGCAAAACTATTTTTAACTACTGTACATAAATAACATTAACAATAGTTGATAATACCACGATACGAGTAGTATAATTAACTATTGTTAATTTTCGTTATTTGTTTTTGGGGTGTTATGCCGTGTTGCGCTACCTATTGTTAATGTTATGTAACCTTATGAGGGAATGTATATTTGCAAAATAAAAAGCTAGACAGAAAGTAATACAACTAATAACATTTAATGCGATTAAGTAAATCGTTCAACATTCCAAACATGTGACGAAAGAAAATCGTCGAACGTACGCAAAAATTGACAAAAAAACACTGGTAATGATTGCGGTCACGCATTAGGTATACGGTTATATTAGGAAACATAAACAAACTAGAAAACTATTCAAAACAGAGCTATTTGATGAATACTAAGGAAAGGCAAATATGCAAAAAATTAATCAAATTAGAGAAGAGCTAAATTGGATACCAATAAAAAAAAGAGACTGCTATATAATTTGTTACTTTTTATACATAAAATTATGATTAACCAAACGCTAAAATACTTTAAGGATGTAACTGTTTATAATAAAAATATACATAATTATGAAACCAGAAATGTAAACACAATTAGACTGTCGCAAATGAGAAGAACATAACAGAACTACTTGATGTGTATAAAGGAGTAAAAATATGCGAGAAAATGCCTAGTACGAAGAATTAATGTATTTAAAAAAGTCATTAATATTACTGTAAAAATATTACTTTATAAACAATGAAATGTAACCTTGTGTGCTTTAGTTTATAAACGAAAATGTAATAAAAACTAACTCAATAAATAATAAAATAAAATGATAAGATTTGATTCATTATAGGTATTATTTTAACAAAGCACTCTTTTTAGGGTGAATTGCCTAATTAAATAAATGCTTTAGGGTGAATGGTAAGTATTTGTGTTGTTTTGAAAAATGTTCAGATAATATCGCGACCTTCAACACTTCACCATAGTAATGCACATATTCGAAATATTGTAATAATCGAGCGTTTTAATTTATCGTTCTATTTTCTAGAACCTTATCTGCTGCGACAGCTAAAAAACTATGTCTCCCCCTCCGTAGTGCCAGTGCCTCCCGGCGATGAAAATTGACATCGTCCGGAGGGGGATATCAAATTAGAAACAATCAAAATAAAATCTTTCGAAATATTTACAACGATAATTCATTCACATTACGCCTACACCAAATTGCAACAACTAATAACTGCGTACTGGGAAGTTAGTTGCACACACACCGACGCGGTAAGTATGCATATTAGGATTATTAGGCTACATCGATGTCTAGCTTTTTTCACACCATACGTGAAGAGGTGGGGTTCTAAAAACAGGTCTACCCGGAATCCTGGAAGTTTATTATTACGCCACTGCATGTGGCGAAGCTAAAGTCGTAAATCAAAAGTTACCGCGCATCAAACTTACAAAATATTTCGTAACAATTGAATTATGTAGGAACACTGTACAAATACACACACCAAATCCTGGCCCATGTGGTTACTTTCGTTATTCACTTATTTTATGTACGTTACAAAATCATGCGAGACTGTTCTGAAAACCAATTTGCGCCAGCTTAACTTCACCGTTGCATAAATCCCTTCATTTTACACTTTTATTCTGATTTTGTTATCGAATATATTTTCAAGTTCATTTTAAGAAGGTAACGAATACAATGTACAGATTTATTGTTTCGGGTTTATTTTTGCGATCTCAATCGTTTTTTAAATAATAAGTGGGCGTCTACACATTTTATTACATCGAATATTATTTTAATATGGCGCAGACTAGTGAAAAATCGCGGGAAAAAAATAAACAACATTTAAAAAAAAATCACAGTGTGCAATTCACACGCGTTAGAAGTTAAACCTTCAGAAAACTAATTTTAATGTTATGCACTGGCGCAGACTAGTGAAAAATCACGGGAAAATAAAAAAAATAAACAACATTTAAAAAAAACAATTGCAATTCACACGCGTTAGAAGGCCTTCAGAAAACTAAAGTGGGAAGGCTACGAAGCACCGCATAAAGAGGAGACCGATTATACTATATCATTCTCTTGCAGGCTAAATCCTATACATGTGTTTGTCTCTTTTTAGTAATACCCAATCATATATTTGTGTTGCTGGTATTTTGATCTTGTCGGCAATTTCACGTTTTGAAGTTTACGATCATTTTATATATTTTTATGTATGATTGTGACATTAGAACCACTGCCGAAATTTGCACAAATTACCATGTGACATTTCCATGTTTTGACGTTTATTTTATTTACAAAATACCTAGCGCAGACCCGTAAAAATCACGGGATATTATAATTACAATTATGAAAAAGACAATTAAAATAATTTTCTGTCGAAAGATCAAAAATTATTGTAGGTAATTACTTACAATCATTTCCAATTTTCGAAGTCCAGAGTTCACTGAACCGGAGTTACAGACGCACAACCGAAATTAGTATATTATAATAAATATATATTAGGTACGTACCTAAACTAGTTTTACTATCCGAAAATAAAAGAGACACCTATTTCGTTTTATTTTTACCACAAAAATGTATATTTCAAAGCTCCATTGTTTTAAACAGAAATGAAGTTATTAACTGATATCGAGTACTTTTTAATCTTAAAAATGACGTAGATGGACAGAATGTGAAAATATTATGACCGTTCGAGAAACAAGATGTAAGCATATAAAATAAAGAATTTTAAAAATGAAGTCGAAATAGCTGCTTACAAGAGCATTTCTAACTAACTAACTAACTAACCATCACACCGTTTCCCAATAGTAGGAAAAGAGGATGGACCGCCAAACGACTCGGTCTTGGCACACTCCTCGCTTCAGTCACATTTATAAATCATCTCAATCAAACTCTTCTGCACTTCTGACTCTTGTCATGACCCCATTTAAGTATTTTATTTTATTTTATTAGGAAAACCAACAGTTACAATAATTTATAATATATGATAAACTATATGTAAATTATTAACCAATGGTTTTCACTGACGTACTTATATAAATTATTTATTTAGTGAATATAAGGAAAAACAGTTAGGTATATTATAGGCCAGTGCAATTAGCGCCAAAAAGGGGGTCGCGATCGTAATTATTCCGGTATTCCCAATTTTTTTAATATGTTTTAAATACTCATCTCCTGATGTAAAATCTGAATTTTCGACCTTGTGTCACTTGAGCTTTAGCCGCCGTTTTGAAAAAAACCAGCCAAAATCGCGCCAAAATCCAGTTTTTCTCAAATATCTCGTTTCCAACAAAAGTTTTAGATAAAGTAGAACATAAAATTATCTGTAATTTTTACTCATGAAATTTTGTTCTATCTCTAATAAATATCGAGATATGAAGTCGTAAAAACGTGTACAAGTTTATAAAAACTGGGAAATTGCCTGACTTGGTTTGGTTTTTTGTGCGTATCTCTTTTCCAGTACAATTTGTGAAAAAATTATTAATATAAATTTTGTAGAGAATAAAATTTCATAAAAGACGTAGGTAGGTATATGTTTAATGTTTTTATCGCAATTAGGTATCCAGGTTCTAATACAAAATTTTCACAAAAATTAGGTCAAAAACTGAATCAGAAGAATAGTGTTAGCATAACTTGATTATTATTTTTTGAAAACAATTACTGTTGAAATAACATGTTACCCACATAACAGCAACATTAACCATCAATGTAATCAAAACATATAAATAAAATTAATAAGTAAGGTACATAGATGCGGTAAAAAAAATATAAATTAACGAGAGTGTGGGGTTACCCTAGGGTTGAATCAGGAACGTCAGAGTAACATGTAGAGATGAGGCCTACACGAATTAAGAGGGATGATAAAGACGTCCAAACTCTCATTGATTGGTTTACTTGCCATGAACCATTTCAAAAATTTATTTCATCATCAGCATACAACAGGCAACATACTTTCAGATTACTCAATTTCGCGCCCAATCCCATCTCTTTCAATTCTTGGATACAATTATCATGTATAGATTGAATAACCACAGCGACATTACGCAGCCTTGTTTAACACCTTTTGTGATGCCAAACCACCCCGTAAAATCGCCGTTCACCCCAATACATCCTAATACATGCAACGCTTCCCTCATACAGAGACGCAATTGCCTGTATGAGATTCGTATTCACTCCATACTTGGACAATACCTTCCATAGCTTTTTCCTGTCAACACGGTCGTATGCTTTTTGTAGATCTACAAAGGCACAGAAGAGTTTCTGGTTTTTTGCAAGAAACTTCTCGAGAAGCAAGCAAGAAGAATCTTCTAATAAAAATATGCACAATAAAAAGTTTTTAAAAGAAAAAACGAGTGTGCTTTAGACCACACGACTGAAGTAAAACTACAAGACAAACCTCGCCCAATGAACCCAAGTATCCCTGCTAAGTTACCAAACGTAGCGAACGGGGTGACCTATGACATTGGGGTGAAATATGACCTTGGGGTGTCCTACGACCTTGGGGTGACCTACGACCTTTGGGTGACCATCCTTATCCTTATCACTCCCCAAGTCAAGCGTGCGTAAAAGCCCGACCGTTCGCATAGCAATCGATCCCCGTTCGCATCGATTACCGTTCGCATGACATTTTTCGTAACAATCACCACTTTTCGTAACGAGATTAACCAGCTTCGTAACCAGCTTACCCCTCAAGCCGAGCGTGCGTAAAGAAGTTTTACTTCAAAAAAGGATTACATTAGATTGGTATCTATAGTTATTGTAAATTATCGAGGGACCGCCTGTGTGAGTTTATGGAGTGTAGCGCCGAGTTAAAAATGTCAAATTATGTATGGTGTGTATTGAAAGTGTGCGATGCACGATAAATGAAGAAGTTTTGCTTAGACTTAGTGTTGCACCGAGGGAGGCTAAGAATTATTATAAACTGGTTCGTTTGTTGGGAACTCGTGGCTAGATTCTAGACTCCCCGCATCCTTGTGTACGTGGATTGCCGACTTCTTGAGGGAGAGGTCGATTCAGACGGCAGTCGATGGTTTCACCTCTTCCTCACACTCGATAAATGCTGGCGTCCCGCAGGGATCGGTTCTGTCTCCGACTCTGTTTTTGTTGCACATCAACGACCTTTTGTCATGTGCACCAATTCATTGTTACGCGGATGACAGTACAGTTCATGATAGCTTTTTGTTTGACAAGCCCCCAAAGGGCTCACAAACTCCAACAGCTCGTAAGGCTTTGAAGCCAAGAATGGACGGTTACCTCGAGAGTGTTTTCTCTTGGGGTAAAAATAATCTCGTTGAATTTAATGTTTCAAAGACCCAATCTTGTCTGATTACGTCTAAAAGGGATCGAAATGAAAATCTAGTCTCTTTCAAAGGAAGCAATCTTCCGAACAGGCCCTCCATTGATATGCTTGGTGTAACCCTAAGTGACCAGCTCAGGTATGGGGGCTCCATCGAAGCCAGAGTAAAGTTGGCCTCCCAAAAACTGGGCGTACTGTACAGGGCCCGCAGATACTTTAATAGTACACAACTGCTAACCCTGTACAAATCGCAAGTGCGCCCCACGGTTGAATTTGGCAGCTACCTCTGGTCTGGAGCTCCAAAATACCTGAAAAATACCCTCGACTCTGTGCAGAAACGGGCGGTCCGTTTGATAGATTCTCCCATCTTAACAGACGGATTGCAATCTTTAGAGCACAGGCGTCGGGTGGGAATGCTATCCTTGTTCTACCGGTATTACAATGGAAGATGCTCCGAGGAACTAGCATCATTGATCCCTTCGGCACCGGTGAATAGTCGGGAAACACGCCAAACGCGTGCCCAACATTTGTACACAGTTGACATTTGTCACATGAGAACGGGTCGTTTCTTCGACTCGTTCTTGTGCTCAACAGCTCGGCTGTGGAATGATTTGCCGGCCTCTGTGTTTCCTCCTTCCTACAACATGGGTCTCTTCAAGACCAATGTTCATTCCTTCCTCTCCTCAAAAAGACCCTCCACACAGCATCCCAGATGACATAGGCCCCGAGGGAAATTATTTTCCTCAGGGCCTCCTGTGTGGAGTTAATGTAAAAAAAAAAAAAAAAAAGATTCGTTGTAAGAGTTCTGGGCAAACTAGATCCGGTATACGATTCACTTGATCGTGCTATATCTTCCTCGAACCTCCCAGACTTCTATAATTTAAATTCGCATAATACATTCTCCTTCCACTCCTTACTTCGTAGAAGCATTTCTTTCTGAAATAAATTCTAAAGCGAAGTTGGCATTTTATTCAATAACTCCCATAATGCTAAAGAACAGCCATTTGGAAAATTGGATGCTTCAAAAATACAAGCACAAAAGGCTTCATGAATTATTTTACTTATTTGCCAAGAAGGTCCCGATACTGCAAAACCAACTTTGATGCATAGATCCTGCATTACCCCATGTGAAATAATATACATTTTAATAGATGTGAAATTATATTATAAATTATTAATAGACATTACCTACTTTTACATGTCTACGTTTAGCAGATGAAAAAAATATTAATTATATATTTTATATCTTGAGTTTTTATTACAAATTGAATATTTAAATATTAGATGAAGCAGGTATTATGCAAGGTGACCCGACAATTCGTCCTGCGACAATTCATCCGGCGACAGTTCATCCTGCGACAGTTCATCCGGCCGACAGTTCATCCTGCCGACAGTTCATCCCGCCGACAATTCATCCGGCGACAATTCATCCTGCCTGATCATTTAGAAGATTTTTATTAAGTAAGTATGCAAAGAGGATATACGGCCGTACAACCAAAATCGATATACTTATATCTGAAGGCATCTTGAGTGGAAATCCGCTGTAAAAATATTTTTACTAACAATAATTTCGACTCTCCGAAGAATCTCCGTGAATAACAAAATACGCCATACTTATACTTATAGGTTAGGTTGAATTGTCGCCGGATGAATTGTCGCGGGATGAATTGTCGGCGGGATGAACTGTCGGCAGGATGAACTGTCGCAGGATGAACTGTCATGGAACCATTATGCAGATTAGCAAGAATTTCAGCCTACGTGTTATCTATCATGTAGGATATAGGATATAGGTATGGCTATTAAAATCGACAAGCAGATTATGCATATATGGAGGTGTTAAATAACTTTCGATAGATAACGTATAGATAACGTAAAAATAGAGACAGGATCGGGGGTATGCGAAAACATTATTTACGTGATAAAAGACCGCTGCTATATTGCTGTGAACCCCCGCGGATACCAAAAATTTAAAGAAAGAACCTTAAAAACAGAAGATTTGATGTTTATTTTTTTCCCACTGAACCTAATAATAACTGAATCAATAACGAACGGATAACGTAGATACTCGAGCTGGCGCCCCATCTCTACAATACTCGGGACCATCTTGGATGCTCCACTCGGGCATCCATTCGATTATAAACTGTTGGCAACATTAGTTCTAAAGAGAAATAATCTGTACATAATCAAGAAGAAAAAACCATAGGTAATATGTGAAGTCATGCAGAGTTTTTTTTAATAATTACATTTGTGCCTTTTAATAAGAAAAAGTTACATAAAAGACTACAGGTTTAAAGACCACAAACAACGTCACACCGCTGGAGTAATCTGCATTCATGCATTTCTTTTTGCAGGAAAATGGGCTTGCACCATCATTTGAGGCTGGTTCGAATAAATCATACCTTTTTTTAGCTCATCGGAAAGATTTGGAGCAGAGAAACACAAGTAAGATTGGCAGTAAATTAATAATTGGCGCATTATTATTGTTAGGCAATAAAGTATTTAGTTGAATGGGCTATAATAATGTACAGTGCCCACATCAAACAAACTTAATACACACATGACGACATTCGCCATCGAATCAAAGACAAATGATGTAACTAAGGACAATTGGAGAATTAGCAAGTAATGAACAATTAGAGAATAATCGGAACACGTAGGAAAGTAAGGCCCATTTTTGTTTGCTTTTACGAGTAATGATGGCCAAAACCGAGATAAATACCGAATGACTAAATACAATACAATGGAAATATTTAAACGATTCTAATTTATTCCAATGAATATCGTAAAAAAAACATTCAAATGAATTATAAATTTTATTAAAAAAAAAAATCGAGTGCTATTCACACGCGGTAGAAGTGAAATCTTTACCAACACAATCCCAACCAATAGGAGCCTTGAAAAGTGAGCTAATAATCAAAGCGGCCAATACGGTAAGGTTACATTCTATCTTATTTTCTCGCAGGCTAAATCCTACAGATGTGTGTGATCGTCTCTTTTTAGTGTCGTTTCGTAGAGTTCAAATCACAACGGTGCTAAAGAATTTTCACTTCAAACACAACGACGACCTCCGTAGTCCAGTGGGTAAGACTCTTGACTCACATTCCGGAGGTCGCGGGTTCGAACCCGGCATGCGCAAATAAATTTTATTTGATTAATTTGTGTTATTTCACAATGAATTCATTTAAAATAATATATAGTATATTTGCGGCATGTTCCAGAGTGGAAGATACTATCAGTATCGCCCTGGTGTAAGACCACCATTCAGAATTGAAACGTTGCTTGAAAATGGCTTTAGCCGTGTTTAGTGACCAGATCTGAATAGCCAGGTACTTTCCAACCTTCCTCTCCCCCACCTCCTTCCCCTCCCCGCTACCTTCAGCCTCACAACATACCACAATTGGGGATGCCATAGTCTCACTGGCTCCAGACGGGAGCAGTTGAGATTCTTGTGCGGTATTCACTGTAAAAAAAAAACGAATAGTAGGTACGTACCTAAAAGAAAGATTGTAAAAGAATATCGAATTTCATTGCATTCGGAACATCCTTCGATTATGAAGTCGAATACACTACATTGAAATTGAGGTATTTGCTTAAAAAAATTGCTAGCTTTGTTATTTTGTGTTGAAAGAAATAAAAGAATAAAATAAGAATACGCATATATGTATATTACCTATTTACGTCGAGAAACAATATTATGGAATTATCGTTGCGATTGGTTCAAATATAGAAATAAATGCTTTCTTTACTGAGAGGGGCAAACCATTAAATTTGATTCAGAATTTCATAAATTCAAATGCAAGATAATATGTATGCGACTGGCTTTATGGCAAGTACCTACGGTAATCTTCGTAAACTATTTGTCAAGCATTTCGTTATGTGGACCGGTGAATTTTAAGCAGTTAATTTGAATACTCGATAATTGGTCAATATTATCACATTGATTGGTCAATTTATTGACCACTAACTAACACGGAATTATTAAAAACAGTCAATTAAGTTGATGCATTGGAAGAAAAGGAATGCGATGTTGAAATATTACGGCACTAAACATTAATAAAACAAGGAAATTTAAACAGGCACGCATTAATAAGTAAGAGCACTTAGAAAATAATTAATGAAGACTTTTATTCCACACTAGCTGAAGTTCCCGGCATTGTCCGGATCTTATTCTGCTTTTAAAACCCCTAGAAGACGAGTAGAATTTTTTAAATATCTGAAAACCAAACGGTGTCCGGAAACTCGTAGTACAAGCGGGAAACTGGTAAATCTACATCACATTTGGAGTTGATTTGTGATATAACTTTTTTGATTTGAGCTTTCGTTTTCGAGTAAATCGGGTCCGAAGTTGGAATTTTTTTGGTTAGATTTGAAAAAATTTTTCACTAGGGGGTTGATTTCAGCTGTGTAATGTCTTATAAAATGCATCGAAGGGTAAACCGGGCTCAAAAATTTTTTTAACCCTTTAGTTGCCGAAAAAATGGAAAAATAGAAAAAAAAAATATTAAAATCAAAATTCTCAGATCGAAAAAAATAAGTTTTTTTGGTTCTCTACGTGATGTAGATTCACCAGTTTCCCGCTTGTACTACGAGTTTTCGGACACGTTGTATAATATTGAAAATTATTTTTGAAATCAACTTTTAAATATCAAAATACATATCAACTTTTTTGTTTTCGAATTTTAATGGACAGGAAAAAAATGCATTAAAAACTTCTAAAACCCAGCTCTACACCCACACATTGCAGTTCATTTGTAGATGTAGTCATGATTTCACTGCACTGCTATTGTAGTGCGTCGTACCCTAGGGGTTAAAAGGCTGGGGGGGGGGGTAGTTTGTAGAAATATCACGTGAACAGTGACCATCCTCTTGTGAAGAAAGGAATACAACTGTAAATTTGCATAAAAAACAAACCTGTTACACCTTGTGATGCCTCTGTTATAGGCCTTGCCTTTTCACATTTAAAAAATCCTATAAAGTGCTGACGAATAAAAAGTGACATTCTTTAGTCACGCGAATGGAGTTGTGGAGGAAATACTGGACATATTGGACTGCAAAATGTTTCTAAACACGATTAGAGCTTTGGATACGGACTCAAAGGCAGCAGCAGTGAAAAAAAAATCACATTTTGTAAAACATAAACATAGGACCTTCGTCAGAGAATTGTGGGCTGTCCAAATATTACGTCAGGTATTTTATTTATTGATCTCAATCATGTATTTCTATGATCTGGAAAATCAATAAAATTCTACTTCCCTTACCTCATTTTCATTCAGTCTCAACATACCATAATTGGGAGAGTCACAGTTCAATAAATTTGCGATTGGATTCTTCAGCGGTGACAACAAACTGAAGAAACAACTCGTTTCTGCGGAACATTCATTAATAACAGCGCATTACTATTTATTAAATACGATCTATCTAATGTTATCCTCGTCAGGTCCCAACAGGTAAGATTATAAATTACAACAGCTGGGTATAAAGAATTTAGGTAATAAGAAAATACTCTCACGAGATTGATTTATATTTTACATAGAAGGTAACGAAGTTCTTTAACCTTTGTGGGTTGGCCAATATATTGGGAGGTGAATGCCATTGCGTACTGTAGGCGAGTAAAAAAAAGTTGAGAAATGTTGTTCGATGACCCAATTTAAAATCCTGGCCCACGAAAGGCCTTTTACTTTTCAATTTTTAATGGTCTCAAAAATAGAATGATTAATGGTAATTATTTAAAATAAAAAAAAAAACGTATTACATACAATCAAACCTTAATTTAATATAATTTAGTTATTTCAAGGTAGGTTCTAGATTTTCATGTTCTATTCACATTTTACTACGTGAGCAGTTTTCTTCCAATCTAGACCCCTCCCCCCCTTGGTAAGATAAATTTGGGCCACTTCGTATATATTCTTTTCAAGTAACGTGAGATTTTGCTAATTGCTAACCCCCCCCCCCCCCCGCCAGCCCTTTGAGCTAACGTAATTAGTATATGCCCGCTAATAATAAAATTAGTGGACCAACCTACTCTCGTTATACACACATAAAAATCTACAAATTCTGCCTTGGCACATAACCAGGTTGCCACAAAATAAATAAATAATTGGGTTTAATCGAAATCTCGATAAACGAATTCGTGAGATTTAAAAATATTCGTTAATTTTCAAATGGTCATCTGGATTTTGCGCACCACTAATATTAATAGGATTTTATTATATCACGCAAATTTAAAGCAAGTTTCAGAACATAGTTAAAGCTATTTTTATTCTAATTTATGGACTCGCTTAGGGGTCGTCCATTAATCACGTGATGTTTTTTTAGCAACTTTTTAACCCCCCCCCCCTGGTGATATGTGGTGAGGTTTTAGACGCACCCCCCCCCCCCCAGGATCACGTGTATTTTTTTTGTTCATAGTATTTTGAAATTTTCAGAATATTATCACGAAAAATAAATACACGTGATATCTCATTTTACCCCCCCCCCCCTCGTGATATTTCGTGATTTTTTCCGAACCCCCCCCCCCACCCCTTTCGAGCCTCACGTGATTAATGGACGACCCCTTATTCACAAAAAAAAATTGATTACACGCATTGAAAATCAAGCATACAATGTTGGAATCTAATTTAGTTTGTTTTTATTTGAATGTAGAACACATTGTGATGTAATTCCTAACCTGACGTGACATGACGTAGGAATATAAATTAGAGTACCTTAGCCAAGAGATTAAGCATTTGTTTGAACTCAATATAATGTGAAGTAACCGGCTTCAGCCGACGTGATAACCCGGGGCGTATTGAATTCAAGCGTTTAACTTCGTCACTGAAATCGCAAGTGAAGATGTTACATTTTGAAGACAAGAGTTTCTTATTAGCCGGTATTATTACCGTCACAATCGGTGACTACGCTGGGCACGTAGAATGATTAACACATGGCAGATGGTATTCCAATACCATCGGACGGCATCCTTGATTGAGGAAAAATAAAACAAAGGTCGGCCACAGATGAAAATCAAGGTGTTGCATTCACCTGTTTTCTCCTCCAAAACTGGACCCATTTTTTCACCATCTAAATTAGAAGAAAATATTCCATGTTTGTCCCTTTCCCTTTATTAAAAATACATTGTTAAATTTGTATACTGGACGTCTGTTGATTTCAAACTAGGTAATTTCGAGAATTTTTGGAGGGTCCTAACTCACATAAAAAGTAACTTATTAAAAAACCACCTCATAGAACCATGTGAGTAGTATGTAGGTTCAAATCTATTTAACACTAAAAGTACGTTCAAAACGCCGCCAGCGTTGTTGTTTAATAGAAAAATCGGTCTTAAAATAATTTTGAAAGTTATATCACATTTTAATTACAGAAATCGAATATTATAATGATGTTTTGACATCCTGAACAAAATTAATAAAGGATTTTTAATGAACTGGTCAACCATTAGCATCATTATCATCCATCAAAAGTGGTTAAAATTAACGTTTAATAACTTTGAAACTAAAAAATATTTCCGAAAATCCAGGAAAAATATTGCACAAAATTAGGAAAGTTTTAATATACCTTAGTAATAACATCTATAAAGATAATAAAATAAGGCATGTCTGCCAAGACCGCGTTGTTTAGCGGTTCATCTTCTGTGGGGAAAGACCTGACGGGTACCTGACCTGATTAGTAAAAAAATATAATTTAAAAATTAATATTTTTATTTATGAAATTCCGAATGCTTTTCTCAAAACTGTTTTCAATAGTTTAACGGTTTTAATAAATGACACGATGTTTTTCTTTTTTTTCTCTCTTTTAGTTTGTGGTATTTAGCTTTTTATAAATTTTACCGTAATAATTAATACTGTATTTTTTATATAATTTATTTTATTTAAGTATGTAATTTAGATTCCTTTATTTTTTTACGTCGCATGAAAAAGATAAAATCTTAATTTATTTGTCGGACTAACAAATTTATTAAAATGTTGCGAGTTCTGTGGGTGTAGTCGTTTATTGACTGAAGTGTTCGAAGTGAGAACAGACAGAGAACTAGTTTTGGGAAATGTGAGAGAATATGAATGACCGTTTAAATTTCAATGTCGACTTGGCAGGATCTCGATGATTTCTATGTAAAGGATGAATTTCAATAAAAAATAATGGGCGAAGTACCTCAACATATACAGAAGGAAATTCATAAAATATTTATAAATACAATACATATTATACTTGGGTATATATTGTGTATATTGTGAGTGGGTAGGTATTAATGTAGAGAGGGTGGGTAGGGGAACAAATCCATGATTGGGCTATAAGACAATATTTTTTGTTTGTTGATAATAGATTCATCATTTTTAAGGGATTTTTTTTTTATTTCCAAGGCTTTTAAGTTATCTAAACGTTTTCCTTTATGATTAATATGAAGAATATTTATCCCTGTATTTTTTCAAAACTATGGTTATTTTCAATGATATGGTTAGGGAACTCAGAAAAATTATTAAGTCACCTTAAATGTTCTTTGATTCCGATTTCAAAATTACGAGTTGTTTTTCCAATATAAAATGAGGGAAAATCATTACATTTGAGTTTATATATTGCTAAACAAAGTTAAATTGTTTCATTTATCTACAATACATATTTACTGCTTACAGAGCCCCGTAGCAACAGGAATATTAACAGCCGTGTGCTACATTTATTTCTAACACAGCTGAGTTAAAAATAAAATGGTTATCGTCATTCTAAAGTTATTTTCAGTTAGGTAGTTCTTTAGTTAGCAGAATTACATTACCGTCGTCCTATAAGTTTAGTTGTAATTTTCTTACACAGACTCAAGGACAGCAAATATTTGCAAGCACACGACAAACGACATGTTCGGCGAGGCGATGAGGAATACGCGAACATCGGACACGACACTACGCGTACGTACATAATATTATTACCTATAATTACGCTTGTTCCGTATGTCCCGCACGATTGCATTGCTAAAGGAAAGCCACATTGCGCATACGACATATAAAAATAGATAGGAGGTTCACATACTACTCACTATTGCCGTATATATTACACAATACATCCCGTTGAAGTTTAAGTGGGTACCATTTTGACGCAAGAAAATAAGTTGGATTGAAAACAACATTTGCTCACATTATAAACAATAACATGGGATTACTGTTTGTTGGTAAGCATTGTACACAATGCAATGCTGTTTCGAGTGGCACCGCTACATAGTTTTTCATAGTTTTATTGTTGAATATTCAAATGGGACAAACATTGCGAAAGGTCGGGGGAACCGTACACCGCCATACTTTCATAACAAGCAGAACAGTATGTAGGTAGAATTGATTACAATTTTTATTTTGTGATCTGAACCTATTACAATATTAGACTGGTCTTTGCACGATTGATAAATAAATTGCATTTATTTATACAAATATTTACAATTTACAAGTTCTTACATAATATTATGCTTACTGCCCATTTTTCGGTACATCTCCCACTCAATTCAGCACAAGAGTCCCTGCTGCTCCCGTCTGGAGTCAGTGAGACTACTGCATCCCCAATTGCGGTATATTGTGAGGCTGAAGGTAGTGAGGATGGGAAGAAGAGGAAGGAATTAATTTATTATGAAATGCACAAATGAATCAAACATAATTTATTTGCGCAAGCTGGGATTTGAATGCGCAAACTTCGGATTGCTAGTCGAGAGTTTAAGCAAAAGCCAGCTAAGCAAATGAAAACAAAAAATAAAAAATAAATGCTCTTTTAATTATATAAGGGAACGTACCCATACTACGTGACTTGTTCGGGGGGGGGGGGTCTTCAAAATACCACGCTTGGTACAAAGGAGCGGCGGCGGCCTTAAGTTTTTTGTCACCGGGGGGGGGGGGGGGGGGTTAACAATTGCAAAAAGTTGGTCACGTAGTAATGTTAATCTTGAAGATAATATCTAGACATTCCCCGCGCCGAAACGCAGTTAAAAAGTCCTTTTAAGGACTACGTTACGCGGGTAAACCGAGAAAATTGTTCTACATCTTACACCCGTGAAAACCTTAATCATAACATATATATATACTTCCCCACCTTCCTCTTCCCTATCTCCTTCCCCTCCCCAATACCTTCAGCCTCACAACATACCCCAATTGGGGATGCCATAGTCTCACTGGCTCCAGACGGGAGAAGTTGGGACTTTTGTACGGTATTCATATAAAAAAAACATCAATACAAACTAACTCAATAAATTTTCGTTATTTGTTTTTGGGGTGTTATGCCGTGTTGCGCTACCTCCTTCTTTAGCCAACATTTCGGACATCGTTGCAGTGTCCATCATCAGGGCAGATCCGGTAGATGTGATAACACGGCATCACACCCCAAAAACAAATAACGAAAATGCTTTTGGCCGTGAAAATCTTAAAACTTATCTAACTCAATAAATAATCAAAAATATAAATCGAAATAAAAAATATTATGTCCGAGATTCGAAGAAGTGGGATCTCATCATACTCGCGTTACATACAAACGCGTTACCGGAAGATTCTAACAACCACAACAAACATTTATCCAAAATTACAAAGATACCTATCGATAATCACAGGGTCCTTGAGTCAATAACACTTTATAACTAATGAAATTATTATAATTGACAAGAAAAAAATAACCATTTGAAATGTTAAGGTCAAAAAACTTGACATCCGCGTCATAACACGTGGGATATTGATTGTATAAGTTGACATAATATTTGATGGACAAATTATGTTAACCACCAGAGTAAACCTTCGGAGGTCAATAATATCGACCATCGAGAAAAACGTCTGGCAGGCTCAATGTTGATTTGAATAGTTATCTAAGTAATGTAAATACCCTTTTGATGGTGTATTGGCAGATAAATGTATGAGTAAATAATGGAAATTATTAATAAACTAACATCAGGAAATTGCTACGAAACGTCATGTGTTATATACCGCAAGCTTCAATACCCAGCCTCGCAGAGATTTTTCATTAAAAAATACTGAACAAACAATACGGTGGTGTCTTGTATTAACCTTTAACTGCTGACGTGGGGCCTCTGAGGCCCAGCAATAATAATAATGTCAAAATACTCCCCACTCCCACGCGAGACGCGTACGCTGCTTCCAGTTTCCAGCTTCGAATTTAGTGACGCCAGAGCCTTAATTTTTAAATTTTTTAAACTAAATTTTTTATACTAAAATCGTCAGTACTTACGTGACTTTTTTAAGTTGATTTTTACTAAGTATATAAAAATAAACATAAACTAAAGTTTTACGTATATAGTTTACTGGAGGCACTATTGAAATATTATAATAAAAGTAAGTTAATTGTTTTTATTTAGTTTAATAAATAATACACTCATTTCTGATCTCAAGTGATTTATGCCAAAAATTATTACATAATATCAAAATTTTCAAATATAAGTTACTTAACAATTAAAAATGGTATTTTATTTTATTTAAATTGTCCAACTAAATAATAATTTGGACCTCAAAATTTTCATGGTTCTTTAATATATTGGCCGCCCAG
Organism: Limnephilus marmoratus; assembly: GCA_917880885.1. Taxonomy (NCBI): domain Eukaryota; kingdom Metazoa; phylum Arthropoda; class Insecta; order Trichoptera; family Limnephilidae; genus Limnephilus; species Limnephilus marmoratus. The sequence continues at coordinate 20,641,928 of OU862924.1, read as the reverse complement.
GCCCCACGTCAGTGAATACGTAAAAAAACACGTCAGCAGTTAAAGGTTAATTTTTTAAATTGAATGCTGGAAATGACGTTGCGCGGTGAATATGGATAGTTGACCTTCACATCACGACAAAAAGCGCGACTTTCACGATCACAAAGCTCACCGTTGAACGAATTTTCCTGTTAAGATTTTCGGCTTCATTGTTAATTAATTTTCGGCTTCATTGTTTGGTAACTTAGCAGGGGTGCTCGGGTTCATGGGTTGAGGTTTGTCCGAGTCTTGGCAGTAGATGCGTCTGCCCATATGCTGCGTGGCGGGCCGGATCAAGAGAGACTGGTTGAGACCTTTTGACCTTTCCACCCGGACTTGGATCGCCTTCACCGCAGTTGGGGGGGATAGATTCATGCGTCTTGTCACTACTGGACACACTAACCCCCAGATTCCTAACATCCTAACCACCCCTCATTTTTCCTTCCCAGAACTTCCTATCCTTCAGTTCTTTTAGGCTCTGCAACTGGGCCCGAAAAGAAGAGGATGGAGAGATACGAAATTACGAATGTTAGAGGAGAGTAGACATGGGCAAAATTGAATGACCGAATTAAATGAATAAATTCAATCTTGTGACACACTTGATCTGATTCTCAATTTCAAAAGGAATTGATTCTTCATTCCTTACCTTTGGCCTTGTATCGTACGATTTTTAACGGCAACATAAATGTTTAATTTCCATTTATTTTACTGTTAAATTATTTCAATGAATAATGTGTTCCGTAAACGATTTAAATATTATAATGTTTCATAGGTATTTTTAAAATATATTAAATACCGTATTTAAATATTATTCAATGGGCGGCGCGCCGCGAAGTTGTCGACGGTATTGTGAACGACTCGTATCCCGCTATCGCCGGCCGCCGTTCTAAAAACCCGTAGATTAAAACGCGGCCGCGATTCAGCCGAATTGTCCGAGCGTCCCTTTCACGCAAGGAATTAATCATTTGTCGTAGTCAATGTCCTGAGATTGTCCTAAGGTCCCCGCGCGTCCCGTCCCGTCCGCGTCCCAGGTACTCGTAGCTAGTCTGTCGCTATCGGAAATTGTCCGAAGCGCTTTATTCAGGAATTAAAACTAAAAGTCTTTTTCACTTGTGACGTTGTTGTCTCTAGTTAACCTCAGACTTAGAAATGACGTCAGATGTCATCGTCTTACATCGCCATCGATTCACGTCAATCTCGGCTCGAGTGTATCCGAAACGCAGCTCCTCGCGAGTCTCTGCGGGGTAAGACACAAGACACTAGTCAAAAGTGACTAATTCATTGCTCAGTGCCGGCCCTTAATCCGTCCGAGCGCAGCGGTTCACTAATTCCTCGGCGGGCCAAGCCTTCAATTTCATTACATAGTTAGCCGAAAACTTTCGACATTGAATCCGAACATCGCGGCATCGGCTAGAAAATTGAGAAGCAAAAATAGTGCACTTGTAATCGTTTTTTTGGCACGTATGAAAGATATTGGAATACAAGTACCTACCTACTTTTAGACGTGGATCTTGGGTAGATGTAATATGTAAATTTGCATATATTATAAGGCCGATCAGCTGTTGTCAGCAGTCATAAAAAACTGTTTAATTTAAAGATTTAATTGCTAGCTATAAATACATTTTACATGCGAAAAATACGAAAAATAACGATACTAAAAAAAGACAAACATATACATCTAAGTATAGGATTTAGCCTGCGAGATAATGAGATAGAATAATCGGTCCTCTCTTTGTGTGGTGCTTCGTAGCCTCCCCACTTATTGTGATTTGAAATGAAACGAAAAAGCGACACTAAAAAGAGACAAACATATTAATCTATAGGTTTTAGCCTGCGAGGTAGTGAGATAGAATAATCGGTCTCCTCTTTGTGCGGTGCTTGGTAGCCTATCAGTCTCCTCTTTGTGCGGTGCTGCGGTGTTTCGTAGTCTCCCCATTCATTTTTTTTTTTTTTTTTTTTTTTTTTTTTTTGGAATTAATTGAATTAAAGGAATGAATAGAAGGAATCAATTCAAAAGGCCGGGGGAATTAGACGGGATCTATTCACTCCTGGGAATCATTTTGCCCACGTCTAGAGGAGAGTGCTAACATTGATAGCGACAAAATCGATGCGAAAATTGCGAAAATGTTTAATAAAACACAACCCGTTTAAAATAGAGCAAAAATCTCGCAGGCATTATCTTAAACTGCATTTAAAGAAACACTGTGAATTTTTTCATACATATAACTTGTAAAATAACTGAAACAAACGTGTTATTAATAATTTTTGGAGCACACTTTGCGATTTTTTTCTATCGAGGGAATTTTATATAATTTGCGTTTCGGCGCGGGCAAAGTCTAGATATTATCTTCAAGAATAACATATATATATTTTTAAGAGCTTTAAAATTTACCGTGTTTAAAGGAAATATGTAATAAAACGGTACAAATCCGGATTGCGGGCCCTTAAGATAACATATGTGGCGCCTCCGTGTGGAGATAATGTAACCAAAGCCTCCGGCGCTGCCCGGGCTCTACGCGCAGTTTTTCGAAATCAGATATGGGTAGAAATTTGCCTCTTATTTTGAAGAATCAAGAAGATCACAATTTTGCTTATGGGGATGAGAAAGGGGCTGGGGTAGTCCATCCTTCTGTTTTGTAGGTGCATAATTTTATAAATCTCGGAATAAAACCGTAGATTTGTTTAAAAATAAAACAAAGCCACAAACCGGGACTTATTAATAAAATGTCAAAAATGTTTTTTTAAATATCTAGGTAGGTAGACGAAGATATTACGAAGTAGCCGACAGATCCGAAAACGCGAAACGAAACAAGTTTACGTGTAAGATATTTAATAATACCATGACATTCAAAAAGGATTAAATTAAAGGAATTTATAATATTTTTCAAATAGCCTTGAACCTGAATGAAACTGGTTTCCACGTCGCTAAACGGGTATGGACGCGATGCCATAATATATTATTATTACATTGAAAGAGTTCTCCATCTCGCAAATGGCAAAGCTTTCTAATAACTAATACGAAATTAATGTAAAAAATCTATTAAATTAAGAATATTTAAAAAGCGAAGAGTGGAAAATACCAAAAACTTGTTCTCGTATGTTAAACGATCAAGTAATTAATACAAAATAATAACGTTTAACCTGGCTAATCGTTTAAAAAATAAAGTCATTAACTTATTATTGTGCACATTGCACCTTTTCAACTAGAATTATATTATATAATGAATAACTGATTACTTTGTATAAAACCACTATTTTTAAAAACAATATCAACATGTTTCGACAACAATGTTGTCTTCATCAGGAAATGTTACTATAATTTATAGTAACATTTAATTCTATTATTTATAGTATCATTTCCTGATGAAGACAACATTGTTGTCGAAACATGTTGATATTGTTTTTAAAAATAGTGGTTTTATACAAAGTAATCAGTTATTCATTATATGAAAAATGATGCCACAAAGTAATTTTGAAAGTTTGAAGAAGAATTATATTATGTCACAAATAGTCAAGCACAATGTCTTGCAAATCTTGCGATTATTTCATGTTTAAAATTAATTAAAAAAAATTTAATGATACATTTAAAATATAACACAATTATCAAACGTTAATTTAAATACGAGAAAAACCGATTCTGTGCATCCTTGTGCCTCAGCCAATATTTCAAATTTTCGTACAGTGTGAGATAATAATCAGGCTGCCGCAAGAATGTCTGAATTCGTTACTCAACATTTGACCTCTCAGGCTAATTTGTTCGTTCGGAACAACTCATACAGGTCTCGTAGAAATAGTTGTCTCCTTTATTATCATGTTTAGAAATACGATCCGGCATTAGAAACAAAAAAGCACCACGCTTTATATTAAAATGGAAAAATTATTAAAATGTACATCTTTTTGAAATCAAAGTTTCCGATCGGAATTTGAAACTTTGGAAATTTTTTATTAAACATTTTTACATCTAACGACCAAAAAGTGAGTTGACGATAATGTTTATAAAACAATATGAGTGAGTGTTTTAATTTTTATTCGGTATCAGTAATTTTAGTTCGAAATAACGTAAGGTGAGAGAAGAAGCGAAATTCATTTTTTTTTTACATGAATACACCTATCTTTCAAAAAAGTTTCTATCGCAAAATTTATAAAGCTGGAAAGACTTCGGTGGCTGGGTCATGTGGACAGAATGACCGAGCATCAAGTACCAAAGTCTCTGCTGAACTCAAGACCAATAGGGCGAAGGAGCCTGGGAAGACCAAGACTAAGATGGAGCGATAACGTCCTCAAAGACATATCTATCTTGGAGCTTCTAAACTGGAGAGCTGGCACAAAACCGGGATGAGTGGAGGAAGACTCTTGAGGAGGCCAAGACCAACCAGGGTTTGTAGAGCCAATAGTGATGATGATGATGACATCTATCTTTCTTAAAGAGTTTTTAGTTTTCGGATGCGGTAACATTCCATTTATTTGGATACAACGCGGAAATATTTCGACCTTAAATGAACATTGAAAAAAGTCAACGAACCTGAAAATAAAAATATGAACTTGGTCGTTATTTCATAAGAATATTTATGCGACATTTTCCTCAAGCAAGAAATGCTCATAGGCCATTCAAAACCAATAAGGTCGTCTCTAAAAATAATCGATTTATGAATATGTAAAAATTCATATCGAATTTGAATAATCTCCGAGAAATTCAAACAAATAAATATGATAACTAGATAATTCAATAAGGATATTTAATTCAGTGATTCACATGACAAATAATTTAGGCGAAGCGAAGGTTAGCATCATGACATAATTGAATGGCACTTCATTCGAGTGTGATACACGGCATGCAGAGAATGTGAAGAGATTTACTTCACGATGCGAAATTTGCACGCGAACGTCCTTCGTCGGTACCAGAAGTGCACTTACACTTTGAAGTACGTGACTCTGTTTATCCGCAAAAATGCTAACGGTGATCGGGATGCTGTTTTTTAAAGTAATAATAAATATTGATACAAAGTATAAGATTTACATTATCGACGAAAGCAATGGCTTGACATTATGAAACAAGTTCTTTGTTTAATGTTTATTGTCCTAGTTTATATGGTTATCGTCCTGAAGAAGGTTGAGTACAACCGAAACCGGTCAACGAATATAAATTAAAATAAAGTGGTTTTAAACAAAGAACTTGTTTCATTTTGTATAAGATTTACCTTTAATTGATGCCTAAGTAGGAAAATCGCCGAAGAGCTTATTATCAGATTATCTGACACAAACATAAAAGTCTCGAGAATATCATGTATGTATTTTTGGTGCCCGGAAAACTCAGAATTAACCCAACTCTACACCTCCTTTGAAAAGTCGTTAAAAGTGATAAAAAATGGTTTAATAGGTTACGATTGTAAGTTGTCATGGAGCCGTATTTTTTGAGTCGCGACTTATTGCTGAAAAGTTTTAGGTATACCCACACAATATATGATAATTAATATACAGCAGAATTGCCTTCCATGAATATTTGAATTGAAACCGATGTCGCCAATGACTTGGTAGCTTTTGGTTCTAACCCATTTTGCACGCGATCTGCCTCTCTTAAACTTGCCTGACATCATTAATAACGCCACCCATTTAAATTATCATGACGATGTCACACAAATCTTAATTTGAAATGTAAGCAAAAAATGGTCAGAATTTGGATCACGAAACACGCCCACGTGGCATTCTTGTGTTATTCTTTATATATGTTTACACCATTGTCATTAAAACGCATTTTTGAATCAATATTATATCACATTCTACAACTAAAGTTGCACTCCATCTGCGATATTTAAACAATTTTCTTGAGTCAATGTGACATCAACGTAAATAACACGAATATAATGTCGTCCCGACAACACTGCAAAAGAGGTACCATTAAGTTACGCAAAAGCTTTTAATGGTGCTAATAAGAGCACTTTCGCAAGGAACGTCCGCGTACAGACTCTTGCGATTGTGATTCAAATTACCGAAGTGCTGAGAATTGAGATTCACTGTCCGGGGTCCGGGTCTCTACGAGGGGCGGATCGGTCGTGGAGGGGAGAACGGGGCTGCGACTCCTTGCAAGGCTAATGCGCTGCCAAAACTACTCAAAACGTCGTCCGCGCCGGTTGCGGATGCGTGCTCAATCGAAGCCTCTTTCCACAAACAGTAGTACGGTATTAAAAAAAACCTTTTTAATTATGTTCACGACAGAAAATTATTTGTTAAAAATATCGAAATATCTATACAAAATTATCATTTTTTAAAATTAGTCAAATTATCACAAAGTTTTTAAAAATGATGTAACTATAATACATACATTTTATTCAAAGTGTTTGTATTGATTTAAAACCGATGTTATCTAAACACTGTTGTTATTGGGGAAATTAAATGTTTTTTTTATTCTTTTCCGAGTGATTTGAATAATTTATTAAGTTTATTTTCAGGTTGTGTTCCGATTTATATTATTCATTTGTTGTGCTGTGACAAATGAGTATTCGTGAAAAGTTTTAACTGTACGAGTGATAAAAATATTTAAGGGTGAGTAAATTAAGGGCCCGCAACCCGGATTTATACCGATTTATTACATATTTCCCTTAAACACGGTAAGTTTTAAAGCTTTTAAAAAAATATATGTTATTCTTGAAGATAATATCTAGACTTTGCCCGCGCCGAAACGCAAATTATATAAAATTCCCTCGATAGAAAAAAATCGAAAAGTATGCTCCAAAAATTATTATTAACAAGTTTGTTTCAGTTATTTTACAAGTTATATGTATGAAAAAATTCACAGTGTTTATTTAAATGCTGTTTAAGATAATGCCCGCGAGATTTTTGCTCTATTTTAAACGAGTCGTGTTTTATTAAACATTTTCGCAATTTTCGCTTCGATTTTGTCGCAGTAAATGTTAGCGCTCTCCTCTAATATTCGTAATTTCGTATCTCTCCATATTCTTCTTTTCGGGCCCGGTTGCAGAGCCTTAAACGATTGTTTTATTTCAGCTACATAAAAAAATAGTTATTAATAAACGTTGGATTACATAACGTACAAAGAAATCTGTGAGCAGATTAGCAAATCCCCGAACAAGAACAGAAGTAATTCACGTTTCGAAACTCAACGCAGTTTCTGGCCAAGTTAAATCTGACTCCCATTGATTTGCACACAGTTACTTAAATATTGAAACTTACGACATAGTATTGAAATCTAATTTGAAAATCAAACACAATTAAAAAATACTCGTATATATATATAAAACGCATGATTTAATCTATTTACAGACTAGATAGTTTATTGATTTTACTATTCATCATATTTTATGTTGATTTTTCAATTAGGTCACATAATTGTATGCGTTATTATTGTGATACTTCAAGAAATTATTTATACTAACTAACTAACCATCACGCCGTTTCCCCGCAGGGGTAGGCAGAGAGGACGGACCGCCAAACAACTCGGTCTTGGCACACACTCTTTGCCTCACTCACATTCATACATCGTCTCATACATTCTCTTCTATTGTTCTGACTTTGACATGGCCCGACTCAAGTATTTGATTCACTTGATCGTGCCACGTCTTCCTCGGGCGTCCCCGACTTCTTCTACCATTCACATTCGCGTCGTATATTCTTCTTACACTACTTTCTTCGTTCATTCGCTCTACATGCCCAAACCATCTGAGGGTCCCTTTCTTAATCTTACTCATTATGCTTACATCAGCCTTACATTCTTTGCGGATATCCACATTTCTCACACGATCATACATTGTTTTACCACACATACGTCTCAGGGATCTCATTTCAACAGCATTCAGCTTACTTTCATCCTTCCATTTATGCGAAAATTTATTTATTTATGCGAAAAATCGTCAGACAATACAGACAATATGATTTTGATTGAAAGGAATTATGATCATTTTAAATATCTAAAATAATTTCTATTCACATCATAGTGAAATAAAATGCAAATTTCAGATTAAAAAGAGGCAATTCAGCGTGTATGCCAATCCCAGTCGTTCTAGTATCTTGTCTTATTCATTTTCAAACAGGACGCGTGAGAATGGAGAGGACGAACGTCGACGACACCCGTAGATGCTAGCTTTCAGTATGGACCAGTTTAATTAATTTTGCGTGTTTATATAAATGAAATTCATAAAATTATGATCACCAATTTCCTTGGAAATATGTGTAAAATTAGACAATCCGTACAGCACTGGCGAATTGCAAGTTTGTTCGATCAATATTTCAATGGGAGATGTTTCGAAGTAACTGAGTTATTGAACCTTTCGGCGCCGCGCCGGTGCGTAGTTGGGATACAACAGGGTATCTAGGTAGGTCGATAAGGATCGTATTGATAACTTTCGGTAATTTCTCGTCGTTCTAGCGTGACTGCAGATCGCCAACATAATAATAGAAGAAATTAGAGTTCACAAATACCAAATACCAATTCTTAATACATTCGATGTAAATTGTTATTTGTACGTTAACGATCTGCGATTTATCTTCCAATCTAGACCCCTCCCCCTATTGGTAAGATAAATTTGGGCCACTTCGTAAATTCTTTTTAAGTAACGTGAGATTTTGCTGGACCCCCCCCCCCCCTTTTGAGCTCACGTAATTAATGTATGCCTCCTTACGGAAAGTTATCGATACAATCCTTATCGATCGGACGCGCCTCAAAATATGCCCACGGTCGATATCTTGAATGGGAATGTGTCGTTTTTACGCCTCGTTCTTATGTTTAACAGCTCGGTTATAGAATTACTTGTGTTATCATTTCTTTTAACCCGAATTTATTTTAATTTTATTATTACTACGCATCATATCGCACTATTATGAAAATGGTTTTAAATAACACAAAGTTAACACAATTAACTCTGTTTTTATATTATATTGAAGCTCATACATTTATACTCAGATCGCTTGTAAAAACATGTTCGGTTACAATAAAATATATTTATTATCAAAGTAACTACAATAAAGCTTGTTTACAAGTGGTATGACGTCACAATAATAATACAAGCAGATCAGACTCATGGAATTTAATCATGCTGACGAAATTGTGTAACAGTTCTCGTTCTAGCTGTTGAGCACCGCGATGAAATGCGTTATCAAATTTTCAGGCAATATAATAAAAAACAATTTCCTCGTGTGCAATGACGTCACACGAGGAAACTAGGTAATGCACCTGACTGGCGGACAGGCGATACGATTCGACCTGGTTTTATAAATTCCTACAACAATCTTATGACACAATTCATACATAGTATTTTAATGTGTTCATGAAAAAGACATTTGTTTCGACTAAGTAGGTCAATTTAGATGCTATAATAAAAATAAACAATTAAAGGACTTTATCGTAATATTTTATGGCCCTTAAATCGCCCAATTCAATTATGTATACATTGTATACGATAATAAAAGGCATACAAAATTCTGTATACTAAATAAATAATAACAATGATACAGATGTTCATTTATAAAAAAGGTATTTCATTCTTATAATAGGTGTGCTTTTGTATATATATTTTAATTTTGAAAATTTCCTTACGTTACACGTCAGTTATTATTGTGGATTGTCTATAGTATGTAGTATGATGGAGCCTTGAGAAAAATATTTGTAAAGCGTCCTTGAGGTGAATTTTCACAAAAGCGGCAAAAAACTATCCTTAATTTTTCTATGTAGTAGTTAAGAAGTTTTTAACTATTTTATTTATATTTAGTTTTCAATAGGTATGTTTGCTTTTTGAAATAAGTTATTATTAACAAGTCTTATTTTTTCTGGAAATTTATTAAAGAATTTTATTCCTAGGTATTTGTAGTTCAGTTGAGCAAATTTTTTTTACATAACGGCTTCGGCAGCATGTATTTTTGCCTGAGATTTTGCTGTAATTAAAATATTTTCTTTGCATGTATTTATGCGTAAAGTTGTGGGGGTTTAATAGATAGACAGTCTTAGTGATAAACATTTTTTTAAATTTTACAACTAATAACATCCGTTTACCATTCAACCACGGTGTGTAAAATTTAAAGTAGGGGAAAGAGTATTTAATTTTCTTACTGTAAATTCCTTAAATAAAAGTTCTGAAGTATATAAAAATGAATTCTTCATTAGTTTTTGCGCTAAGTAAGGCGATTGAGTACGAGTATTAGTGCCACCGCACCCTTTTATGCCGTGAAGAATTGTGGATTTACAGAAAGCGAAGTACCTACTTTGGTCATTCGAAGTATTCCTTCATTCAGAATATATACGACAAATTATAAACAGTTTATGGTAAATCATATGTATTATTATATTTAACAAACATCCAACTGAAGTGGTAAATAAAGTTTATTACGTCATAAAATAAAACGTATTCATACATTTCTGCATTGCGCCGGAATCGCACCTTTCAAAGACATTTTTTATTTTGTGTTCTAAGTTTCAATTTTGTACTTACTTATTGTATAAATAAAATTCTTCCATCGACAAACTACTTAGTAACCTACTTACTTACTTAACCTAATTATGAAGTACCGTAGCACAAAGAAATGAGAAAACTCTTTTGGATCCCTATTGCCGGTCTCTCGCCGGGGCGATACTAATAGTGCCTTTCACTAAGGAGTCTCGGTCGGACTGCAATGTTTCCTGGACCGTTTACTTTCTTACGCCAATGATATCGGTACAATTATGTCATAATTTTCCTTACGGCTGTCTATCGAGTATCAAGTATCGGCCGCCCAGTTGTGAAAAACTTACACAGCGTAAAACTAACTAGTATAATCGTGCCTTACCAATAATTAAATATTATCCACAATAGCGTGTGTCGCTCTCCATAGAGAGAAAACAAATGGCCTTAGATTTAAACGCCCGGGGTCTCAAAAGTTTCGTATGATCTGTAGCTATTCTAAAACGTAAAAAAAATGAAATTATTGTTCACTATTAGCCCGCTAAAATGGCCGGAAGTTTCGAAAAAAAATAGATTTCGTGATTTGGAAAAAAAATAAAACAAAGGGTTCATATTTTATATTTTGTACCAAACTTATTTTTCATTACATAACTGCAGTACAAAAGATCCAAAACATTTTTTTTTTTTAAATATGTGATGTGTTGGTTAAAAAATAAAAGGGGAAAAAAGAACTTTTTTTTCATTTTTGTCAGTTATACGCATTTTTTAATAATAAACAAACGTTAAAAGGTTAGATTACTGAAAAAAAAATTATTCAAAATTTAAAAAAAAAGGTTTTAGGTTTGTTTTCTGATTTTCAATGCATTTTAGCGGGCTTATAACCATTTTAAAAAAAATAAATTTAAATGCAGTTCTCATTTTCTTTGCAAGACGCAACTTTTGAGACCCCGGGCGTTTCGAAATTCAAAAGTTGAAATAATTGACACACGCTAATCCACAACCCATAAAATATTTAAAGTACCAGGAAAGCCACAATAACATTTCTGACAAAATAAATTGCACTAATAATCATTAAAATAGTTATAAATCTGAAAGAATTTTGCATCATAAAAAAATATTAAAAAAATGATTTTAGCCATTTATGGAAGAAAAATGTTAAGTAGGTATTTTGCACAATTTGGTTGTGCGAAAGCCATTGGCGGTAAAACAATAATATCGTGCGTCATTCGATGGAATCACAATCAGCCAATTACAATTCGGTAGCTTTAACCCGGCGGTACTCGCTAGGTATTTACGAACATGAACACTCGCTACCGGGTAGTAAATACCACAGAGTTTAATTGCCATTATTTTCAAAAATACGCTTGAGTTTCAATGTTTGACAATGTATTTGTGTTATTGGTACTATTGTTCATAAATAAAACTAAAAATGCAAGTTTTAATGTTTATTTATTGGTATTCGAGTTTATCCTAAAAAATTAACAAAAAATAATTTTTTTCTTGGCAATCTTACGAAAATCAACAATAATATTTTTTTGTTCTTACAAATTTGGCAAAATTGAGATCGGTATCGAAAATAAACTAGATACACTCCTAAAATACTAAAAAATAATTATACCTTTATACTGAGTGAACATTGAGATAATCAACACTAAACAAACTGTTTCAAATATTTTGCTAAAAACGAAACTACTTCACTCTATCATAGCAATCCTCACATATTGGGGTTGTATGCTCGCGGCATATCTTTTTGGAGCACAATTCGCCAACCAACTTCTGAATCTGAAGGTAGACGGTCAGAAACATTTTCTGAATTTGAGGGCGCGCCTGAACTATTCAGCTTCCTGTTCAGTTTTACTTGCGTGTTCACTATTCTCATCAAAATCTTCTATTTCTGACACATTTTCTTCTCCGCTGTTTTCTTCTTGAAGCAGTTCTTCAATTGTACTATCACTTTGAGGAATACTCATTTTATTATAGCTCGAAAACAAAAAACATAGTCATAAAAATATCGAAAAATAATGGAACAAGGATCGTCGCTACCGGGTATTTTACCCATACTCACTTTACACGTCTGTCATTAACAAGCGCCGTGCGCGAAATTACCGCCCCGAGGGGTGAGGGTGTGTGAACTATCGGTTTGAAGGTACTTAGAATCTTGGGTTGCCAGAACGCGTAGAAAAAAAATACAACCAATTTTTTGTACTCTGTGGTATTTTTTACCCGGTAGCGAGTATCGCCGGGTGCAAACACAATGTCACAGAAACCTTTTCATAATGACCACCATGGTTCCATGGTAATGACAATGCACTAGCGAAAGCGATCAACCAGTGCTGAGCACTCGATAATAACTCTATAGTTACAAGTTACAAGCGTCACTCAAAGACCAAAAGCTGGTGAAAGGAGTGCCTAAAACAAGACTTGGAATCTTTATCATTTATCAGATAAACCACTCATGTATCCACCGCCGGATGAAGACCTTCTACGGTTTTCATGGGGGATTTGGGTACACGCACCTTGCCGTTCAAACTGCTTGATCTGTGCTTGACAATCGCGAAAACAAACAACATCATTATCTGTGCTTATTAAAAACAAAGTTTATTAAGATTCAAATACGATTCGTTAAAGTTTTGTGTATAATAAATGTTTGTACGAATGGTTAAGTTACCAATAAATTATTTGTTATTATTTTTTGTTTGATACAACGGTGACAACTACTTGTTACTTGTCAGTCATCTTGATTTATGAAGATTATGAAGTCATTTTTAAGGTTCATTAAACTTATAACAATATTTAGATCACCCAGTTTGATATGCCTGAATTATAATATTCTTATTACAAACTCCATAAATATGACGTCACTTGATCGGAGATCATTTTGACTACTTTCGATCATTGTGTCAGAGAGCCATCAAGACAAAATTTAAACACAAAAAAAGACAATGGTGCAAAGTCAAGAATAATACATTTTTTATTAATTCTAAAACAGCTTAGACTTTTACAAATAGTACACAAGGTAACGCAACGTTATAATCTCAGCCTAAAAAAAGAAGAACAACAACTGAGGCTTTAAGAATGTTAGCAGTAGGTACTTATTTAGCTGTTTTTTTCTTATCTTCGTATTAATAAGTAATCGTTGCGAAACCTTAAATCCAAAACCGTATAAAAAGGATTACCTACATTCGGCTCAACGCGAAACTTTCACGAGATGTGTGACAAATCAATTTTCATTAGTACCACATTTAAACGGTTTACTCGCATTTCGTCATGTACTTCAAACAAACCTAAGCCGTACTCGTGGATATTATTTAACCAAACAAACTTGTACAGTATAAATAATAATGAGTTCATTGAGTTCACATTAAAGGTTCATGATCCTACATGTTACGTACTCAAAGGACATTCTCACGGTGATATATAGGTGTGTGATTGAGATGATCTAATCGCGAGATCTTTTCAAATAATAATTTACGTACGATGTACACCTTTAATAAATACCATAATAATAACAATCTATAAGATTCGTGTCAAGGTATTCGCACATTCCAAATATAGCTACAACACAGTGGTTTTGAATAATGTACTACTCACATTTTTCAATAACTCATAAGCTGCCGATATACATCCTAGGTTAAAAACGATCCTTTGAATGTGATATTAATAAAATAGTGAAAGATGGCACCTCTGAGGTGCCAATATCTTTTTCTGATTTTTCTGCGTTTAGATTTTCGATTGAGTTTCGCTAATATTGTCTTCATTTAATTAAATACTAGCTGACCCGACAGACGTTGTCCTGTCTAATACACTCCCATTCAAAGAAATAAATTGTTTCTCCATACATGTCCTTTCCCGTGCGTCCCCGTTCCCCTCCCGTATCCCTTACCCTCCCGCGTTTCCCTTCCACTTTCCCCGCCCAACCTCTCCCCTCTCCCGGTCTCCCGTCCCGCAAACCCCCTTCCGCGTTCCATATATTCAGTCCCAGTACATTCAGTTTTCAAACAGCTCGCGTGCCACCTATTACAATTTTTAAATTCAAATTTTCATTTTTCGTATATATTACAAATACTCATTTTTGTATTTTATAGGAACAATCAATCAAATCTGGTACCTAACATAGGTAACTATTTAAAATGACTATAATTTAAAAAATCCATAAAACAATTAATTTGTTACAAAAAAAAACAGCTGCCTGCTAAATTCAATTTCATCAAACGCGCGAACTGTCAAACGTGCGAAGTTGAAATATTCGTTAAGTTTTCTGGAATTAGCCAATTTTCTTAATTTTTGTTTCCGTAAGAACCTTCTACAAAGTATAAGAAAACTTTAAAAAAAGTGAATGAAATAGGTAAAGTCGTTTTGAAGTTATGGCGTGACCAAGGGAAACAGGGACTCATTTTTATATACTCGTTACATAGATTATAATTTGAAGTTTTACTCATAAAATTAAAAATAAAGATTATTATTCTACCGTAAAAGCAATTAGAGAATTTAGATATTTTTCACAACCATCGAAGTAATAAAACCTGAATGGTAATGGGCATCCTTATAATTATTGAATTGGTATGGATGGCTTGGACAAGGACAACTAAAATATTGATATTAACAAGGTTACCACAGAATCAGCTTTTTAAAATAATGTCGAAAAATTACACATCTTTTTGAAATTTTAAACAATTTTTGTAGTACCAATTACATTCATATTTTATTTTAGCTATTTCCAATTATTTTTCTTTATTTTCTTGTGATGTGTGATTAAAAATCAGGGGAAATAAATTCACAGGCAAACCTAAGCCGAACTCGCGGATATTAACCAAACAATTTGTATATTATAAATAATCATGAAACAGGGATTTAAAAAATAAGTAACCAGATGAAAAATCAACATCAACATCGACATTTTGAAATTTTGCGAAAAATCTAATTATCGTGGGTTTTTTAACGAAACAAATTAACAAACTTAAAAAAACTCATCGCTAGAAACGGAAAAAACCCAGATATTAGGTCCGAAGATTGGGTAATAAAAGTAAAATAATAATTTTTTTTTTGAGGCCCTGAGGAAAATAATTTCCCTCAGGGCCTATGTCATCTTTGGGGATGCTGTGTGGAGAGTTTTTTAAGGAAAGGAAGGAGATGAGAGTTCTGGGAAGGAAAAGGGTTTAAGGGGTGGGTAGGAATCTGGGGTTCAGTGTGTCCTAGTCATACGCCTCCAAGACCTAGGACCTAGACAAACCTCACCCCATGAACCCGGGCACCCCTGCTAAATCACCAAACGTAGCGAACCACTTGGGGTGACCTGTGGCAGAGGTGTTGGTTATCCAATTAAGGTTCCCGGGGCGGCGGTACCCATTCCCGCCTCCCAAATTGTGAAATATTAAGTTGAAGCTAAAATTAAATAAAATAAATGCAAGGATTTATTGAAATCGCTTAAACGAACTTGTGACCGCTAAAATAACATTAATAAGTCAAATATTTTAAGTATAAATGATCACCGTGTTTATTATTATATATTTATTGCAAATCAATTCCATATTTCGATACCCACCAAAAATTCATTCGTTAGAACAGGCCATATTTATTATGTCTAGATAATAATATTATATATACGTAATTAATAGCGACCAGGCAACTATAACGACAACTTAAATTCACTTGTGATCCTTAAGCTTAATAATTTAAGTAAGTGCTATGTTTTGCATACCTATTATATAAAATTTAATGTCGAAAGAAATAAATATAATTTAATTCAATAATCTATATTAATATCGGATAGTTTCAAAGTCGATTTACAGTTTTTCCTAGATGTTTCTTTGTTTTTCCACGGGTTTCATGGATGTGTGCGAAACTGGTTAGCTTCAATCTTAAGTAAAGTTGTGTGCTTAAACAAGGTTACAGCCATGTTACCGCTAAAAGAAATGTACAGATGATAAAACAAATACAAATGAACTTTTAGGGGTCATGGTTCTAAGTAGGTGTAAGATCTTCAGCATTGTTATAAAAATAATATATTACGTGACAAGAATTTCAAGGCACACTTTCAGGTTTTATCATTGCCGGCGGCGAAATCAGGAACTAAAAATGTCAACCTTCATTTTTATAAACCGGCTGCAACCGAAATCAACATCGAAGAATACCAAAATATAAATAATAAAAATTATCTACCGGAAAATTTCGAACGGTACGCTCTAATGGATGAGACGAATTCAAACAATGTGATACCCCAAGAAACCATCTGCAACATCCCGTGGATGAAACAATACAATTTGCCACAAAGGCGGGCGAAGTGAAATAGTGTACTTAACTACTGGGAAAAAAACTATAAAAATTCAAAAACCTACAATAATTAAAAAGCAGCCGAAAATTGATAACGACAAAGATGATCCGTCAAAGGATCCGTGGACGCTAAAAACCTCCTAAAAAATTCCACATTTTATTGATTCAAACAATGTGATACCCCAAGAAACCATCTCCAACATCCCGTGGATAAAACAATACAATTTGCCACAAAGGCACGCGAAGTGAAATAGTGTACTTAACTACTGGGAAAAAAACTATAAAAACTCTAAAATTTATAATAATTAAAAAGCAACCGAAAATTGATAACGACAAAGGTGATCCGTGGAGGCTAAAAACCTCCTAAAAATTCCACATTTTATTAATTCAAACAATGTGATACCCCAAGAAACCATCTCCAACATCCCGTGGATGAAACAATACAATTTGCCACAAAGGCAGGCGAAGTGAAATAGTGTACTTAACTACTGGGAAAAAACTATAAAAATTCTAAATCCTATAATAATTAAAAAGCAACCGAAAATTGATAACCACAAAGGTGATCCGTCAAAGGTGATCCGTGGAGGCTAAAAACCTCCGCTTCAGCAATAAGGTCAAAGCCACGGCGCCGAACAGCGTGGGGCAGGTTATATCACAGCGGAGGCAGGTTTTACAGGTTAAAAGTACTTTCGCTTACATCAGCGCGCGCGCCGGTCTGACACAGATAGCCGGCCTGACTATCAACAACTAGCCAAATAACTACCGGTGGTGAAGGCACAGCTCCGTTCAAACCTCTCTCTCGTTCTCGTAAGTGAAGCGTTTAAGAGAAAGAGAGGTTACAACGGAGCTCTTAGAAGTTAGTAGGTAACACATGTTATCATCACTTCGCAAATCCGATCACGATATTCCGCGTCGATCACCCCGCATGGGCCTTTATCTCGATGAAATTTATAAGTCGTCAAAAGTGACAAATAATTGTGACAAAGTTAAGAAACACGAGAATTATAAATGATTTAGTAATATATGGGCTTCGCCCGAGTTTCAACGCAATTTTTTCTAATTGAAAAATGAAAGAAAATCCAACAAGACATGTTCTACTCCTTTTACATTTAAATCGACGGTTCGAAGCTACTTAGCTCATTATGGATATTTCTTAAGGAGTTAATGGTTTTATTGATCTAGAAATTCCGGACAGAAAAAAATTTGAGCCAAATTCAAATACCAGAACACACCGATAAGACTTTAATCTTCTTCTTACAGATTTCGGCTTTATGATTAAGAATTTGTTAAAATAACACTAAGTCACCAGATTTGATTATTTCCCCAATCCAATACGCGGGATGTCATATTTTGCTTCCGTAGCTAATAATCGATCCGTTGTAAAATTAGACGGCAAAAAAGAATTAATCTTTTTTCAGGGTAGGTAATAATAAAAATTGAGACGATTTTATTTTACCATTCATACGAAACCCTTATTACTCAGCAAAATAATAATAATTATTAATATTATTGTTATTAGCTTCACCTTGATTGACTTAGTGATGTCGTTTCCTGATAAAAATTTGAATTTACATTATTAATAGGTATTATTGCGTAGGTAAACATAAATTATATTATGTGGCATCGGTGCAGTATCAAGATTTGAAGGTTAGTTGGATAAAAACAAATAAATAAGAATTAAAATACGCGTAAATACAGGCTTAGAGGTGACTTTTAAAATGTTAAGGCGATTTGACGATAACACATTAACGAGCTAGTATTAATTAAGGTATAAAAATTCCTAAAAATCTGTCCCAATTAGTGAAATCGAATCAGGTAACTACTTCTAAAATCTTTAACTTTAGAATTGTGCTCTTACAAAGATTAAAATGCATTTTAATAAATCGAAACCAAGATTGGTGTAAAGGAATATTAACGATTATTAAAACGATTCGTTTTTTGCCTATCGCTAGCCCAAATAGATAATTCATCTAAGAGATAGTACCAATTTGATTTTCGGAACTTTAATTCTTCAACTGTGTAAATTTTCAGAGAAAATCCAACTTGAGAACTGTCAAAGAGAAGTCCTTATTGCCGGCTGGCATATAATATGTTAAAGTGTATAATTTTTAGGACAAAGAACAGCCTGCCACCATGTCGAGGAATAGGATACTGGGCATGATCCGAAGGTCCACCTTCTCATCGGCGATGCCCGTGGATCTCCGAGCCGAAGGAGGACAAGGATTCGTGGCAGGAGAGGGAACCGATCACGGAATCAGACCTTACCACGAAATACCGGGACCCACCCAAATACCCCTCTTAGGAAACTCATGGAGATTTGCGCCGATTATAGGTAAGTCAACAATTAGTACACTGCTGATCTAAACATAATATATGATGGGATCGACCACTCACAGTAATCCGGGGCAAGATATTCAACTCGTTACAAGTGAATGATATAATACGATTGATTTCAATTAGATTTAGGCTAGAAAGTGTTAAGAAGATACACACAAAATCTATGCGTTATGGTTTATAGGCAGAAGAGAAACAAAACTTGCATAAGTAGTGAGGTGTGAGGGTATATTGTTTCATAGAAATTTTCAAGTGAACTTAGTGTTAAAATAACTATCTCACCTTAAGATTTAGGAGTGATAGTCGTGGAATTGTTGCTTACATGCGATTCATAATAATGAAATTTATATATTTTGAGGGGTATAATTCCTATGCCATAAATAAAAATTCTTAACTTGATTACTAGCACAGTTTCTGACACTAATGCCTTTCACACAATGGTCAGTTTGAAACATAATTTCAACAGACCTTCCTGATGTGTCACCAAGAACATCGAAATGGTAAGTTTCTTTTACCATTATGACGTTTGATATTATTTTTGTGTATTGCTTAAGGATAAGTAAAATAAAACTTGTCTCATAGCATGACCAAGCATTAGTAAGACCGCATGCCACTGGCAGCTACCGATAAAGTGATGTCATTACTCCGTTACAGAATTTAGAGTTGCCCGATTATTGCTTGCATTCATTGAGTTGCATGTAACGCGGTTATGTTAAATAACACTTAACAGTTTTTAAACAAGGCGATTGATGCGTTGTGCGTAGATCGACAACTGGTTTCCATCGCTTTATCGTCTTGGAAAGGTTTTAGCGGTTAATGGAATACTTTTAAATGGGTTAAATGCAAGGTTTACTCTGTGTCCAACATGTGACTTAACAGTAAACATCACGCAACGAGGAAACATGAACTCAAACTGGTTATTGCATTTATATTATAGGGGCTAAGTGTGAATGGAAAATACATATATATAAACAGACAGATGTCCATAAAGGTACAAATAAATTGTACCAATCGGATCAAAAGAAAACGCAGTGTTGAAAAAAGAAATGGAGAGTGTGCGGGACAGGAATGTTTTTATTTAATTAATTTTAATACCAAAATAAATATTTCATAACAACAAAATATAAGGATAAGATAATGCGTAATGTTTTTCGAAGTACTCCTTACTAGGGGTTTTTGTGCTGAGGCGAATTAGGTTTTAATCATTATAAATAGGTACACTTTATAATTACAATTCCTCTTCTTTGATTTCTTTAAGCCAGATTTAGATTTGTTTTTTGAAATCATTTGTAGTATCCGTTTTTTTAATGTTGTTGAAGTGAATTATAGAGCTTAGTAGATAGATTTCTATCTCTTGTCTTATCTTTGTCCCGATAAGAAAAGAGTTCCTGGGTTCGATTTCCAGTTGCGACCGTTAATTTTTTTTTCTTGCTTGTTCGGTTTCATGTTTGTTTACATTTATTCATATTATCTTTTTGTTCAAAAGTATTTGCAGTTTCTTTGTCCAAAAACGGTTTTAAATCTGTGCAAACTATATAATACACTGTATTTACTCATAATGTCATTCCGGTTATCTCTCGGGTGAAAGTGTATCTTCTTAGTTTATTTAATGATTTTTCAAAATGTTTAATTAAAACATTCTTAGGATAGATATTTTGAATGTTTGGGACTACAAAAGAGTTAAAGATTTCTTTTTATGGCGTCCTTATGGGAATTTCTAGAATGGTCTCTATTCATAATACCCTTTCGAAATTTAAATAGTTGCTTCGTGTGGTTTGAGTTCGTATATCCCCATTCTAGAATACCATATTCAAACAGATCAAGTATTTACACATTTAAATTCTAAGCATGCTGGAGAAATAATGCATAATAACACGTAAATACAAAATAAACCATTAGTCAAATGGTTAGGAGCGGATCCAACGTGGTTTAAGTGATTCCGTTCCAAAACACACAAAAAAACTTGACTTTCTACTTGACGAGTAGGATTAACACATGTTTTGAACGACAGTTCATGTCTTAATCTCTGTAAGATCGATCAACTTTGTCAATTTCAGGACATTACAAAATAGACGAATTGGACGAGGTAATGCTGGACTTGCGAACCAAGTACGGGAAGGTAGTGAGGGTGGGGGGTCTGCTGGGGCACCCCGATCTAGTGTTTGTCTTCACGCCCGAGGGCATAGAGACAGCCTTCCGCAAGGAGGAGGCCCTGCCGCACAGGCCGTCCATGCCCTCGCTGAAGCACTACAAGGGCACACTGAGAAAGGACTTCTTCGGGGATAATGCTGGCGTGATCGGAGTGTAAGTAGACGTAAAATATTATACACTTACGTGTAATATTTATAGCCGATTTGGTTTTTTTTTTGTGAAGATTTGTGCGTAATTGCGAAACACCAGATTTTTTTTAACTAACGGGTTGTAGGAGCGAACAACTTTTAAGACAGATACCCTCTATTGGCAGCTCGTACACCGATATCAGACCCGGGCCTTTTATCATCAGCGACGCGAAAAGCCGAGGTAAAAAGCAAATCATACTTTTTCCGATTGCCGACGACTCAACTGCTCGCGAATCGCTCCAGTGTTTGCTTCCCACCTTCTGGTAAATAATCTCTTATATAAATATAGTTTGGTTAAATATTTTTTAACAGTAAGTGTGAAGCCTCGCTTATTTGATTTACCATTGCAATTAATTATTTACCATCGCATAAATATTCTCATAAAATGGTGACCCCGACGAGATTGAAAGCGTGAAAAAAAGCGTGTCAGTATGTGTGGTTATTATAATGGGTCTTCGGACACTTGGGCCGGTATTACAGTTTCTTTTTAAGCTCGCCATAAGAGATACATTATTTACGTTCGTCAAGTTACTCTCTTGATAGAAATCCTGACAACCCAATCCGTCTCAAACATTATTGAGTTTACTGAAAAATAGGTCTTTAGATCTGAAGTTTGGTTTAACTTTTCATTGAGTGCAAAAAGCAAAAATATACAAAGATGTCTATATTAGTAGCACAATTAACGAGAATTTTTCCACACCAAAACATAATGGTAAAAATATGTTTATTACACGTAATACGTGTAATAAACATATTATTTTGTTTAAGTAGAAATAGAAAGGAAAGTAACACAAATAGAGCATCACATGCCATAATTATGAAGTGTTTACCTCAATAGTAGGCGTATTTCGTCATACATAACAAATAACACGCACAAATTTCCCCACTAATCGCATGACATCCCACACATCATCTATATACTACATTCAGTTAGTGAGTAAAACCACTGAAAACGATTTAAAAAAAATAACACGCCCAAAAAACTTTATACAAGCAAAGTTCGGTTCAAATTCTAAAGCTGTGTTGAAAATAATATCGAAATCGAAGTCAAGTAATGTAAGCGGCAAGACACAAGTGGTGTGAAAGCTTTCAATTTTCATCTTTCATTGAGTCGATCGATTTAGCCGGATAAAATGCAGTTAGCCCACTCGGCGCGGCCGGAATAGACGAGTGCCCTTGCGGATACAAGTGCTGTTTGATTCAGTGGCGCGCTGGGGCTCTTCACCGGATGCTGCAATAGTGGATACCTTCAGGAGAGTCGGAAAACAGTTCGACAGTTTTCATTGATGGCAGCACTTTTGTTAACATCTGGTACATAGAGCGAGTGTTTATGGCAGACATTAGCGTAATGATATTACCATCTGATGATGGTGATGATAATCAACTTTACACAGCGCCGTTTAGCGATTCAATCACTTCAAGGGAGTTTACAAGGGGGGGGGGGTTCAGTATTGCGTAGTAAAAAAAATAGAATTCGTAGAACACATTCTTGGAAAATCCACCAATTTTGCATCATATCTTTTATCAGTGTGATATAAACAATAAGTTGTGTTTAATAGAGGTCCTAAAAAACTTTCTAATAAATTTTCCAACACTCCTTTCTTCCTTGCACTCCCCCCAGGATCGACCTCCCCAATATGAATGCTTTAGCTACGCTCTTGGTTCTATGTATGTCATCCAATTCAGGGGAATGATGTGAGGTACGTGGAACAGGCGACAAAGTATAGGATACACGTTTTTTAAAAATAAATTAAAATTAAACAATTTATTTAATAAGGTACATAATTCACTCTGTAAAAAGGGCTATTAATGTTAATATTAAGTTTTAATAGCTTTTTATATTGCGAAAGCTGTTTCGGTGTTAAAAGCGGTTATAAAATTCACCATTATTATGCGTTCAAAAAATAAATGCACAAAGATTGGTAAGCATGCAGACCGTTTCATACGTTTCTCTAGCTGATCCTAAGAGTGTTAACAACATTTAATCCGATATCATGATTTTCACATCGCACATGCAAATAATTAAAAAAAAAACAATTAATATTATTATTTTTGAGATCAGTGCTTACTAGCGACCTCCGTTTAATCTTAGCTCCGTGGCCTCTTGGTAATGCTTTTCTAACCATCAAAGGAAGGAGCATATTCACGAAAGCACTTACTTTTGTAGGTTTTATAGTGGTTATATATAGTGATATAGAAATTTCGACACTTCATCCTCCGCGTTTTGTGGGTCTGTTACAATTTTAGAAAAAATATCATTATATTATTGATTATGTTCAAAATCTAGCGATCGCTAAGTAATAATATGATTACAGCAATATGCGATCACTTAACTCCAAAACATTGAATACTTTTCAAACATATTAACTTGAGTAATGTTTCACGCGAAATTGAACCGCAATCAATATGGAAATAAGTCAATTTTAAAGATTTTATCTTATACGCGCGGATGGTAGATAAGACAATTTGAAAGGGGTTGAAGGGGATGCCGATAGATTATCTCCATTGATTGATGACCAGAAATATAAAAAAAAACCACCAACGAGTTCCGAGTGGAGAAAATTAAATTGCCAGGAACAGAAAACAGATAACAACGCCCTCTCTGCACTTGATAAAAAACTTGAAAACCAATTTTAGAAAATCTGTCAAAAAAATTTGGTAAAAAAAAAATGGATTATCAAGATTCATTGAAGATTTTTAAATCCAATCAATATTCAATTAAATATGAAAGATAAAATTCAAAGAAAATATGGATGAATTTTTAAAATTAAAATTTAACGCAAATTATTATTAAATGAAATTATCTTTAATTTTTACACATTTATTACAGGCATGGAAAACCATGGGACAGTTTCAGGGCAAAGGTACAGCAGTTGTTGTTGCAGCCTTCCACGGCTAGGAGCTTCGTGGGACCTCTCAATGAAATAGCTGACGACTTCCTTCAAAGGTAAAATCAAACTTAATTCACTGATCATTTCGTTCAGGAGTAATATTGAAATTTAATTTATTGTTGAGTTTTTAATCAGAGTTAATGCACATGATTGCGAAAACAGAGAGATTTACTTTCAAATGGTTAAAACCCGGAATAACTCAGTAATAGTATCCATAAAGATGAGTTTATTACTAACTCTTTTGTCTTTAAGGCGACATTTAATCAAACCGAAATATTGATCGAAAATTATTAATCAATTCCCGGGGCGGCGCGGCGGTACTCACACCGTCTCCCAAATTGCCAAATAAAATATTTTTTTGTGTACACATTTCAGAATAGACGATTCCTTGGATAAAAATAACGAGCTTCCTGACCAATTCCTCTACGAAATCTACAAATGGGCTTTAGAGTGTGAGTAGCGAATGTCAATAATAAATTAATATTAACTCTATAAAAAAAAAGCAATCAAATAGGATGACGGGGAACAGATCAAAGAGCGGCGACTTCACAGCGCCAGCGTCGCAAATAGATTTCTTCCGTTCCAGTATGGTTTCTTTCCATTCCCGGAATCGATTATTAACAGGGTATTTCGGGGCGCCAATTACAAACGCGTATCGACTTTAGCGAGAAAATAAAACGATAAAATACATTTAAGATTACGTTTTTCCAATTATTATCTCGAATTGAATTTACACTTTCCTCTATAACTGGCTCATTACGTGTTTGTAGATATACAATCCACACAACAGAGTAATGAAATATAACGTCAATTATCGTAATTATCCACCCATATATTTATCGGAGTATTTTCGAGCAATATATCCTTTCGTGATGTTTCAACTATCACACCACTAAAACAAAATAGACAAAAATAATAAGATTTTTAAATATTTCGAACCACGTGAACCAAGTCAAACTCAAATCTTTGCCGCTATAAAAATGTGGAATTCATCGAATAAATCGTAATACTAACTAGTAACTACAAACGCTGTTTTAAGATTTAATGAAATATAATATTTTTTTATTGTTATTCTATTAACTCCTTCTAAACGAATGGACCGATTATGATGCGTTTTTTTTTGTTTGAAAGCTGACGTGATCGAGATGGTTCTTAGCTACAATTCATGAAAATCCGCTCAGGCGTTTCAAGGTCATCAGCTCTTTTTAGTGTCGGGGGTTACTTATCCAATAAATTACGAGTAAATTTTAGTTATATTACCGACACACAGGCAGTGCCTTCAGTGGTTTTCCATTACTTATTACCTTTGTTTTATATTTAAACGTACTAATTTTTTTTTAAATATACGGTCCTATGTTGGAAAATAATTGGGAAAAAAATTACAACCATAAAATAACTTTATTTTAATTTTGTTTTTGTAATTCCAGCAATCGGTAGGGTGGCCCTCGACACCAGGCTGGGCTGTTTAAGTCCCGACCTCCCGGCAGACTCGGAGGCTCAGCGCATCATCAGTGCCATAAATACCTTCTTCTGGAACGTGTCCGAAGTAGAGCTGAGGTTTCCTGTCTGGAGGGTCTACAAGACCAAGGCATACAAGAAGTACATCGGGGCGCTGGACGAATTCAAAGAGTAAGTGCCGAAGGAACTCGATGAGATTCGTTCCGAGTACCAAATGGAAGTAGGATAATTCAGATGATCAATTATTTTATCACAGGCAGGGAATATTGATAAACCGAAGTGAAGTTGAGGCATGGAGGGTCTACAAGACGTCAAAGACTAACAGCCATTGTTCCCAACTTTTCGGTGGATCAATCCGAGTCTGCGATCAGCTAAGTGATTTGTTTGGTAACGCTCGATTCGCCTGTTGGTCGGAGAGTTGTATTGGAAAGAGCGTTTTTGTGCATTTGAGGAGTGTTGAGCCAAAATGTCGGCTCAACAATTGATCAGTAGGGTTGGGAAGAACGGCCTAAAAGTATAGTAAGTCTAAAGCTCGATTCGAAAGAACTCGGTGGGATTTGAAAGTAAGAGACATTGATTTGTGGACGTTCAAACATGAACATTGTATCTATTGAATCGATACGTTACAACATTCATGAAGTTTTCGTAATTATTTTTTTGGGATATTGTGCCGTGTTGTTCTTCCTCCATCTTTCTTCTTCCTCCTTCTTCAGTTAAAACTTACTGTGATGGTAGTAGGAGATTTTCAAATATTGTCGGGTTATTCGTCGGGTTATAAAAATTAAAATTACCCGGGAATATTTATCTTTTTTAAAAAGTTTATTTGACGGTGAATATTTCAAATCATATTCATGAGAGAACTGTTCGCTTTCGATACTTTCATCACACAGTGTGTTTTGAAAGTGAACAAATCAACCCGTAATTTTTTTTTTAACTATAACATTTATTTTTATTATGTAGTGAAAAAGTTCTTGGAAGAAAAACAGATTCTCGGAATCTTGGATAACAGATTATCCAAGATTCTGCGTCATACGTACATTCATTAAATCAATAAAAGTAAAGTGAAATTCAAATAGATGTAAGTATTTAAAAAGATAGACTTCTTTTGTTTGAACTTTATATACAGAGTGGAAGATACTATTAGTATCGCCCTGGTGTAAGACCACCATTCAGAATTGAAACGTTGCTTGAAAATGGCTTTAGCCGTGTTTAGTGACCAGATCTGAATAGCCAGGTACTTCCCAACCTTCCTCTTCCCCACCTCCTTCCCCTCCCCACTACCTTCAGCCTCACAACATACCCCAATTGGGGATGCCATAGTCTCACTGGCTCCAGACGGGAGCAGTTGAGATTCTTGTGCGGTATTCACTGTAAAAAAAAAAAAAAAAACTTTAGTTTTAAAGTTCATGTTCAGTCTATCTGCCGAATTTCAGCTAGATCGGATGTCGGGAAATGGGTTACTTTCCATATCCAAGATTTGCACTCATTCATTCGTTCACCAAAACAAAATCGAAATTCACATAGATAAATTTAAAAATGCCAATCATTACTCTCGTGAATACGTTGCGAGCTGAAAAAATTATTTATATTTACGATTGGTCCCTTTCAAGGTAGATTTGCCAATCAAATGGAAAATCCATAACCGTTATGGAGATATCTCATTAAAATATCCCGTCTGAGATGAAAAATGTAATGTTCCAATTGAGTTTTCTTCTTGAAATCGAAGGAGCTTCTTCTATGAATGGAAATGAGATTTATTCATAGAATGGAAAACTTGGAAAGAAAAGGGAACGATGAAAACAGAATGCATACTATTCGATATTTGAATTTTACATTTTCTGTCTTTAAACTGTGTAAAATGCATCAGATATAATGAACCATTTCTTGGTTATACAAGCTTGATATTTTACAATGTTTTCATGGTACAGCGCCAATGAGGTGAATTTAAACAAAAACGGTGCTATACAAATATTATTATTATAGTAACCGGACAAAACAGAACATACGTCCGGGTACTGTCGTCCCAGGAACCATTTATTAGACAACCATTGGTCAACCGAGACATCTATTGGACAACCCTATTATAGGTTCCCATAATTACCTCAAGTGGTTCGCTAAGTTTGGTGACTTAGCAAAGACCCTCCACACAGCATCCCCAAAGATAACACGGGCCCCGAAGGAAATTTTTTTCCTCAAGTGGAGCTATTGTAAAAAAAGTCACTTGACGATTTATTTTAACTAAGTACTTATAATGAAAATCAAATTACTTATTTATTGTTATTACCATACATGTAAATATCGGAGACCGGACAAATCAGAATGAAACCAACTCAGAAACACCTCAGAAAAGTCATGATTTTTTTTTATAAAAAGTGAGTTTAAATAAGTTACGTTAGGTTAGGGTTATGGGCTATTTTAAAAATATTTTTTCATTGTTTTTAATGACTTTTCAAAGAAGTGTTGAGTTTACTTTATTCTCAGTTGGCATGGAACCATAAATATCATACCTATGGATAGTTTGTAAATGGCTTCACCACAATTTGATAATGCTTCCGGAAGGTGAAACGGCTAATAATAATTTCGGAGAATTTGTATTTTTTTTTCATACATGAAATAATAATATTATTAAATATAAAATAATTTTAAATTAAATGAAATTTGATAATAAAAGATAATTTTAAATAGTTCTGTTTTGTCATGAAACCGTTTGAAGATTAACATTTGTATTAATTTGCAGGTTGTGCATGCGTCACATAACTGCAACCGTCAAACGTTTGGAAGAGGGAGGGGTTGAAGCTGAGAGGGCGGGCTCCCTTGTGGAGTGCATCCTGAAGCAGCACAGTGATCCCAAGATGGCGGCAGTCCTTGCACTAGACCTTTTCCTGGTCGGCGTAGACACGGTATGTCAATCTTACTACTTTCTTACACGCCGATCCAGCATTAGTATTGTTAAGTAGACCTTAAGCCAGGTTTAGTGCTATTTTTAATAAGTCAAGTTTTCACTATGCGCCGCTTATTATTTAAGCCTCGATTACATTGAGCGAATTTACAAGCTACTTGCCGGCGAATTCACTATCTGCTAGTAAACTCGCTCAGTGTAAACATATTTACAAGCTAACAAGCAGATTGTGAACAATCTACGAAAAAAGTTGAAAGGGGGCTACTTTACTCGTTACTCGCTAGCGTGTGGGCTTGTTAGCTAGTAAACTAACCTTGTAACATCATATTTGCTAGTGAACTAGCTGCGAGTATCTCAGTTTTCTACAAAATGTCGACAGAATTAATTCGCGCGGGAGTTGTTTTTACACAAGATTTCAACTCGCTAGCTAGTTCGCTACGCCCGCTTTTAAACCTGCCGGCTGGTAGCTTGTAAACTCGCTCAATGTAATCGAGGCTTTATACTATTATCTGGATTATCTCACTAATTGGATTCTTATACGCCGGTTCTTAGCCGGTCTTAAGTCTGATTTAAACCCATTTAACCATACAAACGCCGAGGTAATAAGTCAAGATTTTCACCGTATAAAATAAGTAAGGAGAATTTATTTTACACGAAATGTATTTTTAAGTCAAACCCTGGTAAAATTGTGTATTGATTAGATAGTTAAAACATAATAAAAAATAGATGATTTAATAATTTAATTAATATTTTAATCCAGCGGTATTGATTATCTCACTAATTGGATTCTTATACGCCGGTTCTTAGCCGGTCTTAAGTCTGATTTAAACCCATTTTAACCATACAAACGCCGAGGTAATAAGTCAAGATTTTCACCGTATAAAATAAGTAAGGAGAATTTATTTTACACGAAATGTATTTTTAAGTCAAACCCTGGTAAAATTGTGTACTGATTAGGTAGTTAATAATTTTAATTTAATTAATATTTTAATCCAGCGGTATTCAATAACAACATCAAAACAGCGTAGGCACTATTTCACTTTTAGAATTTGATTCACTTGAATTCTAAATGCTTGTGCGTTTTCCTAATATTCCTTTCTCCGCCCTCTTCATTTCCCAGCCATCTAATTGTACCTTATTAAATCTAGAATTACCTTTTCATCGGCCATGTTTTTTTCTGGTTTCTCCATCCGCCAATCGGAGCGGAATGACGCTTGGCGTCAAAAAAAACCCGAATGACGCTGTTTTAGGAATTAGGTGTTATCAGCCTTTGTTCCTTGGCAAGTCGGCGCCCGGAGCGGACTGCTTCAATTGCGCTTGCACCGGCCAGCCTTGCATACGGTCGTATATTACTTTACATGTCCAAAACCCCTAAGAGAAATATTAACGAACGTATTAGCGGCACAAGCGAAATATCAACTAAGCACCGTATTTCTAACGAGAAATGAAAAAGCGCTCAAAGTAGGTGCCCAGCGCATTACTCACGAGAAATGAAAAATAATTACTTTTTTGTCGCTCAAAGTAGGTACTCGGCGCATTGTTCGTTCGCCCGCTGATTCCGCCACTAGTTACCGCAGTTAGGCCGTGGCGCTCAAAGGGTTAATCCATATCCGCCGAACTTACGCGGCTGCAGTCAGCGAGGCGAACTGTACGAAGAATGAATGACTCTAACCCCCTCAGCCCTCGCTAGTTCCACCGCGCACCGGTTCCCTGGGGGAGAAACTACTACCACAAAACCACTGAAATCATAAAGTACACTGTGGGAAACCAAGCCGCTGAAAAAAAAAACTTTTTATTACTCCTTTTTGCCTTTTAGCAGAATTCTGAAGCGCTCGGGGGCGTTCTTTCCGGTTAGATGAGATGCGACGTTCAAATTTTAATGAGCTTTTTAAAAACTATAAAGACTCAGTTATTTCACCGGCGGTAAAGCAAAAGCAAAAACTTCATACTTTTAAAACATGAGACCTTCAATTTCAAAACGGTTTAGAATAATAAGTCCATGTTTTGTGACCATAATATTTAACGTTAGTTTTAACTTATACGGATGAAACAACAAGGCTTGCCAGAGGAAGGGTTGCTTGGCCCATTTCATACAAAACTTTATTTTGTATTTGAGGCCTAAATAATCAACTAAATTGAATAATTATCTTTTCAATCAAAGGAATAGCAAAAATATGCTACTTTATTTATCTGTGTTTTAAATACTTTTGATTAAAAAAACAATTATTTAATTAGGTTGGGTATTTTATATCTTAATTCCAAAATTAAGTTTTGTAGTAAAAAGGCGGCGCAACCGTTCCCCTCAAGTGGGTGGATAAAGGACGTGGTAGTTACATTGAAACATTTCTACCAACACTTGTAAATTTCTGCTGGTAAATTTCTTTTTATACCTTGATTCATTAGAAGATGTGAATTTCCACCGATACCACGCATACTAGAACAAGACTGCAATTTAAAAAAAAAAAATAAAAACCGGAGTAACATTGCGGGGAAGCAAATTGCATCAAAACACCACACGGCATTTGCCGTCTGCAATGGCGGGACCGGATGTGGCGAGACTTCCGCGAAAATGGCCGCCGGTCACGTGATGCCCACCCCTAGAGCCTTCCACCCACACACTCCCCCACCGGCGGGGATTAATAAACCAAGGAGTTCGTTTGCGTCTCACATTGCGGGAACATGCGACGATACGTGATAACTCCAACAAGGAGTCATTTCAAAAAGACGTAAAAAATGCCAGTCATAAATAACAAAACCGAAAAATAAAGTGCAGAAGATAAACGAAAACATACACGTATCATTTTAATTTTGAAAGCACGTTCGATGTTTCAATTAATGTTCATTCAAAAATTCTGCGTGGACGTTCAATTATTAGGTTTATGAATAATGTATCTAGATTTTATGCAACACAAAATTAATGCCCCTTGTCGTACTGATTTAAATTCGTGTATCATGCGCTATATTTGCAATTTGCGACTACGCAGTAAAATCGTTATTTGTGCTGGCAACCAATATTAATTCTGTTACTATGAAAATGTTTTAGAATTTCGTGTTTCAACAATTGTAACGAATATTGATATAATATTTACGGACTGCCTTCAATTCAAATAGTAAAAAACATTTATTTTAAAAAACTATTTCCATTCTCATTCGCATGAAAATTTAATGGTGTCCCAATCATTCTAACCTTTTAAAAGTTAAGGTAGGTACTAGACTCTCCGCTCTCTCTCTCTCCAGTGTTCATGTAATGTGAATTTTAGATCACATTTCTCGGCTGTGTTAGATGTTCTACTACAATCAAATATGTACCATTTTTTAATGAAAAATTGATTTCTCCATTCAATATTATACCAACACTAAATAAAAATCCTTAATTTGATTTAACCCGGCCATAAAATCTGAGGTACATTATAATATTCTCTTGCTCCGCGTTCGGAATCGATGGCTAAGAATATCTAGAAGGATGAAAATCTTCGCATACAAAACCATGACGTCATCCTGCTGAAAAGGTTTCAAGAAGCCTTATCGTCACGTTATAAATTAAGCATTAGATCCCGACCGTATTTATCAGCAAGGTAATTTTCTTTCCAACGCTTACAAGGGTCGCTTCTGCTTATCGTCCAGTGTTTTAATATCGATTCCTCGCCTATTTGATAACATAAGTCGTATATTTCTTCCAGCAAACCACCGAGCAAAAACCATGTAGCGGTCTATTTCGGTACGTGTTGCAATAACAAATTAGGAATGCGGATACCGGCTGCCCCCGGGTGTTGCTAGACGAAACAAACGTTGCATTTAGATACAAGTATCAATACATTTATATTAAATATTGATGGAAACTGACTATGCGCCAATAAATTTTCATCACGAAAATACAATAATATGTTTGCTTTTATAACCGCTACGCTGTAGGAACCTTCCACTCAGAGTTTCGTCGTAACCTTTTTTTGTAGTTACCCACAGTAGCAGTAAGTTATTCATTTGGGAAAACGAATTATCATTTTGTTCTTTTTCTTTCAGACGTCAGTGTCACTCGCCTCCACGATATACCAACTTTCCCAGAATCAAGAGGCCCAGAGCCGGCTGAGAAATGAGCTTATGGAGATTTTGCCAACGCCCAGTACACCCCTGACTGCGAAATCCCTCGATAAAATGCCCTTCCTCAAAGCCTGCATCAAGGAAACGTTGAGGTGAGAAACAAATTCTGTATATTTAGAAAAGAGCGGGGTTAGTTTAGAAAATGGGAAAATAATAAGACGTTAATTAACCATACAATTCTTAAACCTACAGTTGCAGAAATCTGTCGTTATTTAGTATACTTACCTACTTTGTAATAATATCACACTGGGATTTTATTTTCAAACTTCGGTTCGATGCTTCAAATGTCACATTTTATTCAATGGCGGCCGTTGATTTTTTTTGTTAGAAAGCTACTATTGAAAATAATATTAAAAGCTTCACTTTTTCATACAAAAAGTATTTATAATTCGTGCGTGAGCCATCATCCAAGAAACTGACAGTTACAACATAATATAGTCTTTCAAATCTTAGCTCTCTAGCATAATACAGTAAAAATCCGCTAAAAATCCGCTGAACCTAATATCTGTTCAAAAAATTAATATGCAAATAATAGAGTAAAACTTGCGTGCTCAAAATGATTGCAAAAAGGGCCTGTAAAACTGTGATTTTTGCGAAATTCACTTAAACTTAAAAAGCATGAAGTTCCTTCATTAATATTTAAAGTTTTTCTAACGTTAAAAAACATAGAAAAGCGAAAGAAAGCCTCAAAGGCTCGCTGGTTATGACTTGCCGCATTCATAATTTAATAATTCTACATGGTTATATAGTTTTTTAAAATTGTTCCTTTCTCCTTGTGGTTGGGAACTGAAACGTGAACTAGAAATACCCGCAGGACGTAAAAATATTTAAAACGAGCTTTGGAAGCTTCAAGCAAGCGAAAAGAAAAGAAAACTGGAAGGAGAGGAATTTACGAGAAGCGAGCAAGCAAACAATGCCCTTTTTTACCTTGCACTGAACGAGAAGCAAATTAATTTTATTACCTACTATAATTCTAATTATAACAGAAAAATAATATTCTTATAAGAAAAACACACTGCGTAATTCACCACTTTCGATGAACAGATTACCTAGTTGAAATACATTTTTTTTTATTTATTTATTTTTTTTTTGTTTCATTCAATTTTTGAAAGTACACTTTTATGTTTTTTTCTTGATTACCATACTAGGCTAATGCCCGTGTTAAGGTAATCATAACAGCTAACTAAGTTTTGCATAGCTCAAGCTTCGTCAAGGCTTAAAATATATCAACTAATTATGAACACGTAATATTTATTTGAGATAATAATACAATGATAAAAAGAGGAACAAATAAAAAAGAGGGCGACAACTCATTATACGAGGGGTGGGCAAGGGTGGGAGATAATGTTTCAGCGGGGGTTACGAAACAAATTAAATATGAGTTAAATTGATTTGGTTAATAATTATGTTCAAGTTATTATGAGCGACGTTCTTGATTTCTTTCTTTCTTTGAAAAAAATATTATTTAACATTTTTCAGTAGTTATTTTACAAGTTTTCTGCCGCCAAACCAGACTAAATCCCTATATTGGTGATGGAATTTATTATTTAACTTTGAATTAAGGCTTACTTCACAGTTTAATTATTCAGCAACATTTTTTATTTATTTTAATTTAAATATATAGTAAAATACATATTTCAAGTATTTCTACGCCAATGAAGAGAACTAGCTCTTTAGTTTGTCGAAATAATATTAATACATAATATTGGCAAGGTCGCATATTATAATTATTTGCAATAACATCATAAAATTTACATAAACGAATAATTTTACATTGAAATAATCACAGTTCACAATATTATTATGCAGATAATGTTTAGAATTTGCTGTGTTTGTTTATAGATGTATTTGCAAAACTAAGTGTGTTCATAAATAGAAAGAGGTCATGAAACGAACATTGGGATTTCATACAATCGAGCATATTCAATATCCTATTTACATTTCAGGATGTATCCTGTTATACTGGGAAATGGACGGTGCCTCCAATCAGATGCGGTCATAGAAGGATACCATATACCAAAAGGAGTAAGACAAGCTTTATTGAACGAACACAGCAGAATATTATTATGTTAAGAAATACCGGTTTGTTTGTATATAAAAGTTTCAGGTACGTTTACCAACTATTTTAGAGGCTTTAACTTCAATTCCTTTGACATTCACTCAGATGAACTTAAAAAAAAATTGATGAAATAAATACTTCCTTCACAGTAAAAATAATATTACCTACCCTATACTTGATTATAAACACAAGTGGTAGGATAAACGAATGAAAATAAGTGGTTTCATAAGAAATCTTTGGTGTGCAATAAAATAAACATTAAATGCGAAATCCAAACGTGAAGCTTTATAAAAACGATATTATTATCATTTCCTAGAATTTATAGGTCAGTATCGTAGTTAATAATAATAATAATAACAAATCATTGTATACACAAACGGTCTCTTTGAGTTCAATTCCAATTAGCCACTACTTTCCAGTTTTAATTCAAAACCTATTTATCAATGTTGGAAAATGTCAGTTTTCAGAATTTGCCAATTTCCAGCTTATATTCAAATATGCCCCATTCAAATTCGTGAAAATTCCACTCCATTTTAAATTCAAATGCTATTTATGCTTCATTTAACATTGAAAATTTCAAATTTAAGAGTTTGCCACTTTCCAGATTAAATTCAAAAGCCATTTATGCTTTACTCAACGTTGATAAATTCCAGTTTTCAGAGTTTGCCACTTTCCAGTTTAAATTCGAAGGCTATTTATGCTTCATTCAACGCCGAAAATTTATTTTTTCGGAGGTTTGAACGATAACCGGATAAAACTGAAGTGTAACAAAACAGTAGACACGATAATAAGATAGTTCGTTTTTCATTACTTTTGATCACTTTTCTTCAATGTTTTGTTTTGTCATGAAACCCCTATGAAGAATGAATTTAAATGAAGAATGAAGTTTTGTATGGAACGATGGAACCTATAAAGAATGAATTTGAATGAAGAATGAAGTTTTGTTATGGAACGATGGAACCTATAAATAATGAATTTGAATGAAGAATTAAGTTTTGTTATGGAACGATGGAACCTATGAAGAAAGAAACTAGAACCATGGAAAATATACATGTATCTGAAAACTAGATATTGAAATGTGAGGCCGTAGCTGTAAATATAATTTTAAATAATGAACCCGCAGACACACGTGATCTTCCCGCACTACGTGGTGTCGAACGACCCCGAGTACGTGCGCAGCCCGGAGCTCTTCCTGCCGGAGCGCTGGCTGAAGGCGGCAGACCGGACCTCCGAGGTGACCGGGGGCTGTCCGCACGCGTCCCAGGCGCAGCATCAGAAGATCCACCCCTTCGTGTCGCTGCCCTTCGGCTACGGGAGACGCACGTGCCTGGGGAGACGGTTCGCGGAAGCGGAGCTGCAGATTATGCTGTCTAAGGTGACTGCTTTAATATTTATATTTCAATCTAATCGGGTTGTTTGGTGCCAACCTAACCATTGCACAGAGCGAATTCTCCGTGTTGAGATAATTTTGAGGAAAAGACTTCACATTATTAAAGCAATCTGTTTTCTGCAACCCATTGACTATCAGAGTGCTATATTATTCTCTTTTTAACGATGCTTTACAGATGTGGCTTGGCGAATTTCGGCATATCGCTCGCCGTACATTGCCAATGGGAATATATATGGCGAGCGATGTCCTGAAATAGGCCAAGCTACATCTTTTATCTGCGTGTATGGCACCGCTCTTACTTTATTAATATAATTAATAATCAAGGCTCCATACTGACAATCATCTTAGAGCCTCATTACATTTCCAAATCATTATATCAATACATGGATATTACTTTTTAAACCATTTATTTCCTTTTTAAATTACAACAGGTAAAGTACCTACTATACCAGTTTTAAATTTTTTAAGATGATCGGGGAGAGAATTTTACGAGGAACTTAATCTAAGTAGACTTAATCGAGGTCATTAAACTCAGAATTCTGTTGAATGATTAAATCATTGTAACTTGCAATTATGTAACTTTTGAATTCTAACATATTCATAATGTTTGTTAAATATGACTAAATAGTTACAGCCTTACTAAAAAAAAACCACAGCGCGACCGATTAACTGTATTATTGCAATAACATAAATAAACCTTGTGTACGCTAGATCCCAATTTGTTACTAATAACGTTTCTTGCGTGGTCACGCTGTTAAAATGCATTAAGATCTGACAACATTGCAAATGGTTTTAATTTCCTAGGAAACAATGTTGTTTTAATTCTTCTCCGCCAGGGGCATTATTGGCGCGCCTTCTCAACGGCACCGCGATGAACATAGCCCGGTGTGTTTTTTATGGCGGGGTGTCAGAAAAATTTGTTAGTGCCTAAATGTTGTGATTTTACTTATTAATTTCTATTGTAGTGACGAATTTACTCTTCTATTCACATGATTGATATATTTATTATGTTATGTGTGTGGTTTACATCAGTTTAATCGAGTTATTGTACAAACGCCGTACTTTCAAAGTTGGACTGTCAGAATATTGTTCTATAGAACTATAGATAGTTTTCTTAAAAGATAAAATTAACATTTTAAGATCTTTATTTTATGTGAATTTCATAAATGTGGTGTTTTTTTTAAATATTAATATCTAATACATGTGTACCTAAACTTATCAACGAAATTAACGTTTTAAAGTTGCTAGAAATCTGTTATAAAAGTCGGTATTATTTTTTTAGGTTAGTTTTTTGGCAATAAAAAAACTTTGAAATTTTTTATTATTTTTTTATTGTATGTACGAGGAAAAAGTGAGGTGGCAGTTTCGTTCCAAATTCATTATATAAAAGGTCAGTATTTTTCAAATTTTGTTTTTTTTATAAATTTCTGTACACTTTCATCAAATATGTTTAGGTAAGAAATTTTTTCCATTTTTTTCCGAGTTTGGATCTTAAATTATGGCAGTTTTTGAAAACTAAAGTGTATTTTAAATACACGAATCTAAAAGGTAATTTTGTCTAGTTTTCATAAATGGTATTGGTTTTTACGACACCTTCAAAAATAAGAAATATATAGAACATTCAAAATACTTAGGAAAAATTCCAAATTTCGTCCGAACATCAATCGTTAAAACAGAGATAAACTACCCCCCCAGGCCGTGAAAACCATGTGTATTTTTTTCCATGAAAATTTTTTTAATTAGTAATGTTTTCACATCCGCGGCCGTTTGTCAATTGAATAAAATTTTCACTGGGTTTTTTAGTAAGGCTGTTAGTATATCAAACTTTTGTCTATTATTTGAAAACTGGGTTACATCAGCAATAGTAAATAGACATTTTTTCAAACAATCAATCCATACATATTATTTTTTAAATGAGTTGTGCTTTAAACAGTTTACAACTTTGCGGCAAACTGCGACAATGCGCATAAGCGGCTTACAGCAGAGGTCACGAGTACATAGGGTCATACACCCACACCAAAATATCGCTAATTTATTCTATGTGGTTTGTTGCCTTTCAGGATAACAACAGCGTTTTGCGGCTATTTATGCTAATCTATGTATTTTCACTTCACAGATATTCCGGAAATATAAGGTCAACTTTGAATA
Source organism: Limnephilus marmoratus (assembly GCA_917880885.1). NCBI lineage: Eukaryota > Metazoa > Arthropoda > Insecta > Trichoptera > Limnephilidae > Limnephilus > Limnephilus marmoratus. The sequence continues at coordinate 20,603,639 of OU862924.1, read as the reverse complement.
CGGGCCCTTGACCTACAAAGTGACTCCAACCTATGTTCCCGTCGAGCCACTCAAATTCAAACTAACACAATTGGAGAATTAATTAATAATGAAAGTAAAATAATTAAAAATTATGTTTTAGAATAAGTGTTACCAGACATAAATAAATGTATTTTGAATCTAAGGAAAATACATACTTAGGCAAACAACATATAGTTTTTTTCAATAATTGTAAAATTACTTTGAGGCACCATTTTAAATTGAATACTAGTAGTAATGAAACACATTGTTTTAATAATATTTCAACATAAAAAATTTGTATCCATCCTTAGTACGTAGTCAAGTCGAATATAACTCCTCGCTCTGGTCCCCCCATTTTAAAATACATTCAGAATCAATCGAAAAAATTCAACATAAATTTCTAAGACATTAGGGAACGTACCCATACTACGTGACCAACTTTTTGCAATTTTTAACCCCCCCCCCCCCCCCCGGTGACCAAAATCCTAAGCAACCCGCCGCTCATTTGTATGGAGCGTGACATTTTGAAGACCCCCCCCCCCCTAAACGTGTCACGTAGTATGGGTACGTTCCCTTAATTTTAAACTCGGTATTCCCATTGAAAACATAAACTACAATTACTTGATGAAAGAATTAAATTTATTAAGACTCTCAGATCGAAAAATTATATCCGACTCAATATTTATGTTCAAAATTGTAAATGGTAGTGTAGACAGTCTTGATTTAACTAAGCTCATTGAATTTCGTATTCCCACAAGAACCACTCATTCTAAAAACCTGTTTAAATGCAACAATAATAGGACTGCGTACACGAAACACTCGCTTGTACCTAGGTTACATGATGTTAGTAATAGATATGCAGATGTGGCAGATCTATTTACCTGCACGGAAGGCTATGCTATCAAATCTGTTCAATCAATATTAATTATATTTGTACTATAGATTTTTGTATGTAAATGTATCGCTGGTGTCATTTCTCATTTAAATGCCACAATTATCTGTTATACTCTTTTTTTATTATTTCTATAATATTATTTATGATTTTGTGACATTAATCAGTGCTTCTGTTGAAAATTAATAAATAAATAATGATATATATTAACAAGTTGCAGAACCAATGGTGCATGTTATATTATTAAAACAAAGTGTTACATTACCATTTCATTATTATTTGTATTTCTTCGTTTCCAAAGTTTTATAAAATATTATGGTTATTCTTAAATTGAAGTCATCAGTATCTAGTTATTATAATGAAATATTTAGTGTTTACGAAATAATAATATTTAATAAGACAATACTTGCAGTGGTACTTGCTTTAATAATATATTATAACATGTTCATCCTACGTGTAGGTATTGTTGAGTTGTTATAACAATGTGCAGAAAGAAATACAGAAATAAAAATATATAATGTCCTTAGTGTAGTATATTTCGTAATTATAACAACCAGCCATTCATTGAAATTTAATGTACGTAGAATAAGAATAAAGGAAGGTACGTGAATAAAGAGGCCACCCAGCAACCCTGATGTGGTAATGAGACATAGTGACAGAGGAGGACAGTACTAAGAGATCTGTCGTAACCTCTTTTTCTATGTATCAGAAAGGGTTTATCGACGTCTACAAGAAAGAGAGAGAGGTTAAAACGGAAGTATCAAAGGTGTCGCCTTAGAATCGAAAATAAAAAAAATGTGTAAAAAGCTGAATATACAACCAGCCGTACTACGTAATATAAAATGAACTAAATTCATTCATTAGTTCTGTCCAAACACCCTACTAACAATTGCGTTGGTCTACTCGTATCTGAAAATTGTGGTTCATTATACGCTAGAAGTGCACACACACCGAAGATCGAGGTGCAACTAAACACCTCTGTTCGCATGCGCGTGGTGAGCGGAACACTTCCATACACCACTTCCTTCCACTACAATGTCCTTTGGAATATTGCACCGCTCACTATAAGGAAGGAAACCTTCAGGGAGGGGATTTAAAAAAAATAGCAACGTTCCACTTGATAACCCTGCAAACCTTAATTTCAGCGGCATAGTGTCCAAGAAACTCTGGATTCTCTCTCCTTCGGAACAGCGCCGGATCTGCCATACGTTCAAAAACGTGCAAAAACCTGGCGCCCACTCCGAAGGGGCGCCGTGAGAAAATAAATATTGTATTAAAATTTTGTTATAATATTCCCTGAATCGTTTAAAAATTACCCATAGTACGAAATAATTATTACGCTCTAGCAACACTTTCCAAAGAAACAGAATGCGCACGCATCAGGTTGGTATCAACGGCTTACGAATTTATAGTCAGTTACAGAATTTTTTTACAAATTCCATATATTTAGTTTAAACGTAATATCTATTTTTCCATATATCTTTTACCGTCTTTTACGGCGAATAGGTGCGATCCAAATTCAATAACCAATCACAGCGCGGTATTTTTGTTCGTAAGCCGTTGATACCATACGTCAGTGTTAGTGTTTGTTCGCTCAACACAGGGGAAATGCAAGGTACAAACTTGAGGTTATATTCTTATTATCACTGCTCACTGTCTCTCGTCGGGACGCCTGTTGCTAGTCAGAAGCTGTAGATGCTATTCTTGTGTTGTACGTTGCCATGGGAACGTATTTGTATTTGCTTTTTCTAATATTCGCGTAGGGTATATAGGCAGTAAATCTCAAGAATGTCTAATGGACCTAGTTCAGCGAAACCACCCGCATTGTCTCGTAACCTATATTTTAAATCATGGTACGGGCACAAACAATTCGTTTAAATGTATTATTTTAAAGCATAACTTGCAAAGAGTTTTTCCTAAAATAATTAAAATAGCACCATAATTTATGTTTACCCAATAGATTCAGAGAGTATAGGGCTCCTGGCGATCATCTCTTTGAAAAAAAACGAGTGTGAGAGCTACCGCCAGGTCACTTGGAAAAGTTACACTCTTTATATGTCTTGATTTTATTTGATAAATTAGTGTAAAAAAAATAATAGTTACATAAAAAAAAAAAAAATAAATTGGGGTGAACGAATTTTTAATCAAAATAAAAATGTAGGGGGGGGGGGGGCGCCATCGGTACCTACTGCACAGGGCGCCAGATTTCGTAGATCCGGCCCTGCTTCGGAAGACGCATAAAGGAATTTGAATTGTGTGAATGCGGACATATTCAAACAACAGGACTCATTGCAGAAGAATGTTCCCTTCATCATTTTTCGTATGGCACATGTGTGCTGAACCCAAGTGACTCCCGATGCCACCCACCGACTAGTTGTTTAACCTCAGCATTCCATTTTGATCTCCACCATACAAAATTTTCTGTAGCAACGGTGTTCATGAAGTAAAAGTATTAGTTGGTGTGATACCTTTAACTTTACAATATCAAATATTGGCGATACGCCTTTATCAGATATTTCAAATTGGGTAATCCATCTCAATGGAATGGGCTGTGAAAAGGTTTCCGAGTTTCAGCCGCTTTCAGGCGGACGTAGGAATATCGCTTTGCGGGAATAATGAAACTCTTGTTTGGATTAAGCGAAGCCCAGAGTAAACACAGTGGTCGGAATTAGCACTGGAAATAAACAATGGTCGTGGGCCGCTCAAATGGCAGAACGCTTCGCGGGAATACCGCAAGATGTCGGTGTGGTGCAAAGTCATACATTCGAAATATTGATTGCGAATGATTCTTAGGTCAAAATATGAGTGCTAAAAATGACATTATTTGTTTGAACCTGGCTTAGACGTAATAAAAATAATCCGGTTAGATTCTATCTACTTCTTTAGAAATTTGCCAAAGGTTCAATAATTGGAAGAAATAGAACATATTTATTTTGTAGGTGGCAACCAGTCAAGCAGGCGATAAGTTGTGTATTTCCCAATAAATATGAACAAGCAACTTAAATGTTTAATAAAATATGTCACGAATCCGAGAAACCATGTGCATTGAGAAAAAAATCTTACAAAAATTATCACAATCGCGCCTGTAAAACCTCCTTTTTTACCAACTATGCAATTATCTGTTTTCATAATATGATGCTGATGATATACCCTTGTAAAATCGAAAGATTTAAGTGAAAACTACTTAAGCACCGTTGTGATTTGAAATTCAATGAAACTAAAAATAGCGACACTAAAAAGAGACAAACACATACATCTATATGATTTAGCCTACAAGAGAATGAGATAGTATAATCGGTCTCCTCTTTATGCGGTGATTCGTAGCTTTCCCACTTTTGTCTACTTTAGTTTTCTGAAGGTTTCACTTCTACCGCGTGTGAATTGCACATTCTGATTTTTAATATTTTTTTAACAACTCAGGTACGCCTCACACGTATTTCTAATAATGTTACATTGTCGTGTAAACAAGCATAAGGCTACGAGTTATAAAAAGGCTTGTTTATATAATAGAGAAAAAAAAATAAAGTTAGGAGAGTTTTCACACGGGTTAAATATCAGCTTGTGTTGTGTCCAAAATCTCCCATTGGTATAAACACAGAGAAGCATAATCCAGCAATAGATAAAGACTGCCTAATGATAATATATATTTTACAATATATGCAAAAACATCGCAAATTTTGATGCAGCACTGAGTAAATTGGATATTATCAAAGACACGGTGAATTATTCAATTTGAAAATTGAAGCAGATTGCAGTGCCATTATCGGTAGGTACCACTCAGTGGGATCCGCTGAAAGACGTACGATGTCATTCCAAGAATCTAATATTTACTTTTGCTTATATGCAAGAGCAAAAGCTTTGAAATTTTGTTCAGATAAATTCAATGATTACGGTTGTCCCGTAAATTCAGATAATAATGGTAGCTCGTGCATACTTTACGCCCCCCTATTTTGCAATGTTTTTAAATGCAGATCTAAAATACGTTTGAAGGTTAATGAAGAGCAAAAATTCCGAGACAGTTGTTACAGGTATTATTGTACAATTAAATTAATGAAATTACAAAACGAAAACTTTGATTCTATACCAGCTGGACAAAATGAAATAGAATATTCACCTTATTAGCGCGAGTTTAAGAAACGCTGACAGAAAACTAAGATGGTGGTAGAGTGCACAAATCCAAATAGTGTAACTTTGGAGAGAAGATTAAGCTTTCAAATTTATTTCTATGGTTATATTGCTCGAAGAATCAAACTTTAGCATTAATGTTTATATTTTCTAAATAAAATCTGTAATGTAAATTTCACATCTTAAAACATTTACACGCTAGAAAAATATTTTAAAAGACATGATATATTTACGTAAAATTGCACTTTACCCATTAACTTTTTGAAAATACGTGTTTAATGAAATCATTATCAAGACTTGTTAGCTTTTTGGAAAATATGCCGTTCGACCACGGACATATGAATATATCTGGACCTGCCCTAAGTGATAAAAACGTATTATTTCCCCCTCCACATGGAGCCGGCTATAGCTCCGCCTTGGCACCAGCTCGCTCCATGGGGAGGGGAGAGAGCCACGCTTGAATCTAAAATATGTGACGTCATCATTCTTGTAGTGACCAGCGCGGAACTAACGTCCATACGTTTTACGAAATAACACGCCAAAAACGGCAGCTTTACTTACCCCTGTAACCAGCGACGAGGACACTGGAGAACCGCCCACATTCGCTATGTCCATATAATATGTGCCTGTAATGTATAGCACAAGCAATATATCTGGACCTGCCCTAAGTGATAAAAACGTATTATTTCCCCCTCCCCATGGAGCCGGCTATAGCTCCGCCTTGGCACCAGCTCGCTCCATGGGGAGGGGAGAGAGCCACGCTTGAATCTAAAATATGTGACGTCATCATTCTTGTAGTGACCAGCGCGGAACTAACGTCCATACGTTTTACGAAATAACACGCCAAAAACGGCAGCTTTACTTACCCCTGTAACCAGCGACGAGGACACTGGAGAACCGCCCACATTCGCTATGTCCATATAATATGTGCCTGTAATGTATAGCACAAGCTGCCGTTTTTGGCGTGTTATTTCGTAAAACGTATGGACTAACGTCCTTACGTTTTACGTAAAACAACACGCCACGTTACGTTACGTTTTTTAACACGCCAAAAACGGCAGCTTGTGCTATACATTACAGGCACATATTATATGGACATAGCGAATGTGGGCGGTTCTCCAGTGTCCTCGTCGCTGGTTACAGGGGTAAGTAAATTATGAAACATTTGTAAAAGTGTCTTAACTAAACACGGCAACAAAATATTGCTATGTGAATTGGGGCGAATGTTTTCGGGGCAAGCATTTGGCCTCACAAATATGTTATTAACGTGGCAAGCAATTCGCGCTCCCGTGTAAAAAGGTCTATTCATTCAAAGCAGATTTTGCTTTTAAGAACTAAATGGTGATATTATAATGCGAGATGCCTATATACCTACTTTCAGATTGATTTTTTAACAAATCACAGTTACTTTCCTCTTCGCGCCCCATAGTTTGGTTTTACCCCTCATCTGTATCTTCTGGTCTATTCATTCTGATGTCTATGCGTTCGACGGATCGGCAAATAAATGCACGGATTGGGAAATGATTGAACGAATCAAGTCAATGAATGAACAACTTAGGTTGGCAAAACTTGTATCCTGCTTCAGCACCAGAGGATTCGACATCTTCAACTGCAAGGTAGGCTGACGAAGCCATGCTTCGAGCAACAACTTTTCATAATTTCGACGCCATTAGCGATTATAATACCGTTTTATAAATAGTTTTGCAGGTTAGTTAACTGTACAATTATGTTTAACAGCCTTTCTAAAATATTTGATTTTATTTCTATCGTACATGTCTTTCATTTATATACAACACTCAACAGTGAGAAACATTCCCCACATCCTGAAGGCTGATGGCAGAAGGGGAAGAAGAGTGATAACACTGATAACGAAGAACTTTATCCTTCTGGTTGGAGGTGGATGGCGCTCTAGTAAAACTAATGCACGTTCTCCGAGGAGGCCTTCTACTCTGCCATTGACAGAAAACGGTACACTTAATACCATCTCTATATCCTCCAGCAAATGGTGAACCTAGAAAATTCAACGAACGAATCGCGGAATATCTCGACGTTAAGGGATAAGACTACTCACTATTTGGCAGAGTCGTTGAGCTGGTACTCGTTGGAGCGGCCGAAGCACTCCTGGACCCCGTGGTCCGCCCACAGCCTCTTCATGGCCGCCAGCAGCTCCTCGGAGAAGGGTTCCGTGTCCTCCATGCGCTGGATCACGTCGAACACCATCTTGCCGTCCGTCTGGGAAAAAAAATACACATTATTAAATAAATAACTACTTATTTACACAACAATACATAATTAAGAGCAGGTATTTCAGTTTGCTTTTTAAGCTCGGCTTGAGAGATATTTAATTTAAGTTGATATCTGGTAGGGACAACCCTATCCGACTCGTAACATTCCTGAAATACCGGCCCTAAAATTGTTTTAAGTACATTAGGTAAGACCAATTTATTGTGACAAATATTTTATTTTTAAATTAAATAAACTGGTTTTAAACAAAGTACTTTTTTCATTCGTATAATGTCAAGCCACAAAGTGTTTGCTTTCCTTGATAATGTTTTACACATTGCGTTAAATCAAGCCACTTTAATTCAAAGATTCATCTTCTTTCGCTGATATTTTTAAACATTATAGATAGTGTCATTGACATGTTTTATAGGGCGTGTATGAGAAACATCGCCAAAGAGCGGCTTTATAACGCTGGTATAAAATGAAAATAATAAAATTTATACCAAAATACCTAAAAACACTATTTCGAATCAACAAGGCTTTATGAAATTCAGTCATTACATTACATACTTAAAAATTCCGTCTATCATTCACTATAAGTAGGTGGAAAATTTTACAAATTATTTTTTAATACTAGTTGAAGTTCCGGCGTTGCCCAGGCTTTACACGGCATTTTGCGAAAGACGACCTTCTTGTTTTAAAGAACTATGCAAAAATTAATAAATCTCGGAATAAAACTTTGTAGATGTAAGAATCCAATCCACAACGTTCACCCGCCACAGGTCACCGACACGCTGCTTTATATATGAGACAGACGATAGACATAGAAAGCAGTGGCGGTCCGTGAATTTTCAGTGAGCTAGAGCGCTACGATTGAAAAATATGACGTCATTGATAATGTTGTAGCTGAAAATGAATATAATTTTTTTTCAAAATTTTAACTTTTTGTATAACAAACACTATTTATTAACACTACATTTTAATTATTAATTTTTGCATATCAAAATTTTAATTTCCATTTCCATTTTTATTTCTATTTTTCTTTAAAATGTTGTTATTTTTTTCTCTTAATTTTTTCACTAAATTTTATTTATTTTTTAATTTCAATTTATTTACTTATATGTTTTAATTTATATATTTGTATAGAACACTTGAGTTCTTAATAATAATAATAATAATAATAATTGGACAATTTATAGAGCGCCGTTTTTGTGAAAAATCACCTCAAGGGCGCTTTACAATTTATCATTAATCTTAGGCTCTATCTAATTTTATTATTTACAAACAGATACAGAAACATACTTACCTGTAGGACACTTCCGATAAAACACACTTTATTAAAAAGTTTATGCTTGGGGAAGATACGAATTTGCGAATCCATATTCAAAACACTGGACATTGCATGACTTTACCCTTGCTACCCTCATCACTGTGGGTTCTACATTTATATTTATAAGAAGATTAATGGCAAAATTGAGTTAATGTTTATTTTGAAAGTCTGGAGAATTTTCAGAATTTGCTTTATTTTTACACACTTGGTAATTTACAATGTTGCGAGCCGTGAAGGCGGGGGTGAAAGGTTATATTTATTTATTATTATTTTTTTTTATACTTATGGATATGACTGTCTGAAAAGATGTGTTTTCAGTTTAGCTCTGAATTCTGCTGAATCTGTGATCATTCTTAACTCGTGTGGCAGTCCATTCCATGCTTTAGGTCCTGACACTCCGAAAGCACGATCACCGAATTTAGTATCTGGTGTGCGCTTTGGTTCCTTCAACCTTCCGATCGCTGATGTTGCTGCTGACCTGAGGGTTGATTGTCGATAGTTGGAATTTTCTGGGATGCACATTTCCGATAAGTAAGTCGGAGCCATTCCGTTGAGGGACTTGAATACCATCCAGCAGATCTTAAACTGGATTCTCTCGGGACACTTGAGCCAGTGAAGGTTTTTGAGATGCTCAGAAATATGGGAATATTCTGATACGCCGGTGATGAGTCTTGCCGCAGCGTTGAACACAGATTGTAATTTGTTGATTTGATACTTTGGGAGACTAGCATATATTCCGTTGCAATAATCTAGACGTGAAACAACATACGAATTGACTAGTAATTTAGTTGCCTCTGTTGTCAAGTTTCTCCGTACTGCTTTAATTTGCCTTAATTGAAAGAACCCCGTGCTTACAGTTCTGTTCACTTGAGTTTTAAGGGAAAAATCAGCGTCCAGATTGACGCCTAGTAGTTTTATGCATGTCTTTGGAGTGATGTCACTTCCTGAAATGGTTATTGGGGAGTTATCAATGATACACTGGCGTCTACTTGTGGCTGTCCAGAGAAACTCAGTCTTTGCAGGATTCAGTTTCAATCTATTTGAGGTCATCCAGCGAGTGATTGCTTCTAGACACTCGGTTATTCGAGTTTTAAGACTGTCTATTTCCTCTGGTAGGCAGTAGAAGTAGACTTGCTGGTCATCAGCGTAGCAGTGAGATAGAAGACTAAATGATTCGATAATTTTAGCGACATCATTTGTGAAGAGGATGAAGAGAAGTGGGCCCAGAACAGACCCCTGGGGAACTCCAGATGAAAGGGTTGCATATTTTGATTGGTTTTTTCCCACTTTTACGGCTTGTACGCGGTTGACCAAGTAAGATATCAGCCAGTCCTTTACACCGCAGTTTAAACCAAAGGATTCTTCTAATCGTTTTATAAGGAAATCATGGTCAATCGTGTCAAAAGCGGCACTCATGTCTAAGACTGAAAGGAGTGCCAGTTTACCCGACTCAATAGCAAGCGTTATATCCGACAAAACACGTAGTAATCCAGTTTCCGTTGAGTGAAACCTTCTATATGCGGATTGGTATTTAGTCAGCAGTTCATTTGAGTTTAAGTGACATATTATCTGTGAAGCAGTGATTTTTTCTAGGATTTTGGATATTAATGGAAGATTTGAAACTGGTCGGTAATTTGAAAGATCTTCAGCGTCCAATTGCGGTTTTTTTATTAATGGAGTTACGACGGCTGATTTAAGGGGTTTTGGGAATTCACCCATGCTAAGTGACTTATTGAAAAGACAAACCAGAAAGGGAGAAATCTCATTGCAACACTTCTTTAATAACCAAGTTGGAATAGGGTCAAGTGAGCATTGCTTGTTCGGTGAAGTGAGTATTAACTTCCTAACTTCTTCAAGGGATGTAGGTTTGAAGGCAGAAAAGTTTCCGCTATTGCATTTAGTAAAAGATGGTGGTGAGGCGGAGGCTGTTTGGGCGCGTATTGACTTAATTTTATTGAGAAAAAAATTAGAGAAGATTTCCGGAGCTATGTCAGTTGTGTTTTGTGCACGGACGTCGGCCCCGACTATCTTTATCGAGTTCCACAGACTTCGCGGGTTTTGACGCTCTGAGTCGATCCTACTTGTCCAATATTCAGACCTTTTCGAACGAATTAATAACGTATATTCTTTTTGAGCCCGTATCCAATCGTCCCGCGAAGTAACCCCTGAGTGCCTGTAACATTTAATCTTAGTTAACATTTAATCTTTATTATTAATTTTTGTATTTCAAAATTTGAATTTTCATTTTTATTTCTACTTTTCTTTAAAATATGACCTTTTTTTCACTTTATTTTTCACTTACTTTTAAATATTTCATAATTTTTATTTAGTATATTTAATCATCTGTTTTAATAAAATAGTATTTGTATTAATTTAAATAAATATTAAATATACGACTACCATAACACAGGCATGAGCCCAGTGTGGTAGCCAAAAAAAACAAATATCTGTAACTAATAAAAAATTTATGAAATAAAAAAAAAAAATAAAAAAAAAGTTGAAAATTTGAAAAAAAAATTAAATTAATTTTCAGCTACAACAACATCAGTAATGTCGTATTTTTCAATCTTAGCCCTCTAGCTCACTGAAAACTTACGGACCGCCACTGATAGAAAGGAGCTTGATTTGAATGCCCCATAGACGCACATCTCCCAACTCCCAACATACTATTATGGCCACATGCTCTAAACGTAACGAGTGCAGATTCGAGCGTGGGTAGTTGGTAATTGGAATTGCAGACGTTACCATATAAAAAGCCATGCAAGTAAAACTGCGATTTTTTACACATTAGGCAAGAAAGGTTGTTGAAATTCAACAGTAGAGCACAACACGACTCAAGATGAACAAATAAATAATCAGTTATTCAGGTTTCATAATTCGGGTTCGATGAATCGCGTTACAAAAGACGTCGCGTCGTGGCTGTAGCACCTGCTTGCGTAATGAACGCAAGGCATCATCACTAGGAATAAGGAAATATTAAAAAAAAACTTAGGAATTCACTGAATGAATGATTTCATAATAATAATTTATTTGAATGAGGTATCTGCCAAATATACCAATGATAAACATACTTTTGTCAGTACCTAGAAACAAGGATATTGATACTTTGTTTTCGCGAAAAATAAATAACCCAACTTAAGGTCATTCATTATTACAATGTAGGCGTACAAGTTTAGTCGGTCTGGTGGACATAAAACTGAAATTGCAAGTAAAATAATTTGAGCCGACTTCCAAATTTATTATGCCAATAAAATAGACGCGCTAAAGACTTTACGAAGACAACGAACAGAACTGGATTTTTCCAATGTGATAGATAACCTTGAGTCAAATCAAAGTAAAAATATACAAAAACAAATAAATTGATCATTGGCATCTCGCAAACGGACTTGCCCCTGACTAGCATAAATACCACGTTTTAATGAACTTTCTATTCCGTTCCGCGGCGATGACGACACTGCTTGTCACGATTATTTTGTACTGGTGAAAGTTAACCATTGTAATTTTTTTTTTTAATTTAAATTTTTTTTTTTAAATTCTTACCATTGTGATTTCTAATTTTAGATTTCATTAAGAGATGGAGCCACTTCCGTCAGCATCTCGCAAACGGACTTGCCCCTGGCTAGCATAAATACCACGTTTTAATGAACTTTCTATTTCGTTCCGCGGCGATGACGCCACTGCCTGTCACGAGTATTTTGTACTGTTGAAAGTTAGTGGGGCTGGCGACACGGTATCGCTTCGAAGTAAATAAGCACACACTTCACGACTAAAAATTACACATCTACCGGATCTGCCTTGATGATGGACACTGTAACGATGTCCGAAACGTTGGCTAAAGGAGGTAGCGCAACACGGCATAACACCCCAAAAACAAATAACGAAAATAAATTGATAATTAATTATGTAAACAATCCATTGAAAAAAATTATTCTTCGATTTTCCAGGCTTTAAAAATATGAAAATGAGAAAATATTAATAACTAGCTGGTACCCGGCATGCGTTGCTATGCCATTTAATAAAGAAATCGTTTCTCCCTGCGCGTCCTTTCCCATTTGTCCCGTTCACCTTCCTCTTCCCCTTCCTCTCCCGTGTCCCCTTCCCTTCCCGCGTTCCCACCCCTCCTCCTCCACCTTCCCTCGCCTCACTCTACTCCCCCCTTCCCCAGTCCCGCGAACCCCCCTCCCGAGTTGATTTTCCGCCTTCCCTCTCCCCACTCCCCTCGCCCGCTTCCCCAGTCCCGTGAATCCCCCTTCCCCTCCCGCGAAGCCCCTTTCCCGAGTTCCCCCCCCCCGAGTTGCCCTCCCCTCCCGCATTACAAACATTCAGTCACGGTACATTCAGTTTTCAAACAGTTCGCGTGGCACCAATTGCAATTTTTTATACAAATTTCATAATGCCAGAGCTCATCAGTATATATAGAAACCTTCTCGGGCGTGCTCACAACAACTCACCAAAGTTTCATCGCAATCGGATGAACGGTTAGCAAACACGTCAAATCCACAATGTTTGAATGAAATAAGTAAAGTCGTTCTGAATCAATTGCGTGACCAAGCCAAACAGGCAAATTTGGTACATATTTAAAATATCTATAATTGACAATTCTTAAAATACAAAAAAAAAACTGTTGCGTGCTAAATTTATTTCGTCAAACTCGCGAACTGTCAAACGTACGAAGTTTTCTGAAATTATTTAATTTACTTTCCGTAAGAACCTTCTACAAAGTATTAGAAAACTTTAAAAGAGCTTATATTATTATTATTTTATTTGTTTCAATTCGAGTGGACCCGAGTCTACCGTACCGAAGGGACGAACGTCAAATGTTTGACAGGAAAGTAGGTAGAACAGTTTATATGGGAAAATGAATTTGTTGTTTTTACTACCTTCCTCGCAATTTTTCCATATTGTCTCGCCGTTTAAACCTCCCCTGGACTACGACAAACATTTCAAAACCAAAATAAGCTAAATCGGCCCAGCCGTTCTCGAGTTTTAGTGAGACAAACGAACAGCAATTGATTTTTATATATGTATATAGATTATCATTATTGAGAATCAAAAGGCTGGTGTAGATTTAACTTTTATATAATTTTATTTGTTTACTTTTAACTTAATGAATAAAACCCCAAATTGTAATATTTAATTAATGGAGATCAATCGAAAAAATGAAACAAACCAGAAAAATATTCGGTCACATCTAGGAATCGAACCCAGGACCTTTGCCACTACCACTGAGCTGATGTGACCCTATCCGATTCGGTCATATTTAACTGGATCGCACTTCGACTAAGAACTACCAACATTATCTACATTTTCTTAACGCTTATTTTTACTGGCTATCTTTATGTATGATTGCAAGATTGTAATATTGATTCGTGTAATTTTAATATTATTGAAGCAGATTGGAACTAAATGCTAACCGGCAAGGCAAAGGTCCTGGATTCGATTCCTAGTGCGACCTTTCTGATTTTTGGATGAGTGTCGCTAATATAGTCTTCATTAATTAAATTTTATTTATTATAGTTAAGATATATTATCAAAAATATTTAGATTCTCCAACAATCGTTATTCCTGGTACGCTTTTTTTTTACATTAACTCCAAAATAATTTCCCTCATGGCCTATGTCATCTGGAATGCTGTGTGGAGGGTCTTTTTGAGGAGAGGAAGGAATGAACATTGGTCTTGAAGAGACCCATGTTGTAGGAAGGAGGAAATACAGAGGCCGGCAAATCATTCCACAGCCGAGCTGTTGAACACAAGAACGAGTCAAAGAAACGACCCGTTCTCATGTGACAAATGTCAACCGTGTACAAATGTTGGGCACGCGTTTTGGCGTGTTTCCCGACTATGCACCGGTGCCGAAGGGATCAATGTTGCTAGTTCCTCGGAGCATCTTCCATTGTCATACCGGTAGAACAAGGATAGCATTCCCACCCGACGCCTGTGCTCTAAAGATTGCAATCCGTCTGTTAAGATGGGAGAATCTATCAAAAGGACCGCCCGTTTCTGCACAGAGTCGAGGGTATTTTTCAGGTATTTTGGAGCTCCAGACCAGAGATGGCTGCCAAATTCAACCGTGGGGCATACTTGTGATTTGTATAAGGTTAGCAGTTGTGTACTATTAAGAGCCTAGCAGTCCTTTAAGTATTTTCAAATTTGGTGAAATTAGTTTGCTGTTTCGTCGTAACGTCGCCCGTGTAGTTTTCACATATTTTAACTTCGGTATTCTGTTTTAAAATTGTACATAATTTCACAACGCTACTTGTAATCTAATTCCCCGATTTCCTCCTCCCGTCAAGCTCTAGGGCGTCGACTTTACCATGAAACTCGTATGTAATTTTGTTCAGCGAGCGTTTGGTGATATCAGGGGTATAAAAGCAGTTTTATTTAAAATTTTGCAGAAAGTGAAAAGAATGATAATTTTTCCAATGTAAATTATTACTTTTTCAACACAAATTCAAAGGTAAATTAAGGTTACTTTAATGAATCGGTAATTATTTTTGTTATTAGTATCATCGCAAAGAAAAAAACCTCTTGTTGTCATTGTTTTATTTGAAAACTTAACAAAATTGATAATAACGGTTGATTAGACGATTATGCACCAAGAATTTTTATTACTACAAAATGTGCATACCTATATTACGAGTATAATACAATATTATATATTCAGGGTATTATTAGGCGTACTTGACGTATTTTAACCAGTTATTCGTGACATTATTTGGAATAAAAAATGTAAATGAAATTTTGGTCTCCGGCGACTTTTTTTTTCAAAACTTTTTCCTCAAAATCAAATTTTTTTCCGCATGTCGTCACTGGTCACCCAGCCGAGTAGCCGACCAACCCCTCACCCCATCTCTAACTGTCCAACACCTAAAATTTTTTATGTTTTTTGTAGAAAAAAAAAAAGATGTCACTGTAGACAAAAAATTTCATTTACATTTTTTACTCCAAATAATGTCAGGAAACAATGCTTAAAGTAAGTCAAGTACGTCCCTTAAAACCCTGTAGGTATATACGCAGTCCTAGTGCTGCATAAATATATTGATTTTAATACAATACATATATTTTATTTTATTTATTTATGTTTATTTAGGAAGCATACAATTGTGTGTAAAGTAATTGTACATTAAATAGTGAATATAATTTAAACCAGTTAAGTTCAGTGAAATCAAATGGTTATTAAACAATTATAGTAGGTATAAATTGTAAGCACGTTGTAAAAATTATCAAAAAGTGGTAATAATCAATACAGAAATAATAGTTTCGAGTAGTTATTTAAATAAAATAAAAAAAAATAATAGTACATAGTGTTAAGTAAAAAGTTATTAAAAAGAAAATAATAAACAAGAATTAATAGTTTTCATTTAAGTACATTGTACGGTTAGTTTGATTTTAGTCGATTTAAGGGTAAAATGTATAATGTATATATGCAGCACTAGGACTGCACATATACAGGATGTTAAGTACCTACTTGACTTACTTTAACCAGTGATTCCTGACATTATATGGAGTAACAAATGAAAATGAAATTTCGGTCTCCGGTGACATCTTTGATGTTTTTTTTCTACAAAAACATAAAAAAATGGTAGGTGTTGTACAGTTCGAGGAGGGGTGAAGGGTTGGTCGACTACTCGTCTGGGTATATACATGTTTATATATAAAGCGCAAATCAAAAAAACCTTAGTTTTCGAGTAAATAGAGTTTGAAGACTAAATTTTTAAGGTTAAATTGGAAAAAAGTTAAAGTTGCTACATGGTTACTGTCAGATCAGACAGCTTGACTATTCACATCTAGTCACCAAACACGGCTAAAGCCATTTAAAGCAAAGTTTTAATTCTGAATGGTGGTCTTTCACTAGGGCGATACTGAAACTATCTTCCAATCTGGAACGTGCCGCAAATAAGAGTATACCTTATAATATTTTTAAGTGATCAAATTGTGAAATAACACAAACCAATCAAATAAAATTTACTTGCGCATGCTGAATTTGAACCCGTGACCTCCGGAACGCCAGTCGAGAGCCTTATCGAAAATAACAAAACCAGAAATGAAAAAAAAAATTATAATTAAAGATATGTAAACGTGAACAAAACTAGGGTATAAGTGATTAATTTTATGCGAATAATTTAATAAAATTTCATTAAGATTTTTCAAAAATATTTATTTGCCATCGAATAGATATTTCGCATTTCATATTATTTGTTCTTATTTAAATGTCGGAAACATTTATTTAATTATCATATGCATTTATTTAATTATCAAAAACATTATTTAATTATCATAAACATATAATATTATGTTAATTTTGAATATCCCTGAACAGCGTCGACAAAGCTCGCCCGTGCGATTCAGTAGATAGCAAATTAAAGAAGAAATTGTAAAAAGGGTTATTTAATAATTCCGACAATGTATTCAGGTCTAGTAAATGACTGATCTTTTGGGTGATTCAGCTTTTACTTAAATTATTTAAAGTAGCGTGACAGACAACCTTCCGTCTTCGGGCCTGTCCGAGCACTGATCTGCTCCTGAGAAATCTGCCCTAATATATGATACGAAAATTGATGCAAACCAAATAAATCATTGGATTTTAATATATTTATTTTTTAATTGAGATTCTTAAAATACTGTTTTATTGGATGATATTTTTATTTTATTAACTAACCTGTTTTTTGGTACATTAAAACGATTCTAAAGTTGACTGATTTATGCAGTTTTTTTAATAATATCACATCGTAATTTAGCTAAAAAGGCTCTTAAATTAAAAATTTTAAAAATGAAGCGGTATACGTTGAGATGTTTTCTATCTAAAAATATTTTTTTTCTTTTTTTTTCCTTTATGCATACGACAACATAAGAAAAATATTTGCAGGTCGATTGAGATGTGTTGAAAACAACTATTTTTCAAACAGTTATAAAGTATGAAAAATATTTTTTGTTAATATTTAATTATATTTCTGGGGATAGAACGTAAATGTAACTATCATTCTTTTGGTATATCTTTTTTTTTGTTTGTACGGTTATGGACGTAGGCGACTTCGAAAACGCGCAAAAATCATTAAATATTGAAAAATCTCTCGTACCATCTTAAAGTATCTGCGGGCCTTGTACAGTACGCCCAGTTTTTGGGAGGCTAACTTTACTCTGGCTTCGATGGAGCCCCCATACCTGAGCTGGTCACTTAGGGTTACACCAAGCATATCATTGGAGGGCCTGTTCGGAAGATTGCTTCCGTTGAAAGAGACTAGATTTTCATTTCGATCCCTTTTAGATGTAATCAGATAATTAACAATATTGAGGTGATTAAAGTCGATAGAAAAGTGACAGTTGGTGAGATGTCCAATGAAATGATCAATTCAAGGAAACTATAAAATTACAAATAAAATTCACATTGCTTTGCCATACAAAAGAGGAATTCAAAGAAAAACTAATGAGTTACCTACCAGATTAAATTTAATGGAATCAACGATACTGAAAAATATTCAAACGAGATTTTGTAAACTGGTCGACCCGTAAGTGGAAAAACATAAAATGCTAAAACAAAAATAAAAGAAGCTAAAGGAATATAAAATTGTTCATTGTACAGCGAAATTAGGAATAATATTATGTTTTATCAAGCTGTGTCTAGAACAAAATGTGCACTAAAAATAATGCTACCCTCGTCCTGATATTCCATTATTATTGAATCAACATTTACTCTATACTGTTCTGAAGTTTTTTACTCCTAAACCAACACAATGTTGAATATCTACCTACAGTATAAATGATCACGAATAAGGACAATAAATAATATATATTTTGCATATTTATTGTGAATGGTTGAATACAAAGTACGGTAAAAGCTCGCTTATCAGACTATGGCTTGGGTTATCAGTTGGGTTGTACAAGGAACGAACAGAAATCGAATACAATCCCACTTGCAAAATAATCTTATTAAAAACTAGCCGGGGTACCCGGCTTCGCTCAGGGAGCTGATATGAGATTGAACTGATCTGGCTTTATGTACCCCCACCCGTACAAAAGAGGCTTCGAATAGTCCACTATGTTCCAGAAAATTCCACAACATTCGAGTGTTATGGAGTGTTTCACAATGACGTTCCCGATTCCCCATTCCAGCATATTCCGGGATGTTTTGGAATGTTGTGCAATTCTCTCGAATGTTCTGGATTGTTCTAGAAATTTTATAAGGGGGGAACCTTCCAGCCCTTATATCTTCAAAAGCACGCCCTTCAGGTAAAGACGGGAATCATGGATGGGAGATAGAGGGCTACCACACCATATAACTTTCCTTGATCGTATCGGGACTCGTTTCGGAGTTTTATCGGGAAGCACACTTTTGTATACTTTCTTTTATAATATACTAGCAGACCCGGCCACACGTTGCTGTGGCTAACGAAACCATTATAACTAACGCCGCGCCATCTAAGCCCGTTTGTCAGCACGCTACCCGCTGCCGCTTGGTTGGATATAATATTATGTATATCAACCAATTTACACAAAACCTTGACAAATTATATACCTAAAAACCTTCCCCATGAATCACTTTATCTATTGGTAAAAGTTTAAAAGGGAGGCGTCTACTAATATCTACAGGAATTCCAAAAACTGAAAAAATCGAATTAATATCTATGAGAACCAAAGTGTTGACGAATATCTACAGCTCAAACTGTTGACTAATATCTATGAGAACCAAAGTGTTGATGAATATCTACAGCACTGGAAGAGGTTGGATTTGCAATTATATATATGTAGCATATTGGAATAACGTAATATTGCGTATGCAGTTTAAAAAACTTAATTTATGTAAGTATGTATGTAAAAATTCCTAATATCGGACTATTGGACACATTTAGCTGATTAGTCCAACCTACGCTCTGTAGATATTAGTCAACACTGGGACCGTCATAGATATTCGTCCGACCTTAGCTCTGTAGATATTAGTCAACCCTCTGAAGTTCATAGATATTAGTTCAACATATGAGCTGTAGATATTCGTCCGACATACAGGCTGTAGATATTAGTATCTGGAGCCGTTTAAAAGATCTAAGCGCACATACAGCGTGAGCGACTTCATTTTATACTATGTAAAGATTTTGATTAAGAAAGGAGGTCAATGTGTCCGGAAGCAAATTATACCTATAAATATTTTATAGCGGCTTTCAAGATTGAAGATTATGCGCGTAGTACAATAAAACGTAAAACTACTTGCGTTTGATTTATTTGCATTGTAAAACACGTATGATTTTAATTGGAAGCGTGGGATATTCACAAATAGCGAACTCTATCTCATGAAAAAGAATAAAAAAAAATGGATCTCAGCGATGGGGGACAGTAAAATTTAATTAACAGGTGATTTAAATAATTATATTATTGTACGTTATACTTACACACCTGCATTACGTATAACGTTTCACATTCATCATCCTAACAATGGGTGCATACTTGCAAACATTCACAGCAAAGTTTAAACAGGTTAATTTATTTGCCTCGTGGGTTAATTTTTTAGGAAAATGATAAACTTGCGGCATACTTGTTATAAATTGATTAGGCTTATTTAATGTTTGTCGTCCGAACAATATTATTCTAGAAAGGTGAGCTCTGACATCGTGAAATTTTCACACATTTTTGGTCGGGAATTTCACGATATCGCAAAAATTGATTGAGCAATTAACTTTAAAAATAAGACAAAAATTCACATTGTTCAGTTTAATACATATTTTTCATTTCCAATCTCAAGTGACGCAGGGAGATTAAGCTACTGACTAAATAACAGAAAGATAAATATGAATCTAATTGTGGTTACCTACATTATATGTAATTACTTCCAATCGCGTGACAAAGGTTAGTCAAATTGACCACTCCCAAATTTTATTATATCACTGTTGGGTCTTCATAAATATAATAATATATTAAATTAATTAAAGATAGAAAAATAAAGCACACACGTAAAAATATTTTCAGAAATTGTGAGGCGGCAATAAAAAAGTTGATGCAACATAATATTATTATAGTTAAAGTAATATAATAATTATGAAGCAATTCAAATCCTAATAAAATAAAATAATAGAAGGATTTATGCATGCCATTCAAAATAGAGTCATTATTACTAAAAATTATAGGAAGCATATAATTAAAGATATAAATCAAATTGATGATTTATGTAGAAAATGTTTGGCTTTTCCGGAAAATATAGAACAAATTATATCGGGATGTTCTGTATTAGCGCCGTCCGAATATACATTTAGGCACAATCAGTTTTAAAAATAATTCACCAAAGTTTGGTTATTAAACATAACTTGATTGACTGCCGTAATATAGTAGGTACCATGTTATGATATGAACAAAATTCATTTTTAGAAAATGAATTTTATAAAATATATTATGGTAAAACAGATAGAACACTTAGTCATAATAGACCTGGGTACCTACCACGGTCGATCGATATAGGTTTTATCGAAAATGTCGGTAACTTGTCATCGCTCCAGAGCACGACTGCAGGCCGCTAACGAACAAATAACAGTTCACGTCAAATAAATTAGGAGCCCTTAGTCGTTGTGAACTGTTGTTTGTTCGTTAGCGGCCTGCAGTCGTGCTTAGGAGCGATCACAAGTTACCGACATTCTCGATAAAACCTTTATCAATCGACCATGCTAGCACCCCTGATACAGTTTTACATGACAAAATTTAAAAAAATAACTTATATCATTGTTGTCGCTATTCCAAATTTCTTTAATTCCTCTCATTCAAAATTTAGGACTATTAGATTTGTCAAAGAATTTATATATAAAAATTGAAAAATCAGTCATTTTAAATACATGTAGGATTTCAAAAGATTTTTTAAATATTTATATTGAGGAATCAGTAGGATTTATTGGTCTAATTAGGAGTTCCACCGAGCCGAAACTTCTGACATGAAAATATCTGGAGTCAGTGAATTATTTTCCCATTTGGTCTCTTTGACATGTATTATTTTGTATTTATTTTACTTATATAGTGCAAGTGCATAACGTGGATTGACTAGGTGATCGTTTGTGTAAAAGTGCGTGAAAGGGTTAAGTTTTTCATGCGGGAACGATTTAACCCGGATATAAAATCTGAAGCGTTTTTAGAGCATACGGAAACATTCCAATTTGTCGAGGTTAGTCTCAAGTATGTAATTCATCCTCATTTATTAAGTCCTACGCTTAGTAAACATTATAATGCGCATAACACTGTTGCATGACAAAATTACAAAATTGAATTTCACGTACAAACCATTATTACTTTTCCAGAATTACACAAGGGCGAAATTTTTATACACGGACGGAATTACACATGCATAGAATTACGCACGTCATGTCATGGTTTGCTTGTTTTTGAGGTTTAAATTTTGTGTCCCTTTTTTTCTACATTAGCTCCACACAGGAGGAGGAAAATAACTTCCTCCAGGGCCTACGTCATCTTAGAGGATACTGTGATCCGGCCATTACACGCATCAGTATTCGCATCAGTATTTACTGACGCGAATTACTGACGACAACCGTCAGTATTTGTGAGCCATTACACGTGTCAGTATACTGACGTCAGTATCATTGCGAATCCTTGCGGGACAGACGCTTTTAAAGTGATAGATCCTAAATGAAAAGCCCGTTTTGCTATAATTTTGGCGTTCGGTATAAAGAAACGAGTGAAGGACTGGCTTATCAAAAAGGAAAAATTCTCACACTTGAATTTAATGGATGAAATTTTGCTGACTGATCCACACGACTATAAACATTATTATAGGATGAATAATGATAATTTCAACAAATTGCTAGATGTGGTTAGTCCATATATTTTGAAACAAAATGCAGCCACGAGAGCCTCGATCACCCCAAGAGAAAAATTAGCTGTACCTAACTCTACGATTTTGGGATATATCTACACTATACACTCGGTCGAGTCCGGCTCCGGATCTTTTGGAAGATATGGTTTTTTTGAGTTGACCTGTACTGCCGCCCCGGGAACCTTTATTGGATAACCAACACCTTTGCTACAAGGCACCAAAAGTGGTTGGCTACATTTGGTGATTTAGCGGGGGTGCCCGGGTTCATGGGGTGAAGTTTGTCTAGATCTTGGAGGCGGATGACCAAGACACACTGAACTCCAGATTCCTACCCACCCCTTAAACCCTTTCCGTCCTCCCTCTCCTTCCTTTCATCCCCAAAGATGACATAGACCCTAAGGGAAATTATTTTGCCTCCTGTGTGGAGTTTATGTAAAAAAATGGCCCTATTCCTCTTCACAGTATTTTTATAGTCCTTTGACGCGTATTCCATTTTATATCACGCATCTCATAAGCCTCGATGAATGTAGCTAGGACGGCGCTGGAGATGCGACATCGCTGTTCGACATAGCTACAGGCGATAAGACAGCACCGTCCTTGATGGCGCACAAGAAATACTGACGTACTGATGCGGCGAGCCCTTACACGCATCAGTACAGCATCAGTATCCCCACCACTTTTCGGCCACGCCCCAATACTGATGAGGCCGATCCAAATATCTAGATGCGCGTCAGTAATTTTGTCGATGCGTCAGTATTAGCCATTACACGCATCAGTATTCGCATCAGTATTTAAATACTGATGCGAATACTGATGCGTGTAATGGGGGGATTAGAAGGGTCTTTTTAAGGAAGGAAAGGAGGAAGTTCTGGGAAGGAAAAAGTAAGAGGGGTGGGTAGGAATCTGGGGGTCAGTGTGTCCAGGAGTGACATTCCGTAAATTCATCATTGAGAAAATTCCGCGTATGAATCCATCCCTCCAACTGCGGTGCAAGGCAATGAATCGAGAGAGTACGGCTGGAAAGGTCAAAAGGCCTCCCTCAACCAGTCTCTCTCGATCCGGCCCGCCACGCAGTAGGTGGGCACACGCATCCGCCGCCAAGACCTGAAAAAACCTCTCCCCAAGAACCCAGGCACCCATTCTAAGAAGTCACCAAACGTAGCGAACCACGGGTGACCTATGGCAGAGGTTACCTATGACCTATGTTAAATAAATTTCATATAGGCAAAACACAAAAGAAAGAAGAAAATTGACAATCCCTTTTATTGACGTGTGTAGAGAGTAGGTGTAATTATCTCCATGTGTAATTCCGTCCGTAAGTAATATCGTATTTGTGTAATTCTGGTAGTGTAATATCAGTATGTGAAATTTCGTCCTGACACCGCATAAAACACCGTGTATTATAGGACAAAGTGCGTAGCTCAGAATAACAAGGAGATAATTAAGACAAATTAATATGTCACAAGACAATCGAAATCAATTGAGGCTCATGACGTGATACGGTCGTGATTAAAAATATGACGTACAGATTAGTGGAGGCTCTTCAATGGTGTTCTATTAATTACATCCAATCAAGAAAATTTCTATCGACGCCACTCTGCGTCATACTGCCGGGATTATGTTGGCGGGATAAATAAATAATATTATCTTCTTCTCTTGTGATAAGGGGGCGATGTAGGCACATTATAGAGAGGCGGATATTATATCCGGATTGTCCGGACTTGGCAACCCGTCCGTACTTTTGTAGAGGGCAATTGGCGTAAACAAGCGCTGATTAGCGACTAGTCAATAATGATGTTGCCTTTCTTTAATTAAAGGAAGTATAGACAATACATCGTTTAATTAATTAATTAATTTAATAAGAAGCAAAAAGGTTAATTAAAATTTCACAACGCTAGTGGGTTGTTATACCAAAGGAAAAAATCTGATATGAAAAGTTTACTTGAAAAAAAAAAACTATATAGCCTAGTTCATAGACCGGATTGATAAGCGCAAATATAAGTAATGGCTAAAATAATCCTGAAAGTACTCACAAGAACTTCATCAAAAGAAATTTTTAAAAACTTTATTGTGTTCAGCATTACTAAACTATATTTAAAAAAATGCACTTCTCAAATTTAAAGAAAAATACGAGTACCTTGCTTACCAACACACCTACACTACAAGGACGAAATCCTCAAAACTACTGAACATCCCGAAATTAAATACATCTGGTTGGCCAGAGAAACCATAATTTCCATGCTACAAAACTATATAATGCCCTTCCAATTGAAATTAAGAGGACATAGGTAGAGAAAACCAGAAATATGTCATTTTCAAAAAAGTTTTTAGACGTATTGACTCTTTTCCACAAAAAATTATAAATGGATTTCGAAAGATTGTTCTTTTATCTAGCATTCGTAGGTAATAAATTTTGAGAATTTTTTAAAATTTTTAGTATAATAAGGTTATTCCATAGGTCGTTGGCAGATTTGTTAAATTTTCAAAAAAGTTTTTGTATTATACCACACCCATTTCAAATAATATAATCATGCAGTAAAATAAATCAATACATTATCTAGCAAAGTTATGTTTTAGAATTTTAATTTTAGTTTCAATAAAATCATTAAAAATATGTACGTACATGTGTTTCTTGACGAAAATTGGTCCATTTGTTTATTTATTTGCGCACTTACAAACTAATATATCTCAGATTTTTTTACATACTTATTTTGCTAAGACGTTATTGACAAATAATAAATAATTTTGATCGCAAAACAATTTTAGTGAGTATTTAATATTAATTAATTTACAGCTCCGCATTCCAACATTTTTCTTATCGAAAGAAACACAAAATTCAGACCTCAGTCGGCCCGCAATCGTGGCCTAGACAAGACGTGTCCGCGACGGTCTTGGTCGTCACATTTTAAAATGACAAATTGAAAACGAAACTTTAAAAATAAATATACTATTTCTTGTTTCACGTTTGTAAAGATCTACAGGGTTGCCAGAACGCAAAATTTCATGTTCATTGAATATATTTGTGTGCTAAAATTTTTATAATTTTGAAATTTTTTGATTTGAAAATTATTGTTATGTGAATACCGCACAAGAGTCCCAACTGCTCAAAATGTTTTTTTCTAAATAATATAATATTTTAAATTATGTATTGTTAAGTGAATACCGCACAAGAGTGCCAACTGCACCAAAAAAATAAATATAATATTTTTTATTATAAATTACCGCACAAGCGTCCCAACTGCTCCGAAAAAAAGATTTTTTTTTAATCTAAATTATTGTTATGCGAATACCGCACAAGAGTCCCAACTGCTCAAAACCTTGTTTTTTTTTGCGTGAGTGAGCCATTCATATATTGTGAATACCGCACAAGCGTCCCAATTGCTGTAAAAAATTTTTTTGAAGTAAAACTTCTTTACGCACGCTCGACTTGGGGGGTAAGCTGGTGAATGCGTTACAAAAAATGGTGATTGTTATAAAAAGTTTTGATTGTTAGGAAAAGTGTGACATGAACGGTAATTGATGCGAACGGTGATCGCAAAATATCACCGGGGGGGGGGTATTTTTTTTTTTACAGTAAATACCGCACAAGAATCTCAAATGCTCCCGTCTGGAGCCAGTGAGGCTATGGCATCCCCGATTGGGGTATGTTGTGAGGCTGAAGGTAGTGGCGGGTGGAAGGAGGTGGGGAAGAGGAAGGTTGGGAAGCACCTGGCTATTCAGATCTGGTCACCAAACACGGCTAAAGCCATTTTCAAGCAACGTTTCAATTTTGAATGGTGGTCTTACACCAGGGCGATACTAATAGTATCTTCCACTCTGGAACATGCCGCAAATATACTATATATTATTTTAAATGAATTAATTGTGAAATAACACAAATTAATCAAATAAAATTTATTTGCGCATGCCGGGTTCGAACCCGTGACCTCCGGATTGTGAGTCAAGAGTCTTACCCACTGGACTACGGAGGTCGTCTGTATAATGTGATATCACGTGTATTTATTTTTCGTGATAATATTCTGAATATTTCTAAATACTTTGTACTAAAAAAATACAAGTGATTTTGGGGGGGGGGGGGTTAGTCTCAAACCTCATGTCTGGAGGTGGGGACGGGGATGGGGGTGGGGAGGGGGAGGGGGATGGGGATGGGTATGGGGATGGGGGGATGGGGATGGGGATGGGATGGGAATGGGGATGGGGATGGGGATGGGGATGGGGATGGGGATGGGGATGGGGATGGGGATGGGGATCCTGACAAATCTTGCCCCATGAACCCGGGCTCCCCTGCTAAGTCGCTTGGGGTGACCTATGGCAGAGGTGTTGGTAATCCAATACATGGTTCCCGGGGCGGCGGTACCATACCCGCCTTCCAAATTACTGATACTAACTATTGACGGCCGGCGTGGTCAAGGGGTAAGGCTCTTGACTCGCAATCCGAAGGTCGTGGGATTGAATCCCGGCGTGGGCAAATACATTTTATTTGACTAATTTGGGTTATTTCACAATTAATTCATTTAAAAATAATATATTTGCGTCACGTTCCAGAGTGGAAGATACTTTCAGTATCGCCCTGGTGTAAGACCACCATTCAGAATTGAAACGTTGCTAGAAATGGCTTTAGCCGTGTATAGTGACCAGATCTCAATAGCCAGGTAATTCCTCGCCTTCCTCTTCCCCGTCTCCTTCCCCTCCCCACCACCTTCAGCCTCTCAAAATACCCAATAGTCATGCCATAATCTCACTGGCTCAAACGGGAGCACTTGGGTCTCTTGTGCGGTATTCACATAAATATAAAAAAAAAATTGTGCCACTGAATATTACTCGGTTAAAATATAATTAAAACAAGCAAAAAAAATATCTAAATATAATGAATAACTTATTACTTTGTATAAAACCACTATTTATATATTATATACTTATATACCACTATTTATATTTTATTATACTTGTTTGTCATTTATCATAGTAATATAGCCTGATGAAGACAACATTGTTGTCGAAACATGTTGATATTGTTTTAAAAATAGTGGTTTTATACAAAGTAATAAGTTATTCATTATATGAAAAATGATGCCACAAAATAAATTTGCGAAGTTTGAAGAAGAAAAAATATATAAAAATTGTTTTTCATGTTAGTATCTACTTTATACCTAAGTACTGTGTTTACGCATTTAACTTGCATCTATTTATGTTTACACACTTCGATAAACAAATTACAAATAACAACTTTTTCGGAAAAAAATGAGGGAGTGAGAATCCGACATCTTTATCTGAACCATACCGTATCTGAACCGAAACAAACTCCGCGTGACCTAGTAGGTACGTGAAAAACGGCTACCCGCGAGACGACATTTAGTTTCAAAAGCGTCCGCTCGCGATCGCTGATGTTTTATGAGCACTGCAGTCGAAATCGGAATGCTGATTTGCTGGTATGACAGCCTTAAGAACACCATGGAGACACAAAAGTTTAAAAAAGACATCAAATTATGGCTAAGTAGACATGAAGATGAGGAAATAGTTAAAATTATGCAGCAACCCCAACGCAACCTGCAGACAACAAACAAACACTTTTTTTAATTTTATTTATTGTTTACTTTGCGAAAATCAACAAAAGATGAGGCAATCATGATCAGCACCCTTACAACAACATATCGTCGACAACAGTCCGCCTCGGAACAGGAATACCTGGTGAGGAGGACCGTGAACAAGTGTGCACTGCTTTACCTTGTATTTTTATATTGTCATTAAATAAAAATAAAAATAAATTTTAAATCCTAAGCGGTAGAGACATCTATCTAGAAAAGCTGTAAATTTTGATTCATGGTTGGCGAGAAAAATTACATTTTTGCATAGAAATTATGGTCAGCCGTAGTAAAAATTGACGACATCTACAAGAAAACTATCACAACTATATGACTACAGCCTCCACAAAGTAAAAAGAAATCCAAGACCGGTGTCGATAATTAGAGGCACCGAAGCGAAAGTGAGCCGAAGACTCGAACAATCATGAACATGAGCATTACAGCGACACCTGTGGTCAAACAGTCCAGGTATGATGAGAATTTCTTAGGTTGAAAAAACGTAACACAATAAATGAGCGACTCAATAAAAATATAATTTACACATCGACGACATAATGTGTACATGCTGGGAAGAGCTATTACTATTAGGGGCGGAAAAAAAGCAAATAACTACCTATCCATGTATTGTCGAAATTCGTTATATAAACTGAGTCAAAAAAACCCACAAATAAAGCAAGAATGCCAATTATGCGGAACACAAACTTATTTATAAGACCATTGGATGATAGGGAACGTACCCATACTACGTGACCAACTTTTTGCAATTTTTAACCCCCCCCCCCCCCCGGTGACCAAAATCCTAAGCAACCCGCCGCTCATTTGTATGGAGCGTGACATTTTGAAGACCCCCCCCCCCCTAAAAGTGTCACGTAGTATGGGTACGTTCCCATATATATGGGAAACCAAACGGTGTTTGGACGGCTGTCGCGTAACCCGTCATGGGTGTAATTTATTGTTCACAAATTAATTATTCTGAGAGATTCATATTATGTGCGATAAATGAAATAATACACCTCCGGCATTGCAGTGCACTAAGCATTGGTGTGAACACTCGCAAGAAACAATGAAGTTCGTAGGGAAACGCCGGTGTAAAAAGAGCCACTGAAAAATCCACGATGAGCCGTTTCTTTCTTCGAGAAAGGTTGAGTTCTATTACTATTGTAAGTTATTTCATTTTAATAGCTCAATCAATGTAATGAGCTACTGTCATGCAAAGTAGAGTAGGTAGTCTCAGGAAAATAAGAAGAACACAATAATACAATATAACTGTAAGCAGCTACTGCATAATTATTTATTTATTTACGGTACAGACAGACACCTTTAAACGCAGAATAAATTTCTTTTTTGCATAAAAAAATTGATTACAAAACAATTATACGGTGGAAACCAAAGATGTGTAAACATATTATGATTTAAAATGAAGTCAAATTTACAATTTTGGAACACAGTGTATACTAATAACTGCTTTTAAAAAATATGTGAAATGTTTTTTAATGTTCTTTCGGTGCTATTGAAAATATCTGCTACTCCCTGCAAATTGGTTAGGGAACGTACCCAAACTACGTGACCAACTTTTTGCAATTTTTAACCCCCCCCCCCCCCCCGGTGACCAAAATCCTAAGGAACCCGCCGCTCATTTGTATGGAGCGTGACCTTTTGAAGACCCCCCCCCCCCCTAAAAGTGTCACGTAGTATGGGTACGTTCCCTTACCTTAAGCCGTGTCGCGTGGTATAAAAGAGTTCCTAAACGAATTGGTATTGACATGATTGTTGCAGTGAAAGATATTTTTAGTTTGTGTTACTCTGTTACAGGGTTACCCAACCTTTTTTTCGCCGAGCATCCCCAAACCAAAAAAATATATTTTTATGCCCCCCTTAATTAAGTTTCAACAAAAATAAGAAACATGTTTTTTTATATTAACTAAATAATTTATTTGAGTTTCAAATAGGTACCATACAGATACAATATATTTATTCATTATGGATTTTTAATAGAAGAGTAGGTACATTTTTAATAAAAAATAATGTACATTTAGATGATGTAATAATTTGCGTACATGTTCATTGTTCATGTTCAAATATCTTAATACCACTCTTCCATGGAAGCATTAGCTTGTGTCTATAATCATTAATTACTTTTACATTTACATTTCTTAGTTTTCTTTTAATTAAACATATTATTCTATTATTATTTTTTATTTAATTAAATTATATTTTTGTAACTAGATAATGTCTAACAACTTTCAAAGTAATTTTAGAACAAATAAATAAAAACTTTTCAAGTACTAATGAGGTACTTGAGGTTGCATGCTGTGTACAAGTTGGTCGATTCTGGGTTCAGTCTTTGCTAGAGCTATGGTTAAATCGCTTAGTTAATCGTTAAGCGTTAAATATATATTTTTTCGGAAATGCAAACGTACCTATTACGCCCCCCCCCTGACATTTCTCTACGCCCCCCCCAGGGGGGCGTGCCCCCCTGGTTGGGAAGTACTGCTCTATTAGGAAGATGAAATGAAATCATAAGAATTTTGTTTTTTAATATGTTTATTTAGTTATTAATTGTACAATAATTTATCTTACTTAAATCTTACAAAACTGATCAATCAGCTAATAATGCAGGGCAGTTAAAAAGAAAAATATCAGCAACCAATCTTCTGTCGGACAGCTTTATTAATTTTAGATGTTTCATAAGACAGTTATACCTAGTTTATATTTTAAATGGGAGTATTAAGTGTATAATTTATATGTCTTAAAACTTTGTACTGTAATTTTTCAATAAAATCCGAGTGAAGAGTATAATGCGGATACCAAATAGGATTTATACTCAATTTGGCTACGGACTTATAAAGTAAGTATACAACATTTTAAAATTAGATGTATTACAAAAGGTCAGTAATTTTTATTATGAAACAAAGTTAATATTTTTAGACTAGTGCAAAAGGGAAATAAAAAATTATGTAGTATTATGAATTAATTAGGCTTACTTTGGAGGACGTTTTTTAACTCTGTTATCTACTAGCTGGTTCCCATGCGTTGCAATGCCATAATCAAAGAAATAAATTGTATCTTCCTGCGCGTCCTTTCCCGTGCGTCCCCGTTCCCCTTCCGCATCCCCTTCCCCTCCCATGTTCCCCTTCCACCTTCCCCACCCACCCTCTCCCGCTCCCCCTTCCCGCAAACCCCCCTCCCGCGGTCCATATATTCAGTCCCAATACATTCGCTTTCACCCATTACAATTTTTTAATTCAATTTACATTTTTCGCATATTACAAGACTCATTTGTGGATATTATAAGAACAATCAATCGAATTTGGTACCTAACATAGGTATCTATTTAAAATATCTACAAATTAATAAATCCATAGAAAATACTTTAGTTACAAAAAAAACATCTGCCTGCTTAATTCAATTTCATCAAATGCGCCAACTGTCAAACGTGCGAAGTTAAAATAGTCGTTAAGTTTTCTGAAATTATCCAATTTTCTTAATTTTTCTTTCCGTAAGAACCTTCTTTTTTTTACATTAACTCCACACAGGAGGCCCTGAGGAAAATAATTTCCCTCGGGGCCTATGTCATCTGGGATGCTGTGTGGAGGGTCTTTTTGAGGAGAGGAAGGAATGAACATTGGTCTTGAAGAGACCCATGTTGTAGGAAGGAGGAAACACAGAGGCCGGCAAATCATTCCACAGCCGAGCTGTTGAACACAAGAACGAGTCGAAGAAACGACCCGTTCTCATGTGACAAATGTCAACTGTGTACAAATGTTGGGCACGCGTTTGGCGTGTTTCCCGACTATGCACCGGTGCCGAAGGGATCAATGATGCTAGTTCCTTGGAGCATCTTCCATTGTAATACCGGTAGAACAAGGATAGCATTCCCACCCGACGCCTGTGCTCTAAAGATTGCAATCCGTCTGTTAAGATGGGAGAATCTATTAAACGGATCGCCCGTTTCTGCACAGAGTCGAGGGTATTTTTCAGGTATTTTGGAGCTCCAGACCAGAGGTGGCTGCCAAATTCAACCGTGGGGCGCACTTGCGATTTGTACAGGGTTAGCAGTTGTGTATTCTTTTTTTTTTAAGTTTTCTAATACTTCTACAAAGTATTAGAACACTTTAAAAAAAAGATGAATGAAATAGGTAAAGTTCTGAAGCTATGGTGTGACCAAGGGAAACAGGGATTCATTTTTATATAGATTTAGGATTTTTAAATTGTGAGGTATAATAGAATTGAATTCCCTCTGCATTCTGTTCTCAGTGTTTTATCAATTGATCAACGAATTATTCTATCGTGAATTAGTAACTAAATTAACGGTAATAATACTATATTTGTGTGATACCACGTTACAAAGGGAAATTCTGAGTAAAAATCGATAAGCGACTCTGCCGCGATAACGCTAGTAAATAACCGGTGAATTCGTGCTTAAACCATAGATCAGAATCGATTAGCAGGTAAACCTTCTGCCGACGAACTGTTGCTCGGGTGATAAGTTCACTGCTAACAGTTAACTGGATGAAACCGCACGAAATGGGCAGACAATTAACTACCCCGAATAAAAAGCACATAATTAATCAATATTAGTAGGTGAAAAGGTCTCGTGCATATCTCAAGGATAACTGTTGCTCAAATTATAAATAACTGCTCAGCAGGTGAAATTAAAGTTAATTGGCTGACACAGCGCCAAATAGAAAGAGCAGCAGATGGACCAAATTAAAGCACACGATTAATTGGCATTAACCCGCAAGAGTCTACTTTATTGGGCGATTTAATTCTTTAGCACCGTTATTATTTTAAACTCGGTGAAAAGAAAAATAGCTACACTAAAAAGAGATAAACACACACATCTAAAGGATTTAGCCTGCGAGAGAATGATACAGTATAATCGGTCCCCTCTTTGTGCGGTGCTTCGTAGCCTCCTCACTGTCTACTCTAGTTTTCTGAAGATTTCACCTGTACCGCATGTGAACTGCGCACTCCGATTTTTATTTTGATAGGAACTCGTACGAACGAAAGTTTATATTCGAGTTTTTTCATGTTTTTGCTTCAGCAGCATTTTGTGGATCTCAAATCATATTATATTATTTAATTACACTTGTACCTAGTTTTGGCTTAAAAAGAAAGTTTTTAACACTACTTGTCAGTAATGTTCTGTAATAGATAATTTTTTATCGTTTTCTTCGGCCATTATCCTCGCGGCGTCCATTATCACGTCTTCGGTATATATTTGCATTTCATCACGATTTCGATTTCACAAATATTTTGTTAACAAATTTAATAAAACACGGTAACAGATCTTGACTATGGAAACGGACGAAAGGTCAAAGCACTCCAAAACATGTTTTAGTATTTTGTGACAACCCGCTATTTAACGGTGTGATATACTCCTATCATAAGTTTTAGACCTGTGCCACAAACAGCTATAAAAGATAAAAGATCATGTGGCTTGGCGTATTTCGGCATATCGCTCGCCGTGCATCCCCAGTGGGAATATATAATATATATTTTTTTTATATGAGCTCCACACAGGAGGTCCTGAGGAAAATAATTTCCCTCGGGGCCTATGTCATCTTTGGGGATGCTGTTTAGAGGGTTTTTTTGAGGAAAGGAAGGAGAGGAGAGTTCTGGAAAGGAAAAGGGTTTAAGGGGTGGGTAGGAATCTGGGGTTCGGTGTGTCCTGGTCATCCACCTCCAGGACCTAGACAAACCTCACCCCATGAACCCGAGCACCCCTTCTAAATCACCAAACGTAGCGAACCATTTGGGGTGACCTATTGCAGAGGTGTTGGGTATCCAATAAAGGTTCCCGGGGCGGCGGTACCCATTCCCGACTCCCAATATGGAGAGTGATGTGCTGAAATAGGCCAAAGCAAATGATCTTTAATCTTTTATAGCTGTTTGTTCCTCATTTATCGAAAGGCAGAATTAATACTACCGTCAAATAATATTTAACGGTTACAAAAACATCAGTTAATGTAACTTATACCTAAATATTAGTTATCGTTGATTTCGTTTTACATGAAAACCTCAGAGTCCCAGCTGCTCCTGTCTGGAGCCAGTGAGACTATGGCATCACTAATTGGGGTATGTTGTGAAGCTGGAGGTAGTGAGGAAGGGAAAGAGATGGGCAATAGGAAGGTAGGGAAGTACCTGGTAATTCAGATCTGGTCATTAAACACGGCTAAAGCCATTTCAAGCAACGTTTCAATTCTGAATGGTGGTCTTACGCCTGGACGATACTGAGATTTTGATCAGACATTTCAAGTTAGTAGCCGAGTTGACAAATGCATCACTATCCACTGCGGCGTCGTGGGTTCAATTCCTCTGCTAGTTAAGTTCTCCATCATTGCCCAAGAACCATTTATAATTATGGTAGTAAGAGTTTTTCAAATAGTCGGGTTATGGTACGATATTGAGTGTCTTTTATTTTGCAGTATTATGTTGTAAGCTGCGAGTTTTTAAACTAATTGTGTTACAAACTGTGCCTGTTCTCAACACATTCAAGACATTTCCTAATGAGACTGGCACTGTGCAATGTACATCACCCATTTAATGTAATTTATAAGGAACCGGGAACCAGGAAGTTAATGTTTGTCTTGATCGGTGAGTGAGAATAGTTTCAAAACTCGCAAAGATTCTTAAACGTTTCATTTAAAAATAATGTTTCCATAACGCGTCATGCATGGCAGTGAAATTTTCTGTGCACATGTGCGGCTAGGCATGTAGGCAGACGATTTCGCTTACGATAAATTATTGCACGATCAGCGTAATTTGCATATCGGTTTATCATAAAAAGGAAGCCTGATAAAAGCGTTGACGAAATTTATATTATCTACGTGTTGCCATGTCATCGCTCCCCTTTTAAAGCAATCGATAAAACAGAAATCGAAAATTTCAATAATCATTTTTGATTGAATTGAAGTCTTGGGATATAGGCTGGGATTCGTTCCAAAACATTTGAATAACCACCTGAAGCAGTGGGGTACCATGTTTGTATTTCCGCAGCCGTGGGGTGGGGGCTGGTCGCGTGCAGCCGTAGTGGCGCCACACCCTCTTCCAGTCAGCTTTCACCCCCTTTTACAAACCCCACCCCCTCAAACAACCCTATAGCCATCTGCACTCCCAGTCGCGAGCGTGAAGAACCCGACGGAGGCTTATTTATGTAAATAATCGAGCCTAGTTATGAACGTTTATTAAAAACCCCCGTTAATCTGCAAGTCATCAGATTATTTGTTACATATTCGCAAGTACTTGGTGGGTTGTACGGATTAACTTTATTTTAAGCATCGTAGAAAATGCTAGTCTGTTGATCGATAGGAACTTTTTTTGACAACTTTTTTTGACAAACTTTTTCATTGATCCGAATAGCACTTCTTCTTTTGCTCTCCAACTTCCTTCAATCCCTTCGAACATTGATCAAAATTCAGTCCCCACAATCTCTACATATTATAAATTACAGTCCTCCGCCGCGTCTGTCTGTTCGCGATAAACTCGAAAACTACCGGACGGATTTTAATGCGGTTTTCACTAATGCATAGAGTGATTCACGAGGAAGGTTATAATTTGTCAAGTTTATGTGTAAATTGGTTGAAATAATATATAAAGGATAATGTCTGCATGTGGTGGACGAGCGGGATGGCAAGCGGGCGGTGTGGATTTGATTTTTATGCAAATCTACAGTTTTCTCAGAAATTTTCACTGTCGACATTTGATTTCGACAACTCTGTGTAAAGCCCGGGCATCGCCGGGGACTTCAGCTAGTATTTCCAAAATGTGGATACTACAGTTCCTCTGGCTGCTGCAATTATAACTCTTGTCCGGTAACACAAAGGTTATAAAATATAAACAATGTAATAAGCGGGCCGCTCCTAACGGGGCGTATTGATCATGATAAAACTGAAACGTAACCGGAATCATTAAGGTTTTTTTGTAAACACGCTAATAACGCTGTTATCATTATCGCAAAGCATAATTCAGTCAACACAGTATATCGATTTATTCCCCCTATATTACACTGTTTCCAGTGATCGCGTTAAGCCTCGATCTTCTTGTATTTAAACAATTTAAGCCGCCCCTAAGTTGAGTCTAAGCCTTTGTTAACTCCCTCCAGCGGAAACCGCACAATAAACACTCAACACGTTGTATGTAGTTGGTAATGCGGAAATTTTCTTTGTAAGGCTCCGAAATAATAACCCCTTTACTTCAGCGGTCACGCGAACTTGTGTTTTTTCCTTCAGCGTGACGTCACCGATCGATAATACAGGTGGGTGTTCTCACGGTCTCCCTTTACCGCTAGCACTGCCATTTTCTTGAAAGAAATTGCATTCCAAATTATGTTATAATTATTTTTTTATTTTATTCTTTCACAGAAATAATATGTACTTTTCCGAACCCTCTCCTATACCCATATACAATAAAATTTATTTTTCTCCGTAATATGTAATCATTTTACAAAACGTGAATACATCGAATCGTAAAACCATAAAGCTGAAATCTGTTTGGTACTCGTTTTATATATTTTTGAAGTAAAACTTCTATAGCTCCGTTGTAATTTCCTCCGTTGGAATCCGAGAGGCTCGGAAAGGAACGAAGGAAAGTGGGTTCGAGGAAGGCGGGGAAGGTGGAAAGGAAACGCAGGAGGGAAAGGGAGGAGAAGGGGACGAATGGGATATGACACGCAGTGAGAAACAATTTATTTATTTGAGTGACATTGTAACGCATGCCGGGAACTCGCTGGTATTTAATTTTTAAAAAAGCCATAATAAAAAGTAATAATTTATTACAACAGGCTTTGCAAATTTTTAATAAAACATATTTCTTCAGTTAACAATTTATTGTGGTACTTTTTGGTGGCAGCACCAGTGAGAATAAAATGAACTTTGATAAGTTGTTCATTTTTATTTAATATCCGAAATTGCCAATATTGGATCCCTTTTCGAAGTAGGCTTCTGTTACATTTTTAATTAATGTTCCTTGCAAGAGATTCCTTGGAAATGGCATAAAGATGAATTGGAGGAAAAATGTTGAATTTATCTGAAAGTCGGTAAAAAAAATTGGAGATATTTCTATTATTCATTTGCTTTATATATCTATTTCTTCGAGGAACAGTGGCCTGGGAGCACTTGATAGTTAAGACCAATATTCTCTACCATCTTCAACCGCGCAATATGCATTATGGAGTAGATCGTAAGATAACACTTTTCCCTCCACATTCAACATGAAGTCTTTGAATCATGATCAAAAAGGGCAGAGGAGAGTCATTCCCTCCTCAGTTTCCTCACACGAATTAATTAAAGTTTTTGACTAAAAAATTTGACATTTCAAACTAAAAAATCAAGTTCTGTGAAAGTTCTATTATTATTTCATCACGGCCAGGTTGTTTTTCAGCACTTGATAATAAGATAACTTGTATAAGAATTTCACAGAATTTGAATAATAACTTTGAAATTTGATGAATCGTTCAAATTCTGCGAAATAACTTGTCCTAAGCTTCATAGATAGCTCATGATGGAAATTACCAAGCGACCTTAAGGCGTTACAACCTAATATTTTTGTTTGCACAAAACTCACATTTCAATCATTTCCGGCGAATTCGTAACTGTAATAACTTTTTTATTCAAACAGAACACTGGGGATGATGTAAGTTCTTTGTATTTAAGATTAATAAAAACAATACCTTACCATTAATATATTTAACGTATAACGATTTTAAAACTTTATAACCCGTTTTTCAATTATAAAGTTAGCGGTAAGCACCAGATTTTATTTTTCTAGACGATGAATTAATAACTTCGGGAGTGCGACATGGAGACACACTTTAAATATTTGTAACACGTTCTACAAGCCTGCTAGGGTGAATTCGACCGTAAGTCTGTCCAATACGCCGTGCCGCGGGCGCACATTTGTTTACACGCTTTCTTCCCTTACGTCTTTAAGATTCCCACATTATTTGTCTTCTTTTTTTTTCTTTAATAGGGCAAATTCGACAGTAGGTCCGTCCAATACACGGGACGCGAGTCGCAATTTGTATAACGGCTTCTTTACTTATGTCATTAAGATTCTGAATATATTTTAGCGTATATTGTATTGTCGTCTTTAAGTAGTTGCATATTGACGTAATTTTCATATTAATTGCCCTATATAACCAATATTTAAAATCGTTGCCAACTTTTAAAATGTTTGTTTGAAACATGCCCGAAAGTTCAAACTAGACAGAAAATGTGTTGTAAAGAAAAACCGCATAGGGGCAGCGTTTATAAAAAAATCTCAATGTTTTGTGAATCACTAATTCACAATGACTGACACCAGTTGAAAAGGGGCTAACTGTGAAAATCCAGTTCAACTGAAAAGTGCTCAGTCATTGGGAATGAGAATTTAGATAATATAGTTTACCAGCTAATACATTTGAACAATACGCGCCTCACCTCTAAGTGAGGTTATGTGAGGTGAACGATCATCTTCCGAGATTGCTTTATCTCACATGACAAAAAGGCTAGCATCCGGCCCAACAACTAATTATTATTCAAGAGTTTCAAGACCGTGTACGGATGAAATTTGATGTTGATGGTTTCGTAAGGAACAATTTATAAATAAATAAACTCTTAGATGAATATTATGTCATATGATGAAATTTGCATTCGGGTTTTAAAATAATTGCAGGCGAGTTAAAAGAAGTGGGGTGTATTAAATACACACTGCAGAAATTGAAATTGATTTGAATTCCTATAATATTATTTTGATATCACTTTTAGCTACGTATCAGACGATAAAATGTATTGGTAAAACGTATTAGTATACTATAAAATTACGAAAGTAGTTGGTTTTTGATAAGCTTAACCAACGTAAATAAAGTATAATTTAGAATCAAATAAGAAGGGATAAAATGTATTGGTAAATAAGTGCATTATAAAATTACGAAATTAGTTGGCAAATTGGCTTTCGAAAAGTTTAACAAATCTAGATTTAGAATCAAATTAGAAGGAATAAAAACAGAATACTTAAAGAATTAATCAATAATATTAAGGAAGAAGCGAATTAACTGCCAAAAAACAACTTTATTTAATATAGCATACAGAAATTAATCTTTTTCCCGCACAAATGTTTCTTCATTGCGCCCTTATTTTAAACACAGATGACATGAGTAACAAATTGCTAAATTAGAATGGCCTGCAAAGAATTAGGGCTTCCTTATTATATAATTAATATAGCTAACCAGCTAAGTCCTCCATGTTGCCCGAACTACACGTACAGTTTTTCTAAATCAGAAGTAGTCATTTTCCTCTTATTTTAAACGTCAAATGCGCAAAATTTCAACAATCTCGGAATAATGTATTTTTGGATAAAAAAACAAAGCCACCCATCCACTTTTTTTTTATATATTGTTAAATAGATAGAAGCACTGGCTACGTGCAAGTTTTTGGTAGGTTTACGATTAATTTACATGCATCCCCTTTACGCATATATGCTTTTATATTCATGCACTTGAAAGATGCGGAAAATGTTTCATAGACCCAAACTGATTACGTCTAAAAGGTATCGAAACGGCAATCTAGTCTGCTTCAACGGAAGCGATCTTCACAACACGCATTCCGTTGATTTACTTGCGTACGTAAGTGACCAGCTCAGGCAAGGGGGCTCCATCGAAGCCAGAGTCAAGTTAGCCCCTCAGAAGCTGGACGTGCTGTGCAGGGCCCACAGATAACTTTAAGAGCACACCCGATGCAAATCAAAGTGTGCCCCACTGTTGAATTTGGCAGCCATCTCTGGTCTGTTCATAATCGGGCGGTCCGTTTGATAGATTCTATCAACAAACAGATTGCAATCTTTAGAGCACAGGCATCAGGTAGGTATGCTGTCCTTGTTTCACCGTTATTAAAATGGAAGACGCTCCGAGGAACTAAAGTTATTGACCCCTTTGGCACTGGTGCATAATCGGGAAACACGCCATGAGAACGTGTCGCTTCTACGACTCGTTCTCGTGTTTGCGGACCTCTGTGATCCCTCCCTCCTCCTCCCTAAATATTTTCAGCCAATCTCACGCGAAGCTAGTTTGCAAAGATTCATTAAAAGCGTATGTTTTACAAATTAACCCAGGTTGTTAGGTATTTGTTCATCGAAATTGGAAAATGAAAATTAATAACTGGGTGGATTTTTTATTGTTCCTTTATTTATTGTGGATGTAATGAACTTATACTTTACATGTAAATGTAATGAGCTTTTAAATATGAAGTTAAATATGTTTAGCGTTAATACAAGGCATACTAATAATAGCATTTAGTCGTACAAGGCGATGGTTATCAAGTGGTCGTCTGGGGTCACAATTCACAATGTACAAGTATAACACACTTAAAAGGATTTTAGGGCCAGTTGTTACATAGAATTTGAATAATTTATCAAATCTCAAAGTTAATTATGAAATTCTGTGGAACAACCGGTCAATAATAATATAACAGGTACACCGTTGATGCTTCCTTAACAGGGTACAGCTGGATATTACTATTATATTTTACCAGCTGAAATACCCGGCGTTGCCCGGGCTTTGTGCAGAGTTTTTCGAAATCTAATGCAGACAGTGACCTACCTCTTATTTTTAAATATGCCAACTTTCATCACTCTTCGAAAAAACTGTAGATTTGTATAAAAATTTAAAATTTCAAAAAACCGCCACCCGCCACTGATATATTTAGGTATATTTTAATCTGGCAATTACATGTACTACCGTTATGCCTTAGACAATTTATACTTGTAGCACAGTAAATTTCTGTCGAACAACAATTACGGTCCTTTAACCGTTTGGTCGATATCGAACAAAAAATCATCGAGCGAGTACACACGTTGAGGAATGTTCGAAAGAGCGTAAAACCTTCGAGCATGAAAGAGTGAGGGTACGGAACTTCAGTAAGCGCTTCCGCAATGAATATTACTTACACTCATAATAGTCATAATTAGAAACGTGAATGTAGAAACGTACAAACATAGTACAATATCAAATTTATCAGAAGAATTCTTAGATACTCTGCACATTATGTGGCCTATATTTAAAGGATTTAAAAAATATATATTGTCACTCCCAACATTCCACCTTGAAACTGTTTGTTTTGTTGTTTAAAATTATTTGTAATGTGTTTCGATATTCGAGTAGAGTTTTTTAAAATTCGGTTAGTTGATACGAGTATGTCATGTATCGCCAACATGCTAATTCGTTTGCCTATATCAAGGCGCTCACGAGATGTAACTGCAAAGAGCGTATGTAACTGTAAAAGCGTTAGTCTACCGTATATATTAATTTCCAATTAAAATAATAATTACGAACCTAATTACAGCACTCAGAAGTAAAATAAATAACATTATCAGTGAAATTTGCAAGAATTTTGATAAAAAAATTATTTGTGTTATTTGTTAGAGAGTTTAATAAGCAAGTACTGTGAAATAGATAAGCAAAATGTAACTTTAACACGAATAATAATTATTTAGAAGAGTAATCCGGGAAGGAAGAATATGTAGGACAATATAAAAATATCTTCCAAAGAAATTCGCCCACTTGGGAAAACCTGCATTAAAAAAAAAGCTAAACTTAAGTTAATTTAGTCGTATTTACTGATTGTATGTATTATGGCTTATACATTTGTTCTACTTTGAAGAGTCTTCCCAGAAACGAGCTGTGACTGGATTACACAAAAAAGTAATATTGTTTCAACAAAGAATACTCTATACTAGCGGTTGTCAACCTTTTTGAGCATGCGTACTGCGTACCTATTGACTCTTACTACAAATTTGTTGAACCCCGTATCCTCCATCTATCTCGTGTAAACGTGTAATGATAGACACGTTGAAGGTGACATGACAGTTGATCCGCCGACAATTTGCCCCATCAAAAAGATATTTTCTATAAAATTATAATTTTTTGTGCATGTAAAATCTACTTCAAAAATACCCTTAATAATAAGTTGGTGTAAATATCAAACGAATTTATACACAGCGTCGATTTTTTGTACTTACGCGCTGGTATACTAAGTATATATACAAGGAGATTTTTTCTTGATGCATTTGAATGAAAATTTGTTTTATACTTTGTTATTCGGTGGTACATCCTCTGCACATTCTTTCGGCGTCACTTAATTATATTTTATGTAATTAAGTGACCCCGAAGGAATGTATTTTCACTAAACATAAGTATGCCAAGAGGGGGGGCAATTGTCGATGGATCAACTGTCGTGGAATCGATGTACACACACAAAATATAATATTTTATTATATAATATAATGTATTAAAATGACTGACTAACTGACATGGCGGCGCGGCAGACTGCCAAGTCAAGGGCTCTACACACGACACTGCCGCAGAGAGTCCCTGCATGCGTCTCGTTCTAGCGGCTCTTTAAGGTTCTGCAACCGGGCCCGAAAAGAACAAGATGAAGAGATACGAAATTACGAATGTTAGAGGAGAGCGCTAACATTTACAGCGACAAAATCGATGCGAAAATTGCGAAAATGTTTAATAAAACACGACTCGTTTAAAACAGAGCAAAAATTTCGCGGGCATTATCTTAAACAGCATTTAAAGAAACACTGTGAATTTTTTCATACATTTAACTTGTAAAATAACTGAAACAAACGTGTTAATAATAATTTTTGGAGCATACTTTGCGATTTTTTTCTATCGAGGGAATTTTATATAATTTG
The DNA here is from genome assembly GCA_917880885.1 of Limnephilus marmoratus. Taxonomy (NCBI): domain Eukaryota; kingdom Metazoa; phylum Arthropoda; class Insecta; order Trichoptera; family Limnephilidae; genus Limnephilus; species Limnephilus marmoratus. The sequence continues at coordinate 20,561,009 of OU862924.1, read as the reverse complement.
CGTTTCGGCGCGGGCAAAGTCTAGATATTATCTTCAAGAATAACATGTATTTTTTTAAGAGCTTTAAAATTTACCGTGTTTAAGGCAAATATGTAATAAATCGGTACAAATCCGGGTTGCGGGCCCTTAACAAACGAGACAGCGCTAGTTCGCTCAAACCCATGCTCTCTGCAGGCAGTCCCTGCATGCAGTGTCGTGTGGAGAGCCTATCACCGAGCGTAAACAGCCAAAATTTGAAAGCGTTGAGTTGAGTTTTAAAACACCGTGCCACGATATTGCGTACCCCCAATTTTTGCTTCGCGTACCACAAGTTGAAAACCGCTGCTACTTACTATATATACTACCACAGTAAAATCATTACTTCAGGATGTGGTTACGCTAAATAAATTATTATCGTATTACGTCAGAAATAATAATATTGGACAGCGACGGTATCGGAGTTGGCAATAATAACATATTATAATGTGATTTACTTATCAAGTGTCATTCAGGATAAATAATGGTACTGACACATCTCAATAAGGTAACTTATTAACTTAATAAAATATAATGTATTAACAATATCTACATTTAAAAAGTGAGTTGCATTATATAGTAGGTACTATTGATTTGATTTATTGCAATCGAGGCAATCTAATGAACAGCCAACACGTATTTTAAGTATTTTATTACGAATACTGGCTAGAGTTTAAAAAAAAAAAATTAATATTCCCGTTCAATAATATTATTATACAATTTATAAAAACAGTTTATTAACAAACAAGATCTGCTGTGTAGTTATTATAACGCGTGACAGCTATTGATGATCCGTAGCTTACGAGGCATCCCGTACACGTTATACAGGGTGTCCGAGGGTAAAGTGCATTAACTTCGGGAGGTGATTCTACATGATGGTAGGAGTAAAAAAGATTAACAATTTTTCCGAAAATCCAACATTTTTTTCGCATACAAAAAGACGTACCTACTAAAAATCCTTAGTGTGAGGTACGATGTTACTTGCCGAGAGCCTGCCAGGCGCCCGACTCGATTGTGATTGGCCCGTATCGTAGCGGAAAATAATAAATCTGGCCGCACACGTCGGACTAATTTTATCTCTTTACCTCAAAACTACTCCTAAAAGTTGGAATTTCGAAAAATGTTATTTCTGTTTTTTACTTGAACTATCATGTACAATCACCTCCCGAAGTTAATGCACTTTACCCCCGGATACCCTGTACCTATATTGAAGTTTGATATCCAGTTTATTACGATGTACCGGAACTTTGTTATACATCATTGACGTGCCCTAATATAATTTTGCAGGAACGAATAATGAACTTTATTTCGCACCTTTCTCACAAAATATCTGAAAAGTTGTTTTGGTGTGAATTGCTCACGAAACATTGAGTTTTTCTTAACATTAGCTTCAAACTGGGAGGCGGTAATGGGTACCGCCGCCCCGGGAACCTTTATTGGATAACCAACACCTCTGCCATAGGTCACCCCAAGTGGTTCGCTACGTTTGGTGATTTAGCAGGGGTGCCCGGGTTCATGGGGTGAGGTTTGTCTCGGTCTTGAAGGCGGATGACCAGGACATACTGAACCCCAGATTCCTACCCACCCCTTAAATCCTTTTCCTTCCCAGAACTCTCCTCTCCTTCCTTTCCTTAAAAAAACCCTCCACACAGCATCCTCAAAGATGACATAGGCCCTGAGGGAAATTATTTTCCTCAGGGCCTCCTGTGTGGAGCTCATGTAAAAAAAAAAAAAAAAAAAAAAAAAAAAAAAAAAAAAAAAAAAAAAAAAAAAAAAAAACAGGAGGTTAGGAAAATAATTCCATCGAGAGTCTACGTCATCTTTGGGAATGCTGTATGTGGAGGGTCGTTTTAGAAAAGGAGGGAAGTTCAGGGAAAGAGAAAAGTATGAGGGGAGGATAGGAATCTGGGGTTAGCGTGTCCAGGAGTAATGGAGCATAGTCCTGCTGGAGAGATCAAAAGGTCTCTCTCAACCAGTCTCTCTCAATCCGGAGTTGCTACGCAGTTTATGGGCAGACGCATCCGCCGCCAAGACCCAGACAAACCTCACCCCATGAATCCGGGCATCCCTGATAAGAAACCAAACCTAGCGAACCATCTGGGGTGACCTGTGGCAGAAGTGTTGATTATCCAATAAATGGTTCCCGGAACCCACACTCTCCTTCAAAATGGTACAAAAAAAAGTGTTCTAGGCGTTAGTACGATTCACACCTTTTCCATAACAGATCGTTACATGTCACATACAAGAAAAATTCAAGAAAATTTAAGAGTAATAATTAATAAAAATAGAAATTAGGACATACAGTTAACGATCTCACCTCTCTATCCTTGTTCCCATAGACGATGCCGAGATTGGGCATCGCCCTGAGGATGGCCACGAGGGATTGGATTGTGTTACTGTACACCACAGGCCGGTACTGCTTGAAGTCCTCATTCGTGAAGCCACTCTCGTGGATAATTCTGGGGGCAAGGAAAACACAAGTTACAAAAAGTAATAGACAGAAGTATAAAATAAACACTTGCATGGCCAATCATCAATCACTAATCAAACAACTACTGCAAAGGTGAAATTTGACGAATAAGCACAATGTACCTGAAGGCATTCTATAAGCGAGGGAATAATACACGTGATAAATGCCTACACGCTATTATTATAATGCTGATATGAAATACCAACAATAGCCAACACAACAACAGCTGAACCATGGACTTAAAGAAAATCAACTATTTCAAGAATGGCAATAAACAACAAGACGATAGCTTGTAATTCAATTTCAAACCAAGATAAATAAAGCCACCGTATATTGAATACTTTTCGCAGAATCTATTTCTGATTCCTAGAGTAAAATAGAGTTGAAAACAATCCGTATAAAATATTAAAATAAATCATACAACTCCTGACTTCAACACGAAGTAAAAACAAAACAGAAGAGAACAAACAATAATACATCGCATAGCTCCTTAAGGAAAAGCAGCAGAATCTGGCAGAGATTATAAATAATGCAACGTATTCCATACAGCGCATTCCTCGCCTTAACATACACAATGGCGGTCTGTTCAGCTCAATACTGGGCGGCGGATGTGGGTGCATAAAAAGCATCGCATGTGCATTTGCATAGCGATGCAACAATGGGGAGCCTGTCTGTATAAGACGTCTCTTATGTGCTCTGAATTGGATGTACTGTATCAAATCGTTCAACGTGATTGTAAACACGCTTTCATGAACTCCGGGCGCTCGACGTTACAAAACGATACTCGAGCATCTCGACTCTTGAAGAAGCCAGCGCCATAGACACCCACCTATAATATTTCAACAAGTCTCGAGTCTTCAGGGAGCCTTTTGTATGGAAATCAATACAAAGTGAATTGGTGTTTCTCTGTCGGCATGTAATGTGAATATTGATTAGCCGAAGAATCATAGATGTTAACGCAAAATAATTGCGGGTTTACTCTTTATATTGTCATAATTGAGGCCAACGAATATAAGGACGTTTAAGATGCGTACGACTTCGATCGGAAAGCCATTATCAGCAGTTTCTCGAGACGGTCACGCAAACATGAGTCATAATGATATCTAATAACTCTGTTTTCCAATGTTACTGCGCTCTGTGACATCCAGAAATAGCATCACAATCACAATTATTGTGTGCTACGCCAGTCATCTAATACAGAACAAGTAATTTAAGTAGGGTTGCCATAAATGTAGTAAAATATGTTCCATGTTTACGTAACTCCCACTGTGTTTATCTATCTTTCCTGTCCCGGTTTTATTTCCGTCCGGTATTTTCTATAAATTGGCTGTTTTTTTAGAAACATGAACCATCTTGAGCATAAGGTCAGGAAAGTTTTACGAACATCGATATATAATAATAATAGATAAGCCATCTCATAACTTATTGCAATCTAAAAATAACACCACCTAAGATATATAAAACACAACCCCCCATCGAATTCCATGCCTCGGTCGAAACCCTTCATATAGATATAAGTTCAGAGCATAAAGTTATCGCTCAAACCCCGTAATGCACTTTGTTAATTTATCAGCCACTAGCAAGCCTGAAATGCATCGCGTCCCAAAAAAACGAGATTAAATTTACAACCCAACTTGATATAAACTTGTACAAGCTTCTAAAAATGAACGCGAAACCAGCGAAGAACTTTCATTTTCTGGCAAAAGTGTTGACGCAATTTATTGCGTGATGTAGTTGTTTTGTTAGACAAAAATGTAAGATTTTGATCAATTGTTAGATACTTTTATTGATATGCCCTATAAGATAAAGATATATATTTTTTTAATATAACGTAGCTAATTTAAGGGCCCGCAACCCGGATTTCTACCGATTTATTACATATTTCCCTTAAATACGGTAAGTTTTAAAGCTCTTAAAAAAATATATGTTATTCTTGAAGATAATATCTAGACTTTGCCCGCGCCGAAACGCAAATTATATAAAATTCCCTCGATAGAAAAAAATCGCAGAGTATGCTCCAAAAATTATTATAAACACGTTTGTTTCAGTTATTTTACAAGATGAATGTATGAAAAATTCACAGTGTTTCTTTAAATGCTGTTTAAGATAATGCCCGCGAGATTTTTGCTCTATTTTAAACGAGTCGTGTTTTATTAAACATTTTCGCAATTTTCGCATCGATTTTGTCGCTGTAAATGTTAGCGCTCCTCTTCTAACATTCGTAATTTCGTATCTCTCCATCTTCTTCTTTTCGTGCCCGGTTGCAGAGCCTTAATGGTTAATGGTAATGTCCGCGAGAGCCCCTACCTAAAATATTTCTAATTGCCTAAACGTCGTGTTTGAAAAACGATCTTCACAAAAATGTCAATTTGGTTAATAGTAATTATTATTTCTATTTTTGATACTGATATGGTGGAATTCCATCATTATGATATACACACTAAAACACAGGAATTATAATTACGTATTGGTCAATTATTAATTAAATTAATGTCTCCGGTATTTTTTAAAACTTTTTTGCAACCCTAGCAATACATTAAAACTGAATATTACTTGTTGATAGGACAGAGCTAATTCGCGGCAATGTAACAACCAAGGACCACTTTTTTTTCCGGCGATATATTCATGTCGAAGCTGGGTGAATAGCAATCTGCACTTCCTGTCTCATGACACTTGGTGATCTTACTTTCGACTTCGACCTCGTGATATCGATACACTCGCTGTGCTATCTTTCTGTGGCTCTTCTTCAAGAGAGACGAATCTTAATTTTGAATAGTTCATTTATCCTCGTAATCAGGTGGTTACATATGGATACGAGTAAATATAAAAAAGAACACTGATGTGGTCACTTACAGGCTTTATTAATAAATTACATTCACAAAATATTATTTAATTCGTGAATATTCATAAAACACTACAAACCACAAAATTCTACATAAAACAGATATTTTAAAATTAAAGAACGAACCACACGATAAAAAATGAGAAAAACTTTATAAAAAAAACATTAATAAATCACGGTCACTGCTTATAGAATGTATTGAAGACGAATATAAAAAAAAATACTATGCATAACCACTGAAAAATTGAAGAATGTCCTCCAGGTGAACTAGTGTGGAAGATAAAATACAATTTCTTTGCAATATTAATACGTAAAGATTATTAAATAAAATAGAAATACAAATGTGGCAGCTAATACGGGAGCACAAGTGAAGCTGCAGAATCGATTTTGTCTGAATTTTCTGCTCTTGTTTTCTGATCTCGCATTTCTTGGAAGAATCCAGTTTTTACACGGACTAAAACTATTTATTAATTTTGCATATTTACGGGCGCAAACAAACAATTTATGTTAATATTAAAGCATAACTTGCTGAAAGATTTATTCCTAAAATAATTGAATTATTGCCATCTATGAACGAGCAGTTTATGAATAATTTTAAGTTTAGAAATTCGGAATGCAATGTCTTAACAACATTGCACAAAACATATGTTTAGCTGTCAAAAATTGCTCAGCATAATTCTTCATTCAGTTTCATTGTGATTATTATTCCTCCATATGGTTCAATTCCATTCCGTTGACTCTGTATACCTCATTCATAGTGTTGAGTACCTCATACAAGAGGCACCTCAAATGTCCCATACAAACACGTAAAATGTCCCCCCACCTCACAATATGTATTTGTACCAACTCTTTTTCTTTGTCCCCTCTTCATATTTGTATTACTACAAATATGAAGGAGGGACAAAATATGAGGTGTGAGGTGGTTTGTTTTGTTGGACTACATTCATGTCATGTACGGGACAAATATGAGGTGAGGTTCGAGGTGGTTGGTGTATTGGACTACATGTCATGTCACGTTGTCACGTATGGGACAAATACGAGGTGAGGTGTGAAGTGGTTGATGTATTAAACTACATGTCATGTCACGCATAGTTTGGGACAAATGTATGAGGTGGTGAGGCGTGAAGTGTTTGTATATTCTATGACATTTTTGTATTAGAACCGTGAGGTGGTGATGGGGTAAGCCAATTCATATATTGTGAATACCACAGAAGCGTCCCAACTGCTCCGAAATTTTTGTTTTTTATTTTTTTATTCTAAATTATTGCTAAGTGAATACCGCACAAGAGTACCAACTGCTCCAAAAAATTATTTTTTTTTAAATATTTTTTTATTGTAAATTATTGTTATGTGAATACACAAAACAATAATTTATGAGCACAAAAGTCCCAACCGCTCCAAAAAAATTTTTTTTCGAAATTTTTTTTTATTGTAAATTATCGTTATGTGAATACACAAAACAATAATTTATGAGCACAAGAGTCCCAACTGCTCGAAAAAAGATTTTTTTTGAAATATTTTTTTATTGTAAATTATTGTTATGTGAATACACAAAACAATAATTTATGAGCACAAGAGTCCCAACTGCTCGAAATTTTTTTTATTTTTAAATATTTTTTTATTGTAAATTATTGTTATGTGAATACACAAAACAATAATTTATGAGCACAACAGTCCCAACTGCTTAAATTTTTTTTTTATTCTAAATATTTTTTATTGTAAATTTATGTATAATGTGAATACCGCACAACAGTACCAACTGCTCCAAAAAAAAATATTTTTTATTTATTTACTTATTGTTATATGTTATGTAAATACCGCACAAGAGTCCCAACAGCTCCCCCAAGGGAGGGAGGATGAGGCAGTGTTGAGATGAGGTGGAGGGGGTTGCTGAGGAGGGGGAGGGATAAGAGGGGGGGGGGGATCAGAGGGGGGTGCAGGGAGGGGATCAGAGGTGGTGAAGGGGGGAGGGGGTAGGCCCTTTTTATATCCATTTTTCGTATTACAAAAATAACAGACACGGGAGGCGGGTATGGGTACCGCCACCCCGATATTTATTAGAAAACCAACACCTCAGAACCAAGAAAATCAAGCTGAAGGAAAAAAACCAGCCCCCACCGTAAGCGAAAATATTTTGTAACACCTCACCTCAAATGAGGTGGGACACCTCAACACCTCATTTCAATATTTGAGTACCTCATACAAACTCATCCTGATATCGTGTCCTACCCAACACTACTCATTCAGTTTCATTAGGATGATTATTCCTCCACACGGTTCAATTCCATTCCGGTGACTCCGTATTCTTCATTCAGTTTCATTAGGATGATTATTCCTCCACGTGGTTCAATTCCATTCCGTTGACTCCGTATTCTTCATTCAGTTTCATTAGGATGATTATTCCTCCACATGGTTCAATTCCATTCCGTTGACTCTGTATTCTTCATTCAGTTTCATTAGGATGATTATTCCTCAACATGGTTCAATTCAATTCCGTTGACTCGGTTTTCTTCATTTAGTTTCATTAGAATGATTATTCCTCCACATGGTTTAATTCCATTCCGTTGCCCCGGACCCGTATTCTTCATTCAGCTTTAGGATGATTATTCCTCCACATGGTTCAATTCCATTCCGTTGACTCCGTCCCACGGTCGCCGGCACTCATTACATTGGATATTGGATACGAGAGGCGAACCAATCAACGGCCGCTGTACTTGTGCTTAGTGCTAGAGTATACATAATACGGTAGTGGTGAATGGATATGAATGGCGCCCTTCTGCTTATCGCCGATGACACATTCATTAAACCCCGTCGCGGCGGAGACTGGAAACAGTTGAGAGTGCAGACTGGCGGCCGCGGTCGGCAACAGTAATGCTGTGAACACATCGATTACGGTCTGGATATTGGGGAGAGATAGATTGAAGTCGAAGTAATCAATATCCACGATATTTGGTACCGTATCATGGCCAAATTTTCTTTCCCCTGGAACAAGATTCTATCTACCAATTGTATGAGACTCAGTTATTGAGGTTCAAAGTTTTAAACCCGAATAAAATTTATGAAAAAGTATATAAGAAAAATGTTTTGCAATTGAATTGTCTTTATGTTTAAAATGCTTGATGTTAGAACTTAGGGAACGTATCCATACTACATGACACGTTTAGGGGGAGGGGGTCTTCAAAATGTCACGCATGGTACAAATGAGCGGCGGCGGGCTTACGTTTTTGGTCACCGGGGGGGGGGGGGGGGGGTTAAAAATTGCAAAAAGTTGGTCACGTAGTATGGGTACGTTCCCTTGTATATCTACGAAAATATAGCACAGATACCTAGTTCTGAATATCATTTTGGGCACAGAAATGAGCAAAAGAAATGCTTCTCTTGTGGAGGACATTCTTCAATTTTTCAGCGGTTTATAGTATTTCTTTTATATTCATCTTCGATACATACTATTTATAAGCAGTCATGGTGCTCCATTAAAGTTATTTTTCTAAAGTTTTTCTCATTTTTTATCATGTAGTTCGTCCTTTAGTTGTACCGGTGTGAAAATGAAACCAACCAAACGTACGCCAAAACGCAGTGATCGTGCTTCATTAAAGTTATTTTTTCTAAAGTTTTTCTCATTCTTTATCATGTAGTTCGTCCTTAACTTGTACATGTATGCAAATGAAACCGACTAAACGTACGCCAAAACGCAGTGATCGTGCTTCATTAAAGTTATTTTTTCTAAAGTTTTTCTCATTCTTTATCATGTAGTTCGTCCTTAACTTGTACATGTATGAAAATGAAACCGACTAAACGTACGCCAAAACGCAGTGATCGTGCTTCATTAAAGTTATTTTTCTAAAGTTTTTCTCTTCTTTATCATGTAGTTCGTCCTTAACTTGTACATGTATGAAAATGAAACCGACTAAACGTACGCCAAAACGCAGTGATCGTGCTTCATTAAAGTTATTTTTCTAAAGTTTTTCTCTTCTTTATCATGTAGTTCGTCCTTAACTTGTACATGTATGAAAATGAAACCGACTAAACGTACGCCAAAACGCAGTGATCGTGCTTCATTAAAGTTATTTTTCTAAAGTTTTTCTCTTCTTTATCATGTAGTTCGTCCTTAACTTGTACATGTATGAAAATGAAACCGACTAAACGTACGCCAAAACGCAGTGATCGTGCTTCATTAAAGTTATTTTTCTAAAGTTTTTCTCTTCTTTATCATGTAGTTCGTCCTTAACTTGTACATGTATGAAAATGAAACCGACTAAACGTACGCCAAAACGCAGTGATCGTGCTTCATTAAAGTTATTTTTTCTAAAGTTTTTCTCATTCTTTATCATGTAGTTCGTCCTTAACTTGTACCTGTATGAAAATGAAACCGACTAAACGTACGCCAAAACGCAGTGATCGTGCTTCATTAGTTATTGTTTATAAAGTTTTTCTCATTCTTTATCACGTAGTTCGTCCTTTAGTTGTACCGGTGTGAAAATGAAAACGACTAAACCGTTTTTTTAAACAGCTGTTTCATCTCACAGGTCTAATGTCTACGTGTTTATGAAACAGAATAACACAGTAAACACAATAAACACAGTCCAAAATAACAAAATATTTTTAGTAATACATTAGAGTTTTTTTAAATTAATATTGGAGATAACAAACCACCAGAGAGTGATAGCACCTTTTAGCAGAAAACCCTAATCGTAAAAAGTAATGAATATAATATAATTATTTTTATTGTTTGAAACAGCAGTTTCGCCTCACGTGTCTATGAGTTTATGTAACAAAGTATTCCAAAATAACTATTTTCTGTTCTAAACCTTATATACCTGGAATTTCCCGAGATAACAAACCACCAGAGAGTGATAGCACTTTTAGCAGGAAACCCTAATCATAAAAGATAATGAATATTATAAAAAGAAAAGGGATTTGATGTACTTATACAAACATCGCTCAATAAGAAAGGAGAGTTTTCCCTATGGTTGGAAAAATAGATAAGAAACCAAGAAATATGATAAGAACTTTATTAGTTTCATGTAACCCGATCAGAAAAGTGCGAAAATCCAAAATTGTATAATAGCTGACATGTATTTCAAAATGCAGTATGTCAACCACAAATTAACTAACTAACTAACCATCACGCCGTTTCACATTCCTTGCCTCGTTTACATTCATACAACGTCTCATACATTCTCTTCTATTGTTCTGACTCTTGACATGGCCCGACTCAAGTATCTGATTCACTTCGTTGTGCCATGTCTTTCTTGGGCGTCCTCGACTTCTTCTTACATTCACATTTGCGTCATATATTCTCCTTAACTCCTTTCCTCGTTCATTCGCTCTACATGACCAAACCATCGGAGCGTTCCTTTTTTGATCTTACTCATTACTCTTACATCAGCCTTGCATTTTTTGTGGATTTCCACATTTCTCACACGATCATACATGGTTTTACCACACATACGCCTCAGGGATCTCATTTCTATCGATCGTTCAGTCTACTTTCATCCTTCCTCTGCCAGTTCCATGCCTCACTGCCATACATCAGGGTAGGTACCAGTACTCCATTATGTACGGCTAGTTTCGCGTCTTTGGACAGATTTTTGTTGTTGCCAACGGCATTCAGTCCTCCATTAATAGAGTTACCTGCATTCACCCTTCTTTCAATATCTCTATCAGCCTTCCCATCTCAACCACAAATTAATCAGGTATAATTACATATCATTGGATCGGCGGCTCTCCCATTAGGTCACACTAATTTAAAATTGCATATCCACCGACCAATGTAAAAATCATAATGAGGTCATCTCCAAGAACGAAATTTCATGTTTTATATAAACTTATCACATTAATAAAGAGCCTGCTGAGTACACAACTATATGAACTTTTAAAAAATACAGAATAGTAGATACCGAAAGATGTTAAAGCCGCCAAAATGTTAATTTCTGCGGCCAGCCGAAAAGAATGTGACGTCACAGGATTGCCATTAGATTATTTTAATATTATTTGTGGTTTTTTAACTCTTCAGTTCAGGCTTATTTATTCGCTTTTGAGAACAGCTCTAATAGAAGTCGTTGTATCTCCCTTATAATGAGATGGTGAGAAAATGATCTAAATGGTGTTGGAAAGAGAAAACACCACGCTTTATATTCGAATCTAGAAAACCAAAATAAAGAAAATGTGCACCTCTACGAAACTAAAGGCAATTTGTGAAAAATTATGAAACTTCGTGAAATTTTTATTTAATATTTTTTTATGAAACGACAAAAAAGTGAGATGATAGCAACCCTTATAATACATTTGTCTAATGAAAGAAGTGTGATTTTATTGCAAAGCAAAAATTCTCTGACCTGACTGAATGTGCTCGTGGCCTGAGAGGTTAAATGGGTTGATAGTAGTTAATCTTTTCCTAATACAATCCTTATATGTACAAACACTATTTAAAATACATTTTTTAGAATAAATCAGTCACACATTTTCGTATTTAAATTTGTTCGTATTTTCTTCTAATTTTCTTTGATAATTCGTCAAATATCTTGATTGCTCCGTACCTTCGCTCCGTACATAAACAATTGTGATTTGTACTGAGTGTGACTTGACGGGACAATACTTAAGAGCGTTTAACCAGCCAGCGGACGAAAATCCACATTTCGTCGAAAGTTGTTCTTCCGATCGTGCAGGGCGGTTACAATGAGAAAGATTAATTATTCTCCGTACCAGCTTTTTAAAATTATAACTCAATATCGAATTTATTTCAATCCAAATTAGCTTTAATTTATATCTTCATCCAAAAATGCTGAAAGGCGTGATGATAAAACTATTAAAATAGTGTACTTTTTGTAGTTATTTTTTGATTATAAGTATTTATAATTTTTCAATAATGTCTAAATTTAATAAGAATGTTAAAAAAATCTGAAATATATTAGTTTGTAAGTGCGCAAATAAATACACAAATGGACCAATTTTCGTCAAGAAACACATGTACGTACATATTTTTTAATGATTTTATTGAAAGTAAAATTAAAATTCTAATACATAACTTTGCTAGATAATGTATTGATTTATTTTACTGCATGATTACGTTATTTGAAATGGGTGTGGTATAATACAAAAACTTTTTTGAAAATTTAACAATTCTAGATAAAATGCTAGATAAAAGAACAATCTTTCGAAATCCATTTATAATTTTTTGTGGAAAAGAGTCAATACGTCTAAAAACTTTTTTGAAAATGACGTATTTCCGGCTTTCTCTGGTAATGCCCTCTTAACTGCAAACACCCCTTATTTTATCAATGTTCACTTTGAAAGCTGATAACGTCGTCATTTTTGGAGTTAATAAATCTTTAAATAAAATTTAAATAATACACTTCCATTAAAAAAAATTTAGGAGACAACTTCATTATTCAGTCATTTAATTAAGAAACATTGAAGTCAATTACCCGGTGGGCGGTGGGTAGGGCCTTCAGCGAACACGGTAGAGTTCGATACTCACAGCGGGTAACGAAGTAACAACCAATTTATATAAATTGCTGCTACATTATTGTATTTACTCGGATTTGATCGCCCAACTCATGACGTCATATCTGCATCTACACAATGTTAGATAAGTTTGATTAAACTGATCAAAATTGATGCTAAACTTAATTGCTTGCTATAAACGTTGCCTACCACTACACCCGTCATGGCTAGCCCAATGAAGTCAGTCGGCGAAGTCAAATAGTATGTAGGTTACACGGTAAGTCAGCAATTAGTGATGGGCATATTCAAGAAGTTTCTAAATATTCGATTATTCAATATTCGATTTTAAAATTAATCGAATTTTATTTAACTTTGTTTGAACCACTTATGTATTTGAGTAAAGCCGACCGGTTTCGGAACGACCGTTCCTTCTTCAGGGCAAACGTATACATGAAGAAGGAACGGTCGTTCCGAAACCGGTCGGCTTTACTCAACTGTATAAGTGGTTCAAACAAAGTTAAATTGTTTCATTTATCTATAACTAGCAGACCCGGCCACACGTTGCTGTGGCTAACGAAACACAACGCCATTACCCAATCTTTATAAATCCACACCACCCGCTTGCCAGCTGCCCGCTGCCCGCCGCCTGAATTGAATATTTGAATTTCTCGGCTTTTCTCTACTATAATAAGCATGTATTATACATATTTCCCCTTGAATCACTCTATCCATTGGTGAAAACCGCATGAAAATCTGTTTCGTAGTTTATATACATTTTGAGCGACTTCATTTTATACTATGTAATGCAATTCGAGCGATCGCCACTAATTATACAATGCAACACTGGATATTTGAAAAGGGAAAATCAAATACCTACTCTACTTACTCTAGGATATCTATTTTCCAATTTCTGCCGTAGAACGAATTTCAAAAGTGACTATAGTACGGCCCGCCAGCCGTTTTAAATCGCACAAAAATATTGGAATTTCTCGGCTTTTCTCTAAGGGAACGTACCCATACTACGTGACCAACTTTTTGCAATTTTTAACCCCCCCCCCCCCCCCCCCCCGATGACCAAAATCCTAAGCAACCCGCCGCTCATTTGTATGGAGCGTGACATTTTGAAGACCCCCCCCCCCCTAAAAGTGTCACGTAGTATGGGTACGTTCCCTAATATAATTTACATCTATTATGCATATAAACATTCCTCTTTAATCACTCTATCTATTGGTGAAAACCGTATGAAAATCCGTTGCGTAATTTAAAAGATTAACGCGCACATACATTTTGAGCGACTTCATTTTATACTATGTAAATAATTTACATCTATTATGCATATAAACATTCCTCTTTAATCACTCTATCTATTGGTGAAAACCGTATGAAAATCCGTTGCGTAATTTAAAAGATTAACGCGCACATACATTTTGAGCGACTTCATTTTATACTATGTAATGATAATGACGACTTCATTTTATACTATGTAAATAATTTACATCTATTATGCATATAAACATTCCTCTTTAATCACTCTATCTATTGGTGAAAACCGTATGAAAATCCGTTGCGTAATTTAAAAGATTAACGCGCACATACATTTTGAGCGACTTCATTTTATACTATGTAATGATGATGGATGATGAATAACCACAAAGTTATAGCTACATTCAAAATTATTAGTGTTTAGATTAATACTCGTAGAATATTCCCCGAACTAATATAAATTGTTATTCAAAATAATACGGTTTCCTATTTTTTTTAATTCAGTACATTAAGTCGCATTCATATTAAAAGAAGGAATGGTATTATAATGCAAGATCAGGGAAATTAACGTATGTGGCACGTAAATGGAAACTTCTCTTTTCATTCAATGACTTTTAAATAGCCAACTTGAGGAAGATCTCCGACAGTGATAAAGGGCAAAATGAAGCTTTTGACCGAACAGCTGAAGTTGTGCTTGCATTATTAGGTCTACCTAAAAAATACCAACCTTACCAGATAGCCTACAAGTAAACGCAAGCAGTTTTCCAACCATAATAGAGTTTGCATCAGTTGTTTGGTCTCCGTTTTATAAAATCCACATAAACAAAATTGAATCAATTCAAAACAGATTTCTAAAATATTTTTGTTACAAGTCATATTATGACATTTAAGATTTAATAATTATGCAGAGACAGCTTCATACTTTAAAATTGATTCATTGAGTGTACGAAGGCATCATATAAGGATGCACTATTCCTTTATAATGTAGTTAACAATAATATTCAATGCCCAGAGTTGCTAAATAAAATTCAATTCAATGTACCTGCACGTTCAACACGCTCTTCTGTCCTGTTCAGGGTAGATTAATGCAAGACAAACTGTAGGCAGAATTCTTGCCTGAACAGACTATGCAATAGTTACAATGGCGCATTATCCAATGTGGACATTTTCAATTGCGAACTATCCAAATATAAGAGATCCATAAAGGATATTTCTCTGATGGTTTGTGAATAATGTTATGTTTTTATTGTTTATTCTGTTATGATTTGATTTATATGATTTGATTTATATTTACTGCTACCCGGCTCAGAACACTGCTACCCGGCTCAGAACAGACATTGTCTAGTGAGTCGGGTAGCGCACATTTCTGTAAATAACTATTGATGTTAATAAACGCCCGGGTTACCGGCAACTTTAAAAAAAAAAAAATTGTACAACCTCTCTCCAAATATTGATAGATTTTTTTGCTTTGTAATTTTAAAAAAAAGTTTTACATATTTTTTTTGTTTTATACATATAATTTTTGGATTCATTTTCCTTTTTTATAAAATTAATTTACTTTTTCTTAGTATGCTGTCTCAGTAGAAGTAAAGTCATAAGGAGGAAATCCATAATTGATTTTATTTTGACTATTTAATACCAAGTACAAACTGAAATAAATGTAAACTGTCGATTTCCCAAAAATTAATAAATAAATAGATATGAAGACGACGAAAACTCTGAGGTAAATCCAGAGTCTACAACGACTCTCAGATGAAGAAGATGGTGTCGAAGATAACAGTAAAAGTGATTGGAAGGGGGGAAGGGACGGAAGGGGTCGGTGAAATGGGGTATTCCGATTATACCTATCGCCAACACGAACTACATAACGTGCGGTTAGACACTTGCTCTAGCTAGGCGAGCAATTAGCAACGCATAAAACAGTAATGCGCCCGGGAAGCTGGCGGCTCTAAAATAATTAATCGGTTGCATTCTGTGGGAATTAATTACTTCTAGCTGAAGAGCGTATTGTCAGTCGGGCAAAAACGGCGCGAGGCAGACGGATGGGTGAGAAACTGGGTAATTGCTTTCCTAGTGATCGATCTGACAGGGATCCTAAACCTTTGAACCCAATATCAATCTTATTATAAAGCTTTTAATTTTCCGTGTAATGCTCTGATGATGAAATTTTGGGATAAAACAAAAATATCATTTTTACAATAATAATACACTGCGTGGTGACGCTGACTAAAATATCCAAAGGACACTACCTATCGTGCAAAATTCCTACAAAGTATCCTACAAAGGTAAAGCTTTTGACAGCCCGTAACATCTGTAAATATGATTTTCCTTTACAACGCCTTGTATAATATATTTTATATTATAAGGAGTAGCTAAATATTGTAAAGGAAATTCAGTCTATTTTAAAGCTGTTAACGATCTGCTTGACATTATCTAACAAAACTGACTCAAGTAACATTATAAAAACATCAGTATTTTATTATTAGGTGTCTCTGTACATGACGCTACTTAGAAGCTACTCGATCCTCGTGTGCATAGGTACCATGCGCGCCGATCTTAAGTACCCCCGTACGATTTTGCCGGTGCTCGTACACGGCGCTACGCGACACGGCTGTCCGGTTTCAAATCTGTTGCATGATACCGACGGTGCTGATCGCAAGCGACGCGTCGCATCATTTGCGTCTGCTATTTATTCGTTTGACGTTTGCCAGAAATGGCGTCGGAACATGAAATTAATGTTAGATTTGTTCTGGAAGTGGAAAAAATGCGTGTTTACCAGAATATGTAAGAAAGGTGTAAGTAAGTGGAGAAGGCAAGGATTGATGTTGGAAAAAAAGTCATTTGACATCGCTTGACATCGTGTTAACTCCACGGCTGCATGTGTAAATGATCAAGTTCAGTATATTTCGGATAGCGCCGTGTATGGAAACCAGCATTAAAGAGTGGTAAATATATCTGCAGGGTACTTGTGGTTGCGTCACAATCACTTAGTTTGTAAGTATCTCCATGAATGAAGGGCCTAACACCTAAAGTATTAAGGGATTTGAAAACATTACTAAGTCATTTTGTATTGTCACTTGAATTCTAATTATTGTCTTTGTTATAACCCGTTTTACCGTAAATTCCATTTATATCTACTGCACGTTTTTTGCATTAATTATCTTTTGCATTCCTGACATGATTAGTCAGAATAACAACGAACACGGTGTCAAATCGATGACCGGTTTCATGTCCCATTATCTTCAATACACACATGAATGTTAGTGGGCCACTTGGACGTGCTTCGAGCCTCAAATCGAGCAAGCGTCCCTAATATGGAGCGAAATCAAAATAATTAATGAGTCGTCTGTAGGTTGGATGGGTACGCTCCACGGCCTATAATTAATAGGTAGCCTAAATTTACATTCATAAGACGTAAAATTATTTTTAATTTTATAATTGGTATTTTTAATTTCTAAGCGACGCGCCGCTTATTAGGAACATGAATGTTTATGTAAACAATGTCTATACAAACATGTGGGAAATGTTCCAATACCACCCATCCATTATCAAAATTAAGGCAAAAGTTTTTTTCGAAACATGGACATTACAGTTACAATTTTTCTACACAAGCCTTTTGGCGTTTAGTCTTGGATATCAATTTAATACACAATAGCCCCAACGTCAGAGATAATACTGCATAAGATAAGACTGCAATTCACCTAAATGCTCAAAAATCTCAAAAAAAGTAATATTAAATATTTAGGCATAATTATAGATCAACATGTTAAATGGACAGAACATATTGCACAAACTGTAAACAGAATACGTAAACTTTATTACGTATTCCTCAAACTAAGAAATATCCTACATAAATCTATGCTACTAAAGGTTTACTATGCATTAGCTTAATCAGTACTACAATACGGAATAATAGGCTGGGGAGGAGCGTATAAAACTAATTTAACCCCACTTGAAATAGTAGGTACATAGAAGACTCATCAAAATTATTCTAAAGAAACAATTAGACTATCCAACCCAAAAATTATTCGATGAATTCAAAGTATTATTACCACTAAATAAAATTTATCAAAAAAATGCATTACTTCAAATCCACAAAGATAAACTAACAACAAAGTCATTTAGCACCAGGCCGAGAACCTTAGGACAAATAATAATCCCAAAACTTAATACAACAACAGCCCAACATCATTACACATACTCAGCTATAAAATTCTTTAACGAACTCCCTAAAGAAATACAATCCGAAAGGAATTATGATTTTTTTAAACAAAAACTTAAAAAACATTTTACTTTTAACTAGATTTGTGTTACTACGATAGGTATGTGTTACGATGTGCCAACTTATATTTCCATTATGAACAAAAAATGCCAATTAATATTTTCTATATGTATGAAAATTCACATTATGTTTCATTATGTTAAAAAAAAATGCCAACTCATATTTTCATTATGTATAAAAATTTTCCATTATGTACAAAAATGCCAACTTATTATTCATTATCTATAAAAAAAAAATAATGTACTTACATTCAATTTGTAACAACTGTTAAGTATGTATAGTACTGTCAATATGATAGTGCTCCCTCTCTAAACACGAGAATTTCTCAATTAGGGAGGTATTGTTACCACTAATATTATACATTATATATATTTTGGTTAATTGTATATTATATGTATTAGTTAATAAATAAAAAAAATAAAAAATAAAAATACAAAAGCCTTTTTGGGATAATGTTTGAACACCAGAAGGCTGATACAGAAGAAAATCAAGGATTAAGAAGGGAAAGGGCAAAAATTCAAGAAAGATTGGGACGACCTGTCTGTTTATATCAAGTTACCAAACAATAAAAATAATTGTAGGCATACCTAATAATGCCTTTTATCAAAAAAACTGAACGCCGCAATAAAATGTCATTTGATGTAAAATTTCATAAATGCTTTGTCGAAAATATTGTCAATGCTTTTGTTAAAATAATGTAGTACGCCGTCTAATAACCGGCTTTTAAGGCGATCCACTAGTTCAGGAAAAAATCGAAATCAGAATTCACGCCCTTTATGGGAGGAGTTTAAAAATACTTGAGAAAAAGCTTTTGGAAAGGTTGGAAAAGATATTTGAGAGTTTTGTTTTACAGGTTGATTTTGTAAAGGCCTGTAACAAATATTAATTCCTGTTTTACGCATTGTTTATTGTAATAAAACGGAAATTTAAAATTGATTTCACGAAATCAAGCGACGCGTCCATCTCCCGCTCAGTTCGGGGCGTGACTGAGGTTAGTCAGGTTAGGCGACTGTGGCGTGGACAGTAGTTCTTCGGTGGACGCCATAGGGTTCACTTTGAAAAACCGAATTCGTCGACTAGCGGCCGTATTGTAAAATAACAACGCGAAAATGAATATTTTATTTTATTTTGGGAAGATTGGGTGTAAATATCACCTTTTTTGCGATTATTATAAAATAAACTGAATTTGCCACATTATACAATAAAACCATATCCGAAAAGGGGTTTATAAATAGGAGAGTTTGGACTTGAAAGTGTGTTTTTTAGACCTTATACTTTATTTTTTTATAGGCTTATTAAAAGACTTATAAAAAAAAATGACCGATATTTTTAAGGGCTAAAGTATGTTCTACACGCAGTATTTAATTGAAGCATCCACAATACTTCTAAGCGATCAAATTTTCAAAACAAAAACATATGATTTTGTATGATTTTGCATTATTTACTATGGCTTCATCTTAAGTGTAGAAATGTTATAATTCGGAATGGGTTGTCAAGATTCCTACTCAAGAGCAACTTGACGAATGTGAGTAAACATAAAATATATTAAGCCGAACTTAAAAATCAACTGGAATACCGGCCCAAAACAAAGCAATGAAGTGAACAAATAAACGTAAGAATGTTTTATTTTTTTACAAAAGAACGATGTCAATAATATAAATGTATCTTGATAGCCTTATTTAATGTTCATTAAATCACATAACATTATGTATTATGACAATGTGCCAGAGATTTACTAACAATAACGGCAAATCTGTAAAATAAATCTTAAAAGCAAAACATCCATTGTGCAATAACAAGATGTTGGTCCCGATGATTAATAAATTATGAAGCATTGAATTGGTGAGTGTTGTCGTTTGATAGCACTCGACATGAATAATGCTGTTAACCAAATGAATCATAAGCGACAAAGAAGACAAACATAATACAGAAGGAAACCATGACCACGCCCGAAAATTTATTATGCATTAATATATAGGCTGGACAAATACGCGGCATAATGACCCAGAAATAATGTATACAACGGTTAAAAATATGAGAAGTTATGGTCTTCTTGGTGGCGCATTATGGATGTTGAATTTAGTTTTAAAGGGCGGGAAATCGATTGTATTTTTCACCTATTCGAAGATCAAAGTTTAGGAAAAAATCTCATTGTATATCATACATTGGTCGAAGTTGGATACGGTTGAATTTGGGTTGAAGAGCTGGGAATTAATTCTGTTTTTCAACCATTCGAAGATCAAAGTTTAGGAGAAAATCTCATTTGATATGGTTGAATTTGGATTTGAAGGGAAGGAAATCGTTTCTGTTTTTCACGTATTCGAATATCAAATCTTAGGACAATATCTCGTTTGGGTATCTAACGCACAAAAAACTCTCGAATGGCGAGATCTGGAATCAAGAATCTTATTTTCCGTTTAGAATTTCAAGGTCAACGTAATTTTCAGCTCACCACAACATTTCTGCCACGAGCTATCAACCTTTGAAAAATCTATTAAACTGCATAATTAAAAGACGTTTTATGAATTTTCGAGAAGAAGTTTTCTACTTTAGTTTGTCATCGTCATTATTTATCACCGAGAACAAACGTATATTTGCTGCTGTCTGATAGTGAGGGACGAGAGGAATAATTATACAGTTTTTACTTGGCACAACTGAATGGTAGATGCTGTAATCAATTATATCCAACGGTTTCAAGTGCTCCGCTAATATATACGCACACATACGCAGGCATCAAGTCACTTGATAAGAGTAGGCATATTTGCTTCACGTCAAAAACAAGAAAAAAATGCTGACTCGTCCATTAGAGCATACTCCTGCCATAAACAGTACGTGTAAACATTAGCGCGGCTTACATTACGCACGGTATGTGTCTGACACGATGTGACAACCCAACATGTTTTATTACATAATGAATCAGTGCGTCATATCAGCAGCTTCCAGTCGAATCAGGATGTGCAGCGTAAAGGGGGTGACGCAAACAAGCACCCATCTAAATCTCAATCAATTCGCGCCAGCTGGTGGGGACGTGTTATCACTTATCACCATTGATTGCACACGTCGCGACGATCCATCTACGTACCCTACACCAATTAAGGGAATATCATTACAAACGTGATCGATTTTATTATTAAAAAATTGAAATCATTTACAGAACAATTTTCCATCCCAGGGTTCCAGATTAACCAGGGAAATTAACTAACCGATCAGGAAAAACTTTTTGTCGCGTATAAGATAATAAAAAAAAAAATAGATATAGATAGATATGGTCGTTTTCCCAACTTTTCGATCGATAAATCTGAGTCTCCGATCAGCTAAGAGATTTGTTTAGTAAGTTTATGTAGTGAGTTTACAAGCTACTATCTACTAAGTCTAAAAGCGGGTAAATTGGCGAGTGAGATTGTCATGATGACACACAAAACTGTCCACTTGCTCAGAAGCGTAGGAAACTGAGGTCGCTGCTAGCGCCAGTAACAAGAATAACGACGCCAGCGTAAACTAATTCTTCAGATGTTTGACAGTCGAAATCAGCTGTTTATCAGTAAATAAACCAATCACGAGCAAGCGGAGCAAGCGTGTAGGCGAGTAAAGTTGACGACCTTTCAACTTTTTTTCGTAGATTGTCAACAATTTGCTAGTTAGCAAGTAACACGATGACACTGGGCGAGTTTACTAACAAGAATGTGAAGTGAATTTCCCAGATAGTAGCTTGTAAACTCGCCCTGTGTCATCGACGCTTAACGCTCGATTCGCCTGTTGGTCGGAGAGTTGCGTGCATTTGAGGAGTGTTGAGCCAAAATTTCAGCATTAGTCCTCCTCACTATTAGATCCTGTGCCGAGGCGAACAAGGATTTGAATAGAGGGCTTTCAGCGACTTCTATACATAGCTCAACTTCAAGGTTCGGAGGAAATTTTCAATAATTTATAATACGTCGATGTGTGCGGTGGTGATACAAGGTAGGAATTTATTACCTTCGGGTATATTTAGCTAGTCGAAACATTTGAAAAGGATGAATCAATTCCATTCGAAGTAAGGGAAAATTGATCTTACTTCGGGCACACAGACACGTCCACAACATACCAGTGTGTCCCTTCAGTGAATCCGTGTTCGGAGATAAATTATTATATTCATTCGGGTAAGCTCGGGTCTTTAATGGTGATGGCAGAGTTTGGCAAAAAAGATTAAAAAAAAATAAAAATAAAATCATTGTATTAGTTATTAAATTAATAATTAGTTGAATATTGATAAAAAATTGTACAGCCTCCTCTCGAGGCGTTTTTTCACATACATTTTTCCCTGTACAAATGATCAAAATGTTATTAATATCGATGATTGCCATCTTGGATACGGGAAGGTAAACACTTTAACAACAAAGGGGATTGATAAAACTATTATTTCTATTACTTGGGTACTACCATCACCAATATCGGCACCGGATTACAGATTGTAGATTGAACTTTCCAGGGGTTTTTTCTCCAACGGTAATCTTTTCGGGATATTATGATACCGGTTGTCAGTACCTGTTTCAGGCTCCAGCGATAGAACACTAGATTCCCTAAGCTAAAGCCTTGCTGACGTATTATATTAAAGTGCATGGTTTCAGAATCATACAAACCCAAGCCTCTTTTATGTGTGAACACCGCCCAAGATTCCCAACTCCTCCCAGCCGTCTAGAACCAGTGATGCTATGGCATCCCCAATTGGGATACGTTGCGAGGCCGATGGAAATGGGGAAGGAAAGAAGATGTGGAAGAGGAAGGTGGGGAAGAACTGGCTATTCAGATCTCTTCACCACACACGGCTAAAGCCATTTCCAGCAACGTTCAATTCTGAATTACACCTTCGACATGTGGGAATTAAACATCAACGATTTTTAATGATATTTGGATTACCAATAACTATTATTCAATATCTTCTTCACATTATGAGAAGCGACGAATTCAATGCACGGTACCTAACTGATAATTTCATTTATTTTTTTAATCCAGGGGACGATTGATTGGATTGTGGCGTAGTAGAAAAAGATTCTGAAAATTCGGTTATGGACTGAAATTATGCAATTCTTTCGGGCTGCAGTTGACCTCACGATAGCACACCTTTGACGGGAGCATTATAAAGTTTTTTTGTCTGCTAGGTAGACGTTTCTCCTACTAATATCCATTTAATATTACTCGTCCTTAGGCTCCCAATTGAAACTTGCACGTGTACGTTGTACTGCCTAAATAAACAGCTATAGATTAGCTAGATGTCTGCATTCAACATGGTAATTCAACGATGTGCCTTTGATTGGTGCGGGGGCGAGATGACAAGCCGGTTCGGTCCCAGTTCACATCTGACCCGACCCACCTGACCCCACGTTGGGTGCCAATTGGCAAATGAAGGTGACGACTAATCAGCTTAATCGCTGTTACGTGATTCGGTCCCTTGTTGTTATGTTCGTCCATGCAAAAGTGGCGTGCATACGCGTACTTGTGCTTATTGGGAATAAGTAGGACATGTCTTTAATTAAAATTATTGAGCACGCAAGTTCGTCACACGATCATATTATTAAGGAGGAACAATGGATTTTTTCTGGTTGAAGTAGCCACAAGCCACACATAGAAGGCAGGCATATAAAACCCTCACCGAATCAATTACTGTACAATGATATTGTTTTTGGACTGTTGGGTCGTGTTGCACCGGGGATTTCCTAAATGTTAGCCCAAGAAGGAATACAAAGTAATACGGCGCAAAACCCAAAATACAAATTTGTTGGTTGTGAAAATCGTTAGTTTATTTACAACTTACATAGATACTATCGGGTAGTTTATTTACAACTTACATAGATACTATTTGCGCATACCGTAACCTAAATTGCAAGAATTACTAAATGAGTCCTACTTATACCCAATTACTTAACTTGTATAGCTCCAGAATGGAATAAAACCGTAACTTACGCAGTAAGTGGTACAGTAAATTTAATTAATTATTAACATCAATACTCCCGTTATTACAGCAGTAGACGCAATTAAGCGCATGTAGAAAGCATACATCTAAAATTGTACACAGCGGAAATAGATTATTGTTTATTATGGAAATTCATTAGACTACAAGCTACTAGTACTATTTTTGTTAAATCTAATCACCCGACATTGTGTTTTGAAGAGTTTTACTTTCCATGTACATTTGTTACTTAAATTTGAATTTTCCTGCTACCGGTTTCGACACATAGATTGGCTAGCAAACTTAAAACTAACTTAATATTTTTTTTATACAAGTACAGAAATGATTAGATTTAATTATATGGGGGTAGTGGGAGGGCTGGTTTTGGAGGGAACCGAGAGAACGGTGGGAGGAGTAGATGTACACGGAAAGAAAAATTCTTTAAAACAAAATGTCTATAAATTGTTACATAGTTGATGCCAAGAATAACAAATAATGCTAATGATCAGATTTGCAGTACATAGATACATAACTATTTTTGAATAAAAATGAGAGTTCCCAGCGTGTTTCGTCCCATCTGACTGCTAGTCAATCACTGCTTTTGACCATTCGGCATGGTACACCAAAAAAGATTTTACCTACCTACAAAAAAGGCTGACGGCTACCCAAGATTCAATCAAGAATTAAAGATTTAAATCTTAGGTTTTCCTATCGATTTCCAAATTCTTAAAAAACATTATTGCTAAACATCTTAAAATGAACATCTTCAAATTTACCTATTTCAGTCTGCTAAAATGTTCATTATAAGATAGGTACTTTGCAAAATTAAATTAGAACAAAGATTTAATTCGATAGAAAAACATATTTAGGTATGTGTTTGGCGATTTATGGCACAGATCGCCGATTAATTCAAGAAACTAAATGAATTACCCCGTTGAAAAGGAAGATAAGCTATATGCACAATATGCACGAACTGACACAAAGACTGCAAAACGGGACAGCAAAACGTGCTGCAGCCCTTACATACACCCTGTATATTGCAGACGGCCGATCAATCTCAATCAACTCCGTCGATCCGTCAACCTCTATTCTGCCTTGTACAGTGCAGGTACAGCGTGTCGTCGACAAGCCCGATGAGAGACGGCATGGTTTTGTGGCGGCGCGAGAAGACGGACTCTGACGGACAGTGGACAGGTTGTGGACGGGCGCTGACGGACGCTGAGCGAGGTACCGGGTCATCGGAAAATAATGTGTGCCGAGATAGCGGGATTGATTGCAAACAGATTTTGTTTGATGGCGGAATAATTGCATGAAACTTTAGAGACGTGCATTATAATTCAAATTAATTGACTGGAATGATATGCTGCCGCTTGTTTTCCTGACCACTGTCTCACATTTTTTCGTTTTATCTGTTGTTTTCTTTCTCTTTTTTATTCATTTATAGAATTCCTTAACCTTTCAGTGGTCGCGCGCGGTCTGTGAGACCGCAGCGAACTTATTTGACTGATTATGCGCTAACTATAAACAATAGACAATTGCATTTCCGTGATATCTCGGGAGGGTGAGACGCGTCCCCTCAGCACCCCAGTGACATTCGTCACAGACGCACGTGTACTTTTGTTTATATTTACCGTCTCAGATTCCACGTGCGACTGGTTGTGTACTTGAAAAATATCTTGAATTATATTGAGAGCTGGGTGAGTATTTCATGACATTTGTATCACATTATTTAGAACTTAGTTTTATTTTACGTAAATTACGCAAATAAGTAGTTGTAAAATTTTATCTTGTTTCGGTATTATGTTGATTTATAGCGTTGTTTTGTGTCAGATGTCTAAACAATTGAGATTTCACAGACTTAAACTGTTACGTACAAATTAAAAAGTGATTACAAATGAATGTTTTTTTTATATATTATTTAAATAGACAATAGACTTTTTTTATTATTTGCTATATACAATATCGTCCAATATTCAGTCGTCTTCTAAAAACAGACGTCTAAAGTTGCGGAATTACAGACCGCGCGCGACTGCTTATGTTCGGCGCAAGGGTGTGACTACTGGAAGGTTAAACGCTTTAAAATGGTTGGTTAATAATTTTTAAAAGGGAATAAAATATTTTATTGAATTTAATGTAGTTTGAGGAACGCCAGGCCTGTCAATATGTACATTGAAAAACAAAACAATATTCAAAAATTTTAAAGGCAAATCATACCTAACAGCTATACGAAAATTGTTTTAAACCAACCAACATCTATTGTCCGCAATTTCTAGCCCAAATTAACTCTTATCATCTCCATACCTAGCTCTGCTTCGACTTATTTCATCTGTGTATTGTACTTTTCCCAGTGCACCGTTTTTCCATCTTATATGGTTGAGTATTTTGTTTTGGTTTATTTTGTTTTTGATTTTGTTATGTCCATTTAGATGTTCTTTGTGAAAAAAAAACATGTAAAAGCCCAGCTGGATCTGAAATTCAAAATAAATGGACTGGTCAGTGGTTGAGTGGGCATAGCGCTTGGGTCGAACCCGGGCGTCGCGTGTTCGATTCCTCGGCTGGCTAAATCCTCCATCACAACACAAGCAACATTTTCGGCTTTCTGTAGTGGTAGTAGGAGATTTTCAAACATTGTTGGGTTATTCGTAACCCGGGAATGGTTGTCTTTCTTTTTAAATAAAAGTAAAAAAAAAATAGATAAATTCTATAAGCTTTAAAAAATCATTCAAATATTCAAAAATAAGACAAGACGCCATAATCTCTTTAATTTTTCAATTGATCATAAGAAAAAAGACCTTAGAAAGTCAGGCGGAATTGGGCAATAGCTAAATCGTATAAGAGTAATTAACTTGAGCTAACATTAATAGAAACAAATAAAATGTACAAAATGGTTCGTTACAACTACTAAAAACATTCCTTTGAAATAAATGTCACTGCAACTAACCAAATACATTGCATGAATTAAATACCTCTTCTTCTATTTGCGTATGTACACATTGTAATATTATATGTATTCTACTTCTTGTTAATTGGGTTAGCTGCAAGGAATAGGATGCACCTGTAAGCTATACCTTCGTATTTTATATGTATTTTGTACAATAAACGTTTTTGAATTTTGGATACCACCAGCTTTGGTTATTTTTCTAATATAGTGTCTAACATCGGGACGCGACCGTGAATTGAAACAATTAAAAAAAACGGCAATTTCAGCAATCATCGTTTTATTTTGCCGCTGCCCCGATAACATCTGTTAAGTGACAGTTTTTTTAAATGTTTGGTTTAATTTAACGTACACGTAACACGTGCAACTTGCGTCAACTCATTTCAGAAATAGAATCCGTGTTTCGTTCAAATATTGTCGCTTTTATCAGAAAATACCCGACGATGGAGCGAATTACTCGTAGTTACCACATTTATTGGGCAACATCACTCTTCAGATCCAACGCGTTTCACGCTCATACTGCAAACTTCTTGATAATTTAAGAAAAAGTATTAAATTATTTTATCGAAAAAAGTAACGCCAGTCTAGCTTAATTTTATCTACTGAGGTTACACTTCTTCACGCCTCATCCATGTTAGCCAATATTGGAACGCACCTAAAAGGCGGGGAAGGAAAGTACCTAGTACCTACTGAGAAAGTGTTAATTAATTTATTTATTGTTGTTGTACGCCCATAGGGGCTTTTACATAGATTATAAAATAATATTTAAGTTATCGAGGATTACACATACATAGAATTAATAATTAATTAAATTAATAATTTTAATTTTTATTAATTATTTGTCCTGGAAAAATACATGTTATTATTAAACTACTAGCTGACCCGGCCACGCGTTGCTGCGGCTAAACGAAACACAACGCCATCTACTGGATGGTTATCCAACCTTTTAACTGACACCACCATCTGTTAATTTGCAAACAAAACAAATCAAATCGATCGGTCGCTCAATTTATATTATTATAGCGAGTTCCCGGTATGCGTTTCTATGTCACTTAATAAAGAAATTGTTTCTCCCTGCGTGTCCTTTCCCACTCCGTCACCTCCACCTTCCCTCTCCCCACTCCACTCCCTACCCCGTCCCGCGAACCCCCCTCCCGAATTCCCCTCCCCCCTCCCAGGTCCCCCTCCCAGATTCACCCTCTCCTCCCTGGTTCCTCTCCCACATATCTCCTTCCCTCCCGCTTTCCATAGCAATAACCGCTTCCTCGCGTGCCACCAACAGCAATTTTTTAATACAAATTTCATAATGCCAGAGCTCACCTGAAGTTTTATAAAAACCTTGTCCTGACAATAACGAACACACAAAAAAAAGAATTATCCAATTTGGTGCAGTCGTTCGAAAGTTATGCGCTTAGCAACACATTCAGCGATTCATTTTTATATTATAGATACGAGTAATCAAATTTAAAAAAACGTTCATTCATCTTCGTCCACAGAACCCGAAACACCGTAGGTAACTCACTTTTTTCCCTCAGACTTTCGTTAAAACAATCACCTCATAAGTGGTATGAGCGTGAACCACTGTACTACTGGCGCATCTACATGTTATATTTTTACACAGTATTTTCTCGATTTCCTACCTCGTAAATATACACACAAAATATGGTTAAAAATATTCCTGTTGCATTTTCGCTAACCGTCTTAAATGACATTGTAATACAGATGTTTAAATAATTACTTTTCTAGTATCAGATTCTTCATATCAACATCGTAAGGAATTCCTGGCAAGGAAGCTGTGTCGGCACCGCAAAAGCTTTACCCAATTAACCATTGTAATCACAATAAAAATAATTCATCATAAGCAGTATCATTAAAAGCAGACATGTTTATGACAGTATACGTGGCACACATAGTAGACTTGACTTTCACACGGAGCCATAATAGACAATGCTCAGAATACGACGGGGTGGTGCTATTCTCATGCATTAATAAAAGCAGGTACTTTAATTTATTCGCAGAAAGTACCTAAAATGATGGATGTTCAAAGAGAATCGGATGATAATAAAAAGTATGGCTATCTTTAGGTGTATTTTTTATATGCTATGGAAGGTAAACCACATAATATCGATTATTTCTTTTTGAAGTAGGTAGGATTCATAAATTTTATAATAAAGCGATTACAATTGCGAATTAATTCAGCTTAAAAAGACTTAAATGCGAGAGACATGGGGGTTGATAAGTATATTGGCAGAAGGGTGAAATTCAGGGTTTGAAAATATCATGATATTTAAATAAATCTGACACATTATATTCGATATGTGATGTTTGTTGTAAAAAGTGAGGTTTATTTTCAAAAAACTTATTTTCGAAACAGACCTTAAAACACAGTTTAAATAAAGATTAAAAGTATCTCTCTAGAGTTGCTATTCTGCGTGAGCAGTTGTTAATAATTGTTCACAAAGTAAAACAAAGTTGTTTTTTCTAACGGCCAACAGTTGTTGCCATAGATGGCCATAGATTTGCACCAAACCAAGGGCAATGTATTTAAAAAATGAGTAAAGTGAAATATCAGTAAAGTGAAATAGCACCCCCTTCCCCTTCCATAAAAGCATAGCTTTTTAGGGCGTACAACTATAAATCAAATAGATATGCAATTAATTAAATGATATTTTATTACACAATTTTTTAAAGTGAAAACGTCTTTAAGAGGGCATTACCAGAGAAAGCCGGAAATACGTCATTTTCAAAAAAGTTTTTAGACGTATTGACTCTTTTCCACAAAAAATTATAAATGGATTTCGAAAGATTGTTCTTTTATCTAGCATTCGTATGTAATAAATTTTTAGAATTTTTTTTAATTTTTAGTATAATAAGGTTATTCCATAGGTCGTTGGCAGATTTGTTAAATTTTCAAAAAAGTTTTTGTATTATACCACACCCATTTAAAAAATGTAATCATGCAGTAAAATAAATCAATACATTATCTAGCAGAGTTATGTATTAGAATTTTAATTTTAGTTTCAATAAAATCATTAAAAAATATGTACGTACATGTGTTTCTTGACGAAAATTGGTCCATTTGTGCATTTATTTGCGCACTTACAAACTAATATATTTCAGATTTTTTTAACATTCTTATTAAATTTAGACATTATTGAAAAATGATAAATACTTATAATCAAAAAATAACTACAAAAAGTACACTATTTTAATAGTTTTATCATCACGCCTTTCAGCATTTTTGGATGAAGGTATAAATTAAAGCTACTTTGGATTGAAATAAATTCGATATTGAGTTATAATTTTAAAAAGCTGGTACGGAGAATAATTAATCTTTCTCATTGTAACCGCCCTGCACGACCGGAAGAACAACTTTCGACGAAATGTGGATTTTCGTCCGCTGGCTGGTTAAACGCTCTTAAACTGTTACATTTGAAACTCGATGAAATGAAAAATAGCGACACTAAAAAGAGACAAACACATAAATCTATAGGATTTAGTCTGCGAGAGAATGAGATAATCGGTCTCCTCTTTGTGCGGCGCTTCGTAGCTTCCCCACTCTTGTCTACTTTAGTTTTGTTAAGTTTCACTTCTACCGCTTGTAAATTGCACTCTGATTTTTTAAAATTACAACATACGCAGCTAGAGTCGATCCCATTCGATAGCGAAACGGTGTTTAAATTCCCGAACAGTGCTTACGAACTTTGCCGAATGCAATGATCTAGCAATAGTTTTCACGAACTATTTCCAAAGTGGAACTAACTGGGAGCCCCTACCGTCATAATATCTACGTAAATGCACTATAAACGCTTCTTTGTGGACGAAAACTGAATGCACGGAAGATGTCTAATAAGATTTTTGCAATTTAAAACGTAAACTTTCTAAGATCAGCCGTGAACACAGGCACGGGCAAGTAATTGCCCTAATAAGAACTGAAAACTTTTCGTTTGTGAAAAACAAATATTAAGTCCTTACGTATGAAATTGGCGTTTTGTATGGGAGGAACACAAAGTCGATTTTTTTTAATATAATATATTTATTTAATCAAAGTATGTACCATTGCTATCTATGCACTTTTACCATCTCATAGGTAGTTCATCGATCCCTTTACTAAAAAAACCATTCGGACGGGAATCAATAAAATCTTTGAAGGCGGTTTGGACTGCCCCATCGGAGTTGAATTTTTTCCCTTGCAAGAAGTTATTCAAATTTCTAAAAAAATGGTAATGTGTTGGGGCAAGGTCCGGAGAGTACGGTGGATGTCTTAGACATTCCAATTGAAGCTCCTCTAATTTGGTAGCCGTCTGTTGTGCAGTGTGTGGTCTAGCGTTCTAACGCGCGTTTGTTGATTTGCTTCACTCAATTCGTGAGGTACCCACCTTTCAAGCTTTTTCACCTTCCCAATTTGCTTCAAGTGGATTAAAACAGTTTTATCACTAAAACCGCAGCCTGCAGCTAACTCGGACGTGGTTTGCGATGGATCCGCTTCCACATTAGCCTTCAATTCTTCATTATCAACTTTGGTCTCCGGCCGTCCACGGGGCTTGTTCTGCAGGTCGAAATTTCCAGAACGAAAACGTTGGAATCAAAAACGCACTGTGTTTTCTTTAGCGGCACCGTCGCCATACACATCATTAATCCTTCGAGCCGTTTCTGCAGCACTCGTGCCACGGTGGAACTCGTACTCGTAAATAACGCGATATTTCAAGTTTTCCATTTTGTAAACTAAGTGACGCAAAGAAAAAAACAATTAAGAAAAAAATAATTAAGAAAAAAATAAATGAATTATAATTTTCGAAACAAAAATACATGAGTAAATAGCTGTATAAATTTGAATTTGGAATTCCTAACCAAAGAGAAGATATTTGAGATCAAAGTTGGCAGTACGGCAAAACGCCAATTTCATATGTAAGGACCTAATATTTTGAATCCATGATATCTTAGCTCCGTGGTTGATTTACTCCCACTAAGTACCAACTGACTCACTACGTCGAGATCATTTTTCACTTACTCTCAATTTTGTGTACCTATTCAGAATTTTCAACAAACATGCCTAATTTACAAC
Organism: Limnephilus marmoratus; assembly: GCA_917880885.1. Lineage (NCBI taxonomy): Eukaryota > Metazoa > Arthropoda > Insecta > Trichoptera > Limnephilidae > Limnephilus > Limnephilus marmoratus. The sequence goes on along the minus strand of OU862924.1, from coordinate 20,528,765 downwards.
AGCTAATTCATATTATTATGTAGGCATTCTTATTCTCTTGTTCCTCAGAATGTACCGTTTTGGGATATAATTATTAATCACTCCTACATTGTCTTAGTTTGCGATACAGCAAGCTAAATAATTGATAAGCTCTCGGTGTACGTGGGTGTTAGTGTGCGGTCATATTATATTCACGGTCGAGGTCGCTTAGACCTAGTACAAGACTACGTAGAAAGTTTACATAATATTTATTTATTATTTTTGGTATAACTTTACGGGGAAAACCTCAAATTATAATATTTAATCATTGAAAACAATTATTTATTATTCTCGATGCAACCGAATTGTTTTCTAACAATATAACAAAACACATTTAAAAATAAATTCCACTTAATTTATTTTTGACCGTAACCCGTTTCAGCCTGTTAAAGCCATCTTCAGAATGGTATAAATGTTTCTTAATCTACTGTTTCTTACTCTAATATACATAACACAAGGGGGGAGGGAGGGGGGTAGTCTACAAGGATTTTTGAAAACCGCACAAGAATCCCGCACTGCTCCCGTCTGGAGCCAGTGAGACTATGACATCCCCAATTGGGGTATGTTATGAGTGTTATGAGGCAGAAGGTGGGGGGAAGGAGATGGGGAAGATATTTTATTTAATTTATCGGGGGGCTAGAATTCCAGTAATCCATGCGCTTGATAGCTGCAAGACGAGTTGTTATCTAGCCTCCTACATAGTTAAGTAAATTAGAATACGTACATATAAAAAGATATTTTATTTAATTTATTGGGGGGCTAGAATTCCAACAATCCATGCGCTTGATAGCTGCAAGACGAGTGGTTATCTAGCCCTCTACATAGTTAAGTAAATTGAAATACGTACATATAAAAAGATATTTTATTTAATTTATCGGGGGGCTAGAATTCCAATAATCCATGCGCTTGATAGCTGCAAGACGAGTTGTTATGTAGCCTCCTAAGTTAAGTAAATTCTAATGTAAAATCCATGCTAATTTGTACAGCGCTCTTGAGGCGATTTTTCGCAAAAACAGCGCTATATAAGTTGTCCAAATTTATTATTATTATTAGGAAGGTGGGGAAGTACCTGGCTATTCAGATCTGGTCACCAAACGATACACCCAGGGCGATACTGAGAGTATCTTCCACCCTGGAACGTGCCGCAAGTATACTATTGTATATATATTAGTTTTAATTAATTAATTGTGAAACACAACAAATCAATCAAATAAAATTTATTTGCCAATCCGAACTTCGGATTGTGAGTCGAGAGTCTTACCTCGGGACCACGGAGGCCGTCATGTATTTTATTCAATTTATATGGTTTTTCCATATTTGTTGCCAAGTCGTCTTTGACGATTGGATTTCTAGTTATTTGGCTATGTCAGTAGAATCTTTTTCTGATTATTCTACAACGTTTTAATATTTATCCACATAGTTTTTAACAATTTACTACCAACTTAATATAGATACAAACACATCCACACACACCGTAAAAAATTAGACTAAAAAGATTGAACAAATCAAAAAAATAAAATAATTTACTGTATAAAGTATAGCTTAGTTACCAGAGAAATTAAAAATGCACCTAGATTAAGCACGTTTAAATAAAACTTACTTATTAATTAAGTGTTACCAATATACAAGTGTAAATTACCAAGTACATTACATTACCTATACAAGTGTAAGTTACCAATTAAGTGTAAATTAAGATGCAAAAATGTATGTTTACATTAGACCATATGGAGTGGATTTATTTAAAGACTAAAATAAATAAATAAAATATTATTTTTTTATTTTGCAAGTTTTAGGTGCGAGGCGGAACGCCATCGATGGGAAACCATTGTTAGTACCTAGCCTAGGTTGGCGTGGAGCACGAAAGCTATAATAGCTTGCATGACAAAGGCGAACTCCGAGGAATAAAGTAATGTAATGAATGACTAATGATGATGTGCTGCCCATCCCAGATGTGTGAATTTTAATTATTATTAAATATGGCGTTCCATAAAACTGCGCACCGCTGCATGACGTCTAACGTTCATGTCAAATTGTATAAAAATTATTTTATATTTACATCAACTCCATCGCAACGAATTCATCCAAATAATTTTCCTTAGGGCCTATGTCATCAGTGTCGATAGTCTTTTTAAGGAGAGGAAGGAGTTAACATGGGTCTTGAAGAGACCTATAAGAGGAGGGAGAAAACCCAGAGGCCGAGTCGTAGAAACGACACGTTCTAATGCCAAATTGTGACTAATGTCAAATTTATACAAATGTTAGGCAAAATTAAGCAAAACTGCCACAATAAACCAATTAAGCTTAATTTTATTTATAAATAAAATAAAACAATTAAGTTTATTTTTAATGTGAACCACCGAGAGTTCCACCGTCCGAAGCCAGTCGAACTTATGACATTCCCGGATGCGTATTTCCAAAACCAATACTGATTCAGTCGCGGCAGCGACAATTTACATTTTGAATATACCTCTATATTGGTTATTTTTTATCAAATTATTGCAAAAACAAAAATTGTTCTAAAATCTACATAAAATAATCTTTCTGATGTGTAATTTAGAAATTAATAATTTTATTTCTAAATATTTAAATTTTGATATTGAAAATGTAAAGCGACTGAACCGGTATAGGTTTGGAAATACGCTTCCTGGATGGGGAATGTTGTGAGGCGGCGGAAAATACTGAAAGGGAATAAGAAGTAGTCAGGGAATATTATAATAACTAGGATATCGTCATATACTACTCTTTCACTGGGACATGACGATGAGTATGAATATAACAACAATTCACTTAAATTCTTCACGTGATAAACTTTGCACTTGCCGGCCATTGGGCCCAAAGCCAAGCCAATTTCTCCCACGGAATCTTTACGAAAGTTGTAAAACTATTTATGTATGGTTACTAAAACGTATCATTCAATCAACAAAACAACACTTAGACTAGCAATGCCTCCATCTACTACGATAAAGTATAAAGTCACGTCAACTTTATACTTAATTTTCTCGCTACGTAAAATATATATATATTTTTTAATTAATCATTTTGCTGATACGACTATATCATATGGTTATGAATTATTATGCCCGTCCGAACCGTAGTGTGCACATTCTTCGGAAATTACAGTAGAAAATTAAGGTCAGTACGATTTTAAAGCGCGATTATGCGACTAATATGCTATCGTGTTAAAAAAATTATCAATTTCGTAATTAAATATTTAACGAAAATTGAGAAAACTAAAATAAATAATATTTGAAATAACACCCAATTTCGCGATTTATTCGAATTAATTCTGTTGTTCATGTGAATATATTGGAAGCAAGTCTAAAAAACCATAAAAATGCAATATGGGATATCAAAAGGGGTTCTTCCCAGTTTTTAACAGCAACAAAAATAATAAAAATTTCTACTCTTCTAGTCGAAAAACCTGTTTTAAAAATATCCAAATATTAAAACGTACCCAGTATTAAACAAACTACATTATATTTCCATTTAAAACTGACGACATTGTTTTAAAATCGGAATCTGCTTTTGAGGATATAAGAATTTGCATTTGAGGTAGGGTAGAACTTTAAGAGCGTTTAACCAGCCAGCGGACGAAAATCCACATTTCGTCGAAAGTTGTTCTTACGATCGTGCAGGGCGGTTACAATGAGAAATATTAATTATTCTCCGTACCAGCTTTTTTAAATTATAACTCAATATCGAATTTATTTCAATTCAAATTAGCTTTAATTTATACCTTCATCCAAAAATGCTTAAAGGCGTGATGATAAAACTATTAAAATAATGTACTTTTTGTAGTTATTTTTTGATTATAAGTATTTATCATTTTTCAATAATGTCTAAATTTAATAAGAATGTTAAAAAAATCTGAAATATATTAGTTTGTAAGTGCGCAAATAAATACACAAACGGACCAATTTTCGCCAAGAAACACATGTACGTACATATTTTTTAATGATTTTATTGAAACTAAAATTAAAATTTTAAAACATACGTTTTGCTAGATAATGTATTGATTTATTTTACTGCATGATTTTATTATTTGAAATGGGTGTGGTATAATACAAAAATTTATTACATACGAATGCTAGATAAAAGAACAATCTTTCGAAATCCATTTATAATTTTTTGTGGAAAAGAGTCAATACGTCCAAAAACTTTTTTGAAAATGACGTATTTCCGGTTTTCTCTGGTAATGCCCTCTTAAGTGATAACTATTGAATTTGGACATTTGTGGAAACGTACGTCGTGTACATGTGCAAAAATTAAATTTTAATTATCTCAAAACAACGGATTTGGACTTGTTGTAGTTGTAGTTGTTGAGCCATCGATACCTACAATATTTAAAAAAAATCGTAGCACTGTGCTTAGGTACAATGTACAGTATACGGTATGCGCAAATGGTTATCTTGTGTAACGCAGTTTTGTGTAATGGATAAACTTGAACTCTGCAGTTAGAGGCGGCGACAAAAGAGCCAAGCAAAAGTGATAAATCTATTTCCGAGAAGTTTTACGGTAACAACGTTTACACAATCCATCAAATCGTCGAGAAGTGGCGTATGCACCGCACTTAAAAGAAAATTACAACGGTCACAAAACACGGCTGTATTGAAGGACTATAAATTAACACTGAATCTGAGAGTTTCGCGGGTAAGAATAACTTGTTTGTTTTTAGACGTTTGAGAACTGCAAATTCACCATTTGCAAGGCGAACGTTAGTTAAAAACACATACCTATGTTCGTACAAACATCACACGAACTGACTAATATAAAAAGCACACCAAAAGGATCGAGAGCAAAAGTGCTAATTTCTTAATATTAGTTCAACCCAGTAGTTTATTTGAAATTTAATATAATCAGAGATGTGGATGGATCAAATATATTCAAATACAAAAGAGATGCGCCATGATGTCCGCGTGACTGTCGGCGGACTAGTACTAGACCGGGAGGCGAGATAGGTAAACCCCACGTCATCGACTACACGGATGAAACTACTTTTAAGTGATAATGGGCATTTAGAAAACCTTTAAAAACCTGGTCTGCCGGTGCGCCTCTTGGCAGGAGCCGCGCAGTCATGGAAATAGTCAGCGATTTTTTTGGTCAAAATTACGTCATCGACTACACGAACGGGAATGGTCTCATATGATAAAGGTCGATTAGAAAATGAGAAAAAAGCAGGTCTGCCAACCGGCAGCCTGGCAAGTTCGGAGGCAGCCGGCGTCAAAGTGGGGAAAAAATTGGTCGATTTTACGTCATCCATCGACTACACGAATGGAACCAATGAATAACTATAGTCCTGATCATTCCATATAAGAATTTCGCGGTCTGCCGACCAGCAGCCTGCCAAATTTTTGTGTACGATTTTTTAAGTTTTTTTTTTTAATTTTTCGTTTATCTTTATTATTATTTTTATTTCACTATATTTTTAAAAACTTTGAATGCCATATTTGCTAGCATTGGCGCTACTTGCGGCCAACGCCAAACCCAAAACCTGGAAAGGACATGCAATAAACAGGCCAGCGGCTAGCTCACACAGCCGGCGCGAACAAGGTCCCTCTTAAACCCAGGGCGAGTGTTTGTGGTTCGCTTGTAAATTCCTACTCCCCTTCCTTTCCTCAAAATCTCCAGGTCTCCTTCCTCAATCAGAACACAGTAGTTATGCACGAAAAAGGGTTTATTCATTTAAAGGTGAACAGGATTATACACAAGCCAGCCTCGGCACTAAACACATGGTTATTTGGCTAACTAAAATGCTATTGTTCTATCAACTCTCTCTCTACGCGTATATAGTGAAGTTAAATGTCAGTTCTTAGCACACAGAGGGAAAGCAAGGTTCATTGGTACTCACAAACAGGAGATAGGCAGTCGTCAGACGGGTACTGGTTAGGCGGGAGCTTCTCGAGCACAATGCACAATCAAAGTAAAACATCGCGAGTTCAGTTTACGGGGAGCGCAATCACGGGGACACAGTTGTTATGCCGAAGGTCGGCCGAGGAATGAATGCGGGGAGCCGCTCGGCGCTTGGCTACGGGCGCCGCGCGGCGCGGGGAGAGGGGGGCGGAGGGCCTGTGCAAGGGGTCAATTCGCTATTAGCTCGCACGGGAATCAATTCCGTAACGTAACATATTTTAAAAAAATAAGCGAAAAATACAAAAAAAATAATAATTTAAGAGTTCCCAGTGTACCCATCCGTCAGGCGAGCCTTTAGACGCCAAACCACTTACGAAACCTGCCGCGGTGCCCCTCACCGCTGTCGCGTGTTAATATTTTTGAACAAATTTATAATAATAATAGTCCTTTTAAGATTTCGTCCATTTAGTTTAACGTTAGTTTAGTTTATTTCGTTAATTATTCGTTAATTGGTAAATATATATTTTGGTAAATAATAAATATCGGCGACACCAGGAACCGCAGTCCCACCTAGTAAAAACTGCGGATAGCCCTTCTCTTATATTTCAATATCTTTGGAATGGATACAGCGATAATAAATGAAACACAAATAATTTTCACACTCGAGCGCGATGAAACCGCCTGGAAACGCAATGGAACATTGAAAAGGAAAACGTCAATAATACGATACGGATGTTATCAATTGGCCGACGTTTATAAATTTAATAATGGAATGACTTTTATAATATGCGTGGCAACAATATAAAAACACGCCACTATCTCCCGATACGCCCTATCAAACAAATAAAGCGGCGCAGAATAAAATATTCAGCTAAATAATACCATAAGGCTACAAAAATACAAAATTTTACCTATCAGAAACAAATTGTACATTATCTAAATTTATCATAGAGCAAATGTGGGTGGAGAAAAGGATTGTGGTTTGGTGTCTTAACGGGGTGTTTGAGGGTTTGGTTTCCGACCCCTCTTAAGAAAAAAGGGAAGGAACCATTATTATTATTTGTTAATACGAAACAGATACTTTATGATGAGACATTATAATTTAAAATAAAACAATAACTTTGTAAACACCACTTTTATTTTCTATACTTTATGACGATCGGGTTTCGCTACCACCGTAGCTTCTTCAGGGCAGTATAATACTCGAAACCCGGTCGGCATAAAGTGTAGAAAATAAGAATGGTGATTAAAAAGTTATTTCTTTATTATACATTATTATTATCTTTACTTTTTCATTTGAATAATTAAGTCAGTTCAACGAAACCTTCTAATAGAGGTGGATATCACAGTTAGCTCATATTCAGATAAAAGAAAATCTTCAAATGTCAAACTAATAAAATACTCAAATGATCTAAATAAATATATTCTCAAATATCGCAAATCGACATAAACTCGAGCGTTGCGAAAGAATTCGCGTAGTTAGATGGCATTTAAAGCTATTTATGGAAAGATTCCCAACTCATCCTCCAATTGTCCATTTCTAAAAACGATTGTCAATACTTAGATCGCTGACGTCACCAGCTACCGAAAGGTTGAAGGAATTAAACCGCAGTCACACTTACGTAAGTCGGTGACAAGCTTTTGGAGTAGCAAAGCCAAACTTAGAATAAACAGCCCCTTGTACTGAGACTCTCAAAAGGCCATGCATCTCTTCAGAAAATAACACAAGCGCCATGATTTTTATTTAAATGTGTGCTTTTACCAATATCATTCAATTACGATTCATTTCATAATATTTAAAATTTACCAGAGGCTTTTTAGGCAATCGACTAGGTAAACTACACGTCAAGATAAATTCATCCATCCCAGGAGAACATGATATGGTTTAACACCAAGCGGAAGCAGTCAGTCACCCCTGTCTTATTCTAGTGGTGGTGTGATGGGATATAAAAATACCCAGTCCCTACAACCCAAAGCTAATAATATAATATAGCCACCGTATCGGCAGCCATTACATTAGCGGCAGAAAACGGCATCCCGCCGGGCGCTGAGTGCAAAGCAAACAATATCGGCAGGCTACTAAAACAACCGCGCTTTATAACATGTAAACAGCATAACTACTACTAACATACGGCAGTAGAAGCTACTTAAACATGCATGCGTGGAACACTTAACGGCTTTTAATTTATCACGCATGAATATTACATAAAAGGAATGATGATCTCTGTGTTCAAGTTGTGAGTTTTGCCCTGTTCATTAGGGTATGTCAATTATTTTCCTTTAAGGGCATTCTTTCTACTTGTACAGCGGTCTTTCACACACATAGTTCCATTGGAACAAACTTCCCATGGAACTGAGATGCATAACCAGCCCAGCGGAATTTAGATCCAAGCTAAAAACGCATCTTTTCAGACACTCATTTCCTTAAATTCGTCATTCTATAATTGTTGATGTCCACGAATGTATAATAAGTGGGAGCCTAAATCCTCAATCTGTATGTTGAGCGATGAGTCATCTTAATGCGGTACGACGATTCATTTTCATTCATTTAAGATAAGCTTGTGTATGTTCCTATAAATCCAGCTAAGATCATTATTGCACCGATAATTCTATTAAGATCATTATTTCACCCGTGTTCTATAAAAGTAAAATTATATAAGAACTACCTCCTTCTTCTGGCGTTAATAACACTAAAAAATAGAATATAATATGTATAAAATGTGTATTTACCTATGTATAAAATTTATAAATCCTCAAATTGCTTCGACTCGCAGCAATAACTTATCTATGTTACGAGTTTGTACATATACCTACTGAACTTGTCTGTTGTTTGGTTTTTAATGTTATCATTATCACTGACAACAATGGCAAATAAGTATTTTGAAATGTTGGTACTTATGTTAGTTTTAAGTCTGTAACTTTAAGTCACAGTTGTAAATATGTATGTCATTAATCCACTAGTTTTAAGTCAACTATCGTAAGTCTTAATCATAAGTCACTAGCTATAAGTCTTAGATTAAGCCACTAGTTATAATGACAAATCTTAGTTTTACCAATTTTATTACAGATTTACTCGTACTGTACAGCGCCCTTGAGGTGATTTCTCACAAAAACGGCGCTATATAAATTAGCCAAATATTATTATTATTATAACATATATTTCAAAACACATACAAGGTCCTTCGACATCCACATACAAATCATTCAGTGGCTTTGAAAGGTAACAGGTACCAAATGTGTATAAAATTGCACCTCAAATTCGTTAAAGTATAAAGCTCAGTTTTTTGTATATTTTATTTGGAATAATATTAGTAATCACTTCGTCCATTGTCAGACACTTAGTACACTTGCAATCCCCCTGTCAGACACCCTTAAATTATAATGAATTATAATTTTACTTATGTTATAGTATAAAAGCTGAATTTTACATGTTACTTGAGGAACCAGAGAAACTACCAAAAAACCAGTTTTCTCAGTAATCAGTTACACCTTGTCAGACACATTAAAAGCGCTCGCACCTACGGTAGACTTCTAATGGACAAGGTTTAAGAATCATCGAAACTGTCTGATTACTGAGAAAACATCTTTTGATAGTTCCTCAAGTAACATATATAAAACTCAGCTTTTATACTGTAACTTAAGTATAATTTAAAAGTGTCTGAAAGGGGGTTGCAACTGTACTAAGTGTCTGACAATGGACGACGTGATTTCTAATATTATTCCAAATAAAATATATAAAAACTGAGCTTTATACTTTAACGAAATTGGGGTGCAATTTTATACGCCTTTGATACCTGTTACCTAAGTGATACTGTGATTCAAACTTCATACCTTCATAGTCGAGGATCGTTTTTACCTTATTTTTACCTTATGGGACATACACAGAGAAAATTTTAGGTTTTGTAAAATAACGAAGGTCTGATCGTCACGGGCTCTTGCTCTATGTGGCTAAACCGCGCAACTTTTTCGAATTCCATTCGTTACAAAAAGACACCGGGCGGTTTTCTTTATCAATAATATTATGAACAGTGGAAAACTTTACAGCACGAAGATGTCATAAATGGTCAGAAGTTAATATCTTCGGACCTTGGAATTCTCGGACTGCTAAACACGCACGAATATGATAACATATACGCACATATAGAAAGTAAATAATTAGTAGATACAATATACTGACCGTGTAACTTCCACGAATAATGTTAAGCGTGCACGAAACATCGCAAACGTAGTTATTGCCTGTATCAAGACTTCTTATCACAATATATGAACTCACTTACTTACCGTTTTTTGTTTACATGAATACATCACAAGAGTCCCAGCTACTCCCGTCTGGAGCCAGTGAGACTATGGCATCCCCAATCGGGGTATGTTGGGAGGCTGAAGGCAGTAAGGATGGAAAGGAAATGTGGAAGAGGAGGGCGAGAAAGAACCTGGCTATTCAGATCTGGTCACCAACCAATTCAGAATGGTGGTCTTACAACAGGGCAATACTGAGAGTACCTACCATTCTGGAACGTTTCGCAAATAAACTACATATTATTTTATATAAATTAATTATGATAATTATAACACAAATAAAATTTATTTGCCCACGTCGGGTTCGATTCTGCGACCTTCGAATTGCGAGTCAAGAGCCTTACCTCTAGACCACGCCGGCCTATTCGTGTGGAATAGGTACGATCATCACAATTAAGCCGCTGCTAATCGAATTTCTACCGATTTCTTACATATCTCCCAACACTTTAATTTGTAAAGCTCTTAAAAAAATATATGTTATTCTTGAAGATAATATCTAGACATTCCCCGTGCCGAAACGCAAATATATAAAATTTCTTAGATAGAAAAAAATCGCAAAGTACGATTGAAATTGTAATGTAATGTAAATGTATCGTAGCAAGCCCAAAAACGCTTGCTACGATACAGCGTAGTCTGACAGGAACTTAAACGTATCCTGGCGAAAAAAACATTGGTTTTGAAACATTTCGATTATTTTGATTAACTAGTGGTGTACCTACACAAAGTTATTTATTTTTATTAAATACTAGCTGGTTCCCGACATGAGTTGCAATGCCATATCAAAGAAATAAATTGTTTCTCCCTGCATGTCGTTTCCCGTGCGTCCCCGTTCCCCTCCCGCATCCCCTACCCTCCCGCGTTCCCATTCCACCTTCCCCGCCCACCCTTTTCCCTCTCCCGCTCCACCGTCCCGCAAACCCCCCTCCCGCGTTCCATATATTCAGTCCCAGTACATTCAGTTTTCAAACAGCTCGCGTGCACCTATTACAATTTTTTAATTCAAATTTTAATTTTTGTACATTGTAAGAACAATCAATCAAATTTGGCACCTAACATACGTACCTATTTAAAAGCACACCAAAATCAAGGCGGTTCCATCAGCCATACTTGCAAGTGAATCTAGCAAACTTTCCCAATAACCATTTACATTATGGATGCGCAGGCATATATTACTTTGGCGAAGGATGCTGTTAACTTACTAACCAACATGATTATGGATCCCAACAACAAATTCACGAAAGAACACCTCGCAAAAATAATTCCCAAAACCAACGACATATTGGGAACAATCGGCCAAATGGCAGTTAAAATGGCAAATCTAGAGGGAGAGTTGACTGCTCTAAAAAGTGCAACCCCTAATATGCACACCCCTTTAGATTCACAAACCCCAAGTGTCTGTGATATTCTCGCTGAAATGAAGGAACAAAATTATAGAGATAAAAACCTGATAATTCGTAACATTCCTGAGAATACATCGTTATCGCAGATTGAATGTATTAATAGCGACATAGCATCAGTCAAAAAAATACTCTCTGATATTGATAACTCAACAGCCAACCTAGAAATAAAAATCTATAGACTAGGCACAAGGAAAGACGACAAACCAAGAGGAATTAAAGTTGAGTTTCCTGAAGCAAAATGGCCAAGAATATTATTAACCAAAAAACACTCACTTAAAAATAACATTAGATTCTACCAAGATCAATCGCTTCTCCAGCGGAAACAATTAACTGACTTAAGAAATGAACTTGAAAAAAGAAAGGCTTCCGGCGAAACTGACATTACAATCAAATATATCAACAATAGACCTACAATAACGAAAATACATCCAAAAAACTAAAAGATAAATTGAAAATATTCTATCAAAATGTTCGTGGTCTTAGAACTAAACTTCAGGATCTAAAATCAACCCTACCCACTTTGAATCACGATTCTTACGCCTTCACCGAGACATGGCTAAATAATAATATCAACACTTCAGAACTGGGCTTCTATAATCATACAGTGTACAGAAAAGACAGAAATGAAAAAAATAAATCCAGGGGAGGTGGAGTGTTAATATCCATAAACAACAAACTTCATTCAAGAAAACTTAAATGCATCTATACACATCTGGAGCAACTGTTCATCATGGTATCCACCAAAAAGGAAAAAATTATTATCGGCTGCGTCTACATTCCCCCATCCTCTGAAGCTCAACTATACAAAGACCACTACCATGAAGTTGAAACCATCCGGAGAAGATTTCCTGGCGCCACTATTATTTTGACAGGAGATTACAATCTGCCTAATATTGCATGGGACGTAGAAAACAACAAAACTTCATGCACGGATAACATCCACCACGGTTCTCATGATATAATCGAAATGTCAAATTTTCTTAGTCTCCGACAGTTAAACTGTGTTTTAAATATGAATTCTCGTCTTCTCGATCTAGTATTTTCCAATTCTTTATCAGTAAAAGTGTCCGCATCTGTTGAATCTATTCTCCCGGTTGACAAATACCACCCACCTCTAATAATTGAATGTAATAGTTCAATAACAAAAAAAAATCCATCTGCATCAACTAAGTTGAACTTTTTCAAAGCAGACTATAATCAAATCATTAATCTTTTATCTTCAACCGACTGGAAATTTTTGGACACTGAAGAAAATATCAATGTAATGGTTGACAAATTTTACTTAATTCTAAATAATGCTATTGATTTATTTGTACCTGTTTCAAAAATTTATACGCATAATTACCCAAAATGGTTTAGTAACGATCTTATTAAATTAATTAGAGACAAAAAAATCGCTCATAAAGCTTACAAATCATCACATGATCCTATTGATTACGCAAAATTTTGTGAACTAAGAACGAGCATCAAAAAAATTTCCAAGTTATGTTACAAAAAGTGCATCGATAACTGCGAAGAATTGGCTCTTGCCAACCCTCAAAATATCTATAAATTTTCAAACCTACTAAACAATAATGACTCCGGTATACCCTCTAATATGTATTTAAATAACAAAATGGCCGATAATCCCCAAGAAATCGTTAATCTGTTTGCTGAATTCTTCAGCAAAGTCTACGATTCTGCAAACAACTCTCCATTATTCAACGCCACAACATCTAATGATAACCAGATCGATTTCAATCAATGTATATTTGAAGAAAGTGATATTAGAAATAAATTAAAGTCCCTAGACCCGAAAAAATCGGCTGGTCCCGATAACATTCCTACAATCTTCTTATCGAAATGCTTATCAGTCTTAACTTATCCTCTTACTAAACTTTTTAACTTGTCAATAAAAACTGGCATCTTTCCGAATAAATGGAAAACAAGCTTTCTGTCTCCAATTTTCAAGAAGGGTGATAAATCTGATATATCCAACTATAGACCTATCTGTATCCAGTCGTCGATCCCGAAAATATTTGAATCTGCTCTGCTTTCTAAACTATCTCCTGAGATCAACAAAGTAATTTCACATCGACAGCACGGTTTCATGCCAAAAAGGTCTACTCTTACAAATTTAATGATTTATCAGGAATACTTATTTAATAATATGCACAATCGTCTTCAAACGGACGTAGTATACACTGACTTTAGCAAAGCTTTCGACAAAGTCTCACACAAAATACTTTTACACAAATTAAAATCCCTTGGAATAACGGGGCATATTTTGAGATGGTTTGAGAGTTATCTATACAATAGAAAAATTACAGTCAAACTCAACTCGCACTTTTCAAATCAATTCGAAATCTTTTCCGGAGTTCCCCAGGGGTCACATCTAGGACCAGTGCTGTTTTCCTTGTTCATCAACGACATAACTACAATCTTTGATGGAGTTATGATACTTTTATTTGCCGATGATCTTAAAATTTACAAAACAATTACTAATCTCAATGACTGTTGCGTATTACAAACAAATCTTGTGAGGCTACAAGAGTGGTGCAACCATAATGAACTCTTCCTCAATATTGAAAAATGTCAAACAATAACTTTTACCCGAATTAAAAATCCTATTAAATATGAATACAGCATCAACAACATCTTTCTAAAAAGAGTTGAACAAATTAAGGATCTAGGTATTATTTTTGACAATCAATTATCTTTTGTTTCTCATATAAACGAAATAACTAACAAGGCCATGAAAAGCTTAGGGTTTATATTGAGGACGGTAAAAGATTTTAAAATAATTAATTCATTTAAATTGCTATTCACTGGGATAGTGAGAAGCCATTTAGAGTACAATTCAACAATCTGGGCTCCTTTTTATAAGATTCACCAACAAAAAATTGAGAGAGTACAACATAAGTTTCTGAGATTTATAAACTATAAATTAGGAATTCCAATCGAAGAACTTAACTACACATTTTTAATGGACTTACTAAAATTAAATGAATTAACTTCAAGACGAACAATGAGTGATTTAATTTGTCTTTTCAATATTTCAAATGGCAGACTGGACGCCCTTGATTTAACCAAACTAATCCAACTGCGAGTACCTACCCGTAATACAAGACTGAATGCGCCTTATTTTGTCAACGCGCCTACTAATAATTACTTCGAAAACTCGCCTATCGAAAGGCTTCATCGACTAGGAAATAAATACAACTCAATCGATGTTTATCGTCATCTGTCAGTGACCAAATTTAAACTCAGTGTTTTGGAATATTTACAATAGAACTATAAATCCCCATCTTGAAATTTTGTGTGCACAGTTTATTGTAAACCCTCATAGTTAAGTTCCGTTAAAAACACCTACAATAATATAAGGCGCAATAAAGGTTAGTTATTTATAATTTATAAACAAACCTTATAAAAACTGTTCTTGTTTATCGTTGTAATAGGTAATAATAACAAAATGACTTTAACGACTTATACTTTGATTAACATTTTAATTTGATTGTAATTAAAGCAGAAATTCTGACGATAAAGTAATTGTCAAAATGGAATTGTTTTGTATATTAATTTTAGTGCGGTGCAAGTCGGTAGTACGTATTTTTGTTTAAAATCAACTTCGCTCTTTATTCAACACATAAATTGCACATATATAAAAAAACTCACCATTATTATTATTTGTTATATACGTATATACATATAAAACTGATTTTTTCTCTTTATTGTATAATGCTATACTTTTTACTAACCAGCTTTATTTATATGTACCTACCATGTATAAAAACTATTTATATTTTCTTTGTATTTTAAACACACCTGTATGTTCTAAAACATAAAAATGTAAATGTGTAAAAGCCCATAAGGGCGTTAATGATTAATAAATAAATAAATAAATAAATAAATAAATAAAAATATCTATAATTTAAAAAATCCACAGACAATTATTTTAATTAAAAAAAAAGCTGCCTGCTAAATTCAATTTCATCAAACGCGCAAACTATCAAACGTGCGAAGTTAAAATAGTCGTTAAGTTTTCTGAAATTATTCAATTTTCTGCAAATTTTCTTTCCGTAAGAACCTATAATTAAGTATTAAAAAACTTAAAAAAAAATTGATGAAATAGGTAACATCGCGTCGTTCTGAAGTTATGGCGTGACCAAGGGAAACAGGGATTCATTTTTATATGTACCTATAGATAATATTTTACTTATTTTGTTAAGATCAAATCCACCTAAAATAATAGATATGTTTATCATATAAAAAAAAAAATATATATATATATATATATATATATTGACCTCTTCCCGTAGTATCCTGATCCAGTAAGAAGTAGCTTGACAATGATGATCCACCTTTAACACCGTATAACTTGGCTTTGGTGGAATACATCTGTATGAATTGGCAACAACGTTACTACAAATACCAAGGTTGCCAGTTTCTCGGTAAAAGTATTTGATATATTGCACATAAAATTTTCGAACTTTGTATGGAAATCATACGCATCTTTTTTGTTGATCTGTCCAAATTCCCATACGTTGCGGATCCGCCCAAATATCCGTACGCATTTGATCCGCTTGTGTATAATCAAAGATGGCTGAAAAAGGAAGCCTTCTGATTGGTCGTGTTGGGCGTGGTGTGTTGTGAACGAAGCCTTCTCATTGGTTGACCAGATATGGAAGGCACCTACTAAAAAAAGATATCCAATTGTTCAGCTAAATTTTTTCAACGTTTATGAAGAATATATATTTTTGTAAATTCTCCACAAAATATTCAATTTGCTGCCCGCGGTCATTCGACAGGCGTTGCATCTCGCTCTAGCAGCATTATAGCGGCACTTTAAACAAACGAGACAGCGCTAGTTTGATCAAACCCATCTCATCGTGATTGGATCAGTATGCAGTCTCGTGTTAGTTTTCTAACATTTTGCTTAATGTATTTTATAAAATCCTAACTAACCATAACGCTTTTTCTCTGCAGGGGTAGGCAGAGAGGACGGACCGCCAAACAACTCGGTCTTGGCACACACTCTTTGCCTCACTCACATTCATACATCGTATCATACATTATCTTCTATTATTCTGACTTTTGACACGGCCCGACTCAAGTATCTGATTCACTTGATCGTGCTATTACTTCCACGGATGTCCACCTGAGAAAAAATCTCTCAGTACCTACCTTTATCATATTTGGGGATGCTGTGTGGAGGCCTTCTTTTTATGAAAAGAAGAAAAGGAAGCCCGGGTAAGGAAAGGGGTATGAAGGGTGGGTAGGAATCTGGGGGTCAGTGTGTCCAGGAGTGATGGACGGATGAATCCATCCCTCCCACTGCGGTGCATGGCGTTATTCCGAGAAAATCCAGCTGGAGATATCAAAAGGTCGCCTTCAAGATTAAGATTTGGGAGGTGGGTATGGGTACCGCCGCCCCGGGAACCGTTTTTTGGATAACCAATACCTCTGTCATAGGTCACCCCAAGTGGTTCGCTATGCTTTCCTCTTTGTGCGTTGCTTCGTAGCCAGCCTATCGGTCTCCTCTTTGTGCGATGCTTCGTATCTATCACTCTCGTCTACTTTAGTTTTCACTTTTCTCGCATGTGAGTGAACTGCACACAGATTCTATAAAATTATTCAAGTGAAAACTTCTTTAGGACCGTTGTGATTTGAAACTGGATGAAACGAAAAAAAGCGACACTAAAAATAGACAAACAATCTGTTATACATCTATAGGATTAAACCTGCAAGAGAATGAATGACATAGACTAATCGCTTTCCTCTTTGTGCGTTGCTTCGTAGCCAGCCTATCGGTCTCCTCTTTGTGCGATGCTTCGTATCTATCACTCTCGTCTACTTTAGTTTTCACTTTTCTCGCATGTGAGTGAACTGCACACAGATTCTATAAAATTATTCAAGTGAAAACTTCTTTAGGACCGTTGTGATTTGAAACTGGATGAAACGAAAAAAAGCGACACTAAAAATAAACAAACAATCTGTTATACATCTATAGGATTAAACCTGCAAGAGAATGAATGACATAGACTAATCGCTTTCCTCTTTGTGCGTTGCTTCGTAGCCAGCCTATCGGTCTCCTCTTTGTGCGATGCTTCGTATCTATCACTCTCGTCTACTTTAGTTTTCACTTTTCTCGCATGTCAGTGAACTGCACACAGATTCTATAAAATTATTCAAGTGAAAACTTCTTTAGGACCGTTGTGATTTGAAACTGGATGAAACGAAAAAAGCGACACTAAAAATAGACAAAAAATCTGTTATACATCTATAGGATTAAACCTTCAAGAGAATGAATGACATAGACTAATCGCTTTCCTCTTTGTGCGTTGCTTCGTAGCCAGCCTATCGGTCTCCTCTTTGTGCGATGCTTCGTATCTATCACTCTCGTCTACTTTAGTTTTCACTTTTCTCGCATGTGAGTGAACTGCACACAGATTCTATAAAATTATTAAAGTGAAAACTTCTTTAGGACCGTTGTGATTTGAAACTGGATGAAACGAAAAAAAGCGACACTAAAAATAGACAATCTGTTATACATCTATAGGATTAAACCTGCAAGAGAATGAATGACATAGACTAATCGCTTTCCTCTTTGTGCGTTGCTTCGTAGCCAGCCTATCGGTCTCCTCTTTGTGCGATGCTTCGTATCTATCACTCTCGTCTACTTTAGTTTTCACTTTTCTCGCATGTGAGTGAACTGCACACAGATTCTATAAAATTATTCAAGTGAAAACTTCTTTAGGACCGTTGTGATTTGAAACTGGATGAAACGAAAAAAGCGACACTAAAAATAGACAAACAATCTGTTATACATCTATAGGATTAAACCTTCAAGAGAATGAATGACATAGACTAATCGCTTTCCTCTTTGTGCGTTGCTTCGTAGCCAGCCTATCGGTCTCCTCTTTGTGCGATGCTTCGTATCTATCACTCTCGTCTACTTTAGTTTTCACTTTTCTCGCATGTGAGTGAACTGCACACAGATTCTATAAAATTATTCAAGTGAAAACTTCTTTAGGACCGTTGTGATTTGAAACTGGATGAAACGAAAAAAAGCGACACTAAAAATAGACAAACAATCTGTTATACATCTATAGGATTAAACCTGCAAGAGAATGAATGACATAGACTAATCGCTTTCCTCTTTGTGCGTTGCTTCGTAGCCAGCCTATCGGTCTCCTCTTTGTGCGATGCTTCGTATCTATCACTCTCGTCTACTTTAGTTTTCACTTTTCTCGCATGTGAGTGAACTGCACACAGATTCTATAAAATTATTCAAGTGAAAACTTCTTTAGGACCGTTGTGATTTGAAACTGGATGAAACGAAAAAAGCGACACTAAAAATAGACAAACAATCTGTTATACATCTATAGGATTAAACCTTCAAGAGAATGAATGACATAGACTAATCGCTTTCCTCTTTGTGCGTTGCTTCGTAGCCAGCCTATCGGTCTCCTCTTTGTGCGATGCTTCGTATCTATCACTCTCGTCTACTTTAGTTTTCACTTTTCTCGCATGTGAGTGAACTGCACACAGATTCTATAAAATTATTCAAGTGAAAACTTCTTTAGGACCGTTGTGATTTGAAACTGGATGAAACTAAAAAAAGCGACACTAAAAATAGACAAACAATCTGTTATACATCTATAGGATTAAACCTGCAAGAGAATGAATGACATAGACTAATCGCTTTCCTCTTTGTGCGTTGCTTCGTAGCCAGCCTATCGGTCTCCTCTTTGTGCGATGCTTCGTATCTATCACTCTCGTCTACTTTAGTTTTCACTTTTCTCGCATGTGAGTGAACTGCACACAGATTCTATAAAATTATTCAAGTGAAAACTTCTTTAGGACCGTTGTGATTTGAAACTGGATGAAACGAAAAAAAGCGACACTAAAAATAGACAAACAATCTGTTATACATCTATAGGATTAAACCTGCAAGAGAATGAATGACATAGACTAATCGCTTTCCTCTTTGTGCGTTGCTTCGTAGCCAGCCTATCGGTCTCCTCTTTGTGCGATGCTTCGTATCTATCACTCTCGTCTACTTTAGTTTTCACTTTTCTCGCATGTGAGTGAACTGCACACAGATTCTATAAAATTATTCAAGTGAAAACTTCTTTAGGACCGTTGTGATTTGAAACTGGATGAAACGAAAAAAAGCGACACTAAAAATAGACAAACAATATGTTATACATCTATAGGATTAAACCTGTAAGAGAATGAATGACATAGACTAATCGCTTTCCTCTTTGTGCGTTGCTTCGTAGCCAGCCTATCGGTCTCCTCTTTGTGCGATGCTTCGTATCTATCACTCTCGTCTACTTTAGTTTTCACTTTTCTCGCATGTGAGTGAACTGCACACAGATTCTATAAAATTATTCAAGTGAAAACTTCTTTAGGACCGTTGTGATTTGAAACTGGATGAAACGAAAAAAAGCGACACTAAAAATAGACAAACAATCTGTTATACATCTATAGGATTAAACCTGCAAGAGAATTAATGACATAGACTAATCGCTTTCCTCTTTGTGCGTTGCTTCGTAGCCAGCCTATCGGTCTCCTCCTTGTGCGATGCTTCGTATCTATCACTCTCGTCTACTTTAGTTTTCACTTTTCTCGCATGTGAGTGAACTGCACACAGATTCTATAAAATTATTCAAGTGAAAACTTCTTTAGGACCGTTGTGATTTGAAACTGGATGAAACGAAAAAAAGCGACACTAAAAATAGACAAACAATCTGTTATACATCTATAGGATTAAACCTGCAAGAGAATGAATGACATAGACTAATCGCTTTCCTCTTTGTGCGTTGCTTCGTAGCCAGCCTATCGGTCTCCTCTTTGTGCGATGCTTCGTATCTATCACTCTCGTCTACTTTAGTTTTCACTTTTCTCGCATGTGAGTGAACTGCACACAGATTCTATAAAATTATTCAAGTGAAAACTTCTTTAGGACCGTTGTGATTTGAAACTGGATGAAACGAAAAAAAGCGACACTAAAAATAAACAAACAATCTGTTATACATCTATAGGATTAAACCTGCAAGAGAATGAATGACATAGACTAATCGCTTTCCTCTTTGTGCGTTGCTTCGTAGCCAGCCTATCGGTCTCCTCTTTGTGCGATGCTTCGTATCTATCACTCTCGTCTACTTTAGTTTTCACTTTTCTCGCATGTGAGTGAACTGCACACAGATTCTATAAAATTATTCAAGTGAAAACTTCTTTAGGACCGTTGTGATTTGAAACTGGATGAAACGAAAAAAGCGACACTAAAAATAGACAAACAATCTGTTATACATCTATAGGATTAAACCTTCAAGAGAATGAATGACATAGACTAATCGCTTTCCTCTTTGTGCGTTGCTTCGTAGCCAGCCTTTCGGTCTCCTCTTTGTGCGATGCTTCGTATCTATCACTCTCGTCTACTTTAGTTTTCACTTTTCTCGCATGTGAGTGAACTGCACACAGATTCTATAAAATTATTCAAGTGAAAACTTCTTTAGGACCGTTGTGATTTGAAACTGGATGAAACGAAAAAAAGCGACACTAAAAATAGACAAACAATCTGTTATACATCTATAGGATTAAACCTGCAAGAGAATGAATGACATAGACTAATCGCTTTCCTCTTTGTGCGTTGCTTCGTAGCCAGCCTATCGGTCTCCTCTTTGTGCGATGCTTCGTATCTATCACTCTCGTCTACTTTAGTTTTCACTTTTCTCGCATGTGAGTGAACTGCACACAGATTCTATAAAATTATTCAAGTGAAAACTTCTTTAGGACCGTTGTGATTTGAAACTGGATGAAACGAAAAAAGCGACACTAAAAATAGACAAACAATCTGTTATACATCTATAGGATTAAACCTTCAAGAGAATGAATGACATAGACTAATAGCTTTCCTCTTTGTGCGTTGCTTCGTAGCCAGCCTATCGGTCTCCTCTTTGTGCGATGCTTCGTATCTATCACTCTCATCTACTTTAGTTTTCACTTTTCTCGCATGTGAGTGAACTGCACACAGATTCTATAAAATTATTAAAGTGAAAACTTCTTTAGGACCGTTGTGATTTGAAACTGGATGAAACGAAAAAAAGCGACACTAAAAATAGACAAACAATCTGTTATACATCTATAGGATTAAACCTGCAAGAGAATGAATGACATAGACTAATCGCTTTCCTCTTTGTGCGTTGCTTCGTAGCCAGCCTATCGGTCTCCTCTTTGTGCGATGCTTCGTATCTATCACTCTCGTCTACTTTAGTTTTCACTTTTCTCGCATGTGAGTGAACTGCACACAGATTCTATAAAATTATTCAAGTGAAAACTTCTTTAGGACCGTTGTGATTTGAAACTGGATGAAACGAAAAAAAGCGACACTAAAAATAGACAAACAATCTGTTATACATCTATAGGATTAAACCTGCAAGAGAATGAATGACATAGACTAATCGCTTTCCTCTTTGTGCGTTGCTTCGTAGCCAGCCTATCGGTCTCCTCTTTGTGCGATGCTTCGTATCTATCACTCTCGTCTACTTTAGTTTTCACTTTTCTCGCATGTGAGTGAACTGCACACAGATTCTATAAAATTATTCAAGTGAAAACTTCTTTAGGACCGTTGTGATTTGAAACTGGATGAAACGAAAAAAAGCGACACTAAAAATAGACAAACAATATGTTATACATCTATAGGATTAAACCTGCAAGAGAATGAATGACATAGACTAATCGCTTTCCTCTTTGTGCGTTGCTTCGTAGCCAGCCTATCGGTCTCCTCTTTGTGCGATGCTTCGTACCTATCACTCTCGTCTACTTTAGTTTTCACTTTTCTCGCATGTGAGTGAACTGCACACAGATTCTATAAAATTATTCAAGTGAAAACTTCTTTAGGACCGTTGTGATTTGAAACTGGATGAAACGAAAAAAAGCAACACTAAAAATAGACAAACAATCTGTTATACATCTATAGGATTAAACCTGCAAGAGAATGAATGACATAGACTAATCGCTTTCCTCTTTGTGCGTTGCTTCGTAGCCAGCCTATCGGTCTCCTCTTTGTGCGATGCTTCGTATCTATCACTCTCGTCTACTTTAGTTTTCACTTTTCTCGCATGTGAGTGAACTGCACACAGATTCTATAAAATTATTCAAGTGAAAACTTCTTTAGGACCGTTGTGATTTGAAACTGGATGAAACGAAAAAAAGCGACACTAAAAATAGACAAACAATATGTTATACATCTATAGGATTAAACCTGCAAGAGAATGAATGACATAGATGTTTTTTAGCAACTTTTTAACCCCCTCCCCCCGGTGATATGTGGTAAGGTTTAAGACTACCCCCCCCCCCCCCCATACCCAAAATCACGTGTATTTTTTTTAGTACAAATTATTTTGAAATTTTCAGAATATTATCACGAAAAATAAATACACGTGATATCTCATTATACCCCCCCCCCACGTGATATTTCGTGTTTTTTTCCGACCCCCCCCCCCCTTTCGAGTCTCACGTGATTAATAGATGACCCCCAAGATGAAACTGTTAATCCTCTTAAAGTAAAAATTAATCTTCATGCTACTAACAGATGCTAACCCGCGACCTCCGGATTCTTAGTCGAAGTTCGTAATGGCGTACATATAAGTAATAAAAACCGTTTTCGAAGATTAAGTACATCCGTTCAAACTGTTCATCCTCTTAATTAGAAATGAATATACATACTACGCACAGATGCTAGCCCGCGACCTCTGGATTCGTAGTCAAAGTTCGTAGTCTCATTACTCAAGCCATCTCCAATAGGTGTGCTAACTCTATTTAATGGTTACAGTAGTTTTTCGAGTTCGAGTCTTTGGTCCCCACCTTAACTCGCATCAGAAAGTTTCCCAACCGGGTAACGATAAAAAGCCGCTCTAACTAGTCCGTACAAGTAGTTTGGCACGTGTTAGGTGGTAAATAAAAACACGTTTCAAGGGTAAAGTACCATGACGCAATTGTGAGGCGGTCTATCCTCTTAAGTATATTTTAATCTTTATAGAACGTACCGATACTAAATGGACCTGAACAATACGACAGACGCACATAGAACATTTTTTATTTGCATTGCGCACAGTTCGCGGTCAAAACGTGGCAAATAAGAACGTACCTACGATTACCTACTAAAAGGAGCAGAAAAGTTCGACAGACCGGCACCATCCATATATACATATATGGAGATCAACAAATAAAAACGTGTAAAATGTATATGTCACCGAAAAATGGGCGTGGCTTAGAGGTAAATCTCGATGACGAAAGTAGATCCACATGGATCAGGATTTGTATGCCAGCTTCGGTAACGGATCTAAAAATCCGGCCAGATCAACAAACCCAAACGGATCAATAAAAAACTGGTGTACCGTCGCGCAAAATCAACATAGTACGAGAGGGGATAAATATATATATATATATATATATATATATATATATATATTTTCCTGCAAACCCGAGTAATATAATAAGCGGTGATATGTATAAATGTAATTTAAAATAAATAAATTATCTTTTATTGATTCACCTGCATTCTAGTAACTTACGAAATGCTGGAAAAACATTAACGGTGTTTGTAGATTTCGCCATTCCCCGAGTAAGCGTAAACACATCAATCGAGTTTATTGGCTGATTACGCGATAAAAAAAATCATTTAACCCGATTACTAGGTATTATTAGTAAACAAAGATGGAAATAGAGGATTAACCGAGAACTACGCACCATTCATACAGAAACCATTTAAAACTTTTAGGTATAACTACTATATCTTATACCTATTAAAACTTTATACTTTATACACCCAATTAAAACTTTTAGGTATAACTACTATATCTTATACCTATTAAAACTTTATACTTTATACACAAATACACCCAATTAAAACTTTTAGGTATAACTACTATATCTTATACCTATTAAAACTTTATACTTTATACACAAATACACCCAATTAAAACTTTTAGGTATAACTACTATAACTTATACCTATTAAAACTTTATACTTTATACACAAATACACCAAATTAAAACTTTTAGGTATAACTTATACCTATTAAAACTTTATACACAAACACACCCAATTAAAACTTTTATGTATAACTACTATAACTTATACCTATTAAAACTTTATACTTTATACACAAATACACCCAATTAAAACTTTTATGTATGACTACTATAACTTATACCTATTAAAACTTTATACTTTATAAACAAATACACCCAATTAAAACTTTTAGGTATAACTACTATAACTTATACCTTTGCCACAAATACACCATAAACACAACCATCCAATTTTGTACCGACTGTTGAATTATTATTTTTTTATAACACTAATATGTTTGCCAACTGCTCCAAGCCGTCTGGAGCCAGTGACACTACAGCATCCCCAATTGGGTATGTTGGTTGGATAAAGGTAGTGGGGAGGGAAAGGAGACAGGAAGTAGGAAGGTGGGGAAGTATCTGGCTATTCAGATCTGTCATGAAACACGGCTAAAGCAATTTCAAAATGTGTGCATTCACCAGGGCGATATTGCGAGTTTTTTTTTTACATGAGCTCCACATAGGAGGCCCTGGGGAAAATAATTTCCCTCAGGGTCTATGTCATCTTTGGGGATGCTGTGTGGAGGGGTTTTTTAAGGAAAGGAAGGAGGATAGTTCTTGGAAGGAAAAGGGTTTAAGGGGTGGGTAGGAATCTGGGGTTCAGTATGTCCTGATCCTCCGCCTCCAAGACCTAGACAAACCTCACCCCATGAACCCGGGCACCCCTGCTAAATCACCAAATGTGGCGAACCACTTGGGGTGACCTATGGCAGAGGTGTTGGTTATCCAATAAAGGTTCCCGGGGCGGCGGTACCCATTCCCGCCTCCCGAATTGAGAGTATTAGGAGTATTAGTTTTTTTTTCGTAATATGAAGCGTAATATAGAATTCGGCATACGCGGGATTGGTGCTCCGTTATATATTTATCTTAAATAAAAAAATATTAAAAATAAATATTTATAATTGGGGCATCGCCACCACTTTGATTTTTTCATAAAAATATTGAAAACACAAAAATATTCTCCCGATTCTTAGAAATGCTTGTATTTAAAGTAAAAAAGGTAAAAAAAATGTATTTATTTATTCTCCTATGACATAATTTTAAAGTAATACCGTAGCAACAGTTAAACTATTCCCTCCAGAGCACTCAACCCTCCCCCCCAAACGTGTTTCAAACATCTATATATTTTTTGTGCACTTATTTTATTTTAAACACTAGATAATTCTGCGCTTTTTGTTGAAATCTCCGTGGTCGCGAGGGATACTCTTGACTCGCAATCCGAAGGTCGCGGAATCGAATCCCGGCGTGCGCAAATAATTTTTGTTTGATTAATTTGTGTCATTCACAATTAATAAATAAAAAAAATAATATATTATAGTATATTTGCGGCGTGTTCCAGAGCGGAAGATACTTGCAGTATCGCCCTGTTGTAAAACCACCATTAAGAATTGAAACGTTGCTTGAAACGGCTTTAGCAGTGTTTGGTGACCAGTATGAATAGCCAAACCTTCCTCTTCCCACCTCCTTCCCCTCCACACTACCTTCAGCCTCACAACATACCCTAATTGGGGATACCAAAGTCTCACTGGCTCCAGACGGTAGCAGGTGGGAATCTTTTGACTTATGAGATATTCACATTTAAAAAAATCTACGCTTGATGTAATTTATTTATTTCTCCATGTGACACTCCTAATGACAAGAATGAACAGCGTTTATTGGTTTTTCGTGTGCATTGAATCACCGATATTGTATTTGTAAGCCTTTCTCGTAATATTTAGTTTGTTTATGGAAAAAAAAAACTATTTATTCGTATTGCGTATGTATGGGCGCAAACAATTAATTCATCCTAATATTTTAAAGCATAACTTGCAAAAAACCTTTAAACCAAAAAACCGTTTTAACCGAAAATAAATAAATTCGCGCTATCAAGGAACGCGCAGATAATAAAGTGTGTTCCGTTTAACCGAAACTTAAATGATACTTATGCTTATTTATTTAAGCCCGGATCGGTTTCACCGTGCTACGGTTATCTTCAGACTGGCATTAGTATAACGTCTGAGTCAATTGTGAAAAACCACAAGTGTGTGAGTCAATAGTGAAAAACCACAATAGTGAAAAAACAAGCTGAAACTGGTTACGGTCAAATAAATTAAAGTGGAAAGTTTCATGTCATTATATTATAAGGGAATTCCACCATGAATTGTCAGTTTCAAAAATGGAAATATGAAAAACTACTGTTATGAAATAACCAATTGGAGTTAAGAAAAACTACTACAAATTACAAAAATTGCAAAATATTTTGATTTTATTGGCGGTAGAATGAAATAGATTTTTTTTTAAATTTTGATCTCATAACGCCAAAAATAAATAGTTTAAAAAATAGAAAAATTAACGACTTTAAAAATGTAAACCATAAAATAGAATAGACGTTTTTATTACAGGGATTGTAAAAATGTGTCAACAATTGTACTTGTCGGATTAGGAAGAGCTATTAGCAAGAGCTATTTATTAGTGGGCAAATAGAAACGTTTGTAAATATGATGAATGATGAGTTTCGGTAAAATAGACACGCGCGGTTTCAGACGGCCGTCGATTACCAAATTAAGTTTTGCAAAATGAATTATTTGATTGTTCTCGTGTTTCTTTTAAAATGATTCGCGGAACGGTAGACGGGTAAAAATTAAGACCAAATAGATAGAAATGAAGACCAATATAAAAAAGCAGGTATTTCATTCAATCATTTTTTATTAGGTAGCGGAAATTTGAAATGCTGTAAAGGACAATAAATCCAAAAATGAGTTAAATATGTATTTTTCTCCGTTTTATTTCTCTTTCGATCTGCGTCGTCGAAATATTTTTAGAAAAATAAGTGCGTCGTTTCATGCACTTTAAAATGACATTTTTCCAAAAAAATTAAAATAAATTAAATACTGTTTTTTTTTACTGTACGTATGAATATGAAGGAGGCAACGAGTTGTTTGGTGGTCCGTCTTCTCCGCCTACCTCTGCGGGGTTAATTAAATTCATTTTTTTTAATACAAAAAATGTTGAAGTATTCTGAAAGGTCTATTCCGTGTCACGTAGTATGGGTACGTTCCCTAATTTATGTATATATTATAAAGAGTCGTAGTAGCCATTTATTTGCATTTTATTTCTAGGGAAGGAAGGTAGGTACTCACAATTTAACAAAATTTCATTATTAATGTTTTCAGAGTCGGGCGTTTTTACATTTTACAACATGAAATTGTGTCGTAAAATGAAAATGTTGACGGAATGGCGTTGGCGGAGAATGGGGGAATCAACAATTATTCTAAGGGCTAAAGTGTGATGTAGACCAACGCACTTACTCGGGAGTCAAAACATGGCCCTGGGAGAAGTAAATCGTGACGCATTTCAGTTAGGTGGGTACACTAGTATTTACAGAGGGCAAGTTAATTATATTTTGTATTAATTATAACCACCTTGCCAACACGGCCTTCAGTTGCGGGTTTCATTCCCACTACAGCTGGCCCAAAAATATTACTTTAAGTGGTTAAAGAATGCATCGTCGCGTTGGTTGGTCTGAATCTAATCGAACTTTATTAAGAG
Source organism: Limnephilus marmoratus (assembly GCA_917880885.1). Taxonomy (NCBI): domain Eukaryota; kingdom Metazoa; phylum Arthropoda; class Insecta; order Trichoptera; family Limnephilidae; genus Limnephilus; species Limnephilus marmoratus. The sequence goes on along the minus strand of OU862924.1, from coordinate 20,500,551 downwards.
CGTTTAACCACACAGCGGACGAAAATCCACATTTCGTCGAAAGTTTTTCTTACGATCGTGCAGGGCGGTTACAATGAAAAAGATTAATTATTCTCCGTACCACCTTTTTTAAATTATAACTCAATATCGAATATATTTCAATCCAAATTAGCTTTAATTTATACCTTCATCCAAAAATGCTGAAAGACGTGATGATAAAACTATTAAAATAATGTACTTTTTGTAATTAATTTATAAGGATTTATCATTTTTCAATGATGTCTAAATTTAATAAGAATGTTAAAAAAATCTGAAATATATTAGTTTATAAGTGCGCAAATAAATACACAAATGGACCAATTTTCGTCAAGAAACACATGTACGTACATATTTTTTAATAATTTTATTGAAACTAAAATTAAAATTCTAAAACATGCGTTTGCTAGATAATGTATTGATTTATTTTACTGCATGATTATATTATTTGAAATGGGTGTGGTATAATACAAAAACTTTTTTGAAAATTTAACAAATCTGCCAACGACCTATGGAATAATAACCTTATTATACTAAAAATTAAAAAATTTCTCAAAATTTATTACATGCGAATGCTAGATAAAAGAACAATCTTTCGAAATCCATTCATAATTTTTTGTGGAAAAGAGTCAATACGTCTAAAATCTGATTTGAAAATGACATATTTCTGGTTTTCTCTGGTAATGCCCTCTTAATAGGGTAACGTCTGCGTGGTTGAATTTAAAAACCCGGCTTCGAATGCATGTGTGCCGCGTTTTACCCGCCGCACCATACGTGAAATTTCAAGCAAAGCAACCGCTGTAATTCGGTTTCGAGTTCAAGAATTCGTCAAAAGATGTCGCCACTTCCGTCGCATTGGGACGTTTCCCCCCTAGGTATAAGTACGACGAATTTATAGAATTTAAGTATCTTTCCGGATATGAAAAGATTAACGGTGATACTTGACGAGTTGTGAATAATAGTATCACGCGGCTATATATTACATACGACGGTATGACGTCATTGCCTGTCACACTTACTTTGTCACGGTTACTTTGTCTCGGTGACTAGCTGTCACTGGGATCACAGTGGATCCGAGGAACTGGCTATTTTTGGAACCATTTCATTTGATTAGTTTGTATTATTTCACATATTTATTTAAAATTCATTAAAAATAATTTGCGGCACGTTCCACAGTGGAAGATACTCTGAATATCGTCCTGATGTAAGCCCACCATTCAGAATTGGAACGTCGCTTGAAATGGCTTTAGCCGTGTTTGGTTATATGTTTTTCTTCAGCAATATCAAAATCATTGGGTGGCGTCATAATCAAAGATAATTCTTTCAAAAATATATAATGAAAATAGTTCGGCAAAACCTAAGTGTACATAATAATATATGATGCGATATCCGTTTTGGTCATATCTGCTTCCCCTACGGAGGTATTATACAAAATGTAATGTATACTCATCGTAATATAAAATAGTTTCATGTAGTTAATGGGTTCGCTGATATCAAAACAAAGAAAACCTAAGAATAAAATTTGATGAAGTGTGCGGGCGGGGACCCGAGCAGAGCCTTTTTGGAGCATTTCCAAGGCTGTTATAATATTAAACGTGTCAGCCTCCAGGCGACCTTGGCACATCTTGCGCAGGATAAAAGAAAAAGTACATGTAAACAATCTTCATATCTTAATATTATTAAAGCTTTAGTTAGAAATATTTCGCACAGGGCTGTTTCAGCACAAGGCGGTTAACGGTTTTATGAAAATTAAGTCATACAGTTCAATGCCGTATTTATATCTACCTCCGTGAAGTATAAGGTCAAAATGTTCAAGGAAATTATAAAGGCTAATAAAAGGCTAATTTGTTCACTTTTGGGAGCAGCTCACACAGGTCTCTCAGAAATCATATCTCCCTTACTGTCATGGTGAGAAATTTGATCTAAATGGTGTTAGAAAGAGAAAACACCACGCTCTATGAATTATTAATTGTTTTTGTGTTTAATTCACAGAACTACATTTAATTTAAAAAAAAAATTTAGTAGATATTATTTAAGTATTTATTATAATGACAGCTGTTTCGACTTACAAGGCCATTTTCAAACTGTGGTTACTCCTCTATGAAACCAAAGTTTCCGAGCGAAATTTGAGAAAAATTTGTACAACTTTTTTATTAATTATGATTTTCATGAAACGACAAAAAGGTGAGGTTATAATAACGATTTTAATACATTTGTCTAATAAAATATATGTGTTTTTTCTCTTCTTCGTTATAAGTCATATTAGATAGAAAGAACGGAAGGTGAGCCATTTTTTATTTGTGAGGCGAAACTTCTTTAGCTCCTTTAATGATTTGAAATTCGGATGAAACGGAAATGCGTCACTAAAATTTATTATTTGGCGGGTCCTCGGTTCTAATTTAATGCGGTAAATTGGCGCTTCGGCGCAAGAATTCGATAGCGCAACGGGTAAGGCGCTTGACAGTGTCCAGAGAGACAGACTTTTCTTCAAAGTTTAAAAAAATATTTAATCAATTTTTAAAAACAGTTTTCAGTTTTCGGGAACATTCAGAAATATTTAATTTACTTGGATTTTATTGCAAAGCAGAAATTTTCCGAACTTCTGACAGAATATGCCTGAGGCCTGAGGTTTTGAGCTCTTGATTTAAATATGTTCTCATTCAGAACTATAAATTCAAACTACCGAACGTAGCGCAGAAGTTTTTCCTCTCTACCAATTTCCCGGGACACATTCATGCTGAACCTGTGACTTAAAGGTAGTTAACTCGCTGAATAGCCTTAGCACCCCACTATGACCTCCACGATACAAATAAGAAGAGTAGGGAGGTACATAGAACTAAATAGCATGAACCTAGAAGACCCTGGACCGAGCATTAGTGCGATTTTGTGTGAATGACATTGAAGCCAAATCTTGGGTGAAGTAAATTGGTTGGCAGCCATCTTGACAAAGTTTGAAATGATTTGTACGCAAAGTGGTATAAAATGAACTATTAGGTATATACTTTTGAATGTAGCTATAACTTGTGGTTATCCATTATAGATAAATGAAACAATTTAACTTTGTGTGAACCACTTTTATATTTGAGTAAATCCGACCGGTTTCAGGACGACCGTTCCTTCTTCAGGGCAAATGTATACTGATTTGACAGTTTTGAAATATGGATGGGAATTATTTTAATTATTCATTATTTTTAAGGGATTTATTTTTTATTTCCAAGGCTTCTAAGTTATCTAAAGTTTTCCTTTATGATTAATATGAAGAATATTTATCCCCGTAGTTTTTTCAAAACTATGGTTATTTTCAATTATATGGTTAGCGAACTCAGAAAAATTATTATTATTAAGACACCTTAAATGTTCTTTGATTCTGATTTCAAAATTACGAGTTGTTTTTTCCAATATAAAATGAGGGGCAATCATTAATATGATTCCAATCATGGATATATTCCCCTACCCACCCACTCTTCATTAATACCTAGCGACGACTCCACCCCTACCATAATAATACATTGTTCCCATCCATATTTCAAAAGTGTCAAATCAGTATACATTTGTCATGAAGAAGGAACGGTCGTCCTGAAACCGGTCGGATTTACTAAAATATAAAAGTGGTTCAAACACATTTAAATTATTTCATTTATTAGGTATATATTTTTTGTACCTATTTTGTTCGGCTTATGATTTGGATGAATGGAATACGTCATGATAAAATTAAAACACCTTCCTCGTCACCCCGCGGCTTCAAATTGTTCTCTACTCTGTCCAAGGCCTTTTTGTATTTTACCCCAAATATTCAGTTAACATTCCTTGAGGCTTCACTGAGTGGTTGTCTAAGGGACACGGAAGCTAAGTGTAGTATATGGTCAGACCGAAAGCCATTCACATTTTTTGTTGATACTTACCAATTGATTTGAGATTATTGTATTTTTATGTTCTCTATTTTATGCAGGTGCTTGCAGGTTTTTACAGATGCAATGCCACCTCATGGAGCCTAACGAATGAGTTTTTATTTTGCCCTGTTTAATTTATCTTTGTCTTACTAACATATTTTTTTGCATTATGTGTTTCCTGTTAAACACTTGCATACTGCTTACTAACAACGTATGCAAGGACACTGGAGGTCTAGATTCGTTCAAAATAAATAAATGTAGCTTCGTTTAAGAAAAAAAATTTGAATCTTGCGAGAGCCTCGAAGGAGTAACCATCAGTTACTTATACCAGGGCGGGTAAGAGGTGGATAAACTCCACTGTCCAAGGCCTTTTAGGTTCATGCTGAATAGCAGGTGGTTCAGACCTTCCCGTTCCCACCTCAGTATTAATGTGAATGTCATAAAACCATTTATTCAGACTAGAAGAGCACTAGAGCGACGAAAGAATTCATAAAAGAAAATAGTATCAAAACAAGTTAATTCAATTGTGCTAGGAGATTAGTCGCAAAACTATGCGAGAACCAATAAAAAAAAAAACATTAAAATCACAACACCCCGAATTCGAAACCATTACTCTCGCAGCAATAAAGCGTTGATTAAAATCGCAAGTTAAAAGCAGACTTCTATTAAAACTATAAAAAATCGCCAGTCCATTGTTACGTTAAAATATTGCACACATTAAGCTCCGGGGACTGTCAGAGGATTTTCCGGCGTATTCCGAGCGCTTCCGATCGGAGTTCGGAATTTTCCGTCTGCCCGGTGTCGCCGTCCCGCTCGCTCGCGCCCACTGCCCCGCTATTGATCGGCGCCTCCTCCACCTCTCTCCTTCGCTCTTGCGGAGCAGGGACCGAGAATAATGTTAGTCAAACATTATACCGTTTTCTTCTTGAAAAGCATGGAAACGTCACGAGATTGCGGGCTGGCGGGCTGGTACCAGACAATCTAATTTAAGTACCTACCTTTGTACCTACGTCAATGAAGCAATGGTTGTAATTTAATAAGAAATAATGGGCAATGAAGAGCCAGTACAACCATTTAACGAAAAACAATGACATTAAATAATTATTATATTTCCCCGCGAGGTTAGGCGGAGATGATATAATGCCACACAACTATCCTGGTGCACACAACCCGATTCAACTATGTATCAAAACGTTAAAAAAGTGTAATCGGTTTGGCCCTCGTTAGTTTGCAAAACTAAAATTTGTTTGTGTTAACCCTTAGACTAATTGAACACATGTCAAAATCTTCAGTCTTATAAAAAATATACCAAAACTTGGCTAAAAAATACTGAAATAGATATTTTTTTCTTATAAGTTTTAAAAAACCATTAATTATATCTACCATTAGACAGCTTTTAGAGTACATATATTATAATGTTTGCTTTTTTTTGTCGTTTAATTGCACTTGTAAAACTTTCACAAATGCGATAATAACAGTGCAGACTGTTATTATGTTGTAGTTTTTAATCGCAATTATTCAGTTGCTATTATTTATTACACTTAATTTATATGTTATTTAATTTATTAATTTATGTATATACTTAAAATCTTCACTTTAACCATAGAAATAAAAACAAAAATCAATATAATACCCACGCACAGGCATTGCCTTTGTGGGATTTTTTTGTACATACATTTATTGTATTAAGCTTTTCTTATATATATACTTTACCTTTTTATGTATTGTATCAAAAATTTTCAATAAAAAAATAAATAAATAAAAATTATTGAGTTTTCGGAACAACTCATCTAGGTCATAGAAATCTTTGGCGCCCTAACTATCATAGTTAAAAATATGCTCTATACGGTTTTAGAAAGAGAAAACACCACGCCTGATTTTAAATCTAAAAATTAACCGCAAAATAATTAAAATGTACTTTTATGAAACCAAATTTTTTATTAATTACTATTACAAGAAACCACACAAAAATAAGATGGCCATAACGTTTATAATTGCATTTGCCTAATAAAATATTCGTGTTAATATTTTTTTCGTTATCAGCAATTATTTTTAGACAAAAAACGTTAGGTGAGCCATTTTTAAAACTTTTTTATGTTTGCTTTCAATTTATTATGTTTTAAAAATAATGTTTTTTTTCGAAAAATAGAATTTGAAAGCATATTTCATCACCTTTAAAAAAATAGTTTTCAAAATAAATATTCTTTTTATTTTGATATTATTGCAAAGCGAAAATAATTCGACCTTCCGACAAGATAGATTTGAAGATAATGTTGGTAGTGCTTGGTCGAAGAATGATACAGTTAAATATGACCTAATCAAATTGGGAGATATTAGCTCAGTTGGTAGAGCACTGACCGGCAAGTCACAGGTCCTGGTTCGAGTCCCAGATGTAACCGTATCTTTTTCTGATTTTTCTGTTTCAGATTTTCGATTGAGATTGATATTACAATTTGAGGTTTTACTCATTCATTTAGTTTAAAAAAAATTAATTTATCACAGAACATGTTCTTTGTACAGTTTCATAGTCATAAATATATTTTCCAATAAGCCAATTATTTGTAGTCGGAGGCCCTCTTAAAGAGTCAGCGACGTGTGAATGCGGTGCGGTGCAGACCACCGAACATGTGGTCAACGAATGCCCGCTCCATTCATTCCCCGGCGGGATTGATGAGGTCCACAGGGCAACGCCTGAGGCCCTAGACTGGCTCGCAGACCTAGATGTCCCCCTCTGACCCCCCACCATACGAAAGAAGAAGAATAAGCCAATGACATTCGCCCGGCACTCCTTTCTTTGTCCATCTGCTGTACGTACCCAACCGAATGGAAAGTACTTACTTATACAGTGAAAAGTAAAAATGGTGTAAAGAGCAAATAACAAGACGAAACCCTCCTTCGACGATTATTCACAGCGGGAGAAATGTCTTTAATAAAAAGGCCCTTTACTTTCAAGTTTTGACCGGCTTGCAAGGGGATTTCCGTTTATAACTGTCTTAACCCCTCAGGCCACGGGCATATATTGTCAGAAAATCAAAAAGTTTCCGTTTTGCTATAAAATCCAAATAAATGGAATATTTCTGAACGTATTCGAAAACAAAAAAATGTTTTTAAAATGTAAAATTGATGAATACCTATACTTTAAAATTTTGTAATTCGAAATAATTAATAAAGCAAAAACACACACATATATTATTAGAAAAAAAAAAGACCACACGACACACGACTGAAGTAAAACTTCACTAACTTATATCTCCCTCTCAACTTCCGTTCGCCTCGCCCGATCACACTTTTCATAACGCTCTCGTCACGCATTTACCAGCTTACTCCCCAAGTCAAGCCTGCGTAAAGGCCCGACCGTTCGCCTCGCCCGATCATACTTTTCATAACGCTCTCGTCACGCAACCAGCTTACTCCCCAAGTCAAGCCCGATCACACTTTTCATAACGCTCTCGTCACGCATTCACCAGCTTACTCCCCAAGTCAAGCCTGCGTAAAGGCCCGACCGTTCGCCTCGCCCGATCATACTTTTCGTAACGCTCTCGTCACGCAACCAGCTTACTCCCCAAGTCAAGCGTGCGTAAAGAAGTTTTACTTCAAAAATTATTATAAACGTTATCGTCACCTCACTTTTTTGTCGTTTCATGTAAAAATAATTACAATTAAAAAACTTTCATTGGTTTTATAAAGTTTATAACTTTTTAGGTTAACTTTTAGCTTTGAATATAGAGATGGTGTTTTCTCTTTCTAACGCCATTTAGATCATATTTGTCACCATAATAGTAAGGGGGACATAACGATTTCTATGAGACCTACATATATTCCCAATAGAGAATAAATTAGCCTGAGGGGTTAAAAAAAACAATTTTATAATAATTGTGTTTACGGAGAATAAGACATATAATCAATGGTAGCAGCAAACGCTTTCTAGCTACCTACCAAAGGCATACCAATGCGCACAGAGAAAGTCAATATTCTCAAGTACTTTCTTCCTAGCAATTGCTATCATCTTCTGTTTAAATACCGGTAAACTTACTGTGAAAAACTTATATTATGATGAAAATTAATAAAACGTGCGATTTAAAAAAAAAAACATTTAATCCGTTTTATCAACCTATAGGTCCTTACATTAATTATTTTATCAATAGGCCACTTGCATCACATTAAAAAAAAATCCAGTTTAGGCAAATATTCTAAGACATTCTCTATTTTTTTTTTTATCGTATTTTTGAAACCCTGGTGATTTTTTGAAAATTTCAATCCGAAAAATCAGACCATTTTTTATAAACCGGAAAGACGGGACATAATTTTATAGGTGCGAAAAATCGATAATTACATAGCCGAAAATCATTAAAAAAAAAAAAAAAAACGTTTTCCACACGAATGGCACAGGAGAATAACGAGGCATACCAAAAATATTACATCTCATAAATATCTTTTTCCTTGATCCATCTTATTTATCATAAATCATTATAATGTACAACGTCTATATTACTAAATCCAATGTAATATACTTGTACTTATAAATAATAATAAGAATATTATAAAATTTGATTTTGTTAAAATCAGCACCATAACCATTATACCTCTAAAACACGTACCGACATTTAAAATGTACGGGGTTCTCTTCATAATATCTGTCAAAAAATCAAACCAAATGATAAGTTCGCAGAGAACAAACAATAAATCCAGTGATCTTTAAATGTCAAATTCAAAAATTCGCCTGAAATCGAAGTGAAACCATATAAAAAAATATATAAATCAGTGTGGAAATTTACAAAATTGATAGGAACATTTTCGGAGACGGGACATTTTCATGTAGTGGCGTCACGAGCCCAAATAATGGATTTAATTATTTAAATTTAAAAAAACTGTACATTTCTAAAAAATTTTACTAACATTTTCGTAATCTTAGTAAAATGATCTATCCACAAGATTTTTTCCAAGTCGTTATGAAATCCATGCAAGTGGCCTAGGTTCCCACACGGATTTTATAATAAAAAAGTGAGTTTAGTTATTTGAAAAGGTTAACTAAGAAAGATGTTTTAAGTGGGAATAGGGAGGGGGTTCGGTCGAGTTGAATCGTACGAGTATGTATCCTAATAATAAAATGCATAACCCAGAAATGAAGTTCAATAAATAATGGTATATAGTATATATATAGAGTAGTTATTGAGTTATGACATGACTTACGACGTATCGAAAGATCGCGTGTGGTGTATAATCAAAAATGTTAAAATGTGAATAGTGTTCATTGAAAATTTGTGATGCACGATAATAAATGAAGAAGCTTTGTTTAGAATTTGGTGTTGCATCGAGGGAGGCTAAGAATTTTGTCTGCTCTGGTTCTGAAAACTCGTAGTTGGATTCGTTGTAGGAGTTCCGGGTAAAATACGACGAACCTGGATATTTTTTGCAGAAACAGTACATCAGCCAAGCTTCTTCGATCCTCAAATAGTACGCGGCCGAATTTTGGCGATTTAAGAGGGGACGATAGCTACGGAAGTCCAAGTTTTATTATACGAGTTAGTTTTGGATGCCTCAGATTTGTGTTTTATAGTTTTTGAGATTCGATGTCGACGTGGATATTACCGTATCTGACTATTAGGCTGGTTTTTCCATCCGATTGTCTAATCAGTCAAAAATTGATTCGAAAACCGGATTGGTTATAATACCGGGGCCACGCCCGTTGTCGGACCGGATTAGACGGCCGGCGCGGAAAGGCGTGGCTTATTAAACGACTTCGAAAAGGAGGAGGTTCTCAATTCGACTGTATTTTTTTTATTTTATTTTTATTTTTTATGTTTGTTACCTCAGAACTTTCGACTGGATGAACCGATATTGATGATTCTTTTTTTATTTGAAAGCTGGTGCTTTCCGTGTGGTCACATTTTATTTTGGTCCAGTTCTGACAATGGCATCCATGAGAAAATCGTATAAGTCTTAAATTTGCATCAAGTATGTGCGCGACAAATGGACGAATAACTCAATATCACGCGAACCGATTTCGATGATTTTTTTTTATTGGAAAGGATGTACTTCAAGATCCATGACAAAGTAACGGAACTCTCCAATTCTGAAGAACAAATTTACGATACTCGGCCGAATCTTAATCGAATTAGTTAGTGTACTTCAGATTCACTAAAAATCAAAAAATAAACAAAAATTTTAACAAAACAAAAAAACGACTTCAAAAAATGCACTAAAAAGTAAAAAAAATAATTTCGTATTCTTCTACAACTTTATAAACGACTTACCTTTTCTACTCATCAATATGTAGGTACGATTGTTATTTTTGGAGTCGGTGTCAACCAAGGTACCCGCGGCCCGGCGTGTTCACTTGACAGCTCCTCTCCCGCCGACACCGACTCCAAAAATAACAATCGTACGTACATATTGATGAGTAGAAAAGGTTAAGTTGATTATAAAGTTGTAGAAGAATACGAAATTATTTTTTTTTACTTTTTAGTGCATTTTTTGAAGTCGTTTTTTTGTTTTGTTAAAATTTTTGTTTATTTTCATCACCGATCCGGTTTTCGAATCAGATGTATGCGGTGTTTATCCGATTTTCATAAGAAATGTATGGCGCGAAGGCCTTAGTTGTCTAATCAGACAATCGGATGGAAAAATCTACTAAATTTTTTTATGAAATCAATATGTAGTACGATCGATTGCATTTTTACATTCTGGTGGTCTTCAAGCTGCTTGGTTTCGATTTCAAAGCTTTCAAACATGTCTTTTACACGAAAAACTATTAGCCGAACAATCTTCTACCGTATCGATTACCTGTTGTATGAGCCCGTGCATTCCTGTAGTATTATTACGGAAGCAATACAACACCAGCCAACGTTCCCGCCTTATTCGTGTTCCGTAAAATGTTTACCGGTCAACAATAAACACAATAGGCAAAACATAATATGGCTCATCGGTTTTCAATAATACGATACCATCTTAGCTGAAAACAATAACTTGATGCAGTGGAATGTAAAGTAGGCCAAATAATTAATACAATGACTGAATAGATTACAGTGTGATTTTCATGGAAAAATTAGGTTATTATATCACCGCGACAAACCCCTAATTATAAAACACTCATTGATATATTCTTGCATATATTTTTAGAACAAAACTACCTGCACAATTTTAGAGATTCAGCAACAGCGGATTCCCCAACAGTTACCCCCCCCCCCGGCATACTTATGCACAATATGCAATGCAGTCGGTTTAGGGAGAATACGGTATATCTACTTACACAAAACACAACTAAGTGACCCCGAAGGGGTGTGCAGAGAGGATGTACAGCCGAATAATAAAAGTATAAAACATACTTTCATTCAAATGCATCAAGGATAAAACTACTCGTCTACTAATATTATAGAGGCGAAAGTTTGTTAATCTTTCACGCAAAAACTACTGAATGGATTTTTAAAAAAAAATTACAATAATATAGCTCATACATCAGAATAGGCTATAGCTTAGAGCTCTGGCAATATGAAATTTGTATACAAAAATTGCAATTGGTGGCACGCGAGCTGTTCGAAAAATGAATGTAACGGGTACGGAGGGAGGCCTAGGGGGGGAGGGGGGATTTGGGAGAGGGGGTGGGGGAGGGGGTGGGGGAGGGGGGAGAGGGTGGAGAGCGGGCGGGGGAGTGGAGGAGGGGGGGGGGAAGTGGAGTGGGGTAAGGAAGGTGGAGGAGGCGCTGTGGGTACCCCCTAATACTATGCGAGCGAAGCCGGGGCAAATGCTAGTACTGCATATATACCAGTGTACAAGTTAAAAAAATGGACACTGTAAATAAAGTCCTTTGATATCCATACCAACTTATTATTAAAGTAATTTTTAAGTCGATTTTAACTAACTAACTAACCATCACGCCGTTTCCTCGCAGGGGTGGGCAGAGGACGGACCGCCAAACAACTCGGTCTTGGCACACACTCTTTGCCTCACTCACATTCATACATCGTCTCATACATATTCTTCTCGATTTTAGGTTTGTAATTGGTAAATAATGCACAAAATTGTTTATAATAATCTTAATTTCGGGGGGCCAACTGTCGGATCACCAATTTTAGAAACGGGTACAAACAAATCAATAGCATTGTAAAGAATTAAGTTAAATCTATATACTAGTACCCATTTCATTGATGTTTTCTTCCAAGTACAAAGATGTTTTCTTCAAAGTTACCGACTGTTATCGAGAATCTATACCTTAATCAAATAGACCCATAAATATCCGAGGAAGAAATTAAGCACAAAGAATAATTTATTGTTTTTTTTTTCATTTGCAACACCGAAAAATAGGTGTATTTATTATACAGGGATAGGAGTTGTATTCAGAGATGATATTAGTCCGTCCGCTGTTTGTTACTGAAATTGCATGAGGAAACAGACATTCAGGCGGAAAATGATTTGAGGAAAAGCGACAGCTATAGGAAGCTGAAAGATTTTCCTTCAGACACCGCACCGGGGTGAATATTATTGATTCCGTCGCGTTCCGCTCGGTGGGCGTGGGCGGGCAGGCCGGAGATGGAGAGAGAAAACTGAAATGACTAATTAGTAGGTAATTACCCAGTTCGGTACTTCAGTATGCACGAGTGTTTTAAGTAAATAGTGGCTTTACAAACTGAATGCCGGTAGAATTGCGTTCAGTAGAAGCGCACGAACTATACTCAGATTTATACCAATTAGAGTACCTACATAACATAATATCAGCATTTAGGCATGTGACTCTTCAATAATAATTTTAAGGCATATAGAGGACAGTTACTACATCCAAATGGTTTGCACCGTTTGCAAGTTAATTTAACAGCACCACTCCCCTCGTCATGCCATAATTTGCCAGGATGTCTGTTCTGGAGTTCAGTACTTTAAACTTTCCGGGATCACATTAATAACATCATAAACAAATCACTCAAACTACTCGGCCTCATTCATAGAATTACCTCTGACTTTAAACAAATAAATACACTTAAAACACATCTGCCCTGATGATGGACACTGTAACGCTGTCCGAAACGTTGGCTAAAGGAGGAGGTAGCGCAACACGGCATAATACCCCAAAAGGAAATAACCATAAAATTTTTGGCCGTGAAAATCTAAAATCATATCACACTTAAAACTCTTTACTGTTCACTGGTCCGCCCTCACCTTGAATATGCTAGTGTCATTTGGTCTCCTTTTTATGCTATCCACATTTGTTACATCGAATCTGTACAACATCGCTTCCTACGAGGAATTGCTTGGAGGTTAGGACTTGAAAGAGGAGAATACTCGTATGATGAAATTGAACAAACTTTAACCCTTCGAATAATAAGAAAATAATTTTCTGTCAAATTTTGCCTATCAAGGTTTGCGCGCAAAATTCCTGGTTCTTCCCATGCATTTTAAATGTTCCTATTTATCGTTTTTTTAACACTTTTGCAAAAACAAAAATTGTTCTAAAATCTAGATAAAATAATCTTTCCGGTGTGTTTATTAGAAATCAACATTTTTGTTTCTAAATATTAAAATTTTAATATTGGAAATTTAAATTGGCTAAAAAATGCATACCTGCGAATATTCGAATTAAAGTAATTAAAATAGAATAAACTTAAAATTTAAAATACAGACTCCTTTTTTAAATAAAATTTATAATAAAACTGTCACCTCACTTTTTATCACTTTTATACAATTTTATTTTAAAATTAAATGGATACGTCACAAATTGGCGAAAAATTAAACCGTCACTTTTGATCGGGTTTGTAAAATATCTGAAAAACCTAGCTCATATAATTCTGAGACAATAAGAAGCATTATTTCATTCCGTTTCTAACATAAAAGAAATCACAAATATTCGCATATCAGGAAGAGAGATATCTAACTTTTAATAATGCACTGTCGCTCTGGGACAATCTGGGTCTCCTGTTATTATAACGGCATATGATGTTTTGGGACAACTCGGGTCTCCTGTGATTAGACGGGTTAAACATTTCCTCTTTAGAAAAACGTAGAAAGGACTCTGATCTAATATGCATTTTCAAAATTATCAACAGTATACTGACACACCTGCTTTGTTACAACTCATCCAGTTCAACATTCCTTCCCGTAGACTCCGAAATAATGAATTGCTGTTCCTCAATCAACATTCTACTAATTATGGATATCATTCTCCTTTATCCAGAAAGTCTTTCTATTCGTGTTATTGTTATATTGTTAATTGGACTATTTGTCCGTAAATAAATAAATAAATAAACAAATCATGCTGTCGACTCCGGCTATACTGGTCTGGTGCATATAAATCGTAGCATCCCGAGAGAAATGGGCTATCAATGAAATTGATCCAAATTTTGAAAGAGAGAATTTGTTATGTTACCTAGATATAAGAAACAATGGAGGTACTTACTTCATTTGTTTAACTATAGTACTCTTCCCTGATTCTCCGGCACCTGTAACAAAAATAATCTATTAGAAAACAATGGAAACATTACAAAATTAATCCGAGATTGAATATAGGTACATTGGATTCGTAGAAAATTAATTTAATAATATAAAGATAAATAGAGAGTGGTTAGCTTTCGTTCTGACGTCAGAAAGCTCGCTTGAAGTTTAATGGTGTCGTGATGAAAATAATACTACGTCGAAGAGTCGGTGATATTTAAAAAGCTAATTGTCTCGATATCTGGAGCTATTTTCGGCTTAAACCGTTTATCTGAACATAAAAGTACTTATAAATAACAAGGCTATTTTTAGATTATAAAAGAACGAGTAGGAGAAGTAGAAACATTGAGTACTACGAAAAGTAAACGAATAAATTGGGAAGGTTTTATTTCGAAAATAACAAGTAAATCATATATATTTAGATTCTACCCCATTAACAAAATGTATTTGCCAACTTTTGATAGGTTTTGAAAAGTTGATAACGTGATCTAAGTCGGGTAAAATTAAAACTAGTTTTCAGGTTTAGTAAATTTCAGACATTAGGTGAACATGCTGAATTCTAAGTACATACTCGTACAAGTGCTTCTTTCCACACACTATACACAGTTGGACATTTTTAACTCTGCACCACACTCCTTAAAATCACACAGACGCTCTCTCGATACTCCACAATAACAATACTCATAGATACCCTATAATACAACCACCACTCTATAAACTTCCTTTTTTTCCTTTTAATGTTTTGTCACGCATATCTTTATTACTATATCCAACATAACCGATCCCCCCCCATCCTATTCCCACCTAAATAACTCGTTTCTTGAAGTATAATTTTTTATTATCTCTGGAATCACTACACTTCTTCTTCTTCTTCAATGGCGCTACAGCCCATTTCGAGCCTTGGCCTCCTTCAAAATAAGCCTCCACCGCCCTCTGTCCTCGGCCGTCGTCTTCCAATCTGCAACATGGAGTAATCCTCTTGCATCCTTCCTGACATCATCCTCCCATCTCAGTCTAGGTCTGCCCGCCTTTCGTTTACCTCCCGGGTGTCCTGTCAGAACCTTCTTCGGTACTCGTGTGCTTGGCATTCGGTGCACATGTCCGGCCCATCTTAATCTTTGGAGTCTTAAATGGTTGGAGAGTCTGGGAGCTTGGTAAATATCATAGAGCTCATTATTGTGGCGGATTCTCCATGCCTCTCCCTCTCGCACCGCTCCTAAGATTCTTCGAAGTACCTTTCTTTCGAAGATGTCTAGCCGTTCCGCTGACTTTGCTGTCAGTGTTCCCGCCTCACATCCATAGGCCAAGACCGTTCTGATAATTGTTTTATATAAGGTTATTTTGGTTTTCCTATGGACGTTTCGGGATTTGAACACTGGCAGCAACGCGAAGTAAGTTTTTTTAGCGGCTGTAATGCGCTTTCTTACTTCTACTGGGTCTTCATTGTCCTGCGTTATGATGGAGCCCAGGTAGGTAAACTCCCGACCACTTCGAAATTATAATTGTCTTTAAATTTCACTTTGTCTTTTATTCTGCGGTGAGGGGTTCTGGTTTGCATCATGATTTTTGTTTTATTTTCATTGATTTGCAAACCCACCTCTCTTGCCGCAGTCTCCAAAGGGTCAAACACTTCTCTTACAGCCTGTAGGGATCTTCCGACAATGTTAAGATCATCTGCGTAGCCAACTATTTGATTGCTTCTGTAGCAGATGTTTGAGTCGGTTCTGATCATTGTCTTCCTCACGACGTGCTCCAGTACAATATTGAAAAGGGTGGGTGCTAAGTCATCACCTTGTTTCAGCCCCTGGGAGACGTTAAAATCCTCCGTTTTATCACCTCCTATCCTTACTCGACACCGTGAGCCGACCATTGTTGCTTTTACAAGCTTGACTATTTTGGGCGGTATTTCAAAATTTAGGAGTATTTCATATATTTTTTCCCTATCTATACTGTCGTACGCCTGTTTGAAGTCAACAAATAGTTGATATATATCTATATCGAATTCCCAGCATTTTGTCAGAATCACTACACTACTTGTACTCAATACCCATGTGGAAACCTGTAAATGGTTCAATTATCGTAAGTACTCAATTATTATACTCTGTTATTAATGTGAACTGTTGGTCTCCCAAATAAATAAATAAAAAAAAATAAAATAAAATAAAAGTACAGTCGGGATCAAGTCATATTGGGGGTGAAAAGCTTTCGGCATCTTTTTGGGCTAAAGACAACTAACGTGGCAACAACGCGACACTTTTTTTTTTATAAACAGAAACAGAGAGGTTTTTGACTCCCAACGCGAACAAGACAAAAATAAGACTAATTTAAAAGAGATATTATGAATGCGTGGACTTTTTACTAGCTCACCCAATACCGCAATAATATAAATTCTTTCATTAATCTATGGAAAATCACATTAGGGGGCGCACATTAATTACGTGAGCTCAAAAGGGAGGGGAGGGGTCCATCAAAATCTCACGTTACTTGAAAAGAATATACGAAATGACCCAAATTTATCTCACCATGGGGGAGGGGGGTTAGTTTGGAAGAAAAACTGTCCCCTTACGTAAGCAACTCAGAAAAAAATTAAATTTAAAATTGATGTTTTAAATCTTTATAAAGTAGTATTAACATTATGAATTTATTATAATAGAGATTATTTTAGATATGTGGCTAAATCAATAACAATGGAATAGTTTTACCCGTAAATATCGACCAAAGAGACCATTTTCGGAAAATTCATTTACCGATAGCGGCGCTTTTATAATATAAATTAAATCTTGTCCACTAAGCTGGCGTTAGAACCTTTAAAGTCGATTCCGCCGAGCAGAAGTTAGCTGTTTTATTTCCGGAATATGAGCGAACCTGAATAATTAGTAGCCCGCCATCGCATCGCGGGGGGAGAACGTAATTACATTTGCATCCTAACGTGGCCGCTACCGTCACCGGGGTGACCGTAATATCATAGTCAATAGAGAGCCATACACTATACGGGTCTTAAATCCTTGCATGCGCTAGAACAGGGGTGGCGAACCTGTTTCTTCAGGCGCGTCAGAGGAAAAGTCGAAAATTTATGTCGCGGACGCCGAAAAATTCACAAGACAGTGATACACAAACTGCTTCTACCTCAAATTTGGCCAAAATATCAAATTTTGAAGTGAAAACTTCTTTAGTACTGTTGTGATTTGAAACTCGATGAAACAAAAAAGCGACACTAAAAAGAGACAAGCACATACATCTATAGGTTTTAGCCTGCGAGTGAATGAGATAGAATAATCGCTCTCCTCTTTGTGCGGTGTTAGCCTTCCCACTCTAGAAGGTTTCACTTCTACCGCGTGTGATGACATGGGTCGTGAGGGAAATTATTTTCCTCAGGGCCTCCCGTGTGGAGTTAATGTAAAAAAAAAACTACACATATGTATTTTTTGTAATTAAATTTTTCGTAGTTTATTCCAGACCACATATATTTTATAAAAACTATACCTACTAAAAAAAACTCCAGACTTCCCCACTGAACGCGTTTTCGAAGAATTCAAAGTTCTCACATTTAAAAACTTATTTATGGAAAATTCAATCATACAAATTAAAAAAGATAAATACGCATTCACAACTGAAAATCACACTAAACTTAAACACATATTTGTAGGCCCTAAACTAAACACTTTGTTTGCCCTTCACCATTATTACACCAAGGAAAATGTTTCATAAATAAATTAACAGAAGAAATCAGAAGTATTAATAATAAAATACAAATTATTAAACTCTAACAATATTTTAGAGAAATCATTAAAAAACTGCTTCCCCTCTTTCCACTTCGCACTAACAATCATATAACGATATGATTTTATCCTCCATAATACGTTTTTTAGTTTTTCATCTCACTAAAAATTTCGTAATCATGATGACGATGTAACGATATTAACTATACAACTCTATTTTTTTATATCCTTAATTGTAATAACAGAAATGTTAACTATTTCACAAAATTGTACGACATAGATATTGATAATTTGTTATCCTTTTGTGAAAATGTATTTTTCTTCCATCCACAAGCGAATTATATACCCATACCACCTGGAATGTTATAAGTTGTATGTGCCGAACAACTACAGCCAGGGACGGTACCACGATCTTCTATGTAAACGATCTTCTAGCAGAACGGACGTACTGGCTCGGCAAGCGTTATTTAACAACACCATACACGAGGTATGGTGTTGTCAAATAACGCTTCCAAAACAGTGGCCTTGAAGAATTCAAGAGGCATTTAAGTGCCACTCATTACCCGCTATAATATGTATGTATCTCATGTTACTATTTAACGTTTCTTTAATTTACCCATAAGGGGGTAGTTTGTGTCACATGTGTATTGTAAATGGACACACGGTCTGTAATACACAAACAATAAAAAAAATGTTTTTAATACAAGAGCAGTATAAATTATAAGATACAAAATTGTAAGAAGTACCAAATAAATAAATAAGGGCTAAACAGCCTGCTTTCGCAGCCTTCTTGCACGCAAGTGAAGCCGTGCGACAGAGATGGGGAGAATTTAAGCACATGCAGTAGCAGACGAAATAAGATCCCCCATTTTTATACATTTCCAATATTCATAAATTCAACTGGTTCGCTATCCCTGAGTTTGGTTGTAGCTGTTGAATCCATCGTTGGATTAGCCGAGGAACTTGGCACAAGCCAACGCGGTGGGCGATTCGGCTATCTTGTTAGTTTTAATGATAATTAAACAATGTTTAGAGTGTATGCTTGCCGCAAAATTCGTGCAGTCGAAACCATATAAATTAGACGCGCCAATGGAAAATATTTCATCCTTTAACTCGTTCCAATTTGATTTGGTTTGAAATGTCGTAAACAGTAATAATAAGTAAATTTAACAAATAACAGAAATTTTAACCAATTATAGATTTACTTTTATGTAAATGGTAGTAAATACATAATTTCCGGTAATTTGAATAGTTAGTTTCGTTTAGTAGCTAATTCCGATAGTCTGAGGAGATTAACCGAGCCGTCTATTCCGCAATTTGGGTAGGGGTACCGCCACCCTGGGAACCATTTATTGGATAATCAACACCTCTGCCAAAGTCACTTTAAGTGGTTCGCCTCGTTTGGTGACTCAGCAGGGGTGCTCGGGTTCATGGGTGAGATTTTTCCATGTCTGGCGACGGATGTCTTTGTTCCTAATGTGTGACAGGCAGGATCGGGAGAGACTGCTTGAGTGAGACCTTTTGACCTTTCCAGCCAGACTCTCTCGACCCATCGCCTTATACCTCAGTGGGACGGATTCATGCATCCGTGGACACGTTGAGCGCCAGATTCCTCCCCACCCCTCATATCTTATTCCTTCCCAGAACTTCTCCTCTCCTTCCTTTCCTAAAAAAACCCTTCACACAGCATCCACAAAGATGACATAGGGGACTGAGGGGAATTTTGTTTTCCTCAGGGCCTCCTGTGTGGAGGTAATGTAAAAAGAAAATACATGAAAATGAATGTTTCATTGTTTGTCCCTTACGCGTTCTAAACCATATAATCGATTGCGATGAAATGTTGGTGTGAAAAGGTTTCTATATGTATTACACTGGTGAGCTCTGGCGTTATAAAATTTGCGTAATTTTACAATAGGTGGCACGCGAGTAATTTAAAAAAATGTGTTATTTCATATAGTGTAGCTGCAGGGAGGGAAGGAGGAAGGGGAATCCGTCAGTGGAAGGGGAATTAAAGCGAGGGGTTCGCGGAACGGGGGACGCGGGAGGAAGAAAGACGGGCAAGGTGAAAGGGGAACGCGGGAGGAAACGGGGAATCGGGAGGACAACGGGGGGCGGGAACTGGAAAGAACACAAGGGGAGGAACAATTACTTTCATTATGTGACATTGCAAAGCATGCCGGTTACTCGCAAGTACTTCATAAAAGTTCATTGGCATGCTTGCGTAATGGGAGATCGGTCAGTTGGTAACGCTTCAACAACATCGATATTATGCATAAACATAGTCGATGTTCGTCTATGATAGTACAAGCAAAGCAACGTAGAATAGGAAATAGGAGGGTCTACTGACACTATTGGATTACCCGTAAATAGATTTAAAAAAATGAATACCAGGAGGTACTTAGTTGCTGGAAGTTCCTATTAAAGACGTAATCATTTATTAATTGCCATGCGTGCTAAAACGACGTTAGCCTCACAAACTAACATCGGCTGCAAGTATTATTGTTTTCAAGAAAATTAAAAAAAAACTAAAATGATAGCGGCGTGTTTACCAAAGAATGTAATACATTTTTTCGCGGCCTGCTCCATTAGAGCGTTAATAATATATACGATGAAAAGTGTTAAATACAGATTGTTTATCAGTTGTTTCTCTTGTATAGCAAAGGCAGATATGATAATATATGAGGCGTGAGTTAAATTTTGCAGGTAAAATCGATAAGCTGAAACTTTTGGAGCAGACATGTGGAACGAGAAGAAAGTTTATGATTTATTAACGGGAACAGGAAACAGGTCAATCTGTGTACCGAGTGATTACCTAAATCTGTCTAACGTACCGTGCTGGCACTTAACTCGTCTCAAGTTTATTTTTATGTGAATACTGCACAAGAATTCAAGTTGCTACAACTGTCTGGAGCCAGTGAGACTGTGGCATTCCCAATTGAGGTATGTTGTGACATGGGGACATGGGGAGGGGACGGAGATGGGGGAGAGGAAGATGTAGATGAGGAAGGTGGGGAAGTACCTTGCTATTCAGATGTGGTCACCAAACACGGCTAATGCCATTTCAATCAACGCACAATGGAGCAGCACGATGAAACGGCTCGGCAGAAATTCAGAAAGACAAATGTTCGCTATATTGAAAAAAGCATGCTACTTTTAAAGTTCATTAGATTTGTCCCAATTCCCCAAAATCGTGTCGCCTCTATCGCGATATTGACGTAAACACATTAGTTTGAACTAAACTTGACCTCGTGCGGTGACTGGCGGTTTACGCAGCCCTGAAAATATCAACATTTTCAAGTAAAAAAAAAAATTACAACCCATCAAGAGTTCAGATCCAAATCAATACGGGTACAATATCTGGTGGCATGTACTTTTATTGTACCATAATAGTTAATGGTAACCTTACATAATATGGCATAAACTTAAATAAAACAAACATCTGGTTTAAATTTTTTTAAATTGTTAATTTATTAAGAGGGCATTACCAGAGAAAACCAGAAATATGTCATTTTCAAATCAGATTTTAGACGTATTGACTCTTTTCCACAAAAAATTATAAATGGATTTCGAAAGATTGTTCTTTTATCTAGCATTCGCATGTAATAAATTTTGAGAAATTTTTTAAATTTTTAGTATAATAAGGTTATTCCATAGGTCGTTGGCAGATTTGTTAGATTTTCAAAAAAGATTTTGTATTATACCACACCCATTTCAAATAATATAATCATGCAGTAAAATAAATCAATACATTATCTAGCAAACGCATGTTTTAGAATTTTAATTTTAGTTTCAATAAAATCATTAAAAAATATGTACGTACATGTGTTTCTTGACGAAAATTGGTCCATTTGTGTATTTATTTGCGCACTTACAAACTAATATATTTCAGATTTTTTTTACATTCTTATTAAATTTAGACATTATTGAAAAATGATAAATACTTATAATCAAAAAATAACTACAAAAAGCACATTATTTTAATAGTTTCATCATCACGCCTTTCAGCATTTTTGGATGAAGGTATAAATTAAAGCTATTTTGAATTGAAATAAATTCGATATTGAGTTATAATTTAAAAAAGCTGGTACGGAGAATAATAAATCTTTCTCGTTGTAACCGCCCTGCACGATCGTAAGAACAACTTTCGACGAAATGTGGATTTTCGTCCGCTGGCTGGTTAAACGCTCTTAAACATCGAGTTACGTATTTTGGTGCCCCATATAGTATCTCCAACGTATTTTAATATCTTTTGCAAACTTCAATATCTTAGCTGCTAGACTCAATTAAAAAAATAGCTTTCTTTCACCATTTACTTCTTTTCAGTGCCTGAAAGTGAGGACTGTCCTTTTTCATGAAATACGAGTCTAATCACTGACGTCATATGCTCTGTGATGCTGGTCTTGTAATCAGTGAAAAAGGTGTAATTCCTGAAAAACCACTTTCAAGACTAATATAATATTGTCAACCCTTGAATAAACTTTTTCAAAAATATCCAATTAATTGAAACATGGTCACAGATACCGTAAAATCTTTGTTTTAAATAATAAAGAATGGCTTCAAAGACCTGTTATATTTGAAAGTTAGACACCCTTACCAAAAATCTTCAAAACAAAAAAAGAGGTCGATCTATGCTGCCATTTGACATGTCGTCTGAGCGTCTAAACATATAAAAACAATAAAATTGTTTTCTGAAACAGCCGATCTCTGAAGTACTGAGTAAATTATTGTAATTAAAGAAGTCGGCGATACAGAAAAGCATATGCAGAATAGCTCTTACAAAAATTTCCCAAGACAAAAAGGTGTCGATTGATTATGAAGTTCTCGCTTTAATTTTGCGTGCCACGCTTGTCGCTACAAACAATTTAATAAGGGAAAGAAATGAAGAGGTATTTCCTTTCCATAAAATTTTAACCCGTGACCTTCGGATTAGTAAAGTTCAAAGACTTACCTACCCCTTGACCTTGACCACGGGGGGCGTTAGTGGGAATTATGATGAACCCAAGTGACGATTCGTGGAAACTGGAAACATGCATCCGATGGTCCTAGATATTATTGGTTTGTTGGATCTATTTTTTAAATAAAATTAAAAAAGAAATATCTTTACTTCTTGATAAATTTGCGCAAATAGAGTGGTCAATTATTATAGATTGTTGTTTTAAGAAATTACTGTTGTTGGTATTAGAAAATATTATATACTAAACTGCGAAAATGGCTGCAAGGGGTTGATACTTTCGGTTGATTTTTATCGGCTTTTTTCGTTGAAACCTTTACCTCTTTCTCTTAAACCTACCTACCAGAAGTAACCCATAGTGGCAGGGCAGTCAGTAAGAAATAATAAAATTCCTCTATTAACAAACATTAGTTTTACACAAATATGCGCGGTTTATTCGTTCCGACCTCTAAAATATAAAAAAAATAAGTAAAATTTCAATCACAATTAACTTCGAAAAGATTAAAACTGTATTGTACGCTTATTAAAATGGTTGAGTTTTTGCTCTGTTGTTCTCTGAAATTTCGTATGGTGTCGGCGTGGACTTGAGTATCTTTGTCGGCTCAACAAGGAAATTGATACGGGAAAACCGCGAGCGATCGGATAACCAAACCAACACCTGTGTGATCACCAAGCGGAACGGCAAGGACACCGCAAACTGTACTACCTTTGTATCTTGCCCTGAGTGCACTTGCGAATTGACATTTCAATACGAAGCTTAAGTGTACGGCGCACGAGATGTGTTAAAGCGCACTTACATAATGCAGATCAATACAAGCTTCACAAAAACACAGAAATAGTCACACGACTGAACTAGAAATGTACGACCCACTCTACATCCCGTATCCTTGCGTTATTTCTCCTTTAGACGGGTGCCACACACATATTTCAGCATTTTTTCTCATTGGGAATGAACGGCGAGCGATATGCCGAAATACGCAATGCCACATATTTTTAAAACACAAGAATTAAAGAACATAAGATGTTTAAATAATAATGTTTTTCAGAATTCACGAACCATCTACTAGAAATTAACCACTCATTCGATAAAACCTCCGGGACTAAAATATTTCATAAAAATGGAATTGGAATTGGAATTAGGTTAAACCATCTAGAAGCCCTCGAAATCAAAAAAGCCGTCAATAATAAATCAAACATTATTAATGTCCAAATCAATTTAACTGAGAGTCCCATATTTAATTTATTCCGTTAACCTCTTCTGAAACCCCCCCCCCCTACTTACCCATCCTGTAAAAATTTTGTCTCCATCTTTTCTATTTGTATCTCTTTCTGGCACCAATAGGTTGTCGCCTATTCTATCGCTATCTCTTTCACTCATTCTATTTATTTCTTCTATACATGTATCTGTATGTAACAAAGATATTCAAATACAGAAGAAATATGCTATGGTGTCCGCGCAACTGTCGCCGGACTACGCGCTAATTAGCGTAGTTTTCATACAAACAGAATTTGTTCATTTCGTTGATTTTTTGAAAATGTGCATTAATATCGGTTAACAATATATTTTGAATAAGGAAAGAATTCGTTCATTTAGTTTAACGTTCGTTTGGTTTATTCGTTAATTATTTGTTCTTCGAGTTTATTTGTTAATTGGTAAACAATATCGGCGACACCCGGAAGCGCAGACCCACATAGTAAAAACAGCAGATAGCACTTCTACTTATATTTCAATATCTTTGGTATGTAATTATCTTTAGTTGATGTAATAAGCCCTGATGAAGCTTGAGCTAAGCGAAACCTGGTTGGCTATTAAATATTAATTCTAATAAAAAGTGGTGTTTTACAAAGTGTGTTTTTTCATTTAATATATAATATCACACCACAAAGTATTTGGTTCCTTCGATAAGAAAAAAAAATTAAGTTTACCCTTAACTGCCTTTTGTGAACATGTAAAAATGTATTGACTCTAGCCTCCGATAGGAAGTAAAAGGCGTTCAGAGTCATTTAGTAGCCATGTACCATTCTTTGCATTCCGAAAAAATACGCTTAGCTTTTTAACGCCATTCTGAATGCTGCTCCTTCTTTACTAAGAATATAAGAAATGAAGAAATAATGAAGAAAAAAAAAAGAAATCGACAAAGCAATATAAAACATTTCTCATTCCTAAGGATCACAATAGATTAATTAAAACATAAATGTTGAACAAGTTGCAGAAGCCGCGAAAAAAAGAACCAAGAGCGCAGAAAAACGTAAGTAGTTCCTAGATAAATAATGCAGTTATAATACATTTATGTAATTAGACAAGTTTTGCTAAAGTACGAAGTCACATACCAAGTAAGCAAACACTGTTACCGAAGGTAGAAGTCGTTTCGTTTCCGTACATGCTCGTAGTTGCGCAGAAAAAATGCATCAACAGTCAAACCGCTTCCCTTGGAAGATTTAAAAAAGAAAACAGCTTTCTTTGCCAATAGAAACAACAAATTGCGCAGGCAAACTCAATCGAAAACAGCAAATTTCGTTTTATTACTAAGTAATTAATCAGTAGAGCAAATTTATGATTTTATTTTAAATTCTTTCCTTATCAAGAGAAGTGGAAAGAATTCTTGACACAATCATTAAGGATGAAGACGTCAAGTGCGATAAAATTCTTGATGAGAAAGAAAGGCGTAGAAGCCAGGATTTTACAGGAAATGATAACATACGAAGCACTGATAACAAAGATCACTCCACATCATAAAGTACACGGGAAAATGGAACAGGCAAACATAATAAGCTTTGTTTACTATGGCTAGTTTCCCCCCTTCAATATTTATCAATAAGTTGTAAGTTCAATATCTTATGCTGGAAAAGACGTTAGCTGCCAATAGCAAGAAGGAATAAAAGGATTAAAAATCAGACAGAAAAAAACTGCTAAAATCAAACGGTCGCTACTACGTACGAATGGAGGTTTGACGTCAGAAATGCCGGTGGACTAAAGCGTTGGAAGTCTCCGGTAAGAAACAAAATAAAACACGTGAAAACCATAAGCGTCGATACTGAAGAAAAGCTTGGGACAATTCAGAGCACGGTTTTGCTTTCAAATTAGCCTTCCAGCAGCCTTCTCATGAATATGGATTCCTGGAGGGCACGACGCTGCATTATTCAGGTCGATCGAACGTTTCATTATGGTAGGAAGGTACTTTTTCATATGCGGTAGATGCGTAGTACGCTGTTGTTTTATTTCGAAATTATAGACCCTAGCGTTCATTAACGCAACCCCGCGGATGATAACAGTATCGTGTCATTATTAGTTTTGCTAAGGCACTCTATTAAAATGGTAAACAAGGGGAACTGATAAACCGCGAAAGCTTTTAACAGCCTGCAGTCAACAGCTAAACCAATCAACGATTAGTGAGAAATCGAGATTGAAGATTGCAGCGAAAAGGTAAAATAAACACTTCGAAAAAATAAAAATGCACTAAGTACATTAGTATCACAGACACAGATTTTTAACAAAAATTAAAAGTTCTGAGCCATAATACGTAATACAAATATTATATTTTAAAAGGACGGGTAGTAAGCAAACATAAAAAATTATTCAGTAGTAAAGGCATAACGCTGATAGTAATAATTTATTGTAAAGCTCTCTTTCTCAAAAACGACTCTTTCTCGTAAACTTTTTTTCTTGATTGGCGGTACTATAACTATTTTTTAAATTTATTTAGAAACATAAACAAAATATTTACACAAAAGAGTCAAAACAAAATACATCGTCAACAATTTGCGCCTTGAATAAATGAGTTTACAACATATTTACAATAAAGTTTAAGAATTTTATTTTGCTATAAAACAAAAAAAGTTATTTTTTATGGAAACTAGGTACATGCAGACAATCGGAAATGTAACAATATTCAAGACAGGACATAATCACAACGAAACCATTCGAAGACTTATTAGGTGTATTATTGATTTGATAAGGGTACATAATAATTAATTTGAATTATATATTAATTAGAATTAAATAACTCATTAAGCTATAGCTTCAAAAAAGAAAAAAAAACAAGTTTAAACATTGCAATGTAAATTCACATTATAATTTGTGCGCTTTAGAAACTTTAGAAATTAACAAACAAATTAAATTGAAAATTAATTTAGTTACTTAATAAAATAATAGCACCATGTAAATCATCTCTACTTATGATGTTTCCATGTAATTTTGACTGCTCCCACCGTTCTCCTCCTCCACCAAAATCCCCCCTCCCACTACCCCCGCCTAATAAATTTTGGTACTTGTATAGAATTTTTAAGTTAGTTTTATGTTTGCTCGTGAATGACACGGACGGACGTGTAAAAACCAGTCGCAAAAAATTTAAAATTAAAATAACAAATGTACATTGAAAATGAAACTCTTCAAAACAAAAATGTCTACAAATTAATCAAATAAAATTTATTTGACCATGCAGGGATTCGATCCCGCGACCTTCGGATTGCGGGTCAAGAGCCTTACTCCTCGACCACGCAGGCCGTCTGTATTGGAAGACAAAAAAAATTGATAAATATTGCAAAAAGCTACTAACTAATACAGAATAACGAGACTACTTGAATATTTAAAAACACGGTCAGTGGCTTTTGATTAAATCAAGATTTTTTACAAAAACCACCGCTAACGACATTTTAATAATAATATTTTTATGATAAAAATTATTAGTTTTGCATTTGAAATGTGTATTTCTTTTGTTTGAATTGATGTCAGCTCTAAATCCGTCAAAAATTTACAGATCTTAATCTGAATTACTAAAGATGTTCATTCGAAAGGTAATTTTGATCGTATCTAATTATTTGTCAACAAAAAAATATACCTAATCTTAATACAAAAAAAAATTATATTTCTTTGCTTATCCCTTATGCGCTCCTAAACCGTTCATACGATTGCGATGAATTAACGTGCGCATACCTGCGATGGTTTCTGTGTATAATAGTGAGCTCTGGCGTCATAAAATTATTTCCTATACTATTCATCCGATTGCGATGAAACTTTGGTGAGTTGTTGTGCGCACGCTCGTGAAGATTTTGGGGATGAATGGGAAACTCGCTAGTTACATTATTAATTGTTTTTCATGGGAAATTATCCCGAGGCAAATGCAAACAGTCAAACAAATCTTCCAGTTATATAAAACATCACACGATTGTTCACTGGTTTTAGTTATTGGTTATTTCACGGGTATCAATTACATGCTAATATGTACATATTTATAATAATTATGTTGTAATATTTCACGAATTAGCAGTTTATAAAATAGAGTAAGTATTTCAACTGTATTTGGATTGTAATATTTTTTTTTGTGTTGAACTCACTACCATTTGTTGATTAACTTTGTTTAGTGAAAGCAAGTCACCCCTCGTTACTGATGAAAGAAAAGCAAAAGGTGGTGGCTAATTATTATCAATACAAGTCACCCTTGCGTCCCTTGTTTTCAACACAAAAGATTTAAGAGTGAAAGGAAATTTTAAAATGGGAATATTTGTTTTAAACCTGCCTCTATTGCTTTAACTAAGCTATGTAGACGCTGTAGTACTCCAGTTTTTCTTAGACACCTAAAGCCAGATGGCGAACTTTTTAATCGGTTTTGGTGGATGTTTGCCAAGAATTAAATTTATAGTGTCCGATAAAAAAAATTGGTGTAAAAGCAAGGTTTCTGTAGCATTGTGTGGATTCTAAAGGTATTTGTTCATATCCATATTTTCATACCTTACACATTACGCAAATTTGCATTTTAAATTAACAAGAATATAGACCGCATTTACAAGGTTAAAAAATAATTATTCTAACCAGTTATTTTAGAAAAATTATTAAAAGCTATTTAAAAAAATCAAAATAAGGTTTTAAATTTTAAACAATTGAAATAAGCAATAAAAAAATATGGGGGAGGCATACAAAGCATACTTAGTTAAAATGTGTACATCAAAATAATTATTAAATATGAATCTACATAAGGTTAAGTGAAACTTTAGGGTAATATATTATGGCTTAAAAATGTATTCATACATATCTGATCAACAAAAACCGAGTCTGTATATATATCATTATCATTACATAGTATAAAATGAAGTCGCTCAAAATGTATGTGCGCCTAGATCTTTTAAACTACGTAACGGATTTTCATGCGGTTTTCACCAATAGATAGAGTGATTCAAGAGGAAGTTATATGTATAATACAAGCTTATTATAGTAGAGAAAAGCCGAGAAATTCAAATATTCAATTCAGGCAGAGGGCAGCTGGCAAGCGGGCTGGGTAATGGCATTGTGTTTCGTTAGCCACAGCAACGCGTGTCCGGGTCCGCTAGTTTATTAAATTAATAAAACACTATCACATCAACAACACATCCAACCTGCCATAGTTTTGGCTGGTTTTTGGCGAGCCTTGAAAAATTATATTAACTACGAAAACTAAATTTAACAAAAAAAGGTCAAACGCATATAAAAAAATAATTTTGGTACTTAAATTGGAAGGTCAAAATTGATAAAAAAAAAAACAATTTTTTTTTTTTTTTTTTTTTTTTTATTTGTTTGTTTATTTAGTACAAGATTATACATGTATATACATAATTCATTAATTTTTTTGACTGCCCAACTAGGAGTATTCCCGTTTTAGGACAGTCGAATTATTATGGGTAAAATGGAACATGATTTGTATTTGTACAAAAAAGAAAGAAAATTGATGAAATTAAAAGAACAAAAAGAATATAAAATAAAATAAAAAGAATATAAAATAAAATAAAAAAGTTTAAAACCTAGTAACTGTTATTTGTTTAGCATAGTTATTAAAATAATATAAATTTAAAAAAGAAAAGGTAAATAGGTACATGTATGTAACTAATAGAAATTGAGAGGGTTAAAACATTTAGGTAACTTTTGTATGCATTGCATATTATAGTCCTACATACATGTGTTGTAGAAAAAAAAGAAAGAAAAGGAGAAGAGAAAGAATAAAATTAAAATTAAATAACCAATTAAAACATATAATAGCCGTCGGTTGTTTAGCATGGTTGTTGAAAAGATAATAAAAATAAATAAAAGTTATATATGTGTGTACTTAAAAGCAAATGATCAAAATATAAGGTGGTAACTGGTGTTTGCCTTTCATATTATAATCCTACACATTTATATAGTGAGAACAGAAAAAATATAGTAAAATAAAATAAACAATTAATACCTAATTATTACTGTTGTTTGCTTAGCACAGTTATTAAAATAATAGGTATATATATGTACTTAAAACTGGTGTTTACATTGCTTATTGATAAGCCCACATATATATGTACATATTTTGTATAAATATTAATATAAAAGAGAGGAGATATAAAGAATAAAATAAAATATTCAATTAAAACATAAGATTAACAGCTGCTTGGTTAGCTTTCTAATTTAAAAGTAATAGGTAGGTACATACATACATATAATAATATAGATTAGAAAAAAGGGTATCTTTTGAGAATTTTTGTTGTTGTTTTTGGTTTGTATTTGATTTCATTTTTTGTGTAGTAAAAGTTCACTCTCCTTTCTCCCTAATTGTTGAAACCAAGTAGTGGTCAATTTACGAAGAACACCTGTGCTTTCTTTTTTCCAAGCATCAGGCATGAAGTTGTATAGGTTTGGACCTAAGAAAGAGAAGTGTCTTTGAGCGAGAGATGTTTTGGTTGTGGAAGTTACAATTGGATTTCTCCGTGAGTGTCGGGTGTCGTGAGAGTGGTTAATAGATGGGTAGAGGTGGCGTTGTTTATGGGTGTTTAAAATTAATTTTCTCATGTACAGTTGCCTAACATCTAGAACTTGTAAGTCTTGAAATAGTGCATCACTGTGATATCTAAATGGTTTTTTGAGGATTACCCTCAGTAGTGATTTTTGAGCTTTTGCTAATTTGTCCAAAACAGTTTTTGCACATCCACCCCAACCTAAGGATGCATAGTCTAAAAGTGACCCACACATAGCATCATAAATGAGTTTCAATTCTTTTTTACGTAAGATGTTTCTGATTGCCATAAACATGTACGTGAGCTTTCTAACCTTTGTGGTGACTAGATCCACGTGACCGTCCCATCTAAGATATTTGTCTAATATAACACCAAGGTATTTTATACTGTCCACGCATTCTAATTTATAACAATTACAGGTAGTTGAGTCACTGCATTTATGTACTAATATATATATATAATGGATAGGAGTATCTTATTTTAAAGTCAAGTCTGAAACAAATAGTATAGAAACCAGCTGTGAGCAGTGTTGATACTTAACGCTAATTCATTATTTGTTTACATTATGTTTAAATTCTGATCTAATATTGTTGATGTACTTATGAAAAATATAGCAAAATGCAGGAAGCTCGTGTTGTTTCAGGAATATTTATCCACCCGGTGGATCCCACCAAGATGGCATTATTCAAGAATTATAAAGCTGCCAACATATTTTCAGGCATGTATATTCAAAATATTATTCATGCTTGGAACAATTTATTATCATTATTATCTTTCAAAGATTCATACCAAAATAATATCACTTCTTAACTTCCCGATTTCTGAGAAAAAGCGTTTACTTCTGGAAAAAACAAAATCCTTCAATCTCAAAATAGAATTTTTAAAAACTCATCAAAAGGTGGCAGAAGGAGTCAATCTGCTTAAACTCGTTTCCAAGGTACATTTACGATAAAAAAATGAGTGAAACCCTAAAAACAATTTGATTTTTTTATCGTAACATATTGATGTTGTATATCTCACT
This sequence comes from Limnephilus marmoratus, assembly GCA_917880885.1. NCBI lineage: Eukaryota > Metazoa > Arthropoda > Insecta > Trichoptera > Limnephilidae > Limnephilus > Limnephilus marmoratus. The sequence continues at coordinate 20,468,808 of OU862924.1, read as the reverse complement.
GTACAATTTTTTTTTGCTTATATTTTTATTTCATTTATATATTTTTTATTTCCATTCCTTTGTTAATAATATTATGAACTAGATGTGCAATTTGGCTGTCCTGAAACGGGTATCCTTCCCAGTTGGACAGGCAAAGTTTCATTGTGTAATGTTTCGTAATATATATGCATAAATAAATAAATAAATAAAAAAAATATTTGTAAAGGAATACCTACGTAGAAATGCATAGGGATTCCTTCGTGTTCGAATAATGAATTACTTTTCAAATGTCATTCATTGACGTGTTGTCATGGTGACATAAAAACAGATTATTATTATTGTTTTTGACTAACTATGTAGCAGACATTCAATTAATCAAGATATCAGAAAAATAAGTTGTTAAAGTGTTATAATGTTTTTAAGATCGACAAATAAACTTATTTCTTTAAAAACGTGAACATTACCATAGGCAGTAAAGGCACCTATACAAAACACAACTAAAACGTGAGTCTTTTTTCTGTGGAATTTAAAATGTATGGGATTAGTTTTAATGATTCTTGTTGAATGGCACCATTATGGTTTATCATTATATATTGTCCTATGCCAAAACAGCATTCGGGTGAAATGCAGATCCGGGCACCATTTGGAAATTTAATAAAAATGCACTTTCTAGATGAGAAAAGTGTGGAAAAGTTGAATAAAAAAGAAATTAAGGCGCGCTCGGCAAAATTGAGGGAGATACAGCCGTTTAAAGAATGTATAAAATGACACTTCATGAACAGATAATGTCCGCCATTTGATACTAATTTGTTGGTAGGGATACCTGATACAAGAGCCTAGATACGATTGTAGGGAATAAATAATAAGGCGCGTAGGTACTGGAATGGAGACAAACCATTCAAATCCTGGGATGTTTTTTAAAATAAAGATAACATGCACAATCCCGTTAGACAAACCATTTAAAACGTAGATTGTTTTTTAAAGTAAAGATAATAGGTATTATACACAATCCTGCTAGACAAACCAGTGCCTGAAGTGGCGCGGGATTCGATCGTTCTGAAGTGTGCGTGTAAACGGCGCTTTAGTATACATACGAAGGGGGCACTTTCTTTTCTATCACAAACCATGTTACACAAACCTAGCGTAGCAGCTAAACTACTTGAAAACTGGGATGTTTTTTTGCCGTGACGCGAGTAGGCGCTACGAAGGGGGCACTTTCTTTTCTATCACAAACCATGTTACACAAACCTAGCGTAGCCGCTAAACTACTTGAAAACTGGGATGTTTTTTTGCCGTGACGCGAGTAGGCGCTACGAAGGGGGCACTTTCTTTTCTATCACAAACCATGTTACACAAACCTAGCGTAGCAGCTAAACTACTTGAAAACTGGGATGTTTTTTTGCCGTGACGCGAGTAGGCGCTACGAAGGGGGCACTTTCTTTTCTATCACAAACCATGTTACACAAACCTAGCGTAGCCGCTAAACTACTTGAAAACTGGGATGTTTTTTTGCCGTGACGCGAGTAGGCGCTACGAAGGGGGCACTTTCTTTTCTATCACAAACCATGTTACACAAACCTAGCGTAGCCGCTAAACTACTTGAAAACTGGGATGTTTTTTTGCCGTGACGCGAGTAGGCGCTACGAAGGGGGCACTTTCTTTTCTATCACAAACCATGTTACACAAACCTAGCGTAGCCGCTAAACTACTTGAAAACTGGGATGTTTTTTTGCCGTGACGCGAGTAGGCGCTACGAAGGGGGCACTTTCTTTTCTATCACAAACCATGTTACACAAACCTAGCGTAGCCGCTAAACTACTTGAAAACTGGGATGTTTTTTTGCCGTGACGCGAGTAGGCGCCACGAAGGGGGCACTTTCTTTTCTATCACAAACCATGTTACACAAACCTAGCGTAGCCGCTAAACTACTTGAAAACTGGGATTATTTTTAGAGTAGGCGTTATAAAGGGGCACTTTCTTTTGAATCACAAACCATATTACACAAACCTAGCGTATTTGATGTTTTAAATAATTTATAAAAAAAGATTATTAAAAAACATTACAGCTTATCATTTATTCATTATTATTCATTATGTTTACAAAAAAAAAATTTTTAGGGGTATTTTCAAGTAATTTGCCGGTTTCTAGGGGTTTTTGAGTTTAGTTTAGGGATAAATATTTTTGGGAGTTGGCAACACTGACTTTCTTTTCTTAGGTTAGTATGACTGGTTTATTTATAAAATGGCGGGCGTACTGACATAATCATAACTGAAATTTTACTTAACGTAATTGAAAATTAATTAGTTATTCAATTATTTTTTTTATTGCTTTCCGCACTTTTTTTCACCTTCCAGGTTAAAGTTCTCAACTTAAAACGCGGTGAAAACATGGTTTTCTGCCAAAAAAAAGTGGTGCCCGGATCTGCATTCCTCCCCAGCATTCACTATTGTTGTTAATATTGTTCTTTAGGAATTGCTTTGTATATCCTGTATATTCTTTGTTTCACACTATTTAATCAATTTTGTAAGGACTCGTAAGGAACACTGCAGGATTAATTTGAAGTTTATTATAATTAATAATACTACGTTATTATTATTATTATATTCCCTCGTGTATTTTTCCAGTCGATGTTTTAAACTCCTGAAATAGGTTCAGATACAAATTTTTATTACTTTGCCACTCATACAGTGATCTTTTTTAGATCATGCATTAACCTATTAACCTCGTTTATATAAACCGACACTCCGCGATAAGTAAATTAATTTTCTACATCAAGGTACTTGTAATAAATAAAATTCAATACATTTCATCGGCAAGTAGTCCAGTCAAGTTAGCTAAAAAATAGGGGTAGGGTTACAATAATTCGCAGAGCTGAAAATAGGTACGAATGTTGGGAACACCTTTATAAATGAAACGTGAATAATCCCCCTCGATTCCTGTTGCAAATTTTTTTTATTCAAGGTCAAATTCGCAAATATGGGTTTTTAGAATTTTTCAGTCAAACGGTAAGTTTTATCATAAAATAAGTCAGACAAAAATCGTAGGTCATGCAATTATCTATAAAAATTGTTACTTTTTTCGTAAGAGTCACCATTTCTGAGATATGGCGATTCAAAAAGTTAAAAAAGTTGTGTTTTTTATAATACGCACACGTGTCCACATCACCAAAGCGGTGTGAATTATGAGTAGTTGGGGAAAACTATTCATCTGTATGATAATTATCTAACGATCCTTACCTGAGGTCAGATATGCATACACCTGAGGTCAGATATGCACACACTTTAGGTCAGATATGCATACACCTGAGGTCAGATATTTCCGAATATTGTCGAGAGTTTTTTTGCCTTTTCAATATCGACGGTCCCGAAGAACAATGTCGGATCTACTAAAAATTTAAAATCGTTTTTTTGACTAATTTATTGGCTAATGTTGTCGATGTAAAAGTCTGTACTTTCGGAATTTTGAATGAAATGAAATGATAAATATCAAAAACACTATGATCGCGAAAACAGTAAAAATGCAAAAAAAAAAGAAATATTAAAAAGAACTACTGCAAAACTACAAAACCGTACATCAACACTATTAACGATATACATTTTATCCAAAGAGATTTCAAAGAATTGTACAAAATAACAAAGGAAGGGAGAATCTATACAATATAATGTAGGAAAACTGAAATTAAAATATATATATATATTACATAAATTCTCATGCCTCCCCTCCGGATGATAAATTAAGAAACGGATGAATCGATCAATCAATCGCTTTTCGAGAAATTAAAATCAATCATTGGACATTGGTGTCAATTATTATATTGAACTCGTTGAAAGTTGAAAGCGACGTTTCAGAAGGCACTGACAATCTCAGTATAGTATGTAAGCAGACACTGGTATTGATTAAATGATATAAATTTGTTTCCAATCGTTAACACATTCATAAAGGAAGACATTTTTGCAGACAGTTTGCCATTCGCCCCGCCCTGCCTTGCAACTCGCAGGACCTAGAAATTTTTTTTTAGATTCGACGATGTGGTATGAAAACATTTATTTTCATATCGATCTTTCGGGTTTATATGACAACCAGACCTCAACGTTAAACACAATGAATCCTATGAAGGTGTAAATGTGTGTTCTTGTCTTAAAATAATATAGTCACCTCTTTCCAGCTCGCAGTATGGGCAGAGACTGAAAACAAAATGTTGCGTGAAATAGATCTAACTAGATTAGAATAATTAGTTACCTCGCAAATGCCTCTTTCACACATTCTTAACAACATTACCGAAATTCTTTGATTGCATCAATTTTTGAAGTGGAAACTTCTGTAGCACCGTTGCGATTTGAAACTCGACGAAACGGAAGTGAGCGACACTAAAAAGAGACAATACATACATCTATAATATTTAGCCTACGAGAGAATGAGATTGTATAATCGGTCTCCTCTATGTGCGATGCTTCGTCGCCTCCCCACTCATGAATTGCAAATTCTGTTTTTTTTCGTTTATCTTTGCGGGTAGTGGTCGCCTTATTTTTTTTACATCACCGGATAAGTGATAAAAATTTTTTGCGAAAGAGTCGCGGCGCAGAGATATTATTTTCGGTGCGTGAAGTGATATTCAAAACATTCAATACAGTTTCTATTATAAACAAAAGTTCGCACGCGGGCGGTAATGACTCGCTCTGCTCAAATCTGACGTCTATTCGGGGATTGTGTTTATAAAGTTTCTATTTTAAAAAAAAACAAGGCCATCTGCTTTCGATCTTAAGGTAAAAAATTGAATAGCATAATGCCGATTTATTCACGAACTCTGCGATCCACACTCTGACGTCAAACATTAATTGTCGCTTGCGAAGAAAGCATTAAAGTAGACAAATAATCGTGATATTGAGATTGTGCAGGTGCTTCCTAATTAATAGGTGTTTATTAGTCGGAGTGAATTAATAACGGATGTTATACACAGTCGTGTTAGAGAGTAATAATTACAAAGGCTGAAAAATAAGAAATTCCATTGGAGAGAAGATAACTAAGGTACAATGAAAAATAGTAAATTAATTAGATATATAGTAAAAAACAAAGCACGTAATACATAATAAATAGAACACACCCCTGTATTAATTATGTAACATTACAATAGGTAAATATGCCACGACATATTTGTGAATAGAGGGTGGCAGTTTATTCATTATTTCATAACATTTTAATGAATTTCTACTTGCTACGTTGGTTTGGGCCGTGTTACTTAGAAATAATATTTTGTGGTTTGAAACTTTTTCGGTGTAACGTTTATATGTATATCATTAACTCTTTATTCGCTTGGTACAAATATTTTGAAAATAGGCTTCGGGGAGGATTCGCAGCCTTTTTCATACAAAACTCATTTTCAGGCCAAAATACTCATAACATAACACATTTCAGAAATTATTAAGGCGGAAACACATTAAAACCCGACGCGACGCAACGTGTCAACACCCGATATGCACCGTGCACATTACCAACACGCGACGCCACGACATACTAGCAATTTCTGAACACAGTTAGCTAACAGCAGTGGAAGTGTACGGTTATGTACTATGGATTTAATAAATAACGAGTCAGACTTTGAAGAAGATTTGATGCAAACTTTGGGTACATATATGATACTTAAACGACTAACTAAAGAGAATAACTAGGCGTTACTGGGTACATGAAATAAATCAAAAGAGAAGTATGTGTGGTGAATATCATACTCCGTATCTAGACTTACTTCAAGATAATGAAGGATTTCATATGTATTTTTGGGTTACTAAAACCCATTATTTTTATTTATTCTTCCCATGCATGATTTCTCACACTATGAACCCTGTATAAAGTAAACTCGTGTCATATAAAACAGGATATCGTTTTACCAACTCAATTAATTGTTCGTCAGACATTTCGCTAAATAAATGCAAAAAATATTATTAATTTGGCATAAATTCCGAATATGCTCTGTGACAGTTCTCGAACGACTGACGCGTGGCGTCGGGTGTTGTCTAGAAACATACCACGCGCGCCGCGTCGGATGACGTGTTTACCCCCACCTTGGGCAACACACCGACCTGGCACGTCTGGATCGGGTGGCGTGTGCGCGCATGGCGTCGCGTCGGGTGTTCATAGTGTGATTCTGGTCTATAGAAAACAATACATTTGATTCGACTCAACACGCATCGCGTTTCGTCGGGTCGCGTCGGGTTTTAATAATGTGTTTCTGCCATTATTCACCATGAGCCAAAATCAAACCTTATAATCTATCCAAGAAAAAATTAGCGCTTTTTTTATAATCGCGTAAAACATGAATTACAATAAAACATTTATAAACAAAACGATGCGTTGTGTGTTGTATAGGAACCAATATTCAATATTTAACGAAAAATAATAGTTAGAAAAAAGGCATATTTTTGGCAGGAGAAAATTGAGTGCTTTTAAGAGGGTATTACCAGAGAAAACCAGAAATATGTCATTTTTAAATCAGATTTAGACGCATTTACTCTTTTCCACAAAAAATTATAAATGGATTTCGAAAGATTGTTCTTTTATCTAGCATTTGCATGTTTTAAATTTTGAGAAAAAAAAATATTTTTAGTATAATAAGGTTATACCATAGGTCGTTGGCAGATTTGTTAAATTTTCAAAAAAGATTTCGTATTATACCACGCCCATTTCAAATCATATAATCATGCAGTAAAATAAGTCAATACATTATCTGGGTATCGCATGTTTTAAAATGTTAATTTTAGTTTAAATAGAATCATTAAAAAATTTATACGTACGAGTGTTTCTTGACGAAAATTGGTCCGTTTGTGTATTTATTTGGGCACTTACAAACCAATGTATGATTTCAGATTTTTTTAACATTCTTGTTTAACTTAGACATTATTGAAAAACGATAAATACTTATAATCAAAAAATAATTACAAAAAGTACATAATTTTAATAGTTTTATCATCACGCCTTTCAGCATTTTCAAATGTAGGTATAAATAAAAGCAAATTTGGAATGAAATAAAATCGATATTGAGTTATAATTTTAAAAGGCTGGTACGGAGAATAATTCATCTTTCTCATTGTAACCGCCCTGCACGATCGTAAAAACAACTTTCGACGAAATGTGGATTTTCGGCCGCTGGTTGGTTAAACGCTCTTGAGTGAAAGAAATCATGAGTATCTACTGCAAGAGTGAAATATAATGATACGCACCTTTTCTTGCGATATTGTGTGATCGGACATGTTGGACACCTGTGATTTATATTAATTAAGGAGGTGACTAAGAATCATCGACAATATGTAAAAAAAAAGAAATTGCACCGGAACGTCCGGAACAAAAGTAAATCAAACTTGACAGTTTAATAGGAATCGTGGGATTCTTTAATATCTTCTGCGGTTAGGCTCGAAGATATTGTGAATAGTGCAAATTTTAAACTAAAGCCATTGCTTAAAGAAAACGAACAAATTTAAATAGTTTACGGCTTTTAACATGTTTGTTAAAATGCCCTGGGTCCGTGAAACTCTACCAGGTACGCGGGGGTTAACATGAGCAAATTTACTACTTTTTAGTTCGAAAATTGGCACAGAATATTCAACAATAATTAAGAATGCAATGCAATGATTCGGCCATTTTCACGAGGATTTAGCAACGCCTCGTTGTCTACGAGCAAAAGACAATTGCTAATTCTCAACATCTCGGTGAAACGCTCGTTACTTGTTGGCAGAGGCGTTATGCGAGACAAATGGACCGGAGATGAGAGGAATACTTGTGGAGGAGGCACGATGCTTGTTACCAGTACCGGGGTCAAGTAATCCGAGTGAACCTCGCCCACTGGAACAGACAATAATACCACTGTCTCGCAACCGACTTGAAAACAGTAATCGTGTGCCGCCATATTGATTTGGTATGTTACCTACTTGGGTTTAACTATGGTGTGGATAGATAACATGAAAAAACTAAGTATGAACAATTGAGGTATCCATGAACAGCGATAATTATTTTTTGTTAGACCTGTAAAAACAACACATTATAAGTAAAGACTGCAAATTCCGCGTTTGCGATAACGCGAAATTTTACGTAAATTTCGCTATTTACAGTACACTCGAATAACGCGAAATGCACAATTGCCGGGGAAGTAACGCGAATTTTCGTATTTTTCATGCGATCTTCTGGTATTTTAAAATAAAAAAGGAACTTGTAGCAAAAACGTGTAAAACGCGGCGTATATTCTAATGCTAATGTAACAAAGTAATTTGCGAAGATTAAAGAAGGTTTGTATTATACTCACTATTAAATGTAAAATTAATCTATGTATTGCACCGAGGTGTTAATCATTAATCTATGTATAAGCACCGAGGATGCGATATATGAATTGACAAAAAAGATATACTCATCTATCGATAAAAAAAATAAATGTCTTGCCATATTCCTAGATTTAAGAAAAGCTTTCGACACCGTAAATCATAATTTACTCATTACAAAAATAAATCAACTAGGCTTCAAAAAAGACACTCTAAAACTACTATCTAACTATCTTACAGACAGAACACAAAAAACAAAAATTGGGAATAATTATAGTTCAGAGTCAAAGATAAAAAATGGAGTTCCACAGGGAACTGTGCTTGGCCCGATTTTATTCTTAATTTATATTAATGATTTATGTAATTTTGTAATCCCTGGTAAAATTGTTTCTTACGCAGACGACACGGCAATAATAGTGGATGGTAATCATTGGAAAGAAACTTTTTCGAAAGCAACTGATTGTATTTCACTGGTTTCAACATGGCTAAAATACAACAAACTCGTTTTAAACTATAGCAAAACATTTTACTTACCTTTTTATAAAACCATTAACAATAAACCTACAGACAACCTTAAAATTAGAATCCATAATACTAGTTGCAATCAAGAAATGTGCTTCATGTGTAACGAACTCACTAATGTCGAAAATATAAAATATTTAGGAGTATCATTAGATATAAATCTTAATTGGAAATCACATATTAATCAAATCACTTCTAAATTAAGATATCTGACCTACATATTTTATAGACTTAAGGAAGTACTAAACATTGAAAAATTGAAAATGATCTACTTTTCCCTGGTGCAATCATCAATCACTTATGGCATTATAGGATGGGGTGGTGCACTTGATACATTTATTAAGCCTCTACAAATAATTCAAAAACACATAATTAAAGTCATATATAACAAACCTAAAACATTCTCGACCAACTTATTATACAAAGAAACTAAAATATTTAATATACGTAAATTATTTATATTACAAACTTTGAAATATGTATTCAAAAACAAAAATAATTTCGAAATAAATGAAAACAGAATGAGCAAAAGAATAAATAATATATTTTACACCCCACAAACCAATACTAAATTATTGCAGACACATAGCAGTTTCATTGGTCCTCGTTCATTTAACCTTCTACCACTACAAACTCAAATGATAAATAAAATGATAAAATATGTAAAAGAGGTAAAATTATGGTTGAATAATGTAGATATTGAAACGCTTTTTCTATAAATTTATCCATCCTACTACATCTCACTTTCTATAATTTTCTTAACTGTAGTACAATATGTTTTATGTTTATTTTTTTATAATAACTAAAAAAAAAAAAAAAAATCAAAAATCATTTTTTTCCATATTTTTATTTTATTTTTATAATGGCTGAAAAAATCCTTTTTCACTTCTTCTACCTATGTAATACTAACTTTTTATACTAACTTTATATTTTATATGTTTTTTAAGTTTATTTTATACTTTGGGTACTTTGAAATATAATTTTGTTTTAATATTACCCACACTCGGGCAGTGCCTTAGTGGGTTTTCATTTCTTGTTAATACTATTTGTTATTATATATTATGTTATTATATGTATACTATTTGTTATTATACATTATATGTACAAAGAAATGAGAAAAAATAAAGTAAAAAAAAAAAAAAAAAAAAAAAATTTAATGTGGTTTGGTACAAACCCTTCAAACCACAAAATGAAAACCTGAGAGACAAAAAAACAAATATTTACAAATTCATAAAACTAATTTTAAATCTTAAAGTTTACGTGAATGTGGTTATTTGTTTCTAAGTTGATGTAAAATATTGCAATACTATTTATAATTATAAAAGATTTTAGGGTTGAGTAATTTCATCTATTTTTTATGCGATATAATCAAAAAAATTACGCATAAATTTAGTTTTTAATATTAAAAAAATTTAATAACCTAAATCAGCTAAAATAATTTTACCATGTTATACTTCGAAGACTAACGTAACATTTCCAAAAAAATGAGTGTGTGTGTGTTAAAGGGTTTTACCAAAACACAGTCGATATATTAATGTATGTTTCCTAAATAAACGTAGAATAATAAAAACAAAACAAGAAAAAAATAACAAGGAAATATTTATAAAAAAACGCAAGATTTACGATTTGGTCGAAGACGATAACAGTTTTTTTAAATACATTAAAACACATATGGACTGTAATGTTGTATATGTTACTGTAATATTGTATACTTATGTTACTGTAATATCTATGGTACTGTTGACCGGTCAGTGGTTGAGTGAGCATCGCGTTTGGGTCCTACTCGGGCGTTCCGTGTTCGATTCATCGGCTGGCTAAGTCCTCCATCACGACTCGAGCAACATTTTCGGCTTACTGTGGTGGTAGTAGGAGTTTTTCAAATATAGTTTGGTTTTCCAGTGAATTCTAAGATTTACCAGTCCGTTGGTAAATCCTAAGATTTTACAGTAAAATGCGGGATTTTACAGTAACATATAAACATAATTAATTTGCGGTACACAAATAAATTGGTGACATTAATGACTTGAAATAGGCTTGTCAAGTAAGGCATGCTTTTTTTAGATTAGCTGGAGTCCCTGTGGAAAATAATTCTTCAGGGACTAATAATCGTGATAACGTATGAATCGTGATAACGTATGAATCCATTCCTCCAACTGCGGTGCAAGGCAGAGAACGACTGGAGAGGTCTAGGTGAAATCTCTCTAGATTCGGCCCGCCATGCAGTAGGTAGGCAAACGCATTGGCCGCCAAGACCTAGGCCGCCAAACCTCACACCATGAACCCGGGCACCCATGTTAAGTCACTAACCAGCGAACCACTTGGGGTGACCTACGGCAAGGGTGTTGGTTACATTCTGACAAAATATGTGTGAGGCCTGAGGGGCCTAATTAATTACCAATTTTCTGAAGGTTTTATAATTGTTATTAGTATTTATAATTAGTATTGTATTACACATGTAACAATTATTCCGAAATAAACAAGCCAAATTTCCACATAATCCGTAAAATAAAAGTTCAATAAAACAGCCTTTAAATCGGTGAATCCCAACCGGCGCGCCGCGGTCCGTGGACCACAGTCGGTCCGCGAGATCTAAAATGTGGTCCACGAAACATTTATTCATTTAATTCAAAACCAACTCGAAAGATATCCAAAAGCTGATTCGTAAGGCTTTTGGTATTAATGATGGAGAGGTGGCTGAAGAAGTCCAAGAAGAGCACATTATACTGCAAAATGATAGTAATCGCAAGGAAGCGTTTAGTTACGCGATTAATATTAAAATCTACATGTACCTACACGAACAACAAGACAAACATTGACATTTTATATACGCACATCTCATTCGAACTATGATTTACATTCTCCAATACAACGTTTACATAGTCTTGGTAACAAATACTTAAACAATATGGATGTATTTGACAATAATTTGAACTTAGCAAACTTCAAACACCATATGTGCCAACTATTTATTTCTACCTATCCCATAAACCAATTTGAACAACAATTTTAACCTTACCTACTTTATCTCAACTCCTATATTTTATTTCTTATATTTTATGTTACCTGTATTTTGTTAACGCTTATATTTTATATAATCTATATTTTGTTTTTAACATATATTATGTTACTTATAATCTTTTCACTGTAATTTAAAAAAAAATGTACTGCATTCTATGTAAAAGCCCTATAGGCGTTTAAATAAATAAATAAACAGTTTATCATTATTGCATCTCGTGGTCCTTGTGACAAAAAATAAATGTCATAGTGGTCCCTGGTTAAAAAAAAGGTCAGGACCCACTGCTCAAACCAAAACCAAATAATGCTCGCCATAATGGACGAAAATAGGCGTTAAAATAAAAAGTCCTATTTTTCATGCGGAAACCTCCAGTCCTAAGGAGTCTGAAATTCTCCAGTTTTTCAAAATAAATATCAGCTCTACTTTCGCCACTAATCTTCTCATAAATGTAATATTACAGTAATGGAGGGAAGCGTACGTAAAATCAAGCAATGTTCTGTTTTGAATATTGTGTCTGTCCTCTGCGTGCAAAGTCGCATTTTCTCCAATTATAAACGTTCTAACAAAAGTGTGTTTATCAGAATTGACCTGCCAAGTAAGTATGTTTTCTGTATCTATTTGTAAATAATACATTAGATAGAGCCTAAGAACTCACAACACCGTACAGCGCCCTTAAGGTGATATTTTTCACAAAAAAGGCGCACTACAAATTATCCAATTATAATGAATTATCATTAAAAACGACCTGTTGGAATCTAACGAAAAAGGTGTGCCCTACAGCGCCATGTAAAGAGAACGAGTACGAGTTAAGCCCTAATACTTTCAGTATTGAAGAGGAGGACTGAACGCCGTTGGAGCCAACAAAAAGCTGTCCAAAGAAGCGAAGTTAGCCGTCCATAATGGAGTTCTGGTACCTACCCTGATGTATGGCAGTGGGGCATGGAACTGGCAGAGGAAGGATGAAAGTAGACTGAATGCTGTAGAAATGAGATCCCTGAGGTGTATGTGTGGTAAAACCATGTACGATCGTGTGAGAAATGTGGAGATCCGCGAAGAATGCAAGGCTGATGTAAACGTGATGAGTAAGATTAAGAAAGGGACGCTCAGATGGTTCGGGCATGTAGAGCGAATGAACGAGGAAAGGAGTGTAAGGAGAATATATGACGCAAATGTGAATGGAAGAAGAAATCGGGAACGCCCGAGGAAGACATGGCACGACCGAGTGCATCAGATACTTGAGTCGGGCCATGTGAAGAGTCGGAATAATAGAAGAGCATGTATGAGACGATGTATGAATGTGAACGAGGCAAGGAGTGTGTGCCAAGATCGAGTTGTTTGGCGGTCCGTCCTCTCTGCCTACCCCTGCGGGGAAACGGCGTGATGGTTTTTTTATTTTTTTTTTTTTATTTATTTAATAACTATATAATATTTTTTTTACATTTTTATATGAAATATGTTAGATGCATATATAAAATAGAAAATTAGTTAGTTTGAAGAAATTAATTTTTGTCCCGGTTTTGTGAATTTTGTCAATTGCATATTTTTTTACTGAAGCAGAGAAGTTCTATGAAATATATAGTCTTTGAACTGGCTTCTATGTTTACTAAGAAACATGTCGCAGTTGGGCTGCAATAGTTTCCTATCTCATTCTGTGTGATAGTATTGTAGAGTTGTGGTTGTTTTGAGTTTCAGGAACTCGCAAAATGCAAGTCATAGTCTGAACATTGTACAACGTCACACAAAAGCAAAACTTGGTACCATTACAAAGTGTATTATTCTGTCACTACAGGGGGAGGTGGCAACAGATAAAATACTCTGAAAGCTGTCACTGAACATGTGTGTGTGTAAGTGGCAAGTACAGGAGGCTGCTCACAGTGTCAAGTGCCACAATGCCCACAATGTGAGCTTCAAAAAGCACTGCATTATGACAATGAGTAGAAATAAAGCAAGCATTTGCATTCAGAATTCATGTGAAATGAGGCATGAGATATTTTACTGCGAAAAGTTTATACGTCACCGGGAAGTTTTAATTAATATAATCACTAGTCGCCGAAGCGAAATGGTCTACGTCAGGCACGGCCAACATGCGGCACAAATTGAAGATTTTTTGCAGCCCAAAATGAAGTTTTCAGCTTTCTATATTTTTGGAATTTTTCATGGATTCATACAAAAAAAATGTACTAAATTTATTACGTTTATATTTGTTGTTAGACATTGGACTCTCGACGGGGGTTTTGATTTATTGCTTGTGCTAGGTGCATAGCCGCACTTAGAATTTATTTTCGCAATCAATTCCAACCAGCATATTTTTTCCGCACATTTCTCGGAAGATCTTATGAAATTAACCTGATTTTAATAAGTGGAGGGTGAGTGCAAATCACACACAGGCGCGTGTATAGTAAAGAGCGAGCGCGCCGGTTAACATGCATTTTTTTTAACGCGCCAAGGACTAAGAAGTGGAAGATAATGTACCTAATAAAAAATTAGAAGTTCATTCCCTTAACATTATAATGTCATTTTATTGAAATACTATTACCCCTCCCCCTAATGTCCTTTGTATGGCCCACCTGAGCTCAGAATATATTTTTTTGGCTTACCAAACGATTTGGATTGGGTAGTAAGATTTTTATGCATAGCACAAAGGGTAACAATTATTATAAGTAATAATTATTAATTAGCCTGAAACTAGTGGAAAAATGTAATAAGCGGTAATTGTTGAATGAAACACTAGTATATATTGAATTATTTAGCGGGTAGGAGATAAGCCGACGTAATTTAGTGGTTAAGAGCAGTTGACCGGATATCAGAAGGACGCGGTTCGAGTCCCGTCGGCGGCATTTATCTTTTCTCGGGAGACATAATAAAAGTTTATTGTTAATATTATTATAATTGAATAAGATAATACTTGGAGTCCGATTCGAGCCGCGGTCAACAGTGGTTGTATGTACCTTACCTATCGCTTAGTGCCGTTCGCCCGTTCCTGAGCCTCATACAGATAAGATATTATTGTTACATTTCATTTAATTTGTTTATCGTATACCTAGGTGTTTGCATTCCTTCTTACGGCTAATCCGTTTTTGTTTGTACAGTCAATGAAATAGACTGCTTATTATTTTTTCAGTTTAATTTTTAAAAGTTAAGTTTTTTTTTAATATAATGGAAGAAGACGAAGATAGGCCTCCCGACCCAGGGTCGATATTGGATTTTTCTGATTCGGAATCTAATTCTAGTCAGGTTTCTATTACGCTCCCATCTCGTAAACGGCGTCCATCGCATAGCCTTCACATTCCATCGAAAGTTAAATCTATTCCGCCAATTCAACAAACCTCGACCTCTAACGACCTTAACACCAATTGTAACATCCAGACAAGTACTTTAACTAGCGATAATACAAAAAGTACTAACTTACTTTATCCTGCTTCCGCTTCCGGTCCTTTTATCGTTATGGTGCAGAGAACTGAACAAGGAAAACTTATTCACCCTTTAGATTTTGGAAAATTTTTATTTAACTCAAAAAATAATAACCTTGGTATTGTTAACGGTTCAATTAAACCGGAAGGGCGATATAAATTATCTATCGAGTTTAATACTGCCGCTTCCGCTAATGGATTTGTAAAAAAAATTGACTCGCTCTCAATCCATAAATATAAATCGTTTATACCGACATTTAACCTTACGAGAATGGGTCTTGTGCGAGGAATTCCCGCGGAGATCACAGAGGCTGAAATTGTTGACGCTTTGAATAATTCTCACGGAACCCCGAAAGTATTAAAAGCACGTCGACTGAACTACAAGGATTCTTCTGATGGAAACACGATCTGGAAACCTTCTCAATCGGTTGTTATTACATTTGAAGGACAATCACTACCGTCTCGTGTCTTTATTTATTATACCTCGCTTCCCGTCGATGTTTATAAATTCCCAACTATTCAATGCTTCAATTGCTGCCGGTTTGGACATTCAAAACCCGTATGCCGCTCCCCTCCACGTTGTTACTTTTGCGGAGAAGGTCACCCATTTGATCAATGTCCGAAATCTTCCAATGATCCCATTTGCATTAACTGTTCGGGTGCACATACCGCGGTCAGTCTAACCTGTCCGGAATTATCAAGACAGAAGAACATAAAACATAAAATGGCTACCGACAACAATTCGTACTTCCAGGCCTCTAAGTTATTCTCTCCTGCGAAAAAATCATTCGCAGAGATGACATCGTCCTCAGCACCTTTCCAAACATCCACCTTTTTAAAATCAACGTCATCTTCTCACAGAGAAACCATTCTCAAGCCAGTCAAACCCAACCCAAAATATACTCCTTACCTTGATAAAAAACAATTGAATAATATTTTGGCCAGCCCGAATGGGAATGCCAAATCCCAGTCGCCCAATGGGTGTGCCATTAAGGGTAATACTTCCCCTCCTTCTCTCCCCGAAATAATGAATAATAATTCTTTTATACAAACTTTAATTACTCTTTTAATTTCAATCCTTACAAACAACAATACTGTACCGTCCAACGCTGCCGATTACATTAAATCTTTATTATCTTGCCTCCCCAATGACTTCGAAACTGAACTAAATTCTTCAGTGGAACAGTAGAAGCCTCTCCGCTAACAAATCTGACCTAATTCAATTACTCGACGAACACGACGTTTCAGTAGCCGCCACTTCTGAAACGTGGTTAAAACCCTCCTTTCACTTAAGAATTCCAGGTTATTATTGTCTCAGACACGACAGACCGGATGGTAAAGGCGGCACTGCTCTGATAATCCATAATTCTATCCCGTTTAAACAAATTAATATTCATACTCCCTCCGACGATATCCAGATAATTGCAGCTGTCTTATCTGATATCACAATTTTATCAATATATATTCCTCCCTCTACGACTTTTATTGAAAACGAATGGGCACCAATCTTAACCCATATTTGTTCCCCTTATATGATCCTTGGAGATTTTAATGCACATTCCCCTTCTTGGGGTAGCGAAATAACAAATCGTTCTGGCCGCAATCTTTTAAATTTTATTGATACCCATAACCTATGTTTTTTAAATGACGGATCTCCAACCAGATTCACCCCCCCTCATCAACGGAAAAGTGCTGTTGATTTATCTCTTTGTTCGTATTCGTTAGCATCTAAATGCTCTTGGGACATCCTAAACGATCCCCTCTCTAGTGATCATTTCCTAATTATAATCCGATTCCACCATCAATCTTACACTTATCCCCCCCCAGTTAAAAATAATCTCAAATTTAGAATAAAAGATGCGAATTGGAGCACTTTCTCTTCTGAACTAGATAACCTTATTAATTTAACAAAATCGTCCCCGGGAGACATCAGAATGCAATGTGAGACGTTTCCTTCTATGGTTATAAATGCAGCAGAAAAATCCATCCCGAAATGCAATGCGAACATTAAAATAAAACACTCTACTCCGTGGTGGGACGAGGAATGCACTCGCTCCGTCAACTCTCGTAAAAAAGCAATTTCCTCTTTTCGTAAGTGTATGTCACTAGAAAATTTTTTAGCAGTTAAAAAAGCCCAGGCGGAAACCAAACGAATTTTGAAAAATAAAAAACGTGCTGGATGGCGGAAGTTCTGTGAGAACCTGTCTCCGGAAACTCCCCAGTCTTCAGTTTGGTCTAGCTTAAAAAAATTCGGATCATCGTATTCTCCGCCGAGAATCAAACATATATCAGAAGAAATTCTTATAGGATTTGCGGATAAAATAGCCCCCCCATCGGTGGCCGGATGTGAAGAAATGCCTTCTGTTAAGCCATATCCATCTCATTCTAACTGGCTAGATGCTCCTTTCTCCATTGATGAGATGAAACGAGTAATAAGAGCCCTTTCTGACTCTGCTCCGGGTCCCGATGGAATACTTAATAGTTTAATTAAATCATTTTCTGATATGGCGGTTGAATATTTCTTATCTCTTATTAATAATATGTTTGAAACAGGACTAATTCCGGAGGATTGGAAAACTCAAAAAATCATTCCCATTTTAAAACCTGGAAAGAATCCATCTGAAATTTCGTCTTATCGGCCTATTGCTCTTTCATCATGTTTGATGAAAGTAGCGGAGCGTTTGATGAAGAACAGATTAGAGTGGTTTGTTGAAAGTCAAGATATTATCTCACCAAATCAGTATGGTTTTCGGAAAAAGAAATCTACAATGGATAATTTAAGTTTGTTCACAACTGATATCCGAGTTTCTCAATCCCTAAATTCTTATACATTGGCCACATTCCTTGACCTTTCATCAGCTTACGATGATGTTTTACTGAATGTTTTGAAAGAAAAGCTAATTAAAAAACAATTCCCCCCGAAATTAGTCCAATTTATTATTAATTTGCTCTCAGATAGGTCCATTATTATTGAGTCTTCCTCTAAATGCTTAAGGCGCAAACTATGGAGAGGTTTGCCCCAGGGTTCTGTTATTAGTCCTCTGTTGTTTAATATTTATATAAGCGACCTAGACTCAGTAATTCCTTTTTCTATCAAGTGACTTTACTTTGCGGATGATATTCTTATATATTTGTTACATAAAAATATTATTCTTGCAGCTAAGGAAATGAATTTGGCTTTACAATATATTAAAAGATGGTTGTCAATAAATGGGATGAATCTGGCGGCATCTAAAACAAGGGTCGTGGCTTTCACGCGCAAAAGAAAAATTCCCCACTTCTCAATCTCTTTTGATAATGTGCCTCTACAAACCGCTACTCAAATCAAATTCCTTGGTCTTCTTTTGAACCATAAACTTTCCTGGCTTCCACACATTCAGATAATTTCTACAAAGTGTGAAAAGGGACTTAATATGATGCGAGCAGTTTCCAGAGTATGGTGGGGATCTCATCCTACCACTCTTAAATTAATGTATAATTCCCTAGTTCGGAGCCACTTGGATTATGGCTCTTTCCTTTTTGATCCACTCCCTAAATATTTAGATAAGAAAATGGAAAGAATTCAATCAAAAGCCCTCAGAATGATTATTGGAGCTATGAAATCTTCTCCAATTAATGCGCTGCAGGTAGAATGTGGGGGGTCTCCATTATATTTCAGAAGGCAATTCCTTGCCAATAAATATATTTTCAAGGCTTTATCGTTATCACTTCATCCTATTAAACAAAGTCTTAATCGGTTAAGTGTTAATTTGAATTCTAACAAAAGATTGAGAGAAAAACAATGTTTTCCTCTCCTAATTAAAAGTTTTCATCTCTATAATTCTCTATCATCTTCCCTCCAATATCTTCAAGAAGTTCCCAATCTCCCTATATACAATATTCCATTTAAGGCTATCACTTTTATGCCGAAAACAATAACATCAGTCTTTCAGAAGAATATTTTATCTTCCCCAAATAAATTTCAAAATGTGGATGATTGTTTTAAATGCATTGTGGCTTCAAAATTCCCTGGATTTTCCATCCTTTACACTGATGGTTCCAAATTTGAAAATAAAAGATGTGGAGCATCGATATATAGTCCAGAATTCAACATCAATCTCACTTATAAATTACCGAAAGAAGCTTCCATATTTACAGCTGAATGCTTTGCAATTGAACAAGCGCTAAATCAAATCCAGGTTCTCAACATTCATCGAGCCTTACTATGTACTGATTCGCTAAGTGCTCTAACTAAAATTAGGTCAAATATTCTATGTTATCCGGAAGACAATATTATATGTAAAATAAAAAATCTTCTCAATTCTCTAAGTGAATCTGGGTTTGAGACGATATTGGCCTGGGTCCCTGCCCATTTGGGTATCGAGGGTAATGAGATGGCCGATTTTCTCGCCAAATCTGGTTCAGATTCCGGAACTATCCCACTAAATTTTAGAATTCCTATCTCCGATGTCTTCCCGATTCTTAAATCCAACATGACTCGTGCCTGGGAAGAAAATTGGGCAGTCTCCAAAATAAGAACTGGATCTTTCTATGCTGGAATTCAAAACCATATCCCTGCTAAGCCATGGTTTCACGGTAAAAAACTTTCAAAACGATTCATTTCATGTATTTCGAGAATGAGAATTGGTCACTGTTCAATTGCATCTCACTTGTCTAGAATTAGAGTTTTAGATGATCCGGTCTGCCAGTGCGGTGTGGAAGAGGAAACCCTCGACCACGTTTTCTTTAACTGTAAAAACCATTCATCTTTCAAGAACATATACCGCCGGCTTATTAAAATCACACACCAGTCCCCCCTTAACATTTTATACCTTTTATCTCTTAACAATTCTCGTGTTCATACAACTTTATGTAAGTTTATTAACCTGAATGAATTCAATATTTAATTTGTTTTAGTGATCTAAATGTGTCCAATATTTAATTTGTTTTATTATTTTCCCAATAGATTAACCGAATTTTTTTATCCACTTTAACTATTACCGGCACAAAGCACTCTTTTCAGGGTGAATTGCCTAAAACCAAAAAAAAAAAAAAGATAATACTTACGAAAAAGGCATGGTGGTAGTAAGAGTACAAAAAAAATAAACATCAATTTAAAGATTACACAAAAAGGTAACATAGGCAGAAAGACGGAGAGTAATCAGCTCGGTCCTGACTATTAAAAAATACCCTTTATTTTCACTGTCATCACAGAACTACAAATTATAGAAATAATTTCGACACTAAAAAAACAGTTACTCAACGGGAAAAGATACAATTTTTACCAAACTGACTAAGAATCTACAATCTCTCCACCATAATACTAACAACTAAGGCCTCCCTCCAATCACGTATATTCCCAACAACACAAATTAAATAAATCAAATGTATTTGCTTGCGCCGGGATTGAATCTGCGACCTTCAAATTCACAGTCGAAAAAAATTACCCTTCGTCGAAGAGGTCTTCAAAAGGGTTATCATTACTTTAATTTGTATCCACTAAATAACCATCATGTCAGTTTTTATTATTAATGACCATCATTACCCTATTTATAAATAAACAATATGTGATAATAAATAAATAGAAAGATATCAAGGCGCCATTCATAAAATAAACTGTTATTTATGTCTTGCGTGGGCGATACAACAGGAAATAGGTAGATAAGAAAGTTGAATAGGTTATATCGCGAGTGATAATAAAACAATTATTATTATATAGTTTATATAAGAAAATGGATTGCTGGATGCCATTCTAACATAAAGTTTAAAAAAAAATAGCCGCAAAAGGATCAGCATTTTTTTAAATGTATCTACGCTTTATTCACATTGTGGCAACAAGAGTTGCGTCGCTGGCGAGAAAAAAACAATTAGCTTTTGTACCCCTCATAAGAACAGACCAATACTGCCTTGATAAAACTCAACTACATATACAACATCAATAAATTACTGGTCCCTTATAGGAATTTTAGAGAATTTTATTTAAAACTAGCGGGTTCCCGGCATGCATTGAAATGCCACTAATAAAGAAATTGTTTCTCCCTGCGTGTATTTTCCCTTTTCCCATCGCCTTCCCTTCCGCCTCCCCTTTCCCTCCCATGTCCCCTTACCCTCGCGCGTTCCCCTCCACCTTCCCTCAACCCCTCTCGCGAATCCCCCTCTCGCGAATCCCCCTCCCGCGATCGATTCCTCTCTCCCGCGTTCAATATATTCAGTCCCGATACATTGTATCTTTTTAAAATAATTTTTCATTTTTCATATATTACAAACATTCATTTTAGTGTATCATAAGAACAGTCAATCAATATACCTATTTAAAATTGACCTTACATAGGTACCTATTTAAAATAAATATAATTTTTGATTATTTTCTATTTGAAGTATTATTCGATTTTAGTTAGTATCGTACTTGAGTACTTCGATTAAATTCATTAATTTAAAGAATTTATTCGATTTTAGTTAGTATCATACTTGAGTACTTCGATTAAATTCATTAATTTAAAGAATTTATTCGATTTTAGTTAGTATCATACTTGAGTACTTCGATTAAATTCATTAATTTAAAGAATTTATTCGATAATTGAATTTTGATTTAACAATCGACAGTTTGCAAAATGTCATTCTCAAATTGTGACATTTTTCACAGTTTCGTAAGAGTTTTGTAATGATTAAAAAATCTTTTCAGATGTATTGTCATGTGGTTGTAATAAACCAGAAACGTCCTCGAGGGTGGAAAGAAGGTATTTTGAAAGTTTCAAACATTTCCTATGCTATACCAATTCACAGACAACCCACATACATAGAAACATATATTGATTTTTACATACTTATATATCTAGATAGATATAGAGATAACGTCAAACCACAAAGTAATTTCTTTCCAAGAAAAAAAGCAAATAATGTTTTTTATACTAGACTCATTTTATGATCTTGAAAGGAATAGTCAGCTTTTTTTTTAACATGAATACCGCACAAGAGTCCCAACTGCTCCCGTCTGGAGCCAATGGGACTATGGCATCCCCAATTGCGGTATGTTGTGAGGCTGAAGGTAGTGGGGAGGGGAAGGAGATAGGGAAGAGGAAGGTGGGGAACTACCTGGCTATTCAGATCTGGTCACCAAACACGGCTAAAGCCATTTCAAGCAACGTTTCAATTCTGAATGGTGGTCTTACACCAGGGCGATACTGAGAGTATTTTCCACTCTGGAACGTGCCGCAAATATACTATATATTATTTTTGAACGAATAAATTGTGAAATAACACAAATTAATCAAATAAAATTTATTTGCCACGCAGGGATTCGATCCCTCGACCTTCGGAGTGCTAGTCAAGAGCCTTACCGCTGGACTATGCCGGCCGTCAGACACACGTGCTGTGGCTCTATCACACACAGTGAGATTATTTGAATTAATTTTTATTTGCTACACCCTTGTTTGCAATCTTAGTAATGCTTACTGGCAAGTTTGGTATTTTCCTAAACTTGTACTGTGAATATATAATATTATGATTCAATATGCTGTTGGAACAATTTTTACGACTCCCAAAACAAACAATTGTTGCTGGTCGCTGGTTGACAAGATAATAAGCGCCTCAATATGGGTAAAAATGTTTCCATCGTGTTGAAAATTGTGATTTGCTTAAAATTATTAGCATATTGAGCAAAAACAACAACTAAATTTAGGTTTAAATCTGAAATGTTTCATCGAATCATGTTAGCAAAATGTCACGAATGGTTCTTTGGGCACCCTCGCCTTGGGAAAAGACTGAATGTCTCTGCGAGAGTGTAGAACCGACATGTCATCAATTCAGTCTTTGGCGCATCCACTACTTTGTTAGCCAGGATTGACAGCGATGCAATACAATGGCTTCGTATAAGGATCCGATCCATTTTTACTTGTTTGGTTCGAGAATAAACGACAAATGGCATGTCAGGCGACAATAGAGTGATTTTTTAATGATAGCCCGCAAAGTGATGACACCAGTTTGTCGGTCTAGTCGCGGGCGACATATTAAATTTTGTGTGCTACAGCACAAAGGATACTTTCTAAGTCACGGAAAATCAGGCTTCTAAATTAATACATCTCTCACCAATTAGGCAGGCCATAAAATAGCAGTTAAATGACTCCATAACGGGGTGACAGAATATTATATTGAATCAATACATGATTGGGATGTTTCGGACTGGATACTCTTCAAAATAACGTAGTACCTGATAAGTTTTAAGATTTTCACGGCCAAAAGCATTTTCGTGTCGATGTGTTGTCACATCTACCGGATCTGCCCTGATGATGGACATGCAACGATGTCCGAAACGTTGGATAAAGAAGGAGGTAGCGCAACACGGCATAACACCCCAAAAACAAATAACGAAAACGTAGTACCTATTTGGTATTCAGACGGAACAATGGGATGTCGAAAGAATGCAGGTTCCGGGATCATCAACTGTAAAAAGCAATGTAAAAAGCATCCATTGACAAACCACTGAGAGTATTTTATTAGAATTTTTCTCTTTATTAAACACGGTGTAAAGTATAAAGGGACATACCTACTTTCTACTTGACTTACTTTAACAGATGAAGCCCGACATTATTTGGAGTAAATGATTTGTTTTTCGTTAAAACATTAAAACCATTAGGTATAGGACTGTTAGGGTCAAGGTGAGGGTTTTTGTTGGTTACTCGGCAAAGTGACCAGTGATGACAAATAATGGAAGAATTTTATTTGTTGGTTTTGAAGAAAAAATTATTGAAAAAATATTTTGTTTTATAAATACTGACGAAGGCCTTTGGTACTGAAACGTAGATAATTTCTTACAATAGTATTTAACCATCGGAACTAAAATCTTCAGGGATGCTTTTGATGGTTTTGTGACAATTATTGGAAAATAAACGATTTTGGCACATTGTAATGAATTCAATATCAATGCCGGTAACCCGGCCGTTTATTTTATGGTTTTCTTTGCCCGCCTCACTAGATCTGTCTCCCACCTCAGCTGTTCGTATTATAAATCCACTTGCCCCAGTCTGTTCGTATCATAAATTTGAAACAATTCCCTTTAAAAGGAATGTCGTGATAGTGTATCAGTTACAGCCGTAGGTCTACTTAAGGCAAGTTTAATGACACCTCGGGCTGTTTACAAGAAATCTGGGTGCGGTTTTTTGTTGTCCAGATTGATGCGTAATCAGTAATCAGTGTTATCACTCAAGTGTATGGATAAGGAAGAACTTATCTAGCTGTTAGCAATCAAATGGCGCTAGAGCTTAGTAATCCTCCTAATAACAAGACACATCAGACTTTAAACAATTAAAATGACAAAAAATTCAATTGATAACAAACAGTATGAATGAGTGGGCATGTCACGCTCATTCAAAAACGGCAATTGAATGACGCGACGGTCATGGTTGCGATATCAAATTATTATTTTAATGAAAATTGACAGTATATTAGTTAAACTTCACTAAAACGGATATTTTAGCACGATGCAAGTTTCGCCACACTGTTTGTAGACGGGAGTCGTAGCCCAGCTATTTTGAAAAGCAGTATTAGAATCTGCAGTTACTAAAAAACTGTAAAGGTTTTTTAGCTGCAAAGAAAGTGCAGTTAACATTGGCTTCAATTAACGGAATACTTCAAAATTTCATCCATCAGTTAGTAAAGTTCCTTTTGTCAAAATCAATATTTAAAAATAATTACGATAAAAGTGTA
Organism: Limnephilus marmoratus; assembly: GCA_917880885.1. Taxonomy (NCBI): domain Eukaryota; kingdom Metazoa; phylum Arthropoda; class Insecta; order Trichoptera; family Limnephilidae; genus Limnephilus; species Limnephilus marmoratus. Next base: position 20,443,900 of record OU862924.1, on the reverse strand, counting down.
CGTACTGTACGTAGACATTGGATGTCTATGATCAAACCAATTATTGTAAATTTCAAACTGCTAAAAACAGAGTATGTAAATCCCTGCCGTTGAGATCTCAGCTGTTTAGAGATCTGCTTTGTCTAGGGTTCGTGTTGTTTTTGAATACATCTGAGATGTATTGAAGGCTCTGCAACCGGCCCGAAAAGAAGAAGATGGAAAGATACAAAATTACGATTGTTAGAGGAGAGCGCTAATATTTACAGCGACAAAATCGATGCAAAATTGCAAAAATGTTTAATAAAACACGACTCGTTTAAAATAGAGCAAAAATCTCGCGGGCATTATCTTAAACAGCATTTAAAGAAACACTGTGAATTTTTTCACACATATAACTTGTAAAATAACTGAAACAAACGTGTTTATAATAATTTTGGAGCATACTTTGCGATTTTTTCTATCGAGGGAATTTTATATAATTTGCGTTTCGGCGCGGGTAAAGTCTAGATATTATCTTCAAGAATAACTTATATTTTTTTAAGAGCTTTAAAACTTACCGTGTTTAAGGGAAATATGTAATAAATCGGTACAAATCCGGGTTGCGGGCCCTTAAGATTTGAGGTTACAGACATCTAAGGTCTAAATCCATGACGATCGTCAATAAGTGATTTAAAGTGGATAAATATATATTATTTATGTAAAATTTTACCGATTATTTTCGCAGTAGAGCAGACATTGGCAACTGGCCGGTAATTACGTGTATCGCATTATTAGTCACCTTTTTGTGAATAGGGAGTGATTTTTGTCAATTTCGAGGTGTCTGGGAGACACCCGTATTTAGACATACATTAAAAAGATAACATAATCTATGCATAAAAAGAATAGTGTCAAAATGAGAAAAAAATCGGACGAAAGAAAAACCACCCCATTTGTAAAGCAGAATTTTGGTACATCTTAAAATAAGAGGAAAATAATTACAATACCTACTTTCAGCATTTGGTGTTTATTTTGTTTTGGATGTCTATGGTTATCCCACTTCACTAGCTGCATATTTTCACGTTTATTAATATAATTCGCAACGCTCATTGAGTCATTATGACTACACGAGGCTAAGGTGCTTAAATTAGTCATTCATTGGCATATTATGATCAATTGAATCTGTCACCGAATTGTACTCGGAAAACGAACTAGAACCCAATTTAAGTGTGCTGCTTGAAATTTCGTAATAAAACTTAAAAAAAAATTATCTTGGTAAAAATTTTCATGATCTATTAATATATTGTTAATACCTACAATATTCACTAATATATTTAAAGTAGGAACAGGAAACAATACTATTTGAAAATGTCAAACTTTTCATTAGTTCTAGACAGATAACTACGGGAACTACTTAGGGAACGTACCCATACTACGTGACACTTTTAGGGGGGGGGGGGGTCTTCAAAATGTCACGCTCCATACAAATGAGCGGCGGGTTCCTTAGGATTTTGGTCACCGGGGGGGGGGGGGGGGGGTTAAAAATTGCAAAAAGTTGGTCACGTAGTTTGGGTACGTTCCCTAACTTCCAAATTCCTTGCGGTCAGCTGGAAGTAAAATTTGAAACTTCTACAATTGCATGTATTTTTCTTTTAATTTCTTATAATATTATTCTGATGTCCTTTGTCCTTTGCATTAACTATTTTTATTAGGTAGGTATTACAATATTCTAATGTTTTGTTGGGTAATGCCGGTAATATGTACATATTTGGGTCTTAATTCGTTAATTTGCTATCTTAACCTCATCACTGAAGACTGAAGGTTTATAACACCCACCATAAACTAATTATAATGAGAATATGTTTTTTTTCACTTGCTACATAGCTCTATGTTAGGTTGTATACGTAAATATTATACAGGCAACCGTAAGAGCAATAAAATTTTATAAAATAGTAATATTTCAACTTCTACGGTTAAATACGATTGAAATTTATAATTCAGACAGACTTAATCTCGTATTCTAAAGCCTATAAAAATATCAACAATACACAGGTTGAAATTACCCCTTGTAGGAGCTATTTCAAGTTTCAAGACGATGAATTTTTGCATTTCGATAAGAGTGGAACCCAAAAACTCCAGCTACCTACGAGTATTAAGTGATCTTGTCTAACATCATTGATTGGAAACGAACCCAAAGAGATGAGCATAGGTTTGAATATTTTCTGAAATATGTTCGACAGACAATAAACACTACACTCTACTTTCGCAGTCGGTTTAGCAATGATTTGAATGATTGCTACAGTAACAAAAATACTAGAATGTCCTGCAATAGGTAAGTACAGAATATGTACAGTGCACATAGCTACTTGTGGTCGGCGGTATCCTGCGATAGCGCGTCGACATCCTGGGAACTGGGCACCGTCATGGCGGAGGGCCAGCGCTCCACGGCGGCGGTGAATTATTAATCATGATTTATTAGTTTTATTACTGTGACAGGGACTCCGAGCTCTGCGACACGTATGTTTAACGCACGACAAATAATAAGGTTTTTTTTTTTTTTTACATTAACTCCACACAGGAGGCCCTGAGGAAAATAATTTCCCTCAGGGCCTATGTCATCTGGGATGCTGTGTGGAGGGTCTTTTTGAGGAGAGGAAGGAATGAACATTGGTCTTGAAGAGACCCATGTTGTAGGAAGGAGGAAACACAGAGGCCATACTACCGCTGGTAACTCTGTTGCAACAGTTAAGTCTTTCGCATAAGCGACGCATCTAACAAAAAGAGAGAGGACAACGGAGGAGCTTCTTGCGTCCTTTAAAATGAGGAAAAGGTTACAACGGAGCTTTCATCGGCAGTAGCATAATTAGTTATAATTCTAATTATCTCAATAATTTTCATTATCGTAAGTGTTAATTGCAGTTATAAAGGACGACAATAAAACGTCATCAAGGTGTGGTGTGGAAACTTTGTACATTTCGTCGATCCAATACAGGGCCGGATCTACGAAATCTGGCGCCCTGTGCAGTAGGTACCGATGGCGCCCCCCCCCTACATTTTTATTTTGATTAAAAATTCGTTCACCCTAATTTTTTTTTTTTTTTTTATATATTTTTTTTTTTACACTAATTTATCTCACTAATTTATCTAATAAAATCAAGACATATAAAGGGTGTAACTTTTTCAAGTGACCTGGCGGTAGCTCTCACACTCGTTTTTTTTTTAAAGAGAGAATCGCCAGGAGCCCTATACTCTCTGAATCTATTGGGTAAACATAAAATTATGGTGCTATTTTAATTATTTTAGGAAAAACTCTTTTTGCAAGTTATGCTTTAAAATAATACAACGAATTGTTTGTTTGTGCCCGTATCATGATTTAAAATATAGGTTACGAGACAATGCGGGTGGTTTCGCTGAACTAGGTCCATTAGACATTCTTGAGATTTACTGCGTTTATGTATATACCCAACGCGAATATTAATAGAAAAAGCAAATACAAATACGTTCTCATGGCAACGTACAACACAAGAATAGCATCTACAGCTTCTGACTAGCAACAGGCAGTCCCGACGAGAGACAGTGAGCAGTGAGACGGAAGGCACTACCACAGTACTTTTAAGTTATAAATTTAAAAATCTAATAATATAACCTTAAATTTGTACCTTGTATTTCCATTTCCACTAGGTTCTGTGTTGACTGAACAAACACCATAACTTGAAACACTAAACTAACGTATGACGTATGGTATCAACGGCTTTTACGAAAGACGCACTCATAAATATACCAAACCACCCACGACGCATTGACACCGTATGACCGTAACAGTAAAATAACAAATTTAATAGAAATTAATTATAGGTACATTTTACGAACTTCAACTGTCAAAACAATGATGAAACTGTTAACAAGTTGCAACCTTGCAAACCGTGCGATGTTTATGCTAATGGAATTTTGAATTTACTGAAGATTTCATAAGAAAATGGTCTTTAACTACCCTTCTCCTAAAGATTTAAATCGTACAAAAGCATTTTGAAAGGCGCCGCCGGTTTGTTTGTTCTTTTGAATAAAAGTACGGCGCTCAGCCGGCGCTGTGATTGGTTATTGAATTTGGATCGCACTCATTCGTCGTAAAAGACGGTAAAAGATATATGGAAAAATAGATCTTACGTTTAAACTAAATATATGGAATTTGTAAAAAAAATCTGTAACTGACTATAAATTCGAAAATCGTTGAATTTCGTCGAATTCAAACCAGATGCGTGCGCAGCTGTATCTTTGGAAAGTGTTGCTAGAGCGTAATAATTATTTCGTACTATGGGTAATTTTTAAACGATTCAGGGAATATTATAACAAATTTTTAATACAATATTTATTTTCTCACGGCGCCCCTTCGGAGTTGGCGCCAGGTTTTTTGCACGTTTTTGAACGTATGGCAGATCCGGCGCTGATCCAATACATACCAAGTCGTGAATCATTTTTGCCAGTTTTGAGTTAAACATACCATTTTTTTTCATTTAAGCGGAGCATCCCTGACATTTATTTTTGTTACACATTATTATGTATAAACCACAGATTTATTTAAGCTGGTTTAGTAATACATCCAATATAAGCAATATTGAGGTGACGCGAGAAATCGTCTTAAAATACCTTAAGGAAATTGATACTTGCAAAGGTGCTGGTCCTGACGAAATACCATCAATCCTAACTAGTCTGTTGGGTTTTCTAAACTCCCAAACTATCCTGTATGCAGATTACATGAAAATATTTTCACGTATAAACTCAATCGAGGACTGTCCGTTGTCTATCACATTTTAAAGTAAGGACCTTGGGGTTATACTTGATAATAAACTGAATTTCAATAAACATATCGACCATATAGTCACTAACGCATCTTCTACGCTTGGTTTCATAATCCGCTCCTGTAAACAATTTAAAGACCTTACTTCTTTCATAACACTGTATTTCTCATATGTTCGTAGTATCCTTGAATACGCATCTCTGGTGTGGAACCCAGGCTATGCAGTGCACAAAAATAGAATTGAAAGCGTTCAAAATAGATTTTTAAGGTACCTCAATTTCCGCTCTTTTCGATCTTATGTTAGTAATGAAGACTCTGCAAAGTTCTTCAAAATACAAACGTTAACTTGTCGACGAAATATAGCAGATTCGGTAATGTTATTTAAAATTACACATAACTTAATTGATTGTCCTGATCTTCTTCAACGCCTATTATTCCATGTTCCAAATCGCAACAGCAGGCAATCGCTTACCTTTAATCTCCCTCTTTGCAAGACCAACTCCAAACAGAACTCATTTATCTACAGATCCACACACTCATTGAACTTAAATTATTACCACATTGACATTTTTAACTCAACTTTACGTGACATAAAACGAAAATCCACCAAGCAACATGACTCAACCTAGAAAGTTCAATCCCTATATATATTCCCGTTCTTTGCCTCTTAATCCTATTCCTATGTTCCTCCTCCCCCCCCCCCCTTTTTATATTTTGTAACTAAAAAATAAAACTAAGAAAATACCCTCACAATGTCACACTTTATTATTAACTATCATGAGTGGAAAGTTCATAATTGGCATAATTAACATCTTATGTAATATTTTGTAATCTCCGATTTGCTTTCAACTTTCTCTAAAATAAATAAAACAAAAATAAAATAATATAAATCGATTTATGATATCAATTCTAAATTTCAAACCTCAATATCTGCGAATGATTTTGCGGATTCGTGATTCTCAAGCGTTTATCCGACGATATTAAGGACGGGTTGCTTCAAAACTTTTTAATAATTTATCCAATTATTAAGATATTTTTTCAGTTTTGGGACAAATATTTCATATCATTATAGGCCAGTTGCTTCACAAAACTGAAATAATCACAGAAATTGAATAGAAGTTTCAGAGAATGTGAAAATTACATTTTTTGAAACAACCCTGGTAGAAAATTATTTTTCGTGAAGTCTGAAGCAATAAAAACTCTCAAAGGGTGAACTTAGGCACCTTCACATTTGCGCAGGTTGTTTGTTGTTATTGTTCTTAGTGGAATTTATTCTATGATTAGTTATGAAATGTTCATCTAATTCAACCATACTAAACCTGCGGCCCGCCAAGCTTTTGTATGCGGCCCTAAACACTTTATTATCATATCAGGAACTTGATTTAAAAAAATTATTATTCTAAATTTCGTATATCTTGAGATTCGTTTCGACTTTGACGCACAGGTAGTGACACCCGAAAAGGATGGTCATTATGGTCCACATGATGTTGTGTAAGAGTGTTGCTATTGCACACGCTAGATTTATTCCCAAAAAACAAATATTTGACACACAAGTACGCGCGCAAATAATTTATAAATAAAAGTGCCACTTCTAGAAACCATAATAAGAAACTCCAGTGAAAAATATGATGGCTTTAAAAAAATATGGAGTTATTTAAGTTAGAAGGTCATTATTATTCATTAAAAAAATTGGACTGGTGTTCTCTATTATAATACTTGTAAAAATTTTAACAGCATATCTTTGCTGTCGCGTATAAGGTATTATTTTTTTATATACGTATAATGGCAGGAGTGTCTTCGAAAAGCAATCGAAAATGTCCGACGAAAAGAGAGTGTTTCAAGACAAATTGGGAAGAAGAATATTCCTTTATTTCTTTGAGAAGGATTAGGGGGGGGAGTGATGATTTTTTTCGTCATACCAGTAGAGTGTTGCGACCCGCGTAACTTTACAAATACATGTATGTGGCCCGAAGAGAAAAAAGGTTGAGTATCATTGATCTAATTGAATGGTAATGATATAATACATAAAAACAATAATGGGTGTAAAAAAACTAAACAATATACCTAATAGTATTGAAACTCGGATGAAACCTGGTAGTAGTAATACTCACTGGTAGAATAAGACTAGCTACTAGCTGCTACTCGTACGTAAGATATCCAGGAGAATGATAATTTTCCATTCATAAATCATAACTGGATGATTAAACTTGACAGTGTCAAAACAGAATTTGCGACGATACGAACCTGGCGGGCAAAAAAATCAGCGTACTTCCCAATCTCTTTTTATGGCCCGTTCAGACGCGCGTTTTATGTCACGTGATTGTCGTCGGAAGCGAGTCGGTCCGTACACGTTGCATCAAGTGCCAGTGGATTGTACGCCGACTGCGGCGGGACAGGAGGACACGCCGTTCCATCAGCGGATTTGCATTCACGTACGTGACTAGTGATATAAAACGTATAACCCGACGCCGCGCCGGGACGCCGGAGGAATTGCAAAACAGGGCCCAACCGGCACGGCACGGCTTCTACAACTTTTATGCATCGCGTCGAAGGTTGGCCGGAATAGTTTCACCTTTCAACACGTCATAAAAACTCAACTACGCCTCTTAAATTATTCATATGGTTTTTCAATATATTTTCCTAGTTTACAAAATTTTAAACTATTGAGTCCCAACCAGCGGAACTACGGCATCCCGTATTTGAAAATTTTTGCGAGGGTTAAAGAAGTGGCCTCTGTGTTTCTTCCCTCTTATAACATGGGTCTCTTAAAGACGACTTCACAATAGGTTATCAATATTTATAATTTAAATCATTACTAGCAGTAAAATTTTATTGTGAAAATATTCGCTATTCACGAGGCACACAAAAAAGAGAAAAAAAGTGTATATTTGAAACAGTACCTAATCTAATGTTTGCTATTGCGAAATCATTTTTAACATTACGAACGTTTGCTACAAAATTTAAACAGGATAAATGAATATTGAATAATACAAATACAAACTGTGATTACTCACTGCATTAAATATGTTTTTGTATTCATGTCACACTTTCTTATTAACGAAATTCTTTAAGGCAAGTCATATTTTCCAGTGCGCGATGTCTTTAAATAGGATGTTACTCAAATCCATTCAATTTAAAGTATGCGAGTATCAATGGACACCAATAAATTCACAGAGAATTGATGGCAAAGAGAGAGAACAAAACACAAATTTCTAAAGGGATTTAAATAACAAGTTAGAATCCGTTGGAGATCAAAGAAAGGCAGACGGAAGAAATAATAATAGTTAAACTTAGTTAATAATATGAAAGAAATAATTGCAGATTCGTGCAATTTTAGATCGTAAAATTCAGAGTCGAGTTAAATATAATACATATTTCCAATTTCTGTAGCTTCTCGTGCTGCATGAGATGGTTAACTTACTAACCGGTTCCCCACAGGGGTAGGCAGAGAGGACAGACAGTCAAACCACTTGATCTTGGCACAGACTCTTTGCCTTATTCACTTTCATACATCATCTCACATATACTCTTCTGCCTCAAGTATGCGATTCATTTGATCGTGCCATGTCTTCCTCGGGTGTCCCAGACTTTATCCAATTCACATTTGCGTCATATATTCTCCTTCCACTCCTTTCTTCGTTCATTCCCTCTTCTTGCATAAAAAATCAGGGACCCTTTCTTAATCTTACTCATTATCTTACATCAGCCTTGCATTCTTTGCGGATCTCCACATTTCGGGAGATCTCATTTCTACAGCATTCAGTCTACTTTCATCCTTCCTCTGTCAGTTCCAGCATCACTGCCATACATCAGGGTAGGTACCAACACTCCGTTGTGGACTGCTAGCTTCGCTTCTTTGGACAGGTTTATGTTGACGTCAAAGGCACTCAGCCCCCCATTAATGGATTTACCAGCATTTACCCTAATTTCAATATCTCTATCAGATTGTTGTAGTCGCAACATCGCAACAACCCAGAAATATATGAATTAATTTAATTGCCGGCAACCCGGGCGTTTATTGAAATAACATTATCATATACAAACAAGTAAGTAACCCGCCTCTCAAGACGCTGTCTGTTCTGAGACGGGTACATATAAATGCATACATATACACATACATACACACATACACATATGTATACGCATGCATCCACATAATCATAAAAACATAAGAATTGGATTGGGGTTTACCAAAGCAGGCGCATGCATAGAACTTATGTAGACCAAAATTTGAACTTTGAAGTTGACTAAAACGATCTTGTGGATCAATCCCTATCTAACAATCAATCTTCTACTTCTTCTATCTTCTATCTTCTACATAAATAAAAACGAATCGCCGTAATGTATGTATGCGCATAACTTCCGAACGACTGCATCAAATTGGATAATTCTTTTTTCTGTGTTCGTTATTGTCAGGACAAGGTTTGTGTAAAACTACTGGTGAGCTCTAGCATTATGAAATTTGTATAAAAAATTGCAATAGGTGGCACGCGAGCTGTCTGAAAACGAATGTACCGGGACTGAATATATGGAATGCTGTAGAGGGGAGAGGGGAGGGGAAGTCGGGTAGGGGGTTCGCGGGAGGCAGGGGGAGGGGAACCAGGGAGGTGGGAAGGGAATCTGGGAGGGGGAGGGGAACTCGGGAGGGGGCTTCACGGGATGGGGGAAGGGGGGTGTGGAGTGGGAAGAGGGAAGGTGGAGGAGGCAGAGTGGGAACACGAGTGGAGAAGGGGACGCGGGAGAGGAAGGGGAGGCAGAAGGGGAATGGGACGAATGGGAAAGGACACGCAGGGAGAAACAATTTCTTTATTAAATGGCATAGCAACGCATGCCGGGTACCAGCTGGTAAGTGATAAAATCAAAAAAAAGATTTAAATGAATACGTGTATATAGAGCAGCCCTGCGGTTTTATTACCATTGCTATGCTCCAACCTCTACTGAAAATATATCATAGTACATATTATGACCACCCATCATGATCAACAATATCTAACGATGCGATGTGACCACCACTAGACGAGAGATGCCGCGAGTCATAATATTGAAAACATCGTGTTCTCAATATCGCCGTCTTCTAAAAATGCAAAACTCTGAATATTGCTAATTAATATCATACATTTATTATTAATAATTATACCATCCATCCCTATAAATCAGTTATTAGGTATCCACCACTTACAATAATTACATATTTGACATCATGATAGTTAACACGATATACCTATTAATTCATTTATTTGATTTTCAAACCCAGCTCGACTTTCACAAGTTTCCCTTTTTAAAGGACAAAGGACATCTAAATGTCATAAAACTTTAAAAAATAAATAAACATAAAAAAACGAGTGTGCTTTAGACCACACGACTGAAGTAAAACTTCTTCACTAACTTATATCTCCCTCTTTCCCTCTAAAACCAGAATGTGCACTCAGTAGCTTGTGTCGCCCTCCATAGAGAGAAAAAAAGTGCCCTTATATTTAAACGCCCGGGGTCTCAAAAGTTTCGTATGATCTGTAGCTATTCGAAAACGTAAAAATAAATGAAATTATTGTTCACTATTAGCCCGCTAAAATGGCCGGAAGTTTTGAAAATAAATAGATTTTGTGATTTGGTAAAAAATAAAACAAAGGGTCCATATTTTATATTTTGTGCCAAACTTATTTTTCAATCCATAACTGCAGTGCAAAGAACGCAAAATTATTTTTTTTTTAAACATATGTGATGTGTTGGTTAAAAATATAAAAGGGGAAAATAACAATTTTTCTGGATAACATCAGAATTCTTGTTGACTTACTTGTATTCATAAACATAATTTTTTTTTCATTTTTGTCAGCTATACGCACTTTTTAATAACAAACAAACGTTAAAAGTTTAAATTATTGAAAAAAAAATAATAAAAATAATAAATAAAAAAATAGGTTTGTTTTCTGATTTTCAATTCATTTTAGCGATAACTGCATTTAAATAAATTTAAATGAAGTTCTCATTTTCTTTGTGAGATGCAACTTTTGAGACCCCGGGCGTTTCTGAATTCAAAAGTTGAAATAAGTAATTGACACACCCTAGTGTGCACGTCTCACGCGGTAAAAGTGAAACCTTCAGAATACTAAAATAGACAAGAGTGGGGAGGCTACGAAGCACTGCACAAAGAGGAGACCGATTATTCTAACTCATTCTCTCGCAGGCTAAATCCTATAGATAAGTATGTGTTTGTCTCTTTTTAATGTCGCTTTTTCGTTTCAAATTACAACGGTGCTAAACAAGTTTTCACTTCAAAAAAATTTTACAATGCAAGATGGATCAACTCAGCAATCTAACAGTCATTGTTCCCAACTTTTCGATGGGTCAATCTGAGTCGTCTCCGATCAGCTAAGTGATTTGTTTAGTAATGCTCGATTCGCCTGTTGGCCGGAGAGTTGCGTTGGGAAGATCGTATTCGTGCATTTGAAAAGTGTTTAGTCAAAATTTCGGCTCAACAGTTAATCAGTAGGTTCGGTAACAACGACCGTAAAATGTGGAAAAATTGTTCAAGGGAAAAGTTCGTAAATCTGAGATATTATTACAGGCTTCAGAACGAATGCAATAAAATAATGAAACAATTAGCAACGGTTGTTTAGGAAACAGTTGAGCAAATCTGTGAATCAATCCCGCATCATAACGGTGTGCGGCGGTTACTGAACGAGTTTATTGGCAGCTTCCCGTCATGTATTTAGTTGGTTCCCTAGTTGTCTCAGCCGCCACCGGTCCAGCCGGAGAGACAATGAGATAATTCAGATAATTGCCTCAACAAGAATGCGTTTCCACTTGCGCCGCCGACAGCATCCGGTCGCACAAACCGTTTAGCACGAGCACGTGTGACACTCTGTCGGACAACTATTATCGCGAGCGATGTTCCGGTGATTACCCACTGGAAAGTCGTAGATTGCCGAGATTGGGATTAGACGAGGCTGAAATTGATCGAGAAATTGTTCTAGATTTAAAAAAAAATAGCGGAATTGTCGCAAATAGTGCATGTCTAAGGTGTATTTGTATGAGAAGCGCATCGAGAATGCATTAATTATTGAAGAATATTATTTAGGGTTGCCATAATTTTTGATGCCGTCTGTGTGGACAAATGAAACAAAATAGCATCATCGTTAGCTGTACATGATCTTTATCCAGCTTCACGTTTAATAAAAGTCCTCATAAAGTTTAGGAAAATCTCGACTAAAATCCATAAAAACGATATTTATACTATAAAGCAGAAAAATATTTTTGTTTTAAATTTTAAGAGGCTAAAAAACATAAAGACGAGCTTCAGCGTCGTGAAATTAGCGCAGCTTTTTCTGTCTGCAATTTTTAGGAGTATCATAATTTTCATAATGAAAAGTGGTGCAAGAGTGTTAATTACGGGTAGTGAAGTTATTGTACCATAAAATAAAGATAGATTCAAACAGTAACGAATATAAACGGAGACCATGGTCATTGGTCATAAAAACAACGGTGACCGGATAACTTAGAATGCAATCAACTCAGAACTCACTTTTGAAAAGTCATTAAAAGTGATGCAAAAAAATATACAAAAAATTGGTTAAACAGGGTTATGGACTATTTTAAAATTACGGCTTTTCAAAGAGATGTTGAATTGACTTGATTCTGAGTTGGCACGGAACCAAAAACAGCATGGTCTTGCAGCACCAATCACAGGAACGCAGGCACCCCTATAAGATAAGCTATATTTCTCAACAGCTGCAACATTAAACGTGTCGAACAATGATTTTACTTCAATGTATGTGTATTAATCTGGTTTGTGTCGTGTGTTACCGACATCTGCGAACACGTGAGACATGAGATGGCAAAACGAACGAGAAGAATGAATCGGAAATATTCCATTACTTCGTGTTGTCGTGCAGTTAAACAAACATGAGACTACCGTATTAATAGTTAGCCTAAGCAACTTTGAAAGCCGGTAGCGAACAGACCGTGTTAAAATAATATGATCACGTTGATATCGACATAGTTTTAACCTTGGACATACCCCTTATCAAAGTAATGGCATGCCTTTCAAGTGAGCGATGAATTTGGTAATAGATTAATTAATTAAATAATCATAAAAGCCCGAAGGAGTAAGGGCGAATTTTATTTCGAAAATTATACGTACAATTCATAAAATTGGAAATCTGTTATTAAAGTATGTATGTGTGGATGTATGTATGTATGTGTGCATGTATTTTATACACACATAACAGCTACCTTATTTATTTGTGTTTATTTTCGAGGCAACTTTAGCAATTTGTGAGTTATTGGAAACATTTCTACCAAATTTCTAATTTTTTTTTTATAATTTTACTTAAATATGTTTACACTTACTAGACTTCATTTCAAAATAACTATCCTCCGTTGGTCACCATGATACAGGCAGCTGCCTAGTATGGTGATCTAATGTATCTTCTCAAGTAAATGTATTAATTATGTAACACGTACTTATAAATAAAGTGTTGCCCTGGTAGCATTCAACCACACGTAAGAGAAAGTACTAAAATACAAAGAAAAATTGACCCGTTGATCGAAAAGGGTGCAGTTTGATTGTGAATACATAAAATTATTAAAATATTGAGAAAACTTATCTGAGAGATCGTTCGTTGTAAGATAACTCTTAAAACTCGTGGCTATGAGATGAATACCTGCAGCTAACATACTAACATTAATTAAAAAAAACAGTTGGTGGTCAACATACGTGAAGATTTTACATTATATGGCATTTTGTACTTTATTTTTGGGATGTTACGTCGTGTTCCAAATCTTAAGTCCTATCTGTTTAGATCTAACACTACTATAATATATAGCTGTAGTCATTTCACGTACTGGCATTTTAGTTTGTAATACACACTATTTTAGGTTAATAACGACTAACATAGAATATTTTCTATTTTTTAGTCCCGGGTACCAAGTAACACCGTACGACCATCGTAAAATTAATACGTCTTACAAACGTGCCGGTAAATGTTGGCATAAAACATAAACATGTCATGAAAACATCTTTAGCACCTATTCTTTACGGAAACGAGGCATGCAGCGTGTAACACAGCGTGACGCGGCAAGGGCGCTAGAAAAAAGGAAAATAATGAGCTGCACAAATAACTAGGACCCAATCCACGAGAGTACCACCAGTTAAAACTGGTGTCAGTTGATCGAAGTAGGCAGGCTATGGAGCGGAACCCATTACATTTTATCTTCTCCTCTGGCTGCTCCAGATTCTATTTATCTTTTTATCAATCAAGTAAAGGAGAATGATTTAAAAAAAAAGAGAAATGAATCGAACGTTATTAATGCCTTGCGTCTGCGTGGTTGAATTTAAGAATCCGGCTTCCAACGCATGTCTGCCGCCGCGCCTTACCCGTCGCACCACATAAACATTCGTGTACGTGGATTTTTAGACAAAGCTACCGTTGCAATTCGGTTTCTAATTCAAGAATTCGTCACAAGATGATGCCACTTTCGTCGGCAAGGCGCAAAGGGACGTGCCCTCCCTAGATATAAGTTCTACGAATTTGTGAACCTGGTAATACCACGGTAATACTCAGTTGTATCAAGCGGCTGTATATTACATATGACGTCATCGCCCGTCCCGGTTACTTTTTCGCGGTGACTAGCCATCACTGGTTGACACGTTGACAGTGGACACGAGGAACGGGCTAATTTTGGAACCATGGAACCAATTCCTATTGGATTTATAAAATGATCACCATCACTATCTGGGCGAAGCTGAACCAAAAGCCGCCCATAGGGCCTAACTTTGGAGGACCCACCACTTACCCGCCCTGATATAGGTAACAGATGGTTACCCCTCCAAGGCTCTTGCAAGGACTCTTAATTTTTTTGGTAAAAACGACTCTACATTTGATAACGAAACCAGACCTCCAATGTCCCTGCATATGCTGCATAGGGCCTAGCAGTAAAAACCTACGGAGCGGTTTTTAATTGTATATTTTATTTAGATATAAAATTTGACATCTTATATCTAATGTTATCTTTTCTATGACTACTACAATATTATTTACTACCTACTGACTAAAATTTGGACTTTACAACATTAAGACATAATCCACGAAAAACTGCAAGACTTTTAGCCTCCTTAACATTTACAGGGAGTTCATTGAACATTTTAAAACCTTTATAATAAATATTATTTTGTGTTCCCGATAAATTTGTTTTCGGAAGCCTAAAATCGTTGCAGTTTCTCGTAGGATAACAATGAACTGTACTGTTGATTCTAACATTATTCAACATATAATCAGGTAACATTTTATTTTTTAACTTATAAATAAAAACTAGGGTATTGAAAACTAATCTTTGCCACACACTTAATATATTGAGTTGGCGTTGCACTTAGCAGAAAAAATCTAATTACTTTTTTCCAAAATTGGCTTTTAAGTAATGCGCTAGCTGGAATAAAGTGATATTGTAGACTAATTGAGGAGTAGGTAGGTATAAATTGGCACCGTCGTAAACCGAATAAATGAAACAACCTGTTGACCTTTGGCGATCAGCCATTTATAAAGCTGTCTGTATTTGAGTAATTATGCATCTTTTCAGCCTCTTATTGTTCCTCCAGAATCAGATTTCATAAATTAAATTAAGCTTAGAACACAGACATCTCTACAATATCATCTCTACAATCACATGTCTCCATAAATCATCATTTTGAAATAAGTAAAGCTCAGTATTATAATTAATCTATTTTTCTAAAAAGATAGACAAGCACTTCCGGGTTATGAATGACTTGACAATATTTTAAAATCTACTACTATCACTATATGTTGCTTGTGCAATGATGAGAGGACTCAGCTAGCAGAGGAATTGAAAACGTGACGCGAAGCCTGGGTGAGAACCGGACTCATTTGTCAACTAACTTACGAACTGGAAATCTTTGGAGTAGGTAGGTACATCACATAAAAAAAAACACATTTCAATATAAAATAAGGGTTCTCCCTCTGCTACAACATATCATAATACTCCGATGAGACGGATTCAAAATTTCAAACAAATGGGAAGCAGTAGATACCTAGGTAGTCCGATGTTGATCTTTTTAGTTCATCAACATTACAATATGAACATACTTTAATAGTTTTTTTCTAAGAAGAGTTTTTCGCTAGTAGAGCTTGGACTTTATGTATGACATAGATGTCTGTTTGGATGAGTAAACAAATCTCATGCGTTTCAAGAAAACGCGAGGTTAGGTTTTTTTTTTAAATTAGATAGATAAATCAACGAAAGCACTGAGGTACTTGACGGAACACTGGAAGAAGAAACCTTGCTAACTAGGAATGAAATCTACCAGCTATAAAAACAGTTCAGAAAACTCATAAAACGTTTCAACAAGGAAAAGGAAGCAAATGAACACCTATCAACTTTTTCGTTATATGTTTTTGGGGTGTTGTGCCGTGTTGCGCTACCTCCTTCTTTAGCCAACGTTTCGGACATCGTTGCAGTGTCCATCATCAGGGCAGATCCGGCAGATCCGGTAGATGTATAACATATAACGAAAATGCTTCTGGCCGTGAAAATCTTAAAACTTACCTATCAACTTATTTCGCACTTACTCCCCTGAATACTGAGCGAAAGGGACAATTGCACCTCAGGCTGAAACAACCTAAAGAAAATTATCAAAATCGAGGTTTTGTGTTCCCCATTTTTCTCCTTCCAAATTGGACCGACTTACATGAAGTTTTTTTTACTAACTGTATTAGAAGAAAATACTCTATGTATGTAGGTATGTACGTTTTGCTTTTTCTTTAAAAATACCTTGTCTAGTTTGTATACTGAACGTATTTTAATGGTGTTCAATCCAGGCAATTTTAACGATTTTTAGTGAGTTATCGGGTTATATAAGATCATGTATAAAGTATCAATTATCAAAAAAAGAAAAACGTACCGACCCGCTAATGGTCGGTATCTATTGTAAATTAAAAAAAACATTTGCACTAATTTTTTATTTTTTTTCAGGTTCTCCATAAAACAGTTAGTTATACACCAAATTATTACGGAGAAGATTACAAAATTTAAGAGAAAAAAAAGTCCAAGGGGGCAGTTTCACTATGTTGAGACTTATGTCAAAAGATAGTTACTGAACTCTCTATAGGTAACCTTGAAGATGTCAATGCTCAATGCAGAATCGTTAAGCAGTTGAAATGCTCTGTTTAATGGGGCATTCTGAAAGGAAGAAGTTCTCGCTTTCGGAGCATAAAAAAGTGCGTGGGATCTCCCACGAGTATACGCGTTAGGGCCATATAGGTTAATCTCCTTCAACATAGGTGGATTCAGTACAGTACCGGAGATCAGCTTAAAAAAATGTTTCCCCAAAAATATTTTTCGGCGGGCTTCTAAGGTATTAAGATCGAGCATTCCTGTTAAGAACAACGATGGATACAGGAATAGGTAGGTAGTACCTATGTATACATATAATGTCAAAATCCAGAGAAGAAATTGAGGAATACTGATTGAGGTTTCTTTATTACTATTTTTAACTTTTTTTTATTGATAACCGTTGATAATATTTCCGAATTGAGTCAACAAAACCAGCTTCATTTCAATATCTTGAAATGTGTAGTCTTGAATATCATCTAGGTACCTACCACCGGTACACACGGGCAAAATCTCAAACGAGTTTCAACTATAAGAGAACCCATACTACGTGACCAACTTTTGGCAATTTTTAACCATCCCCCCCCCTCCCCGGTAACCAAAAACCTAAGCCCCCCGCCGCTCATTTGTACCTAGCGTGGTATTTTGAAGACCCCCCTGAACTGGTCACGTAGTATGGGTACGTTCCCTAAAGGATCTTGGATTTAGTCGGCTTTAAAAATTTTCGGATTCGTTCTCTAAACCGTTAGAATTTTTCGGGATACCCGTAGGTACCTACCTACCTACCCTGAATTTTTTTTACTTCTCCCTTTTGTGCAGTAGGCTGGAGAGTGATTCGACTATCTGAAATCATCATGAGGTGGGTGCTCCCTCAAGCTGGAGAGGGCTCAAAAAAGTTTCTGAGAGTGCGACCACTATCCGTGAACTTACTCGACGAATTTTCTTCTGTGCAAGCTCGGACTTCACTCCTCAGAGCTGCTCAGAAGTCAAAAGAGAGCCACCCACTTCAAACTGCAGTGAGGCTACATCGGGAACTCGGCTATGTTGGCTTAAGTGAATCTCTATGTTCCTAATGACAGCATCATCATAAATTATTCTATCTTCCTGTCAGTAGGACCAACCTGCCAATTGTTCTCTCGGTGGGGAGAAATGTACCTATGTCATTTCGCTGTCCGATAATTTTTTTAAGAAAAAGACTATCATCGGACAGTAAAACGACGTGTAACTTTTTACTCCAAAAATGGTCAGGAATCGTTGGTTAAAATCTTTCGGGTACGTGCTGATGCACACTGTATGTATTAGTATAGGATCCCTAGAACAACGACCTTCACCGAGATGTTTATTTGATGAAACGTATTTTATATGTAATTTAATATGTCAATAAATATATTGCATATGGGTTGCCTAAGAAATTTTAGTCCAGGGTATGATTAATTAATAATAAAAAAATCAAACTTAAAACATTTCACCGGTTTGAGTGAATATGTGCGACTGAGAGGTCCCAACCAGCCATCCCATGCGACAGAAGAGGACACAGCATAGCAGAAGTCCGTCCATTTAAAGAAAGAGAGTGCGCATGCTATTTGTTCTTGAAAATGAAAAGGATAGCGATAGACTCGTATATGCTGTGCATCATTTTGGAGTAGTTTATTATTAAAATAGAGGAATAGTTATTAAATTATTTTTTAAATCAATTAATTATTTATGTGTGTATTATTTTGATACCATCGTGTTCATAATGAAATAATCTTTAATTTCATTTAATTTTAATTCAATAATCAAACCAGAGAAATGTTTAAAAAAATTATTTTTTTAAATTATTAATTAATCATACCCTGGACTAAAATTTGTTAGGCAACCCATATGCAATATATTTATTGACATATTAAATTAAATATTAAATACGTTTCATCAAATAAACATCTCGGTGAAGGTCGTTGTTCTAGGGATCTTAGACTATATTAAATTAGAAGTTTGTAATGTATAATAATCAGCAGAATGCTTTTATAATTAGACGATATTCTAATAATTAAAAATTTATTCTTGGCGTATCAAATTGACACTTGACTCATAATAATAAATAATTGATAGGTCCGAGTGTCTGTTGGTTAATTGACTTATCGAATAGAGCCCATAAAGCTGGTGACGGCTCTGACATCTTATCTCATCCACATCACCAGCGGGAACGTGGTGGGGGACAGGGGTTATCTGTGGAGAAGGTGAGAGGAGGGGGGGGGGAGGGAGCTCTGTAAACATTACACTATCGACTGAATATCAATAATGGGGTGATGATAACACAAGCCATGACGAAAAGACCACACGATAACAAAGCCGACTTTCACTAGAATCAGCACACAGAAAACTTCCTTATAAAATTCTGAATATTTTCTGTAAATCTATACGCTTTCTTGAATAAAATTAACTCAAAGGACGTTTGCTACGTTCTTGTTAAATTTCAACTAGTTTCTAGGTACCTATGTACCAGATGATTCCAAGACCAATAAAGTGGCATCATCCTTTTAAAAAAATCATTAAAGGAAAGAAAAAGCCATTTTTTAATAATTCATGCATAAAGCTACGGACACAATTGTTCACTTGAAGTCAAAGAACATGCTACCTAGTATCATGGTACTGACACACTTGCTCACACAAGCCGGCTTATGAGCATGCTCATTAATGAGCACGCTCATGTCAAAAATAGTCAACTGTACCCATTTTCTCAATAATGAGCAGGATTGGTTTGATCTTTCTCGTGAATGAGTGTGCTCAAAGCCAATATTTGAACACACATACACATGCTATGAGCATGCTCACGACAAATAAATGTCAAATAGAGTCAGTTTCATTCGTTCAGAACTAAGCAAAATAATATTACTGCTTGCAATGTAATTATTTAAAAACCTTCTGACGTAAAAAATAAGACGTTTGATTTGGGTCCAAGATGTCGACAAATCCGAAAATGACTAAATATTAAAAAAATAAATGCTAATTTCAATAGAATGTGGTTTCATTTTGGAGGTAAAGGAGCTTTTGGGGAATTTGTCAAAATAGCCCGCTGGGGAGACGAAAAAACCTTGTTTTTCATGATTTATTATGGGAATCACGAATATGTTTGGAACACAAAGTCACTAAAATACCCACAATAGATTTCCAAATTCCCCAAAAGTTCCTTTACCACCAAAATGAAAAGATCATTCTATTGAAATTAACATTTATTTTTTTATTATTTAGTCATTTTCTGATATGTTGACATCTTGGACCCAAATCAACCGTTTTATTTTCTTTCGTCAGAAGATTTTTAAATAATTACGTTGCAAGCAATAAGATTATTTGTTTAGTTCTGGGCGAATGGAACTGACTCCATTTGACATGAGCGTGCTCATTAAAGAGCACGTGTGTTCAATTGTTGGCTTTGAGCATGCTCATTAATGAGAAGGCTCAAACCAAGCCTGCTCATTTATGACTCCTGTACAGTTGATGAGCATGCTCAATAGTCATCAGTGAGTATGCTCATAAGACGGATTCTGAGCGTGTGTGTCAGTACCATATAGCTTGAAGCGAAATTCTCAAACGGAATTCGTGAACAGTAGCATTCCACTTGCAAAAGCTGTGCATGTGTAAATTTCACGACGAAAGTTCTTAGCATTCGATCGTTTCTGCAGTTCGCTACACAATGATTTACTGCTTTACTTGCTGATTTTAAGCCTTTGTTTTCTATTGAACATTGAAAAATAAACGTTAACTCTGTTAACTTATCTTGCTTCCCCTTGCTTCTCAATGCCGCTTTTTGCTTCGTCTTATCGCTTCTGCTTCTTCTTTAATATTCGAATCAAATATACGAGTGAATAAATCTGTGTACCTACGAATGAAGAACTCTCTCTGTTTTGGAATCAATATAAGCATTTATTCCAAAAGAACAGAATGCGATAAAAGCATAATGAATGTAAATATTTTTAAAAAGTCGTTGACTAGGGGTAACCGACGAGTTCGTCGAAAATCAATTCATCGAAAGCAAATTCATCGAAAACGAGTTCATCGAAAACCAATTCATCGAAAACCAATTCATCGAATGATCAATTCATCGATTCGCCAATTCATCGAAAAAAAAGGTTAGGTTAGGTTAGGTTAGTCTCCTTGTCCAAAATTTTATCAATTTTTTAAATATAAATTTATTGTCAAATTTTATTGACCAATGCTTTTTTAACTTCCCGGTCCGCTCGGCATTTCTCTCAAATATCTACAAAATATTTTTTTTCGATGAATTGGCGACTCGCTAAATTGATCATTCGATGAATTGGTTTTCGATGAACTCGTTTTCGATGAACTCGTTTTCGGTGAACTCGTTTTCGATGAATTTGCTTTCGATGAACTCGCCATGAACCCTGCCTAGGTACCTACCTACCTAGGACCTACCTAGACCTTTTCTCAAACCTTTTCCCCTTGTAATCTTGTAATCCTGTGCACGTCAATGGGGCGATAGCATTCACTAGCTAAATTCTTCAAGAAAATTGAAAAGTAATAAGTTCTTCAAGATAAACCAATCTACTAGTAAACAAATGAGCAATTTTTCACTTCACTGTTTTTTTTAAGTATATTTTATTTAGCTATAAAACTTTTACTTATTGCATCTAGTGCTTAATATCTATTTTAAAACTACTATAATATAATTCTACTACCCATGTACTAAAATTTGGACATTTTAGTACATCATTGAGGCACAACCCACGAAAAAGTGCAAGAATTCCGAAAATATATACATAATATTGGTATATATTTTTTTCTTTAGTTTTTTCCCATTATACATACATTTCGAAAGTACTTAATGTTTACATATATTCTAAATATATATAACACAAGATAAAAATAATGTAAAAAAATAAAAAATATATATAGGTATAGGACAAAAGTAGATAATGGAACCCACCAAGGCACTGCCTGTGCTTGGGTAATATTAACTAAAGTGCTAAATTACACCAATAAGTTGGCGGTACAAGTAAAATAGGTACCTAGGTAATGTATCTATGAAAATATTGTAGTAACAAAGTGACACATACCAGATAGTTGATTTTTTTGTAACGGTTTCAAGAAGATAAATAATGTTAGTCTTGAAGTTACAGTAGAATTGTAAAAGTGAAGCATGAAGATTTACATAGAGTTTATAAAAAAAGTGTTTCAATTAAGTGGTATTATTCGGTAGGTAGGTATTTGTTCTTTGTCATAAAGGCAATATGTTGAATAAGCTTGCCGACAAATTTATTATTAGTCATCATCATTGTCATCATCGCTGTACAACATTATTACATTTTCAGAATATTAGTAAGGAAAGCGCCCTTCAGAATATTTGCGCAATAGCGGGTCTATGAAAAATTGGCCAATCAATTATTGCTGTAATTTCATTGATGCTAATAAATGCCGACTCATTATTGTTATTATAAATCGTAATTGCCTAAGATAACCTTTTAAAATCAATCAATTAAAGATACAGGTGCTCATAATTTTAACGATAAGAACAACTTATCGACAGTAATCACTACTAAATGGGCAAATATTATTGTAATTTTGAATCAGCAATGTTTACAAAATAAACACGAAATGAAAAACCAAACAACATATAAAATGATATGTTCATTTATAAAAATTATTAGTAATAACACAATAACCTAGAAATATCTTTTCTGAAACAGTGGCGAGCTGTTGGCTATAGGTATATTACGATAATCGATCGATGACTAAACACAGGAATGTGTTTTTTCTTTCCAAGAACGAATCAGCACCCGTCTATAGAAATGTCATCGACGGTCGGTAGGCACACATTAGTAACCGCTGAAGTAGAAGTAGGTGTGTTTGCTTGCTGTATGGAATAGTAAAAAAGACTGGTAGGTGTTTCAGAGTGACACTGACAGTTGGTCGAGTGGGCCATGTTATGTTATGTCGGGGGCTTTGACCGGGGAACAAGAGTAGGTTGGCAGTCAGAGCAGTTCAGCAGTACGTACCCAGGAGAAGCAGCTTGATATCCTTGGCTGCCTGGATGCCATCCTCCTTGAGGTTCCGCTCTATGAGCCGGCTGCGGGCCGCGGCCGCCCGCTCCTCGGCCGACTGAGCACACCCCATGATGCGCACCGCGTCCTGACAGAATGTGGTCGCAATCTTGTCTCTCTGACCTTCCTCCGCGGTCAGGTGTGCCGGCTGGCCTCTGCCCGGCTCTGCGTGCCCACCCTGACAGCCACTACTTCACCTCACTACCGACACCCTCCGGCCCGTATGTCAGACGCAGATTGTCGACGGCACATGTAAAATCCCGCACACCTACAACTGAGACACTCCAACGGCCGGCCGATGCAAATGATGCTCGCGGAACCGACTATTGTATCACTAAAGCACAGTTTCGCACGCCACCCTAACCTAAAACGAGTGGTCGAACACCCGTAATGGCCGCTCCGTTGACACTGCCCTGACACTTCGCAGACTCGGCGATCGATTTTTTTACACTTTTTTAACCGTGAAGGGATAGTTGAGGACACTAGAAACGGCCGAAACACATTTTGGAACAACAAGAATTTCGCTAAACCGGTTATTTGAATACTTTTCGACGAGAAACACGCCGGCGACCGAGCGCTCTCTGGCGGGAACGCGAAAAATGGCGGCAGATACACTGGATGCCCGCTGTGACCGCGCCCCGCTAGAGCGATACTAACGCCGCCCGGCCCGCGCCGCGCACCTCCTCCCGTCCCACAGCCAGCCACCAACATACGACCACGCATGCGTATTGCGTACCACCTGTATTTACTAGGAGAGATGCGAGATCTTACAAAGATTTCCTATTTTGATTCCTTCAAGATAAATAATAATGATTAGCTTGTTATATCTGCTACCTTCCATTCGGTAGTCTTCATTTCCTTCTTCTTAAACAAAACTGATCGTCAGATAGTTAGCCACTATTATTTAGGCCAGTGCCGCACCGCATATTATTATATTGCCTAGGTAGGTACACATAAATATCAATGATCATGTGAATCATGTCCTACCTACCTACCTACCTATTTATTTTTGTTACGATTATGAACTTTCGATAGTAATAAATTTAATAATAATTAATTATCTATAAATTTTTATTATGTTCACAACTTCCAAGTCCAAAATATAATTTTTTTAACCGGCCAAGGCAGGTCCTCGTTTTGAATGTAAGTTTGGGTAGGTATCTACCTACCGTACCTACCCTCATGAGATTTAAAAGATAATTTATTATTATTATGAGACGACGGAAATTTCTTTAATTTAGGTACATTCAACAGTTAATGGTCGAAACGGGATGATAAATATTGAGGTACGTATAATAGGTACCTAGGTACCTCCATGATGATGAGGGGTCGTCCATTAATCACGTGAGCCTCGAGGGGGGGGGGGGGTCAAAAATCACGAAATATTACGAGGGGGTGGGGTATAATGAGATATCACGTGTATTTATTTTATGTGATAATATTCCGAAAGTTTTAAAATATTTCAACTAAAAAAAAAAATCACGTGACTTGGGGGGGGGGGGGGGGGGTTAGTCTAAAACCTCACCACATATCACCAGGGGGGAGGGGTGGGGGGTTAAAAACTTGCTAAAAAACATCACGTGATTAATGGACGACCCCTAAAAGTTAAAAAGTAGAATGCATAATAATGCGATGTAGGTAGTATAAAACTATGTTGGTAAGAATTTTGAGGCAAACAGCCGTAGGTACTTACCTAATATACCTTCAAGTATGGGGCTTGAGCTGAAGACTTGCGCAAGTATTGATGACCACATACCTTCAACCCAGGGCCGGCCCTGAACCAAATGGCGCCTCAAGGGCGTTGTGTTAGGTGTTATCAGCGTTTTGGCTCCTTGGCGCCTTGACAAATCGGCGCCTGGAGCGCTCTGTTCCAATTATGCCTGCACAGGGGCGCCCCGGCTTCAACCCTTTAAGGATACCTACTTGTGCTGTGTTAGTTCTGTCGAAAAACTTTATAGACAAAAGTGGTTATGCTAAGCCAGAGGTCGGCAAAGCAGTGGCGGCGTAAGGGGGGGGCGGAGGGGGCGGTCCGCCCCGGGTACCAAGCACCAAGGGGTGACAACGACGACTCACTCGTACAGCCAAAGAATTCGCACAATAATAATCTCTCTCTAGACGTCTATACAAACACATCAACAAATAACAACCTACTCTTGTATCTAGGTACCTACAAACTAATATATCAAATTTTGAAACGTATCGCAACTATATTTTCATTTTTTTTCGAATAGAATTTCTAATTCCCTAAGAATGAATTCATGTTGCGCTTGGTCTGATCTTATACCACGCGTAACATCGAGCGCGATGGGAAATATTAATGAAAAATGTAGACGTGTCCGTTAAACGACTATCAGAGACAATATGGAGTGCTTGGAAATGCTTAGAAACTTGTAAGCCACCAACATTTCTGCCCAAGAAGTAGTTTAATGGACTACATTGGAGCTTTTCAAATTCATTGTAAAATGGGGCTATTCTGAGTTTAGCGCTATGTCTTAAGCCTCGATTACATTAAGCGAGTTTACAAGCTACTAGCCAGCATATTCACTATCTGCTAGTAAACTTCTTCAGTGTAAAAATCTGCTCACTGAGCGAGTTCACTAGCAGTTAGTGAATACGCCGGCTAGTAGCTTGTAAACTCGCTCAATGTAATCGAGGCTTGAGATTTTTTTAACAATACGTGTTTTGGTGGCTCATAATATGAGAAGATTCATATTATGAAAGAAGCTTTTCAGAATTAAAATTATTAAAATCTTACTTAAGGTCCACAATGAGCCGAGCGCGACTAACCAATCTTTCGATTTTTTCAATTGAAAGAGAGACGGAAATAAAATTTGATAATGTGATCGAATATTTTAGTAAAATAAAGTCTCGTAATCTTGTTATGTTCAATTTGGGTGGCGGGAACGGATACCGCCGCCCCGGGAACCTTTATTGGATAACCATCAACTCTGCCATAGGTCACCCCAAGTGGTTCGCTACGTTCGCTACGTTATTTGGTGATTTAGCAGGAGTGCCCGGGTTCATGGGATGAGGTGTGTTTAGGTCTGATGACCAGGACACACTGAACCCCAGAATCTTACCCACCCCTTAAACCCTTTTCCTTCCCAGAACCCTCCTCTCCTTCTTTTTCCTAAAAAACCCTCCATACAGCATCCCCAAAGATGACATAGGCCCTCAG
This sequence comes from Limnephilus marmoratus, assembly GCA_917880885.1. Taxonomy (NCBI): domain Eukaryota; kingdom Metazoa; phylum Arthropoda; class Insecta; order Trichoptera; family Limnephilidae; genus Limnephilus; species Limnephilus marmoratus. The sequence continues at coordinate 20,417,814 of OU862924.1, read as the reverse complement.
GGAAATTACTTTCCTCAGGGCCTCCTGTGTGGAGCTCATGTAAAAAAAAAGTATTTGGTATTTTATTTTAAGTAGGGGTGCTCAATACAAAAGCGCCCCGGGTGCCAATCTACCCTACGCCGCCACTGCGGCAAAGTGCGGCTCTTTGGCCCGTTAAGTGCGGCTCTGGCACTGTAAATGTCTATGGACAGACGCGCAAGATGCTTTTGCCAAAGATTTTGAAAGGGAAACATTATTTCATTTTCCGAGTCTGCTGAAGTATCCCCACAAAAACAATTCCTCCATTGACACTATTTCAAAACAACCATTTTCAACATAAGGGATGCATTTCACACCAGGTTTCAGGAATTTAAAAGCAGCAGAGCAACCTTATAGCATTCGTCAAACACGCTCTTAATGCTCCGATAACAGATTTGAAACTTTCTCCTTTAGGCATTGACATGGGTAACTTTGAAGTAGAATTGATGGATTAAAGAAACAAGGAAATGTGGAGCTCTAAATATGAACGACTTCGTGTTGATTTGGAAATATTGAAGAAGAACAAATGCGAGCTTAGTTCACAACCCAAATGGTCTGCTTTGAAAGACCCGGAGAAGGAAGACAAGATCATCTTCAATGCCTGGAATAGCCTCACTCTTACGATCTGCTGAAAAAACTCGCATTTGCTGTTCTTTCCCTTTTCGGGTCTACATATTCATGCGAACAATCTTTTTCAAGCATGAACTTTATCAAGAGTAAACTGAGAAGTCATCTTATTGATGAGAACCTGAAATCGTACCTAAAATTAAGAATAACAACATAAAAACCTGACTTAGGTACTCAAACTTTCCAAGGAGGATTCAACGACAAGTGTCAGTCATTGTCATGATTTAAATTTATGGATTCCTTATTTACATATTATTTTTTAATCAGTGAATAAAATCTTTATTAAGTATGAAATCAAGTTTTATTCAGCGTATCCGCAATTTAATGAAGTGCAATAATAAGTGTTTGCTAAATAAATAAACAGATTTGGCTCCCAGATTCTTTTTGAATCCTTGTAATGTACATATATTATTTGGCTCTTTGGCTAAAAAGTTTGCCGACCCCTGTGCTAAGCGGTGCCATCAATTTTAGCCATGGAGTCCACTGACGACGCTTTGGGTAGCATTGGAATTGGACCGATGTTACAGATTAAAAAAGGCCAGAAAAGAAGTAAAAACCTTTACTCCATTTGGTTGTAAAGAAAATATATTTACACATACATTTAATTAGTGAATTGAAATTCGCTCCGAAAGACTGAAGAATGAACGAAGATGATACGAACGAAGAATCTTATTTGGAGCTTCTACCATTGTCATTAGTACCAAGGGCGGATTTAGGGGGGGGGGGGGCACGTAGGAGATTTCATCACAGTACATACTTAGAAGCAAAAACTGTCTTTATTTGAAACATTTAATTTTTCTATTGTTTTGACACTATCATAAACCTTCCTAAACATACTTGAACTTGTAGAAATGTAATTGTTGATTTTTTTGCCCGTCCGCCTGTGTCCGACTGTGAAGGACGAATGTTGCACAAATTTGGTCAAGTATAGGTACTTGCGTAAGCCTTCATCTGTAAGTAGGTATATTTGAGAAGTATATATTATGAAGGTGTATGGCCGGGTTTATAGGTACCTACATACCTATCTAATTGTCAATTATGACATTGCAATTTCAGTATTCAGCCTTTGGCTTACCCTGACCATTATTGTTCGGTAGTACCTACTTGCAAGATTCAGGTACCTAACAAGTGACCGACGATCAGCGGCTGAGTGGGCATCGCGTTATGATCCCATCTAGGCGTTGCGTGATTAATTCCACGGCTAACTAAGTCATCCATCACAACACAAGCAACATTTTCTGCTTTCTGTGGACGTAGAAGGAGAATTTTAAATATCAATAGGTTATTCATAACCTGGAAGTTTTTTATTTTTTTAATTAGAAAAAGTGCTTTTTGTCGTATACACGTATTATTTTTTTAATACCCTGCCTATGGGAGAGTTTACTCTCTTTTTTTTACTTTTTCGTGTGTTGGTTTTCGCCAAATTGCAAAACTGCATGGACTTGTCAATATTAATTTTGATATTCATTGTACATGTATTATAATATTTCAAACCATTGGTATATTTTTTTATAATTTCCATTATTTGAAATCATTCATTTGACCAATTTTTCAATCAAAAAATATTATTGATTAGAATCAATTATCGAATTTGTACCTGTGTGCAAATCTTTGGGCAATAGGCAATAGCCAATTAAGCAGTTTTAATTTATTATGTTGGGTTAGAGAGAGGGAAGAGAGATTTAAAATTTGCTAGGTTATCGGAATAGGCCACTTGCATCACATTTAGGGAATGCAATCCCGCAAGACCATGTCAATCCAGGTATTTGCGGGACTGAACAATCTTAGTCCCGCTGGATCCAGGTATTTGCGGGATCCAGCAGGGTGAACTTAGATATCTAATCAATCGTATAATAAAGATCTAATACCTCGATCTACCAACCTTGTTTTTAGAGTTTTAAATTTATGCCTAATCAAACAAGTTCTTTGGGACATTTTAAATGGTTTATTAATATACCTTTAGTTAGACATAGGTAAGGTTTAAGTCATAAATTGGCAAAGAATAAGATAAGACAAAAATTTACATAACAACTTAAATTTAAATAATAACGTTCACACGATAAACAATATTCTTGTACAATAAGCATCGTAAGTTTAAACATTATTTTGGAAATAGCATCGAAAAGTTATAATTGTGTCGTCTGATAAACGGCTTCTGATATTGGACACAAGGTAGCCGAAAAAGCACGTTCAGCTTCCACGCTGGTTGGCACAATAGTCATTAGCGCATTGTAAGTGAATTGAAGGTATGTGCCTTAATCCACCAGACTCGAAGTAATTCATATCCTTCTTTATCAAAACCTCCGCCGCGCGCAGAGTAACACGTATGAACTACGCTTCTCTGTAATCCCGCCAGTCCAGCGGGATCCCGCAAAATTTTCGACCGAGATTAGTCTCGCAAAATGTCTGCGGGATCTCGGTATTTCGGGATCCCGGTATACCGGGATTGCATTCCCTAATCACATTTAAAAAAAAATCCGGTTTAGGCAAATTTAATATTCTAAGACATTCCGTATTTTTTATTTAATTTTAATCGTATTTTTGAAACCCTGGCGATTTTTTGAAATTTTCAATCCGAAAAATCGGACATTTTTTTTATAAACATTACATAGCCGAAAATCTTTAAAAAAAAACCGACGTTTTCCACATCAATTGCACAGGAGAATAACGAGGCATACCAAAAATATTAGGTACATCTCATAAATATTTGTTTCCTTGATCCATCTTATTGACATAAATGTTCAACGTCTTCTTGTTCAACTTGTACTTGTAAATTATAACTATATTAATATATTATAGAATTTGATTTTCTTAACATCAACACTACTACCATTATGCTCCTAAGTCAACCGTTGAGGAAAGCATCTGTGCAATGTTCACTTTATACCATCTGTCAAAACGTCGAACCAAACATAAGTTCAAATACCAAACATAAGTACAATAAATCTAGTGAACTTTGAGTGTCAAATTTAAAAAAATTCGCCGGAAATCGAAGTGTTGCCATATAAAAATAAAAAAAATATTGTGGAATTTTACAAAAATTATTAATTTTTCGGAGACGGAACAATTTCAAGTAGTGACGTCACGAGTCCAAAAAACGGATTTATTTATTTTAAAATATAACTATAAATTTCTAAAAAAATTTAGTAACATTTTCGTAATCTAAGTAGAAAAATCTATCCACACGATTTTTTCCAAGCCATTATGAAATCCATGCAAGTGGCCTAAAAATGGATAGCAGAACATAAACAGACACTTTTGCAACTTTGTACAAAACTCAAGTAACAATGTTATGAGAAAACTCGTCGTGAATTTGGAACATATTTTTACGATAATTTACGAATAGTTCGAATGATGCACACAATATTGTGTTCGAAGTGGTAAAAAAACCAATAAATAACAACTACAGATACTTTATGCGCCTTTGTAAATGAGATTCCGCAAACTACATAACTTTAAAGTTATACCTCATTTTTAGTTTACAATTCGCCAGGAGTAATCTTTAAACAAATCTTCATTTTTGTTATCTGTGCAGACTGCAGGAAGTTCCAGATCATATTCTATGTTAGGTGCAATTTTTGGCATTTATTGCTCATGCGAAAACCAAACACTTGCTGTCGAATATAGAAGTTATAGTTTTGGCCAAAACTAACTAAAATTAGCGTCGGTTTAATTATTTATTATATTGTAAGAAGGGTAACTCCAAATGGAGGACTGAATGCCGTTGGCGCTAATAAAAAGCCGTCAAAAGAAGCGAAACCAGCAGTCCACAATGGAGTCCTCGTACCTACCCTGATGTACGAGTATGCCAGGGAGGCATGGAACTGGCAGAGGAAGGATGAAAGTAAACTGAATGCTGTTGAAATGAGATCCCTGAGGCGTATGTGTGATAAAACCATGTATGATCGTGTGAGAAATATGGCTATCTGCAAATAATGTAAGGCTTTTTTAAGCATAATGAGTAAGATTAAGAAAGCGTCCCTCAGATGGTTTGGGCACGTAGAGCGAATGAACGAAGAAAGTAGTGTAAGAAGAATATATGACGCAAATGTGAATGGTAGAAGAAGTCGGGGACGTGGCACGTGGCACGATCAAGCGAATCAGATTCTTGAGTCAGGCCATGTCAAAAGTCAGAATAATAGAAGAGTATGTTTGAGACGATGTATGAATGTGAGTAAGGCAAAGAGTGTGTGCCAAGACCGAGTTTTTTTGGCGGTCCGTTCTCTCTGCCTACCGCAGGGGTAATGGTTAGTTAGTAAGTTACACATAATTACAACGAGGGAAATTATTTTCCACACGGCTTCATGCTTGGAACTGCTAGATAGCAGTACGTCAAGGGGTTTTATTGGAATTGAGAATATATTATATCTTTTGTTCCTACCTTCCTAACATCACTACCTTGTTTTAAAACCATTTGAAAAATAAAACAGAATGAAGTGAAAAATCGGTTTCTTTTGTTTTGGGCGGGAAGAAAGAAAAGGATTGACTTCGAAGCTGGTTTTTAATATCTTAAATTTGTCGGTAATGTGACTTGGTTACCGTTTTCTTCCCATTCCATTAAATTATATGCTACATTTACTTACAACCCAATTACATCAAACATCATTGTGGTTAAATTGTTGTTCACGGTCCATTTACAAGTTAAATAATGTAAGCTAAAAGAAATACACATGTAAAATATAGAATTATCGAATTAATTAAAATAATTTTTTTTTTCTGTCTACTTTATCCCTTGTCAGAATAAGGAACTCTAGTCCATTTTTTATTATTTTTTATTAATGAATAATGACTTAATGACCTTCTAACTTAAATAACTGCAAATTTTTAGAGTTAGTTTTAACAGTTAAAATAATTGTCAAAGTTTTAATTTTTTATGATCCCCAAAAACCACCGTACGTACAGTGAATCGTGTGACGCCATCACTCACAAAAAGTTATTTTTATTTTCGACAGGTGTTGTCATTTTGTATGACAGTTATATGGAAGAAGCTATGATACTATTTAATAAGTAAAAACATTATTTAGGTGGAATTATTTATTTATTATATTATGTTTATTATATTATTAATACATTTTTGGATGTTATTACGGAAGTGTGGTAAGTATAAAAATTGTTTGAAATTATTATTTTTTAGCTTCACGAATCGTAATCAATATTGCAAAAACCGAAGAATAGCATTCCCACAAGCACATTTCGGAGCGACCGAGTCCCGCGCCACTTCAGGGCCCGCAACCCGGATTTGTACCGATTTATTACATATTTCCCTTAAAAACGGTAAGTTTAAAGCTCTTAAAAAATATATATGTTATTCTTGAAGATAATATCTAGACTTTGCCCGCGCTGAAACGCAAATTATATAAAATTCCCTCGATAGAAAAAAATCGCAAATTATGCTCCAAAAATTATTATTAACACGTTTGTTTCAGTTATTTTACAAGTTATATGTATGAAAAAAGTGTGTAGGTACTAAATTATTTACATAAAATTCTCTACAAAAAAGGTTCTAAAAACTTTTTTGTTAGGATCAATGCTTAAGGAGATAGGGAGGGGGGAAAATTTATAATTAAAAAAAACTGTTTTCATTTTTTAAAATGAAATGTTTGTCGGTAAAAATGAAACGCTTGTTGTTAAAAAATCAAATAATTAGTGCTTAAGGATGTATCTTGAACATTAAATTTCGTCGAAATCTAAACTTTCATCGTCATCAATGCTGTCTTCGACGGGGGGTCCGTTCGTACATGAGCCGAGGCAGCCGCAGGCACCGGAGCAGGCAATCCCTGCTTTGCGGCAACCGCAGCGCATCCCACACACATGATTCTGAAATTTCGTCAAAGCTGACACCAAGGAAGCATTATCTTCAACTTTGTCTGGAGTAAGTTCCTTCATGTTGGTCAGCATTCTCAAGATCTCTCTCTTGTCTTCCTCTAAAACATTTGCTCCTTCCAGAACAATTCGACATAAAACAAGCTGAACAAGTAAATGTCCTCGAACAGCTCGGCTGTAGGCGTGGCCTGTTAAGATCTTGTCAACAGAATTAGCAGCGAATACTTGGCATAGTACATCTTTCAGTCCCGATCCAGCCATTATGTGACCAATGCACCCCATGAAGGACATTAGGGTGTGAAATCCACCAAGTCTGGTCCCAAACGTGATTTCTCTAACCTTTAGGTACAAAGGCTGGTCGAATGTTACGAAACAAACTGTGGCCCCTATCTCCTGACTATTTTTTAAAGCATACTGTAATGCAGTATGTACAGTGCTGTACTCGTTAGGTGGTGAATTGATGAATGGAAGAAAGGTTTCCGAAGTTTTTTCTTTGTTAATGACTTTACTCACCAATTGCATAAAACCCTTCCATTCTGGAATAGTTGGCACCTCTGCAGTGGGTTCCTTCTCCTGGAGCCACTTACCACTCATCCACAGGAAATCTTGAAGAGTGGGTGTGAATATGTCACAGGGGATGGGCTTCAGCACGCTCAAGTCTTCGATGATAATTCGCTGCAATGCGTTGGTTCCTCTACCCTCAAAGGGTTGCAGCTCCAGAACTCCCAGCTGGCCTATTTCTTCTTGGGGGGGAACAGATTTCAGCCTTTCAACTTTCGTGGATGTACGGAAAGCGTGGGTTGGTGTAACACATTTGATACCTCCCATGCTGTGAAAGGTATTCCAGCCATCGAGACAGGATACATTGAAGTCCGCATTATCGAATATGTACCTACTGGCAAAACGTTTCACTTGGAATAGGCTCTTACGGGTGGTGGATGGTGGAGAGTTCCAGCTGCTGAGCGTCGTAGTAAGAGGCACTCAATCCTAACTTCGATAGAAGGGACACCAAGTTCTTTGATCCGAATTTTCTGTATATGAACAGAGCGATGCTGGTCAGAATTGGGGATATGAAACATCGAGGGCGAACAGCAGCAATAAGAACATGAGCTATAGTTGTCGTATTTTTCTTCACTGCCTCTTTCGACCTTTTTTTCTTTGCAGTGCAGTCCAAGAAGACTCTGAGAGACTTAGGTATTAATTGGACAGCGTCACTGCAGAAGCTAGCTGAAGAAGGATAGGTACTGTTGTCATAAGCCATGGATTCAATGTCTTCCAAGATAATCTCAGCAGTTTTTTGTACAATTCTCTCACGTTCTTTTTGTTCATCTTTACACCTTGAAGTATACCATGAGTCACTCAAGATTTTATCACTAAAACTACGAAAGGAAACGATAGTTTGTCTGGTGCGAATTTCACTGAAAAAAATTTGGTCCCCATATTTTTTATTCATTCTCTCTTTAATGGTCTTCTTATGTGGTGGTTTTCTTGTAATAAACTGTTCCAATAACTCGTCCATAGAGTATTGGCAATTATCAGTACCTTCAATATAATTATAGATTTCTTCCATTGCTTCTGAAATCTCTTCACCTTGAGGACGTCCAGATTTTATTTTCGAAGGTACAGAGGTTAACAAGAATCTTTTGTAACATTCCTCATGATATATTGCATCTGCTGCGTGTAGATCCCCAACAGTGCAGATACGTCTAATTACGTCGTCTCCCCACTGATCCATTCTTCTCTGCCCACGATCGATAATGGAATTGTGAAACCCACTCGTACGTACTTTAAAAACTGTTTGGCGCCTAGAATAAGGTTTTTTAATCTCCTTCTCTTCGTCATAAGTTTCTGTGCAGAAAAAGCACTTAGTTTTAAAATCAAATATCTCTTGTCCTGAACGCAAAGACGAGGCATCACGTGATGTTGAAGGTTGATGTAAAAGATTGTCTCTCAGAAACCTCTTTATTGAGTCACTTCTGATGTAGTCTCTTCTGCAAGAATTATGAACAACACCATTTGTCTTACTCCTGAAACCGTTCTCTTTCCCATCTTTCCTTAACACACTTGCGTTCACTAATCCAATTATCCCCTTTTTGCCGACGTTGCACAAATCGTTTTCAACTTCACCCTCACAAATTAAACACTTCTCAGCCATTATCACACACACACTGGAAATGAATAATCTTATAATGTATAATCTAATCAATAAATCTAATAAAGCAGATATTTTGATAACTCACGAACAACACGGCGCGGCGTTTATTCAAACACTAATTATTTCATTTTTAACAATAAATATTTAATTTTTAACGACCGGCATTCCATTTTCAACAATAAAATCTGTTTTTATTTTTAATTTTACATTTTCCCCCCTTCCTACCTCCCTAAGCCTTGATCCTAACAAAAAAGTTTATAGAACCTTTTTTGTAGAAAATTTATGAAGATAATTTAGTATCTAGACACTTTTTCGCTAGAGGCAGTAGTTTTCGAGTTATTAACGAAAAAATAAAAAAAGGGACCTTTAGACCCCCCCCCCCCTTATCTCCACCCCCACCCCCAGTACGTTTAGTATTTTGTTAAGGACACCTTCCCCTACAACTGTGCCAAAATTGGCTTCTACATGAATTATTTCCCCTATTTGGTGTTTTTTGGTCTTCGTTGCCTGGCCTACCTGGTTGCAGAGCTTTCAGGCCGCCGAGCAACGCAAAAGTCTCACAGTGAACTGCACTGTATAACATATCGGTCTTTACTTTTCTGTGCGGCGGCCTATATGAACATATTTTTTTAAAACCATAATATTTTTCACTGGAGTTCCTTGTACTCAAAACCAATTTCATTTTTTAAAATGTTAAAAAATTAAAAACAAATTCAAGTTCAAGAATTCATTGAACATTACCCACAGAATCAAAACCGAAATTAGTATTTTTAGCAGTATACGGCTCGAAATTTTAATTGTTCGCTATGAGAGATATTTTCACCCGTCAAGTTGCTCTCTGGTAGGAGTCTAGACAAGATAAGCCGACTTCAAATTATTATTAAATTTTTTTATATAACGACCCTAGAATAAACAATTTCAACAGCGGATATAGCATCTTTGCGACACTTGTTATCTTGTATAATGAAATACTAAAATTCAGATGTGTAGCATTGCCATCAAAGGTTAAACGTATTCCGGTTTGCTAACTGTCTTCTATCCTACATTTTCCCCTCACCCCAAACTTCTTCTCTTGGGACTGAATGAGGTCTAGATATTATTTAAAAAAAATTATCTACATGGCCCGGAGAGTCAGATATCATTTTCTTCGTGGTGGATCTTTTTGAGGATGAGAAGGTTTTATTCTAGGTCTTGAAGAGACCCTTGTTGTGGTTGGGAAGAAACACAAGGGCTAGCAAATTCCACAGCCGAGTCGTAGAAACGACCCATTTTCATGTTTTTTTTTTTGAGTAGGTATGTTTATTCAGTTTTTAATTTTACAATATTTAGCTTACAAATCTTAAAAAACTGATCAATCAGTTTGATTGTAGGAAATCTCTAATTTTTCCTATTTAATTAATACTATTATACTTTCAGGTTTTACGTAGTAATTACTAAGTATAATACTTCATATTATAATTATTATAAACTACTAATTATTATAATTCGATCTAGGTATTTGTATACAATATTATTTGCTTTCATGTTCTACGGAGGTAGAATGATTTAACTTTTGTTTTGATTTTTGAATAAGATGTCTCATTTTTAATATTTTCAGGTAATGCGTTAAATATTTCCGGAATTTTATGCCACTTTGTTCTATCACCGTATACATTTTGAGATTTATTAATAATAAACATTTGTGCTTCTCTATGCCTGGTAGTTGTGGTTTACAAGTTTTTTGAATTCTGTATTCCAAAACCAGAAATCATCTAGAGTTAATTGATAATCTACCTTACTGTGTATGGAAAGGACATTACACAAATTTTATAATCGCATTCACATAATTAAACTTTTTTTTGCCCGATATCAATTTTAGGAAACGGATGTGATAAATAACATTAATAAAAACATAAGATTAAGGGGGTATTTCACCATCATCCTCCTCATAGATTATCTCTACAATAACATACATTTTCGATTAATTAAAAACGGTTTATTTATTTGAAAAGTCTGAGTTTACTATTCAGTACTTGAACCTATGAATAGTGGCTATACATAGGATAAGTTAACCGAGTTTTTTGCCTGTTGCGAGTATTTATTTGTTTATTTATTAATATTCGTATGGATAAGTTATCAAGAGGATGGTGAAATACCACCTCAGCGCAAGTAGTTACACTATTAAGTTATTTTGTTACATCAGTTGTGTATATGGTGTACGTTAAGCCCAATAAATTTATGAAACCACTTAAAATTTGGTAAAATTTGGTTTATTCACAGAATTTGAATGATACATCAAATTTCCAAGTTAATATCAAGTTACGTGTAATTTCTATGAAAGTTCTAATATTATTTTAATCATGGGCAGGTTGTTTCACAGTATTTGTGTAGAAACAGAACTTGAATAGTACTTTCACAGGACTATACATTAACTTAAAAATTTGATGAATTGTTGAAATCTGCAAAACAACACCATAATGAAATGTTCGGTATCAAAGTAATTTTCTCACTTTATATGCCGACAAATAAACCGGAGAATCTTGAGGAATTCACGAACTGCATGAGTAAGGTAAACGCAATAATCAATGAAAGGAACTTGTCGAGTGCGATTATTCTAGGTGATTTCAATGCAGATCCTAAAAGCCTTTTTGGCCGAGAACTAGAAAAATTTTGCAGTGAGTTTAGCTATGTTTACACCATGAGATGTAAGGAACGTGTACCAAATTGGAGACATCAAAATCAATATGCTAAACACTGGACAGATACACCCGCAATGTGATGACTACCAACTACTTCTTCTGCATCATGGACTAAACAGTGCAGTTAATATACCTACAAGTTTAGGATATAACGAAAACGATAGGATATATAAATACTCTTCAACATGGCTGACTACATTGAACACATAGACTCGGACAAACAGCATCACTCCACAAGTACTAATGACTTTAAACAATGGACTAACATCAATAAAAAAATAAAAAATAGGATCAAAATATTACATCAAAACATTAGATCAATCAATAAAAACTTTGATGAATTTATATTATACCTCCAACAACTTGAAAATAATTTTGATGTCATCGTACTGACAGAATGCTGGCTGAATGACAATTATACACCTAAAACACTTGAAAACTATAATACGTACCACTCAACGAAGCACAAAAACCAAAATGATGGCGTAGTCATATACACAAGTAATATAATCAACACGACTATACAAGAAATAAACATCATAGACTCTAACTGCATAAAAATTACATATGATAAAGAAACTTGTATCCTAGCTATATATAGATCTCCATCCAAAAATAACATAACAAATTTCCTAACTGCACTAAACAGCACATTAACTGATCTCAACAAAATCAAAAATATCATCATAGTAGGAGACCTAAACATAAACACTTTACAATATGGACACCCGCAAAGCATAGAATACCTATCAATACTAGCGCAACATGGACTGGAACCCACGATAAATATCCCAACACGAGTCACACTCAACACAAGTAGCTGTATAGACCATATAATGATCAAGTCAAAACTAAAATCCAAAACAATAGTACTCGAAAGCGCAATTACAGATCATTACATGACTATGATAGCAATAGCCACCGAAAACACAAAATCTGAACAACATAAAACATTTACAAAAAAAATAACTGAATATCCAAACTTAAAGGAAAAACTCAAAAAAATGGACTGGAATCCAATATACCGAATACAGAATGCTGAAGAAGCCTGGGATAAATTCACAACTACGTTAACACAAGAAATAAATAACTACACTAATATAAAACTTATAACACTTACACACAAGACAAAAAAATAAAACTATGGATAACACAAGGAATATTTGACGACCTCCGTAGTCCAGTGGCTAAGACTCTTGACTCACATTCCGGAGGTCGCGGGTTCGAACCCGGCATGCGCAAAAAAAATTTATGTGATTAATTTGTGTTATTTCACAATTAATTCATTTAAAATAATATATAGTATATTTGCGGCATGTTCCAGAGTGGAAGATACAATTAGTATCGCCCTGGTGTAAGACCACCATTCAGAATTGAAACGTTGCTTGAAAATAGCTTTAGCCGTGTTTAGTGACCAGATCTGAATAGCCAGGTACTTCCCAACCTTCCTCTTCCCCACCTCCTCCCCCTCCCCACTACCTTCAGCCTCACAACATACCCCAATTGGGGATGCCATAGTCTCACTGGCTCCAGACGGGAGCAGTTGAGATTCTTGTGCTATATTCACTGTAAAAAAAAATATATATTAAACTGCATCCGTAAACGAGACAAATTACACAGACAAATTAAAAACACGCCATATGACATGGAACAACTTAATTTCTATAAAAGATATAGAAATATCTGTACAAAAATTATAAGAGTAGCTAAGAAGATATGCTATAGACAAAAACTACAAAAAGAAAACAACAACCCAAAAGCTATATGGAAAATATTAAAAGAAGTGACATACACACAAAAACACAAACAGAAAAATAGTATCGAACAATTAAATATTAATTTAAAAAAAATAGATATCAGTACAAATACGGAGATAATAGCGAACCATGTGAATAACTTCTTTGCAAATATAGGAAAAGTTTTAGCAAACCGTAAAACACAAACACAAACCAACCGATCATACATCAATACACAAAAGACAAAACTAAGACTTACAATAAAAACAATTACGGAGGAGGAAATTGAAAAAATAATCGATAAATTAAAAAACAATATTGCACCGGGATTAGACGAGATAACAACAGATTGCATTCAGAAATTAAAAAATGAACAAATAACAATAACAAATAACAAATAACAATAACAAAAACCAATAACACACTTAATCAACCTTAGTATAAAACAAAGCTGCTTCCCTAGTACTTTGAAACAAGGACTGGTGATCCCTATTTACAAAGCAGGAGACAAAATGGAAATAAATAACTATAGACCAATCACATTATTAAACTCACTATCAAAGATCTTCGAAAGAGCATTAAAAAACCAAATTATAAAATACCTTGAAGAAAACAAATTAATCTCGGATAAACAATACGGATTTAGAGAAAAAAGAGGTACCAAAGAAGCTTTAGAATATGTAATAGATTATATACATAGCAACCTAGATCAAGGGCAAAAATGCATAGCAATATACCTAGACTTAGCTAAAGCCTTCGATTCAATCTGCCACAAAACCCTATTTAAGAAATTAGAAAACATTGGTATCTTAGGCAAGGAACTCCAACTAATGAAAAGTTATATGAGCAACAGAACCCAACAAGTTAAAATTAATCACCATACTAGTAAACCACTGCCAATTACATATGGAGTTCCACAAGGAAGCATACTAGGGCCCGTGCTATTCACTATCTACATAAATGAACTCTGTAATATGGAAATAGACGGAGAAATAATTAGTTATGCGGACGACACAGTATTACTCTTCAAATCTAAAGACTGGAACAATGTATATAATTCAGCAGAATTAGGAATCACAATCAGTGAAAACATGGTGAGACACAAACATACTTACATTAAATATATCGAAAACAAAATTCACAACGTACAGTATAAATAGCATGGGACAGCCAACAAATAAAACAAACACCATAAAATTCACGATTGTTTAAACACCAAAAACTGTGACTGCCCTGCTATAGTAAAAACAGACCAAATAAAATATCTAGGAATCATAATTGACCATAATCTCAAATGGGCACATCATATAAATCATATCACCAGGCCCGGACTGGGACCATTTGGGGCCCTCCGCTAAAACCTGTAAAGGGGCCGCCTAACGTGGGGTGGGGGAGGGGGGTTCATAAAACGGGGGGTCCGGGGGCCTCCCACGGATAATTTTTGAAAAATAAGGTGCTTGAAAACAATGAATTATGTCAAAATTATTTGTGTAGTAAAAATAATGACAAACGGATTTTAGGGATTAGAAAAATAATACTAACATTTTAAAAAAATCCTGTGTGTTTAACAGTTTACAATGTTGTATACTAGAATAGAAGTGGCTTAACTTAACTGAAATGATTCGACATTTTGCTCCCCTAGCCCTAAAGTAACAGTTTCTTTGTAAGCATCTCAATTGTTAAAGCTACTATTTTCCTCTCTTTTTTGAAAACCACTCTTGTAAGTTCTCTTCATTGTTTTTATTCTGTTCGTAATATTAATAAATCAAATAATGTTCCACAACTCCACTCTAAACAAAAACTTTAATTTAACAATTTTACTAAAAAAAACTGCGCTGTAAATTTAGCAAACCGCATCGCATTAAATCGGCTTGTAGTGGCTTGAAAACAATAGTGTGGGGTGGATGTTATTATAAATGTAGGAAAGGGGGGAGGGGAAGGACGATATGCGCTTGCGCGGTCCTACTGAGTGATCAGCTGATCTGATAGGACATCGCGGTGCAGTTGTCGGTATTAGTTCATTTATGAGTTGTCTGCTGGACAATGGACACACGACTCACGTCACCGCGCAGACGATGCGGATGACAATGGATCGTATAAAGCTTAGTAATAATAATACACGGCGAGATATAAACAGTTGTCGGACATGTTCTACTTTTGGAAAATGTAATTTTTTTTCGAAAATGTAAACAAACATTACCAAGAACACAAAACAACTACTAACAAGACAAAAACTTATTTTTGTACGTCTTGTGGGGCCCCGTTCGGGGCCCCCTCGCGCCGGGGGCCCTCCGCGATCGCGGACCTGCGGACCTGGCCAGTCCGGGCCTGCATATCACCAATAAACTCCTCAAAACAATACATCTTTTCCTAAACATAAGAAACATATACAAACTAAAACAAATGAAAACAGTATATTTTGCACTCTGCCAATCTATAATAGAATATGGAATCATTGTTTGGGGAGGAGCAACAAACTCAGCTATTGTTCATTTGGAAACCACACAGAGAACCATCTTAAAGGTTATACTAAAAAAACACAGAATGACTGACACAGACCAAATATTCAACATGTTCGACGGACTTGATATACGACAATTATACATAAAAACACTTCTTAACTATATCTTTGACCAAAAACACAAACTCCAACAAACACAAACCATTAACAGACCAGTTAGACAAGTATACATACAAAACTTAAAAACACCGACGATAAACACAAGCTTTGGACAAAGACATCACAAATACCAGGCAATAAAAGCATTCAACCATCTTTCACTCGATTTAAAAAAAGAAGAAAACAAAAAACTTTTCACACTCAAAATTAAAAGATGGATTAAAGAACAAAAAAGGCAACTTTACAAAAAAATCACAACATAAAAAATAAAAACACATAGACATAAACACCATTGCAATACTCACTAATATATAAAACCCTTTTACTTTCACTATCGGTTTATATGTATCTATCCTATTTATATAGTTTTATTTTATTGTTTTATTTTAGTGTTATTTTACTCTATTTTATTTTGCTCTATTTTACTTTCTTTTAATTCTCATATGTTATTATTGAGTTTCTTTTTTCTTTAGTTTTTATTTTATATGTATCTTAAATTAAAAAAAAAAAAAATCATATCAAACTGTAAAATGGGGTCCTCAGCACGGGTAAAGCACCCAGTGAGGCCCACATTAGTCAAATATGTAACACACATGTATAAATCAGGTGAATCCATAGACATCCAAATGGATAGACAAGCAGTTACAGATGAGGGGTAAAACCAAACTATGGAGAGCGAAGAGGGGAAAGATGACTGTCATTCGTTGAACAATCAATCTGACAGTATATAGGCATCTCGCATTACAATATCACCATTTAGTTCTTAAAAGCAAAATCTGCTTTGAATGAATAGACCTTTTTACATGGGAGCGCGAATTGCTTGCCACGTTCAAAACATATTTGCTAAGGCCAAATGCTCGCCCCAAAAAGACTCGCGCCAATACACATATCAATATTTTGTTTCCGTGTTTAGTTAAAACACTTTTACAAATGTTTCATAATTTACTTACCCCTGTAACCAGCGACGAGCACATTGGAGTACCGCCCACATTCGCTATGTGTACATTGATACGTAGATATATTGTATAGCACAAGCTGCCGTTATTTCGTTAAATGTATGGATGTCAGCTTCTCGCTGTTCACGGCAAGAATGATGACGTCACACATTTTAGATTCAAGCGAGGCTATATCCCCTCCCCATGGAGCGAGCCGGTTCCAAGGAGGAGCTACAGCCGGCGCCATGTGGAGGGGGAAATAATACGTTTTTATCACTTAGGGCAGGTCCAGATATATTCATATGTCCGTGGGTGAATCAAATAATAAAAAATAAAAAAAAATACGTAAGTGATGCCCATAGTACCACAAGTTGGTTAGATCATTGTGTCGTCACAAAAGCACTGGAAAATGCTATTACCAGCGTAGATATTCAATATGACGCAGTATGGTCTGATCACTTGCCAATGATTGTAAATCTCAACCTTAAATTTTTGCCAGCCTTTGTGGAATCGTGTAATGACAACATATTTGATTCTTCTAGATGGAATCCGAAATCTAATATTGAAATAATGAAATACGCTGAAACTATCAACAACAAACTTCTAAAGATAATTCAAGATTTCTCCCAATTAGAACCTGACAAAAAATCTGCAAATTCAAACGAAAGCCAAATAAATTCCCTGTACAAAAATGTTGTGGAAGCACTGTGAAGTGCTGCCTCCACCACATTTAATAACAAGAATCGAAAAAATAGAAACATTCCGAGATGGAATCACATGGTTGCAGCCAAATACGCAGAATCAAGAAGCGCCTTTCTCTCATGGCTTCAAGCCGGAAAACTACTCTCAGGGCCGGTTGCCGAAGACAGGAAGAAATACAGAACGATCTTCAAAGTAGCTCTGAAAAAATGTCAACAGTCAGAAATTCAGCGACGAATGGATAGTATCGCCGCATCACTGATAAATAAAGATTTCCATAAATTCTGGCAAAAAACCTCCTCAGAATTGAAAACTAATATGAAAACTCCTCTCTGTGTCAATGGAGTAAGAGGCAAGGAAAATATCGCCAATGAGTTTCGTAACTTCCTCTCTATGGCGGGTGAAGAAGCAGCGGAAAAATCTCAGAATATAAATTTTAGTTTGAAAACCGTAGGTAATATTAACGCTCTCAGCATTACTTCGCATATGGTAGAAAGAGCTGTCAGAGAAATGGCAACAGGAAAAGCCACAGGACATGACTCAATAGCTCTCGAGCACATTAAGTATGCTGGACCAGCGATTTATATTATCCTAGCAAAACTATTTTCAAATATTGTACGTTACAGGCACATCCCGAATGAAATGACGAAAACGGTAATTATTCCCATAATTAAATCAACAAATCTTGATCCATCCGTGATCAATAACTACCGACCAATTTCACTCTCAACCACAGTGGCAAGATTATTTGAAAAAATTTTATCTGCTGTCGTAATAGATCAGCTAAAAACAGAGGATAACCAGTTCGGATTCAAACCTGCACTGTCAACATCTATGGCAATATATTCCCTAAAAGAAACCATCAGTTATTATAAACTAAGAAAAACGCCAATCTATACCTACTTTCTAGATTTAAGCAAAGCATTTGACCGTGTATGTCATAATAAACTGTGGGAAAAACTAAGGAAAAGAGCAGTTTCAGAAGATGTAATAGCTATTCTTTCAATTTGGCACACACAACAAGAAAATATTGTGAAATGGTCTGGGGAATTTTCCAACCCATTCTTTTTGAAAAGTGGCGTAAGGCAAGGAGGAAGCATGTCTCCGGTTCTGTTCAATCTATACACCGATGAGCTTATTCAAAGACTTAATGCCACGAAAATAGGCTGCCATTTAAATGGAGTGTGTGTAAATAACATTAATTACGCAGATGACATGGTTCTTCTTGCACCGTCACTAAGCGCATTAGAGAAACTACTAAAAATTTGTGAAGACTTTGCAAAAAACCATAACCTTTTGTATAATACCACCAAGTCAATAGTTATGGTTTTTAAACCGAAAAACGAAATCGTCCAAACACCCTCAGTATGGCTAGATGAAAGGAAAATGAATGTTAATCACAGCGTTAAATACCTGGGACATGTCATCACAGACGACCTTAAGGATATCGAGGACATGGAAAGGCAGAGAAGAGCAATATCAGTTAGAGCGGATATGCTGTCAAGACGTTTTTACTCCTGCAGCCCCAAAGTAAAAAGAATACTGTTCAACGCTTTCTGTACCTCGTTGTACACATCAGAACTGTGGGTTGACTACACTGCAACCCATTGCAATGGCATAAGTTAAAGGTTGCTTACAATAACGCTTATCGCCAACTTTTCCGCCTACCGAGATACTGCAGTGCTACGGAAATGTTCCTGGAGGGACGAGTTCATACTTTCCATCCACTTCTCCGCCACCGCATGGGAAGTTTATGGCGCAGACTGCGCCATTCGAAGAATGCGATCGTCACCGCCATGACTGCCTGGATGGAATCTCCCCTGATGACCCTCTGGAGACGGGAGACGATGAAATACCCTCCGTAAATGGCTATTTACATTCATTTTAGTGTTTACATACATAATTTTTTTTTCTCAGTTTCATTTTTCATGCTTATTTGTTTATTTTATTTAATTTATGTGTTGTTATTTATTTTTTACCTTATTATCTATCTTTTTTTGTTATTTTACATTATGGAATGTATTGCATTGCACTTCCCCTGCATACATTCTGGAATAAACTTATATTATTATTAAAGTAAAAAGTAACTGTGCACCATCAGCGCATCAAATCTTTTTATTTATAATGTATAAGGCTGGGTTTAGACTCATAAGTTTTTTCCTGTAAATCGCTCTTGTAAGCGATTTATGGCCAAATTACCAATGTAAACGACACCAAAAATCACTTAATGTAATTTATAGTATCTAGTTTTTGCACTGATAATTCGTGGTGGAATTCCATTGTATTAGAATTTGAAATTAAAACACTTTTGTACTTTCTTCCACTAATTTATATTTCATCCTATTACGGACATTTTCAGACTGGTAGTTGAAATTCTTATGCTACGGTATTATACACTCTTAGGCAGGGGTACACGACATTGTCTCTATATAATGAATATTTCTATTTTGTTAATTTTAAGGTATTATAAGTTATTTTGGTACATACAGGTAATTATAAAGTTTATTATTAAAATTATGAATGATGTTACATATTAAATAGATATTTTTACTTCAAATGAATATACATGAATTTATATTAAATAAAAAATCACATCGTTCATTGCTTTTTATTTTTAATTTAACACATGTTAACTGTCTGTATAAGTGAAAAAATAAGCCAAATTTCAGTAAACAATAGATTTTTAACATGTCTAAAAATATTTCGGTTTTTTCAATGTTTAATGTTAATAATTTTTTGTTGAACCATTATTTTAGGGTGTTGATGTCA
Organism: Limnephilus marmoratus; assembly: GCA_917880885.1. Taxonomy (NCBI): domain Eukaryota; kingdom Metazoa; phylum Arthropoda; class Insecta; order Trichoptera; family Limnephilidae; genus Limnephilus; species Limnephilus marmoratus. Next base: position 20,397,754 of record OU862924.1, on the reverse strand, counting down.
TGATTAGCAGTTTCCCCTTTCCCAGAACTCTCTTCTCCTTCCTTTCCTTAAACAACCCTCCACACAGCATCCCCAAAGATGTCATGGACCCTGAGGGAAATTATTTTCCTCAGGGCCTCCTGTGTGGAGCTCATGTAAAAAAAAAGTTGTTTCAAGTTCATTCCATGAATTTGTTGGGAATATAATTACAGTATCATCTGCATATGAAATAAGTTATTATCCTGTTATTCGTAATTCAAAGATATTATTAACATACAAGATAAATAGAAGAGGGCCCAAAATCGTGCCTTGTGGTATTCCAAAGTCGCTTGTACTCGGTTCACTAAGTATGATTTTTTTTATTTTTACATTTTGATTTCAATAGTTCAGGAAACTTTCTAATCCCGTTTTAGCGTTATCCATAATTTCGATTTCGTTAAGCTTGTATAGTAATTTTTTGTGACTCATGCAGTCAAAAGCTTTCCTTAGGTCTATTGATATGTAGTTTGCCCTTGTCTAGCGCTTGATATATTTTTGTTGATATATTTTTGTTGATATATTTTTGTTGATATATTTTTGTTGATATATTTTTGTTGTAATTTTTGCGCGAAATACGAATTCTTGGTCACTCAATATATTATTAAGAGGGAATAAGCAGAGAAAACCGGAAATATGTCATTTTTAAATCAAATTTTAGACGTATTGACTATTCCACAAAAAATTGTAAATTGATTTCGAAAGATTGTTCTTTTATCTAATAAAGTTATGTTTTAAATTTTTTTTGTTTATTTTAAGTATAATAAGGTTATATCATAGGTCGTTGGCAGATTGTTTAATTTTTTAAACAAAATTTTGTATTATACAACACATATTTCAAATCGTATAATCATGCAGTAAAATAAATCAATAAATTATATGGGAAACCTGTGTCTCAGAATTTTCATTTTTGTTTAAATAAAATAATTTAAAAAAAGATCCGCGCACGTGTGTGTGTTTTGACAAAAATACTTCAGTTTGTCAATAGACAAAAATAATAGACAATAAATATATTTACGGTTTTACAAATTAATATATTTAAGATTTTTTCACATTCTTAGACATTATTGAAAAGTTATAAATATTTATGAACAAAAAGTACATAATTTATAGTTTTATCATCATGCCTTTCAACATTTTTGAATGTAGGTATAAATTAAAGCAAATTTTCAATGAAATAAAATCGATATGGAGTTATAATTTTAGGAAGCTGGTACGGAGAATAATTAATCTTTCTCATTGGAACCGCCCTGTACGATCGTAAAAACATCTTTCGACGAAATTTGGATTCTTGGCCACTGGCTGGTTAAACGCCCTTAATTCCAACAAAATTTTGTATTTGTTTTTCAGCTACATTTTCAAATTTTTGGAGATATTTGATAATACTGACATAGGTCGGTATGTTATTTTTTTTCTCCTTTATTTTTTTCCATTATATCTTAATACATTTCTAAAGTAATTTTTACATATTTTCTAAATATGTATAACATAACAGAAGATAAAAATAATGTAAAAAAATATATATACATATAAGATAAAAGTAGATAATGGGAACCCACTAAGGCACTGCCTGTGCGTGGGTAATATTAACCAAAGTGCTAAATTACACCAATAAGTTGGCGGTACAAGTAAAAAATGTAAATTTCAAAGTGAAAGTTTAAAAATAATTAATTTAATTTCTTTAGTCACCTGATTTATAAATCGGTTTAATAATAGTTTTTTTATATAGATGGAAAGATTCCATTTTTAAGACTATTGCTTATAACTTATAACATATATGTAATAGGTAGGCTTTTTTAAGGAAGTTCGAGTATTTGACTTTTTGTGAGTGTTTATAGGTAATAACTACAGGTAATTAATTAATATATTTGGTAATAGGCGCGAAGAAATGTTATTATATAAATTAATTTATCTGTCTTATTATATAAAGTTAAAAATATATATTTGAGTACGAAGTGAATAGTTCAAATGTGTTAAATATCTGAAATGTGATGACTTTCATAAAATAAAAAATAAAAAATCATATTTTTTGCTGTTGAACACCCATGAAATAAATCAACTTAGGGATTTTTCAGTTATCGACTTTCCCATAGATTCTCGATTCAAAATTATATGAAGAATTCAAATATTTTTTACCAAAAAATGTTAGAATGTTGTTTACAAATTTTATAAAGATTTCTTTATATTTAGGTAAGTCTAAAGCAATGATTTTTTCATTTCCCGCAAATTACTATTAAGTAGGTACTATCTTACGTACGGCTTAGAATTAACAACTAGGTCCCCACGCAAGTAGGTACCTATACTTTGGAGTCAATGTATACGTCTATAATATCAACATTGGAAAAACATTTTTTTTTTAAATAAGTGAGTAAGTTGTAACGGTTTCAGGCGTGGCTCGATCGCAAACTAGCAGAAAATACCAACAGCATAATATATTATAATGCGAAGGGGGGCTTACCGAGCAGCAGCAACTTGATGTCCTTGGCCGCCTGGATGCCATCCTCCTTGAGGTTCTTCTCGATCTGCTTGCTCCTGGCCATGGCTGCCCGCTCCTCCGCTGAAGAGGCGCACCCCATGATGGCGGCTGCCACCCCCCGGCCTCGGCCCTCCGAGCCTTCGCACCACACCTCGAGTCTGCCGCCGCCTCTTCTCGCACCCGCCACTACCACTCACCACCTACACCCTTCACCGAGAGCCCCGAGGAACCTTGGATCCCGCCCCGGAACTCACATACACAACGGCACTGGCTGGACCCGCGTCACACATCACACATCCAGGCTCGATCCAGGCTCAACCACTGCTTTACAAAACTAGGTTTATAAGCAAACGTGAGGTAGCTTTATTTATCAGATATTTTTTCTCGGCGACGGGAGATGCACTCTGATCGTGAGGGGAACACATCCGTCAAGCCTATTCCGCGATGTGCGTGTTCAGAGGAAAATTCGAACACCTTTACCAAACATCTCTATTCCCTGATCAATAACTAGAAATCCGCTCGCAAAGGGAATGGTAACTTTTGACTCGGTGCGACAAGTTCAGCATCCGATGAGATAAAACAGAGGTGCTTGTGGATATCCTGGGAGATACAGAGCGCGTGCGTGGTGGAGGCTGGCCGCTCGATGCGGCAAGCTTGCACCCTCAAAGCGCGCGCAGGGCGAGGCGCGAATTTTCATATTTTCCTGCCACCAACAGAAGAAAAATAATCCACTCTCACGTCTCCTCCGATGCTTCATCTTATATCTCCCGATATCTAATTACATTTTCTTTATGCCCACTTTAGCACGAAAATCGATTATTCTATTAATGGTGTATTGTTAAATTATTTTTAGAAATCTTTTTATATAAATATTTAGATTGGGTATGCAAAGAGGTAAGGGAACGTACCCACACTACGTGACCCGTTTAGGGGAGGGGGATCTTCAAAATACCACGCTTGGGCACAATGGGGGGCGGGGGGCTTAGGTTTTTTTCACGTAGTCAATCTAGAAATCTTTTTATATTTTTTCCACTAACTTTTTAATATTTTTTCCGCAAATAAACTGCTCATGTAATTATTTTTTTTTTAATTCCTTTATTTTTCCAATATTTTACAATTTATATTTACATATTTTGAAAGTCATAACAATAATGTGGGAACCCACTAAGGCGCAGCCTGTGCGTGGGTAATATAGGTTAAAATAAGTTTTATTTAGTACCTAGAAAAAACAAACAGTGGTATATAAAGCAAAAACAAAATTTGTTTAAACAGTTTGTACAAAAAGTGTATACAATAGAGTACGGTTAAATACGTGTATAGTGTAATAAATGATATACATTGTAATAATAGGTGTAAAGTTTATGTAAAAAGTGATATAAAACTAAATAATAGAGTTTTTAGAAAAGTAAAGTGATATATATATAAATAAATATATAAAAAGTAAAGTGATATATATAAATAAATAGACTTTTTACATCTGTATGGTTTAGCCATACTTTTAACTCAGTTATATTCATACTGGAAGTTCAGTTGCAAATTGAATATTTTTTGGTAAACTATTGAATTCCAACAATCCATGCGCTTGATAGCTGCAAGACGAGTGGTTATCTAGCCCCCTACATAGTTAAGTAAATTGAAATACGTACATATAAAAAGATATTTTATTTAATTTATCGGGGGGCTAGAATTCCAATAATCCATGCGCTTGATAGCTGCAAGACGAGTTGTTATCGAGCCTCCCAAGTTAAGTAAATTCTAATGTAAAATCCATGCTAATTTGTACAGCGCTCTTGAGGCGATTTTTCGCAAAAACAGCGCTATATAAGTTGTCCAAATTTATTATTATTATGAAGGTACGAGGTTCAATAAAGCTGCTGTGAGTTTGCATTTGTTTTGTGCGTGTTTGGGGGGTATAGAATACATTATTATTTCTAATGTTGATTCTGTTTACATTTTTTCGAATTTGTTTATGTTTTTAAAGATATATTTCATAGTTTGCAGTATAAACAGTTTACGGAGACTGAATAGTTTAGATTCTTTGTATAACGCATCTGTCGAAAATGTTTTAATTCTATTATTCATAACTTTGATAATATAATTTTGAGTTGTTTGTAAAGGTTTTATAAAAGCATCAAGCGCACCACCCCATCTTATTATTCCATACATGAGTGAAGATTGCACCAGAGAAAAATAAATCATTTTCAATTTGTCAATATTCAATACTTCTTTAAGTCTGTAAAATATGTACGTAAGATATCTCTATTAAGAAACGGTATTATTAATTTGTGATTGCCAATGTAAATTTGTATCAATACATATACCCAAATATTTGATCTTTTCAATTTTTCCAATTTCAGAGCAAAATGAGCATATTACTTGATTACAGTTAGCATTATGAATTCTAATTTTAAGGTTATTGGGGGGTTTGTTTTTACTGTTTTCATAAAAAGGTAGGTAAAATGTTTTATTGTAGTTTAGGAAGAGTCTATTACAATTTAGCCATGATGAGACATGTGCAATACATTTTGATGCATTTAAGTAGGTGTCAAGCCAGGATTTTCCGTTTACAATTATTACTGTATCATCAGCGTAAGATACAATATTACCAGGGATTACAACATTACATAAATTATTTATATATATTAAAAACAGGATTGCGCCAAGCACAGTACCTTGTGGGACTCCAGATACTAATATCTACAGCCTGTATGTTTGACGAATATCTACAGCTCATATGTTGAACTAATATCTACGAACTTCAGAGTGTTGACTAATATCTACAGAGCGTAGGTTGAACTAATATCTACAGAGCGTAGGTTGGACTAATCAGCTAAATGTGTCCAATAGTCCGATATTAGGGATTTTACATACATACTTACATAAATTAAGTTTTTTAAACTGCATACGCAATATTACGTTATTCCAATATGCTATACATAATTGCAAATCCAACCTCTGACAGTACTGTAGATATTCGTCAACACTTTGGTTCTCATAGATATTAATCAACAGTTTGAGCTGTAGATATTCGTCAACACTTTGATTCTCATAGATATTAGTTCGATTTTTTCAGTTTTTGGAATTCCTGTAGATATTAGTAGACGCCTCCCCTTGTGGTACTCCATTTTTTATCCTCGTTTCAGTACTATAAAAATTGACTATTTTTGTTTTTTGTTTTCTGTCTTTGAGATAGTTAGTGAGAATTTTTAGTGTATCTTTTTTGAAACCTATTTGATTAATTTTTTTATGAGTATATTGTGATTTACCGTATCAAAAGCTTTTCTTAAATCTAAAAATATAGCTAGACTTTTTTATTTTTATCAACAGATGTGTACAATTTTTTTGTCAAATCGAATATTGCATCTTCAGTGCTAAGTTTACTTCTGAAGCCATATTGATTTTGGGACAGAATTTTGTTTTGTTCTAGGTAATTCATTACTCTATTCCTTATACATTTTTCAAATATTTTTGAGAGGTTTGAAACTAAGGAGATAGGTCTGTAATTGTCTAATATGTGCGTTTCTCCTGAGGAATGATGGTGGAGATTTTAAATTGTTCTGGAAAATGTCTTACTTAATTACTGCCCCCTTTCTTCTACCGGATATTAAAAACAAAATTTTAATATGTAAGTACATAAAAATAAAAAAATAAAATTTTAATATATAATGCCATAATAAAAGGAAATGTTTTAGATTTTCTGTATCTCAGAAATTATTGAGCGTTTTGGGGCGTAAACAAGTACCTATTGATAAAAAAAACTTCGTTTTATAAATAATAATAATAAATTTGGACAACTTAGGGAACGTACCCATACTACGTGACCAACTTTTTGCAATTTTTAACCCCCCCCCCCCCCCGGTGACCAAATTCCTAAGCAACCCGCCGCTCATTTGTATGGAGCGTGACATTTAGACGCCCCCCCCCTAAAAGTGTCACGTAGTATGGGTACGTTCCCTTATATGTATAGCGCTGCAGCCGGGGCGGCGCCACTGTTCATATTTTCTGTGCAAAAAAATATCTTCTTTAAAAAACCGTCTTTCTTTCGTTCTTCTATGAATGTCAAACGGTGTTTAGATAAATATTCATTTCGAAAAGGAAGAAAAAGAAGTACTTAGTATATTCACGGCGCAATATTATTTTCGCAAGCTAATGTAAATAAAAGCAAACTTCACTCATTTTGAATTTTTTTTAAATTCCCATCATCTCAACCCATTGCATTAACAAGGTTCAATCTGTTGCGGTATCGACATGCGATAATGGGATCTACATTCTACAGTAAGCTACTTTAAAGTTCATTATCGCATGATGAACCAGTGGCGTAGCTGGCATGGGTGGCACCCGGGGCGGATGACACCCCCCGGGGTGTGGTGTCACCCCCCCCCCCTATTAAAGTTAACTTGATAGACACAAAATTCGGGGCACTCCACGGGGAACATATGAAAGAAAATAACAGACCGTGTTCATGTATACAATACTTTGGTGACAATAACCTTTGTAAATTTTTTTCCACGGTCGAGTGTCATCCCCCTGTCGGGTTGCACCCGGAGCGGACCGCCCCCCCCCCCGTCCTCCTCGCTGCGCCACTGCCTGGAACCTTGTTATTCCAAAGGGTTGATCTATCGAAAATAAATCACATTTTCATGGTCATTTATTCACTAAATATTCATTACAGGTAAATAATGTAAATGATAAGGTTTCATTTTCTTACAAATCGCAAGAACAATTACTAAGTAATTAAAAAATCGACATGAAAAAATAAAGTGTGCTAGAAACAGCGTCAGGACGGTTGCATCGCCTTTGTTAATCCTAAATTTATGGAGAAACAGAATATTTCTGGAGAGAAATTGAGTTTTTACTCCCCAGTGGCGTTGCGAGGGGGGGGACCGCCCCGGGTGCCGCCCGAAGGGGGTTCCACTCAAGGGCGGATCCAGCTTTGGCGCCAGGGGGGGTCACGTAGCGCCAGGGGGGGGGTCATATAGTCGTGGTCAAGTCACAAGAAGTTATAATTTAATTTTGATAATATTAGATACCTACAAGTAAAAAATAGGTAGGTAATTTTGATAATAATAGACACAAAAAATATATAAAACCTTTATGTTCAACAATTTTAATTAGTGGTCCACCTAGGTCCTGGACACAGCCCAGGGGGGGTCATGACCCCCATGTCCCTCCCCCTGGATCCACCCTTGGTGCCACTCGACCAAGAGGAGGCGTCTACTAATATCTACAGGAATTCCAAAAACTGAAAAAATCGAACTAATATCTATGGGAACCAAAGTGTTGACGAATATCTACAGCTCAAGCTGTTGACTAATATCTATAACAACCAAAGTGTTGACGAATATCTACAGCACTGGCAGAGGTTGGATTTGCAATTATGTATAGCATATTGGAATAACGTAATATTGCGTATGCAGTTTAAAAAACTTAATTTATCTAAGTATGTATGTAAAAATCCCTAACATCGGACTATTGGACACATTTAGCTGATTAGTCCAACCTACGCTCTGTAGATATTAGTTCAACCTACGCTCTGTAGATATTAGTCAACACTCTGAAGTTCGTAGATATTAGTTCAACATAGCTGAGCCGACATACAGGCTGTAGATATTAGTATCTGGAGTCGACCAAGATTTTGCATACACTAAGGGGTCGTCCATTAATCACGTGATGTTTTTTAGCAACTTTTTAACCCCCCCCCCCCCGCCCCCCGTGGTGATATGTGGTGAGGTTTTAGACTAACCCCCCCCCCCCAAAAATCACGTGTATTTTTTTTAGTACAAAGTATTTTGAAATTTTCAGAATATTATCACGAAAAATAAATACACGTGAAATCTCATTACACCCCCCCCCCCCGGTGATATTTCGTGATTTTTTCCGAACCCCCCCCCCCCCTTTCGAGCCTCACGTGATTAATGGACGACCCCTAACCAAGATATTGCGGTTCCATGGCCGGCGGTAATATGAGAACTCACCATATGAGTTTTGGGAAATGAACGTTCTCGGAAAAGACACTTCCTCAAATCATAATTCATATCGTCATAACTCACCTTAGTAACGATTCATATCAACACTGATTCACGGTTACCAACCGACACGCGCGAAAGTGAATTAGTTGGTTCCATTTTATGGCTATTCAGCTTATCAAAACCAAAACACGAACTATTTAGAACGTACGTACTTTCTTACAATACCATAATATCGCGTGAAAATTGCGAATTTCGCATTATTTGCGTGAAAATGACAAAATTCACGAAACCATTTATCGATAAATTGATGCATTTTGCTTAAAAATTTGCGTTTTATTCTTATTAAATCTCGCCATTCTATTGATGTTCCAAAGTCTTGGGTACTGTGATGATACATTAGTAGGATGTTTTGTAAACCTTCACAATATGAAAAATGATTCCATCGATACGGGTGGAGAACTTCATTGTAGTTTCCTTCACGCACAAGAAGGTTGAAAGTGACACCCTTTTACTCCTGTTTGTGGGAAACGGCTTGAGCAGCAGATTTACATGCTTTTACATACAGGATTATTTTTTGGGCAATACATATACAAATATTGGACGCCAGTTGTTTCAACATGATAAAAATTTTCTCTTAAAGTATTATTTTAGTTTTTTATACCTCTGTAATATTTTTAATGCCGATGTTAGTACGTTTACAACTGGTAAAACATACCAGGCGCAATATCAAATCGTTCATATCTCTGTAGGTACTTTATAATGTGTAATTATGTGTACTTTCACTAAGCTTATATCTTTTTACTGGCCATCAGCTGGAGCTGGAATAGTGTAACTTGAGGTCAGCGTACTTCTCGAGGTTAGTAAAAGCAGTTGTAGATTAAGAATAAAAGGTTGTATCTTTATATTTTAAAAGGTATCACGGGTTGCTTCGGTAATTTTTCCAAAATATCACCGTTTAAAATCGATAAAATATTTTTTCCAATGTTTACATTTGATATAAACAATACAGTGGTACCTCGAGAGACTCCAGATACTAATATCTACAGCCTGTATGTCGGACGAATATCTACAGCTCATATGTTGAACTAATATCTACGAACTTCAGAGTGTTGACTAATATCTACAGAGCGTAGGTTGAACTAATATCTACAGAGCGTAGGTTGGATTAATCAGCTAAATGTGTCCAATAGTCCGATATTAGGAATTTTTACACACATGCTTACATAAATTAAGTTTTTTAAACTGCATACGCAATATTACGTTATTCCAATATGCTATACATAATTGCAAATCCAACCTCTGCCAGTGCTGTAGATATTCGTCAACACTTTGGTTTTCATAGATATTCGTCAACAGTTTGAGCTGTAGATATTCGTCAACACTTTCCTTCTCATAGATATTAATTCGATTTTTTCAGTTTTTGGAATTCCTGTAGATATTAGTAGACGCCTCCCCTCGAGAAGAGTACCCTAACATATGCTAACATACGAGATATTTGAGGTTCGAGCCGTCGAGCGAGCCCATAAATATACAAACCACAGCGAGCCTCTACACAACGTATATCTTCGCTTCGAGCTGTTGAGTTTGAAAATTCGCAAGTCGCGGGGATGATCCGTGATAGCGATCCCTGCCTTGCCGACCGAGATGTGAGCAGCGCCTCTGCCGGCGGTTCCGCAAACGAAGTGTAGATCCCTGCTTGGCTGACAGAAAAGAGAGTAGCGCCTCTGGCGGCAAATCAAACTTAACACTGTGGCGGCAGAATTTGAATATGCTGCTAACAGTATATTATATACAGATATTACTACCACTGCTATACTGCCATTACAAGCAAAATGCAGCTGGGAATTTGCTGAGGTCGCATTCTAATATAGGTATTTTTTATAGTGAGTCTCCCAGCTACCCTTTTGCTTAATAAAAATTAAAATACTACAGTACAGTACCTATATCATTAATGACATTTCAATAGAAAAATGTATCTTATTACTTTATTACATATAATGAAAGAGTTCATTGGGGCGTACATACTGTGGCGTAGCGAGGGAGGGGGGCGGACCACCCCGGGTGCCACTCGACCAAGATACTGCATACACATGAACACGGTCCATTATTTATATTTTCGTAACTCAAATTTTATGTCGGTCGGTCTTTTATAGACAGAATAGCCTATATTCTGAAATTCTTTAGCCACCCCCAGGATGGACCAATTTTATGAAGTCACTACGCCCAGGGGGGTGACATCTTTTTTTTTTTTTTTTTACAGTGAATACCGCACAAGAATCTCAACTGCTCCCGTCTGGAGTCAGTGAGACTATGGCATCCCCAATTGGGGTATGTTGTGAGGCTGAAGGTAGTGGGGAGGGGAAGGAGGTGGGGAAGAGGAAGGTTGGGAAGTACCTGGCTATTCAGATCTGGTCACTAAACACGGCTAAAACCATTTTCAAGCAACGTTTCAATTCTGAATGGTGGTCTTACACCAGGGCGATACTAATAGTATCTTCCACTCTGGGGTATCTGCCCAGGGTGCAACACATGCTAGCTACGCCACTGCGAACATATAAATAAGTCAGTACTCAAGTTCTGTTATCGTTTAATTATTAATTTCGTTGCTTAATTTTTATGCTTTTATAAAGTAAACAATTTCATGTTTTTGTTATTTTTTTTTAGTCTAATGTTTTCTTTCCGTCGTGTATGGTATGTGTGGAAGTCTTTGTAATAATGCAGTTCTCTAAAGTAGTAAATTGTTAAACTTTGAAAATAAAAACTTAAAATTAACTTGTAGATAAAAATTAAAACTTCATTGAAAATTCTTTGTTTCACTCATTATATCTAATTCCTTAAGCATTATCATTAAATAAGCACCAACTCATTGCTACGGTGACGACAACACCACTAACGAAGGTAATCTTTTTGACAAGCCACCTTTCCACTTATAATGTCCGAACAGTTGAAAAGTTTTGAGACAAAAAGTTAACCACCACCTCAAGGATATTCACACCTAGGGTCAGTTTCAATGTCTCAAAAAGTCAAGCTTGTCTGATTTGGGTAAAGAAGGAGATCAGTGTCTGGTGCAATTTGATAAGGGCACCCTCCCCAATAAAATGCTTGGAGTAAGTATATCAGACCGGCTCGGCTCCATAGAAGCCCCAGTAAATCTGACTTCCAAGAAACTTGGCATCCTTGTCCTGTACAGGACTAGCAGATTCTTCAATAATGACCAGCTGCTGCTGCTAATAAATGCTTGCTGTAAAAAATCTTAAGTACGTCCAATAATTGAATTTGGGAGCTACGTATGCGCTGGAGCCCCAAAATTCTTGATAAACGTACTTGATTATATGCGAAGAAGGGCGGTTCGTCTGATTGACAACCCATTGTTCACATATAGAATGCCATCTCTAATACACAGATGCAATGTAGGCGTGCTAAGTCTGTTCTACAGGAATTTTAATGACACAAGCAGAACACCCATTCACAGTTGATGTTGGCTTCATGAAAACAGGTTGCTTCTTTTACTCGTTTTAGTGTAATTTGGCTCGAATGCGGAATGAGCTACCAGCATCCGTTTTTCCTCCATCATATAATCCGGCCTCTTCAAGACCTGCAAATAAATCCCTTCCCACAGCCCCCACCTTAACCCGTATCATAAATCACAACCCTTCTTAACCAGATAACGACATAGTATCCATAGATAGGGGCGCTCTTGTGAGGTGTAACATAAAAACAACAAAATCTCTTTTGATTTATATTTCCATCGTGTTAGGTATAAAAAAAAATTTCATTTATTAATCCATTTATTTTTTCAATATCTGACAAAATATTCAAGAAGTATCAAAATGAAAAATCAAATATATGTATTTCATTTCAAAATAGGCAGCAATTTATAAGAGTATAACTGAAATGATTATTTTTTTACAATTTGTATTTGAAGTACAAGGTACAAGTTAGCGAAGTGTGATGTAGGATCAGAGGATATACACTTCAACATATTTTATGATGCTGTGTGAACTTGTACTGTACTTCTTACAGTACAAGGTACCTTACTACAATTCTTGTCATCATCTAGACCAGGGGTCGGCAGTTTGTCAAGTGAGAAGAGTCAATTTGTCAAAGAAACAAATATATCAGAGAGTCATATTATAATGGGGGGAGGTAATCGTACTGTGGTAAAAATTTGGTGGAACAATAATTTCGATTTGCTTTGTGTTATGTACATTCTTACTGTAATATCACACTTCTGCCCGTTTAAATATTTCTATAAACAGACTCACGCATAGATTCCTTATTAAATTAAAACGAGTGTGTTCGGAATGCAAAAAAAATAATCGTTTGGGGGCTCCATCTCATAAGGCCGGTTGAGGGTCCATCCATGAATTATGTCACACAAGAGGGGGAAGAGAGTAAAGAAGTGTGACAAGGTATGGGGGGTCATCAGCACTGTGACGTCACATGTAAAAATTTAAATATTTTTATAATTTATTTTTTTTTACTACTGTTTTGATTATTTTTAGATGTAAAATTGCAAAATATGTGTCGTCACACTAGAGGGGAGGGGGTCTCACAAATGTGACGATGTGGGTCAGGGACAGAGGGGGGTCAAAAAATTATGAAATTCGTCTGACGTAATTTGTGGAAGTTAATTAAATTGCAATTGATGTCTGAGGAGTCGAAGAGCCGCAGACGTCTATGCAAAGAGTCGGCTCGCAAGCCGCGAATTCCAACCCCTGGTCTAGATAAGTGTGCGGCTTTTGCGTAGGCGTTTGCGGCTCTTTAGATATTAACTCCTTTTCACCTCTACTTGCCTCCACTCAACCAGCCGCCATGAGATAGAGCCGCTGAATGAACTTTGACTTTGGAAGTCAGTGCACGGTATGCTCATTATGGTACCATTACAGGAGTCAGTATTTGTATGCCATGACACGATCTCAGTATCTGACGTCAGTATTGTTGCAAATCCCACACAAGACGCTTTTAATGTAGTGGTTCTGAAAAAGAAAAGCCTGTTGTTATAAATTTGGTGTTGAGCACAAAGAAACGAGTGAAATGTAAGTGATGGATGGATGATTCTCAAGAAAAAAAAATCTCACACTTTAATTTTGCTGACTGATCAGAAAAAGGTATTTGCACCTCTGGAACTCTTTTTTTCTGTTTCCAGATTTTCGATTGAGTTTGGCTAATATTGTTTTCATTTAATTAAATATTACAATTTGAGCTTTTACTCGTAAAAAAATAAAAAAAAAATATATATACATATATATAATTTTATGGTTATTTCCTTTTGGGGTATTATGCCCACTGATGATGGACACTGTAACGCTGTCCGAAACGTTGGCTAAAGGAGGAGGTAGCGCAACACGGCATAATACCCCAAAAGGAAATAAACATAAAGTTTTTAGCCGTGAATATCTAAAATCATATCATATATATTTGTTTTTATTCCAGAAAAAAGAACAAAACATTTTCACTTATTTAACTAGAAATAACTGAAATAATTACATTTTACATTAAACTACACGAAAAAACATTATTTAACGTCCATTATTTTGTTGATTACCTTAGAAAAGAATTAATTTTTTTTTAATGTACACAGACTTTTTTAATTTTTTATAAGGAAATTGTATAAATTGCTACCCTGAGGATGAGCAATGAGAATTTCAACAAATTGCTAGATATGGTAACTACATACATATATTTTGAAAGAAAATACAGCCACGAGAGCTTCGATCTTGCCAAGAGAAAAATTAGCTATAAATGTTTCTGTGCGACCAGCAGAAGCTTTGAGAATTCAATTTTTTTTTTTAGGTTCCTTCCTATAAATATTTTGCAACATATTTATTTTCTTGCAGACATCTTCCCGTGTAATATTAGGGTTTGTAGTTATCAATATTGCCTATAATTCGTCCAAGGCCCAATTTCTTCTGAGAAGAACTACATAAAAAATAGTTGTTGTGAGTCGTGTTCCACATCTTAACTCATGTAAAATGTCCCACATATGTTCTACAGATCCCGTGTTTTGTACGCCTCGGTAAACGTCGCAAGGAGGCGCTTTGGCGGTGGAGGTAGGAAGCTTCGGTGGCGGGGATGGAACATCGCTGTCTAGTGTAGCTGGTGGCGATGGATGCGTCAGAGCACTATGCTCTGTAGACAAGGCAGCACCGTCTTCCAAGGCACACAAGACATATTGATGTACTGAGGGGACGAGCACACACACGCATGAGTAAGCGCATCAGGATTCAAATATCTATATAGCACGATTCAGTACTCACATCGGTGAGGATTAGATAATTATAGTAATATATATAATACAAACTGTACATTTTTTTTTATTACTTTGCCAACTCTGACAGAAATATAGTTTTAGGTGAATGAAACATAGTTGCTTGAACACACAGCCTCTTTGCGGCTTTTCCTCCACTGTGTCCACTCCATGATCTGCTCCCGGAGTTCGTCGTAGGACTTGATTTTGGGCTCAATTGATGTTGGACTGGTCTAGACCGACACTGAGGGGGGATCAGTTGAATGGGTCGGATTGATCACTGAGGAGATGACTGCAAGTACAGAATGGTTAATGTAAATGTGAAATCACTTAACAAATATTTAATGAATGTTTCCACCTCACAGATATTGCAAAAAGAATGGAAGAACTGAAATGGGTACGGGCACTGGGCAGGGTGGGAAGCAAGGAAATAAATTGTTGATGCAAAACTCTGATTGACTGGAGACCAGAAGGGTTGCAATTTGGGAGTCCGGCCTGAGTACCGCCGCCCCAGCAACCATTTATTGGTTAACCAACACCTCTGCCGTAGGTCGCCCCAAGTGGTTCATACGTTTGGTGACTCAGCAGGGGTGCCCGGGTTTACGGGGAGAGGTTTGTCCGGGTCTCTACAGCGGATACGTCTGACCACCAGCTGCATGGCAGGCCGGATTGGGAGAGAATGGTTGAGGGAGTCCCCTTTGACTTCTCCAGCTATTCTCTCTCGGAACATCGCCTTGCACCACAGTGGGAGGGATAGATTCATACGTCCTTCACTCCTGGACACCCTGATCCCAGATTCCTACCCATCCCTCATACCCTTTTCCTTCCCAAAACTTCCTCTTCTTTCTTTCCCAAAAAGACCCTCCACACAGCATCCCCAAAGATGACATAGGCCCTGAAATAAATTATTTTCTTCAGGACCTTCTAAGTGGTGGTGCTGTTGTAAAAAAAATTACTGATGAAGGAAGCTAAAAAGGAATACCCTGAGGAAAATAATTCCCCTCGGGGCCTCCTGTAGGTAAAAAAGAAGAAGTAAAAAAAAAATAAGGAAAAATGCCACCAGGAAGCCCACAACAGAGATGAAGCAATGATTTAAAAAGATACGGAGGGCTAAAATGGCAAACCCTGGCCTAACACATTAAGGAGGCTTTTCATATTAACCACATTCTTCTCAAGTCATTCTAATCCTCATTGCTGAGGATCGTGAACCCTACTACAATATCCAGAGGACAAAGCTCCTTCACTCCTCATGGTTCTGCACTGCATGGACACTCTAGTACCAGACACCAGGGATACGTCACTCTATGGCTGCGGTGACCTTCCTCTGCTTCTTCTGCCAAACATTGAGCTCAGTGACTATGAGTTTCTCCAAGATGGAGTCCTCAGTTTGGCAACATGCCCCAAGTACTTTAGAAAAAGTTGTGGGCAGATAGTTAAAAGCCTATTGTGGATGCCTAACTCTTCCACTCTACGAGGCCTTAAGGTTTCCCTCAGGCCTATCTAAGAGCCCGCGCAGACAGCAAGCGTTCCGCGTTCGGCGTTCCGCGTTCTGCGTTCTTTGTAAGTAGTTGACCACTATAGCGCAGCGCAGACACAGCAGCAGTCAGACCGCGCCGGTCAGTGTGAACGCTTACGTTTTTGCGTTCTATTGTCAGAATTACAAAGAACGCGTGGAACGCCTCGCTAGCAAGATGACCGACACCGAAAAATTAATTGATTTAGTAAGGGAAAGGCAGTTTTTTATATAATCTTAGTGACGCAGACTGTATAATTATAAAAATATTTTTTTATACGCACCAGATTTAAATGTCCGGGTTAAATTTTCCCCACAGGAAAAACTAAAGCCTTTCACACACTTCCCCAAATGATCATCTAGTCAATCCACGCTATGCAATTGCACTATATAAGTATTGTAAAAACAAAATAATACAAGAACAACATGTCGACCTACCAGAGACCAAATGGGAAAATAATTCTATAAATAACTATATATTTATGATTTTATAATTATATAATTATAATTATATTTATTATTTTTTTTATATAATTATGCAATTCATTAAAGCTACTTATTGACATTCGGAAGTAAATAAAAAAAAACGTTCTTCATCTTTAAGTAATTCAGGAAAAATACTGAACTCTCCTTTTCATTTCGCTCAGTGTTAATTGGATGCACCCAGTGACTTCTTTTCTTTTTACACTCTTCCAAAGTCAACAAAAGCAATGCTTCGTCTTCTGAAGACGAACTATCAAAATACGTGTTTCAGGTACAAGCTTTTTAGGAAAATGGAACGCAGAATATTTGACCGTGTGCTGTGTGAGTTAGAACTCCCGTAGAACGCAACCGACAGAACGCTAGGTGAACGCTGAACGCTTAGCTGTCTGCGCGGGCTCTTATATTTGGATATGCTGCGCAGGGGACCCATTCCCAGTGAGTGGGAAATATGAGCATATTTCCCAATGCTGCATTGAAATATGTAATCATATTTATGAGAATATTGTCTCATAAATATGATCTCATATAAATATCTTATAATAATAATAATTGGATAATTTGTAAAGTGCCGTTTTTGTGAAAAACCACCTCAAGGGTACTCCAATTAGAATTTAAAAAAGTATTTGTTTATTCGAGCAACCTTGCAGTGGTAGTCCTAGAGCTGGGCAGGTTGACGGGGCCCAACATGAAGGTGTTCATGATGGGGTCCAGGAACTTCTCAGGAGCATCAGCTAGCGTCTCCTCGTCCTCCAGCGGCTTACATGCCAGGTATGCCTTCTACTCCACTATAAACAAATAAGAAATGTTCAATATTTTTACAAGAAAAACTCTCTTTTTATAACTTTTGGAGGTTATTCCCACCAATGTATTATATTAATGAAGAAGAAGATAACAATAAGAATCTAAACAAAAATATGAAAGAGAACAAGACACAGAAAAAAAAAAAATAATGGTCGCAACTGGGACTCGAACCCAGACCTCTCGTCTAAACGGGACGTGCGCGTTAAGGCTGTCATACCAGCAAATCATAATTTCGATTCCGACTGCACCGCTCACACATCAGCCGTTGCAAGCGGACGTTTTTGGAACTAGATTTCGTTCCGCTAGAAGCCGGGTTTCACGTAGGTACCTATAGTTCACGCGAAGCTGGACCTACAGTATGGTTCAGATAAAGATGTTGAATTCTCGCTTCCAGAATTTTAATAAGTAGTAGTTATTTGTAATTTGTGTATTGAAGTGCGTAGACATAAATAGATACATAAACACAGTAGGTATAAAGTAGATACCTACACAAAAAAACAATTTGTTATATTTTTTTAATATTTTGGTTTTTGTTTTTTCATTTTATTTTACGGCCATTAGAGTGGAAGAATTGAAACGTTACTTGAAATGGCTTTAGCCGTGTTTAGTGACCAGATCTGAAGAGTCAGGTACTTCCCCACCTCCATCTTCCCTAACTCCTTCCCCTCCCCCACTACCTTCAGCCTCACAACATACCCCAATTGGGGGTGATAGTCCCACTGGCTCCAGACGGGAGCAGTTGGGACTCTTGTGCGGTATTCATGAAAAAAAGAGTACCTAATATTCAGTTGGATTGTAAAAAATATCTCATTTTGAAATATTTATTCGTGTGCATAATTTTTAATTTTATATTTATGTGAATACCGCACAAGAGACCCAAATGCTCCCGTCTGGAGCCAGTGAGACTATGACATGACTATGGGGTATAGTATGAGGCAGAAGGTGGTGGGGAAGGGCAGGAGATGGGGAAGAGGAAGCGAAGAATTACTTGGCTATTCAGATCTGGTCACCAAACACGGCCAAAGTAATTTTTAGCAACGTTTCAATTCTGAATGGTGGTCTTACACCAGGGCGATACTAAAGTATCTTCCACTCTGGAACGTGACGCAAATATATTATTTTTATATGAAATAACCCAAATTAGTCAAACAAAATTTATTTGCCCACGCCGGGATTCGATCCCACGACCTTCGGATTGCGAGTCAAGAGCCTTACCTCTTGACCACGCCGGCCGTCAATAAATAGTATCAGTAATTTGGAAGGCGGGTATGGGTACCGCCGTCCCGGGAACCATGTATTGGATTATCAACACCGTACGGGTAGCCCGGGTTCATGGGGCGAGGTTTGTCAGGATCTCGGCGGCGGTGGAATCTGCCCCACCAACTACGTAGAAGGCCGGATAGGGAGACACCTTTTTTTACAATCGCTCGACACATTGCCTATCTCTTCTTTGGGGATGCTGTGTGAAGGTTCGTTTCAGGGAAAGGGAGGAGAGGATCTTCTGAGAAGGAAAGGGTATTAGGGGTGGGTAGAAATGTGGGGGTCAGCGTGTCCAGGAGAGCGGATGTATGAATCCATCCCTCCCACTGCGGTGCAAAGCGATGTTCCGAGAGAGTAAGGCTGGAGAAGTCAAAGGGACTCCCTCAACCACTTTCTCTAGATCCAACCTGCCATGCAGCTGGTGCGCAGACGCATCCGCCGCCAAGACCTGAAAAAACCTCACCCCATGAACCCAGGCACCCCTGCTAGTCACCAAACGTTGCGAACCACTAAGGATGACCTACGGCAGACGTGTTGGTTATCAAAAAAATGGTTCCCGGGGCGGTGGTACCCATACCCGATTCTCATGTTTGTTATTTTTGTAATACGAAAAATGGATATAAAAAAGCCTACCCCCCATCCCTCTCAACCCCCTCCCCCTCTCACCCCACAACCTCTAACCACCCTCCACCCCCCCGCCTCTTTTACCCCCCCCCCCCCCTATATAAAAATCAATTGCTGTTTGTTAGTTTCACTAAAACTCGAGAACGGCTGGGCCGATTTAGCTGATTTTGGTTTTGAAATGTTTGTCGTAGTCCAGGAAAGGTTTAAACGTTGAGAAAATATGGAAAAGTTGCGAGGAAGATAGTAAAATCAACAATTTAATTCTCCCATATAAACTGTTCTACATACTTTCCTGTGAATTGCTAACCGTTCATCCGATTGCGATGAAACTTTGGTGAGTTGTTGTGAGCACGCCCGCAAAGTAGTCCAGTCAATAAATGCTCCAAAAGGAGGTGTAGAGTGCGTGAGCAGGAACCTAAGCGATTCCTCCAGAAACTTGTTTAGGGTGCTTAGGGTGTGAACATACTAAAAGTCCTGACGTCTTGGTTGTGAGCTAGGGGGAAGGGGGGGAGGGGGAGGTCCCAATTTTCGGGTTTCCGCTTATATCTCAAAAACGGTGCGTCACACATGAAAATTTCCTAAGGATAAGTAAAAAAAGCTCATAAAATTATCTAAAACTTTTATTCTTTACGTAATTTTCGAAATCACGTCCATTTTTGACTTACACGCTCCACAAATGTACATATTTTTGAAAAAAATTATTTTACCTCACATTTTTCATCAAACATTCCTTCATATCGTCTAAAATATTCATCAAAGAAAGAAATTTATTTATAAGAAGTTGTAATAAATTTAATTCCCTTTTAGAATATATATACATATGCAAATAAGTCTCCAACCAGTAAATATTTACAGCAATTTTAAGGTTTTGCGTAAAATGTCGTCATTTTCAGAAAAAGCTGTTTTTATCTTATTACTGACACACCGACGTGCAACGACGATTATGCGACGCTCTTTTAGTAAGGCGTATGATCAGATATGACCATGGAAACCACATTGATGCTATCATTCAAAAGCCGAGAAGGCATAACAGGAGGCAGAGGTATTTTGCACAATGTACTAGAAGTGGTTAGTTGGTATGAGCGCAACTCATGAGATCTGCACTTCCCTTGAAGAGTATTGTGGAGTCTTCACGTCCAGTAACAACACAAGGACCTCGGACAAGCCCACCGAAGTAAAGATGCAGCAGACATTTTCAAACTCAGTCAGTGGTTTGATGCACATCCTCCCTTCCCACAAGCCAATGAAATAATGTCAATTCCCAATGTCTTCTGTCAGCTCGTCGATAAAAAATCACGATGAAAAGGTTGCAGTTGACCCAACATTTCTGTTTCACCGGATGTGTATAAGCAAACGATCAGATGAGGATTTGAAGAAATTCTTTGAGTATGAGTTGGCCCCATTTCCCTTGGCACTGTTCAATGAAGGTGGGATGTGGAAGACAACTAAATCTGTCCTGTACAGCTTATTCGAGCCTACCAAAAAACTGGTCTACTGTCTCAGGTGAACATAGTTGTGGACGGAAAATTTCTACTACACAGAGTAATTTGGCAAAAAGATGCCTTCCTTGTCACAATTTGTGATCGTTACATCAACTACGTCAACCACCACTATCCTGGATGACACACTGTGGTATTTGATTGGTACCCAAACCCAGCCAACGGTACAAAATCACAATAACAGATGCGATGATACAGACTGAGAAGGTCAGCTGACATCAATTTGACTTGGAACACTTCAATACCCGTTAAAAAGGAAGATTTGTTATCCAATCCTACCAACAAAAGTAACTTCATCTCTTTACTACAGACGAAGCTTCGGGAGAATGGGATACAGACTCTTCAGGACATGATGCTGACTTCCTTGTTGTGAAGATTGCTGTGGAACATTCCTCTCACAGTTTTGTGAGAAGCTTTCACTTCCTTTTGATTGCTTCCACTCCTCCCACCCAAGATATTCTGCTGCTGACAACGGACGAGGGAAAACCAAAACAATGCCACTGTCCATCCAAAAGATGCAGCACCGTGCATTTGAACACATCCTGTTCTTACATTCATTTACCGGCTGCGACACAACATCTGCAACTTTCAGGAGAAGCAAGGTGGGCTTCTCAAAATTGTACTTGGAGTCAGAATTCATCAAGCAAGCGGCAATGATCTTTATAACCCCTCCTCTACTCACGGCGAGGTTGAAGAGGCTGGAAATAAATGTTTCCTGAAATGGTATGCGGCGCCAAAAAGACAGACCTTCCTTAACCAGTACCGCTTTTAGTCGTTCACAGGGTTGGTGGCAAATATGAAGCCTGACATCAGCTCCCTCCCTCCAACAGAGAACGCAGTTAAACAGCATTCCCAGTGCACCGATTGAGCTGCCCCCTGAATAATGGGGGTGGAAACATGAAGGAGAGACCCTGATGCCAAATACAACAAAAGATCCACCAGCGCCGGAGGTCCTTCTAAATATGATATTTTGCCGCTGCACCAGGGATTGTGCAATTGGCAAATGTGGATGCCGAAAAGCAATGCTGACCTGTTCTGCAGCGTGTCTCCGAGTCTCCTGCCAAGGGAGATGCCTCAATAGCGTGCCTGTTGCCGAGGACGACGATGACGACGACATAGAGCCCATTCAGCAAGAACCATCCAATACTGAGGATGAAGATGCCATGGATGAACAACGCTTGCGAGGACCCCCACGTCCAAGGAGGATGAGAATGTAACATGATGTTATTGAGAACAGTGATAACAATGAGATCTATAATTTTATGTGCTTAATGTAACGAAATAGAATAAACATTATGATTATAAAATACAATTATGTATTTTTCAAGTAATATGATTTTTACCTATTTTATTTAATAACTGGTTTTAAAGTGTGGTCACACATATTATTAGGCGAACGAACAAGTGTTGTGTGTCAGTAATAAGATAAAAACAGCTCTTTCTGAAAATGACAACATTTTACGAAAAAACTTCAAATTGCTGTAAATGTTGAACGGTTGAAGATAAATTTACATATGTCTATATATTCTAAAAGAAAATTAAATTCTTTACAACTTCTTTCGAATAAATTTTTTTCTTTGATGAATATTTTAGACGATATGAAGGAATGTTTGATGAAAAATGTGAGGTAAAATGATTTTTTTCGAAAATATCTACATTTGTGGAGCGAATAACTCGAAAATGGCTGGGATTTCGAAAATTACGTATAGAATAAAAGTTGTAGATAATTTTATCAGCTTTTACTTATTATCAAAAAATTTTCCTCTGCGGCGCACCGTTTTTGAGATATAAGCGGAAACCCGAAAATTGGGACCTTCCCCTCCCCCTCCCCCCCCCTAGCTCACCACCTAGACGTCAGGATTTTTAGTATGTTCACATCCTAAGCACCCTAAACAAGTTTCTGAAGGAATCGCTTAGGTCCCTGCTCACGCACTCTACACCCCCTTCCTTGACTGGACTAAAGGTTTCTGTATATACTGGTGAGCTCTGGCATTATGAAATTTGTATATAAAATTGCAATTGGTGCCACGCAAACTGTTTGAAAACTGAATGTACCGTGAGTGAATGTATGGAATGCGGGAGGAGGTGGCGGATGGGAGAGGGGTGAAGGATGAGGGAGGGAAGGGGAGGGGGACAAGGGAGGGGAACTCGGGAGAGGGGGCCCGCGGGATGGGTTGGGGAGGGGAACCCGGGAGGTGGGAGGGGAACTCGGGAGGGGGGAGAGGAAAACGGGTGGGGGTTTAAGGGATAGGGGAAGCGGGCGAGGGGAGTGAGGAGAGGGGAAGGGGACGTTGGAGAGGAAGGGGAGGCAGAAGGGGAACGGGACGAATGGGAAAGGACACGAGCTCTGGCATCATGAAATTTGTATAATAAAATTGCAATAAGTGGCACACGAGCTGTATGAGAACAGAATGTATCGGGAATGAATGTATGGAATGCAGGAGGGGGGAGGGGAACCCGGGAGGGTGGAGGGGAACTCGGGAGGGGAGAGGGGAATTCGAGAGGGGGATCCGCGGGAGGGAGGAGGTGATTATGGGAGGGGGGAGGGGAACTCGGGAGGGGGGATCGCGGGACGGAAAAGGGGGGGAGTAGAGTGAGGAGAAGGAAGGTGGAGGAGGAGTGGGAACGCGAAAGGGGAAGGGGACGCGGGAGAGGAAGGGGAGGTGGAAGGTGAACGGGACGAATGGGAAAGGACGCGCAGGGAGAAACAATTTCGTTATTAAATGGCAAAGGTTGGTACCCGGCATATATATAAATGCTAATAAATGAAAATGAATCGCCGAAATGTATGTACGCGCATAACTTCCGAACAACTACACCAAATTGGATAATTCTTTTTTTGTTGTGTTTGTTATTGCCAGGACAAGGTTTGTATATAACTACTGGTGAGCTCTGGCATTATAAATTGTGTATACTAAAAATTCAATGGGTGGCACGTGAGCTGTTTGAAAACTAAATGTACCAGAACTGAATGTATGGAATGCGGGAGGGGGGATAGGAACTTGGGTATTGGTGCCGCGGGTGGAAAGGGACGGGAACCAGGGAGGGGGAGGGGAACCTGGGAGGGGGGAAGGGAATTCGTGAGGGGAGTTGGCGGGACGGGGGAAGAGGAGTGGAGTGGGGAGTCGGAAGGTGGAGGAGGCGGAGTGGGAACGTTTGAGGGGAAGGGGACGCGGGAGAGGAAGGGAAGCGGAAGGTGAACGGGACGAATGGGAAAGGACACGCAGGGAGAAACATTTTTTTGTTGAACGGCATAGCAACGCATGCCGGGCACCAGCTAGTATATAAATGAAAATGAATCGCCGAAATGTATGTACGCGCATAACTTCCGAACCCATGCATGCCGGGTACCCGCTGTATATAATTTATTTATTTATTTATTTACGGACAAATAGTCCATTAACAATATAACAATAACACGAATAACAAGCGAGCCTAAAGGCCCGACCCGCCTAGCAATTGATCACTGTTCGCATCGATTACCGTTCGCATGTCATTTTTTGTAACCAGCACCACTTTTCGTAACAATCACCACTTTTCGTTACGATTCACCAGTTAACCCCATGTGTCGAGCATGCGTAAAGAAGTTTTACTTTAAAAAAAATGGGGCATTTGGGACTCTTGTTTTTTGTATCGTATAATAAGGGACAAATAAAAACATTTATTTTTAAATATAAAACTTTTTGCATAAAAATATTCAATGAAAATGAAATTCGGTCAACCCTGTAGATTTTACGAACGTGAAACAAGGAATTCGTATGTATTTACATTTCGTTTCCAAAATATTATTTCAAACTGTCGTAATTCAGAGCGACGCGGACACGTCCTCGTCTGGCCACGTTTCGGACCGTAATGAACTGCGAAATTTTGTGTTTCGGCGCTATGATAAAATCGTCAAATGCGAAGCTGTTAATTAATTAAAATTAAATGCTTCCCAAAATTATTTTTCGGTCAAACTTATTTATGATTTGTCAATAATGTCTTAGCACAATAAGTATGTAAAAAAATATGAAATATATTAGTTTATAAGTGCGCAAATAAATACACAAATGGACCAATTTTCGTCAAGAAACACATGTACGTACATATTTTTTAATGATTTTATTGAAACTAAAATTAAAATTCTAATACATAACTTTGCTAGATAATGTATTGATTTATTTCACTGCATGATTACATTATTTGAAATGGGTGTGGTATAATACAAAAACTTTTTTGAAAATTTAACAAATCTGCCAACGACCTATGGAATAACCTTATTATACTAAAAATTAAATAAAATTCTAAAAATTTATTACATAACTATGCTAGATAAAAGAACAATCTTTCGAAATCCATTTATAATTTTTTGTGGAAAAGAGTCAATACGTCTAAAAACTTTTTTGAAAATGACATATTTCTGGGTTTCTCTACCTATGTCCTCTTAACCAATTTCGCCATTGCCACCTTCTGTCAAACCGTCATATTTGTCAATCTCATATTTCAAATTTTAGAATTACAATATTATCCTCAACTAATTCTTTTTTCCATATTACGGGCAGCTGCCCTTTTTATTGGAAAAAATCATTCCAAGAATGTTTTATGTAATCTGGGTAGCGTCTCGGATAATGGATCTCGGAAGATGGCAATGGTGAAATTGGTTAATTGGCAGAGCGCTTTCACACATACTGCGCATCCCCCACCACTCCCCTTATCTCACCCCGAGTGCCACTGACATATGAAAAATTAAAACACCATACGCGATTGAATATGGCATACATACACGGCATGGACACGATACACATGCTCCTGGCAAGCTGAAGGCCACTACTAGCATGCTTTTGATCGAGATAATAGCATGTGTATCTGCAGCTTAACTACTCGAACCCAAAAGCTTGTTTTCACAATAATATAACATTACCAGACATATGTATGACGTATGGGGCGTACCTGACTTATTAAAGAATAACACAAGAAATGTCTTGTGGGTTTCTTTCACGGTCCAAATTTTACCTAATAGAGGCCTAAATTTCCAATACAATACTGTGTTTACGAAATCCAAACGGGGTGGATGTAAGTGAGAGTGATATACGTGAGAGTGAGCGCTGGGCTATTGGGTTAAACGGAACATTGTTTCCATTCATATTTGTATGCAAGGCATTTCCAGTTTTCTTTTTTATTCTCCTTTGAATTATCCTGGTGATCCCAATTTGAAACTATTTTTTGTCTGCACTTTCTAGAATGACTGTACTGTACTGTACTTCGTAAACACTTGCTCAAAATATTCAGCGTGATATTGTCTAAAATAATGCAATGCAAGAATACCTTGAAGATGTTCTGATTGGGCCCCACCAGGTGAAGGAGGAAGTAGTTGAGCATTGAGGTGATGCCGCCGACCATGGTGGAGTGGCTGAACAGAAAGTGACTTGCGTTGGTCGGTGATTGATTGGTCTCCAGAGTGCGCGTGGTGCCCCTGCCAGGTGTCAGGATGCCAGGATATTGCCAAGTGCGCCATGGAGTTCAGACTTGCCATTCATTGTTTTCACTAAAGAACAAGGACAATAGTTACAAAACTGCACCAGAAAGCTCTGCCTCAAAACGGGAATGCCTCCCAATGAGATAGGCATAGTAAAAACCATAGTAATATTAAATTTGTTATTAAGATAAATCAATTTAGGAGGCAATGTGGGAGGCGGGTATGGGTACCGCCGATCTGGGAAACATTTCATGAATAGCTAAAATCTCTGCCACAGGTCGTACGTTTGGTGACCTAGCAGGGGTGCCGGGATTTGTGAGGTTTTTTCATGCCTTGGCTGTGGATGCACTTGCCCACCAACTCCAGGGAGGGTTCAGTTGAGGAAGGCCCTTTGTACATAACACTTGACCTGTCTAGCTGGACTCTCTTGACCCATCGCCTTGCACCAGTGGGAGAGATGGATTCATACTTCCATCATTCCAACACAATAAACCCAAATAATTTCTACCAACTCCTACCCTTTTCCTTCCCAGAACTTACTCTCCTTAAAAGGACCCTGCGCACAGTATCCCCAAAGATGACATAAGCTCTGAGGGAAATAATTGTCCTCAGGGCCAATGAGTGAAGTTAATATAAAAAAGCAATGTTTTGATTCTGAATGGTGGTATTCCACCAGGAAGATACTGAGTCTTTAAATGTGAAAGAAATCTGGATCCGGAGGCCGGTCCCGGGAGCTTATTGAGACTGTTGGTGTGAGTTACCATAATATTTTTTCTCTTTAGCGTTATTGATTATAGATCATTTAATTTCAGAAGAAATCTGTAAATAAACTTACTTAAAGCACAAAAAGCTACCTTGTTAATTATAAAACTGAATAGACATATGGAAAAAAGAATTAGTCTCAAACCGCTCTCAAAGAGCGTATGTGCGCCATGTTGCTCAGAGCCTTCCAATACACATTCATTTCACAGTACAAGCCACATCTTCCATGTTGGCTTCAAGCGATCGAAAAAACAAACTTTGTGAGTTTCACTGGAACTATTTAATAAATGTTAATAGTTATTTAGCATACTTGAAACAATCTGTGTTCTTTGATTTTCCACAAGAAATCCATCACCAGATGCAGATACGTGTGCCGCCTGTGGTTAAATTTAAGGTCAGATTGAATGCTTTGACGTTTGACCTGTCACTTCTATGTCAACTAACACGTCCAGCAGACTTGGGACAATCTGAAAAACCAAAATTTGAAGGTTTAGTTTTAGAAAGAATACAATATTACAAAGTTACTGAGAAAGAGAAATGTTATTTTAACATTCTAAACATAATATATGACCGTCTTACTGTACTGCTCCTGCTGTATGTGTAATGTTTTTGAATATGGATGTTCCCTGAACAGCCCTTCTCTGCTATATAATCCGAAAGGCCACGATTTCAAACGGTTGAAATTTTGAATGCATCGCTCTTCATGCAAAAAGTTGTCTTTTATAGTAATTGATGAATCAAAGGGTTTTTTTACAAAAGAAAATATTCTAGGTGCACACCAAAATATCTCCCATGTGTCAAAAACGTAAAACGTTCAGAGGGAGCTAAAAACTGATTTTTGAGTACAGATTATTTAACAAAAACACTAAACTTTTAAAACGAAAACTACAAAGCGTAATATTATCAAAGAAATAATGAAATTACTGGGTTCATAAATTTTTTAGGTTAATTTGTATGTTCACTGTTTATATTTTATGTAAATGCCTACCATTATAAACACATCCCACGAGTAGATAATATTTACAATTTGGACTAGTATTGCGTCAGAGTAAATAATACTTTTTATAATGTAATTTCAAATTACAAATGATAATTCTTCCAGTAATATCATCTTGAAATTTACTACATTTCAACCATTTTACATCATGTCAGCTTGTCAATCATGCTTGTTTAGTATGCTATGATGTTGGTAACATTGACAAAATTCATATTATTAAAAATCACAATTTTCAGTTATTACCATATGAATTATGACAATCTCTAGGGCCGAATTATTAGGACAACATTACGAAAACTCACACGTCTAAAAAGTTGCCACTTAGTTGTCTGGTCACCAGATATTGCATACACATGAACACGGTCTGTTATTTATATTTTCGTAACTCTATGGCTCCCCGTGGAGTGCCGGTCGGTATAAGGTATTATTATAATTTATATGAAATATTTCAACTTTTTTTTTAAAGTTTTCTTTATTCATTGAATTGTTTGTCACATGAATTGAGGATTTTACGACCACCTTGCTAGGCACATGCCCGTGTTGTGGTGGTCGTGGTTTCATGTGGTGGTCGATTATAATGCCTCATCCGCACGTTTGCCACTTGCCGCAAACTCCAAATCTCTACAAACGTTTGGCTTGATTTCGGAATTCAAACGTGGCTATCCACACGCTTGCGAGTGGATTAGTTTGTTCTGAAGAGGCAAGCATGACGGACGTCGAGGTTGTTGCATCGGCCATAACATTTGGCTTAAGATGAAGCTATTGTAAATAATGCAAAATCATACAAAATTGTATGTTTTTGTTTTGAAAATTGGATCGCTTAAAAGTATTATAGAAGCTTCTATTAAATACTGCGTGTAGAACATATCTTGGCCCTAAAAAATATTGGTCAGTTTTTTTTAAGTCTTTTAATAAGCCTATAAAAAAATAAAATTTAAAGTCGGTAAAAAGTCCAAATTCTCCTATTTATAAACCCCTTTTCGAATATGGTTTTATTGTTTAATGTAGCAAATTCAGTTTCTTTTATAATAATCGCTAAAAAAATTGATATTTACGCCCGAAGTTCACAAAATAAAATAAAATATGCATTTTCGCGTTGTTATTTTACAATACGGCCGGCAGTAGACGAATTTGGATTTTCAAAGTGAACTCTATGCCGTCCACCGAAGGGCTACATAACTAGTCACGCCCGTTTTTTTTTATCTGTTCGCCCCTAAACGTTAGGCTCCGCGTCGCTTTGTTCCGTGAAATCAATTTTAAAATTCTGTTTTAATACAATTAAAAAATGCGAAAAAAATGAGTTAATGTTTTTACAGGCCTTTACGAAATCAACCTGTAAAAAAAAATCTCAAATACCTTTTCCAACCTTTCCAAAGGCTTTTTTCTCGAGTATTTTTAAACTCCTCCCACAAAAGGGCGTAAATTCTTCGATTTTTGCTTGGACTATATAGGGTCGCCTTAAGTTATTTTTATTATAAATACAAGAAAATAAGTGGAAGAAACGAATACGTTCTTCTTTCTTTTTTAGATGTTTTCTGAATATAAAAAATTCCTTCTTGGCTTTCAGCTCCTTTACTAGTTTCTTCAAAAAGTTACTAACGCGACTCCATGCATCGGTAACCTTCTTATTATCTTTATGCTCTCTATGGCTTGGGTCCCAAATGCATGGCTCTCCCTGATAGAATTCCCGGCATCGTAAACGTCCTCATTTGACCAGTCACTCATTTTGAAATACAACTCACGCATGAATATACTAACCGCAACTCACGTCCGTTAGCCACCACTGCACAGACGAGACTGAGTGCTCACAAACGTGTGGATGCGTTGCAAACGCTTGCGGCAAATTCCCTTTGATTTGTGACGAAAAACCGACACTCGGCAAATCGGCAACAAACGCTTGCAAACTTACGCAAACCAAGCCAAACACCCTATCCGCACGTTTGCGTTTGTGAAGGTTTGTTGAGGTTTGCCAAACGTGCGGATGAGGCATTATATGCTACGCCCAAATGCTTGCGACAAGCAGCTTGCCGCAAGCTCAGGCAAGCTCTGACAAACGAATGGCTGGCTTCCACACACTTGCGAGCGCGCCAGTGTGTTCGGAGCATCCAAGCGCGGCGGACGTCTACCTTAGAGTATATATTGTTACTCTAAGGCTATACTATGTTTGCGTTAATCTATTTTTATTTTGGTTCCATGCCAACTCAGAATGAAACCAACTGAGAAACACCTCAGAAAGATCTTTAAAAGCTATGAAAAAATAATTTTAAAATTGCCGGTAACCCTAACCTAACTTAATCATTTTTTTTATCGTGACCTTTCTGAGTTGGCCGGTCACCTTTATTTTAACGCGAAATAAAAGACAAGGGGATAATATATTTTTAATACCATTGAACCATTGAAGAAGATAATACTAATAAAAATATGAAAAAGAACAAGACACAGAAAAATACAATGTCTAGTTCACACGCGGTAAAAGTGAAACCTTCAGAAAACTAAGGTAGAAAAGAGTGGGGAAGCTACGAAGCACCGCACAAAGAGGAGACATTATCTTGCAGGCTAAATCCTATAGATTGTTGTCTCTTTTTAGTGCCACTTTTTCGTTTCATCGAGTTTCAAATCACAACGGTGCCAAAGAAGTTCGAACTCGAAGATCACTTGTCTTTATATAATATTGCCTTGTATTATAAAAAAAAAGTTATTCTAACAAAAATCATGTTTTTTTTGTAATAATACTGTATAAATCATCAATAAAATATTATTTATTTATTTTGACTCTTTAGGTAAATCCAGTCGCAATAAATTACGTTAGTGCATTAAATTTATGTACTTAAACATTTTAATAAGAATAATAAGTCAGGCTCGCCTCATACGCCATTCATATTCATATGTCTCGTAATATTATCATAGACCGCACGGAGCAAAAAAGGCGTGCATTCGCCACCAGCTCCGAAGTTCCACTGAGCGCGACCGAGCGCTTGCCGCTTGTGGCCAAAATATCCGACCTCGATCGGATCGGCGGCAAGCTCTCGCAAGCTCTTGCAAGCCTACGCAAGCCAAGCCACACGCGCGGCACCAGACGCTGGGGCTTGTGGACGCTTGCAGAGGCTTGCCACGTATTTGGACGCGGCTTAACAAAACCTCCTAGATCGTGATCTAGGAGGTTTTGATTATAACCCGACTGTCTCCCTAAATCTAGGGAATCGCATTTTTGGTAATTTTTGATAAATTTGCTAGGAAGTTTCTAATTTTTGACATGGCAACATAACGAATTTTTCATAGACAACACGAAACAGTCTATTCTCTATTCTACCAATACCGATTACTTGTATTTGAATTTTTTGGCAGCGCGGGAAATCTTTGGTTCACTTCATTCACTTTCTGCTGTCAAATTATTGTTTATTTCGTTATAGAATAATTAATTCTCATAATCTCTACTTATGCTTCCTATAAAACCTCGTATTAGCTTAGTTTAACATCTTTCTGTATTTGCGTGGCTCTAATGTGAAAAAAACAGTTTGATTGTATTTCATGATAGAATATACACGGTTATTGAAAATAACAATAGTCAGAAAATGTCCCTGCAAAATAGCTACACACCACATTATTTAGCTATAGAGGATATTCTGGCTACAAATGAAAGAGTTTCATGTAAATTCATCAATGAACTTCCTAGAATGGGTATGTCTTTCAAAACAATTTTTTCATTTTTATTTTAAGGTTATTTAAACTTCACTATTTCTTCACCGTGGTGTAAAGTATGTTGTTTCATTTTTAATTTAAAGTTTATCAATTACTAAATTGGACTGTGGCGGCATCAAGAGTTAAGGAGGAGTTTTACAAAACTGTTCAATTTATAGTAGGTGTTCTCAAGATTTCCACAAAATCTTAGTTAACTCTTTATGTGCTTTTATTGTTTTTGTCAAAGCCCGTAACGTTTTTAATTTTTTTGCGTAATCTTGACAGTCATGTTAACATCAATAAAAGCTGGTTTCAAAAACTGAATTTTTATAACTGGATTGTAAACAACCATTATAAAGAAATAAATAAATTTTACAGGATTTTTGGACCCTTCGTCGGACAATGAAAACCTGACTGCCGGCACAGTTATTGAGCTCCCGTTTTGGCTGGCGGACGCCCTGAGCTCCAAGCGACCTCCGTTAGTGACCATCGAGGTTCCCAAGGTCTACAAGGAGGCCTACCGGGAGATCCTGAAAGCTGAAGCCTCGGCGGTTGATCTCCACAAATTGGGAATGTTCTATTATGACTTTGGGTGCTACCTGGCAGTCTTTGATCCTAAAGGAGATGTCGGCAATTCATTGGTTTCGGTAAGTTGTACTAATTGACTTAGAAAATATACAAACGATTTTATTATCCTCCCGTGAAGATAAGATGAAGTAGATGAAGATTGAACAAAACTCTGCACAAAATTGAATAGCTACTGAAGGTCCTACCTTATCACTATGATTCAGTACCTATTCAACGGGTAAAGGATTTAAACTGAAGCTCCCTAATTTATTACCAAATTGGATAGCAAACACTATTAACTATTCTTAAAATAAAACTCAATCTAATCTCTCATTTAATTTCTTTTGTAACTTTCAGCAAATGCTACATTCTCAGTATTTTTTCCCAGATACTTAGACTCATTTGTATACATAAATATATTATGTGTGTTGTTGAAACCCTCATCATGCAAATAATTTAACGTTACCGTGTCTCACAAGTGCTTGTCATTTCCACCAAATTACAAAAACTCTTTCAGATAATATTTTTCCACATTTTTATTTATAATTCAGAATATACTGTTTATAATTATGTAGGTAGGTGACTTGGGAGGAAATTTTGGTTTTGATTTAAAAAATAGAAAATTAGTATCACAGGGGGGGGGGCGCAGGGGGCGCGCGCCCCCCCCCTTGCGGGCCGCAAGCTATTCGTTCTAGTCTTAGGTAACTGGCCAGACTGAACAGCATAAATATACCAATTCCCTGAACAGATTTTCAATAACATAACCAACTGGTTATTGGTATCTAAATAAATAATTATAAAATGGTTATTTGGTTATTTAGTTATTTCTCCATAACTTCGAGGGTGGGCAACGACAGCAACGCGTCTGCTGGCCCGGCTACAGATGATATTGGCTAGTTGTCTAGTTATTAGTAGTTTTCATGGTTGTGAAGTTATTTGGTTTTGTCCGTGGATATTGGGTGAGTTGTGGTTTTCATGATTGTGTAGGTTATGGTTTTGTCAATGGGGGAGTGGTATTATCGAGTAGTTTTTGATCCAAAGAAAGTAGTCGATAGCGTTATACGAACTAAAAAGATCTATCTCGTTTTGCCTCACTGAAGAAAAAAAAAAGATAAATACGCAGCCCTAACTTACAGGCAGACAAAGACCCAAGGAAAACTGCGATCATAATGATGATGCTGTGACATATTGGAAAAGAACTATTTTTATTCCAACACTGGACCATGTTACGACTGGCATGAGAGAGCGTTTTGCTGAGGAAAATATTTATCATTTAAAATTCAACATACTTTTGTCCTCACAACTACTGAAACATGCCGGTAATGATCTGGCACATAAATTGAATCAGTGCTTAACTGAACTACCGTTCTTTGAAGAAGAATCACCCTCTGTGATTAAAAAGAGACTTATAGGAGAGCTTCTTCAATACAAGCAAACGAGCATAAACGCCCTTAATGGTCGTAATTCTGTGATGCAAGCGTTGTCTGTTTGTCCTAGATCTGATTATCCTACTTTGCACACGCTGTACAAAATATTTGCTTGTCTACCTACATCTTTTGCTACAGTAGAAAGAAGTTTTTCAAAATTGCGGCGTACAAAGACATGGCTGAGGTCGACAATGAAGGAGGATCGACTTAATGGCTTAGTTTTGTTGAACATTCACCATGAAATTGATTGTCCTATTGACGATGTACTTATCCAATTTGCCAGGAAGAATAGGCGCAGAGAAATGAGAACCACAATCGTTACTTTTTATATCATAAGATGGCATTGTATTGTAGATGTTTTTAATCAGTTTAAATAAAACTTTCTTAAACTTTGCATGTGACTTGATTATTTTTCTTATTACGATAAAATTGTAATTTGGGAGGCGGGAATGAGTACCGCCGCCCCAGGAACCTTTTATTGGATAATCAACACCTCTGCCATAGGTCACCCCAAGTGGTTCGCTATGTTTGGTGACTTAGCAGGGGTTTCCGGGTTCATGGAGTGAGGTTTGTCTAGATCTTGGCAACGGATGAACTGGACACACTGAACCCCAGATTCCTACCCAACCCTCATACCTTTTTCCTTCCCAGAACTTCCTCTCCTTCCTTTCCTTCAAAACACCCTCCATACAGCATCCCCAAAGATGAAATAGGCCCTGAGGGAAATTATTTTCCTCAGGGCCTTCTGTTTGGAGCTAATGTAAAAAAAAGTACCTAAAAGTAGTTCAAGATATCTTTAGCGCCCCCCCCTTGAGTTTTTTCTGTATCCGCCACTGTATCATATTTATTTTGATGCGAGGTCTACTGTTCACAGAACTACTGGTATTTTTTGCTTATTTTACATGCACTGAATACTTGATTTAATTTATATTTAAAAAACAATGTGACTTCAGCGCAGGGTACCCCAATAAGGACCAATTTTTTAATAACGCAAACAAAAAAACCTTTGAATAAATAAATGATTATAAAATGCAAAATTATATCAATTCCAGACATTCCGTAGTCGTTTCCGCCACATAATGGATCTGAGCCAGAACTCCCAGCCAGATCCCATAGCTTCCTCTCGGCTGGAGCGTTTGGAGCGCGCCTTGCTCCGGGAGGGGCAGCTGGCCGGGGGCGCCCTGGACCTCTGGTGCACTCGCTCCTCGCGCCCCTTGCGCCCTGCACTTATGCTGCAGGAGCACCTGAAGAGGAAGCGCCCCAACACCGAGCAGAACTGATACGATGTATGATAATAAAGTTAATAAGCTAAACTTTATGATCCAGGTTTAAAATAGGGCCGTTTTTATGTAGAACTACCACGCAGATGTTAGTCTGTGAACAGACCAATTCATAGGCCTACTCTTATGGGCCAGGTTTAGTAAAAAGATAAGACCCTTCACCGGGGAATCACAGGTGTTTCCTCGAGTCCTGTTATATGTGCAGATGCTGTGGCTGAAGAGAAATACGGTTATCCTCCAGGTCTTCAAGAGACCAAAATTTATCAGATCTTTACATTATAACTTAGTCCTTATTCATAAATAACAATTCTTACGGCCGCTGCTCCCAATCCTACTAATCAACTGCTAAGCCGAAACTAAGGCTCAACACTGATCAAATGCACAACTACGCTCTTTCCAACACACAAGAATCGCTTAAGCATTGCTCAATCTAAGGAAGCCGGACACGTGGATTAAGCTCGACTGAGCAAAGCAAAGTTATAAAAAGTATCAACAGTGACGCCAACGCCACGAGGTACTGATGCGACAGCGACAAAGGTCAAGCTGACGCTTTATTTTTAATATATTTTATATGTTTGTTTAAAAAATATAAAATATCAGTTTATGGATAAGAGTTTTAAAATAAATTATGTGTATTAATAATAAATACAATAATTAACTTTTTAATATTAATTTAACATCGAAAGTTTTTACTTTGATGTCATTTTATTGTCTGTGAAATTGGGCGGGGTCACTTGATAATCAACGATAAAATATTTGGGAACAACGCAACTAGAGCGTTACCTTTAATACTTACAAATCGCTTAGCTGATTGCAGACTCAGATTGGTCGATCGAAAAGTTGGGAACAACGGCCGTTATACGATTTGAGCTTTACTGTGCTGTTTACTCCCAATCCCCATTTTGTATTGATAACATAGAAAAGTATTCGATATTCAAGTGGTTTATTAGTTTCTTGTGTGAAATATGATATTGATACAAGTAAAAAAACATGTAATATTTTGTTATACATATATAATGTAATAATTTATTATAATTAAATATTTAATTTGTACAGAACAACAATACTTATAATATTAACGTGAATCCATGTCCTCATAACTCTAATTTGGTCACATTCCAGGAAATTTCTACTGCTTGCTAAAAAATGAATTCCTTTATTAGCATACCAATAAAACAATGAAGAAGTATGTGGTATAGTTATTAAGGCGCCGCTACCCGAATTTCTACCGATTTCTACATATCTACCTTAAACATTTGAAGTTTTTAAGCTCTTAAAAAAATACATGTTATTTTTGAAGATAATATCTAGACGCGCTCCATGCCGAAACGCAAATTATATGAAAATCCCTCGATAGAAAAAAATCACAAAGTATGCTCCGAAAATTATTATAAACACGTTTGTTTCAGTTATTTTATAAGTTATAGTTGTGAAAAAATTCACAATGTTTCTTTAAATGATACTTAAGATACCTTCCAAGAGATTTTTGCTCTATTTTAAACGAGTCGTGATTTATTAAACATTTTCGCAACGGTTTTATTGATTTAAATATTAGCGCGCTCCTCTAACATTCGTAATTACATATCTCTCCATCTTCTTCTTTTTGAGCATGGATGCGGGGCCTTAAGGTAATACATTAAATTTTATACAATCACTTGTTCAATAACCGCTTGATAAACAATAATTAGCTGTTTTTATTTCTGTCAACTGAGCTAATCAACAACACTTATTTCGGTTTTCTGTGTATTGGTTCTGCATGAAACCTGGTTCAATGAACTCAAATTTGCATAGAATTGAGGAATAATTCAGTCAAGCGAAAAAGTATTGAATAATATTATAATATATTTTTTAACAGAATATGTAATATTTTTTATATGACATTTTCAACATGGGAATTGATTTGTCAAGAATTTAGACTTTTCCATGATTTTTCACGGGTCTGTGCTAGTTATTACCTACATAATATAGAACTCCAGTCCAATTTTATTTTTATTTTTTTTAACGATTAAAGACCTTCAAACTTAAATAACTGCATATTTAATTTTATAGTTAGTTTGAATACTTAAAATAATTGTCAAAGTTTTAATTTTTCAAGACCCCCTGAAAATCACCGTATCTATGGTGGATTGTGTGACGTCATCACCCATCGATAGTTTTATTTACTTTCAACAGGTGTTGTCATTTTGATTGATAATTATACGCATTATTTATGATTATACGGAAGAAAAATGATACTATTCGATAAGTTAAAACATTATTTAGGTGGAATTATTCATTCATTATATTATATTTATTATATTGTTGAATATTATTACGGGAGAGTGGTATAAAAATTGTTTGAAATTATTATTTTTTTAGCTTTTAAAATCAATATTATCAAAAGCGAAGAATCACCCACAAAAGTGTAGGCAAACGATAACAGCTGATCGATTGCGGCCATTTTGTTTCTACTCCACAGCCAAATTTTGGCCTATGTAGCAATGTAGCATTATGATATAGTATATTTATATGATTTTTTTGTACAGTTTAAAGTTTTTCAATATTTTAAATAATAGAGATAAACTAATAATAATAATAATGATTTATTGTCTTCATTTCTTAGTAACAGTAGGGATAATGATACCCTCACTGGGATATCCTCATACAGAGAGGTACCTCTATTTTTGAAACTGAACTATTTAGGCTTAAATATTGTTTCAATAAATACAACATCTAAATCTCTATAAACAGTATGAAATAACGAATAACATGAAATGTTATTAATTCTGATGGCTTTTGTCATACCTACATAATCAAAGTTTCAATACAATGACTGGTGACCCGTGACGTCAGCACTAACCATTCAGTAATGCCAACTTTACAGTGTGTTTTGACGAGGGGTTTAAAAATGCACTTTTTAATAATTTTTTAAGAACTCTACGTTTAATATTATGAAATAAAACTTATATATTCAGAATCAGCGTTCATTGGTCTGTATGAACAGATTTTTTTAAAGCCATAATATTTTTCACTGGAGTTCCTTATTCCTTCCATCAAATGGTATTTTACATAGTAATGCTATGTTGGATTTAAGATGGAAATGAGAATATGTTTGGTTCCTACCTTAATCCATAATGTCACTTATCCACAGTACCTACCTTCCGAAGCATCACTATTTTGTATGAAACTATTTAAAAATGGAACAGTAGAAAGTGAAAAATCGAGTTCTTTTGTTTTGAATTTTGAGCGGAATAAAATAAAAGGATCATTTTCAAAGCTGGTTGGTGTTTTTCATTATGAAGAAAATATTGTTATTTCGTATTCATCATTTTGTAATAATTACCTAGAGATACCGCTTCCTGGATTATTGTCAGGTAACATTTACTGTTAAAGTGTATTATTATTGTTTTGTGTGCCCGAATTCGTCCAGCAGATACCTATTCTTGTGAGTGATTTTTCCCATTCCTTGTTTGGATCCTACATTCACTTTCAACAAATTCTATCAGTCAACATTATTATTTATTATTTGATTATTTATTTTAATAGTTCACTTACAAGTTTATGGTATAATCGAAATCAGACATCATTGTCGATAATTATTATCATTCGTTTACAAGTTCATCTGAAGCTGTATAATTCGTATGCAGCTTCGTTTAGTTTTTTACACTGTTTTTAACAATGACGTTACATACTATATTAGACGAGGGGTAGAAATCTCAAAGTGGGAAGACAATCGCTAGACAATTGTACCGGTCTCGATATCTAGTACTTTAGTACTAAACTGCTACGCGTCGAGTAAGGTTGCGTCTTACCAGTACTTACCAGTAAGTAGATTGCATTTTAAAAAGTGTCAAAATGCCCTCCTGTGTGATGAGAAAATGTTTCAATTACTCTGCAAATAATAGTAAAGGCGAAGGAATAACACTTCATTTGTAAGTACACGCAAATTACTTAATATTATCGATTATTATAAATATTACAATATATTTTCATGTTTCCCGCTCGCGGTTTTACACGTCATTACGAGACAAAGAACGTTGCATCAAAAAGTAACGAGCATAACAAAGACAACCTGCTAACAGTAGGTCGGTTCACACAGCGTCCCGCACAAGTTTTCTTCTATTGGGAAAGATAGGGTAAAACGTACACAGGGTAAATCGTTAATTAATTTAATTATGTTTGAATTGTCATAACTCATAACGCTCGAACCGAGCTTCCTTGCTGACAATGACAAGACACTATAATTTAATATACGTAAACACGCTAGTTGTAGTTAAGCTCTATTAATAATTATAATTTACGCTGTGACTTTATAAACGTAAAATGACAATTAATTCAATATAAATTTATTATGACTTATCAAATATGAATTTTAGGTTTCCCCGTGATCAACTACGACGACAGAAATGGACCACTGTTGTTCGCATTCAAAGATGCGAACATGATTGGACACCTTCGCTTTACAGCACAATATGTTCAGTTCATTTCAATAAAGACGATTTACATACCACGGTCAAAGGAAAGCGTTTTATAATGTCGTTGATGAAAATTGTAAATAGATTTGTATACTCATTTGAACCTATGACCTGTACTGTATAATAAAATATGTTTTTAACAATACTACTATAATAGTACCAATATTGTATTACTAATGATAACTCATATAATTATAATAAAAAATATTTGCCCGTGTGTCTTGTTTTACCCGCCTTTACCCTCCCCTGTGCGTAGTGTAACCGAGTGAGAGTATCTTGTTATCTCAGTCACACCCGTGATGTGAAAGCAGTATTCGGCAAAGAAATTAATACGCCGCCTGCTAATGTATCCGTGCCATTCATACATACACATTATTTGATTGTCTATCTTTATCACACAGGAATAAACTTTTGAATTGAGAAATTATTGAAAATCGCTGAAAACAAAAGAGTGTTCCTTACTTTCCACATTATATTGTGAGTATGTGAGACTATAACGAGTCTATTTATTTTATATAACGTCATTGGTTTTTAATGCATTTCTTTATTCTGTATTTTAATATGTACACATATCCACTTACTGTTTAATAAAACATATAAATATGTAAATTACCAAACGATTTACAGACGGTGACGGATTC
Source organism: Limnephilus marmoratus (assembly GCA_917880885.1). Classification (NCBI taxonomy): domain Eukaryota; kingdom Metazoa; phylum Arthropoda; class Insecta; order Trichoptera; family Limnephilidae; genus Limnephilus; species Limnephilus marmoratus. The sequence goes on along the minus strand of OU862924.1, from coordinate 20,357,603 downwards.
GCAGTGATGATAACTGATAACTTATTTATAAAACATATTTTTTTAATTTTTAACTTAGAATCTTTAATACCCCAATTCTTCTTTTCCACTGTTTATTTATAAAATCTCTTGATTACGACAAATAATAACCCTAAATAACTGAAAAAGAAGTGGTTTCATAAAAACCTTGTATTTTGTTGTTTACATTTGAAATCCTAAGGTAAAATCTGCATAATACTAATGGGTATGTGATTTAGCCATCCTTAAAAAATACTGATTTCATGATTTCTGGGGTCACTTACAATAACTTCCAACTGGGGTGTGATATGTATCCCAGAAATCCACCCAAATTGTCCAACACCTTGTCCCTTACTCCCGAAGACTCGAACCAACTGTCCGTTTGGCCGAAACACTTGGACTCGAGCATTCCCCGAATCTCCTACAAGGATAAAACCTAATGGATCGACTGCTACAGCTTCTGGGTGCCTCAGCTGTCCTTTGTGTTTGCCGACAGATCCGAACTCTTGACGTTTCTCCCCGTCCAAGGAGTATATCTTGATTTTGCCACTTCCACTGTCAACAATGATGACCCGGTCAGAGAGTACCGCGATGGCCGTTGGCGCGTTTAGTTGTGTGTATCTTGCCGATGAGGATTTCACACTGCGCTGTACAATTCCTACGTGTCCCACAAATGCGCCATTTTCGAGGTTAAACACCTGCAGAATTAAAAAGCCCATTACTACAAACATAGTTAACACAGGGTGGGGCAGAATGGAGTCCCTAGTTTCAAAAAATCACCGAAGGCCCCCCTTACCGAGTAGAGGGGTGGGGCGGGTGCCGTTAGGTCGGGGAAAAGTCGCTGTTCTCAGTAGTGATCATGCCGTGGTCAGGTGAGCACCAGGGTTTTGTTGTGGAGATGTTTGTCAAAACGGGGAAAGCGTTGTGGCTACGCAGAGTGCTTTTCGGATTCGGTTCGGGTTAAATCGTAATAACTGTGTTCCTGATCCTAAAACCATTCAGAAATGGATCAGTAATGTAAGGTTGACAGGATCCAGTTACAAACCAATACCAGAAAATAAATTAGTTAAAGTTAATATCGTTAATTCTAAAATTTGAAACATGAGATTGGCTATTATGACAGTTTGACAGTAGGGCGCAATGGCGGAATTGGTAAACGCACGTCCTGGATAGACGAGAGGTTCTGGGTTTGAGTCCCAGTTGTGACCATTATTTTTTTCTGTTTTTCTGTGTCTTGTTCTCTTTCATATTTTTGTTTAGATTATTATTATTTTCTTCTTCAATGACTATCAACTTACTTGAACTCTGTCGTTTCCTGTATCGCAGACGTATATGAAGTTTTCTGTTGTGTCTACGGCAACACCCTCTGGTGATTTGAAGGTACCGTCTTTGTTTCCTTTTGATCCGATGGTCTTCAAATATTCTCCCTCTTTAGACAGGACATGCACACAATGGCCCCACTTATCTGAAAGTAAAGTGAGATATAAAAATGATTATACATTGGCACATGATTGATTTAATTAACTGTTGTTCCAATTTTCGTTATTTGTTTTTGGGGTGTTATGCCAATTTGTTCCAATTGTTTGAATTTTTAATGACTTTATTTCTTCCAATCCTTTCTTCCCTTCCAATAAGCTATTAGGTATTGTATAGTTTCTCATTCAAGCTGAAAATTAAACAAGTTATACATATTATCATCAGGCGGATGACAAGGAGACGGTGACCGGCCAATTCAGAATGAAACCAACTCAGAACCTCCTCAGAAAGGTCATTAAGAGTGATGATAAAAAAATAGGTAAGGTTAGGGTTAAAATTATTTTTTCATAGCTTTTAATGACCTCTCTGAGGTGTTTCTGAGTTGGTTTCATTCTGAGTTGGCATGGAACCCAACGAGACATATCTCATGTTTGGAATTTTATAGGAGAGCCAAAAAACTGCTTTTTTTTTTACCGAATTCTAATATGTTGTATTAAATGTTTTGTTAGGGAACGTACCCATACTACGTGACACGTTTAGGGGGGGGGGGGGGTCTTCAAAATGTCACGCTCCATACAAATGAGCGGCGGGTTGCTTAGGATTTTGGTCACCGGAGGGGGGGGGGGGGGGGGGGGGTTAAAAATTGCAAAAAGTTGGTCACTTAGTATGGGTACGTTCCCTTAACTTGGTAAAAAATACGTAATTAAAACCCCATTGGCAGAATATGTAATAAAACGTGTAAGAATCCGCCAAAAAAGCAATTTTTGATCACAATCAAACAATCCTAAAAATTTTTCAAATATGAGAAACACCTGTTTGTCATCAGACCGATGATATGTATGCGGATGACAATATGTAACATAGTACCACAATTTTCATTAATTAAATTCATGCTATTAAGGTATAACAAGTATGCAATTGGGATACAGGTTCATACTCTCTAAGATACTCTCAGTATCACTCTGGTGTGAGACCACCATTCAGAATTGAAATGTTGCTTGAAATGACTTTAACCGTTTTTGGTGACTAGATCTGAATAGCCAGGCACTTCCCCACCTTCCTCTTCTTTCCCCCTCCCCACTACCTTCAGCCTCACAACATACCCCAAATGGGGATGCCATAGTCTCACTGGCTCCAGATGGGTGCAGTTGGGACTCACCATTGTGAGTTAAAAAAAAATACTAGCCAGAATGCTTGGTATACCTACATAATATCATTTTTTTACACTTCTACTTAGTAAATAATGTAATAATGAAGGTCTGAATGCCATTGGCGCTAACAAAAAACTATCCAAATAAGCTAGCAGTCCACAATAGAGTGCACCTACACTGATGTATGACAGTGAGGCATGGAACTGGCAGAGGAAGGATGAAAGTAGGCTGAATGCTATAGAAATGAGAACCCTGAGGCGTATTTGTGGTAAAACTGTGTATGATTGTGTGAGGAACGTGGAGATCCGCAAAGAATGTAATGTTGATGTAAGCGTAATGAGTAAGATTAAGAAAGGGACCCTTAGATGGTTTGGGCATGTAGAGCAAATGAACGAAGAAAGGAGTGTAAGGAGAATATGTGACGCAAATGTGAATGATAGTTTATTTATTTATTTTTATTTAAGTACATAAAACAGGCATTCAGCCCAAAAATTTATATACATGGATGATTTAAATTACAAAAATTATAACAAAAATAATATCAGTAATAATTAGCTACTCGTAAATATGCAAAAGTGAATGACGAACAAGAATGAGTAAAAGGTAGAGTACAAAAGAATCACCAACAATTTATTATTGGCACCTGTGCTGATGGGACAATGATTTAGTAGGTGCAATATTTCCTGTCTTTGAATAAAGGGCTTCATCACAATATCAGCTTTATACGATTGATAGTAAAATATATTTTTTGAAGTGATTGAATGGGTTATTAAAAATGTCAATTTCATTATTAGTGCAGTGTATAGTGTTATAATGTCTTAATGTTCGTGGTAAAGGGAAAGTAATAATAGTTGACGAAGACGTGGCATGATCAAGTGAATCGAATACTTGAGTCGGGCCACATCAAGAGTCCGAATAATAGAAGAGCATGAGTGAGACGATGTATAAATTTGAATGAGGCAAAGAGTGTGGGACAAGACCAAATTGTTTGACAGTCCGTCCTCTCTGCCTACCCCTGCGGAGAAATGGTGTGATGGTTAGTTAGTCAGTACATAAAAATACATTATATCGTTATCATTTGCATTCAACACTACTATGTAAAAGCCCCGAAAAAGGGCGTTAATTAATAAATAAATAAATCATAAGGGCAGATGTGTAATCGATGATACTTTGTTTTGTTTTTTTTTTTTTTCATAAAAGTCTTTTGTTTACCATTGCAATGTATGAAAATAATAAAATAAAGATAATATAAATAATAAAAAAATAATGAAAGTATAATAAAATTGCAATAGAGGCTAGATGTCTGCAAGGATAGAAATATGTGAAGCTTAATTCTATCTGTCTACCTACACCACAAGATACTTTGTCATTATGGGATGAATGTAAGTAGGTGTAACAATGTTTTCACACATTCTTTGATGTGCTTTTCAACTTATGCATTATTCTGGAGTTTCTAACACTTCTTCTCAGTAAGCAATTTTATTTTATTTAAGCGATTGAATCCCCATTTACTTAAATATTTAATTATCTTACCTGTTACATATATTTCACTCCTCTGCTGTGAAAATGCGATGCTGTGAGGGCACAGAATTTTAGCATCCGAAATCCTTTGTACAATCTTCCCTTTTGCCTTGTCCAGAACAAAGATGTTGTGGGAGTCTGTGGTACAGATATACAGGTTTTCCTGTCCGGCCCAGGGCGCAATAGCTACTCCTGCTGGTCTTTGGAACTTCTTCCAAACCATACGTGGAACGAAGTTTCGTGATCTGAAATATGAACATTTTTTACATATTTAAGTAACAGAATTAGCAATTTCCTTGATAAAACAAGATCCCTGTCCCCTCCTCGGATACATAAAGAGCTGTGGATACCGATATTTCAAACCTTTGTAAGGCCTAATGGGTCCTTTGGTGACCTTAACTTCCCCGCAACATATCCACATTCAGTGAAATGTGTATGCTGCTTTGCTACAGAGTAACTTAATAGCTTTTTCCCCTTACCTGTAATAAATTGTCAGACTGTCAGGATTTTCCAGTGGATTTTGTAAGCCTTTGACCTCAACAGCTAATGGTTCATCAATTTCTGCATCATTTTCATTATTGAGGTCCTCCACGATTTTGAAGTTTTCCTGGTTAAATGAATACTTGGTTTCCCCCCAATGGGACACATCATTCAGGATGTCCACAGTCTTACGATGGAAATTCATAAACATGGCCACCTGCTCAGAAAACAAATTGACATTAAAAAGTGGAATCATTCTTCAAAACATCTTCTTGTTCTTCAACTAACGTAGTTTAGTTATCTCAACAAATAAATGGTTTTCTGCAAAACGATTTTCAAATATTATTTGGGCAGGTTATTCTTTTACCTTAACTTTATACATATGAGACCAACCCTATGTGTGAAAATATGTATAATCAATTGTTGCACCACCAATTGTGAAAGCAATATGCGGTAAGCACAGACAAGAAGAAGAAGTAGAGGCGATGGCGAATAAGTCACATCTTTCATTTAAACTCTACTGCTTGTAATTTTATATTACATAATACTATTACATATACAACTTTTACAATCAATTATTTCTGGTGCTCATTTAAAGTAGCCCTAATTGCTAAATTATTTGTGTTAGCTATTTATAAACTTTTTCACTACGTTCCCAAAGTTTGTAGGATTAGGGGTGTGCATGATTCTCTTTTTGGTTTTTTAAAAGAACAAATAAAAATGTTATATATTCCCGTGGTTCTAGATTTATGGAGCATTTACTCATGGTATAATTTGCTTAGTAGTGTATGGGTTAAACCATTCCATCCGAGCCGCCATAATTTAAGTTGCCTACGTTGGAGGTCCCTCTCTCCGAGCTGCCATAATTTAGGGCTTCCGAAAGCATGTTTTTTTTTTTTATTTTTACATAAAAAGTAGTATGCATTGACATCTTGTGGTTTTTTTGAGTAGGGTAAAATTAATCAATAAACCATAATAAGTTGGCACCAAAATTAATTCAATTGCTGTGGTCAGTTTCAGTCAAAATAATTTCAGGGTTAATATTGTACTCAATATTGATTGTAAAGTTTCTTTTTTACCTTTTCACTATCATCTATAGTGGAATCAAAGTTCTTTGTCACATAGTTGTTGACATTGTTTTGTGTTGTTTTTAATTCCTCTTGCAAAGCTTCAGCAGAGCTTTCTCCGATTTGAAGAATATTATCGGCTTCAGCCAGCATATGTTCTTTCTCCATTGTTATGTCGTCTATCTTCTTGGCTGCTGTAGTGTTGATGTTGTTTACAAGCCATTCGTACCTATCCTAAAATAGTTTAAAAAAAAATGTTAGTGGTTCAACACTTTAGAATATGATCACAAAACTGGTCATGTTTAATATATTTATGTAAAAGCACATTCTGGTATTAATCTATTTTTTAAAGTCGGTATGTTTAAGTTACCTTATAATCTTGTAATCGATGATTCAGTCTTTCGGCTCCAGAATCAAGTTGACGGACAAGGGACCCAATTTGAGTTTTCAATTCGTTGATATGTGCCGACCAGCAAACTCCGCAAAATACCTGATAATATCAAATTTTCATAATAAATTTTAGTTCACTCAAAAAATAAATGCAGAAACCATTTATTTATTAACTAACTGAAGTCCCCGACAATGTCCGGGCTGTACACAGAGTTTTCGAAATCAAATGTAGACAGTGACCTTCTTTGCGTACAAATCAAATCCACACCGCCTGCTTGCCAGCCCGCTTGTCCACCACATACAGAAATTCTCCTTTATATATTATATACTTCAACCAATTTACACAAAACCCTGACAAATTCTATACCTAAACCTTCCTCATGAATCATGAATCACTCTATCTATTGGTGAAAACTGCATGAAAATCCGTTCAGTAGTTTTTGAGTTTATGGCGAGCAGACAGACAGACGCGGTGGAGGACTTTAATTTATAATACATATGTAGATCTTTGGTTAAATCAATCTTGCTCATGTGGTCTTTACTATCTTTTTTCCACATAAATTGCCGGTCTGATGACAAAACTGTTTTTTTTGCCGGATTCTTGAAGATTTTATTAAGTACGAGTACATGTTAGGCTAATGGGGTTTTATTTTCACTTTTTTTGCCACATTACCAAAACCTTTAATAGAATGTATAAGAATCCGGCAAAAAAACATTTTTTTGGGTCTATGATGTAAGTATGATGTATGGTCTTTTGATGTAAGTATGATGTATGTGTTTGTCATCAGAGCGATGATTTGTTTGTTTTCTTATTCTTAAAGCCTGCTGTGTGAGAATGGACATGCCACAGGCAGAGGTAACAAAAGTGATAGAAGATAGGGATGCCTGCTGGCATATCAAGTGGACTAGGGAAGCAGAATGAAAATGACGAAAAAATGCCATCTGCAGTAAGATTGCAATGCCTTCTTTATTAGTATTACAAAATGAATAGGTAATGCTAGTAACCATAAATCCAGGACGGTATAATGTATGGTGTATGTGCACTTCAATCCAAAGTGAAATATTTTCTCACTTACTATCGCTCTATTGTAAGACCACAATTCAGTTTCCAAATGTTACTTAAAATGCCTTTAAAAGGTTAAGTGCGATCATGTGTTTCCTTAACTTCCGCCTCTATCTCTCCTTTCCACTTACTCCTTTTTTGTCTCATGGCAGTGATTTCCCAAATGACAATGCCTCAGTGTACATTCGCATTGGCTCAGGGCAGATGGAACAATTTTGCTCCATCACATAAAAGATTTAATTAATATCACAAAAACAGTTGGCATTTTCAAATTTACAGCACTTCATAGGGGGCATACTAATTAATTACGTGAGCAGTTTTTCTTCCAATCTAGACCCCTCTCCCCCCTTGGTGAGATAAATTTGGGACACTTCGTATATTCTTTTCGAGTAACGTGAGATTTTGTTGAACCCCTCACCCCTTTTGAGCTCATGTATTATGGTTGCCCCCATAGTATGGTTTTTCCTTCTTCCGTTCATATTCTTTATGTTCATAGAGCCTACAGCATGATTATGTTGTAGAAGTCTACTTTTTTCGGTACCTAATCTAGATTTTTATTTCCCCCCCCCCTAAATCAAAACCTGGTTAGGCCTAGTCTTAGCCATTCAAGGAATTCAACTCACGATGCCTGGGTAGAAATCAAACGCAATGCCAACTCAGCCACTGACTACAATAAATACAATTGTAATAAATACAATAAATGAAAAATAATACAATTAATTAAGTAATTTCATTGGTTGACCGAAACAAAAGACCGTACCCCAGCGTTGTTCAAAGAGAAGTGAGAGGTGATAGGGATGAAGTGCAGTAGAGGAGGTGAGTGCTGCGTGGTAAGCCACCAATGAAAGCTAGTGAACTACTAATAAATGACGCCCTTTCTGCGCTTGGTTAAAGACATGTAACTGCACACCTTCTTTTACTTGGGGTACAGCTGTAGTAATCTAATCGTCTGTGGTGACTGTGGTTAGTAGTTTAGCTCAGATCACAAAAAAAAAACCTTGTGTTGTAGGGATGACCCCTTAGGTATAACATTAAAAAAGTAACCTGTTTGCAATGGTTGCAATTGGTCTGGTCCATCAGATCCAACAGGGACTGGCACTTGCAGCACCGCTTCTGCGTCGAGGTGACGGGGGGAGCGCTGAAGGAGATGGCCCTGCTGACAGCATGGGTGGGTGATGGAGACATCAGCAGCTTCAGGAGGTTATCGATGTACAAGTTAGAGGGCAGGGACTCCAAGAAGTGGGCGCCGGCCTCATATTCCGTCTTGCATGTCGGGCAGGTTAATGTATTGCCTGAAATATCAAAGAGCTCTGAATTTCCAGTGGGCACTATTATTTATATCATAGTTTACCCTATTTTATCAGCTGATGCAATATTCATAAGATGGACGGCATCTTGCCGTCAAATCCTTGTCTACAAATGCATAGGTCCAAATTAGGGTTCAAATTCTGGTGAAAATCAATAAGCCTATTATTTGTATTTTGGTAGAAAGTATTCACTTAGTGGTTTGATATAAAACAATATCTTTGTTTATAACCACGAAATTTATGTTTTCGTTATTTGTTTTTGGGGTGTTATGCCATGTTGCGCTATCTCCTTCTTTAGCCAACGTTTCACATCTGCCGGATCGGCCCTGATAATGGACACTTCAACGCTGTCCGAAACGTTGGCTAAAGAAGGAGGTAGCGCAACACGGCATAATACTCCAAAAACAAATAACGAAAATACTTCTAGCCATGAAAATCTAAAAACGTATCTGACGAAATTTATAATTTATAATAAAGATTGACCGGTTTGCTTACACAAGCATCATTAGGGTACAAATTAATCTAAACAAAAATACATTATATTTATGTCCTTTTACCTATGTACATACCATAGAGTGAGACAAAATATAAAATAGAATAAAGGAACAGTGAGATTAAAATATAACACAGTAGCAAAGAGAAAGGAAGGGGTAACATCGTCCGTTCAACGGACGATGGCTATCATGTTGGCTATGCGGACTTTGTTTACTGCGGCCCGGAACAGATCTACAGTAGACTGGCCAAATCACTGTCGCAGGTTTTTCAGCCATGAGGTTCTCCTTCCAGGGCAAAGTCTTCCGGCAATCTTTCCCTGCATTATGAGATGCAAGATCTCGTACTTCTCTGGATGTCTCATCTGGGATGGGATGGGATGGTCCGATGCTCTGTAGGGAGCCCACTTGCACAGCGCGGGTGTAAACTGTGCGCCCTAAAGTTTAAGTTTAGACTTTCGGAATTCAATACTTCGTTTGTGTGAAAGCACTATGAAACAATACAATACATCACATGTCCAAGATATTGAAGTTTTCGGATTTTTATATTTTTAATAACTTCTTTTTCTTTATTCATCCGAGCCATGACATCTTCATTCTTAACCCTGTCCATCCATAATGGGTTACCATATTACATCGAAAGAGACTCTTGAGAATTTGAGAATTTTAATTGAATAATGTGTGTTCTTTTACCATCAAATAATTAAAAAATATATAATATAGTACATTTGCGGAACTTTCCAGATTTGTAGATACTTCCAGTATCGCCTTGGTGAACGATCACCATTCAGAATCGAAACATTACTTAGGATGGCATTAGCCATATTTGGGGGCCATATCTCAATAGCTGGGTACTTCCCAACCTTCCTCTTCCACGACTTCTGCCCTTCCCCCACTCCTTTCACCCCCATAACATACCCCAATTAGGTACGCTATAGTCTCACTGGCTCCAGACAGCAAGAGACTCTTGTGCAGTATTCAAATTTAAAAAGTGCATATTTCATGGTTTCATTTATCTTGACGGATGGGATTGCAATCTTCATAAAATAGAGGTCAGGTTGGAAGCTGTGTTCGTTCAATCAGTATTTTAATAGAAGGTGCTCTCAAGCACGACTGACTGAAGCGTAAACCACCAAGTTAGCCCTTTGGAGCAACATTTTGTACTATGTTTTTCCTAGTTATCACAGATAGCAAGGTAGGTCCCATTTATTAAAAATAGATAAGTACTTTTACATAACTTCTGACAAAATGTAAAAATCTTAATTATAAATCAGAAAATCTGTTCTGCCCGCTGAAAAAATCGAATGGTGTGAAGAGGTATCATGAACTTTGTATATATATAATAAGTTGAGAGGTTTAATTCCTCTCTATTAATTTATAAATAAAACACTTGTGTTGCAAAGTTTTTTAACAAAGAAATGACATTTATGTTTATTTACATCACTTTCCTTTGAATGGTTTCTTCTAACAAAATCTCATATTTTACAATCAAATAATAGAAAAACAAAACAAATGACAATTGGTGATTGCATTCTTTACTGACACTATGGCCGGTTACAGAGCACGATCGACGGTCGGTGCGTACGGTCGGTCCTGACGATACGCATGCGTACGGTCGTTCCTGACGATCGCATACCACCGACCGACCGTCGGTGCGTACCGTCAGGACCAACAAGCTGACCGGACGTCGTACGCGAAATGGACGCGTTTACGAATAGTTTAATTGCTACTTATTATCTTCGTAGACGTATTAGGAACAGAAGATGTAGATATCACGTACATCCGGTCGTCGTCCAAAGAGCATTTCAAGGGGAATTCACTTGTCGGTCGACCGACGGTCCGCATGCGCACGCGCTCGTCCGACGATTCTCGTACGCACTGCGTAGCGATATAGGCATGCGTACGGTCGGTCCTGCACTGAACGATTTATGAATTTTCATACAAATGTACGTAGCATTGTAATAGGATTCAAATTTAAAGGGAATACATATATTATGTAATACGTAATTTTCTATTGTTGGTTGGATCGGTAATCGCAAATTGATAGTTGTCAAAATTATTAATTATCAGTATGTTTGCCTTACATTTGTATAAAAACAAAGTTTCCATCTATTCTACTCATCCTAAAGCCTACTTGAGTGTATTTTTCACAAAAGTGGCAGAAATCTGTTGTTGAAACAGTCCTGAAACTTTAGCTTGCCATTAATTTATTTTTGAATGATTGGTATTGAGAAAAGAGCTATTTATTGGTCCTCAATGAGAAATCTGGTTCTTGATAAATTAATTAATTTTTTTTTTGTTGAAAGTTGATTATTTGTTTGTTATTACCCCTAAAATAACTTGTCACAAACGTAATTTAATAATGATCTTACGAATTTGTATTTTTAAACGATTTTTTTCCTTAAACTAATTATTTTTGAGTTAAAATTTGTACCCATCCACTATAATAATTTATGGCATATTTATAAATATACATAAGTATAATGTTGCATTAGTCGCGTTATTGAAAAAATATTTTTTTTAATAAGTACAATGTAGGATGTAGGTATATGAAGATTTTTTTGTTGGAAATCCATGGTTGCGGAAATTGAATGGAAAATCCCTGTGGCTCTGAACGCTCCATGTAATAAGTCTTAGTTAGTTCTTGTATTGTAATCATTGTGATTTTTTTTTTATCTCAAGTTAAGATATCTTCGTTGCTTTATCTAATCATTCGTACTATTTATAACATAATCAATTAATGGGTAAGATAGATAAAGGGATTAAGTAGGTACTTTTAAAAAAGATATTTCAAAGTGAAAACTTCTTTAGCACCGTTGTGATTTTAAACTCGATGAAACGAAAAAGCGGCACTAAAAAGAGACAAACCCATACATCTATAAGATTTAGCATGCGAGATAATGAGATAGAATAATCGGTCTCCTCTTTGTGCGGTGCTTCGTAGCCTCCCCACTATTGTCTACTTTAGTTTTCTTAAGGTTTCACTTCTACCACATGTGAACAGCACATTTTTAATTTTTTTATCATGCCATCTAATACTACCATAGCAGTTGATGGAATGCTAGAAATGTTGTATTGCTAAAGATTGTTCTAAATTAGGTAATAGCTTTTTATGGGTTTAACATAACTTACCAGTTATTTGCAACCGTAAGCACAGTAGGCAAAAAGTATGTTGGCAATTCAGCATTTTGGGGTTGTTTAATTTTTCTAGGCACAGAGGGCATTGAACTAAATCCTCAATGGCTCCAAGTGATCCCCTGCAAAAACAAAATTAATTAAAATGAATGGTATAATATTATATTATGTAGCATTTTATGAGAAAATTTTTTTTTTTTTGTAAGTAGAGTAGGTACCTAGTAGAAATTTTTTTTGGAAGTACCATTGAAGTTATGAAAGACTCATCCGGTCTGAATAAATAGTTTGGCAATATTACATTTCTGTTTTCTTATTTTCGGAACTGTGGAGGATGCAAATAGTTTTATGCGTATAATTTGCATACATGTAGGTAAAACCCTATGTAAAAAGATAAAGAGAGGGACGCTTAGATAGTTGAGCACCTAGTTGTGCTGGCCCCAGGAAGATGTTGCATAATCAAGTATATGTAAAATAATAAAGGACCATGTCGAGAATCGAAATAATAAACAATATTGAAGAGTGAGAATAACGTAAGTTTGCGTTGCTGATGGATGTGGCGTTTTATAATTTCTTCCTATTCCTGTTTGGAAACCGTGTGATAGTTAGTCGTTTAGCAACTCGTCAGTGGGTTATAACTTTTTACCAATCATCATTCAATCAAATTGCCGATTTTTCGATATTTGCCGAAGATTCACCCATAGATTTATCTCATCCCTTGCCAATTATCATGAAAACCCCAATAAGTGCCAGGAACTTCCCCATTCCAGCCCCCAAAAAAGTAAAAACGTCAAGGGCGCTGTATTAGGTGTTTGGTTTTATAAGCGCCTTGGCTCCTTGGCTTCTTGGCGCCTTGGCAAGTCGGCGCTTGGAGCGGACTGCTCCAATTGCGCCTGCACAGGGCCGGCCCTGGTCCCCACCTTCCTATTCCCCGTAACATTCCCCAATTGGGGATGGCGTAGTCCACTGTCTGCTAGTCTCCTACTCCGTAGTCACTGTCAGGTTAGGAGCAATTGGGACCCTTATGCGGTATTCGCATAAACAAAACAAAGAATCTACAGGTAGGTAGTGTGTCATTTAGTATGAAATAAATTATTACAAGAATTGGCTGCGTTTGTACGAAAGTTATTACCATACATGGCATAAAGATATTTTTTATTCTATGCTCTACCATATTAGATACTATCCTAGAATATGAAACCAGAGTTGATGTTTTTAAATATGTATTCCCTTATTTAACACGGCTCGTAACACCACAAAACCTCGCTGATATAAAACTAACTTAATACAGTATAAACACATATACTGCAGAGTAGATAGGTACTTGGTACCTACACCTATCAAAAAGTCTATCTTATGATGTCGCATTTGCAGGTTCTATACCTAGATCGACAAATACATGAAGGGGATTGGTATCTGATAGATACGCTCTTTTAGGATTTTCAGCAATCGGAACTACATTTTCCACCTTCCTGCGGAGAATCAGCTGAAAAATCCTAATCTATAGATCTACTCATAAACTAGTCCAATGCGCATTTCCCGCAAGAACATTTTCGTAATTTCGGTAACTAACATTTGTATGTACAAATGATAATCAAAACTACATAACTCATAGTTAGGTATATATGCATATATATTAATGAATAAATGTAATACTTCGTTTTTGATTCTTCGGTACGAATAATAAAAGCTAATAAAGATCAGGCAGATTTTCGTTGTTTTCTCAAAAAAAAAATTATAATTAGTTACCTACATTTAAAACCATAAATGATTTCTATTAGGTATGTCGATTACGTACCCAAGTGTAAGTAATGTAATAAGATAGGAACCTTTGAAAGTGCCAGCACTAATGAATATACAAAATAGGAAGTTTTCCATGCTAGGTAAGAAAAGACAAATCAGATAGAGCCAGCTAATAAGATAATAATATGAAACTTTGACTTAACAATTAACACCCAAAGTATCAAATGTTCAATGACAAACGTACCTTTTTTGAATCCCCTGATTGAAGAACGCCGAATTCCTCGCCCTCATCACGACCGGAGCCTGACTCTTGGGCGTGTTCATGATCACTCCGTCCATTGGTGCTTCGTCCGCCAAAGGGGTGTTCATGGACATCTGCTTCTTGGCGAAAAACATGAAACTCCGTCTTTTCTTTTGCGATTCACTCATTCTCACAACGGACACTTCACAATAACTTGATATTGTAAGAGCTGAACTGATAATGGAATGGTATGCCCGATTACGTATAGCAGATGATTGTTTCTGTTATCAAAAGGCTTGGCTTATCATTCAAAGTTTCGCATTGGAGTCTCGTTATCAAATACATATTTTTGTTTAATTATTTGTTATCTGCTTTGGTTGATCAACATTTTACCTGCAATAGTTTTTAATTCAGTGGACACCAAAATAATTTAAATAATTTGACATTGACATGAGATGCGCAATTTTAAGTTGTTTAGAGTGGAAGGTACCTACGAACTCTCAGTATTTCCCTGGTGAAATACATATAGTATTTAGAGTGATTGAAACGTTCCGCGAAATGACTCTCTCTCTCTGGTTTCAATCCTCGGATTGGTTTGCAACAATTTCCTCTATTCTTCTCTTCCATTCTTCCCTGTCTTGTGCGGCTCTTTTGAAGTCTGCATATGATGAGCAGCGCACGTCCACCAGCAGATCCTCCAGGTGCTCTCGGCGTGGGCGTCGAGTTTGTTCCCTCGGACATACCCTCCATTATGGCATGCAAGAGGCCTTCTTGTCGTATTACATGGCCGATCCATCTTGCACGCCTTTTGGACAAGGTCCTGAGCAGGTGCCTTCCTCCTTCGATTCTTTGGAGAACCTACTCATTTGTAATGCGGTGCTCGAATTCAACGAGAACAAACCGGAACGCTGTTCTGGTTCGTGGATCCGTCAGCCCTACCGTTCTTATTTCTTTCGATGCCAAAAAAACGCTCCTTTACTTGAATTTGAACTCCAACCCGCAATCTTCCGACTCGAATACAAATTCTACGACCACAAAGCTATGAAGTCGTCTTGATTGTTGTATATATATATTTTTACATTAGCTCCACACAGGAGGCTCTGAGGAAAATAATTTTCCTCTTGGCCGATGTCATTTTAGGGGATGCTGTGTAGAGGGTTTTTATTTTAACGAAAGGAGGGCGAGGAAGTTATGGGAAGGAAAAAGGTATGAGGGGTGGGTAAGAATTTGGGGGACAGTGTCAGTAGCGTAGATAGCATGGGTGGCACCCGGGGCGGATAATTAAAATTGACAAAACACAAATTTCGACTTCATAAAAAATTGGTCCGTCCTGGGGGAGGGAAGGGGAGGGGTTGGCTAGAGAATTGTGCTCTTGGGGGGTGACACTCGGTTGGGTGGCGCCCCCCATCGGGTGGCACCCGGGGTGAGCCGCCCTCCCCCCCTCGCTACGCCACGTGACGGACGGATGAGTCCATCCCTTCAACTGTGCAGGGTGATGGGTCGGGATTCTGGCTGGAGAGATCAAAAGACCTCCCTCAACCAGTACGTCTCAATACGGTCCGCCATGCAGCCTCATGGATCAGATTTTTTCTAAAAATCTCTAATTTCCTCAATGTGTAAAAATGACACAAAATGTCTAATTTTTTGTTGGAAACTTTGAATATTTTTTTGATGAAATTTAAACCAAGCGTTACGGTTGGCAAAATTGTTCAATCCGTTGAATGACTACAAAGCACCCTTGAGGTGATTTTTCACAAAAACGGCGCTCTACAAATTATCCAATTATTATTATTATTATTAATGCTAAGTGATTAATTTTGAATAGCAAGGTACTTCACTTTCTCCTCCCTTTCCAAATCCATTACACTACATTACAATCCATTACACCACATTCTCAAAATTGGTGGTTTAATTATTGGTACTTTACTTGCACTTGGTTGTAGTTCATTTGTACCGTACACAGTTATGTAAAAAGTACCAAACCAAAAACACATTGTTCATTGCTCCTGCCGATAATATAATCGAACACGTAGGTTAATTATTGGTCCAGGAAATAACTTTATGACCGTACTCGTACGCACATGTTGTGCCTACTCATGGTATGTAGGTCACATACACCTGAATCGGGGTCGAATTTTATTACATATCGAGTCGGTACGTAAAGTTACCATTCCGATCATTACAGGATTAACTGACAATTTGTTTTTAACAGGGGATCCTTTAAATACGATATATTTTTTAGCGTTTGTAGTAAATATAAATATTATTAGGTAAGCACGTATTAAAAGACTTCTGTTACTTTACTATGTTTAGTTTGTTTTCATTTATTTTTGTGGCACCTGATAACTAAACAAGTCTGCCCATTTTTTCAAGTTTTTAGTGACTAACTGGAAATACATAATTTTTTGTACATATAAACCACCCCTAGGCTGAGCCTGTTCCGAGGTGGCAAAAATTAAATCTGATTTTAATAGAAATTGAGAAGAAACATAAAAGAAATTTAAAGAGATAAATAGAAATAAAATAAATAAAAAGTAGAAAAAATGAAAGGAAAGAAAAGAAACTAGCTGTTAAAAACCCTCTCCGCAGGTTTTTACTGCTAGACCCTGCGGGCGGCTTTTGATTTGGCTTCGCCCAGTTAGTGTTGGTGACCATTTTATAGACCCAATACGAACTGATTCCAAAAACAGCCCGTTTCTCGGATCCACTGTAGCTAGTCACCGGGATAAAGTAACCGAGACAGAGCAATGACGTCATTTGTAATATATAGCCACTTGATACAACATGTATTACCGTCAATCTTTTGATATCCGGAGAGATATCACATATTCACAAATCCGTAGCAGTTATACCTAGGGGAGAGACGTCCCCGTCCCACCTGCTGACGGAAGTAGCGACATCTTGTGTCGAATTCTTGAATTCGAAACCGAATTATAACAGTAGCTTTGTGTGAAATTCCATGTACACAGATGTTATTGTGGCGCGGCGCGTATGGCGTGGCGTCCGACATGCATTAATAGCTGAGTTAACCACGCAGACGCTACGGTATTAATAACGTTCGATGATAGAAATACAACAAAAATGGAGGAAAAATAAGAAAGGAATTGGGAAGAAAAGAGAAAAATCAGGCGTGGAGTGTGTTGTTATATTGCAAAAGTTATCTGCCCGCAGTATATTGATAATAGTTTGGGAAGTGGGTATGGGTACCGCCGCCCCGGGAACTTTTTTTTGGATTACCATCTCCTCTGTCATAGGTCAACACAAGTGTTTCCTGTATTTGGTAGCTTAGCCCGGGTTCCACCAACTGGGTGGGAAAGACCTTTTGACCTCTCCAGCAGGACTCTCTCGGAACATCGCCTCGCACCGCTGTAGATGGATTCATACGTCTGTAACTTCTGGACACATTGACCCCCCAGATTCCTTCCCAACCCTCAAACCTTTTTCCTTCCCAGAACTTCCTCTCCTTTTTTTCGTCAAAATACCCTCCACACGTTATGTACAGTTTAAAAATATTCAAAACACTATTTAATAACGTGTACAATTTTGGACAAAGACATCACAAATACCAGGCAATAAAAGCATTCAACCATCTTTCACTCGATTTAAAAAAAGAAGAAAACAAAAAACTTTTCACACTCAAAATTAAAAGATGGATTAAAGAACAAAAAAGGCAACTTTACAGAAAAATCACAACATAAAAAATAAAAACACATAGACATAAACACCATTGCAATACTCACTAATATATAAAACCCTTTTACTTTCACTATCGGTTTAGGGAACGTACCCAAACTACGTGACCAACTTTTTGCAATTTTTAACCCCCCCCCCCCCCCGGTGACCAAAATCCTAAGGAACCCGCCGCTCATTTGTATGGAGCGTGACCTTTTGAAGACCCCCCCCCCCTAAAAGTGTCACGTAGTATGGGTACGTTCCCTTATATGTATCTATCCTATTTATATAGTTTTATTTTAGTGTTATTTTACTCTATTTTATTTTGCTCTATTTTACTTTCTTTTAATTCTCATATGTTATTATTGAGTTTCTTTTTTCTTTAGTTTTTATTTTATATGTATCTTAAATTTAAAAAAAAAAAAAAAAATCATATCAAACTGTAAAATGGGGTCCTCAGCACGGGTAAAGCACCCAGTGAGGCCCACATTGGTCAAATATGTAACACACATGTATAAATCAGGTGAATAAAATTAAAAAAAAAATATCTGTGCTAATTTCGGGAAATCTCATAGTTAGACAGTGAAAGCTTTTTTATAATGTATTCTGTATTTTTACGTTCAAATAATAAAAAAAAAATCTTGACACTAGTAGGTATTCGCCGTTCGAGAGTTTTTACTGCTTCAGCCCGAATATTCTTCGGTTTTACAAGGGTAAATTTGCTAAATTGAAAACAACATTTTAGTAAACCAAACATAACATTTAACGTGTCCATAATGAGCTCTTCACACTACAAAAGGTAGTATTTGCTCGCCAATTAGTGTAAAGTCGCAAGCGGGTTATACGGTTTTACCCGATTAATTCAAATGTAATATTATTGGCTTACATCCAATGTGAACTTGAAACAAGAATCCGTTATGAGCAAACCGGTCGTCCTTCCACTAAACGGTGGACGTATTATGTATGTAATTGCAGCCAGTGGCGTATCGAATTGCCTGCGGCACACTTGTTAGTGGCCACTAGCAATCAAATTCTTGCAAAAGTATTTCGAAATCTAAAATCGAACGAAGTTAATAATAAAAATACAGACACATAAAACATAGATATAGCCTTGCTACCCTTTGTAATCCAACCTAACAAATAGTTTTATTTTTCCACGTTTCCTTTTAAAAATTTTATTCGCAAAATTTCTAGAAGTTAAAGATTTTTCTAAGAAACAAAAGAAAAACAAATTGTAAAAGTATTTGAGGGTGGTCTATTCCCAAAGGCCTACGCAAAAACGATGCAGACATAGAATTTCCTAAATTTTCCAATTTATGGTCTAACGTACGCCTTGTAATCCTACTTAAATAATACGTATATTTTTCCAAGTTTTCGTTTAAAATTGATATTCGCAATATTTTAAGAGCACGCCTGATTACGGAGGCAATTGAAATCTATAAAACCCAATTAATATTAATAGAGACGACGGAGCTAAGCTCAATAGTTCTTGGTATCCGGTAATTGACGGCTACACCAAAGCTAAACGCAAAAAACTACTGTGAAGTATACTGTAATACCAGCTTGTAGTGGAGTGGAGCTGGCTATATGGTATCGCTTCTAAGTACATAAGCACACATTTCACCACTAACAATTACACATCTGCCCTGATGATGGACACTGTAACACTGTCCGAAACGCTGACTAAATGAGGGGCTAGCGCAACACGGCATAACACCCCAAAAATAAATAACAAAAATACTTTTGGCTGTGAAAATCAAAAATCACATCCTTCGCAATATTTCTACAAGATTTTTCTAAAAAACGAAAGAAAACCAAATTGTAGAAGAATTTGAGGGTGGTCTCTTCCCGAAGCCCGATGCAAAAACGGTGCAGACATAGATTTTCATAAATTTTCCAATTTATGGTCTTACTTAACTACCTCTACTATTACGAAATGGAACCATTCTGTCTCATGGATGGTTACTCATTTCTTCATATTGAAGGAATCTTATCCAGTTTTACTCTTTAAAATTTCTGCATACTTTTCAAATAATTTAAGATTTGAAATTAAAATATGGACCCCTTTAAGCCTCGAGTGTTTGCTCAGATGGTGCACTTGGTCGCCACGCCACTGATTAATGAAGACTTGTTGTACAGCGCAGTTGTTTATGGCCAATTTTAGTGCCCGAAAAGTTGCCCTGAAAATTCGGGGCCAGAATGTCTCGCGCGGATTCTTTGAACTGGAAGATTGGGTCTGATATTTGGTGCGTTCGCTACAGTTGGCAAGAAATCGGTAAGATTGAATTAAATTAAAAAAATTAATAAACACGTTACTGAAAAAAAACACTGTCTTTTAATGCAAGGGGTGTGGGATCAATACCTATCGGGGACAAAACAAGTTGAATACCGCTCAAGGTTCTCAACCGTCTGGAGCAAGTAGGATTACCTTTCCCAACTGGGGTGTACTGTGAGGCTGTGAAGGTAGTGAGTAGAGAAAGGAGGTGGAGAAGAGGATATGGAGTAATAAAAAATATACAAGTGTGTAGTTCACACGCGGTAGAAGTGAAACCTTCGGATAACTAAAATAGGCAAGAACGGGGAGGCTACGAAGCAGCGCACAAAGAGGAGACCGATTATTCTATCTCATTCTTTCGCAGGCTAAATCCTTTAGATGTATGTGTTTGTTTCTTTTTAGTGTCGCTTTTTCGTTTCGTCGAGCGGACGACGAGAAATCACAATGGTGCAAAAGAAGTTTTACTTCAAAAATGTGTAATTTTCCGGGTCCCGGGTTCAAGATCCAGTTGCACCCAATTTCATTTCATTCTGAGAATTTTTCTATTTGATTGTTAATAATATTGTTTCAATAATTAATAACATACATTTTCTTAAAATTGTATATACTATTTTGTGTTTATTGGCGTATATTTCTTAACTGAGATTCCATAAAAAATACGTTTGTGTTTTTATTTTATTTTGGGTGCCCACGGTCCGTTAATAATAGGTAAAACAAATTAATCTGCTTTTTGTTAGGTGAGACATAATTAATGAATCCGTAATGTTCAGCATTACGTGGAATTTGGGTCAATCACTGACTTTAATTGCAAAAATACGTTCATGGTATACTTAGTACTTAAGTACCTACCTGCCTAACACAGTGCACAAATGAATCAGTTTGGGTAAATAGGAACCTACACCTATATTACATATTCCGTGCACTGTCCGTTTTTAGACCTAGTTTAGAACAACAACAAAAAATTCTACTAGCCACTCTTGAAATATTTAATTAAAACTTTAATAAAAAAACTGTCACTAATAAAATAATAAAATAGTAACAACTAATAAAATAATTACAAGAAACTGCATTTAGATTTACCACACAATTATTGACCTTGAATACATATATGTGTAAGTCTGTATATGAGTGACGTTCCAGAACAAATTTTGGATGCAAAATACCTACAAAAAAACCTTTGACTTGGAAAATCCTCGAAAATTGGGGGCCAAACTCTTAATAACATTCAAAGTTCATGCGAGTGATACATTATTTACATATAATTCTTAGTATTAAAATTATAAATTATATAAACGTATGAAATTGATTACTGAAGCTCTTATAAGTTTTAAGATTTTCACGGCCAGAAGCATTTTCGTTATATGTTTTTGGGGTGTTGTGCCGTGTTGCGCTACCTCCTTCTTTAGCCAACGTTTCGGACATCGTTGCAGTGTCCATCATCAGGGCAGATCCGGCAGATCTGCCGGATCTACCAGATCTGCCGGATCTGCCCTGATGATGGACACTGCAACGATGTCCGAAACGTTGGCTAAAGAAGGAGGTAGCGCAACACGGCACAACACCCCAAAAACATATAACGAAAAAAAAACTGAAGCTCTTGTTCCGAAAGACACATTTGAAATGTTGTTTCTACTCTTGCATAATTGTTGATTTTTTAACAATAATGATGGTAATAAGCACCTTACATCAAAAATCACCTGTGCTGCTGCTGTTTTGAAATTATTCGAAGATATGTTATTTATTAGGTAGGTACCTACTTATTTACATTTCATTAGTGTGAAGTGTCAATTTACCTTTTCACAAAGTTCCAAACATTAATATTCCTCCAAAAACCAAAGAAAATGTTCAACATATCAATAAGTTCTTAGTCTTTGTCTTTTCGTTTCGCACCTGATAACGATAGTGAAAAATATGAGATTATAAAAAAATTACCAAGAAAATTATTACACCGCCAATTAAAAAAACAAACAAAGTTGCGATAATGTTCGTTTTTTAAGTAATAATCCATTTATTGGTTTTTCTAAATGAGTTTTCGATAACTACTTATCTACAAACCTACCTACAGTAGTAAATAAGCAGGAAAATCTAACAATACGCCTTTTTCTGTCATTCAAATGGTTTTCTGCAAAGTCTTTGTTTATAACTATAAATACAAAGGACACCGGGCAACATGGATTTGATTTTTATGCAAATCTATGTACAGTTTTATTCAGTTTATTTATACAGATTGATTGAAATTTTCCACACTTATTATTAAAACAAGAGCCACTGTCTACATGAGAGTGCAAAAAAAACACTCTATTTTTCCCACCTCTGCTTCTTTGTTACAGTTTTTACGAAATACACTTTTCTTCAAGTTTTTAATGTCTCCTTCCTCGTTAGTCACTATATTTTAAACGCAAACTGAAGCCGGAAGCGTTTTTCATTAAAATTTGTATTTCAATTATTACTAAGCTTAGGTATGTGTGTCTCTGTTAAGTGCTCAATTTAATATACCGTATCAGATGTGTGCCATTTAAATAACAAGTTGCATTGACGTCACTGCTGATAATCAGTACCTACCTACCTTACTTAAAAATCTTTTGTTTTTTTTTTCCTTGAGCTCGTTATGTAAACCACCGGTACCTATGTATTGCATTTTGACGTGTGCCAAATAATTTGTTATTAGTTTTCGAAATTAATTTTTATGATACGTGCCATCATTTGGCATCATGCATGCAAATTTGTCAAATTTAATGTTGGATTTTTTGGTCAGCCGTTGATTATGCCCTAAAGCAAAAATTAACCAAGAACGCTGAAAATCGACGCTTGACGGGTTCCACTGTCAATTTATTAAAAACTAGCTGGTTCCCGGCATGCGTTGCTATGCCATTTAATAAAGAAATTGTTTCTCCCTGCGTGTCCTTTCCCATTCGTCCTGTTCCCCTTCCGCCTCAATTTCCTCTCCCGCGTCCCCTTCCCCCTCTCGCGTTCCCACACCGCCTTCCCTTTCCCTACTCCCCTCGCCTGCCTCCCCCGTCCCGCGAACCCTCCTCCCGAGTTCCACCCTCCCGTATTCCATTCATTCAGTATTCAAATAGCTCGCGTGCCACCTATTGCAATTTTTTATACAAATTTCGTAATGTCAGAGCTCACCAGCAGTTTTATACAAACCTTGTCCTGACCATAACGAACACAACAAAAAAAGAATTATCCAATTTGGTGCAGTCGTTCGGATGTTATGCGCGTACATACATTTCGGCGATTCATTTTTATTTATATAGAAGATAGAAGAAGAAGATAGAAGATAGAAGATAGAAGAAGATAGATAGATAAATAGATAGAAGAAGAAGATAGAAGAAGAAGATAGAAGATACAAGATAGAAGATGGTGCAGTTGGTCGATTATTCTACTCCCAGTGAGTCATCGTTGTTGCATCGTCTGTCTCTTTCATTATGATATAAGGCACGGGAGAAGGAAGACTATGACTGACAATGACTTGCGTACAAGCTCTCGCTGGGACTAGTATCAAATTTGCGATCAAACAACTGTCCTTTTTTGCTGTTGTTGGCTCAATAAAATTTCATAAATAAACCCATAACAGCAGATAATATTTTAATGATGGTACTTAGAAAACTGCTTTGGAAAATCAAACAAAGCGGTTTGTTCAAAGTAGTGGAAGAATTTATCCTTTTCTAATTTTAATAATGATTATATTGTACCTATATTGATTATTAGTGGAATTATGAATAATTTAAATTTTTAAGCGCTTTCAGAATTTATAAAATTTTGTAAAGGAGTGCCTTTATCGCCTTTATGAAAATACATTGATAACAACTCGCCTGATTTAAAAAATCAACTAGTGTTAACGTTCGATTGCTTTCCACTCAATTTATTCATTCAACAACGTTTCCCAAATCGGGGATGTCATAGTTCCACTGGCTCTCAGTACTTGGTACTGCGTGGCATCACGTAACAAGTAAATCATTATAAAGACGGGGGAATTCTTGGCTGCAGTGCCAGTGGTTGTAACGCCAGACATTTTATCCAATCAAGAAGAGTAGGTCAAGAAGAAGAAGGTCTGAACGTGTTTATTTATGTTTAGCCTAAGCTTTAGTGACGTAGCGAGGGGGGGCGGGCCAACCCAGGTGCCACCCGACAGGGGGGTGACCGTGGAAATTTTTTTTACGAAGGATATTGTCACCAAAGTATTGTATACATGAACACGGTCTTTTATTTTCTTTCATATGTTCCCCATGGATTTTCTAGCGCCCCCCCCCCCCCCCCCAGGATGGACCAATTTTATGAAGTTGAAATTAGCGTTTTGAATTTTTTCTCAAGTCAACTTTAATGGGGGGGGGGGTGACACCACGCCCCGAGGGGTGACATCCGCCCCGGGTGCCACCCATGGTAGCTACGCCACTGCTAAGCTTTACATATTATTTTTAAATTCTTTCTAAGTTCTAAGGACGTTAGCGGACCTGCAGCGATGGCCATGAAATGCATTTCACTCCTAAGCGTATCGGAAATATTTACGGGAGGCTAATAAATCCAAATTTGGAAAAGATCATAAAAAATGAGATGTACTCTCAGTTTCGCCCTGCTGTAAGATCACCTTTCAGAAATGAAAAGTTGCTTGAAGTGGTTTTGGCCGTGTTTGGTGACTACATCTGAATTGCCAGGTTCCTTTTCCCATGTTCCCATTCCCTCCCCATCCTTCCCCACTTTCCTCTTCCCCGTATCCTTCCCCTCCCCACCTCCTTCAACCTCACAACATACCCCAATTGGGGACGCCATAGTCTCACTGGCTCCAGACGCATGGGAGAAGACTCTTGTGCGGTTTCACATAAAAAAGGTGTAGTGTGACAGCTACAATATGTGCAGTTCTTTCAAGACACGATCATATTAAATTATATTCTAGCTTTTCACAGCAGTTACTTTGAACATAGGTAACTTTATTAAATATTCAATGTACGCTCCTAATAAGCGCCTGATTAACTCGGTGCTTATCAACCTTCTTATTCATGCCATGTCCTACTTCAACGCTTTAAAAATCACCCCCCTCCCAAGGAAATTCTTTCGCGGTAACGGGAAAAGCGCCGCAGGCGAGAATTTCTTAGTTGCGTCAAAAAATGTCTTTAAATTAAAAGTTGCACGTTTGCAGGGGAGCTCACCACTCACCACGCGATTCTTTAAACACGAATGTACACGGTGTTCGGAAACCTGTATTACAAGCGGGAAACTGGACAGAGAACCCAAAAAACGATTTTTCAAATATGACCTAAATATTTGCAACTTCGGACTCACTTAACTAAAAAAGAGAGCAATAATAAAAAAAATTGTACCACAAAATCCACCGTTTTCTCGCTTGTGTTACTATTATAATACGCGCTGTGTTGACGTTTGCTTGACTTTTTGTACAAAAAATAAATATTTTGGATAACCAAAAGAAAAACGTGGAAACCGTTTTTTTTTTTTAAATGTTAATATTATTAATGAATGTTTCGCGCATTTACCTTTAAAATGCTAAAATTGCCCCAAGATAGAGCGTGTAGTTCCCGGTGAGGAACATTAAATGAACTAATCGACCAATAAGAAAAATGATCTCCAAGCCACGGAAAGCACTGCGAAAATGCAGCATTATGAATTCCAAATCTTGCCTGAGGCATCCACCGATCCAATCTTAACCCTAAGGCCCTCCGTTCATGGAGATACTTACAATCTACGTAATTGTGACGAAACTACAAGTACCCTGCTGACATACCACTTTTTAATGCTAGTCTCCGTACACGGCGCTATCCGAAATGTACTGAACTAGATCATTTTTCACGTGCAGCCGTGGAGTGAACACGCTGTCATGCGATGTCATATGACTTTTTTTCCAACATCAATCCATGCCTTCTCCACTAAATCGTTTCTTACGTATTCTGGTAAAGTATAGTTATGTAAACATGCATTTTTTCCACTTCCAGAACAAATCTAACATTACTTTCATGTTCCGTCGCCATTTCTGTCGAACGTCAAACGAATAAGCATCAGACACAAATACTGCGAGCGTCGCGTGCGATCAGCACTGTCGGTATCGTGATACTGATTGGAAACCGACAGCTACCGCGTAGCGCCGTAAACGGTCACCAGCAAAATCGTACGGGGGGTACTTACGATCGGCGCGTATGATACGCGCACGACGATCGAGTATCTTGTAAGTATCTCCGTGAACGGAGGCACAAGAGATAATTAGTATCCAGAATGGTGGCCAGTTTTTTTCCGGATGCCCTGTAGGACGATAAGTTCCAATTGCATTCTTGCAACGATACTCCTCCGAACATGAACCTGTTCGCCCGCCCAAGGGGTAATGCAGAACCAGTCTGTACGGCCACGCGATTCCTCCTTTTAACTGGAGAACTCGGAGGCAATGACTGCTGACAGATAACCAATAGCTATTGATGATGTGATGGTGCTAACACGTATCCTGTTCTATTGTCAAGATTTATTAGGTAAACCAACCACTTATGAAATAGGAAAACGTTGAAAGTGAGAGCGTTGCTTTTCTATTAGGTCCTTACATATGAAATTGGGGTTTTGTATGGGAGGAACATAAAGTCGATTTTTTTTTAATATAATATATTTTTTTAATCAAAGTATGTACCATTGCTATTATCTATGCACTTTTGCCATCTCATAGGTAGTTCATCGATCCCTTTACTAAAAAAAACATTCGGACGGAAATCAATAAAATCTTTGAAGGCGGTTTGGACTGCCCCATCGGAGTTGAATTTTTTCCCTTGCAAGAAGTTATCCAAATCTCAAAAAAATGATAATCTGTTGAGGCAAGGTCCGGAGAGTACGGTGGATGTCTTAGACATTCCAATTGAAGCTCCTCTAATTTGGTAGCCGTCTGTTAGGCAGTGTGTGGTCTAGCGTTCTAACGCGCATTTGTTGATTTGCTTCATTCAATTCGTGAGGTACCCACCTTTCAAGCTTTTCACCTTCCCAATTTGCTTCAAGTGGATTAAAATAGTTTTATCACTAACACCGCAGCCTGCAGCTAACTCGGACGTGGTTTGCGATGGGTCCGCTTCCACAATAGCCTTCAATTCTTCATTATCAACTTTGGTCTCCGGCCGTCCACGGGGCTTGTTCTGCAGGTCGAAATTTCCAGAACGAAAACGTTAGAACAAAAAACACACTGTGTTTTCTTTTGCGGCACCGTTGCCATACACATCATTAATCCTTCGAGCCGTTTCTGCAGCACTGGTGCCACGGTGTAACTCGTACTCGTAAATAACGCGATATTTCAAGTTTTCCATTTTGTAAACTAAGTGACGCAAAGAAAAAAACAATTAAGGAAAAAAAACAAATGAATTATAATTTTCGAAACACAAATAAATGAGTAAATAGCTGTATAAATTTGAATTTGGAATTCCAAACCAAAGAGAAGATATTTGAGATCAAAGTTGCCAGTACGGCAAAACGTCAATTTCATATGTAAGGACCTAATATATGGAGGCGATTCCTGTAGTCTTTGACTTGAGTTCGATTCTGGTTTGAATTGTTAGATCTACTCGAAGAATGAATGGTAAATTTGTTAGTATTGTTAGGTACCCACCTACTAACACTAAAAATCATATCATAAATTCTCCATATTTATTATTATTTGAATTCATACCATGAAGAAAACGCTACTTTAATTCCTACTTAGAATCTGAGTTGATTCAAAGAGATTGCTACCTGACAATAAACTCACCTTTCTTTATAGTAAGTAGGTGCTGTAATAAACGCTTATGGAGTGTAATAAATACATGATCAGAGTTTAAGGAAGATTAAATTATCACATTCACGATAAGAATAAAGACGACTTTGTAAATAATTTTAATTAAAACTTCCAATTACATTCTTGTATGTATTTATTGTTATTTTTTTATTTTTTTGAACTTATTTTAGTTTTAATTACTTTTATTCAATAATATTTTATTTAATTTATAAAAAGAGCATATTTATGAAAAAGTTCTGCCATGTAATTATTATTACGCGTAACAGATGGCTGTTATCTTCTGAAGGCATTAAACACGGGCATCAGCATGGTGGTCGAAAAATCCACAAATAATGTAACCAAAATATGCAATAAATAAAGAAATATTAAAAAAAAATTATTAAACTGTGTTTAGGTCACTGACACACAATGTATTTAGACTATTTATAGATACTTAATGATGGAAAACTTATTGCTTTTATTTTTATTACCATTTATTTTTATATTTATTGAAATTATTAATGGTTTGTTTAAATTTGACTAAGGTCGACTAAACTCACTAAAGCACAAAAATAACCAAAGACATCAGAGATAAATCAATAAGGGCATCTTTACATAGTTTTTTTTTAGATGAGCTCCACGCAGGAGGCCCTGAGGAAAATAATTTCCCATCCAATTATGTCATCTTTGGGGATGCTGTGTAGAGGATTTTTTAAAGGAAAGGTAGGAGAGGAGAGTTCTGGGAAGGAAAAGGGTTTAAGGGGTGGGTAGGAATCTGGTGTTCAGTATGTCCTGGTCATCCGCCTCCAAGACCTAGACAAACCTCACCCATGAAATCACCAAACGTAGCGAACTACTTGGGGTGACCTATGGCAGAGGTGTTGGTTATCCAATAAAGGTAAAGTATAAAATGTTGTCGCTCTGTGCGCTTAGATAGTTTAAACTACGCAACGGATTTTTATGCGGTTTTCACCAATAGGTAAAGTGATTCATGAGGAAGGTTTTAGGTATTATAATTTGTCAAGGTTTTGTGTAAATTGGTTGAAATATGTAATATATCTGGCCATGCGGTAGCGGGCAGCGGGCAACGGGAAGCGGGCATAGGGCTGGCAAACGGGCGGTGTGGATTTGATTTAACAGATGGCGTTGGTTATAAAGGTTGGGAATGGCGTGGCGTTGTGTATCGTTAGCCACAGCAACGTGTTGCCGGGTCTGCTAGTAAGTAATAAAAATAAAAGCAATAAGTTTTTCATTATTGGAAATAATATAAATATATCGTCTGTATGTGACCCAACCAGAGTTTGTAAATGCCCTCAGAAGGTGAAACGGCTGTCGCGCGTAATAATAATTATTCAGCAGAACTTGTTTATAAATAAAGTGTTTATATTAATTAAATAATAATATTGTTGAATATAAAAAAAACATATTAAAATTCTCGTCCCTACTTATTATATTTCTCAAATATTTTACTCTTGGTATTTCTTCAGAAAACTCACATTTCACTACGCTATTTTGTGGTGTGGATATAATATAAAAGGATCTCCATGCGTTTTTGTTCACTACATGTTTCATTTACATATAAATCTTCTTCTGCGTCTATTCTGCAAATCTATTCATTTGAATGTTGACATGATGCGCATCAAATATTTAATACACTTGATTTGGTGAAACTTAAGGTCACAGAATTTGAAAAAAAAAGAAAAAAAAAATGAAACAATACAACTTTGTATAAACCACTTATATAATGCGTAAATCCTACCGGTTTCGGAACAAACGTTCCTTCTTCAGGGAAAGCTTATACTAATTTGACAATTTCGTACAATGTTTTATCATGGTAGGGGTGGAGCCGTTGATAGCTAATAATGTAGATTGGGTGGGAAGGTATTAATGTAGATTAAAAAATTTAAAATAAATGAATAATTTAAAAAAATAATAAAATAAAATTTTAAATAAATAATTTTTTAATGTAGATTAAAACATTTTAAAGTTAAAATGCAAGTTCTGTGTAGGTTCAATTAATTCATCATTGGCCGGTTGTTTCAGAGTACTTGGATAGTAACAGAACTTAATCAGTACTTTCAAAGAACTTGAATATCAACTTCGAAATTTGATGAATTGTTCAAGTTCTGTGAAATAACCCGTTCTACGTTTATACTTATGGAATTCAATACTTGGTTTGTGTGAAAGCAATACGAAAAAATACCCGATCGAACCCAATCCCTTCATTCATCTACTTCAGCTTCATACGAGTATATTTTCGATTAGGCAATCATTATGCACATGCACGTCTTCTTTCACCCGTCGTAATGTATGTGCTATGCAACGGCGTTGTAATGGCATTTTTAGACTGACTTTTAATTATTTTGATTTTTAATGCGGTCATATACATTATATTTATAAGTACTACATTATATTTATTAACCAGGTAAGCCTAGATGTAGAGAGAACAAAAACATGCCAATGATAAATAAAATAAATATTAAAATTGAAATTGAAACACTTTTTAACTTTTTTCCACTTATTTATTTCACCAGGACCGGTTTCATCCTATTATGGACATCTTCAGGCTGGCAATTGACATTCTTTTGTTACAGAATTTATACAAAATTAGGTAGGTAGGTACACAATGTTAAGGTAGGTACATATGTTTGGGTTATTACGTTACAATTGCTCTTTAAGGTAAATATGTCATGAATAAGAAATAATAATATTTACATTGGGAAAAATATCAAATAAAATTTCAAAATTTGTCAACGTACCACTAAATGATATAAATCACAATAATGAACTAAACGTTATCAAAACTATTGCAATAAAACAATGATCATGATAGCAGAATAATCGATAATTTAATAAATTAAAAATAATGAATTGTCCTGTATATCACGTAGGACAAACCGAAAGAGAAAAATCAACCTGCATAAAAGAACACCTCGCCAGTTGGGCAAATCAAAAATGGGGGGGGGGGGGATTATGATCTATTGAACAAAATCTTGTATTTACCAGAAAACCAAAATAATTTCTACAAAGATGGAGATGGAAAATTCTTCACGTTTGCAACAAAGGACAAAAAATATAGTCAGATTAGAAAATTACATAATTAAATTACATAACTGTTCTCTAAGGTAAATATGTCATGAACAAGCACCCGGAACAAAATGCTCAATAATCATTTTTTTTTTTTTTTTTACAGTGAATACCGCACAAGAATCTCAACTGCTCCCGTCTGGAGCCAGTGAGACTATGGCATCCCCAATTGGGTTATGTTGTGAGGCTGAAGGTAGTGGGGAGGGGAAGGAGGTGGGGAAGAGGAAGGTTGGGAAGTACCTGGCTATTCAGATCTGGTCACTAAACACGGCTAAAGCCATTTTCAAGCAACGTTTCAATTCTGAATGGTGGTCTTACACCAGGGCGATACTAATAGTATCTTCCACTCTGGAACATGCCGCAAATATACTATATATTATTTTAAATGAATTAATTATGAAATAACACAAATTAATCAAATAAAATTTATTTGCGCATGCCGGGTTCGAACCCGCGACCTCCGGAATGTGAGTCAAGAGTCTTAGCCACTGGACTACGGAGGTCGTTAATACATATTACGTCATTAATACATACATTGCAAATCACTTAGAATAAAATGTTACCTTAGAGTCTAAAGTAACATTATTCCATTATTATTCTGTTATTGACGAATAAATATCATTTTTATTCGTCAATAACAGAACGACAACTTGTTTGTACAAAATAGGGAAAGGCTATTCCGATAATGTCTACCATAAATTGGTGTATTTACGAACTAGGCGTTCCGTGCTAGGTAAATTGCCTATATTCCTAACGGGGGCACGGTGGAAGGGTTCAAATAAACTTTTTTTTGTGTTTCATTAAACTTTTTGTAAACTTTTAGCACGAAGCGTAGATTTTTATATTTTAAGTTGAATTATGAAACTGATTCCCTGTCCCTGATATGATACAACTGGTATATTAGCCAACTAGGCGTTCCGTGCTATGTAAATTACCTATATTCCTAATGGGAGTAAGGTTGAAGGGATCAAATAATTTTGTAAACTTTTTGTTTGAAGCCTAGATTTTCATATTTTGAAATGATTTATGAAACTGATTCCCTGACCCTGACGAGATATAGGTAGGTAATATCTGGATTTCCGTATTTTGAATTGATTTATGAATCCGATTCCCTGTACCTGAGGTATAGGTAATACCTAGATTTTCATATTTTCAGTTGATTTATGAAACCGATTCCCTGTCCCTGACGAGATACAGGATTACCAGGTATTAACATAGATTTTCAAATTTTCAGATGATTTATGAAACTGATTCTCTGACGAGATACAGGTAATACCTAGATTTTCATATTTGCAGATGATTTATGAAACTGATTCTATGACGAGATACAGGTAATACCCAGATTTTCATATTTGCAGATGATTTACGAAACTGATTCTATGACGAGATACAGGTAATACCTAGATTTTCATATTTGCAGATGATTTACGAAACAGATCCCCTGTCCCTGAAGAAATACAGGTAATACCTAGATTTTCATATTTTCAGTTGATTTATGAAATTGATTCCCTGTCCCTGACGACATACAGGTGTTAGATACTAGATGTTCATATTTTCAGTTAATTTATGAAACTGATCCCCTGTCCCTGACGAGATACAGGTAATACCTAGATTTTCATATTTTCGGATGATTTATGAATCTGACTCCCTGTACCCGAGGGATAGGTAATACCTAGATTTTCATATTTTCAGTTGATCTATGAAACTGATTCCCTGTCCCTGACGAGATACAGGTAATACCTAGATTTTAATTTTTTCAGTTGATTTATGAAACTGATTCCCTGTCCCTGACGAGATACAGGTAATACCTAGATTTTTTTAATATTTTTAGTTGATTTATGAAACTGATTCCCTGTCCCTGAGGAGATTATTTTAATATTTTGAATTGATTTATGAATCTGATTCCCTGTCCATGAGATATTAATACCTAGATTTCAGATGATTTATGAAACTAATTCCCTGTCCGATACAGGTCCAATGACGAGGTACAGGTAATACCTAGATTTTCATTTCTTGAGTTGTATGAATTTGTTCGCTCCCTGACGAGATATTTAGCTTAAATGAGTTACCGGCGTTGATCGATTATGATGCATCGACGAAAATAGCGTCATAAAAGTATGTTCGTTTGAAAATTCACAATTAATAATATAGCTTCATGATTCACGAAGACATTATTATCTGAAATCCGCTGATAAGATGAAAAATCTAATTAATAACAACATTCATATTGCACCATCATAAAAATACCATTTCGATTATTTCCTCGGTTCTGATACTTTCTCCAGATATGAAGTGATATTATATTTTTACAAATACATCAATTGATTCACAACTTTTTGAAATTTTCGAAAATACATTAGGTATTTTTCAATGCACCATTCTCATATACTCAAAATATAATGTGGAAAGTAAGGAACACTCTTTTGTTTTCAGCGATTTTCAGTATAATTTCTTAATTCAAAAGATTATTCCTGTGTGATAAAGATAGACAATCAAATAATGTGTGTGTATGAATGCAATGAATATAGGAGCGGGCGGCGTATTGCTTGTCACTTTTTGATGGAACGTTCGCTGTCTTCTTTTCTTGAGGCCCACTAGAATAAAAGGTCCGGCTGCCTGTCGGAGTTTGATATGTCGAGCTATACAATAAATACAATAAGGCAACGACAGTTTTCAAATGGTGGCGATTGTCATCAATACTTGTTAGAACTACTGATTTATGTGTTGTTTTACCGCAAGCAAACAAATAAACAGAGTGTTTCAGAGTTGCAGAGATTAGTCTACTTTAAAACAGTGAAGTTTACTTATCAACAGAAATTTGGCTATTGCGCGTCCAGACCCTTTACTTTAGTAGGACTTGAATTTTCTCTAATGACATGTAAAACCGCGAGCGGGAAAATGAAAATTAATTGTAATCGTAATTAATTGTAATTGTTGATCGGCATCCTTAAAAGTCATTCCAATCTTCCAGCCCGTACTGTCAATAATATGTTCAATGACATTATTTCTTCTAAATGGCCCAAAACTTCTCTTTTATTTACTGATGGCTCCAAATCTCCAGACTCTCCTAACTGTGGTATAGGTATTAACGTTTACCACAATAATTCTAATGAAAGAATATTTTATTCAATTTCAAACCAATTTTCAATATTTTCTGCCGAGTGCATTGCAATAATTGAATCTCTCAAATATATAATAAAAAATAATTTTGAACATTCTCTTGTTCTCTCTGACTCTCTCAGTTCCCTCCAAAAACTTAAATCCAGTCCTCTTCTTCATCCTGATGATCACTTTGTATGTCTTATTCGAGTGCTGATTTCCTCCATTCAAAGTTCTGGAAAAACTGTCACTCTGATTTGGATTCCTGGACATGTTGGCATAGTGGGTAACGATATTGCTGATTCCTTGGCAAAACAAGGAGCGTCTAACCCTACCATTACCCTCGTAAACCATATTCCCCTATCTGATATTTTTTCCATCATCAAAGATAGATCCCGCAATGTTTGGACAGAGTATTGGAACATTGCTAGTCAATCCAAGGGTGCCCGCTACGCCTCAATACAAAGGACTATCCCATCAAAACCGTGGTTTCAAAAATTCCCTCATTTTTCAAAAAAAGAAATTTCCTTACTTATTCGAATGAGAATCGGACATTGTTCCGTTCCTTCTCACCTTTTTAAAATTCATGTGCTTGACTCCCCATTTTGTACATTCTGTGGTCTAGATGTGGGAACTTTAGATCACATATTTTTTGATTGTCCCTCTCTAAATAAATATCCTCTCTTCTATCAAGATTTATCCAAAATTGCCTCTCCTCCATTCAACATCTCATCTCTTCTAAGTCTGAACTCCACTCCAATCTTCCATAAAATTCTGAAATTTGCACATTTAAATAAAATTAATATATAAATTCACTTTTCATTTCTCTGTAATTATAAATGATGGCCTAGAACACCCTTGAAGGGTGAAAGCCAGAAATAATTGAAAAAAAAAAAATTAAGTAATTTGCGTGTACTTACAAATGAAATGTTATTCATTCGCCTTTACTATTATTTGTCGTGTAATTGAAACATTTTCTCATCATACAGGAGGGCATTTTGACACTTTAAAACGCAATTTACTTACTGGTAAGTGCTGGTAATACGCAACCTTACTCGACGTGTAGCAGTTTAGTACTAAAGTACTAGATATCGAGACCGTTACAATTGTCTTGTTCTTGTCTTCCCACTTTGAGATTTCTACCCCTCGTCTAATAGTATGTAACGTCATAGGTGACAACACGGTAAGTACGAGGCCGTACTGCAGCAATAACAATAGAATTATGAATTTACCGAATTGTTTCTCATCTGACGGCACGAGAAACCCATACTTTTTAACTAAATTCACTTTGGAACCTCATGACTTCGTAATTTTTTGAGATATCGAAAAATAATTTTACCGTCGCGCGTCGCGTCGTTATTGAGTTAATTTGTAAACAGATACGATCTTCTGCGGTTGAAATTATTTAAGGGGGCATACATTAATTACGTGAGCAGTTTTTCTTCCAATCTAGACCCCTCCCCACACCCCCTTGGTGAGATAAATTTGGGCCATTTCGTATATTCATTTCAAGTAACGTGAGATTTTGCTGGACCCCCCCTCCTTTTGAGCTCACGTAATTAATGTATGCCCCCTAATATAATGGTGCTGAGAAGCACACGTTTTAAAATTTAGGAATTTCTAAGTTGCCACGTGATTTTGGCCAGTAAACCACTTATGTTTGTGAATGGTATTGTTGTGCTGAAATGGTATTTGACGGCCGGCGTAGTCCAGCGGCAAGGCCCTTGACTCGCACACCGAAGGTCGCGGGATCGAATCCCGGCGCCGGCGTGGCAAATAAATTTTATTTGATTAATTTGTGTTATTTCACAATTTATTAATTTAAAATAATATATAGTATATTTGCGGCACGTTCCAGAGTGGAATCGACCACCACTCAGAATTGAAACTTTGCTTGAAATGGCATTAGTCGTGTTTGGTGACCAGATCTGAATAGCCAGGTACATCCCCACCTTCTTCTTCCCTATCTCCTTCCCCTCCCCACTACCTTCAGCCTGACAACATACCTCAATAGGGGATGTCATAGTCTCACTGGCTTCAGACGGAAGCAGTTGGGACTCTTGTGCGGTATTCATAAAAAAAGGGTATTTGTGAGTTTGTAACAATGAGTTCTATTATCTGTAAAAATATACTTGCCAAAAGAATATACTTGCCAAAAGAATTTACTTGTCAAAAGAATGTATTTGTCACATAGTATCTATGCTTGATAATAAAAGTAATTAGATGAATCAATTAAGTCATAAATATTTCATATCGTAATCAAATTTAAAAAATTGTTTAGGATATATAGGATGTGCATGAGGGGAGATTATGTGATTATAGTGTAAAATGTAGATATGGGTATTGTGATTGAAATGTATTGTAGACGTAAGGATCCATAGCGTTATTTGTGTTTTGAAAACAATGAGTTTGGTTTCGGTTTTTAAGATAACAGGGAGAAGGTTGAAGATTTTAGGAGCTAGACATTGTTGACACGAATTGTCTTTGTGCTGTCGTAGTATGTAGTTCAGATCTTTAGATATATTGTAATGTTGGTTTGTTATATTTCTGATGGTCTGATTTTGTCGTAAGAGTTGGTTGTATTTCTACAGGAAATTTGTTAGCATAAATTTTAGAAGGAGTTGGTGTAGGTGTATTATTTAGTACATTATACTCGATGAAGAGACGAATGGAGAAGTATTTTGTCGGTCGCTTGTTGATAACACGTTTTACCATTTTTTGGGCTTTTGACGTTGGGCTTTGGGTTTTTTTTGGGCTGTTTGCCAGCAATTCCAGATGATGCCGAATGCCAATAGGGAAAACAAAAAAGGTATTTCTCCTTCTTTATTACAAAATGCGGTTTTTCCTTTTGGTTTGTTTTTTTTAAATAATGCTAAGCTAAATAACTAAGAAGAGTAAAAAAAATCTCTCCCATACCGATGGCGGAAATTTGAAATGCTGTAAAAGATAATAAATAAAATTTCTTCTTTCGATCTGCGTCGTCGAAATACTTTTAGGAAAATCTGTGTGTCCTTTAAGACATGCATTTAAAAAAAAAAAATAATCTTAAAAATTAAAATTAAAATAAATTACGTTATCAAAGAATAAGGTTAAAAATTCATTAGTAGATAGAATTTTTGGAAAAAAAAACTTTCTTTCCTGAAAAATAAACATTTTGTACCTAGAGCATTTCAAATTTCCGCCATCGAAATGTAGTCGGTTTAAGACGCCGCATAACCACTCAACAAGGAGAAGATGGATAGATATATAAATACGAATGTTAGAGAGAGCGATCTAATTTTTAAAAAGATAAATTTTTGAAAGAAAATTGTGAAATAATAATTTTCGGAGCATACTTTGCGATTTTTTTTCCATTGAAAGAATTTCATATAATATGCTTTTCGACGTAGGAAACGTCTAGATATTTTTTTCAATAATAATTTTATTTTTTTTTTCTTAAAATAAATTCTTTTTTCAATAAATCGGTAGAAATGCGGGATTGCGCAGCTTTAAACAGCGGCCAAGAGTTCAAATTTCGTCGATAGATAGACTTGTGATCGCACTATTGCGACTGTACAGGGCGGTTCCGATGAGAAATATTAATTATTCTCCGTACTAGAATTTTAAAATACAAGGTGGGGCAAAAGTAATCACCCGATGTTCTTTTGCTGTAATTTTTTTGTTTTAATGAAAAATTTGGTTCTTCTTATGAAATTTGTTTATTTAATCCATTAGAATTTATTCTATCAAGTCGAGAAAATGATATCGGCCAAGTGGCCACCGCCAGAGTTGATGATCATAGGGGCCCGTTTTATGGCATTTTCCATCACTCTTGCCGGAACTTCGGGCGACAGGTTCTCGCATTCCTGGCAAATATTCTTCTTAAGGGCTTCTTGAGGCTTGTTGAAGTAAATCCGCGACTTCAAAAAACCCCATAAAAAGAAGTCTGGAACGGTTAAATCGGGTGATCTGGCCGGCCAGTGCAAATCACCAAAACGAGAGATGAAGCGACCCGGAAATGCTTCCTTCAGAATATCGGTTGTGGTTCGAGCCGTATGCGCCGTTGCACCGTTCTGTTGGAATCACATGTTCTCCAGTCCCAATTCATCCAATTGAGGAAGAAAAATTTCGGTAATCATGCACGCGCCGTCCACTGTCGTCGTTTGGCCCGCGGCGTTCTAAAAAAAATGGCCCGATGACTTCTCCAGCGTAAACGGCACACCACGCAGTAACTTTGCATCTTAACATCTTCAAATCTTTCACAAAAATTCTGCATAGGGACCGCCGGCTAATGCCCAATTGCGTGGCACGTCGTCTGGTCGATGTTCTGGGCTCATCTTTGACAACTTGGGCAACAGCAGCGATATTCTCAGCAGAACGGCTGTTCCGGGGCCGGCCAGCCTTGGGAACATCTCGTGTTGTCCGAGTCTCTTCAAGGCGAGTGGCCAAACGCCGCATTATTTGTCCAGTTGGTGTCGGACGGCCAGGAAATCTGCGACGAAATTCACGCTGTGCCAACACAACCGATGAATTGTCGCGCAAAAAAATGGATTCAATTATTCCGGGTTGTTGCGGAGTAAACCGATTCATGGCTTGTCGATTTGTATTCTGCGTTTGTTTACTTCACAAATGTCAAAACCGAATTGACATTGGGCGCCATTTGCAAAAGTTATAGCTTTTTCCAATAGGGTGATTACTTTTGCCCCACCTTGTATTAACTCCATATCGATTTTATTACATTAAAATTTTTCTTTCATAACCTATCTACATTAAAAAATGCTCAAACGCGTGATGATAAAACTATTAAAATTATGTACTTTTGTAATTATTTTTTGATCATAAGTATTTATAATGTTTCAATAATGTCTAAGCAAAATAAGATTGTAAAAAAATCTGAAACATATTAGTTTGTAAGACCGTAAAAAAATTGACAAACTGAAGTATTTTCGGCCCAAAACTGCGCTGATTTTTTTTAATGATCTCATTTGAAATTAAAATTCTGAAATGTAGCTTTCCCAGATAATTTATTGATTTATTTTACTGCATGATTATATGATTTATAATATGTATAATACAAAATTTTGTTTGAAAATATAACAAATCTGCCAACAACCTACGGTGTCACCTTATTCTACTAAAAATAAACATATATTTAAAAAAAAAATATTTGATAGTTATTGTTATTTATAAATATTGTTTGATAGTTGATAAATACTTATTATTACATAATACCGAACTTATTGTGTTTTACATTCACATTGTAATTTAAGAACTTATGATATAATATATCATTAAAAAATGTACACTACTCTTCCAGACACAAGCTAATGCTTCCATGGAAGAGTGGTATTAAGATATTTGAACATGAACATGTAGGTACGCAAATTATTACATCATCTAAATGTACATTATATTTTATATGCTAAAATAAAAAATAAAAAAATTTAAACATAACTTTACTAGATTAAAAAACAATCTTAAAATCAATATAATAGTACTTTTTTGTGGAAAAGAGTCAATACGTCTAGAATTTTATTTAAAAATAACTTATTTCCTGTTTTGTCTGGTTATTCCCTCTTAAGTAAAATATGGTATACCCAACCTATACTAAATGTAACAAGTGTCCCCGAAGAGATGTGCAGAGAGGATGTACTGTCGAAAAAGAAAATATAAAACATATTTTCATTCAAATGCATCAAGGAAAAAACTACTCTCTACTGTCTACATATTTTTCGTATACATCAGCGTAAAAAATCGACACTGTAAATAAATTCTTTGGTATCCATACCAACTTATTATTAAAAGTATTAAGTCGATTTTAGGTTTGAAATTGGTAAATAATATACAAAAAACTAAAATTTTATAATAAAAATTTTGGGGGGCAAATGTCGGGTCACCGTAGCATGCGATATCATTATTTAGCAGGTAAGATTATACATTTTTACTTCCGCGGTTACGGTTACGGTCGAGCTAAACTAGTTTCCACTGTGATTACTATGGTCTTGAATAGGTTTTATATTTGGCACAATAATAATGACTAATGATCAGTTTGTCTTTGTGTTGGTAATAACTACCTACCATGTGTAGATTGTATTATATACTATGTGCCCCAAATCCGGACATGTAATCTCTAATCAACGAACATTACTTAGAATAATGAACCAATTTATATTGCTTGCATATGTTTCGAAATTCCGCAATTAAATTCGCGTTAAATAATGCTCAGGGGCGTAACTGTGGTAACGAGTACGTCGATAACAAACAATCGAATAAATTACGTTAATCAAATACTGTTTGGAATTTTTTTGAAGTAAAAATTCTTTACGCACGCTTGACTTGGGGAGTAAGCTGGGGAATGCGTGACGAGAGTGTTATGAAAAGTGTGATCGGGCGAGTCGAACGGAAGGGAGATATAGTTTTACTTCAGTCGTGTGGTCTAAAGCACACTCGTTTTTTTCTCCTATTACTTACTTTTTAGATTAGGTATTTGTGAAAATCCATTCCAGCATGTGAAAGATATATTCTGTTTAACTCGACTGTCTGTAAATTTGTCTGTATGTTACGTTTCCTGTTCAAGCCATTTTAATGGAACAGTAAAGATTCATTTTGCAAATGTGAAATCTTCGTATTTATTTGGACTTTCTCATTCACATTTTTTTTCAATATTATGGTACCTACCTGCCTGAATAAATGTTGAATAAAGAATTGTCACTGAAATCGACCGGTCAGTGGTTGAGTGGGCATCGCGCTTGGGTCCCATCCGGGCGTCGCTTGTTCGATTCCTCGGCTGGCTAAGTCCTCCATCACAACACAAGCAATATTTTCGGCTTTCTGTGGTGGTAGTAGGATATTTTTAAACATTGTTGGGTTATTCGTAACCCGGGAATGTTTGTCTTTCTTTAATTAAAAGAAAAAATAGAGACATTTCTTCGAACATATTGTAAAATTCTTATCATTTTATAAATAATCAATAGAAATGTTTTTTTTTTCGTTATATGTTTTTGGGGTGTTGTGCCGTGTTGCGCTACCTCCTTCTTTAGCCAACGTTTCGGACATCGTTGCAGTGTCCATCATCAGGGCAGATCCGGCAGATCCGGTAGATGTGTAATTTTAGTCGTGAAGTGTGTGCTTATTTACTTCGAAGCGATACCGTGTCGCCAGCAGCACTAACTTTCACCAGTACAAAATACTCGTGACAAGCAGTGGCGTCATCGCCGCGGAACGGAATAGAAAGTTCATTAAAACGTGGTATTTATGCTAGCCAGGGGCAAGTCCGTTTGCGAGATGCCGGCGGAAGTGGCTCCATCTCTTAATGAAATCTAAAATTAGAAATCACAATGGTAAGAATTTAAGAAAAAATAAAATAAAATAAAAATTACAATTGTTAACTTTCACCAGTACAAAATAATCGTGACAAGCAGTGGCGTCGTCGCCGCGGAACGGAATAGAAAGTTCATTAAAACGTGGTATTTATACTAGTCAGGGGCAAGTCCGTTTGCGAGATGCCGACCGAAGTGGCTCCATCTCTTAATGAATTCTAAAATTAGAAATCACAATGGTAAGAATTTAAGAAATAGAATTACAATGGTTAAAGCCAATTTAGTCAATATAAATCAAAATGGTTTACCACGAGCTCGCATTACTATATACTTAGACATGGTTTTTTTGCTCTATTAATATTAAATGAATTTTACTAGAATTAGAATTACACTGGTTAAAGCGAATTTAGTCAATATAAAGTTATAACACAAAAAAAAAAAATAGTTTACCACGAGCTGGCCTTACTGTATACTTAGACATGTTTTTTGCGTTTAGCTTTGGTGTAGCCGTCAATCACCGGATACCAAGAGCTATTGAGCTTAGCTCCGTCGTCTCTATTAATATTAACAGGATTTTTGTAGATTTCAATTGCCTCCGTAATTAGGCGTGCTCTATAAGTTTTAGGTCTTCCCAAGACCTCAGGAACAAATCCAAAGTAATGGCCGGTTTCGATTAAGTGCTCAGCGATTGCCGATTTATCAGGGTGGCCGAGTTTGCAAGCACGAAAGTGTTCTGCTATCCTTTTGGAGATCGTCCTCTCTGTTTGGCCTACATAAACCTTGTCACATCCGGAACAGCTGAGTTTATACACTCCATCTGCTTCCAGAGGAAACGTCTTTGCAGACCTCAGTAGGTCTTGAATTTTAGTTGTGGCACCGAAGACAGTCTTGATGCTATCTTTTCTCAACAGCCTGGCGATTCTGTCTGTCACATTGTGAACGTAAGGCAGGAAAGCGCAGCCTTTTAACTCTTGTTTAGCTCTGTCTTCATTTGGTGTAGATTTGGCTCTTATGATTTGCCTTGTCTGACTAGCTGGGTAACCGTTGCGTTCCAGTGCATCGGTCAGCTTTGTAAGTTCTACTCCAATTTTAGTTTCTTCACATATTCTGGTCGCTCGCGTCACCAACGTATGGATAAGTCCTCTCTTCTGCGCTGGGTGGTGATGCGAATCGGCATGTAGATACCGATTTGTGTGCGTTGGTTTTCTATATACAGTGTGTCCTAGATTACCATCTTCTTTTCGCATCACCTCCACATCTAGAAAAGGCAGGATTTTCGCATCGTTTTCTACTTCCATTGTGAACTTGATAGAAATGTTGTTTATTCCAATAACTATTTTATCTATCTATTATCTAGACACATATATTTCTCTAGATACAAATAGACGTACATACTTCCTACTATTTTTTACATCGAATATTTATTTATGTGATGATTTTTAGTCTCTATTCACATTTTTACCAATGTATTTTATTTTACATTTTTGTTGCTATATTTTTTCGTTATATGATATTTTCTTTTATTTTAATTTCTTCATTAAGTATTTACAATAACACTGATACATGCAACTTATAAAATGGAATGTTTAGGCCCATTAGGGCGTGTAACAAATAAATAAAATAAAATAACTCCTCATTTGAAATAATACAAGTGTGCAGTTCACACGCGGTAGAAGTGAAACCTTTAGAAAACTGAAGTAGACAAGAGTGAGGAGGCTACGAAGCACCGCATAAAGAGGAGACCGATTTTCTATCTCATTTTCTCGCTGGCTAAATCTTATAGAATCTATGTATGTGTTTGTCTCTTTTTAGTGTCCCTTTGTCATTTCATTGAGTTTCAAATCACAACGGTGCTAAAGAAGTTGGTGTCGCGAAACTGCGACTCCACTGTAAATTGGAGTTAAGTGCTTTAAAGCAAAGCCTATGCAACCCTCGAAGGACCAGTCCCGAAACTATGTGATCGCTAAGTTATATGGGACGATTAAATTGATTAAAACCATTGATTAAATAGCATACACTCGCAAAACCTGATGGATAGTCAGTCGATAGTTCAGATCTGTGCTTTTGGAAAATTAGATAAGCCCAGATTGGAAAAGGGAAAATAGGACTCTTCATTGTAGATGGGGCCTCACTGAATTCCAGTTTGTGGTGTACACTTCACAATGTTTAAATTTAAAAATGATAATATTCTTTAGCAAGAGGTTATGATGCATGCGCCCTGCCCTGTCTAATTTGCACTGGACAGCAAAGCACACTGTCACCTCTCCAAAGTTGAGTACTTTTTCTTGCAACAATTTTTCATGGTGACATTTAGGGAGGAAAGATTAGGTAGGTGGGATAACTTCAGGATTTTGACATATGCTACCCACCAAGTCTGCGAATGCA
The DNA here is from genome assembly GCA_917880885.1 of Limnephilus marmoratus. Taxonomy (NCBI): domain Eukaryota; kingdom Metazoa; phylum Arthropoda; class Insecta; order Trichoptera; family Limnephilidae; genus Limnephilus; species Limnephilus marmoratus. Next base: position 20,313,996 of record OU862924.1, on the reverse strand, counting down.
ATACCCAACCAATCCCATAAAATAATGCGCGAACAGAAGTTTTCATTTAAAAAAAATTGTTACGTAAAATGTATTTGGTGTATAAGTAAGAAGGTAGATTAGGTATGTAGGTAAAAGTATCTACTTACGAAATTTTATGATTTGAGGAAATTTTTGTTTTGATTTATCAAATAAGAGAAAATAAGAAACATATTTTTTTGAAATGGTATACTGTTCACAGAACTACTAAGTTCGTTAATTGCGTATTAAAAACCATCGTTACAATGATTGACATGCTCTTGAGCTGACGAGCAATCTATATTTTTCGTCTATGTTCCTTGATTTAAAATTTTTCAATGCACATTATTATTTCTCGAATAAAAGAAACGAAATATTAGTTCATGACAGCTTACTTAGAGCCATGTGATTTCAAAAGAGATAAAAAATACGTAATATTATTTCAGAGTGGAGATAAGGCGCGCGGCGTTCCGGAGGTAACCACAGCGCATAGAAGTCATCCCGGTCAGCAAACTTTAGATTTAAATCAAACTATAAAAGTGTTGTGACTGTACTCAGTAAAACCACCAACAACAATATTTGTTGCGTATTCTATATTACAGGAGTTATGTTGACACTAATAATGGGAGAGTTACATGCAAATTATTTGTTAGAAAAATTCTGTTATGAATGTTTTGATTATACGGAAATGCGTTTTTTAAGTTGCTTGTGTTTTAAGAAAAAATAACTCTCTCCCACAAGGCCAAACAACTCGGTCTTACACTCCTTTCGTCATTCGCATTTATACATGCAGGGGCGGCCCTAGCTAAATTATTAGGTGGTGCGAAATCTCTTGGTGGCGCCCCCCCCCCCCCCTCCTAATAAAAAATAGAGCTCTTTCTTTGCAGTTATTCAACTTTAATTGAAGTACCTAGTAGGACAGATGAGAAATAATATCAGAAAAAAGAATTTACAAAACAAAAAACGACTTTAAAAATTGCAATAAAAAGTATAATAATAATTTCGTATTCTTCTACAACTTAATAATCAACTTACTTTTTCTACTCATCAATATATAGGTACGATTGTTATTTTTGAAGTCGGTGTCAGCCAAGGTAGATTTGTAACTACATACATAGTCATAGGTGAGATGTGCTTGTGTCGCACGCGCGACTAGACGAGGCGAGAGGCGAGAGCGAGGCCACGTCGGGAGGGGAGCTGTCAAGTGAACACGCCGGGCCGGGTACCTTGGCTGACACCGACTCCAAAAATAACAATCGTACCTACATATTGATGAATATAAAAAGTTTGTTGATTATTAAGTTGTAGAAGAATACGAAATTATTATTTTACTTTTTATTGCATTTTTTTAAGTTGTTTTTTTGTTTTGTTAAAATTTTTGTTTATTTTTTGATTTTTAGTGAATCTGAAGTATTTTAACCAATTTGTCTGAATATGGGTAGACCTACCAAACGTGCTGCTCATATGAGATAGACATTACTTGACCATATCGAAGTTACGGTAGGCAGTGGCGTAGCTAGCATGGGTGGCAGCCGGGAAGGAAAACGTGGTGTCCCCCCCCCCCCCATTAAGTTCCAGAGAAATTCAAAACGCAAATTTCGACTTTACTAGCTAAGAGTCAAATGTGTAAACCAAAATTTCTTAATCCTCAAAATTAAAACACATTTAAAAACTAACAACAACTTTTTCATTTTTTCACGTCAATCAATAGATAACAATTCACTTAACGAGTTTACGTCAATCACAATTAACGAACCAAATTGGAATGTCACAAAGAATATTTTAAGGAAATCCCCGATCGAATTATGGAACGAAAATAAGGAAAAACATTTTTTCGAGAATCCCCGGCCAACCGAGCCATAGAGCTAAATAAAAGTTCACGAGTAAAATTTTTTTTACGGAAATTTTGCACTTTCGTAAGTTTTTAATCCACGTTCGATTGTCACCCCCCACCCTCGGGTGGCACCCGGGGCAATCCACCTCTCCCCCCCCTCGCCTCTTCTTTCTACAGCACTGACGGTAGGTGACTCAAAGATCCGATTAGCCTATAAAAGATTCAGCCGAGTATCGTTAATTTGCTCCTAAGAATTGACTAGTTCCGTTACTTTGTCATGGATCCCATAATCAGAACCTAACCAAACTCTCATCAAACTACCCTTGAAGTACATCCTTCCAATAAAAAAAGAATCATCAAACTCGGTTGGGGTGATATTGAGTTATTCGTTATGAGTTATCCGGAACTGCTTCACAAATTTCGAGCAGTTTTTCAGCAATTGCGATGCGTTCAATGTGAAGTGAAGTGATCAATGAAGTCCATGATTGTTTTGATTGTCCCCATTACGCTGAAAATTCTTTCAGCGACAGCATTTTTGTATTTTTTTCTAAATTATTTGCGATTCGGCTGATTTAAATAACTTGTCTCTGTAGTAGCCTAATAGGCGACCAATCGGCTTTTAGATTTGTTCGTCGCCGATTCTCGTCCTGAGTAGCCTAAATGGCGAAAAATCGCTTACGTTGGCAACACTGATTGCTCCCCGCACCGACCACACGATTTAAGCGCACGATCGATAGATAGTCGATCAGTGGTCGGGTGTTTTCGGCGCCCCCCTTACGACGGCGCCGTGTGCGGTCGCACCGCTCGCACCGCCCTAGGGCCACCCCTGCATACATGTTCTTGATTATTTGTCTCTCAATTATTTGATTCTCATGCCATATCTTCCTTGGGCGTCATCTTCTTCTTCTCTCATTCACATCCGCGTAATATTTTCTCCTTACATTCCTTTGTTCACTCGCTCTACATTCCCAATCCATCTATGCTCCCCTTTCTTATTTATTCATTATATTTTGCATTCTTTCCGAAACTCCATATTTTTAACACGATTGTGCAAGGTACACATACATCTCAGGGATCTCATTTCTATATCATTCAGTCTACATTCGTATGTCACATTTTGTTTAAAAAATAAATTCACTATTTTCATCATATTTGTAAATGCACTTTATATATTTTCCAAATCTCCACTTTGAATTTTGAAAGTAACGATTTTAGCGTGTGCTCGTTATTTAATTTAACTTGTAATCTAATCATCAATTATTTATAATTGATTAATTATACAACCTTGAACCGAACCTAGGTTGGGTATATTCGTGCTTAAAAATGTAACTCGAATTTACTTTACCTATATGATGATTTACCTTTACCTTTCGCAGATGTTCGCAGAAGGAAGGGTACATGGGTTCGCCGCTTTGATGCGCCACAGAATAGCCGGGGTGAGACAGCGCTACCAAAGATCGGAGAACACTCTCGTCCAGGCCGTGGCCCAGTGGCAGGGCGCGCCTCTTCACCAATCATGGAGAATTCATCTGAAGTCCCCGTAATAGATATACGAGTACTAAATATGGGTACATATATTTCTTTTTAAATCTTTTTATATTATTTCATTTTTTCTTTTTCATATAGTATGTAAATCCATTTTATATAATGTAACTATACTTTTTTATGGCAGACAGAGTATTGCACCCACCGCTCTGTTCGGCTGAAATAAATAACTAATTATTATTATTATATCTTTTGACAATCTACTGACAGCAGTTATAGGTCCCGTAGGCCTATAAAAGTTCAAAGTCGAAATACACATGACGGCCGCAGTGGTCGAGAGGTATCTAAGGCTCTTGACTCACAATCCGAAGGTCGCGGGATCTAATCCTGGCGTGTGAAAATGATTTTTTTATTTATTAATTTGTGTTATTTTACAATCAATTCATTATAAATAATATAAAGTATATTTGCGGCACGTTCCAGAGTGGAAAAAACTCTTAGTATCGCCCTGGTGTAAGACCACCATTTAGAATTGAAACATGGTTTTATCCGTGTTTGGTGAGCATATCTGAATAGCCAGGTACTTCCTCACCTTCCTCTTCCCCATCTCCTTCCCCTCCCCACTACCTTCAGCATCATAACATATACCGATTGGGGATGCCATAGTCTCACTGGCTCCAGACGGGAGTAGCCGGGACTCTTATGAGGTATTCACAGAAAAAACACCATTTCGGGTTAATTAAAAAAATATATTTCAATTTTGGAGACATTCAAAATGTCTAATTTAAAAAAAGGGCCGCTACGGCTCTGAAAAAAATACAAGTAAAAATTAAATAAAATATATTAAATGCCCCTCTGAGATGAAAAAATGACATGCGAATTGCTCATTGTAAGTACGTTCATATAGACAGGTGCCTATCTGGTGCAATTTCTACATTACAGAAGTGTTGACAAGAGTAATGTTAGTAGTTATTATTGAGAAGCTTTACGTATTTATTTACAATGAATTGTTATCTGCGAATGTACCTACCTACTTCCTAACCGCCCTCTGATTTACTTAGAGATAATACATAATTTTTTAATTCAAGCGAACAGAAAGCATGCCAAATTGCGGTGAAGGTACTAACAGATTCTTCTAATGTACTAGATTTACTTGCCATTAGAAGAATTTCATTTTGAAAAATTTGTAGGCAGGTGATAGATTATCTGTAGTTATTTTAAAAATATTCAATTACTTATTTATTAATCGACTTTGATATATTGACTGATATTCACAAATTAAAACCCAGACTGCTGTCCAGAAACACGACGATATTAGTGTACAAAACACTTATCAGACCAGTACTTACGTACGCAGCTGAGACTTAGGTACTAACTAAGAGGAATGAGCGAGCACTGGACGTTTTTGAAAGGAAAATTTTGAGGCGCATCTTCGGACCGGTTCTAGAAAATGGATTTTGGCGCAGACGTTATAACAATGGGCTCTATACTTTGTTTAAGGAGCTAAACGTCGCAAAATTTATAAAACTGGGAAGACTTCGGTGGCTGGGTCATGTGGAGAGAATGACCGAGCATCAAGCACCAAAGTCCCTGCTGAACTCAAGACCTATAGGGCGAAGAGGAACCTGGGAAGACCAAGATTAAGATGGAGCGACAAAGTCCTCAAAGTCAAAACTGGAGAGAGCTGGCACAAAACCGAGATGTGGGGGAAGACTCTTTTTTTATTAGTTTTTATTCCAGTAAAAAGAAAATTACATTTTCACTTATTTAACTAGAAATAATTACACACAATAAACTAAACTAAATATAACAATACAGCGCTATTCCATGTCATTACTTTGTTTAAGAATAAACATTAATAATTTTTTTATAAATGAACCCAGCTTATTTTCGTTTTTAATGTCATTTGGGATGCAATCATATAATTTTCCCCCTTCGTAGTCAATGGATTGTTTACCATAGTTAGTGTGGATGATGTTTAAATGTACGTTATCGTGTTGTCGTACTGTAAAGTGTTTGTGTATTTGGGACGTTTTAATGAATTCTTTGTTTGTATGTACGAGTTTATTGTTTTTGTGGCTGTGCTGGGCTTGTAGTGAAACAGTTTTTTGATTACCTTGTTTTGTATTATCTGTAATTCATTTATGTATGTTTTACATGCATTTCCCCAGATTTCAATCAAATAATTTAAATGTGAGTGTAGGAGACTATAATATAAACCATTTTTTAATTTATTTGGCAACAGATAATTTAATTTATTTGGCAACAGATTTATTTTGTGACGGCTAAATACGCTAATTAAGGAGATGATTTTGTTTTTAATACTTTATATGTGTTTTTTAAATGTCAAATGCTGACCAATGCATAGCCCCAGGTATTTTTCCTGGATCAGGATTTGCAAGTCATTATTTTCAATTTTTAAGGGTACATGAGGAGGAATTATTTTACGGGTTGAGCTTAAGATCATGTATCCTATTTTTTTTACATTCATTGTTAAAATATTTGATTGGAGCCAACTGTTGATTTTTTCTAGGTCTCTTTGTGCATTTTCTAGTAAGGTGTCTAAACCTTCACCCCAGTAGAAAATTGCAGTATCATCTGCATATAAAAAGATTTCACTATTTAAAAATAATTGCGAAATATCATTGATGTAAATTTGGAACAGTAGTGGACCTAGTGTGGATCCCTGCGGAACTCCATAGTTTATTGGAACATAGTTGCTATTTTGATTGTTAATGCTAACGAATTGCTTTCTATTGCTAAGATAAGATTTGAATAGATGAAGAGCAGGACCAACTACACCAATTTTCTCGAGTTTCTTGAGAAGTGTGTCATGGCTAACTGTATCAAAGGCTTTTTGAAGGTCAACTAATATAGATAAAATATTATTTCCACCATCAATGCCATTCCTAAGTTTATTGATTAAGTCATTTACTGCCCCCAGTGTTGAGGAGCCAAGACCCACCATGGGTTGTAGAGCCAATAGTGATGATGATATATTGACATAAAAGAGTGCAAGAGCCATAAATAACACTCAGAAAAGTCGTTTCGAAAAACATTTTGAGTTACCTAGGAAGATAAGGTAATTAAATAAAATATTATTTAATGGCTCGTACATTTGTAAAATTCTTTCTATGGCGGGATGAAGAGACAGCCATCTAGTTTTTGAATGGTTAAGCATCTGTCTAAAATGTTCTTCTAATTCAGAACATAAGTTTTTTAAAGCCTCTGCGCACTGTAAAGCTAGCAAAATGATTGTGCATTTGCATCACTAGGCTGTCTACACAGTTGGTAAAGATTCAATGGCGTGATGCACAGAATTGCTGAAGACGTGTGCAATACAACATTACAATTACAATTACAATTACATCCTCCATAACTACATACAATCCATACAATCCTTATAACTCCAATCATATTATCATTTTGAGTAACTGATTTGAATGAACTGTAGACGTTGTTGGTTCCATGTCTCTCCCTACCGCCAATTACTTTATCCACCATGCAATAACTTTATCCACTAATTATGCAATACTTTATCCACCAAATTTTTGTCCTTCAAAACGTTGTATAAGTATGGTTTTTATTTATAATTAGATATGGTTTCAGCAATTTCGTTCGGTAGAGACTAGCTCCACTAAGTGAACGTGAATTCCACTCTTTTCAGGATTGAAATATTAAATAAGTATAGGAATTTGTTTAACCCGTCTGCTTGTTTAGGAATAAATACATCCCAAAACACGTAATCGCATTATACTTTCAAAAGACCAATAACGTCCCAAGCGACCTTACATTTTAAAAGCTATATATCTCCCTTCCTATCATGAAAACATATGTATTTTTCTTTTAACCAGAACGAGAACAAAATAATGCTTCTTTTTGTCTTTGAAATATGAAAGCTATCTTGCATAGATAGGGATGCAACGATATATCGGAAAACCGATAAATATCGATATATCGACCCCTAAAAATATCGATATCGACCATACGCCGATATCGATTTATCAATATCGAAAAACTCAATATATCGTATCGAAATATCGACAAACCCGTACCGTAAATCTTTGACTCACACGCAAATAAGAAAAACACTGACGGTGACGACAAGCTTACGTTATATCTTTCTGTTGCTATAAATACACCAAAAGTAAAGATTCTTGAAACACGGAAAGAGATGCAAGGTGTATATCTTAATCGTTTTAAAATGGCAATGAGTCATCTACCAATTGTGACGACAAGTGTTTCTTCTGAAAGTCTTTTTTCAAAGACAGGATCCATTATAACTCAAAGCAGAAAAAAGTTACTGCTGAACTGAACTGCATCTATCTATTTTGTTATGTTTCTTTTTCCCCTTCTGGGGGTGCGCTAGACCTCGTCCTTGCATCAACAGGAGTCGGTCCACGACGGCACGGTGGCTTCTAAAATCATTTGCGCCACCCCCAGCAACATGTGCAGGCTTGACGTTTGGGAGGCGACCTCGGCCCTCCTTTGCCTTGCCTCCGGCTACTCGACACTGAATTCCTTAGGGTCGTCGGGCATTTCCCCCCAATGTCCCATTTACTTTTCTTTCAGGCTTCACCGAGGAACCGGCGAAGGGGCGCGGAAGCTGAGTGTGGTTCACGGCTAGACCGAACGTCATGCACCTTCTTGCTGGGACTGCAAATCGATTAGAGAGGACTCCCAACCATTTGCCATGCCTTTATTATTTATTTACTGTGTCTTCCTCCCAAACAGGTGCTTGTAGAATATGCTGGATACAATCATTCAGCGCTTGGCACAACGTGGACTTTCACCAACCTGTCAACGTATGCAGGGACATTGGAGGTCTAAATTCGTTCTAAACTAACAAAAAAATTGGAGTCCTTGCGAGAGCCTTGAAGGAGTAACCATCTGTTACTTATACCAGGGCGGGTAAGTGGTGGATAACCTCCTATGTCAACTACCTAGGTAACCTAGGTTGGAAAACGTAGTTTTGAGAAAAACGCGTTCAAAGGTTTACTGGAGGATAATTCATCACACAAACTGTTTAAAACTAGTGACCGACCGAAGGTTCAGTTTCGGTTTCGGCAAGTTTCGGCAAAAAAATCTAGTTTCCGCAGATTTTCTGCCGAAACCGAAACTTTTTTAGACATATAAGTTTTAAGACATGTTTTTAGACATGTTAAAAATCGATTGTTTACTGTTATTTGGCTTATTTTTTTACACTTATTCAGACCGTTAAAACGTGTTTTAAATAAAAAATAAAAAACAATAATTGAAGTACTTATGTGAAAAAATAATATTTTTTGTATTACTTCTATAAAACAAACCAAATTTATAAAAAATAACCAAACACTGACTTCGGGTGAGTTCGTTGCTCATACATTAATTGGTGGTCGAGGGGTAAGACTCTCGACTAGCGATCCGGATTTAAAATCCGGGTTCAAATCCCAGCGTGCGCAATTAAATTTTATTTGATTGATTTGTGTCTTTCACAATTTAATAATTTAAAAATAAAATATAGTGTTATTTTACGGCAAATTTCAGATACTCAATATTCAATACTCTCAGTATCGCCGTGATGTAAGACCACCAATCTTAATTGAAACATTGCTTGAAATGTCTTTGGCCGAGCTGATTTGAAGAGTCAGGTGTTTTCCCGCCCTCGTCTTCCCCATCTCCTTCCCCTCCCCGCAGCCTTCAGCCTCCCAACATACCCCAAGTGGGGATGTCATCAGGGCCGTAGCTAGAGTTGAATTTAAGATAGGGCAGCGGTAATTACAGGTAGGGCGCAGATCTGGGTCGGGGAAGGGGGGGGGGGGGGGGCGCTCCGGGCGGCACTTTTAAGGGACGGCAAAATTTCACAATAAATATTAATAATATCTTGTTAAAATTTTAATCATCTCTTTCATATTTTTGTTGCATATATGATTCAGACCGATTGAAATGGGCACGGAATTTTTCATTAATTATTCTGTGACAAACCTGGGGCATCCCCTTTCTTCAAATGAATGTATAATAATGTCATCTTGATAACTGCAGCGACTGGCAACACCGTCCGGGTCGAATTTTGTTTTGCGCTTCGATTTTTTATGACTATGATTCGGTGAGAATGATTGAGAGAGGTCCGTGGGCGAAGCGCGACAATTCTAAGAAAGTTTCATGGATCGTCAAATCCAATGGATCATCAAACCATCCATGTGTTCCAAGTACAAAAGTAAGTGGAAAACCATTTTCTTATTCTGGGTGTAGTATCTGAGCTTAAGCTGAGGATTTAGCAGATTAAATCCAGGGTTAAAACCAGTTTCATGTTCCGAATGATTTGTCAAAATTCCAGAAGCGGATTAATCTGCTGACACATTTCGAAGAAAACCGTTCTAATATTTCGAGTGGAGTTAAAATTTTTATTTCAAACCATTCCACAAAATTCGTAATTCGTAGGAAAACCATACTACGCATTATATGAGAGTAATACTAATTAAATCTGTGGACACGCAAGCAGATTCACCCTTAATTTAAAACCAGTTTTGTGATCAGAATGTAAATTTTCAGTTTTGGATTCATCTGCAGACATATTTTGAAGGAAAACGTTCTCTTATTCGAAGTGAATTGGAGGTTATCCACCACATACCCGCCCGGTGTAAGTAAGAGAAGGTTACTATTTAACAAGGACTCTTATTTTTTTATAGAACGACCCTCCAATTATAATTAACTAAAACTAGACCCCTATTTTCCCTGCATACGTTGTTAGCGAGCAGTATGCAAGTGCTTTATCTGATGACAAACCGTTTAGCATGGAGAAGGCCCGAAAATATCGATCTAGGGATTGGTTTATTTATGACTCAACCGTTGAATAACATCCCCAAACTGTTTGGGAATTCCCCCTAAGCAGTGATTGCAATACGCGCACAGCCTCTCACCACTTACTTCAATAGGCCACTTGCATCACATTTTTTTTATTTTTTTTTCCGGTTTAGACAAATATTCTAAGACATTCTGTATTTTTTTTTTTTAATCGTATTTTTGAAACCCTGGGGATTTTTTGAAAATTTCAAACCGAAAAATCAGACCATTTTTTTGTAAACCGGAAAGACGGGACATAATTTAATAGTTGTGAAAAAACGATAATTACATAGCCGAAAGTCATTTAAAAAAAATAACGTTTTCCGCACGAATGGCACAGGAGAATAACGAGGCATACCAAAAATATTACATCTCATAAATATTTTTTTCCTTGATCCATCTTATTGATCATAAATCATTATAATGTACAGCGTCTATATTACTAAATTCAATGTAATATACTTGAACTTGTAAATTGTAATAATAATAAGAATATTATAAAATTTTATTTTGTTAAAATCAGCACCATAATAATTATACTTCTAAAACATGTACCGACATCATCTTCACGTTCTGAAGAGAACCCCGTACCCATTAATTGTACGGGGTTCTCTTCAGAACATCTGCCAAAAAATCAAACCAAATGATAAGTTCGCAGAGAACAAACAATAAATCTAGTGAACGAATTCAAAAATTCGCCTGAAATCAAAGTGATGCCATATAAAAAAATAAATCAGTGTGGAATTTTATAAAATTAATAGGAACATTTTCGGCGACGGGACATTTTCATGTAGTGACGTCACGAGCCCAAATAATGGATTTGTTTATTTAAAAATTAAAAAAACTGTACATTTCTAAAATTTTTACTAAGATTTTCGTAATCTTAGTAAAAAACTCTATCCACACGATTTTTTCCAAGTCGTTATGAAGTCCATGCAAGTGGCATATTCCATCTATGGGCAGAATAAAGAATTGCTATAATATGATTCTTTGGTTAATTCGAAGCTATTTAGTTAGATGTCGCTACGATACCCTAATAGGAAGTATTTTTTTCAATCATGTCAAACAATGAACAAACAGTGGAGCTAAGGGGGGGGGGGGTCTAAAGGTCCCTTTTTTCAGTTTTTCATTAATAACTCGAAAACTATTGCCTCTAGCGAAAAAGAGTCTAGGTACTAAATTATCTACATAAAATTCTCTACAAAAAAGACTCTTTAAATTTTTTTGTTAGGATCAATGCTTAAGGAGATAGGGAGGGGAAAAATGTGAAAAAAAACTGTTTAATTTTTAAAAATGAAATGTTTGTCGGTAGAAATGAAATGTTTATTTAGTAATTTTTACTCGGCATTTTTGAAATCGTCAACGAAGCCCAAATCAGACATGGCCACTCTTCCTCCCACCAGAGGAGCTTCAAAGCAACACTCGCTCAGAGTATATCTACAGGTAATTAAATCCAGTATAGTTTAAAATACTGGTTTCTTATTACAAATATTAATTTGTGATTATTGCTTACCTTGGTCTCATTACTTTTTTTACAGATACAACAGTGGCTATGCAACCCCCTACCATCTATTCAATGGCGTTGGGTCAAGGGAGAAGATGGGATCCTTAACCCAGTTAACACGAACGACCCTGTGGCACCCATCTCCATTTTGAACATGATCTTTTGCCGATGCACGACTGGGTGTGGGATGCGCTGCGGTTGCCGCAAAGCAGGGATTGCCTGCTCCGGTGCCTGCGGCTGCCTCGGCTCAACGGAGCCCCCGTCGAAGACAGCATTGGTGACGATGAAAGTTTAGATTTCGACTAAAATTAATGTTCAAGGTACATCCTTAAGCACTAATTATTTGATTTTCTAACAATAAACATTTCATTTCTACCGACAAACATTTCATTTTTAAAAATTAAACAGTTTTTTTTCACATTTTTCCCCTCCCTATCTCCTTAAGCATTGATCCTAACAAAAAAATTTAAAGAGTCTTTTTTGTAGAGAATTTTATGTAGATAATTTAGTACCTAGACTCTTTTTCGCTAGAGGCAATAGTTTTCGAGTTATTAATGAAAAACTGAAAAAAGGGACTTTTAGACCCTCCCCTCCCCCTTAGCTCCACCCCCACCCCCCAGTACTTTTAGTATTTTGTTAAGGACACCTTCCCCTACAACTGTGCCAAAATTGGCTTCTACATGAATTATTTCCCCTATTTGGCATTTTTTGGTCTTCGTTGCCTGGGCTAGTTGGGATTCTTGTGGTATCGACGTAAAATACATTTGAATGTGAATGAAGCAAGAAGTGTGTGCCAAGACAGAGTCGTTTGGCGGTCCGTCCTCTCTGCCTACCCATGCGAGAAATGACATGATGGTTAGTTAGTTAGTAACCTACCCATATTATTTTTAAGTTTAGGTACTCGTATATCTATCCTGACTAACGGGTGTGCCGCAATGTGCCGAATCCATTTGGTGTTTTATACAAATAAAGCGGTGGTGTACGCAAAAGTAGCTTAATTTAATATTGTTTTCTATTTATGTTCATTAACATTTTTTGTTACATTTATATTTTACAAAACAAGTTTTTTTATAAGTAGTAAGAAAAAAATTGTTCCATTGAAGTTACTAATTAAAAAAATTTTTTTTTCATCAGGTCTAACGAGCAGTTAGGGAGATGTATGACTTCTTCAATTTTAGCAAATTCACTTCGCGGCGTCATTTTAACTAAATGAAAAAAAAAATACTTTGTATATGTATGTTACTGATAAAAACCGTATTGGTTTTACTAGTAAATCCTAAGATTTACCAACTTTTAATTATACACCACATATTGAACCTAAACCAATGATTTCTACATTAGGATAAAAATAAACTTAAAAAAGTACAAAAGACAAACGAGTATGGACAAATAAGCTCCTATGTACAAGAAAACTTTACAAAGAGTGGTGATTAATTACTTAAATTAATTATATAATAATAATACAAAAACTATTTTAGGATAAGTAATAATTGTTTTTATGTATGTAAGATTAAGAAAGGGACGCTCAGATGGTTTGGGCATGTAGAGCGAATGAACGAGGAAAGGAGTGTAAGGAGAATATATGACGCAAATGTGAATGGAAGAAGAAGTCGGGGACGCCCGAGGAAGACATGGCACGACCAAGTGACTCAGATACTTGAGTCAGGCCATGTGAAGAGTCGGAATAATAGAAGAGCATGTATGAGACGATATATGAATGTGAACGAGGCAAGGAGTGTGTGCCAAAATCGAGTTGTTTGGCGGTCCGTCCTCTCTGCCTACCCCTGCGGGGAAACGGCGTGATGGTTAGTTAGTTAGTAATGTATTTAAATCTTTTATAAATTTAGACATAATAAAAGGGGGAAACCAAATTGTTTAAATCACAAAAATAAATTAGTATGAACATAAGAATAAGTACAAAAATAAATTTAAGAGATAGATATTTACAAAAAAATGGTTATTAATAACGTATTTATTTGTATATTCTTCATTGTTTTTTGTTATTTTTGTTAAATTTTATTTTATTCTGAGGAAGGAACGATTGGTTTCGAAACACTTTGATGACTTTGATTAAATATGCAAAGTGATATACTTTATTTAATTAAGTACGTAGTTAGTTTTAGTTTGTTTTATCCTCAAAAGGCAGTAAGGCTTATCAGACACAATAATATGCCGGCAATGTCGCGGCTGATGCCAAATCAGTGTCATCGTGCAAAGGAGGATCCGCCGTAACCTAGTGGCCGAAAAGAAACCGCAGCTAACTACCACTGCGGCGGGCCTCGTACAGTGTACAGCGTACAGCGATACTGCCTCGCGCGGGCCGGACTCACCTGCAATCTGCAATCTGCAATCCACTACCCCGGGTAGTCTGCCAAGTCACTGGTTAGTCAGTCACGGTTCGTTGTCCGCAAGCACCACACTGAGAACTAGCACCACACAAGTCTCGCGGTGACAGGAACGGCAATCGTCACACTGATACCGAATCGATGATTTAGTCGCGATTCTCAGATGATTTAGTCGCGAATTGACCGGCCGACCCGGAAACATACTAAACACGCTGAAGGTACTGCACATCATCGTTGTTTAGATAATTTATGCCCATTGTTATAGATGTGAACCCTTCTTATTATTCTCCTCTTTCATCGGTGCGGGCAGCAGATAACATGGGTCGCTTCCAGAGTTAAGACTACTATTTTGAGAATAGCCACCTCTTCTCAAATTCAAACAATTCTTTGAGCTGTGATAATAACGTTAATAGTGAAAAACTTCTCCTAGATTTGTAGTAAAATGAAACTATTTTGATTGTTTACTACAATAGTGCTTTTTGTAAATTCAGTTTTTAATTTAAAAAGAAATATTTTACAGGTAAGATTGTTTTTGTTTTGTTTTTGTAATCATTATTGGATTTACTTAACTTATCTTGTGATATTTAGCACCTTTTAAAGACGACATGTTTTGTTAATTACAATAATTATTACAATGCTGTTTTAGATATTTTTACGAACCAATTTTCTCAATTCAAATTCCCATTCAAGCATATTAGATCAGAGTTACTCGTATTTACCGCGCAATGTGCAGCGTTTTCCTGATTTTTCTTTCGTTAGATGTTCTTTGAAGACTAACTAACTAACTAACCATCACGCCGTTTCCCCGCAGGGGTAGGCAGAGAGGACGGACCGCCAAACAACTCGGTCTTGGCACACACTCTTTGCCTCACTCACATTCATACATTGTCTCATACGTACTCTTCTATTATTCTGACTTTTGACATGGCCCGTCTCAAGTATCTGATTTACTTGATCGTGCCATTTCTTCCTCGGGCGTCCCCGACTTCTTCTACCATTCATATGAAACATTTTCATGAAAAACAGGAAACATTCAGGTAGCATGCGAAATAAGCGAGTTTCTAAACACGCACGTGTCTGAAATGCAATTATTACAATAACACTTCAGTTAACTGAGTTAAGTAACCTTTATCGTACACCTATAACCGTATCAATATGATTCTATTTCATAGGCCTGCATATTAACCATACACAGGTGCTCTATTATTTTAGATTTAATTTCCCCTAGGATGAAAATGCGCACATGGAACAGATATGCACCCTTGACAGCAACAATTATAGTTAGAATACTATAATTTTTCCATTTGTTTCTGTTGGCAAAGTGTTTAAAAAGGAGAATTTACATGTTTGGGAAGAAAATCAAGAAACCCAGTTAATTTGATATCCATTTGTTTTCCGAAACCATTTTCTGAAATCACAAACTTTTAGTTTGAGTTGTCAGAAATTAGATTGTCTGACAGTAAAATATCTCCGACGATCGTGTTGCTTTTATATTTTTCTGTTTCGAAATTGTGTCATCATATTATATTGAATTAACTTATGTCAAATTAGATACAATTGAGACATGTGGTAGTGTGGTCATGGTTCTGGGAAAACTAAGAATCGAACCTGGGGAATGGGATTCCCCTGAAATCCTGCAATGTTGTGAATGAAAGGCTTTGGTCTCTAGGACTGCTTATACTTGCAGTCAGCTCGATGCGTGTAGATACGAGTATACTCGTAATACATTTTCATTTTCTTGACTGCTAATCAAAATCTTTTAATTTTTAGTAATTGAAACGGCCACCGAAAGTGATGCGACCACCATTTCGACATGTAGCGATGTGCTGTTAAAAAAACTAGATGATTAAAAATACACTCACATCTAAATAGACTGGCGAAGGTTTGCAGAAGAAAAAATTTCATGACAATTATTTACTCTCTTTATTTTCAGAATTAACCGAATTTATTTAGTGAAGTTAAAGTTAGTTAAGTAACCGAAAAGCTTAAGATAAAGTTACCTGATTTAATGGCATTGCACCGCTATTGAATCTTATTTTTTCCACACCTGCAGTTCAAGTTCACCTGTAACATGTTCAAACCTAGATTAGCAGTATATAATGCATTTTGTGTATGGGTGAGTGGTCAGATTGCATTAAATTCATGGTACATGCTTTCTAAAGTCTATGAATATTATAACTCAATAGCGCTCAAAATAAACAAATAATAGGGTAGGTAAATAATAACCTAGGCCTATGTGCTGGATCGATGAGATAGTCGAAGATAATAGAAGCAAGGAAGATGGGCCGTGAACCCATATTATTTTGAAAGTGCAAGGTGACGCACAACTATGTTACTGCAAATCGCACAACGGCACCCCGCCGTTGTTTCTGACTACACACAAAACTTACAGCTTCCATTTGCTCCGCTGCATTGATAGTCCGAACAGTTTAGTCGTAAACACGCTTCCATCTCGTAACTCTTTTATTTCTATTATAAATAAAAAGCATTGCGTACAGGGGAGTGGGAACCCAGTAGAGGATAGAAAGATAATCACATTCGTGATTTTACTAAACGCCATCACTTTTACCATCACTTTCGTTGCTGGTATAATTAATAAGACTCGAATTTTACCCCAATCCTGCTTGATTATGACTAAAAGAAAATTGGTTTGCTAAGATGAAAAAAAAAGTATTTTCAATGATGAGACCTTCCGAAATGTGTTTATAGGGCAGTAGTCTGTAGTGCGTTTATTTACGATGCCTTCCTGGCCTCCTGGCCGACATCTTACTAACCGGAATCCTTGGAACATATTCAGCTGTTGAAACACGTATCCCAGTTTAATCCACCCAGCCTTAAACCTGCTCTCCTGATCATATAATACTTGTACCACCTCTGACAGGTGAGTGCAACTTGTTTTATTCAGTTGAATCTCTTGATCCACCATCCAATTTTTTTGGTCTTGTCAGTTTGATCTGAATAATTTTAGAGTACTTGTTGCAAATGGAGGATTAATGTTACGATCATGATGAAAATATTAATAACAAATAAAAATGTATTAAACATATCTTCGTAGTGGTATATGGCATGTACTGTCATTTCGAACAGGGTTTCCGGAAATTTAAATTTAATTACACACACATGTATCCAGAAACCTGTAGTTGAAATCGAAAAAATGTGGGTGATATAATAATTTCTTACAAGTTAGTAGTATTTATTACAATATCGATAAATGGTCATTTATGTCGGCTTTAGTTGCATTATGCATAGGATTTTTTTAATGGAAACCGATTGTTACGAAATTGAAATAATGACATCGCTTCTACTCCAAAATTTCCGGTTATGGCGTGCATTATGGCGCTTAAAGTTACGGTGACCGAGTCCTTTCTGATTGTAGAATTATAGATTGTAGAAATACATAAAAAAATTGCAATTAGATAGCTAAATTATTTTTCTCAGAAGCGTTTTTGAGATTTAACCCACAGCAATCATTCACCTTTTATGCATTTATTTACCTTCACTAACGCTTTTACTAAAATATTATTTTAAAGCACAGTAAAGAAACTCTTTAATGATTATATGTACCTATTTGAAGTGTTTTTATATTTTCCGAAAGTTTTGCGAAACGCGGAAAGTTTTTCGAGTAAAACTCTTAACTTTTAGTTTTTCTACAAGATGGTATGCTTTTTTATTTTATTATTTTTCTCTATTAATTATTATTTTTTTTTTACATTAACTCCACACAGGAGGCCCTGAGGAAAATGATTTCCCTCAGGGCCTATGTCATCTAGGATGCTGCGTGGAGGGTCTTTTTGAGGAGATGAAGGAATGAACATTGGTCTTGAAGAGACCCATGTTGTAGGAAGGAGGAAACACAGAGGCCGGTAAATCATTCCACAGCCGAGCTGTTGAACACAAGAACGAGTCGAAGAAACGACCCGTTCTCATGTGACCAATGTCAACCGTGTACAAATTTTGGGCACGCGTATGGCGTGTTTCCCGACTATGCACCGGTGCTGAAGGGATCAATGATATTAGTTCCTCGGAGCATCTTCCATTGTAATACCGGTAGAACATGGATAGCATTCCCACCCGACGCCTGTGCTCTAAAGATTGCAATCCGTCTGTTAAGATGGGAGAATCTATTAAACGGACCGCCCGTTTCTGCACAGAGTCGAGGGTATTTTTCAGGTATTTTGGAGCTCCAGACCAGAGGTGGCTGCCAAATTCAACCGTGGGGCGCACTTGTGATTTGTACAGGGTTAGCAGTTGTGTACTATTAAAGTATCTGCGAGCAATGTACAGTACGCCCAGTTTTTGGGAGGCTAACTTTACTCTGGCTTCGATGGAGCCTCCATACCTGAGCTGGTCAATTAGGGTCAATTCTATTACAATTAAAGGTGTGCTTTGCCTGTTTCACTAGAACCTCATATATTGAGTGCAGGCACAGTTCATAAGAAAAATACAAATGACCACACACTATTACGTTTAAATTAAAATACAATGAGCATCGTACCTTGGAAATGCATACTTATAAATTGGTTTTGATAAAATCATTGTTGTTAGATCTGTCTAGGCCGATGATCCAGGACTTGATGTTTTATTCACATGAAAAATAAGTTGTGCTCTGTCTAATGTCCAGTGGAAATGCATTGTATAGCTGTGAAGCATAATATCTGAAATTTCTTTGGACAAAAGTTGTTTTAGCTAAAGGGACAAGTCAGAGATTACGGCCTTTGATTCTAATATCTCTTTGAACGTAGAATCGAAATTCTTCGTTTGTTAAAAAAATGTAATTATTTATAAATTTTTACCCTAACTTCAATGGTGAACAAACTAATCTACTAATGTCCAAGGTGGGCAATGACATTACAAAATCAGGGGAATACCTTACCTAAGGCGTTCAGATAGTACCTACCAACTGATTGATTTGATTTTTTTGTGAACCTACATATTGGTGATTGATTGCGCAAAAGTAAACCATGGATTTTTTCAAATGAAACTATTGAAATATTATTATAATATTGCGCGAAATGCTAATGATCACTCAATCAGAATCTAGTCAAAAATTGGACGCTTGCTGAGCGAATCCCAAATGAAAATAAATAAATAAAAGTATTGAGATTGAATGGTATGTAGGTAGGCACTGTATATTCACGGAGAAATCTAAATAAGTACATTATGCCGGTTTACTAATTTATGTTAGCTACGTCTAGACAGTTTAGTTAGTAGTTTACAATAGAAGATAACCCACTTAAGTGATATGCAAAGTACTATCAGATTCACAGATAAAAAAATATCGGTGTGTTGTTTACCACATTTCTTTTTCAGTAATGATCATTGAGCAATGAAAATTAAACTTTTTTAACACTACTTTTATTTTTCGGCACTACTAACACTACTGTTATTTTTCGGCTACCTACTTAGTATTGCTTGAATTAACAAAAAAACACTTGTGATGCATTGAATGAAATTTTATTCTTCTTCTTGTTGTGCCTTGTCCGTTCAACGGACGTTGGCTATCATGTTGGCTATGCGGACTTTGTTTACTGCGGCCCGGAACAGCTCTACGGTAGACTGGCCAAACCACTGTCTCAGGTTTTTCAGCCATGAGGTTCTCCTTCTTCCAGGGCCCCGTCTTCCGGCAATCTTTCCCTGCATTATGAGATGCAGGATCTCATACTTCTCTGGATGTCTCATCACGTGTCCAAGATATTGAAGTTTTCGGATTTTTATGGTTTTAATAACTTCCTTTTCTTTATTCATCCGAACCATAACATCTTCATTTGTGACCCTGTCCATCCAGCTTATTTTAAGTATTCTTCTGTAGATCCACATCTCGAATGCCTCAAGTCGCCTAATTAATTCTTCAGTAAGCGTCCATGCTTCCATTCCATAAAATAATATTGAAAATACGTAGCATCTGACCATTCGCATTCGTAATCCAAGGTTGAGATCATGACTGCAGAACATTTTTTTCATGCGGATGAAGGTTGCACGAGCTTGCTCAATGCGGCATTTGATTTCAACTGAAGGATCCCATCTATCATTTACATTGCAGCCCAAGTATACAATACTTTGTACCTTCTCCAGTTTTGTTCCAGCAATATAAAGATGTTCATCCAATGCGTTATTGTTGCTTATGAGCATGTATTTTGTTTTATTTATATTCAGTTCTAGCCCAAAATTCTCACAAGTCTTCACTACTTGATTCAGCAAAAGTTGTAACTCCTCAATGTTACTTGTTAGAAGTACCGAAATTTTATTACTATTTTTAATTGTTTAGGTACATCAAACATTCATATCTACCTAATCGTGGCATGCTTAACAATGGCAAATAAATAAAATAAGAAATTTAAAAACCACTGCACGAAAATGTAGTTAGTAATTTTTAAGTAATTAATGAAGCGCCATTTTTGTGAAAAATCACTTCAAGGTCACTTTATAATTTATAAAATGACCTAAAAAACGAAGCTAAGAAATCAAATCGTAGGTACCCAATAAAAATTACAACACACACCTGAAGATAAATAAAAATAATGCGAAATGATAATTGAAAACTAAAAAAATGTTTATGACTTATGACATTACCTATAGATTGCAATCTTTACATTGAATGGATATCGTTATATTGCCTACTGTATTTTTAATATTAAACTCTATTGTTAGAAAATTAACAGAAAAGTCTAAGAAAGTTCGTAATATTCTAAGTTTCCTTGGTTCTTAGATTTGGCGATATTTTTTTTTATGTCTATTTAACATGTGCTTTGACACTGTGCCAGATTCCAAGTAACTGTGCTACCGCGGTTTTAATTAACCCACAGCAGTAACGATTAACGTAATAAATAAAACTCTATGATTACATCTCGTAATACAGCGTCAGCGCTCTGGTGGTTACGTTCATTTGTGCATTCATTCAACACGCTTTAGAAGAGATTAGGAGTTTGACGTAGCTTGCAGTTTGTCAGGTTCTGGGTCGTAAATCATTATTCATTAAATAAATTCAGTAAATCGTTTACAATCTGTCTTGAGGTGTGTTGTAAGGATTCTTGTAATACGTTGTGTTTAGCGAAGATGTTTAGCTATGTTACATCTAAATGTTATGTTATGTAAGTTGGTTCATGGAAAAAATAAAGTGTTGATGATTCTACGTTCATTTTAAATTTTTAAAGGATATATGAAGTATTCTTAATACACCTCTTTTACATGTTTAAACTGTAATTTATTATATGGTTTGTATTTGCGAAATATCAAAATCACTCCACCATTTTTGAAAAAGTCGTACCACTGGTTTAATAATAACTGTTTAAATAATAGTTACATAAAATTTAAAAAAAAAACTACTCAGTCAAAGAATAAATAATATCTACATGAAATTATAAAAACTCATTGAAATGACAAATAATACAAAGAGAAGTAAGAGGCACAAGGGGCACAAGGGATACATAATATAATTAGCAGGACATTTTTTCCGAAACTTATAAATTATCGACGATCTCATTATTACGCCTGTCTCGACACATGTATATCCTAGTGAGGCAGGCATCGAAAAACCTAATGTAAACATACTTTATACAGATAAATAAAAATGAAAAACATATTCATGTCAAAGGGCTAAAGATGATAAAGGGCTAAAATATACAACATTTTTTGTAATACGAGTACATAAAAATTTCTTCAAATCAAGTTTGGGCTTAGGTCATACGCGTTGAAAAGTCATTTTTTAAAGGTCCACCAATTAATATAAAAAAATTGCGATTCTACAAATAGATTCAGATATATGCTGAAACAATGGCTGCTAAATAGAGATAGTTTATATTAATTCAAATGTGTTAATTGTGATCTGTATAGTTATAGTAATAATATTATGTACGTATGTTTAAATTGTAACTGAACATTAACATCCTGTTGACAAACTGCTTTATTGCGGTTTAACGGGGTTGTACCTTGAAAACCAATAAAAAAAATCATAAATATATTAATTTAAAATCTGTAACTAAATAGCTAATATGTTATTATCTCGTACTAGGAAATCATATTAAGCGTTTTTGTGATTAATTCGTAGACTCCATTTAATTTAAAAAAATATATTTTAATTAAATTTAATAATGTTATAATCAAGTTCTGCAAGTATTTTAGTTTTTTTTTGTTACAGCTCCTTCGGCTTACAAGGCCATTTTCAAACTGCACAGCTAAAAAAATAAAATAAAATAAAAACTAAAAAAATAAAAACTAAAATGCTTGCAGAACTTGATAACAATACTATTAAACTTAATTTAAATTAAATTAAATTAAATCACCTGTCTGGTTGGGTAATTTTACGAAAAATTATAAATTTTAAAACCGCCATCATTTGTATGAAATATTTTTTTGACATTCCTCCCTCACACCCGATTGTAAGTCAAGTGATTAATTAACTAAGTAATAAAGTTGTAAAGAAAACATAGGTATTACGTTAATTATTTTAGATGTTTATACTGTATTTACTCAACAGTTATAAATTTTGAAAAAGCACGCCGCATGTATTGATAAAATAAATCTCTTACGTAAAAACTTTTTTTGGTACAAGATCTCCGTTTTTTACAGTGTTCCAAATAACGTAGACATATACGAGTATTTTCTTTCCTAATTGTGCCGTTGTTTGCTTTGCCGCATTGTATCAACAGATGCAAAAACTGACGTAGTTCTACATCCGCAAAACGCTTGACCCCTTAATCAAATCGTACTTAACCTGTTTGCCATCATTCGCAGGTGGGCGGCACTGGAAAATCCCGCGAACACCTTCGGGGACCTACTTTTAACTCTCAATCACATTTTTTTACCCGATGATAAGATAATAAATGGTTAAAATCTCAACTACAATTTCAAACGTTAAAATATGATCCCCGGGCCATTTTTTGCGCTACACTTGCCAAAAAAAACAATTGCAATTTTTTTATTACCGCTTTTTATGGCTTGTCAGTCAGTTCTGGCAGTTTGGTGAATCGTCGGTAATGAATTATTACAACTAGAAACGTTATACTAACTTACTCCACAGGGAAACATGTGTAACACATGCTGGGAGACAGTGTGCCGCAAAAAACCGGTGTAAAAATGTTAATGATGGTTCATGCAGATTTTGCGAAACAGTCAGATAACTGTTGTCTATCTAGATCTAGGACACAAACTGTGTAATTCTGGTTATGAAAACATTTTTTTTTAGTTAGGGGCATCTTAAAGCACGTGCCCATCTTGATAAGCTCGATTACGATTTTATAATTTATGCATGGTTCTTTTTATCGATCTAGTTACATAGATTAATTATTATGATTGACAAGTCATAAAAGAAGAGTGAAATGAATGTAGTAACAAAAGTATGTGAAAAAAAGTTAAAAAATGCTTAGTTGCTCAGCTTATTTGTTTAATAAATAGGGTTGCCATCCGTCACAACCCTATTTGGAAATATCATAGTCGACATATTCCCACTCAGGTTATTTTTTTAAATAAATCACCTGCTAATTTGGTAAATTCCAGGTGCTTAGCAAGTTTAGTTATTTCAAATAATCTGCAATGCAGAAACATTGAGCCGTTCTGTACCTAATTGGAACAGGATAGCGGAATTTCTTTTTAACTATGTACATACATAATTCCGTACATCGCGCATCTCGCGCGTCTCGTGCTGTAGCGTGAATAGGTGTGGTAGTAATTTGCAGCCGAAAGCTGAATTTCAGGCCTTGTTATGTAAATTAAACAGTTACTTCGGAGGATAAAGAGTCGTAAACTAGCAGAATTTATGTAAAAATGCACTCATGCCCCTCACGTATTAGGCAATCCTCCCGAGCATTGTGTTAATATGCTATATATTGGTTACACGGTGAAATTTCATACTAGCGCAAACTCATGAATAATCACGGGATGTTATAATGTTAAAATTAGGGATGCTTCAGGAAATAAAAAAGTACTATCAAAATAATAAAATTAGAGACGATCGGAAATTTACCATTCGAATGAACACCGTTAGTAAATTAACGTGATTTATTTTTCGTGTATTTTGCCGTGTTGCGCTAACTCCTTCTTTAGCCAACGTTTTGGACAGCGTTACACTGTCCATCATCATCTAATTATTTCCATTATTTATGTTATTTCCATATTGTTTATTTTTTCTTTTCATGATTTTTTTGCTTACACTATGTAATACTATTACTTTTAATATCTGTTCGCTTTCTAATCTGTAACCATAACAATTTTTTTTAAATGGTTAACGAAATTTAATATTAATATTATGAATGAAATATCGCTACCATGGTAACCTGTAAACAAGGCAACGGAGACGCGACGGCCGCGGTGACTAACAGAGCTGGTCGCCACGGCCATCGCGTCTCAGTTGCCTTGTTGACAGGTTGCTATGGTAGCTGCTTTCAACCTGTTAAGTTTTCGAGTAATTTGCGATACGTCAAATAAGAAAAATATCGACTTTGTTAAGAAGGTTGATAAATTGTGTCGTGCTGTGAATTGAGTTGCCAACCAGTTTTCGGTTTCTCCATGAGTGAAAGCCCTTAGAGCTACTGTAGTAGAAATAAACATTTTCCGCTTATATATTTCAGCTATTTATTGCTTTGGATATCCGTTTAAAGGTGTGCATTATTATTTATTATAATTGCAAAATATATCGACGGTCCCGAAGAACAATGTCTAAAAACTACAAAATCGCACGTCCGGCATTGTTCTTCGGGACCGTCGCTATGACACTACACATACATGTTGACTGTCCCGAAGAACTAAGAACGAAGAAATTCAAGTTTATGAATACAAGTCAACAAGAATTCTAATTTTATCCAGAAAAAGTGTAATTTTCCCCTTTTATATTTTTAACCAACACATAACATACGTTTAAAAAAATTTTTTTTTGGGTTTTTTGTATTGCAGTCATGGAATAAAAAATAAGTTTGGTACAAAATATAAAATATGAACCCTTTGTTTTATTTTTTTTCCAAATGACGAAATCCATTTTTTTTTAAACTTCCGGCCATTTTAACGGGCTAATAGTGAACAATAATTTCATTTATTTTTACGTTTTCGAATAGCTACAGATCATACTAAACTTTTGAGACCCCGGGCGTTTAAATATAAGGGCATTTTTTTCTCTCTATGGAGAGCGACACAAGCTAACCTACAGTCGGTAAACTGCGTGAAGGTTAGATAGTTACTTAGTTGAGTACAGGAATTGTACGAAAGTAATGTTGTCGTTAGGTCAAGTGTTCTACGAGTTAGATAATTTAATGGCGCTAAATCCTCTGCCAACGAAGAAAGTAAGTCGATTAGTATCGCGTGTGTGGAGATGTGGAGATATTACTAATTAATGCGGCCACACATACATAAATATTTTGGCACCGACCGAACACCAACGCGCTCAGAATCTTAAATTCGCAACCCGCTTCCATTTTCACGAATAAATTATGTGTTCCGTGCTTGGCCGTGAAAGTATTACCCGTGGAACGAAATGACTGCTGGAATAGTAACCGATTTTACGGTACGTACCTTTGTTTATATTTCGGTCTTATCTCAAATTTTACGATACCCGAGTCAGTCATAAATAATTGAGAATATCTTTTATCTTAGTACAGATTAATGCCACTTCAAATATTCAATGGTTGCACAATTTTACAAGAATGCCTAGAATTAAAAATATGTCAACATTTACAGCGTATTTTTTATAAATAACACCTCAAGGTCATTTTCCAATTTATCTACCAGAATAAACTTTTATTAGACCACCGTGGTATCGCTATAAGCTTGTTGGCTCTGTGCCCAGAGGTCGTGGTTTAAAACACGGGAGTGCTAAATTTAAAGACAGTAATGGGTTTACGTTTCGTCTCTCTGCAAAATGATTGTACGTTCCGTTCCCGTTTCCAGAAGGTGGCAGTAATGGTTCTGCAGATTCCAAGATTCTTTTTTCAAATATGAAATCGTTTTTTTTTTTAGGTTTTCATTATTTCATTACCCGCCTGAAGATAGTGTGGAAAAAGAATAAGGAAATCCAGTGCAAAATGTTATGGCTTTAAAAAATGTTCTTATAGACCAATAAACGCTGATTCGGAATATATTTTTTTTTTTTTTTTTTTTACAGTGAATACCGCACAAGAATCTCAACTGCTCCCGTCTGGAGCCAGTGAGACTATGGCATCCCCAATTGGGGTATGTTGTGAGGCTGAAGGTAGTGGGGAGGGGAAGGAGGTGGGGAAGAGGAAGGTTGGGAAGTACCTGGCTATTCAGATCTGGTCACTAAACACGGCTAAAGCCATTTTCAAGCAACGTTTCAATTCTGAATGGTGGTCTTACACCAGGGCAATGGTGGTCTTACATATAAGTTTTATTAAATAATATTAAACGCAGTTTTTAAAAAATTATTAAAAATTCCATTTTTAATCGTGTCATTGAAACACACTGTCAAGTTGGTATCATTAAAATGTTTAGTTCGGACGTCACTGCTCACCATAATTTTCAAGTCATTGTATGGGAATGCATGACACAAGCCATCGTATTAACAACATTTTATGTTATTCGTTTATTGACATACTGTTAATAGAGATTTAGTTGTTGTGTTTATTGAAACATTATTTAGACCTAAATAATTCAGTTTCAAAAATAGAGGTATCTCTGTGATTTAAAATATTCAAAAACTACTGTACAAAACAATCGTAATGCTAGTTTCACGGCAAATCCTCTGAATTCTGAATTCCAAAATGGCAGATGTCGAACAGCTGATCCGACACCGTATCTCCCAGTCCCCACACGCACACTTCGGAGCGGTCGAGTTCCCCGCCACTTCAGGCCACCGCGCAGAAAAGTAAAGACCAATAGGTTCACAGCGCAGTTCACTGTGAGACTTCTGCGTGGCGCGGGACTCGGTCGCTGCGAAGTGTGCTTGTGGGAGACGCTATTCTTCGGTTTCCGCAATATTGATTACGATTCGTGAAGCTAAAAGAATAATAATTTCAACCAATTTTTATACCACTCTCCCGTAATAATCTAATATTAAATTACTTATTTATTATACATATTAATAATATAATATGTATAATAAATAAGTAATTCCACCTAAGTAATTTTTTACTTCTTGAATAGTATCATAGCTTCTTCCATACAACTGTAATTCAAAATGACAACACCTGTTGAAAATAAAAAAACTTTTGGTGAGTGACGACGTCACACGATTCATTATACATACAGTGGTTTACAGGGGATCTTGAAAAATTAAAACTTTGGCGATTATTTTAAATATTAAAACTAGTTCTAAAAATAAAATATAAATAGCTGTTATTTAAGTTAGAAGGTCACAATTCATTAAAAAAATTGGACTGAAGTTCCTTATTATCATTGAGTAATGACGTATGGACAATAATAGGACGATTATTCCTTATTTGAAATAAAAAAAAAATATTACATAAAAATGTGCTGTATCATTAAGTAGGAATCTCCTTGCAAATTTTATGATTAGCCAAAAATCGCTCGAGAGGAAATAATAATTAAATTATTTATAATTAATAATTAAATTATTAAATCCAAAAAAACTAAAGTCTACGCTTTTTAATTAACTGAAGTTGTTTGAAAGCTATCTTTTAGCAAATTTTAAATGGGCACGTATCCGTATGTTAGGAAACGTACCCATACTACGTGACCAACTTTTTGCAATTTTTAACTCCCCTCCCCCCCCCCCCCCCCGGTGACTAAAAACCTATGGCCGCCGCTGCTCATTTGTACCAAGCGTGACATTTTGAAGACCCCCCCGAACAGGTCACGTAGTATGGGTACGTTCCCTTAGTTATAAGAAAATCTTATATAAATATTAAAAAAAACCTTATGCTTTTGTACAATATTTAATTTAATTCAAAATTACACATTTTTAATACTTACAACGATTACAATCAGAGAAATAATCTTCATCGTTTGTGAAAATAGGTATTCCTAGTTATTTGTGAAAATACCATTAACATTAGGCTGGCTTGATGGTGGAATAGCTTTATTTTCGATTTATTTGCGATTCATAACTTGGATATTTGAATGAATCTAAAAATTATTAATGCTTCCAAAAAAAGCAGTCCAAAATTGCACTTTATCTTTTCTATTTTATTGGAAAACTAATATTTTAATGAATACGTTTATTGTACATGTAAATTAGATCCAGAGCGTATCCCAAAATTTAAAAATTCATGCTGTGTAGTAAAACTAAACAGATTTTATTTATTTTTTATTTCTGCTATAAAGTTAGCAAAATGGTCATGAACTAATTTTCTAATTAAGTAAGGTAAGGTGGCGATACATTTCTAAATAAAATTGCATAGTACTTATTTGAAACATTTAGACTGGCCCAAAACTTTCAGCACGAGTTATAAAGAGGTAATTCATATCACGAGGCAGTTTACAATACATTGACCACTACGTGACGTGAAATCCTGAATAAATCATTGCCTGAACCACATTGTTGTGAGGATACTTTTCAGCATTAATTGAAATTGAAAATTTGAGGTTCTAGCATATTGTGCTGTCTAATACACGAATGCTAATAGAAATCGTACTCCGTAGGGTCTTTGGAATATTGAATTACTCGAATCCCGACAGAATTATAATAATTGGCTAATTTATATAGCGCCGTTTTCGTGGAAAATCACCTCAAGGGCGCTGAATTATGAGTGTAGTGTTACTCCTGATACAAAACAGAAGACAATTAAAAATGACTATTTATTTATTTACGATACAAATATGGTTAAGGATTACTATAAAATATTGATTAACTAGCTGGTTCCCGGCATGC
Organism: Limnephilus marmoratus; assembly: GCA_917880885.1. NCBI lineage: Eukaryota > Metazoa > Arthropoda > Insecta > Trichoptera > Limnephilidae > Limnephilus > Limnephilus marmoratus. Next base: position 20,285,239 of record OU862924.1, on the reverse strand, counting down.
GTTGCAATGCCATATTAAAATAAATACATTGTTTCTCCCTGAATCACCTTTCTCGTTCGTCCCCGTTCCCCTCCCGCTTCTTCTTCTTAGCTAGCTTTATAAATTATGGCCTGAGTATGTATGAGGTATATTATTGTAAAGTTTCATTAAAATCCATTAAGTAGTTTTTGCGTGAAAGAGTAACAAACACACATACATCCGTACAAAACTTTCGCGTTTATAATATTACTAGCTTTTCCCGCGGCTTCGCTCGCATGGTATTAGGGGGGTTCCCACTCCGTCTCCTCCACTCCTCCCCCCTCCCCCACCAACGTCCCCCCAGTTTTTGATCCAGTAAGAGCGGTGGTTTACAGAAGTTACAGAAATTCACTAAAAAGGACGTTAATAATTTAATAAAAAAGGGACAAACTTTGAAGAAGTTCACGTCACGATTAGTTGACTTCCTCGTGCAATATATAGGTTCAAGCAAGTACAGCGTAAAACATTTTACTCTGCAGGCGGCCAAGGAAGCGAACTATTTTTTTCAATTATAGTAGCAACCCCACCGACTGTAATTCCGTAAGATTAATAAAGTTTATTACCACGTAGTTGGATCGATAGTTGCACGAATTCTCCAGGACACATTGGAAATACTGCGCGGCCTTTTTAATGTATTAAAAGGTATAGCAAACGCCTAATATGAATATGTTCTATTTTCGTTATTTGTTTTGGGGTGTTATGCCGTGTTGCGCTACCTCCTTCTTTAGCCAACGTTTCTGCCTGATGATGGACACTGCAACGCTGTCCGAAATGTTGGCTAACGAAGGACGTAGCGCAACACGGCATAACACCCCAAAAACAAATAACGAAAATACTTTTGGCCGTGAAAATCTTAAAACGTATATGTTCTATTATATTTAATTTGGTTTTATGGTATATAAGCTATTAAAGAATTCAATTTAGCATTATTTTAGAGTCGACTTTGAAATTTTTTCGGAGTTCGTTATAATTATTAAAAAAATAATCTTTCCCTACATCTGTGAAAAATACATTACAATACCATACATAGCATTGTCAAAATATTTTTGTAAAAATACATTTCAATACAATACATAGCATTGTCAAAATATTTTTTTAATGGGAGAAATTTAAATTTTCACACGACAAATTTGTGTTTCAGCGTAAATCGGTAATTTCTTGTAATTTAAAATTACTCCTTCAAAATACTTTTTAATCATTTTTATTTCATCTTTTATCATGTTTTTATAGCAAATTCAACAAATTATATTTTTAAAAGCTACTCACAAATAATTGCTAAAGTTTCCACTAAAAATCTTGAAAATTTTAATTCTTTATTGGCCTATATATTTTAACGTATCCGTACTAGACATTTGTTATATCTTTTGATTAAAACAATAATTATTGAGTATGGTTCAACATTTTGGCCTCAAATCCAATTTTAATTTTTTTTTATAAAAAGTCCTTCATTGCTGAGGATCGTGACCCCACTCCTATTTGGGCAAGGCTCCTCGATTCTAGCTTTTCAGAGGTGCAGACACCGACGAACCGGACGTCAGTGATACTTGGTCACTCCAGCGAATTGGTGACCTTTATGTGTTTCTCTTACTTTCCACTTTTCCAGGGTTTATGTTTTCCAAAGTGTCCAATACATTGTAGGTAGAGGAGTTAAAAGCCTATTGTGGATGCCTAGCTCTTCCAGAATGGACATATTTGTTCGCCTGCTTGTTCATGGATCCTCAGCATTTTCCTCAGGACCACATTTCGAGGACGTTTATCCACTTTATTTAGCTGGCTCCACACTGTACAGATATATGGGAAAAAATCAGCGTCCGGTCAAGTCTCATCTGGTGGTCTTATTTATGCCTCGGTCACTCCATACGTTTTGACTTTTGTATTGTATTGTATTTGATGGGGTACTTGTTTCCCGTTGCGGAGACTACAATCTATATTCAATATGCAAAAGGATAATTAAGTAATTTGTTACCTGCTCTTTCAACCGACGTATTTGCAAGTTGAGACAATTTTAATATGAAAAGAACATCGTATGATTTTTACCACATGTAATGAACTGGAAAGTGGATTACAATACACGATTTACATGTGGAAAGGGCTAATTAGCATTCAGGACGATTGCCAGTTGTCTTGTGTAGAAGATCATAATAATAAACCGTGTTTTCAATATGACAATGGAATCCAGACAAGACTGCAGATTAGCAGACTCGGTGCGGATCTCAAGTATACTCAAGCCAAATAGAAGATGGGAATTATTCTCCAATCACGCGAATAGAGTTTCTGAGTTCTATTATAGCTATTAATTTGCTGAGGAAACTGAGACGCAACGGTTCAATCAGAAAAAAATACAATGCCCTAAAATACTTAAAAACACAATACATTTTTGAAATTATGAAGAAGTATAAACATTTGCACTTTTGAAATAATCATGAAAAATAATACAGATTGTATTTAAATAAACGATTAATTGATAAGAACAAAAATATGCTGGAAAATCATTTCGTAAACACAATTTCGTCAAAATGGCCGCCTGGCATCCCTCAAATAAGGCCCTTAGATTTTCGAAAACTTTTCGACACAAATCACGGGTTATGTCGACCATTTCTTGTTGGATGTTCTCCTTTAATTGTAGTATAGTCGCTGGTTTATTTACGTAGACTCGACTTGTAAGATAAAATACATATATACACAAATACATCACATTAAAAAAATCAGCTGGGGTTAGGTTAGGAGTTGCGAGTTGCGGGGAGGCTATGGAATATCTCCTCTGCGCCAGATCAGTTTGTTAGGGAAAATTTATTTAACCAAATTTTTTCTCCATGGCCGCCCTGTTTGGTTTCCTGCCGATTTCTTCGAATTTTTTAACCATGATTTAATTAAATTAACACCTGGGCACTGATTAATACTCTGTAATTGGTGATGCGACCGAAAAAGGCGACGTGCATTTGTAAAACAGAAAAAAATCATTGTTGAAAAGAAAAGAACAAAATCATTGCTTTTGTAAAAATGTTTTACCCAGAAAGTGCGTTGCTCTCCCGTAAAGCGATCCATTGTTACTAAATTTCCAAGAAACGAGGAGCCACGCATACGTGACCCCGCTCTTCTCCCCCGTTCGGAATCCCCGCTAGCACGATTACAAAAGTGCAAATGTTTATGGCTCACCCTATATATTAAAATTTGGTCCAGGCAGGGGTAGATGACTTGGGAATGTGAAGTTGCTTTCATTTTTATGTTTGGCACAGTTATGGTTTCGAAAGGAAAATACTCAAAACTTTATAGAGATCGGTTAAACCTTAAGGATAAGTCAACATCATTATCAAATATTAACAATATTTTTGAAGGCTGCTAATTAGGATAAATATTAGTCATAATAGTTTGATACGAGTATAAGCGCTGTTTTTATAAAAAATCAAAAACCTCTAGGGCGCTGTACAATTTTTTTTTTGTCTTACTAAGCACTATTGATAATCTATGTATAATAATAATAATAATAATAATAATATAGCGCCGTTTTAGTAAGAAATCACCTCAAAGGCGTTGTATGTACTGTAACAACTTGTAACTTAGTTTTTGATGTCGGTTTACGATCAAATATCACACAATTGTAAAAATGATTGCCAGGATTTTCTGATGCTTGTATTTAACTGAGGCTTGCAATTATTGCTTGTGGTATATTTATACCGTTGATATTAAATAAATAAATAAAATAAATAGGCTCACAGAGTTTATCCCCCAGCTCTTCAGTCATTAACACAAAAACAATATAATATATGTGCAGTGTGAACAGAAGAAAAATACCAAATCGGTTTTGATTTCCAATAACGATTTCACTTGCCTATCCGTTCTAAAGATCGGAAATCTGAATTGTAACCATGATTTTGCCATGATAAGTGACCTACGAAGAGCTAGGTTTACAAATCTTTATTTACCCTTTCTCCCACTCCTCGCATTATTAATTTCGGGATTCCACAACATTCATGATACCTAGTTGGGATTCTATGTGTGGTCAACCAATTAAAAAAGACGATTAATTTAAATGGTTACATTTGCCTACATTTGTATAAATAAAACCAAATGATTGAGAAATTATCGATGGTAATGGTGATATATCGTGTAATTAAATTCAATATGTAGTTACATCGATTAGGCAACAATGGACAGTTAAAACTGTAACGAACATTAATGCTGGTAATAATACATCTGTGGATTAAAATTAATTGGCTGGGTACGCGTTAGAAAATGATACACATAAAGTTATGCATGTATGTCAGGCAACGGGACGATTCGTTTGGCAAAGTGATCAAGGTATCAAGCAAGACACATGTTACTCGAGCACTGACAGGTACTAAAGCCTGTTTATATGTAAGTTAATATAGTTATACGTACATTCCTAAGGACGTCTAATTTCTCGAATTTATCTATCGATCCATATTTGTGTGTTCGATTCCCGACGACGAAGAAAAAGTAGTTTGTAGTTTGATAGTCTAATAGGTACACCGGAGAAAATTAATTTCCATTTGTATCGATAATCAAGCAAGAAAATTCTAAGTACTACCAAAAGTGTTAGGGGATCAGGGGGGAATTGGAGCCTACTGAGGAAAAAGTTTAATAAAAGGCAAATTTATAGATACTTTAGGAACTTTTTAGTAGAAACAAAATCCTTACTTATTTGACTATCATTTAATCACAGCGTCAACGTTACATTATTAGGCATTTGGCCACAGATATTTTTTTTTCAAAAAAACAGAATCGCTCCCATTACCCGACTTTTTATAAATTCCCATATGTGTAATGGGAGCTACTTAGTACTAGCCTAATAAGCTCTTACTTACTGCCTAATAAGCTCTGATTACCCGAATACCACCACCTTGAAATTGAATAAAATGATATCCTCAATCTAGCTTGTAATGAAATTATACGCACAGATACTCAAATTTGATAACATTAGCTATAAAATGAAACAGGTCTGATTGTAACAAACATATAACTTCACACTTACCTGGCCGTTGATATTTCGTATTTTTTATAAGCCCGGGGCAAAAATCGACAAGCGTCCGTGGTCACATAATGCGTGGCACTGGCGAGCCTAGCGCGGCAGGGGAACACGGCCGCAGTGTGACGAAGGCGCCCGAGTGGCAACCAAGTGAATACGAGCTATAGTTTTGTCTCTAGTCACACCGCTCCCATTACCCGCTGGCTCCCATTACCCCTGCTCCCCTAATCATTTCCTAATTATGACGAATCAAGGTGAAAAATGTCACTAAATTTGTCAATTTGGATAAAAATTATTTGACAAAGCGCACGTTATATGTGAAAAACATCACCAAATATGTCGACTTTGACATTTTTTTGTTAAGGGAACGTACCCATACTACGTGACCAACTTTTTGCAATTTTTAACCCCCCCCCCCCCGGTGACCAAAATCCTAAGCAACCCGCCGCTCATTTGTATGGAGCGTGACATTTTGAAGACCCCCCCCCCCTAAACGTGTCACGTAGTATGGGTACGTTCCCTAAATCGGTCAACTTAAATGTGCAAAATACCATCAATCGGACGATTTTAATGTGCCGAATAAAAAAGAAAATAAATAGTACAACTATATTTTGTACAATGAACTTGTCCGGTTGTACGGACCAAATAGACAAAGGTGACCGTAGTATTGTTTTGCACTTTAGAATGACATTCTGCAGAATAGATTTTTTTACATTAACTCCACACAGGAGGCCCTGAGGAAAATAATTTCCTTCAGGGCCTATGTCATCTGAGATGCTGTGTGGAGAGTCTTTTTGAGGAGAGGAAAGAATGAACATTGGTCTTGTATAGGCCCGTGTTGTAGGAAGGAGGAAACACAAAGCTGTTGAACACAAGAACGAGTCGAAGAAGCGACCCGTTCTCATGTGACAAATATCAACCGTGTACATATTAACCGGCACGCGTTTGGCGTGTTTCCCGACTATGCACCGGTGCCGAAGGGATCAATGATATTAGTTCCTCGGAGCATCTTCCATTGTAATACCGGTAAAACAAGGATAGCATTCCCACCCGACGCCAGTGCTCTGAAGATGGCAATCCGTCTGATGGGAGAATCTATCAAACGGACCGCCCGTTTTTGCACAGAGTCGAGGGTATTTTTCAAGTATTTTGGAGCTCCTGACCAAAGGTGGTTGCCAAACTCAACCGTGGGGCGCACTTGTGATTTGTACAGGGTTAGTAGTTGTGTACTATTAAAGTATGTGCGGGCCCTGTACAGTACGCCCAGTTTTTGGGAGGCTAACTTTACTCTGCCCCCATGTCTGAGCTGGTCACTTAGAGTTACACCAAGAATTGTCCGAATAGACAAAGAATATTTTCCAAATGGACAAATTTGATGATATTTTGCACATTAGAATTGTACGAATGGACAAAGAATATTGTCCAATGGACAAATTTGACGATATCTGATAGGTACATTAGTATTGTTTGATAGGGCGAAGAATTGTCGATATGGTCATTTTTTTACATACATTATCACCGTCATTGAACTTAAAAAGGGGCAAAACTCCACTAACGGACCAAATCAATTCGGCGTAGCCAAAAAAAGCTGACTGCGGTGTCTAGCAGCTAGTTTTTACCTGTACGTTATTATTATTTCAAGCCAGTACGTATTTAAAAAGTAGGTTTTTCCTCATGTGTGTCAGTTGCCATTTATATTCAAGTCATCGTTGTCCGAATACATTCCTCGCGCTACAATGTTCGCATAAATCAATAATAGGCCGAGATCTTCATCGCCGTAGGGCTGGACCTTTCTAGGACGATGCTTGTCGTGCTAATACCTGGTACAATAGAAAAAATAGTTTAGGATAAGTGTCGGTGAACACGATTCAACGGTCGGTCAACGATGTATTATTTTTTGTTGCATTTGTAGCAATTTAGTAAATTGTAAAGAAATTGTGATAATAAGTGTACAAATATTACGCAAAGTAAAATAAAAATTCCGGTTTGTATAGGTAGGTGCACCTTAACCAGGAAGGTATTTGTTTTATCTTAATCGAAAAAAACTTTTATAAATGTCATTTATCGAATTCGGAGTATTTTGTTTTAATTTTTTGTAAACGTCAAAAACCGAATAACAACTTTATTTTTTTTTACTTTGAATAGTTATTGGTTTATTCAAAACATCTTTTAATATAATATTCTTCAGTTTCACGATGGCTGACGCACTAAACCATCAAATTGAAGTCAATAAGCTGATAGCATCCATTGAAAAAGATACAGGTATCAACATTACAGGCCTGAAGAATCATGATGACATTTTGTCCAAAATTAATCAGTACGTGAAGAATAAAGATGCTAAAATTCGAGCCATTGAAGAGAACAAAAAAACTATTATCAGTAGTATTTTAAAAGAAAAAAAATATCTCGAAAAACACAAAATTGTTTTGAAGCGACGTATCAGAAAAAGGAAGAAAACATCTGTCTTAAAAATAGCAAGCGAAACGGATGCTAATATTGAGGAAGAAGTTAGTTCCATTAATATCTCACAGGCAGCTAGTTCAAGCGCCTTAGGTAACGCAGAGATAAAAACGATCAGTGAAGATGATGTTAAACCTAAACGTAAGATTAGCAACAAAGTGAACAGGCGAAAGAGCAGGAAATCTGCCCCGCTAGCAAAGCAATCAATTGATTTAGAGGAAAAAAAGGTCATCATTAAGCCCCCCAAATCTGCCACAGAAGCCTGTAAGGATATTCTTAGACATATATCTGAAATAGACCAAGGCCAGTTAGATACCACTGGAACAAACTCATTGACGTATGACGCCATTAAATATGGAATGGAGCGTTCATACTGCCTTAGAGATTGGCGAGAAGTGTTCTTTTCCAAACCGGAAAATTTCAATTTTTATGACTTTGTCAATGGAAACACTTACAAAAAACTTGTAAAATTAACCAACAAGACTGTGAAAGTTGTCGCATGTCGTTTTCATTCCGTGTACTACCCGGATTGCCTGCACATGGATCCAGATTTAATGAGCGTAGACTTTAAAAACGAAGTGAAACTTTACCCAGGACTTTCGTTCCAGTTCAACATCATCTTTTGTCCAAAAACTCTGGAAAATGATTTCAAAGTGGAACTCATCTTTGTGGCAAATATAAACAATTACATGGCTTTCTTACCGATTCCCGTCGAAGGTATATTAACTGATTCTCTGATAGTTGTGGAACCATTAACTGTGGATTTCGGAACGAGACCTGTGTGGCCAGTCAAAGACAAATCAAAGAAATACCGGAAAGAAATCATTATTACATGGTCAGGAAGGAGACCAATTGAATTATATATCAAGAAATGCGATGAAGTAGCCCATACGTATAAACCATTCAGCAAACCTGAAGACTCTGACCATTCTATCAAAACACTTAAATCTAAAACTTCAACAATATCAACTAATAATCAAAATACGAATCGATCTGACTCTGATCTATGCGCCTCTGATAGTGAAATAATTTTGAACGAAGAGTTATCCAAAACTGCACTCTGGGTTTCAGAAATTTTGGAAGAATGTATTGGTTTGGCTATCGACGTATTCTATTTTGAAAAAAGGCATATTACCCTTTACCCTAATAGACCAAACAAAGTTTACGTGTGGTTCAAGAATGCAAAAAATCTTGGATTACATCAAGGACAATTCAATTTAGAATTTTACAAGTACAGTAATAAAGCCTCAGACCAAAAGACTCTAACACTTTTCACAAAGAAGAAAATAACATTGTTCTCAGAAACTTACGACCTGCCTTTAGTTATAACTCCGACAACTTTAGATTTAACTTCCGCAAAAAAGTCACTTGGGGCTATTTCAAGTTCGTTTGCTATATTCAACTCGCATAAGAACTTATCCACATATATAGAAATAGTTGAAACAAAACTATCAAAGCATACGATTTCCATAACACCAGATAATGTATTTATTCAGCCTATGAAATTACAAAAATTCAATATTTCGTATACAGCGAAAAATAAGTCGAAAGAAGATATCTTAAGAGATTCCGTTGTCAACATCTGCGTCTCAATAATAGCTAAAATCAAAAGTGAGAAATATCAGATGTCCCCTCCTCTGCACATCCAAATATATGCCCCTTATAATATCTAAATTATGAAGACATAAAAAAATAATATGTAATTTAAAATATTTCAAATGTACTCGTACCTCGAATAATAAAAAATATATACTTTCTTTTCTGAAAATGTTTCTCTTTCAGTATTGAGTATTTTATTTCCTGCCTTGTTGAAGATATTTGATTATAAATGTTAAGCAGATAGATTTTTGTTCTGTATGCATGGGAATCGCTGATTAAAACCTGTCGGGTACGTTCTCTACAACCTGTATAATAAACACACATTATTAACCCTTTTCGTTCTATTATTTGCAGATTAAATAAAATGGAATTAAGAAATTTGACCGTCATCTTATTGCTGATTGGTGTTAGTCAAAATTCGAGTGGTTTTGGATCCGCAGAAACAGACAGAAGGTCGAAAATAAGCGACTCAAGCAACCCCTCACGAGACAGAAAACCTATAGAAATAAGGGATGTGTACACGAAGCATCCCAGGGCAACGGATGAATTAGAAGAGGACCACAGCAGGGAAGACAAAAGAAAGTTAGATAATTCTGACATCCCGCATTCAAGACAGAAAAGATTGCTATGGATAACGAATGATGGGAGGTTGGCTTTCCCTCCTGGAACAACTTTGTTAATAACTCCTACCCTGGCCTTACCTTTCGTCAGGCATCCACCGGAGGGTTTCTTTTCCAACATTTCTATCAGCATTCCCTTGACGAGTAAGTACAATTAAATATTTTAACTACCACTAAAATTCTCACCAAACATTCTAAACTCTAGTTCTCTTCACAGTTGCATCGCACCTCTGGAACTAGCTGCCGCCTGATTAGCTTCATCCAGACGATGCGCAGCTAGCGTATGAGGCAGTTCACACATATCAAATAAATAATTTGACAGTCTAAAGGGAAAAATAAAGGTTTTGAATTCATTTGTGATAATATTTTAGAGGCAGTTCAACTGTTGCTTGGATTCCATGATAGTCGATCCCTGGAATATTGGCCCTCTGCCATACTTACATATGCAATATACAATATGCAGTCGCTTTGGGGAAAATACGGTACTTACACAAAATATAATCGAGTGTCCCCTTAGACTTGTGCAGAGAGGATGTACCACCGAATAATAAAAGCATAAAACGTATTTTCACTTAAAGGCATCCAGGATAAAACCACATTGTCTACACAAGCGTATAAGTACAAAAAAAACGACACTATAAATAAATTCGTTTCATATCCATACCAACTTATTATTAAAGGTATTTTTGAAGTTGAAATTTATGCCTTATTATATTTGACGGAAAATGGTATTCTGAATCGCTGAAAAATAAGATATAATATCTACTTGCTGAAAAGGTATTGTTTCTCTGTTTATTTTTTTTTAAATTGAGGCAAGACTCATATGCAGGTAGGATTATTATCTAGCGAAAACGTTTATCACTCAGAAATGACTTTAAGTTATTGACTAGAAACCGAGATTATTATCGCATTTACAAAAAATTTCACGAGTCTAGTTTTTGCACTGATAATTCGTGGTGGAATTCCATTGTATTAGAATTTGAAATTAAAACACTTTTGTACTTTCTTCCACTAATTTATATTTTACCAGGACCGGTTTCATCCTATTACGGACATTTTCAGACTGGTAGTTGAAACCGGTCCTGGTAAAATATAAATTACTGGAAGAAAGTACAAAAGTGTTATAATTTCAAATTCTAATACAATGGAATTCCACCACGAATTATCAGTGCAAAAACTAGACTCGTGAAATTTTTTGTAAATGCTGATAATAATCTCGGTTTCTAGTCAATAACTTAATGTCCGTAATAGGATGAAACCGGTCCTGGTAAAATATAAATTAGTGGAAGAAAGTACAAAAGTGTTATAATTTCAAATTCTAAAAAATTTCATATTATTAGTTGCTTTTTGATCAGTGAACAGGTGAACCCTAGAAGTGTGACTCCGATTTAAAAAAAACTTATTATTTAGACTTTTGGTGTAGGCGTGATATGTGATCTCGCAGATCTTAAAAAAACGCGCGTGGTCGAGATGATTTACACAATATAAAGTCTGTGTTGTAAGCTACGTGCTAACTATCGGAGCTGTCTATGATTAAGGAGAGCGAGCAGTATCATTCATCACCTTTAAAGGCAGAGACACACTTGTGTGTTGTGGTGTGTCGTGGCGCGCCAGAAGCACATCGGTTTCATACATTTATTATGGTTAGAGACATATTTGTAGGTTGTGGAGTGTCGGGACGCGTTCTGTCGTGGCGCCGACTGCTCGCCTCCGATCGCGCCAGAGCGGTGGAGGGGGGTATGGCGCGACACAACACAACACACAAATATGTTTCTAAGCCAACGCGGCTTGTGGCGCGTCATTAACGACGTAAACAAATAGCGGACGGTTGTTGTTTCTGAAAAATGGAGCTTATTGAACTTGTACGTCAACGAAAAATTTTATACGATACAAAGTGTAAAGAGTATAAGGATCATTTGATCAGAAATGCTGCTTGGGAAGAAATTGCTGAAATATTATTTTATATTATTATTTAATCTACTAATCTTTTATAAATATAAGTTTTACTGCTAAGAGAAATTGAATATCCTCATCCAAATCACTATCCGAATCAGAAAACATTATGTACACTGCAAAGGTTGATATCTACTGTCATAAATATGCCAAACCACCCACTCTACTGTTCAGAAATAAATCAAATTAAATTTGATCTTCATCAAAATCACTATCCGAATCAGAAAAAAGCATAAAATGCACATTTAAACGCTGCAAAGGTTTGATATTTAGGTACTGTTCGGAAATAACGCCAGAGCACGCCCCGACACAACACATTAGTGTGCACACTCACCGTGATGCTTCTGGCGCGCCACGACACACCACACCACACAAGTGTATTTCCGCCTTTATACCTGTATCTGCCTTCTCGCTCTTGCATATTTAAAAAGGCAGGCGTACCAACAAAACCATTCTCACAAAACTGATGTCGCAAATTTACACAAGGCCTTGGCCTTTCTACTCCTTGGCCCTCGTCACGCCAGTGACATTTGTAGCAGCCAGCCTCTGCTACCTGATGTTTTAGATTGTTTTCAAAAAGTAGCGATCTTTCCAGAAGCATATAAAAATAATATTAAAATATTTGAATTGAGAACCACTGACAGTTAAACAACGTTCGTTTGGTTTTTTTTTCTAGAGACCAGTGAGATGTGTAAATCTGTAACGTTGTCCATACATAAATGCATTTTGTATGGACAACGTTACAGATTTACACAACTCACTGGTCTCTAGAAAAAAACCAAACGAACGTTGTTTAACTGTCAATGGTTCCCAATTCAAATATTTTAATATTATTTTTATATGCTTCTGGAAAGATCGCTATTTTTTTAAAACAATCTAAAACATCAGGTAGCAGAGGCTGGCTGCTACACATTGATTGTCGGTTGAAGAAATAGTGCGGATATTATTCAAGGAAAATTTGAGTTTTCTTCGGTCACACGGATAAGCCCACTAAACACTTACATACTCGTATATATCGATTCATATTTCTAATGTTAATGACATGTGGCACATAATTAAAAAATGTTATAATAAATTATTTATTTCAGGTATAAAGTTAAATTACGCCATGGATATAATGTGTTAAGTATTTTGATATTGTTTCGATATGCAGTGTTGTGTGCGTTTTGTTTTGATTATTCCTCTCTACCGATATATTTTGTCAAAAATATGTAGAGGGACCTACTAAACTGTACAGATAATCCCTAGAAATGTGATTTGTAACAATTTAAAAGAAAATCGACTTCATTAATTTATAAAAGATCTTTTAACACCTGGCCCTCTAGCACGGTCGATCGATAAGATATGATAACTTTATGTAACTTCTCGTCGTTCCCTAGGACAATTGCAGTTCGCTAAAGTACAAACAATAGTTGACATCGAATGTATTAAGAGCACTTAGTCATTGTGAACTGTTACATTTGTACACGATTGACATTTGTCACATGAGAACGGGTCGTTTCTTCGACTCGTTCTTGTGTTCAACAGCTCGACTGTGGTATGATTTGCCGGCCTCTGTGTTTCGTCCTTCCTACAACATGGGTCTCTTCGAGACCAATGTTCATTTCTTCCTCTCCTCAAAAAGACCCTCCACACAGCATCCCCGATGACAATTGTTAAATAATGTCACTTAAAACTTAAAATTTACATGCTTAACTATTAAATGGCACAATCAGTAAAAACTTAGTAAACAAAAAAAACACTTTGTTTTTTTTTGTACAGAATACATTTTTTGCATTTTTCACCAGCATTTGGTTCCTTAGAACGGGCAATCTGCCTAGCTAGGAACTAACATAGAAAAACAAGACATAATAACACTTGTACACATTTTAATATTTACAATTATTTTGAAATATTATTATTATGTTATTTTGCTGTGTAAATGTATCTTATGTAATAAATAATAAAAAAAATAAAAAAAATAGGCCCTGAGGGAAATTATTTTCCTCAGGGCCTCCTGTGTGGAGTTAATGTAAAAAAGGGCCTAGCAGCAAAAATCTACCAAGCGAAAGTATATTGAAACAATCAAAGGCATGCGCACTTCAAATCCTCAAAGTTTCATTGCAATCGGATGAATGGTTTAGCAACGCTTAGCCGTTAAACATACGTATATATATAATGTCGTCCGCCGGGCCTAGCAGCAAGAACCTGCCAAGCGAAAGTATATAAAACAAACGCACGAACGGTTAGCCATGCATAATTTCATAATGCCAGAACATCATATTATTACCTCAGCAAAAATCTGTGCCCCTGGTTCATTTCAACGGTTCGTTGGCGATCTGCAGTCATGCTAGGGAACGATGAGAAGTTACCGAAAGTTATCCTATCAATCCTTATCAATCGACCGTGCTAGGGGGCAGAGGCTTGGAGAAAGCGTGAAAATTCAACATCGACGTGAATACAAAATTTATCAACAATAGATGACTCCGCCGTTTCCTGGGCTTTATGCAGAGTTTTTTTTTAAATCAGATGTATAAAGTAACTTTCGTCTTATTTTGAAAGTCAAGTGTGGAAAATTTAATAAAGAAGTACCTGAAGTAAAATTCTGCTTGAAGGTGTGGGAAATAGGATAGGGGTGGTTTTCGACACATCTCGTGTAGTCACTTTCCTGTTATTTTCAAAGTCAAGTGTACAAAATTTCATCAATCTGGTAATAAAAAAAAATTAAAACTTGGTGTAGTAAAAAGTAAATATTTTGTACAAAACATATATTATAACACACAACCTAAGTAAGAATCGTGGCTCCCTTATCAGTCACAAGAGCTCCTCTTTTCTGATAAGGTATACATGACCAATGATGACCTTAAATGTAATATTTTGTAAAATATATATGTATAATAAAATATAACCCATATTATTAATATTCAAATTTAAAAAATAAAAAAGGTAGATTTGTATAAAAAACAAAGCAACACCGTCCGCCACAGACACTCTTCATTATATTTGTCAACATTCCCAAATCACGATTGCAAATAGAGTAGGACATGTGAGAGTTCACGCCATGGACATATGAATATACTTGGACCTGCCCTAAGTGATAAAAGCGTTTTATTTCCCCCTCCGGCCGGCTGGGCTTACGAGAGCCTCGCTTGAATCTAAAAAATGTGACGTCATCATTATTGTCCTGACCAGCGCCGAGCACACATCGTACATTTTACGAAATAACACGTCAAAAATGAGAGCTTGTGCTATACCCTAAAATATGTGAACATAGCGAATGCGGGCGGTTCTCCGTGAGCTCGTCGCTGGTTAGGGAACGTACCCATACTACGTGACCAACTTTTTGCTATCCCCCCCCCCCCCCCGGTGACCAAAAACCTAAGCCCGCCGCCGCTCATTTGTGGTACAAATTTTGTACCAAGCGTGACATTTTGAAGACACCCCCCCCCTTAAACGTGTCACGTAGTATGGGTACGTTCCCTTACAGGGGTAAGTAAATTATGAAACATTTGTAAAAGTGTCTTAACTAAATACGGCAACAAAATATTCCTCTGTGAAAATCGGCGAACAAAAAAACTTGGACTTCACAAATATGTTAATAACGTGGCGAGCAATTCGCTCTCCCATGTAAAAAGGTATATTCATTCAAAAGCAGATTTTGCTTTTAAGAACTAAATGGTGATATTATAATGCGAGATGCCTATATACTGTCAGATTGATTTTTTAACGTATCACAGTCATCTTTCCGACTCCAGATACTAATATCTACAGCCTGTACGTCGAACAAATATCTAGAGCTCATATGTTGAACTAATATCTACGAACTTCAGAGTGTTGACTAATATCTACAGAGCGTAGATTGGACTAATCAGCTAAATGCGTCCAATAGTCCGATATTAGGGATTTTTTCGTACATACTTACATAAATTAAGTTTTTTAAACTGCATACGCAATATTACGTTCCAATATGCTATACATAATTGCAAATCCAACCTCTGCCAGTGCTGTAGATGTTCGTCAACACTTTGGTCCTCATAGATATTAGTCAACAGTTTGAGCTGTAGATATTCGTCAACACTTTGGTTCTCATAGATATTAGTTCGATTTTGTCAGTTTTTGGAATTCCTGTAGATATTAGTAGACGCCTCCATCTTTCCCCTCTTCGCCCTCCATAGTTTGGTTTTACCAAGGTTTTACCCCTGATCTGTATCTTCTGGTCTATTAAATTTGGATGTCTATGGTTCACGTCGACTTTTTTTGGGTGGACAATTCGCCCCGAAATAAGCTTGTGTACATGTTCAGAAAAATGCTTAAAATTTCACGCCAAATCAAAATTATTGCTCCTCAGGCTAATTCGGTTTTCGGAACAACTCATATAGGTCTCATAGAAATCTTTATGTCTCCCTTACTATCATGGTCAGAAATATAAACTAAATAGCTTTACAAAGAAAAAACACGACGTTTTATATTCAAATATTGAAGTTAACCGCAAAATAATTTAAAGGTACACCAGAATACTAATGGAGGGAAATAATTATACCAACAAGTCAGTGGACATCTTCAATTTATCTTTAAACAAATATAAAATATTGTTACGAAGGCAGTTCAGTTATGTACCATAAATACTGTGTATTTTTTACTATTCGTACGTAAAAGCCCCGAAAAAAGGCGTTAATAAATAAATAAATAAAGTATTTATGAATCCAAAGTTCCCGACCACTATTTGAAAAAAAAAATTAATCTTTGGTATTTTTTAAATAATTCTTTTTACATGGAACGACAAAAAAGTGAGTTGACGATAGCGCTCATAATAAAATATGTGTGGGTTTTTATTTTTTTGTTGTCAGTCATTTTAGTTAGAAAAAACGTAAGTAGAGCCATTTTTAAAACTTTTTTGTGTTTGCATTCACAATTTTTGAATTTAAAAAATTATACTCATGTTTATATCGAATTATCAAATTTGAAAACATATCTTTCAAATACAGTTTTATTCAATTTGTTTGGACTTTATTGCAAAACTATTGCAAGATAGACGATATTTTATTTATTGATAGAATCAACCATGTTCAGCGGTGGGTGGTTTGTATATTTATGGTTCAGCGTAAATGTATTTGTAAGCGCTTTGAAGTGAATGAATGTTGACAAACCTAATAAAAAAAATAAAAAAACAAAAAACAAAAAAACAAACAAAATAACGCCTAATAATAAAGACAAGAAAACGATCAGTAAATAAAGCCTAAGGTTAGTTAAAAAGTAATCAGTAACGAAAACGTTTAATTTTGACGTTTCAAAACATCTGCGCGATGGATAAAATGTGTCAGTGTTGTCATGCGATGTTATCAGATATTGATTAACTTAATTTTCTGCTCAAGAAATGTTTTCGGTATTTAAAAATGTTTTCATTCACCAGATGCAAGAAAAAAATAAGCTTACTTCAGACACACGGATACACCCAAAACACTCTCCTATCTCTTCAGTGTTTATGATAGTGGATGGCATGTACACAAAAAAAAAGTATAACTATTTCTTTTTTCAGGTACAATGTTAAAATACAGCATGGAAATAATGTGTTAAGTATCTTGTTATTGTTCCGATTGCAGTGTTGTGTGCATTTTCATTTATCTATCCCTTGCTTTTGGTATTTTAAAATATCGTCGGTCAAGAGCGTCTAGTTACTAACATTTTCTTTCAAATTGAGTGTTTAATAATCAAATTTTGTTTACATTGTCCATTACCATTTAAAAAAAGACGAAAATATAATTTCTAACTTTGATATCCAAATTATTATCTCGCCATTTTATTTTCAAATAATTTATTCATATTAAAGGAGATTATAAAGAATAAACATGATTATTAAAAACTCAATTTAGAAAAATAATGTGTTGTTTAGTACATATAAAATTATGTTATTTTATGCTCTTAACCGACTATATATTTTGTTAAAATGTGTAGAGGTAAGTATGGTATGTTTTATTACCAATTAAAATTATGGATTTAAAAAAATATTTTTAGTAATGGTTTTGTGTCTCCTTGATATCAGACAAGGTTTTTTTGTTAATACTAAGTAATACATAGTTTATTTAATATTTTCTATAAGTTTTTTTATGTTTTGTGTTTGTGTGTGAAGTGTGTTCTTTTGTTGACAGTTGTTACTTGATATTCTAGTGTAAAAATAACACGGTTTTTTGATGGCTTGAATTTAAGCGAGGACCAAATTATTGGGTGATGGATTTCCAAATGTTTTCTTTGAGCACCAAAAGTTATGTTTGAACATTAAAAGTTGTTTTAGATTCCATAAAAATGTACTTAAGACATTACATTAATCGTTGATTGGATATTGTCACGAAAACTTTGAGATTTATTATAAATCTTCGTGTTCTGATGTAAATCTATTTTTGGTATTTATTTAAATATTTAGGTGACCAAAATATATTTTGGTGCTCAATCGAATTATTTGCGATGTTACTTAGAGAGTGACAATGATTGTATCTGTTCAAAAACGTATGTATGAGTATTGTCCCACCGAGGAATAGATAAACTTCAGTTTTATCCATGACCAATTAACCACCTGTTAATACACAATTTTCCTTTTCTTGTTTATTTTAGTCAATAAACGATCAAAAATTCATAATATTATTCTTGTCAAATCAACAAACGGTTAAAATATTAAAAAATTTAGTGTTCGATCACCTTACCCTGTCCAACATCAATCTGTTGTAAATTTCAGCAGATTCCCTTTCAAATAAACCAAAGTAACATTAAAAATATCCATTTCTGATTAGGGGACCGTTTAGTTATCATAAAAATACTTTTTTTTCTGCGACCCTCTCCTATTTGAGATTGGCCATCAGTACAGACCTTATCACCTTGCAAAATTGAACCCGGAATCAACAAATCGTCCAAAATTCATCATTTTCCAACTACTTATTTTTCTGGGTCCTTCTGTCAACACGGTAATTTCAACTCTACAGAATTCTGTCCAGAATCAAGTGTGTCTAAAATTCAAGACTTTCTCTGCCCAATGAACAAAATGTCTAAAATTCAATATTTTCCCCGTCCAAACATCAAATTTTGTTAAATTCAAAATTTTCGCCAATCAAAATTAGTATAGAATAAATAATTTTCCCGGGCCAATATAAAAATTGTCTAAAATTCTAAAGTTCCCCGTGCAATCAACAAATTGGGTAAAATTTATAATTTTCCCCGTCCAATCAACAAATTTCCCTGTACGATCAACAAATTGTTTAATGTCTAAAATTTATAATTTTCCCTGTCCAATCAACAAACCTATTGCATGTTTCAGTCGACTTCGATAAGCTCGGCCTAACAGACAATGAAAACCCATACGGCGCCTTGCCGCCCATATTCTCCAGGTCGATTGGGCGGGCGGCGGGCGGGATGGTGGCTGATTTGGTGGGGAAGTACCTGGAGATGCGGAGGGGGAAGAGGGACACAGAAGAAGATGAGGAGGATGAAGAACAAGAAACTCCTCCTCACGTGCAGGAGAAGGTGAACCATTTGCTGCACGGAGGAGAAAGGTAAAAATTCATTATTATTAAAATACTCAAAAAATTATGCATCCATTTTTTGCTTGGAATAAAAAAAAAATCTAATAGTATTTCTAATGTAATTGTTTTTATCTGTAAAAACCCTTTGATTGGTTGATTGATTGGTACTGTTCATTGTGTACAGAATTTCTAGGTCAACGCGATTATTTTTGGCTCATACATTATATCGTGAACTCTGACGCTTTGAAATACCGGTTTTAATAAAAAAAATATATGCCACTTATTTGCTTGTTCCCACTAAATTCATTATACCATTTGAATCAAAACCAACGTCGCAACTTGGTTGCAACTGACTTGATGCTTTTAGCACGCGCTCTGCCTCTCTTAAGTCGGGTCCAAAGCGCCAGACTTTTGCTTTGACAGTCCCATAAACGCCAGACTTTTGCTTTGACAGTCAAGGTCAAAACATTCAAGGTCATAAATATTTGTAATGTTTGAGCTTCCCGTATTCGTCGGAAAACAAAACAAAAGCAAAACTTAAACATCCCATCCCGGGTGAAGCGGGAAGGCAGGCGAGGACCGGCGAGGGGGGAGATTTCATTTTTTGACAGAAGATAAGATGCGCGATGCCGCGCAATGCGGTCGTGTGGGAAGAATTAACGGAACGGCCTTTTATTTGTGGTTATGTACAATGAGCGGGCGTAATCACGAGTTAAAAATATTATTATACCTAAATATAATATAATAATCAAAATATTTGATAATAAAATTGTAATATAATATCAAATATTTATAATTATTCTGTTTTTGACGTAAATGTTTACGCACTCTAAATTCTAGTAACTTTAGGTCGTGCAATACAATGACGTTATTATATAGGATATAGGTAATGTTATTGGTACAATAATCGATATTTGTCGGAAATCTTTCCTGATAAATAAATATATGTGTTTTCTTCCTGGTGTAGCATCTTTTCCACATCGAACGCATTTTAACATTTACGTAAACGATAAACGTCAAACGTCAAGTTTTTTGGTTATCAACTGCGCGGATCTAATAATTATTAAGGATTTTAAATAAACACACTGTCGTAATGGATGATTATTTCTTTCGTGAACTCACTTGTAAATAAAGTCTATTCATTTATAAATCTGTTTCAGAGACACGGGAGAAATTGACCAATTTAAATTTATTCTATTTTTGATGCTACGTAGTTATTCACGCACTCTAAATTCAATAGTAATCGATATTAGTTGGAAATCTTTCCTGATAAATAAATATCTATTAAAATATCTGTGCATCTCAAATTCATTAGTAACTTGGGACATGCAATAAACGCCAAACGTCAAGTATTGCGTAAGCGTGGACGTCCGTATTCCAGACCAGTTGTCAAATTGTGGGAACTGCGCGAACTTCACCCTAATTAATTGTTTGAAAGTCCTTCAAACGCCGAAATGACATTCAAGCGCCGAAATGACCTTCAAACGCCAAACACTGGAAGTTCAAACACTACAAATATTTATGACCTTGAATGTTTTGACCATCAAGGTCAAAGCAAAAGTCTGGCGTTTATGGGACTGTCAAAGCAAAAGTCTGGCGCATTGGACCCGTCTTAACACTTGTCCGAGAAAGAAGAGAAAATCAAATAATTTGACTTTTTTACTTGAAAAAAATTATAATATTGATTGGTGAATTAGATTTTGTTTAACTTTGATTTAATTTCTATCTAATAAATTTCTATTTTAATACATAAATATCAGAAAAACAAAATTCCGTGCATTATCTTCCTTATAAAACTTTAAATAATAAAAAATACGTTTAAACGTAAAATTGTCTTAGAATATGACGTACATAATCAATTTCTTTCAGAAAGCAGATACCACTATTATTTCTAAGTGCACTTGGATACATTGTGCTTTTTAAAACTTATATTCATTTTCCTATGAGCCATAGAGGTTACAGCTATTTAAACCCTTTTAAAAGATTGCAGCACCATAAATTATTATCGACTATTAAAAAAATAATGTTAGACTATACGTATTTTTGATTGTCGTTCGACGTATAAAACACCAGCCTTAAAATAAAATAAAAATTAACCTTGAAAACAAGGCTGAAATCGTTTTCTTTTTGATTAGTTTTGAGAAGAAGTTTTGTTTATTTTGAAATTGTGCTTTTCAAGCCTAATGCTATGGATAGACATGCTCATTCATAGCACGAAAGCATTCTACTATTGAGCAATTGCTACTTAGTGGTATGTGTGTCAGCACATAGACAGACATTGCTCATAAAGCAACAGCCGGGTGATTTGTGAGCATGCTGCTGGAATCGCGGCTGAAAGGGGGTGTGCTATAAGCAGGTCTGAACATAGAGCATGCTATTATCGATTCGATAAATAATTAATTTTAGAGAGTAGGTAGCTCTTCAAATTTCTGCGGAAGCATGCGTAAATGATTTTTATAACCATTGACATCTTTTTACCGCATCTCCACTAACATATGAATACTTGCTCATTTTTAGTGTCTGTATATGAAGACCCCTTCATCTCATTTCTTTATCTTTATTTATTTATGTATTTACAATATGTCTACTCATTTCACATCAATAATTATGACATTTACTTGCTTCTCAGGGCCATTTTATTTGGCGTCGTTGAAGACTTCTTGGCAAACTTCGGAATGGAGGGAAAACCTTGCCTGCTGCGGGCCATCTGCGAAGTGCACGCTCATCCGCTCACCAACTTCGGCCTCGTGGGGGAAATGATCAAACTCTTCTTCTCGTTAGTACCATTCATTTTCATTTACTCATCATCACCACGGCGCTACCTACTTACCAGGGTGGGGAATTTGGCCTCTTCGAAAAAACTTCTCCAAGTGGCTGCGGTCACCCGTTTTCCCCTCCATAAGGGTGATTCTATTCTTTCGTGTTATCTTTAGCATTATCTTTTGCGTTAAGTCAGCGTTACGAGACAATTAAAACAAAAAGGCAAAATCTGTTGGATATCGAAAGCGCCGTCGCGCGTTCTAGTCTGTCAATTTTATGTGATTTTCTATGGATTTCAATGACTTCTCTATGCATGTTGTGGTTGAAATAATTGATTAGATACTTAAAAAAAACTAATGACTATTTATGAGTTATTAAAACTACTTACTGTAAGCTTAATGGGCGTTCATAAATGACTATCCGTTGGTTTTTTTTTTTTTACAGTGAACACCGCACAAGAATCTCAACTGCTCCCGTCTGGAGCCAGTGAGACTATGGCATCCCCAATTGGGGTATGTTGTGAGGCTGAAGGTAGTGGGGAGGGAAAGGAGGTGGGGAAGAGGAAGGTTGGGAAGTACCTGGCTATTCAGATCTGGTCACCAAACACGGCTAAAGCCATTTTCAAGCGACGTTTCAATTCTGAATGGTGGTCTTACACCAGGGCGATACTAATAGTATCTTCCACTCTGGAACATGCCGCAAATATACTATATATTATTTTAAATGAATTAATTGTGAAATAACACAAATTAATCAAATAAAATTTATTTGCGCATGCCGGGTTCGAACCCGCGACCTCCAGATTGTGAGTCAAGAGTCTTACCCACTGGACTACGAAGGTCGTTGGTAGTATTATTTTGATGTTTGTACGCGATGACATTCGAATCGCAAATTTCCCTCGACTGATATCTCTTAACGGGGATTACGCGGCAAACGCGGCGCCATTTCTACGTTGGGCCAACTACTTTCAAAACTAATAAATTATTATTATTTTTCGTAAAGCTAACTTTACGAATCGAAATCAATATTATGGAAACCGAACCATCGCCTGCACAATTGTAGGCAACTGATAAGATACAGCACCGAATCAGCTGTTCGACATCCGCCATTTTCGAGTTCGGACATAAATATGCCAAACTACCCACAGTTCGGAGATCGGAGCTGGAGGACTGGCCGCAGCCACTACACAATCGGCCAACCTTCCAACTCCGAACTTAGTTCGGAATTGGAAGGTTGGCTTCTGTCTGGACGTAGCATCAGAATGAACTTACACAAGTACGAGTACCTACGATTGGGTTCCCCATGAATAGGACAAGTAGATTTAGCAGTAATAACAGAAATTGCTGATGTGCGCTGGAAAACATCGTCTAAACTCAACATTACTTATTTTTTATATTGTGTTATCTATATATAACATGAAAAATAATACTAAAAGTAATAATGTCAAAACGGTACCATGAAAACTCAACAAAGAGGCATTTCAACACCCATTTGAAAAGTCAAGAAAAAATTGCCCATAACCTATATGACCAAATTTTTTTCATCTCTTAATGATTTTTCAAGAAAGTGCCACTACGTTGAGTTGTTCAGTCACCTCACCAAATTCCACAACTAGTCCACAGCATCTCGTATTCCTCCATGTTCCCGCCCTTTTAAATGTCAGATATAAAAGTTTGTAATTTTATCCGCTAGGGCGAGCAAATCTCCGTACAGCGACCTTCTCAAGGAGTACGTCGATGCAGAGAAAGCGGGAAATGGCGACAAAGAGGGACCGGGAGAATGTTGGCCATATTTCAAAAAATGTCCCAAGTCGCTATTCCTACCCAGCAAAAATAAATACACGTACGTTTTAATTAACACTGGCACCACTCATTAAAAAATAAAATTATAGCCATAGAAGTTTATAAAATTATAACCATAGAAATTTTACGAAGATTTGAAATTATTATTGGAATTTTAACTTTTCAGGAGAGACGCGGAAAAAGAACACCAAGAAGAGCACAACAGAAAAGACGAGGAAAATTCTGAATACAATCAAATTACTTTAGATACAAATTTTAATGACTCAAATAATTTACACGCAATGTAACGTATCTCACCAGTCAGGAAATTTGCATGCATTTTGCTATTGATGTGTAAAAAGTTTTATTTTTTAATTCTTTTTTAGAGATGTGTTTCAGAAAGATGCAAAGAAGAAGAGTGAATGCAATAGATTCCTCACTCATTTTTTTGTGAAAATATTTAATGTTCTAGTCCCATAGATAGCGTTTTCATAGAAAATCCTCTTATAAAGAAACCCGATCGATATTTTCAACAAGGAAAATATTTTAAAAATAGTGAAATAGATACCACTATAAGAATATGTTATTTGTTAGATCGAAAAATGCATTGACGTGTCATATTAAAATTTAATTAATTTTGGGATTTGGTTAAAATGTGGGTGTCGGAATTGTGTTTTTATTTGTTTTATTGTTGTTACAGTCATAAAATAATAGGTACTACACTACTACTTACTATAAGAATCTGCTGTACCATAAGAAATTACTTTTTATAAAGAAGTATAGGATTATTGTGTATTTGCCATAATGTAAATAAGACAGCATTATTTATTTACTGTATAAATGTATATAAGATTAATAAATATTTATTATTTATGAGTGATCTGTGGTATGCGTGCCTCAAGAATAGGATTGTTTTATTATATGAACCATCCAGTTTGTAAGCTTTATTACTTAAGAAAGATGTTTTATAATAAAAATCTTCGTTTTATAAAATAAATGCCAAAACTAAAATACACCTACCCATTATTTTATTATTTCGAACGCTGTACATATTTTTTCGAAGCTCCCATAAAAAGAGATCACGTAAGAACCTTTTCCAAACTATCGAGTTTCCCGGTAGGTGGTGTAAAATTCTGCTACTGGCGATATATTACCACACCAGGTGAATCCGAAAGCCAATACGTCCCAAAAACGGAGCGCGTTCACGGGAAATCATCCCTTACGCGAATGGGTAATAAGGTTAAGTTTTGCATGACTATTGCGTATTTCTAGTAAATTGTACCAAACGTGCATAATATACAATCCAGAAGGCGTGTTTTCATTTACGTCAGAAGAAAATAGGAGATTTCGGTTATGAGAGCAAACGTCATACGAGGTGAAGATAAATGAAAACCGGTGCTTGTCTCGGTTCAGATTATGATTAAGGTAGGTACATTTTTATATAAAGTTACGGTAGTTAAATTCATTTATAAAAATACGTTCTTCAAATGCGCCTTCTTCAGGTAAAACATAAATAATGGTTGTAAAAAGTATTTCAGGAAAAAGTTTGACTTTTATGTTGCAAAATTTATGAAAATGCAATTCGCGACTTTTCTTGTAACGATTCTTTCGATGTTGCTATTATTTATTTGGATTGTAATTAATTATTAATTAATAAGTTAGTGTACTTAACTTTATAAACAATGATATATCTGTATAGTATTCTGATACTGGTTTGCGATGGGTATTGGGAAATAACGGAGTCAATTACAATTATTTCACTCGGTTTTCGAGGATCAATATCTCAATAATTTTTGGTATTTAAGTTTTTGTAAATGGAATAATAATGTGTTGGGACAGTGTGAAATCCTGTTATTTCCCTGCGCACTTGAAATATCCTTTTACTAAAATTAATTTTATTTGTTCAAAGGTTTCCATATTTATTCTGGTGGCTCTCTGTACATCGATGTGTCGAGGAAGAGCTGTAACTAAACGAAGTTATTCTGATCAAACAGTGAAGGGATATTTAACCGAGGTTTGTTTATCCAATATTATGGTTGTTTGAACTTATGTACCTCATTATTACAAATCGCAAGCAAGTGTTTACAACTATTGAGTGTGATGTGGCCAGTGGCGTAGCGATGGGGGGGGGCGGTCCGCCCCAGGTGCCACCCGATGAAGGGTGACATCACACCCAACGGGGGGTGACACCCGACCGTGGAATAAAAATTACGAAGAATATTGTCACAAAAATATTGAACACGGTCTGTTATTTATATTTTCGTAGCTCTACGAAACGAGAGAATTTTGTGTCTGACGGTCTTTGTCATTTTCGGCGAAAATAGCCCATGTCTGAAATTCTCTAGCCATCCTCCCCCCCCCCCCCCCAGGACGTCAGGGTACAATCCGGTAATGTTGGCCTCACAGGGTTGTTTACCCGTGCTGAGGCCCCCATTTTATAATATAATAATTTATACATAATACAGTTTGAAAAAAAGAAATATACAATGTTGGTGACGAAACAAAAAAAAAACAAATGTTGTAATTGTAATGTTTTTATTTTTTATGAAGTCAAAATTGGGGGGGGGGGTGACACCACGTTATCAGCCTCGGGTGCCACCCATGCTAGCTACGCCACTGAGTGTAGCAACCACCTCTGGTCTGGAGCCACTACAGACCTGAAACAAATCTCTGAACTCCATGCAGAAAACAGCAATCCAGTTTATTCTCCTGTTTTTACTAAGAACTTAGACTTCAGGTGGTTTGTTCTACCGGTATTTAAATGGAAGGTGTTCCATAAAACTCATCATCATCATTTTCCTTTTTAAAAAGTGTTGAAACTCGGATGAAATCAGTGGATAATTAAAACGGTTCCATGCCAACTGAGAATAAAGTCAACTCAACTCCTTGAAAAGTCATTAAAAACTATGAAAAAAATAATTTTAAATTAGCCTATAACCCTAACCTAACGTAACCTATTTAACCAATTTTTTTTTTTTTGATCACTCTAAATGACTTATCTGAGATGGTTCTGAGTTGGTTTCATTCCGAGTTGTCCGGTCACCAATTAAAACTACAAAATAATATATAATTCGCCTAGCACACACATATGACTTTCGTCACGGTAACAGCATTGTCCTGTTCCAAAATCCATTTAATTATAAATTGTTTCATGACAAAAGTCATCGGTGCGCGTTTGTCTTTAATTTTTTTAATGTATTTGGACAGAGAACTTGCTGGTGGAATGAAGTATGCAAAGAAGAATTCCAAACGCTTTTCCGCTGCAGATGCCCCCAATGGTCCTACTGCAGGAGCCCGGGACGGTACTACAACGCGGTCTGCTCCATGACAGGAACTGGCTATATCTGGACTCAACCCCAGTCCGGCTGGAGCGACACATAACAGTTTGACAACCCGACTCTCTAAATAACTACACTCATGCATCGTTTTAACTAGCCAAAGTGTACTGGATTTGGGGGTGTTTCACTAAAATTCCAATGTAACGTTCACACATGAACCTAAAAATTCCTGGACAGAGCATTAATGCAATTTTGTATGACAGACTTACATAGAAGTGAGGAGAAAATGCCTGGCAGCCATCTTGTATGACAAACTTTTGAAATGATTTGTTCATAAAATTCAGTGTTTTAGTTTTATTTTTATATTTAATGCAATTACAATGGCTTATGATTTTTTTGGTATTCAATGAGACAGGGTTGAATGATTGGGATATGTCGTAAAAAATGTAAGTAGATAACGGCATTTTTCATACATCTTCCCCCTCACCCCGCGGCTTATCGAATAGCTTTGTCCAGGGCCTTTAGGTTCATGCATTCATCCAACAGTCAACCAGCACCTTTTTTACATTGAAAAGTCATCGTTAGACGCCGATTCTAGGTCAGTTTTGTTTTGGATAAATAGTAAAATCAACAGAAAAGCAAATAATGTTCAATGTATAACAGAAAATACTAATAAATTGTAAAGTAAAATTAGTGTTCACTTTAAAAAAATTCTTCATTTTATATAATGCTTGTCAGGCTGATCAGAATTTGATAGAATTAAATCGCGCTAAATGACCATTTGCTGACTGTGTTACATTTGAATTTCTGTGAAACAATCTAACCTATTTTCATAACGCAGTAGCCAAATTGCTCTAATTACAGTAATTATGAAAGTATGGCTATTTAAAAATGCATGCATTCATGTGCAGTTATTCAGATGATGAGGGTTTAGTCTTATTAGCACGAATATACGAATAAGCGCGTCTATGAAATGGGTGTAAAATTATTTCTTGAAAATTCAACAAAATCTTCTAACATCGGTCATCCAATAATTCATAACTGTTTGTAATTTCTGTTGACAATTTTGATTGTTAGACAGATGTTTACGAAATCAACTCAATTTTAACAGAAACTTCTTTAACCTAAGAAATTGCATAGAAATTATTAAGGATCAAATTAATGATTGATTACTGACAAGCCTAAACTACTTCTATGTATTATAAAATCATGTTCCTATATCTCTTCCTATGAAGTTTCAGCAAAATATTTGAAAATAGTAAGATAAGAAATTGCTTATATTATAATATTATACGACTCTCAGTAAATACTTATTTCCCAGTCAGTCCATAACAGAGGTTCCCAACCTTATTTGGCCCACCGGTAACTTTTCAGGTGGATTTTTCGTCAACGCCCCCCCCCCCCCCCCAATATTTTTTTTTGACAAATGTGAGATTTAGGTGTGGCGTGATAGTTTTTTTTTAAGTTTTAACCCTTTTTTCCCCCGGGCATTGCGTGTTCTATCCTCTACTAGAGTAGTCCTCAATCATTGCACAAACCAAATTTTCCTTTTATAACGATGGAAGTGGGTGGATTTTCAATATTCTGAGATTATTTATAAACCTGGGAATGCTAAATTTGTAAATTTAAAAAAGTTAATGTATAAAATTTATAAATTTAAGGCACTCCGCGGAAGAGTAGCCTAACCCACAGCGAAAACATCATATTTTTGTCATATCTTTTGTCATTGCGCTCTTGAGGCGATTTTTCGCAAAAACAGCGCTATATAAGTTGTCCAAATTTATTATTATTATTATTATTATTGATTTCAAAAGATTTTTGAAACAGTGAAAACTAAAATTGGGCTACTTGGCTTCATAGATATGACAAAAACACATATAACAAATTTAATGATGTTTGCCTCGTTAATCCATCCATATTACCTAACAGTAATTGAATGGTTCACTTGTAAGACTTTTCACACCTTACGTTTGGAAGGAAAAATAATCATTGATCACGTGCTTACGAGCTCTCTCTGGTATTAATATAAGATGTGGCGTCAATTCATTTTTATTACTTCTTCTATCTGGAATTTAAAGGTTAACACAAATATTTGAGCTCGCAATGTCATCATCATTATAAGGCAGTGCGCTTTGAAATATCCACTTAACTCAGAGTTTCCCAAAGTAAGTGCCGCGGCACCCTGGGATGCCATGGAGAGAGTGCCCTGAAGTCTCTACTAAAATCCAAAATTGACATGAATACAAACATTTATCAGTCGAAAATGAGTATCCAATTCTAAGTGCAACAGCTGTAAAGATCCTCATTCCCTTTGCGACTTCATAATTGTGCAAAGCTGGATTTTCAGCGGTTTCTGTTATAAAGAGAAAATATTACTCGAAAATAAATGTGGAAAAAGAAATCAGAGTCGCTGTATCAAGCCTTATTTCCCGATTCGAAAAAATGTGCAGTGAGCAGCAGGCTCACCCGTTGCACCAAACACACATACCTCAAGAGTGTGTGTGGAAGTTTTTTGTAATTGTATTTGTAATTAAATGTACTTATTAAGTTATAATATAATATAATACGAGTTGCATTAGTTTCTTACCTGGTTTCTTCTTCATAGTAGTACAAATATGAAATATAGCTACCACAGATAGATATTATATGACTAGGGTGCCGTGAGAAAATTCAAATTTTCTAAGTGTGCCACGACTTGGAAAAGTTTGGGAACCTCTGACTTAACTGTTAAAAAAATATCGCACGACTTTTTGTTATTAGTGCGTTCTATAACTTTCAATTGTTAATAAGAAAAAAATATTGTAGAAACATGGGCGAAACCGAGTAGCAAGTAATATCTAGAACTACTAGTGTTATTATAAAACTTTAATAACATGTCAGTCGACAACTAATGTGTTCATTGATTTAAACTTATTATTTCTTAACTTATAAAAATAAGTAAAAAAAAAACTGCCTCTCTGAAAATAATTATAAGTACCAATCACTTACTTCTGGTTGAATTGTAGAAAGTTTAGGTGAAAAACGTTTTAGTTTTTGGAAAGAAATTGTTTCTTGAAAAGTCAATAAATTATTTATAGGTACATAATATATATGTAAATAATGTATGGTTGTGAACGCTTTTGCATGTCTTAATTATAATATTATGTGTTCATGTTAATAATGCACAAATATTATTTTGATTAAAATAAATTTAAGTTAAAACTATGAAATTATTTATTCATTTTACAAATTATTCCGGATGATTTAGTATTGCTTTAAATTAATTGTGTTTATTTTATGACTTATCCCAAACTACCCATGGTTCGACACAACAAGGTGAAACAGGGAAAGATATTCCAACTGGATTGAAAATAATCAAAATTTGCTGAAAATTTTCAAGAAATTAGTTAAATTTTTGGGTGAAATGCAGATCCCGCCAATGTCAGGAAATTTAATAAAAATGCACTTTTTAAATGAGAAAAGTGTGGAGAAGATGAATAAAAAATAAATTAAGGCGCGCTCGGCAAAATTGAGGGAGATACAACCGTTCAAAGTATTTAAAACTGATATTGACAGTCCGTTCGCCATTTTTTCACTGCTTATGTTGGATCCCAGACCTAATACAGAATTAATAGTACGCCAGAATCACAAACCATGTTACTCAAACCTAGCGTAGCCGCTAAACCACTTGAAAACTGGGATGTTTTTCTTGCCTTGACGTGAGTAGGCGTTATAAAGGGGCACTTTTTTGTATCACAAACCATGTTTAGCGTATTAGGTTATAACAAAATGGCGGGCGGACTGTCAATATCAGTTCGCGAAGTGAAATTTTAAATACTTTGAACGGTTGTATCTCCCTCAATTTTGCCGAGCACGCCTTAATTTTTGTTTTATTCAGCTTTTCCACACTTTTCTCATCTAGAAAGTGCCTTTTTATTTAATTTCCAGACATTGGCGGGATCTGCATTCCTCCCAAATTTTCAATTACCAGACTTAATTTGTTAATCGAAAAATTTATTCAAGCCAATAAATTAAATTCAGAAGTTGACATTAATGAGCATTTTCGCATTTTGAAAACAGGATAAAAAATCTTCGAAAATTGAGACGCATTCACTTCCACTTTGGGTAATTTCTTTTTAAGTTTAGACTGTAAACTTTAGAGTTTGAAGTAAATTCGCATATTTCAGACATTATAGAAAATGGGGTAGCAAGCTGAAATAGGTATTCAATATAATATATTTTTTTACATAAATTGGAAAACATAAATATCTTTTTGTTGAACGATACAAGCGAAAAGAAAATTGTAAATATGTCTCGTAGATATAATGAGAGAACTGTTTCAGTAGGTAATTATTTTGAAACAATCAAACACATTATTATTATTTTAATGAAAAGACAAAAAAGTTTGTTTACATCAATCACTTTTATTTATACACCATCAACATGTTTCATTAACGATGTTCACGTCATCAGGATCAAATGTATACTAAACTTAAAAATGAAACATACTCGTAGATCACATATGGGAGGAAAGGGTAGAAGGAAGGGGAAGGGGTAAGAGTGGGGGAAGTTTATTAAAATTAGTCATTAGCAGGGAAAGACCGGTTAAGTGGGAAACGGTTCAAAAGAGGGTTTATAAAAATAATAAGCAGCAATTTTTTAAACCCTCTTTTTTTTGCAAATAATAAGCAGCAAATTTTTATAAACCCTCTTTTGAACCGATTCCCACTTAATCGGTCTTTCCCTGCTAATGACTTTGAAATCCCTAATTTTAATAAACTTCCCCCACTCTTACCCCTTCCCCTTCCTTGTATCCTTTCCTCCCATATGTGATCTATGTTTAATTTTTAAGTTTAGAATACATCTGATCCCGATGATGTGAACATCGTTCATGAAACATGTTGATTGTATATAAATAAAAGTGATGTAAACAAAGTTTTTTTCCTTTTCAATAAAATAAATAATGCCATCACAAAGTGAAAACCTTTCCGCAGACGTTTTCTTCGAATAACAAAATTATTATATTATGTACGATTTATAAAAAGTAGTGAGTACAAGCGAAGCCTTTCAAAATAAAGGAATTAATCCTCAGTGCGCCTGAATAACAAAAGTAGCATACAATTATATAAACACGAGTGAACTTCATCCAAAGCCTTTTCAGGAATAGAAAAGTGGCGCACGCGCATGACCCCGCAATCGATAATAAAATCCGCCGTCAGCCAAGGACGTTTTCCCAAATTGTTGGCCAAAGTCCACTTACGGCCCCTTGTTCAATCGAACACGGAGCAATGGCGGTCAAGTGTGCCTTGCTTCTTGCCACAGTATTAATTATAACCATAACTAAAATAAGCGCGCGGCCGCAAGAAACATATGAAGAAGAAGGCAACATATCAGCGGAGTTCTTCAAAGAGGTGAAAGAGTTACTGGCAGCGAAATCAGCGTTAGAAAAGGTGAGATTGTACGAGTCAATATGTTTACTGGTCGGGCAGCTGTTGGCGAATTGTTCTAATTAATTTGTTGGGTTTCTTTCAGGAGAATGAGAACGACCTGAATCGGGAAACGGAAAGGGAGTTGCAGGTATCCGGCCCACCTGTTCCCCGGGAAGTAGAGAATTGGCCCACGGAACCTCTAGACGCGGGCCAGATAACAGCTGTTTCCATCAATTCAAAGGGACAACCTGTGATCTTCCACAGGGCTGATCGCGTTTGGGATGAAAGGTAAATTCTTAATACGTTACCTACACACATAACAACATTATTTTTTTTTTAATTCGAATAAAGGCATTTTTTAGCCGTAATTCATAATTTATTGTGGATTATTCTGTTCAGAAGCGCTACAACTGGATAAAATCTGAAATTTACTGAAACTAATGCGGGCATAAAATAGTGTTAACGACACTATTAAAGTATTGCCATTTTCTTGTGTTTGGAACTGTGGCTGTTAATATTTTTTTGAACTATTTCAGAAATGCATTTCATTTTTTTTCTACAATTTTTTACCTTTCCGAGTTTAGAGCAAATGAACTATGCAACAGTTCTAAGTTTTCGTAGTACCTACCTACTTTCTTCGGTTCTAATAATGCAGCTTTGCAGGGAAAATATTATAAAGCGACTCCCAAAAAGACGACACAACATAATAATGTCCATGTTTTTTAATTCCTCTTCCTGGTATATAGCTCACGGTAGTCATTGTAGCTACTCAGGGATGTTGAGATTGATACCGTAACATCGGTCGGTTTCGCGTGTCGCGTCGTGCTGTTTCAATTTTCCCTCAAGAAAGCTGTTACGAAAATGAGTAGTGTGCTTCTATTTAAATAAGTTTCACGTTTTCCCGGAGACAGAACGTCGTGGTAATTGTTTCCACCTCTCAGTTTTTTAGAGGAGTTCATTAAACAGCCTCGGCCACATCAAGTTAAAATCGGACTCCTTACGAGGTTAGGGATAGCCTAGCGGGGCATTTGTTGATCATTTAGTACTGATTCAATAAAAATATTACCATATTTTAACCGATTCAACGAGCAGTACTAATACTTCCAGCAATATAGCCTTGTCCCTATCGAGAAGGAGACGGTGTTTGTGCTGGACTCGGAGAAAAGATTCTTTGGTGGCTTCGTGATGGTGAGGCGAAAACTCCTTTAATTCCTCCCGAATCTAAGTGTTTGGTACCTTATATGGTATTTACCTTTCATCTTTCAGCTCCTTCAATGAATCTCACAGCTACCAGCACCACAGCCTCGGCCCCATCAAGAAGGAGACGGTGTTCGTGTTGGACCCCGTGACTGGATCCCTGGTGGCCTCATGGGGCGGAGATACCTTCTACATGCCGCACGGCCTGACGGTGGACCGGCACGACAATGTCTGGGTCACGGATGTGGCCATGCACCAGGTCTTCAAGGTGAGGATTATTTAATCAACTGCACTCGCTTTGACGAAAAAAAACATAATTCTAAAAGACTTTATGGATCTCTGTCACAGTGTTACTTCTTCAGCAGAATAGCTAGGTACTTGTTTGCTTTAATTTTTCATCGCATCAGCGCGACCTCTGTTGAGAGAGTCTGATATCCAAATTTTGTTTGAAAATCCTACTACGAAATATATCCTAGATCCCAGAGTTTAAAAAAAGGCAAAACGCTTAACCAATTTTTCTTAGAAACCAGTGCACAGTGAAATAAACTTTTCCGTGTGTCCAACATTTGCACAAGTGTGGATGTAAACAATAAATACCGCAGACCTCCTGGAACCTAATTTATGACATTTACTCTATAGCTCCAGTATATAGGCAAATTTCATAGCACAAAATCTATTCCGGCTCCTATTTATAGGCAATTTGCCTACAAAAACCCAAAATATCTTTTAGAAAATAATATTCCTTTTCAAACCTTTTGGTTGATCCTTAAAAAATATTCATTCACAAGAAGTGAATACAAAGAAATGATAAAGATATTTTTATGGCTGTCAAATTTTTGATATTCCTTCAGAAGGCTTACTGTAAATATCATGTTTAAATGTGATATTTTCAAGCTCCAACAGTGATAGTAAATCTCTTTAAAACTTTATGGCTAAAATACAATAAATTCTAGCTTCATCCAATCATCCTCTTTCTCTTTTCAATTCCCAAACTGCATTAAGTCTCACATTGTTCCCCAAATAATGAAGTCATTGTTCTACTGACTCCGATCAGTTGGAACAGTCATGCACATTTAACACATTTCCTTTATCCACAAATTTAAATTAAATTTAATAATTCATTTTAAGTACACTCCCGGTCATCGCTTCCCCCGTTTGACGCTGGGAGAGGCATTCCGCGGTGGATCTCCTCGCGGCCCGCGGGTACTGCTGTGTATGCCCACCTCCGTGGCCATCGCAACCACTGGAGAGGTGTTTGTAGCCGATGGCTACTGCAATAATCAGATCCTGAAGTTCAACGCCGCCGGAGGTTTGCTGAGAGTCATGCCGAGGCCACCAGAATTCTTGTCACTCCAGGTAACAAATATAAATAGAAAAAATGCCAGTTGTTTAACAGAAATTCAAATGTAACATTGTCGTCAAATGCACAATCGGCGTCATTTTAATTTTTTGACATCTGAAAGATCCACGTAAATGTCGATTCTAGATTTGTTTCAGCCTTTGAACAAGTTGTGTTCAGCAGAAAAGCACAACTGTCAAGTTGTTGCTTTTCAACTGATCGCACCTCAGTATAAAGCTAAACTGATCTATAATAAGGAACTCCAGTGAAAAATATTATGGCTTTAAAAAAATATGTTCATACAGACCAATAAACGCTGATTCTGAATATATAAGTTTTATTTCATAATATTAAACGTAGAGTTCTTAAAAAAATATTAAAAAGTGCATTTTTTAACGTCTCGTTAAAATACGCTGTAAAGTTGGTACGATTGAATGGTTAGTGCTGACGTCACGCGTCACCAGTCATTGTATCAGATTGTATTGAAATCAATTGAAATGTATGTATGGCACAAGCCATCAGTATTAACAACATTTCATGTTATTCTTTATTTCGTTCTGTTTATAGAGATTTATTTGTTGTGTTTATTGAAACAATATTTAAGCCTAAATAAATTCGTATCAAAAATAGAGGTATCTCTATTATTTAAAATATTGAAAAACTACTGCACAAAAAAAATAGTAATGCTTCTTCTAGGGAGAATACTTCGAACAACGGATTTCAAAATGGCGGTAGTTGATCAGCTGATTGCCACATCCAGTACTAATTTTTCAGAAGTGATGACGTCACACGATTTACCATATTTCCGGTGGTTTTCGGGGATCTTGAAAAATTAAAACTTTGACAATTATTTTAACTATTAAAACTAACTCTAAAAATAAAAATAAAAGTGCAGTTATTTAAGTTAGAAGGTCATTACATTATTCATTAAAAAAAATAAAAAAATGGACTGGAGTTCTCTATTGGCAAATTTAACAGGGATCTATCAATGCAAAAATTCAAAGGGCCCTGGCTAGTGATTCCGTATTTTTTGTGAGATCGTTATTGGATAACGGATGTTATCTCCTGTCAGATTTGTGTGATTTTTACACATTTACTGTCACATATTTTAGTTTAGACTGATTTAAACACGAATTCCTGCAAGTATGCATGGTTGTTTTTTCATTTAATGTATGTTGTACATAGAAAAAGCAAATAACAGCCATAAAAACCACACAAATCTGACAGAACATAACGTCCGTTATCCAATAACGATCTCAGAAAAAATACGGAATCGCTAGGCTGGTTGGGTATTTGATGGCCATGTTGCTTTCGAATTTCTGTGAAATACCCTAAGAAATCTAAGTGTTTAAAAATTTTCTGGATGATTAATGATAGTTATGTATACTTACCACTTTCTACAAGGGTAAATCTTTTTTTAATTCGAATGTTGTACAAGAGACCAACTACGTGAAGTTACTGGGACAATGGCAACCCAATTGGGGTACGTTGTAAGGCTGAAGGGAGTAGGAAGTGGGGATGGGAAGAATATGTGGAACAAAAAGTCCCTATCTTTTAACTGAATATCTTCAGTTTCTTTACTCTTATTTATGTCTAAACAGCAGATCTATCTTTACACTGTGACCTTCAAGGCAGAGCAATGAGATTCAATCTGATTTTTCTGTCGTTTTTCAATTCCTGAGCAGGGCTAATAAAACCTCTGTATTTTATCTGCTGTTTTAGACATTTTTACAATTTAGGAGACAGGTATGGGTACCGCCGTCCCGGGAACCATTTATTGGATAACCAACGCCTCTGCCATAGGTCACCCCAAGTGGTTCGTCACGTTTGGTGACTTAGCAGGGTTGCCTGGGTTCATGGGGAGAGCTTTGTCTTGGCGGCGGATGCGACTGCCCACCGGCTGAATGGCAGGCTGGATTGGGAGAGAATGATCGTGGGAGTCTCTTTGATTTCTCCAGTCGTACTCTCTCGGAACATCGACCTGCACCGCAGTGGGAGGGATGGATTCATAAGTCCGTCGATTCCTATCCACCCCTAATACACACCCTTTTCCTTCCCAGAACTTCCTCTCCTTCCTTTCCTAAAAAGAACCTTCACACAATATTCCCAAAGATGATATAGGCCCCGAGGGGAAATATTTTCCTCACGGCCTCCTGTGTGGAGCTATTGTAAAACAAAAAAGAGTAAAGAAATTGAAGGTATCCATGGGTAAATGTAATATTTTACAATTAACCTTTTGTTTTCTTGGTATTGTGTAGCTTTAGCTTCTTAGCTCAACGGAAGCAATCTTCCGAACAGGCCCTCCATTGATGTGCTCGGTGTAACTCTAAATTACCAGCTCAGGTGAGGGGGCTCCATCGAAGCCAGAGTTAAGTTAGCCTCTCAGAAACTATGCAGACACTCAAATAGTACACAACTGCTAATCCTGTATAAATTGCAAGTGGGCCCCACGGTATAATTTGCCAGCCACCTCTGGTCTGGAGCCTCATAATACCTGAAAAAAACCGTCGACTATGTGCAGAAACGGGAGGTCCGCTTGATAGTTTCTCCTATATTAACGAACGGATTGCAATTTTTGGGTGGATTTGCTGTCCTTGTTCTACCGGGAATTTCAATGGAAGATGCTTCGAGGAACTGGCGTCATTGATCCCCTCAGCAACGTGCATAGTTGGGAAACACGCCAAACACATGCCCAACATATGTACATGGTTGGCATTTGTTACATGAGAATGAGTCGTTTCTACGACTCGTTCATGAGTTCAACAGCACGACTGTGGAACGATTTGCCGGCCTCTTTGTTTCCTCCCTCCTACAACATGGGTCTCTTTAAGATACATGTTCAATCCTTCCTCTCCTCAAAATGACCCTAAACACACCATCATCAAAGATGACGTAGGCCCTGAGGGAAATTATTTTCCTCAGGGTCTCCTGGGTGGAGTAAATGTAAAAGAAAGAAAAAAGCTTTGGGAAGCAATTTCGCCATCTTCTTTCCCACATCACAACATTTCTTAGATTGGGGTTACTACATTCCCACTAGATCAGCAACTCCCTAGACAAATGGATTCAAAACTTTATTTCTCTTTTCCTAACAGGTTCCTCACGGCCTCGCCCTTCTCGAGCACCTAGACCTGGTTTGCGTGGCAGACCGCGAGAATATGCGCGTGGTGTGCCCCCGCTCGGGACTCCGGGGATCCCCGTCCCCGCTGAGCCCCCCGGCTACCATCCAGGCTCCCGACCTGGGTAGAGTCTTCGCCGTGGCCGCCCTGGGAGACTTGGTGTACGCTGTCAATGGGCCCACCTCGCCCATGATACCCGTCAGAGGCTTCACGATAGATCCACGCTCCGAGAACATTATAGATCATTGGGGACCTAAGAAGGTAAATACCAAAATCACACTTAAATCTATCTTCTATCTATCTATCTATCTATATAAATAAAAATGAATCGCTGAAATGTATGTACGCGCATTACTTCCTGCACCAAATTGCAGGAAGTAATGCGCGTACATACATTGTACCGACTGCACCAAATTGGATAATTCTTTTTTTGTTGTGTTCTTTATTGTCAGGACAAGGTTTGTATAAAACTACTGGCATTATGAAATTTGTGTAAAAAAATTCCAATAGGTAGCACGCGAGCTGTTTGAAAACTGAATGTACCGGGATTGAATGTACGTAATGCGGGAATGAGGGGGAAGGGGAACTCCGGTAGGGCTTCGCGGGAGGGTCGGGGAAACCAGGGAGGGGGGAGGGGAACCTGGGGGGGGGGAGGGGAACTCGGTGGGGGTTCGCGGGACGGGGGAACATGGAGAGTGGAGTGGGAAGAGGGAAGGTGGAGGAGGCGAAGTGGGAATGCGAGAGGGGAAGGGGACGAATGGGAAAGGACACGCGGAGAGACAAAATTTCTTTATTAAATGGCATAGCAACGCATGCCGGGTACCAGCTAGTATTTAATAAAGATGGAGTTCACAGAGCTAAAGCATTGGCAGAATTATTATTACAACACATTTGTCATTTAGACGTTAGTTGTGATCTGATGCTGAGCGTTCGTCCGTAACATCTCATTTTGTTAAAGGATTACGCCCTTAGTGAAATCTTTCTTGTAGTCATTGACTGACCAAAAATATTTCATGTTCTACGAACTGGATAATTGGATTCTTATCATTGAAGGACCAAAATTTCTGGAATCTTCTTGTTAAAAAATTGTAATTTCCGGAAACTTTCGCTAAGCTAGAATGACTTTTTTTAACTGGTAATGGAATATTTTTGAGAAAAGATTAAAGCAAGTTACGTAATAACAAGCTTTTTGGTCTCGGTATGGTTAGATCTGGAATGATCACTTCTTCTTTTACTTGTGTATTTTAACAAATCACAAGTTTATTTTCCAACATGAATAATTATTATCGATCTTTCTTCCAATGATCGTTTTCCCGCATTTATCGTTTATTTCTTCCAGCCCCAAATTTATATCTTACTAACCTTGCCAAAACAGATCCCATCTCTTGTTTCTCCAAGGCCTTCTTAAAATTGAAAACTCTTTTTAAGCACATTTAATAACTGATGCTGAAAAAAATGCCAACCACATCGAAAACATACTGTTCACTTACGGCAATGAAATGGCGAAAAAACAAATGTGATGAAAGATTATGTAGGTACAATAATACAATGATCATTTTTTTTCCACATCCTCCTATTTTTATTTGTTTAACTTAAAATGTTACGTAAGATAATATATCTGCTCAGGATCTTGTCCGAAAGGCGCGCAAGATGGATCGGCCATGCAATAAGACAAGAAGGCCTCTTGCATGCCATAATGGAGGGTATGACCGAGGGGATAAACGCTAGGGGACACCCACGCTGAGAGTACCTGGAGGACCTGCTGGTGGACGTGCGCTGCTTATCATATGCAGACTTCAAAAGAGCCACACAAGACAGGGAAGAGTGGAAGAAACGAATAGATGAAATTGCTGCAAACCAATCCCAGGATTGAAACCAGAGAGAGAGAACATAATATACGTACAGCAATAAAGTTACAAACTATAGTACGATTTTAAAATTCAGATTAAACTTTACAAATTACAAGAATTAAAAATTACACTTCACATAATATTTCAACTGTAGTGTTTTTTTCCATTTCTTGCTTTCATTGTTTTTTCAACAGGTCCGTTCAACGATAGATAGAGATTTCAATGTAACGAGTTATGATAAAACTATAAATGTGAACCTACCACAATGATAATATGTATTTACATAGTGCACCTACATACAACTATATCTCGCAGCTATGAAGAAAAAAAAAAGATTTATGAAATGTATTTGAAGAATTTTTTTAAGGAGCTGGACCAAGGTTCGTAGAAAATGCGTTTAACAAGGTTAGTTCAACGAGGGGGTAGAGCGGTGATTGACTAAAAATTCGTGATGTAGGTTGAAGTCCATGTTCCACTGGGAGATTTGAATTAACTGAAACACAAGTGGTTGCGTTTTACATCAAGCTATGTCGTGCGTTCAAAATTTCTAACGCGGCCAGAAGAGTTTTTTTTCGAAAAAGGCCCGTATGAGCTAACCTTGTTAAACGCATTTTCTACAAACCTTGGAACTGGACGATAAAATGATAATTTACTTCGGCTTAGATTTACTCAAGCCTTTTATATTGACTACCTGTATCTAAGTGGGAATTTTAATGTATTAGGTCAGATATATTTAGTTTAAAATTTTTCTCTTGCCCCCAAAATTAACGGTGATTTATTTTGTTTCAGGGCTTCACAAATCCTCATTCGATTGCTATTTCCCACAATGGATCCTTCATGTATGTGACAGAGATTGGCCCCAACAAAATATGGAAGTTCGAGTTGGTTATTGAGAACTGACAAACCGTTATCTACTGATAATAATTATTTTGCCAAAAAAATATGACAATTCACATTTTGAGTTAAAAATGGAGTCTAATAAATTTCCACGAAGGTATTACAAGCTACATAAGTATTCTCAGTTGAGTAAAACAGTGTTATTGTTGTAACGTTTCATAATAAAAACACATATCTTTTCGTAATTTAGCACCATCTCTTTATGGTACTTATTTGAAAGCATTACTTATACCTGATATCCTTTAATAAAAATTGTTTCCGTATATTCGAAAGAAACTTTTAATACAATGACGTAATAATATTATGTATTTGTGTTTGCTCTTCTTAAAATATGCACAACATGAAGTACTAAAGAATTCAAAAATAATGTTTTTATAAGAAAAAACCACTGGAATACGATTATGTACGATTTTTATTATTTCACACTCCTTTCATAACACAATGATTTGAATTCTGTAAGTTTAAAGTTAAACTCAAATCACTTACATAATATTTATGTA
The DNA here is from genome assembly GCA_917880885.1 of Limnephilus marmoratus. NCBI lineage: Eukaryota > Metazoa > Arthropoda > Insecta > Trichoptera > Limnephilidae > Limnephilus > Limnephilus marmoratus. The sequence goes on along the minus strand of OU862924.1, from coordinate 20,243,989 downwards.
GTTATTTAGGCAAATACTGTTATCACATCTTGAAAAAATGAAAAATTTTATCAGGCGTTTTGATTAGTTTAGTTAGTTTTGATTCATATTAGCAACTTGTTTTATAAACCATTTTTTAAGTGAAATATTTAATATCTTCATTTTGGTAAAAAATATAGGAATACTCTACTAACAAGCTAACAAGTAGAAATATGGTAAATTTAGTTCAAGTAAAGATTAGAGTGCTCCTGATTATTGCACAATATTTAATGGACCATATATACTAATAAGGCATTTCAACTTATTGGAAAATTTAATATAGCGATGTTAAAGAATAAATTGTACGTACATACCGAATATAGAAATACATATTACATAATGTCAAAGTTTTGCAGGTTACTCTCATGTAGGAGCTATTTTTTTCAGTTATTAAGAATTTTTTTAATTATTTTGTGAATGAAAAGTATTTAATATAGTATTTATTAGTAAATCCATGAAGAAAGTTAGGATACAAATTCAATGGGTCCGGTGGTGAGGTAAATTCACAGTACGAATAAAAAAAATGTGGAGAACCTTTTTTTTCTAACCCCTAACTTAAATACAAGTTTTTTTTTAATAATTCATTAAATTCTTCTCCACACTGACCAATCACAGGGATTTTTCATAGTTTTAATCCTTTTTAAACATGATTTATTAATTCTATGTATAAATTGTATTATACAATAAAACCTAGGTATTTATTTAGTCATTGAATGAAACTTATAAATTCAGAATCCATATGAAAATATATTTAATATTTTTCACTGAGTTCCTTAATGTATATGAAAATGTTAGATTTGAAAAAATATTATTTCCCTTTTATATTCGGCCTGTTTTATAAAATCACCACCAAATCCATTCAATTAAGATCACAACCGGTTTCCTAACATATTATTTTGCAATAATTACATTACTCTATCAGCAGAAAGTTTTAATAGGCGAATTCGATTATAAAAAGCAGGATGGCTTTATGAATTGTCATAACATAGTACAATAATAAATTGCAATATATATTATGAACCGAGAAATATTAATTAATCTAAAAGAAAAATGTTTTCAATTTGATTTGATAGTTTATTATAATATTATTATAGTTGGATGAATGTTACATTAAAAAAATGCAAAAATTACAAAATGCTGTTTTATTTATCATTATTATATTATTAAAAAAAAAACATTTTTTTATATGTAGGTATATAATTTTTAATACAACAAGTGATAAAATTAAGCAAGCATGTGAAAAAATATTAATATTAAATTTATTTATAATACAATATAACTGCTTTGCTTCTCATACAACAGTACTCAACGTATGCTCCAGTGAAAATAATTATCATAAATAATGATTTTTATGCTGCCTAAATTGGTGTTTTCTTTTTGATAACTTTCATAAATAGCACCATATCTGGAAAGACAGAATAAATTATCATACAGCAGTAAATTTCACATTAAAATTCCATTACATAATATTAACTTTTCAGTGTTTGCGAAAGATAGGAAAAAAAAAATTATGTATTCAAATATAAGTTGGTAATAGAGAAAAAAATTAGGATTTAAAATATACAGGTAATGAAATTCTGTACTTTTGACACTGCTAAATGCACTGTGAAACCCACTTAAGAAGTTTTCATGCTTAAGTCTGGTTGTTTCAGTCTCTTGGAGGCTGAATGGCCCAGTTTAACCCACATATGTATGTATAAGGTTTTGTTGCTTAGAAAGTTTTTTCCAGTCCCTTAGAAAACTTCTTAAGAGAGTTTTACTGTATATACGAGGTCTGTCCGTAAAATAAGGTCTCCAAGGTGATGTGGTCGCGAGGAATGATTTTTTGCGCAATCCTGCAACACTGGCATGTAGCCTGGTTTCCCCTTGCCAAATCCCCACCACGTTGCACTCTATGTGACGCTTAGTCTCGGCGTGGTAGTCGTTCGCGATGGAGCTTCCACTCGCAGCACCCGCCAGGTGTGAGTTACGCTCTGTAATTCGTTTTCAAACATTGCTTCAGTGAATCTGAATGACGCTACCGGGATTGTTCCTTTGTCTCTGGTGTCATGTAGTGCCGGGTCTCGTCCCCAGTCACAATTGAGTCCACGAATTCTTCGCCATCGATGTAGTAGCACTCAAGGAATTCGCGAGCTGCGTTGTTGTTTGCGATCTTCGGTTAGCATTTTGGGACCCATCTTGGGCAGACTTTGTGGTCTCCCAAATATTCTGACAATAGTGGTCTTACTGACATCAAGGATAATATCACAGAGCTCCCAAACCATCACCCGTCGAACTGCAATAATTATTTTTTTCACTTTGGCAATTTGTTCGTCTGAAACCGATGACGGTCCGGCACGCTTTTAAATCCTCTGCACCATTTGCGCACGTTTTCGCACTTATGCACTGTTTTCCATACACTTCAAGTAGCTGAGAATGAATTTCTAACTGGGTTTTGTTCATTGCTCGAAAAAACTAGAGCGTAATTCACACCAGACGGGTGCGGCGAGCGGAAGCTCCATCGCAAACGGCTGCCACGCCGTGACTAAGTATCGCAGAGAGTGCAGCGTGGTGGGGATTTGGCATAGGGAAACCAGGCTACACACCAGTTTTGCCAGATCTCGCGTAAAATTGTTCCTCGCGCCGCAGCACCTTGGAGACATTATTTTACGGACAGCCCTCATATAAAACACAATGGAAAAAAATCTTTGGGGGAATGCGTGGTGTTTGAGATGTCCAGAAGTTGAAGTTGAATGTTTTCGTGATCAGGAAATGTTTTAACTTCAGGCCATTATATGAGTGATATTTAATTATGAATGTTCAATACTATATGTACTTTAATTGTTCAATCAAAGAAAATTTTTAAATATACAACAAGCAATTATTGAAGAATATCTGACTACAGTATTTTTTGAGAATGGCGGCCTCTCCAAAAATGGCTAGAATGGCGTCCAACCTGTTAGAAAAATTATTATACTTACTTATAAATATAACCATCACCAGACCAATCATGATCCAAAGCCAACATTTCCACGCTTTCCGGGTTTGTTCTTCTAACCTTTCGCTCTCTGATTTTAGAGATGTCAAATTTGTGTCTGTTAGATTTGATGATGTTTTGAGAACCTAAAAAAGAAATCATCATAAATTATTGCCATAATTTAACCACTAATAAAAAGTAGTATATCTGTAGGCTACTTGTGGTTGCGTCACAATCACGTAGTTTGTAAGTATCTCCATGAACGAAGGGCCTAAGGGTTAAATACCTATCTCTAAATTACAAACCATACTTTTTTTGTTTTAATTATTATTTCAAACAAGGAATTATTCAATTATCCAAATTATTATTTCAAATAAGGAATTATTCAATTCGAATTGTCCAAAGAAACTTCGCTGTATCAATGACAAATCTGTTTTCAAACTTTCTTCAGACAAGTTAATAATAATAATAATTGGATAACTTCTATAGCGCCATTTTCGTGAGAAAATCACCTCAAGGGCGCTTACCATTAATATTGAAAAAAAAATGCGAAAAAGAAAGTCCACATAAACATGACGATTTCATGTTTGACAAAATAATCTTTACTAAATAAACCATTAAAACGGCCACCGTCTTCAAACATAAAAAAAATATAAAAACAAATTTACAGGCAAAATACAAAATGGTTGAGTTAAAACAGGACTTTGCTGGTCTGGTCTGTCAATTACGTAATTTAAATATTGTGATTTTGTTAATTTCTTACTTGTTATGTTTCTTCGACGTAACTCGTATTTACTTTCCGGGGTTTAAAAAATGAATTAATTTATGATTGGTTAGAAAACATAAATTTAAAAAACACAGTTGTAAAGCTTTTATTAATACCTCGGTGTCTTTCTTGATAATTTTGCTCGCTAATTGTGTTTGTTCCTTCAAGTTTCTAGTAAGCAGTAACATATTCTCAGCAACTTTCTCCTGCATTGTATGGTGGTATCGTAGTAGACTATCCAGGTCCTCTGTGCCATTTGTAATTGACTTTGAACTCGGTGGCTTAGATATATTTCGGTGTCTGAGGGAGTCATCATGTTCTAGATTGCACAAATAATAATACATACAGATAATACTATAAAAGACTTATGTTACACATATTTTAAATAATTTTTTTAATTACTTTTGAAAGTGTGAAGCAGAAACATATATACAGTTGATTGCTTAATTGCTATACATTTAGCCCTAGCATTTTTTCCCAAATAAGCGATTGTCCCAAATAAACAATGTTAAAGGCAGGTAGGTAAAAATTAAATATTTTTATTAATTAACCTGTCGTTTGCCGGATGCCGCCGGCGGCCACGATTATTTTTTAGATTTTTTTTTAAATGCGATTTTAACCCTTATTTTTTTTATTTGACATAATATCTAACATTTTTAAATACAACTCAGCAATGTCGGCCTCATTGGTAGCTCACCTGTGCTGAGGCCTCCATTTTATAAAACAAAAATTTATACATAATACATTAAAAATAATATAAAAATAATAAGATTAAAAATGCATTAAAAAAAAGCTAAAACTAAACTGAAAATAAAAATTTATAACTAAGGAAAAATTATATTATCATATAATATACATGAATAGTAAGATATATTATCTGGTAAACAGAAAATAAAATCTGGATATTTGACCAGAAAGCAACAAGGTAAAATCCACGCGGGTTTTGGAACCTACATTGAATATAATGAGAAAAACAATAATGAAAAATAGGTACACATTAAAAAAATATCATGAACAAATGTTGTAATAACAATAATATCAAAAATGATTTCTTACAAGCGCTTACTGCGAACTGAATAACTTTAGTCAGGAATAATACCATTAACCTTTATGTTTGACCAAGTGCCAGCATTCAAGTTCGTACCAACCCAATAATGGAACAAAGATAATGCAGACCGTAAAACTTCAAAATAATCTAATGCACATGAATAAGATTTAATATTCATAGATTAAAATAAAATTAATAAACAAAGAATGAATTAAAAATAGTCACCATTAAGAAAGAGTTCAGACTTAAGCTCTTGTCCGTATTTAGCAGTAGTTTTCTGATGTATTTCTTTAGTGGCTTCATTGATCCCTGCTGTGGCAGCCCCGTGGGACAGGTGTTGTACTGCTACCACCTAAAATAAATGTTGAATAGTCAATGAAACCTCAACAAAAATATGCTTCAGAAGAATAACATTGATAGAATTCTAGACAAATTTAAACAAACCTTTTGAACAGGGTTAAGATTTGTCGTTTGAATTAATCCTTTAAGAAACAAATGCCTTCGGTTGTAATTTGAGAGAGTGTCCTTCGAAGGTTTCCTGTAATTAAATTTCTAATGAGTTAAATAGCGCAAAATATTTAGTGACTGGTTCAACTTTTTATACCAGGTTGGTACAAAATAATGCACGGATACATAATTGCTTAATTATGGGGGTACATCAAATATTCTACTATGTAATTAATTACTGTATAAAATTTATTTGTAATTTATGTACCTTATATTACTAATAAAAAAAAAAAAAAAAAAAAAATATTATTTTCTTAAATACTGTCTTAAATATACTTATGAGTGAACTAACGTTGGCTGCTTCTGAAGTTCGAGTAACATTGCTTCCAAGGATTCGAGATATTTTTTTAGTCTCCAATCTTTATTGGGGTCTTCATTAGCCATCTCTTCACACCGATTTAATAGTCTTTTCACATCTATTTCTACATGAGAAGACATAATTAGGTTTTCCTTTTCCACTCTCTAATTTCAAATTTAATACACTAATTTATTTAAACAAAATTCACCCATGCATAACTGTACGCAAGGCTACACGTCAGAAACAAATGGGAAAATCAGGCGTTTGACGTTTGACCATTGTTTGACGTTCAATTGACAGTTCTGTGTTGCCAGCAACTATTTTCCAAGGGAAATAATTTTATTTGTTCATATGAAGCAGATACTTTGTGATATGACATTTTAATTCAAAATAAATCAATAACTTTGTAAACACCTTTCTTTTATTTTTTATACTTTATGCCGACCGGTTTTTGCTACAACCGTAACTTCTTCAGGGCAGTATAATACTCTACTACCAACTATATTTAAATAAAAGTACCGTACTGAGATAGTTCCCTATTATATCTAGAAGGAAATGAACTGCTTGTGGCCTCACAGGTTAAGTATCTGGGACATATCCTAACCGAAGACATGAAGGATATAGAAGATATGGAACGACAAAGAAGAGCAATTAACATACGGGCCGTAATGCTCTCAAGGTGGTTCTACCACTGTAGCGAAAATGTCAGAAAATTACTATTCAAGACAAACTGTACTGCCCTGTATACGTCTGAATTGTGGACACAATACCCAGCAGCGCAATGGGACAAACTGAGGGTGTGCTATAATAATGCATATAGGCAACTTATGCAACTACCGAGGTTCTGCAGTGCCTCCACGATGTTCACCGAGGGGAGGGTGTACTCATTCCCAGCCTTACTTCGCCACCGACTAGCCAGCTTCTGGAGCAGGATACGGACTTCAACCAATATCATTGTCGTGGCTGCATCCGAGTGGCTCAGTTCCCAAATAAATGAGCGATGGATGCAGATGATGAGGCGACCTCCATGATGGACGATCCCAAAATATCTTTTTATCTTTTTATTTTTGATTCTGTCTGCTTATTATTTATTTTAATTTTATGCTTATTTTTTGTTATTTGTATTTTTCATTTTATGTTTTAATTAGGTACCTACCTAATATTTAAACATTTTTTTCTTTTATAGTTGTTTATGTAATATGGCAGACTGGGATTAGCGATGTGTCAGTTCAGCTGGAATGGGCTCATGTGATCCGCTCCTTTGCGGGAAGCGGTTCCTACTCCCACTCCTTTTTCAAATCGACTACTCCCAGAGAACCCGGCCCAGTCCCAGTACTCTCCGCATCCAAATAAATCCGGCGGTAATCCGGCGGTCCGAGCAACTCAACGCCGAAGCGCGAAAACCGCACTCGAATACAAGTCCCGGGTTCCTTTAAACCCAAGCGCCTTGTTCCAAGCTACGTGAATCGCGACACAATCCATTCATTCCGCCCACTCCCGGACTCGCGCGAACGCCGCGAACATACATTCCTGACTCACCCCGTGGCCGCCGGCTTGCTCCGCGATCCACGGTCCGGCGTCACTCACCATTCCACTCATGAGTCGCGGGTCTCGGTGAGTTCCCGACACTCCCCGCTACCCGCGGCCGGCCAACTATGACACTGCTGGGCGCTGGGCGTTCATTCGATCGCTGTTCGTTGATCGACACACACGTGCGTGACCGCTTCGGCTAGACACGGAATAGTTTTTAATTAGAGCGTCTTATCTGGTATCGTTAATCAACGGGTGACGTGCATTATAAAATAATAGTTTATAGTAAAGCATTACAGCTTATTAATTTACTTATTTAAATTCTTAATAAAAGACCGTGCAGTGTAGATACATTGAATGTACCTACATTGCACGGGTGACGGGTCCTTGTTCTCGTACGGGTCTTGTCCGACTCCGGGGTTCTGAGTTCTCGTGTGGGTTCTACGAGTAGGTCCTGGTTCCGAGTTCTTTGAACCCGTGCGTCCCGTTTCGGTGCGCCGCAACAATACCCAGTGCCCAGTCCGCACCTAAGAACTCGGACCCGGGACCTGCTCCTAGAACTCGTGTACTTTTAAAAGGAAGCAAGTCTCGGAGGCTTCCGGAAAAATGCAGAACTTACCCACCTCTAACTGGGATTGCATTACCCTCCCAGTCCTGCTGGAATAAAAACTTAAATAAATAAATTGACAAAGAACACGTCCGTTCCTTCCCAATTCTCCATCTACACTTATGCCTTCGCCTTCTGCCTCCTTCACTTGAGGAGTCCAGCGCATTTTGTTAAATATATGAAATATATAAAATTAATGTATGAAAAATAAAAGTGGTGTTTACAAAGTTATTGTTTTAGTTGAAATAATTTTATTCTATTCTGGAAATAAAGTAATTGGCCAAATAAAATTTTAGTTTGTTAGCCATAAAAAATTTTCATAACCATAGAAAATATTAATCCATAATAACATCTTATCTATGTATTTAGAATTTTTTAGCAAATCTTGACAGGACGATTCTGTTTGAAGTTTGAAAATATGTAAACACGGTTCCTCAAATCCTCAGTACTAGTTATCATTCTGAATTCTGCATGGAATCTAACGACTAAAAACTTCGTTTTTATTTATTTATTTTGTTTTCTTGATGTGTATATAAGTTTTGTTTTTGTTTACCATGATTCACGACGCGATATTTTTATTATGGGATTGTCCAAATACTTCCGAATTGTTAACTTCGGAACAGGTAAATAATACATAGTTTATTAATTTTATACAAAACCGGGACCAGCTCATTTTACACAAAAAAATAAATTTTTACGCCAGTAGATAGGTAATAATTAGATGTAATTAATTCCGTGAGCGGAAATTGAAAAAAATGTACACTATCGTTAATTTCTTAAATTTAAAAATACGAAAATGTCATTTGTCAAAGTGCAAAAGCGGTAATATGCACTTTTTCACGAAAAAACACTTTGCAGAAGTTGAATAATTGTTAGAATTACGTATTTCGGAAACTTTGTGCATTGGAGGAGGCGGAAAATGATGCATTTTAAATTTCAATTGCGTAAAATCAAAATTCACTTCGCGTCTTCGAAACTGACATGGCGATCTGTCACACAAGCCCGCTAGACAAACCCTGCGTAGCCAGACAAACTATTTAAAAACGTAGGCTGTTTTTTAAAGTTAAGATAATATTCACAAGCCCGCTATACAAACCCTGCGTAGCCAGACAAACCATTTAAAAACGTAGGCTGTTTTTTAAAGTAAAGATAACAACATGGAGGTCATTGAAAAATGACATTTTCGTATTTTTAAATTTAAGAAATTGACGATAATATACATTATTTTCAATTTCCGCTCACGGAATTAATTACATCTAATTATTACCTATCTACTGGGGTATATATTTATTTATTTTTGTCCAAAATGAGCTGGTCCCGGCTTTGTATAAATTTACCCATAGTTTTAATTACACATGTAATAAAACCAATCCAAATATTGTACAATTTTGATTATATTTTGTACTTTACGATATTTCAGTACTACAAGGATAAAGTTACCCATTTACATCCAAGCGAAAGAGAGGTGTTCAAAAGGATTGTGAAAATAGCCAAATGCCATGGGACAATAAAGAGATTCATTAACAAAAATTCTTTTGCATCAGGCAGAAACGTTGATTATATACTAAGTAGTAAGTACCTCAGTATTTTGTAGCCTAATTTAACGACAATCAATGTCTGAACTATAGTACGAAAATGTACTGGTTACACACTTTATCACATTTCAAAGATAGTTAATAAGGTTATACGTATGTCCCTGACTGTTTGGGAATATTTCTTTCCTAATCCCTTTCCTACATATTTCCTTCGTACGCACCTACCTACCTACCTACATACTTCCTACACTGAGTCTTCTACCTACGAATCACATTGAAAATCAGTGCTGTGACAACTTTCAAAGAAGCAAGCCACGGTTAAGTGTCTTAAGTGTAGTATTTGAATTTAAATGCTGAATTACAAACTAGTTAATAAAATTCTAAATCTTGGTGAACAATGTGTACACAGTTTCGAAATGTGTAATATGAGCTTCTTATATTGTGGACACCAACGGATCCAGCCTGCCAAAAGACCTACAGTGAGTTTTTACGTTTCCTTTTTCCCTGCCTTCTAAGAAAGTTTCCTAACACTGACATTTATTTATTTATTAACGCCCTTTTTCGGGGCTTTTACAAACATTACATATGAATAATAAGAAATACATAGCATTCATTGTACATAACTGAATTGTCTCGGTAACAATATTTTAGGGAGGAATGCAGATCCGGGCACAGTTTGGAAATTTAATAAAAAGGCACTTTCTAGATGAGAAAAGTGTGGAAAAGCTGAATAAAACAAAAATTAAGGCGCGCTCGGCAAAATTGAGGGAGATACAACCGTTCAAAGTATTTAAAATTTCACTTTACAAACTGATATTGACAGTTCGCCCGCGTCCGCCCGCCATTTTTTTTATAACCTAATACGCTAAACATGGTTTGTGATACAAAAAAGTGCTCCTTTATAGCGCCTGCTCACGTCAAGGCAAGAAAAACATCCCAGTTTTCAAGTGGTTTAGCGGCTACGCTAGGTTTGTGTAACATGGTTTGTGATTCTGGCGTACTATTAATTCTGTATTAGGTCTGGGATCCAACATACCTAAGCGGTGAAAACATGGCGAACGAACAACGAACTGTCAATATCAGTTCGCCAAGTGAATTTTTAAATACTTTGAACGGTTGTATTTCCCTCAATTTTGCCGAGCGCGCCTTAATTTATTTTTTATTCATCTTCTCCACTAGTGTTGGGTAGGACACGATATCAGGATGAGTTTGTATGAGGTACTCAAATATTGAAATGAGGTGGGGGGGGGGGGGTGGCTGGTTTTTTTCCTTCAGCTTGATAGCTTGATTTTCTTGGTTCAGAGGTGTTGGTTTTCTAATAAATACCGGGGTGGCGGTACACATACCCGCCTCCCGTGTCTATTATTTTTGTAATACGAAAAATTGATATAAAAAGGCCTGCCCCCTCCCCCCCTTCACCACCACCTCTGATCCCCTTCACCTCATCTCAACACTGCCTCATCCTCCCTCCCTTGAGAGCTGTTGGGACTCTTGTGCGGTATTTACATAACATATAACAATAATTTTAAATAAAAATATATTTAAAAAAAATTTTTTGGAGCAGTTGGTACTGTTGTGCGGTATTCACTTATCAATACATAATTTACAATAAAAAATATTTAGAAAAAAAAAAATTAAGCAGTCGGGACTCTTGTGCTCATAAATTATTGTTATGTGTATTCACATAACAATAATTTACAATAAAAAAAATTTTCAAAAAAAATTTTTTTTGGAGCAGTTGGGACTCTTGTGCTCATAAATTATTGTTTTGTGTATTCACATAACAATAATTTTCAATAGAAAAATATTTAAAAAAAAAAAGTTTTGGAGCTGTTGGGACTCTTGTGCTCATAAATTATTGTTTTGTGTATTCACATAACAATAATTTACAATAAAAAAAAATTTCAAAAAAATTTTTTTTTTCGAGCAGTTGGGACTCTTGTGCTCATAAATTATTGTTATGTGTATTCACATAACAATAATTTACAATAAAAAATATTTCAAAAAAAATTTTCGATTGAGTTTCGCTTATATTGTCTTCATTTAATTAAATATTACAATTTGAGGTTTTACTCATAAAGTTAAAATAAAAATAAAAATATTCATCCTAGACTTGCAGAAAAGTCAATTGATGTCGCATATTAAATAAAATGGATAAAGATTTATCCAGACACTATCTAGAGAGCATTTAGTTCGGGTTTGAATCTTGCAATCATACATAAAGATAGCAGCCAATAGTATATGCGTTAAGAAAAATGAAGATAGTGTGGGTGGTTCTTAGTCGAAGTATGATACAGTTAAAAGTGACCGAATTGGATATCGACACGGTGGCGCAGTGGTTAGCGCGTTCGCCCGGTAAGCGAGAGGTCCTGGGTTCGAGTCCCAGATGTGTCAATATCTTTTTCTGATTTTTCTGTTTTCAGATTTTCGATTGAGTTTCGCTTATATTGTCTTCATTTAATTAAATATTACAATTTGAGGTTTTACTCATAAAGTTAAAATAAAAATAAAAATATTCATCCTAGACTTGCAGAAAAGTCAATTGATGTCGCATATTAAATAAAATGGATAAAGATTTATCCAGACACTATCTAGAGAGCATTTAGTTCGGGTTTGAATCTTGCAATCATACATAAAGATAGCAGCCAATAGTATATGCGTTAAGAAAAATGAAGATAGTGTGGGTGGTTCTTAGTCGAAGTATGATACAGTTAAAAGTGACCGAATTGGATATCGACACGGTGGCGCAGTGGTTAGCGCGTTCGCCCGGTAAGCGAGAGGTCCTGGGTTCGAGTCCCAGATGTGTCAATATCTTTTTCTGATTTTTCTGTTTTCAGATTTTCGATTGAGTTTCGCTTATATTGTCTTCATTTAATTAAATATAAAAATTTTGTTGCAGACTATGTATGTACTGCCAGAATCAAAGAGAAACCATTTTCATATTCTGATGGTAGTTTTAATTCGCCAATACAGATTTAATTTAACCCGTCTAATCACAGGAGACGCAAATTGTCCCACACATTTAATTTAAAAATAAATTTGAGAATGCGATAAAAAGTTAAGATACAGTTTTATTACATTTTGTTTTAAGAAAAGGAACCTGTTTTTTAAATTTATTCTATTCTATTTTAATTCGAATTTTCGCAGGCATGGATTTTTGAGCCAATTCACATTTCCAATATCAAAATTTTAATATTTAGGAACAATAATGTTCTAATAAGCACGTCAGATAAATTACTTTATCTAGATTTTTGAACAATTTTGTTTTTTGCAAAAGGGTAAAAAAAAAACAATAAATTTATAAACATTTAAAATGCATGGGAAGAACCGAAAATTTTGTACGCAAAAATTGACAGGCAAAATAATATTTTTTACTTATTATTCGAAGGGTTGAACCAGTTTTCAGAATGAAAAATTCTATTTGAGGATTCATCTACTGACACAATTTAGAGGAAAACATTTAAAAAAAAATTCATCTTATTCGAAGTTCAGTTATAAAATTCTAGTTGCAGATTCTGTATGTGTTGCCAGAATAAAAGAAAAACCATTTTCATGTTTGGAGTGTACTTTTAATTCGCCGCATTCAGACTTAATTAAACCAATTTTGTGTTGAGTATGTAAATTTCCAGTTGTAGATTTATCTGTTGACACATTTCGAAGAAAAACATTATCTTATTTGAAGTTCAGTCATAATATTCTATTTACGGACTAGGTATGTGCTGCCAGAATCAAAGAAAAACCATTTTCATGTTCTGAGTGTAGTGTTCATTCGCCAGGTACCGATTTAATTCTAACCAGTACAGAATGTAAAATTCCAGTTTGATTCATCTGCTGACACATTTCGAAGGAAAACATTCTGTTATTCGATGTGCAGTTATAAAAATCTAGATTGTGACTATTTATTTATTTTTACATTTGAGTTACATAATGCTGTAAAATCCGAGAAATTGATTGTTGCGTGTGTAACTATTATTTGGGGACTCTTAACGCAAAATCAATCAATCAACTTTGGAGTAGAATAGAATAAAAAAAATTGTGAGCTCCCCACCCCCCGCCGCTTGAAGTATCCAAATAAGGGGGCGGCGAAATTTTTCTCCGCCCCGGAGTTCTGAGTGAAGTTTTAATTCACCAGAAACAGATTTAACTCAAACCAGCTTTGTGTTAAGAAAGTAAGTGCCGGCAGAATTAAAGAAAACCCCTTTTCATGTTCTGAGTGTAGTTTTAATTCACCACATACAGATTTAACTAAAACCAGTTTTGTGTTCAGAACGTAAGTGCCGCTAGAATCAAAGAAAAAACATTTTTATGTTCTGAGTGTAGTTTTGATACACCGCATATTTAGTTTAATTTAAACCAGTTTTGTGTAATCAATATAACAATAAGTTGGCAATTCATCGTGTACCGAGTGAAGCTTTGCATTTGAGTTGCATTCCATATGTATGCGATGAAGATGCGAAATTATATTACAGGCATACAATTCTCGATTTCTGAGAGCAGTTATATATAAATTTATAGTAGAATTTAAAAGCATGATTTTATTGGAAGAGTACTTGGCACATGGGAATATAAAAATTGGCATAAAAAAATATCAAACCCCCCCCCCAGTCAGCCCTTGAAAATCTGCGGAATAAGTACCTTTAGAAGTAGGGGGGGGGGGGGGGGGGCGGCAAAATTTTCCTCCGCCCCGGGCGGCCGAAACCCACGCTACGCCACTGGTGACATGACATGTAGTTTAATACATCAACCACTTCACACCTCACCTCGTATTTGTCCCATTCGTGATAACGTGACATGATATGTAGTCCAATACACCAAACACCTCGCACCTCACCTCATATTTGTCCCGTACATGACATGAATGTAGTCCAACAAAACAAACCACCTCACACCTCATATTTGTCCCTCCTCCATGTTTGTCCCCCCTTCATATTTGTAGTAATACAAAGAAAAAGAGTTGGTACAAATACATATTGTGAGGTGGGGGGACATTTTACGTGTTTGCATGGGACATTTGAGGTGCCTCTTGTATGAGGTACTCAACACTATTCTCCACACTTTTCTCATCTAGAATGTGCCTTTTTATTAAATTTCCAAACTGTGCCCGGATCTGCATTTCACCCATATTTTATATATGTTTAAACACAAATTGAAGATGTCTACTGACTTGGGGTGAAATGCAGATTCGGCTAAAGTTCGGTTTATGGGGGAAATTCCTAAAAAATAAAACTAGTTATTTTTATACTAATTTTGGGTCGGGGAATCCGAATCTGAAAGAATTAGGCGGCGGCAAGCAATATTAACTGAGTTACACGACTTTAAAATTTTTTATACACACAGGAAAATAGTCATTTTGAAAGCATTCTGATTCCTAGAAAATCAAACTAGTTATTTTTATACTAACTATGGGCCGGGGAATCCGAATCTGAAAGAATTAGGCGGCGGCAAGCAATATTAACTGAATTACACGACTTTAAAATTTTCTATACACACACACATGAAAATAGTCATTTCGGAAGCATTTTGACACACGAAGTACGAAAGTAAAATTTACAAAAAATAAGTACTTAAAATATAAACATGTTATTTTACGTTATTGATATTACTGCTTAATGGCAACACTTAATTTTGTGTGGTAAAAACATCTATGTTATCTTGTTTTTCTATGATCTTCGTACTTCGTGTGTCAAAATGCTTCTGAAATGACTATTTTCATGTGTGTGTGTATAGAAAATTTTAAAGTCGTGTAATTCAGTTAATATTGCTTGCCGCCGCCTAATTCTTTCAGATTCGGATTCCCCGGCCCATAATTAGTATAAAAATAACTAGTTTGGTTTTCTAGGAATCAAAATGCTTCCAAAATGACTATTTTCCTGTGTGTATAAAAAATTTTAAAGTCGTGTAACTCAGTTAATATTGCTTACCGCCGCCTAATTCTTTTAGATTCAGATTTTCCAGCCCATAATTAGTATAAAAAAAAAAAAATTTTTTTTTTGGACCATCCCCCATAAACCGAATTTTTTCCGCAGATTCTACCAAAGTTTGGAAATTTAATAAAAAGGCACTTTCTAGATGAGAAAAGTGTGGAGAAGCTGAATAAAAAAAAATTAAGGCGCGCTCGGCAAAATTGAGGGAGATACAGCCGTTTAACTCGTAGAATGCCGTTCGTGCACCGGTGTGTTTGAGATTTTACACGCGATTTTGACCCTTATGTATAAAGAAAGTGTATGAAGAACACGGTCAGAATCGCTTGCTCTATTATCGCCCTTTACCATAGAGAAAACCGCAATGTGCCTGGTCACTCCAAATAATTTATATTAATAATTTACCGGAGCGCGGGAATGTGCGCAGTTCTTGCGCATGCGCGGGAAAAATTCCTTTATCTACGATTTTGACCTTTCTGTGTACAAAATTTCTCAAGGTCAGTGTCAGAATCGCTGGACACGAAATGTCATTGGGTGTCATGGATGCCGCTTTTTGCGAACGCTAATTGGTGGACAACCAACCCCAACTACCCCGGCAAACAAAGGGTTAAAGTATAAATAAAATTTCACTTCGTGAACCGATACTACGACACTTCGCCCGCCATTTTGTCACTGTTATGTTGGTATCCCAGACCTACAAACAAGAGCCAGATACGATTGTAGCCGACTTCGTGGGATAAATAATAAGGTGCGTAATTATGAAAAACAGAATTAATAATATAATATAAACGAATCAGGTACTGGAATGGAGACAAACCATTCAAATCCTGGGATGTTTTTTAAAATAAAGATAATATACACAAGCCCGCTACACAAACCCTGCGTAGCCAAACAAACCATTGAAAAACGTAGACTGTTTTTTAAAGTAAAGATAACATACACAAGCCCGCTACACAAACCCTGCGTAGCCAAACAAACCATTCAAAAACATAGGCTGTTTTTTAAAGTAAAGATAACATACACAAGCCCGCTACACAAACCCTGCATAGCCAAACAAACCATTCAAAAACGTAGGCTGTTTTTTAAAGTAAAGATAACATACACAAGCCCGTTAGACAAATTTCATAATACGCGCCTCATCAGTTATCCCACGAAGTCGGCTACAATCGTATTTAGCTCGTCTTTGTATCAGGGATACCAACAGTGATGAAATGCCCGCTGGCACCCGCCGGTCTGTCATAGTGTCGGTTCGCGAAGTGAAATTTTATTTAACGCAATTGAAAATTAATTACTTATTAAAAAAATTTTTCTATTGCTTTCCGCACTTTTTTTCACCTTCCAGATTAAAGTTCTCAACTTAAAACGCGGTGAAAACATGGTTTTTGGCAAAAAACAAACTTTGGCAGAATCTGCATTCCTCCCCTGACTTGGTATAATTGTTTCCCTCCATCAGTATTCTTAGCAAGGAGGAATACATAAAATAGTTAGTCCCAGAATTTCTGCACTGAAATAAATCCTGACTTCTAGTATTACATAGTGGAATCCGGAAGCTTATCAATTCTAGCAATACCGGACTATCAACTAAATCATTTAGAATTTTATATAGAAATACCAAGTCAGTGAAAATTCTTCTGTCGGACAATTTGAACATATTCATATCATTAGTGTTGTAGTTCAACATAATTGCTGGAATACCCATTTTAAAATTTAGAAAACATAAAAAATTGTTTTGTATTCTTTCAACAGCTTGTACATGTATACTATAATGTGGATTCCAGACGGGAGAATTGTACTCAAGTTGACTTCTAACATAGGCAAAATATAACAGTTTAATACACTTTATATTGTTAAAATTTCTAGTTAGCCTAGTTATAAATTAGGGATGTTATGGATATGAAATTTCGGATCTGGATACGGATACGGATATAGGAATAATATTATACTGGTTTTGGATACGGTTACGGATATGAAATTATTTCGGATTATCTGCTAGTTTTGGATAATTTCGGTTACGGATATTAGAATTTAAAAAATGTATGAATTATATAAGTAAAATTACAAATAGCAAGATTTGACTTTTAGTTCTAGTCTATATTATCATTTGTTTTTACAATCATTCAAATAAATAACTATTATTATAGCCACTTTAAGTGCTATGTAGGTACCTATGAAGCTATGTACAGTTTGTCAAATAAGAGTAGAAAATATATGAGGGCGCCACTGTTGATGAAATGGCAATACTAAACACATAACTCATGGTGTTAAAGTAAAGCTGTGTAACCTACACTTTTATAAAAAATTAAAAAGGCATAATAGTGGAAAAAATATTTTTTCATTGCAGTATAGATACCCACCGATCTCAAAATCAGAATTGCGTATAGGTATATTACTATTTGCAATTTTGTGTTAACATAATGAAGAATAACTATAATGTAATAAAATATAAAGCACAGTTTAGAAATTGCTCACATTTATTTAATACTAGATAAAGTACCTAGCGTTGCCTGGGCTTTAGATCCTGTCTCTAATTTTAGATCTGAATATATTTAACTCATTCAGATCTAAAGGTAGTGTTACTAAACTCACCATTAGTGATTCTTCCTTTCTATCTATTGTTAAATTAAATTAAAGCAAATCGCTTTATAAATCACATTTTAATCAATTTTATGTCATGAAGAAAAAATGTATTTTAAAATGTGGTTTACTGTGTTCTATACATACAGTGTCATTGCAATTCAAAAAAATATTTGACAGTTAAATTGGTGTTGCCAGTCTACAAATTTAGTAGTTCAAGTTTTTATATTTTCTACTCTTTTTTGACAGACTATACTTAAAGAGAAGTAGTGCCACCTCCTTTACGTGACAAGTTTTTACCGCACTGTTTACATTTTGCAGAATCTAGGTAGATACATTAATTTCATCACAAAATGTCCAAATTAAAGTAGACTTAGAACGCATTTTGCCTTTTGCCAAGACTAAAACAATTTATTTACACAACACTTTGAAACTAAGTAAGTAGGTACTCGTAAATAATAATTTTTAATGTTTGTACACCCATAATCACAAAATAAACAATGCAAATTGCAAGAGACACGCGTGGCTTGTGTGACAAGTGACGGCTCGGCCGGGCAAAATAAATAAAAACCTGTCATTTAGACTCCGCCTTTATCCGAAACTTTTATATTGGTTTCGGTTACGGTTACGGATATTTTTTTATGTCGGATATCCGATAGTTTCGGTTACGGTTACGGAGCTCCATAACATCCCTATTATAAATCCCAACATTTTTAAGCCATTATTAGAGATTTTTGTTATGTGGTTAACAAATGAAAGATTTGATTGAAAAGTGATGCCTGAGTCTTTAATTCGTGTTAATGTCTCAAGAGCATTGTTATCAATGTTGTAATAAAATATTACTGGATTTTTTATTCGAGAAAATCTAACTATTTAACATTTTGAGATATTTAGGTAAAGTCTATTTTCATTACACCAAATTAACAATTTGTTAATATTATCTTGAAGAATGTTGCAATGGTAAATATTTTAAATACTTAATTCTAAAAATTTACATGGCAGTGAGACCAAATCTTACTTATTAAGTATTGTTCAGGCTTTCAATGTGATGGCCAACCAGCTGATTTTAATGCCGGTTGGGAGTTGGGTATGATAAAAAGTGTTGTCTTGATCATGGGTCCACTAAACTAACTAATTTTATTTCCATCTCTTTCAATCTTTATTTATTTTTCAGACAAACTAGTGAATCCAATATCCGGTCTGTACGTTCAAGCATTAAGTGAAGGGTTAGATGAAATCTTGGAGCCCTATCACAAGAGTATTGTGGAATTAGAGAAGAGTGCTTTAGCTGACCCATACCTCCCTTTGGCCTATGTCTTGGGGACTGTGCAGTCCTTCAAACCTTTGTTCAACACACTGACCAGCATACTACTTGGCATTAAGGAGAAGAAGTTTTATGGATGTCAGATATTACATATTCTTCAGAGGCACGCCCTTAGTGGAAATGAGGAGACCACAACTGCAATTCAAAAGTAATATTTTCAATATGAACCAAAATTATCATTTTGTATTTACAACTGCTTTTCAATGCAATGATTTGCTAATTTCATATGTAATAATAGGCCACTTGCTCACATTTTAAAATTTATTTTCCGGTTTAGGCAAATATTCTAAGACATTCTGTATTTTTTTTTTTAATCGTATTTTTGAAACCCTGGCGATTTTTTGAAAATTTCAATCCGAAAAATGAGACCATTTTTTATAAACTGGATAGGGAGGCGTCTACTAATATCTACAGGAATTCCAAAAATTGAAAAAATCGAACTAATATCTATGAGAACCCAAGTGTTGACGAATATCTACAGCTCAAACTGCTGACTAATATCTATGAGAACCAAAGTGTTGATGAATATCTACAGCTCAAACTGCTGACTAATATCTATGAGAACCAAAGTGTTGACGAATATCTACAGCACTGCTAGAGGTTGGATTTGCAATTATGTATAGCATATTGGAATAAAGTAATATTGCGTACGCAGTTTAAAACTTAATTTATGTAAGTATGTGTGTAAAAATCCCTAATATCGGACTATTGGACACATTTAGCTGATAAGTCCAACCTACGCTCTGTAGATATTAGTTCAACCTACGCTCTGTAGATATTAGTCAACACTGGGACCGTCATAGATATTCGTCCGACCTTAGCTCTGTAGATATTAGTCAACACTCTGAAGTTCGTAGATATCAGTTCAACATATGAGCTGTAGATATTCGTCCGACATACAGGCTGTAGATATTAGTATCTGGAGTCCCGGAAAGACGGGACATAATTTTATGGGTGCGAAAAAACGATAATTACATAGCCGAAAATCATAAAAAAAAAACATTTTTCACATGAATGGCACAGGAGAAAAACAAGGCATAACAAAAATATTACATCTCATAAATATTTTTTTCCTTGATCCATCTTATTGATCATAAATCATTATAATGTTCAATATCTTTATTACTAAATCCAATGTAATATACTTGTATTTGTAAATTATAATAATAATAAGAATATTATAAAATTTGATTTTGTTAAAATCAGCACCATTACCATTATACCTCTAAAACACGTACGAGGTTCTCTTCACAACATCTGTCAAAAAGTCAAACCAAATGATAAGTTCGCAGAGAACAAACAATAAATCTAGTGAATGTTAATAATAATAATAATTGGACAATTTATAGAGCGCCGTTTTTGTGAAAAATCACCTCAAGGGCGTTAAATTAATGTCAAATTCAAAAATTCGCCTGAAATCAAAGTGTTGCCATATAAAAAAAATAAATTATTTTCGGATACGGGACATTTTCATGTAGTGACGTAACGAGCCCAAATAATGAATTTATTTATTTAAAAAAAAAAGAACTGTACATTTCAAAAAATTTTTACTAACATTTTCGTAATCTTAGTAAAAAAAATCTATCCACACGATTTTTTCCAAGTCGTTATGAAATCCATGCAAGTGGCGTATTGTGTTACAACAAACCATATGATTAGAGATGGCAAAATTTAGCATTAATTTTCAGATTTTTTAGCATTAACAATTGGAAATTTAGCGTTTTATAGCATTTTGAGGCATAATGTAGCGTTTTGTAGCAAAATAGAAAAAAATGTATTTCCTGAATGTTTTTAGCGCATATTTTAAGTATTTTTGGTAAAATATATGTTTAACCTTCATTTGCAAGTATTTCCATGTGAAAGATTATACATAATTAATTTTAATATTAAATTAATAAGGAAGGAAACTCTAAGTACGGGTCGAACACAAACACAACTAATGCAGATTGCGATTAACATCAATAGTCGTAATTTATTTCGCACAATTTGTGTAATGTCAAAAAGCAATTTTAGCCTACAGTACAAAAATATTAAATATTTACAAATAAAATAGTAACAAAATTGTAAAAAGAGGTAGGACAGGCTTCCAAAAATGAAATAAAGTAGGCATATTTGAAATACGGTAAATACAAAAAACAATGGAAATGGAACCTTACTGATTGAATGATAGCATTGCATATTATTCTCACATATTATTTTAATACCCGGTATTTTCGGAAAATTCACGCCTATTTCGCTAAATAGAATAATTTAGCTGAAATACGGCCAAAATCACGTTTTTCGCTATTTTTTCGCGTTTTTAGTTAAAACGAAATTTTGCCATCTCTACATATGATTCATTATACAATACTCTCTCGCTAATCCGCTACCCCGAAAACCGGACAAGTGTCCAAGTTAAAGCGGCAGATTATAGTGCATACTTACAAAATATGTATGCTAAAAATGAAAACACATGTTAATTACTGTGATTACTATAATTAGCTATTTATTTTTGTTGAATTTAATAGAATTAATCATTGTAAATCCTTAAACATTCATGTTTGTAAATTTTGGACATCGTGCTTGTTTTACATTCTAAAATAAAATAAAATAATAGTAGTTATACTGCAGAATTGTAATATCAATTAAGTTAGATACTCGAAAGTGTTGCATTCTTGAATGTAAACTTTATAGAAAGTTTAAGTGATAAAATATTGTAAATATGTATATATTACATTTTTCCAGATTGACGTTTATAGTCCACAGGGTGTTTTACGAGCACCTGTGCAGCTGGCTGCTCTATGGCGACCTAAAGGATAAGCAAAGGGAGTTCTTCATCCATTCGGTTGAGAAAATACACTCTGCTTCTCCCGTGTACTTGCATACATCTAGGATGACTTCTATGCAGTCTTATAGTCACAGTAAATCTGGGGACTTCGTACGTAATTTATTTTTATTTATTAATCAAAATAATGTCTTCGCGCCGGCAATGATTAACCTGTGTTATAGTTTTTGTTTTATATAATATAACTAGCGAGTATCCGGCATGCGATGCAAAGCCACATAAATAAATAAATTGTTTCTCCCCGTATGTCCTTTTCCTTGCGACCCTATACCCGCCTCTGTTCCCCTCCCGCATCCCCTTTTCCTTGCGCATCCTCTTCCTCCCGTGTCCTCTTTTCCTCCTGTGTTCTCCTTCCATCTTTCCTGTCTTCCACCCTCCCGTCCCTCATCCCGCGAACCTTTTCCACCTTCTATGCCTTTCCCCTCCCTCGTTCCCCCTCCCAGAACCCCTCCTCCCTTCTCCCCTCTCCCCTCTCCCGGTTCCCCTCCCCCTCCCTCCTTCCTTTCCTGCCGCTAAACTATACGAAATACGTACACTTCTCACAGCTGTCCGTGTGAGATGCATGGATTTCCAAAATTTACCCCCTATTTATACCCTACCGCTACTATGTCTCCTTTGCAATCCTTTCCTCTATTTCTCCCTCATCCCCCAGCGTGTCGATGTCCCCCTTTCCCACGAGCATACATTTTTCTAAATGCATTTAAATTATCGACAAAAATGTCTACTTTTTTTATTAACCGGCGAGCACTCGCGCTATGAACATTTCCCTCACGGTGAATTTGTGAAAAATGTGCATATGTACCTCGTTTGCCCAACAGCTGAGTTTTATACTTCCCCCATCTTAGTGTGTACCAGTCACTTAGTAGATGGTTTGTTTGGCCGGGTCCCATCGCGCGGCATTTTGCTGGAATTGAGAACATGTATTTTTGCCTGCGATTTGCTGTGTTTCAAATGGTACGGCTTTGTTAAAAACGTCTTCTAAAGTCATAAAGTTGCGTGGTAAAGGAACCGAGTATTATAATTCCTGCCTAGCGATTCCATATTTTTTGTGGGATCGTTATTGGATAACGGACGTTATCTCCTGTCAGATTTGTTTGGTTTTTACATATTTACTGTTACATATTTTAGTTTAGATCGATTTAAACACGAATTCCTGCAAGTATATTATTATTCATTTAATTAACGTTGTACATAGAAAAAGCAAACAACAGCCATGAAAATCACACAAATCTGACAGGAGATAACGTCCGTTATCCAATAACGATCTCACTAAAAATACAGAATCGCTAGGCTGATTTTCTTATTCTTGCTAATCAATAAAACATGGAATCGTCTTATAAATCAAAAGGACTGCTTCAAATTATTATCACGTTTATAGATATTACCAAAACATAATTATTGGTTTTGTGAAAATAGTTAAATACAGATTCGTAAATTTATTATTATCATATTATGGCGCTAGTTTTGCACTTGATTAAATACACATTCCTTAAAAGAGGTCTTTGTTTTACTAATGCGATTTAATTTTTTTACTACTGTACTTGTTAATGCATTATTTTATCATTTTATTTCAGGACCTGAACAAAACATTAAAATATTGGGACTATGAAATAAATGCAGTCATGTTGCCATATTACATTCCTATATCCGTTGCTCAGAAGATTCTCTTCATTGGCAAAACTGTTGTGTTATTTGATTCCAGTCCTACAGAGATCAATCCCACCACTGTTAATCTACTTTCCATCAACAAAGATATTGGAAAACGGTCAGTTACTTTCAAATAACTAGTAATTGCTTTGAATAAATTAAAATTTATCATTTACTGGCTGGCGCCCGGCATGCATTGCTATTCCATTCAAAGAAATAAATTGTTTCTCCCTGCACGTCCATTCTCAAGCGTCCCCATTCCCCTCCCGCATACCCTTCCCCTCCTGCGTTCCCCTTCCACCTTCCCCGCCTTCCCCCTCCCTCGTAACCCTTTCCACGAACCCTTCCTTCGTTACCTTCCCCCTCCTGCCTTTCCTCCCTGCCGCTAAAATATATGAAATACACACATTTTCAAACACATGCAAACCATTTTACAACCAATGCTTTTAAAGAAAAAAAACAAGTACACTCTGTCTATACTGATTTTAGTAAAGCTTTTGATTCAGTTTTCCATAAAATTCTCATTTGGAAATTCGAAAAACTTGGTATACTTACATGGTAATGTATTAAACTGGTTTGAAAGCTATCTTACTGGAAGACAACAAATTGTTAGAATAAAATCCTCCCTGTCGGAAAAAATTTATGCAACAAGTGGAGTTCCACAGGGTTCACACCTTGGCCCAATCTTATTTACCTTGTTTATAAATGATCTAACAAAAATATTTCATGATGCGTTTTTCTTACTTTTTGCTGATGACCTCAAAATGTTTAGAATTATTCAAAATATTTACCATTGCAACATTCTTCAAGATATCATAAAAATATCAACAAATCGTTAATTTGGTGTAATGAAAATAGACTTTACTTAAATATCTCAAAATGCCAAGTAGTTAGATTTTCTCGAATAAAAAATCCAGTGGATCTTTAATTACAACATTGATAACAATACTCTCGAGACGTTAACACAAATTAAAGATTTAGCCATCACTTTTCAATCAAATCTTTCATTTGTTAACCACATAACAGAACTCTCATGAATTTAAAGCAACAAACCACAGTCCTCAAAGCCAACATAACACATTCCATCGGTCAAATTCAGCGTGATTTATGCGCCAGAGTCATGGAAAGTAGAACATTTCGTGTGCGCACCACCCAGAGAAGCCGCGGCGGACATTTCAAGGATGTTATATTCCATACATAATGGCATCGATAGGCCTTTCAAACAAAAAAAAATTTCGATGATATCTCACACACACTCTGTTTTATTTAAATTTAAAGATAGGAAGCGCTTAATGAAAGAACCTGTAGATAGAAACAAAATCAATTTGGGGGGCGGGTATGGTTACTCCCGCCCAAGAATGTGTAACCATTTATTGGATGACGAACACCTCTACCGTGGTCACCCCAAGTGGTTTGCAACGATTCTCTCAATCTATCGCCTTGCGATATGGGAGGAATGAATTCACAAGTGCATAACTCCTGGGCACACCGACCTCCAGATTCCCAAATCGTCCCTCACACTTTTCCTTCCCAGAACTTCTTCTCCCTCCTTTCCTTAATAAAATGCTCCACACATCATCCCCAAAGATGACGTAGACCCTGAGGGAAATTATTTTCCTCCTGTGGGCCCTCTGTGTGAAGATTATGTAAAAAAAAGGTGTGGCGCCACTACCCTTTTGTGCGCACGATGTTAAGCCGGGTACAGACTTACGAAATGTAACACGCAATGAAAGAATTTGCCGTCCACGTTGTCGCAATGTATCATGCAATGTAACAGAATTCCCATAGTGTGGATACCTTGCGCGCACAAGCCGTGCACACTACGCGCACGAGCAGAGCATTTCAACTCATGCGCGCCGCAATCCGCTAAGTGTCGATTTTTTCGTCGAACACAAAGGGGCGCGCAGTGTGCACGGATCGTCAGTGTGGACGGGTTGTTTGTGTCTATACTGCAGAACGCACGCGAACAATGGAGGACTTGTTCTCAGCAGACTGAGCTATGTTCACCGCGCGCATGCCGGAAACGGATGCGAGTAGGTACATACTCGGTTCGTGCGCGCGCTGCGTCCACACATATGAAATGGTCCTTTAATGTTACATTGCATGTTACGTTACAGCAGTCTGTACTCGGTTTTACATGGCCCATCTTTGGCCTTGTTTATAATATCTACGGCTACGACTAAAGGTTTAATTAATTGGATATGGTATTATTTTCAGTTTTACAATATGGGGAGAAAAAGAAGCCCAGTTCCATGAAGCAATTCTCGAGCTCAAAAATATGGACTCGTTTAATGTATCGAAGTTGGATACTCTTCTTGATGAAATTAAATTATGCGTCACTGAGGTAGGAGCTTAAGAAATTCTTATAAAATAATATAAATATCACTATGGGTTATTGAAAATCATTTACCAATAACCACCGGAGCGCTAGGCGCCCACAAAGTGGGTAGATAGCTTTCACGCTTGATAATCATAATGCTTTCACCGATAATCAGTAGATAGCAGTAATTCGTTAAATATCACTATGGGTTATTGAAAATGATTTACCAATAACCACCAGAGATCTATACCCCCACAAAGTGGGTAGATAGCTTTCACGCTTGATAATCATAATGCTTTCACCGATAATCAGTAGATGGCAGTAATTCGTTTCCAAAAAAATTAGCTATGTTTTTAGAATGATAGATATTTCAACGGTTTCAAGTTATTTTTTTCATGGCGGTATATTGTCCCATTAAAAAATTAGGCATATTCTGTTACACATTAATGTGTTTATTATTGAATTCTCTGCATATTTACAGTTATTTTTAAGTCCTGTAATTAAAAATACAGTGTTAAAGTTGACTTTTAGCAGCTCTCATTTGCTTCCAGAGCGCCGTGTGTTTTATTTTATTTATTTGCAATATCAGCTCTTTTTTTTTTTTTTTAGTAAGAATACATTTAAAGTATAAAGAAGCTTTGACTGTCCAACTAGGAAGGTCTCCCATTCTAGGACAGTCAAATTGATAGGTTTCGTTTATATTGGGTATGTAGGTACATGATTATTCATATATATGTAGTAAGTATTAAGTAAAGTTAACGTTCACAGATTCCATTCACATAATTATACTATAGGATACAGTAGGATAGTAGTAGTAGACTAGGTTCTAGAATCAATTTATTATCGAATGTGTAAGAAACAGTGTTTTCGCAGTGAGTACAGAAGAAAAAACAGTAAAGGAAAAAAATAAAAATTTGGGAAACTAAGAGTAATATATATGGCTTTCGTAATACATAATTATCACATTATTACACACGGCAATTTTTTATAATATTTCTGACTCCGTCTTGCCCAAATCTAGTAACCATTTTGTTATTTTTGGGCCAAAAATACGCAGTTTTTAATATTAATTGAGCTAGAGGGTTTCATAACATCGAATCTGATCTATCATCCGCACATGCGCAGATCTGCCGAAGTTCAATGTTGCCAACATAATAATGACATTTTTTTATTAGTAACGTTCAAAAATATTAAATGTAGTCTTTATACAACGCGAAACAAAAACACCGTTTACAGTCGCGAAGTGTTTTTTTTATAAGTAAGGTTGTTAGTGTGTAACTTAAAAAAGCTGATTTTGGAGTTACCTAATTGTAGTAACTACCCCATGATATGTAGTTGAAGGGTTCAGCAATATAAAACCTTTATTTATTATTGTTACAGCATCTTTGGGTGGTGGCTGTAGAAGAGGCCGGCGTCTTTCATGAGCTGCAGTTGATGAAGGACTTTTTCCTGTTAGGCCGCGGGGAACTCTTCCTCGAGCTTTTGCGCTTGTCGGAGCATCTGTTGGAAGCTGCCCCTACTCCCAAAGCTTCGGATGGTTTGTACCATCAATACATGTCGCCTGACATCCCTAAAACCCTTTTGGATAGCAGGAGAGAGACGCCTTCGGTTAGCTCTCATCACAGTGCCACCACAGCGGCATTTATTATATACACCATTTATTGGATAACCAACTCCTCTGGCATAGGTCTCTTATGTGAGAATGCCCATCTCTTACCTGACCCCTCTGTGGGGCAACCTTTTCACTGCCTCGTAAATTCTGGTCCTCTATCAGTTGCCACAGCTGATGATCCCATATATCAGGTCGGCTACATATGAATAAGGCGCAGTGCAGACCACCTAAAGTAGTCATTGAATGCCCGCCCCTTTTATTCCCTAGCAGAATTGATAATGTCGATGATGGGCGACGCCTACGACGGCCCTGGCTCTTAGATCTAGATGTTCTTCCTGACCCACCACCATACGAAAGAAGAATAAAATTGATGATTTGTAATTAATATATGAAAAGATTAATTAATTATTAAGATTAATTGAGTTATTTTTAGGTTTGACGATACCTACACAGTAATTGAAAAGAACGAAAGGAAAGAAAGGCTTTTATATAAAATAACATTGTTACATCTGCAATTATTATTGTCTATTTTATTTCACTTTACAGAAATGAACCAAGCATTTAACAATGCTGCGAAAGCTGTCTCACTAGTAGATAATCCGGATATGAAAAAGTTTTCTTTCTCCGTCCCTTTTGTGAGATGTGATATTTCTGCCAGTAATGCTGAATACGGGATTCTAGGTACTTATAGTTAATTTTTTAACTTAAATAACAAATATATACCCCAGCCACCACTGTGAAATCAAAATATCTACTTTATTTTTGATACTTAAAAAATGTAAAAATCTTGTAGTAGTGTGTAGTTTTTTTTAAAGGTTTTTATGAGAGACTGCACAAGTGACCCAACAAACTGGGGCATTTCTAATTTGGAGAATGTTGTGGTGCCGATGGATGTGGGGAATGGAAGGAAATGGGGAATATGAAGATTGAGAAGTACCTCGCTATTCAGATCTA
Source organism: Limnephilus marmoratus (assembly GCA_917880885.1). NCBI lineage: Eukaryota > Metazoa > Arthropoda > Insecta > Trichoptera > Limnephilidae > Limnephilus > Limnephilus marmoratus. The sequence continues at coordinate 20,215,548 of OU862924.1, read as the reverse complement.
GTTACTAAAAGTGTAATATTATGTGTATTAACCCTTCGAATAATAAGAAAATAATATCTGTAAACTTATGCCTGTCAAGGTATGCGTGCAAAATTCCTGGTTCTTCCCATGCATTTTAAATGTTCCTATTTATTGGTTATTTTTTAACCCTTTTGCAAAAACAAAAATTGTTCTTAGCTCTAGATAAAATAATCTTTCCGATGTGTTTATTAGAAATCAACATTTTTGTTTCTAAATATTAAAATTTTAATATTGAAAATGTAAATTGTATATAAAATAAAGTACTTAAAATAAACTACATTTTAAATACAGATTCCTTTTCTTAACAAAATTTGTAATAAACCTGTCACCTCACTTTTTATCACATTCATACAATTTTATTTTAAAATTAAATGTGTGTTTCGTCACAAATTGGCGCTAAATAAAACCGTCACTTATGATCAGGTTTGTAAAATATCTGAACAATATAGCACATATATTCCTAAGGCATTAAGAAATATTATTTCTTTCGCTTTCTAACATAAAAGAAATCACAAATATTCGCATGACAGGAAGAGAGATATCTAACTTTTAATAATGCACTGTTGCTCTGGGACAATCTGGGTCTCCTGTTACTATAACGGCATATGATGTTTTGGGACAACTTGGGTCTCCTGTGATTAGATGGGTTAAAACAAGGCATTATTGAGGATGAGAACTCGAGGTGCAAATGAAATGATATTTAGTTCAATTCTATGGGTTGGAGCGTGTAACATAACAATGTGATAAAATCCAATGTAATAAAATACATTTTAATTTGTTCATCGGGGTGTGAACCCCAGATCTCTGGATCCAGACTACTTCCACATAAGTCATTGTTGTAGCACAACACATACAACCAAATTGAGATTTTTATGGCCAAAAACTATTATGTATATACACTCACGTGAGAATAATCTAATTATAAAAACTCATTTAATACACAAATAGGTTAAAAATTACATAAATCTTAAAATATATACATATTTATGTTCTTATTTTTTCATTTTCAGATGGCTGGTCAACATTGGTTTTAAATTATAAAGTGAAGTGGCCCCTACATCTAATGTTCACACCTGAAATAATATATCGCTACAACGAGGTTTTCAGATTTCTTTTGCGGGTCAAAAAGACACAGCATGATTTACACGCATTGTGGTTTGCTTATAAAAAGGCCAGAAGACAGAGGTGAAATTAATTATAAAAAATATATCATATTTAACACTTTAAAAACATGGTGTTTTCATGTTAGGTGCCTCATGTGCAGCATTTTTTCATTTATACATGTTCGCAAATCTGTTGTGATATTCGTGTATGTATGTACATAAATTCAACAAGCATTTTTATTTTTGTTTCTCTCTGTTTTAGTAATCGTTTTAAACCAATGAATCGATTTGTTTCAGCCCTTCAGTTTGGCAGCTGCACAAAAAGCTGATGTTTCTGGTTGATAACCTCCAGCACTATCTGCAGTGTGATGTTCTGGAGAGCAACTATTCCAAGATGATATCGGAGGCCGAGAAAAGCAAAGACTTTGAGTTGTTGAAGAAGGCCCACAACACTTTTCTGACGGATATTTTGAGTCAAGCTTTTCTACTTATGACCCCTGTAAGTCTTTATTATCACATATGCTGTATCCATGTGCAATAATAGCCTATCACATACTTTTAAATAAAAAAAAGGAAAATACTAAACTAGGGTGTGATTCCCTTGAATCACTCAATTTTAATGGGCATGCAAAATAAATTGAAAAAGTAACAGGACGTACCCGAGGGATTTTAATCAGCGATTCCTGGGCATATTTGTCTCCGATGGTATTTTTTTTCTATTAAAAACAAAAAATATGTTTTTCAATTACACCGCGCTACTTCCCATCACTATGCCGGATATATCATGTCGTGACGTGTTTGAGCGATATGCGCAGTTTTGTGTAGTAATAATGCTGTTGGAATGCGACGCAACGCTTATCAAGTGTCCGTTAGGTTATAAATGCGCTTACTATTTTAACTAGTCAGTTGTGCGGTGTGGTGGAAAAATATTTTTAATGTTTTTGATAGAAAAAAAATCGTCATCGGACAGCAAAATGACATAAACATTTTTTACTCCAAATATGCTCAGGTTGCTGGTTAAAATCCCTAGGGTACATCATGTTACACCCTGTATGTAGCCACCGATGGATCATATATGTGACAGCCGGGTAGATGAGGTTAAAAGTCCATGCCGTCGTCCAACCCTACTAATTGAAAACCAAAACTTTCTTCTTTCTATTGTGAAGTTTGCCGATATTTATTGTGGCCTAAAATGTGTTGTATTTTAGATTTCCGAAGAGAGTATTGAAAAGGAAGAACTGGACTATGGTTCCAACCCGGTAATGTGTAACATTGTGGAGGTTCTTCAGCTCTGCGATGCCTTTTGTAACATGGCACGAGAAACAACCAATATAGAGGAGGAGGAATACTATACTATTGGATACACAAATAGGTAAAAATATTAAATTTTCTGTGTTTTTAGAATGTTGCTAATTATAAGTAATATAATAAAATGGATGCTGGAAAGGATGAAAGAAGTGCCATAATAATATAGTAGTGACATGGCGCTTTAGCTATTTTCCAGCATCCATATGCTTCTATTATTCAAATGAATGTATTTCATATTTTTGAATGTAGCTATTACTTTGTGGTTATCCATTATAGAATAATGAAATAATTTTACTTTGTATAAACCACTTATTTGATGTGCAAATCCGACCGGTTTCGGAACAAACGTTCCTTCGTCAGGGAAAGCTTATACATATAGTATTTCAGTTCAAAACATTTTGAAGAATCATTGTTTCCCCCTGAAGTGATTCTCTATAAAACAGTTGTATATGTGCAGACTTATGCTGGTCTCACATGAATACTGTCATACTATAAATACTGTCATGGCTTGGCCTATTTCACCGTTTCGTTGCCCGGGGAGCAATAATGTTTTTGAAATAGGCCAAGCCATGAAAGTATAGCACTGGTACGAGAGTAGCGCTATGCAGATGACTGTTTGTTCCATACTTTTAAATTCGGTTCTCGTGTGGCTGGGTTTAGCTATAGGCATCTTTGTCAACATCTCTTCTTATTGGATATAATGCAGTGAATTTTATAACTTTTTTTCTGAGGTATTTTATTTAAATTTATTTTTAAATGTATAGTGCAATAGCTGAGAAATATTAGTCACAATTTGCTATCCTAAAATTTATATTGTTTTTTTTTTTACTTCCAGATTTGAGTTATCAGTAGGAAAGTTACTTCAACTCTTAATAGCCCTAAGGACTCAGCCCTGTGGAACTTACCTCGCCCGACTGTTGATGAGACTAGACTTTAATCGATGGTTTAGCAATACTCATTACCTGACACAATCTGTCACATCACTGTAATGTTCCGCCAAAATACCAATGTGCCAAATAATTTCATACAATACTCACTTCAATAAGTTCAACACACCCATCGCATCAATAAGATGTTCCTACTGTTTGTGTGGGTGAGTTCTAAGTATCAATTTCGTGAAATAAAAACTTGTGGTTAGCTCTTTGTTATTACTTTTAAAATAAGAGGAATGAAATATCTGATTTTAATGCTTTACATTTTTCACAAAAATGTTGAAAGTCTGCCATATGTTAAAATTTAACTTTATCCAATTTTTCATAATCAGTATGCACCAAACAGTAAGGTGGGTCCCAACTGTATGGGAAAAAAAAAATTCTTGTTTTGATTTGTCTAAAAAATGAAGATGTAAAATCATGTAATTTTTTAAATAATATTTGGATATCATCTTCTTTCCCCGGATTGACTTTGAATAATAGAGAAAAACCCACCCTTGTTAAATGTTCAAAAAACTGTTAGATAAACTTTTTCAATAAAACACGAAATAGAGGGAATATTTTGATTTACAGTAGGGCCTCGCTAATCCGGATAGGGAAAAACAAGACCCCTTCCGAATTATTGAGGCGTCCGGATTATAGTATGCAATTTTTTAATAGGAATAAAACACATTTTTAACTTGGGTTTCATTCATTAAAGTAAAAATATAAAGTCAATTTAGACAAGAATGTGTATGTACGTACAAATATACTTATACAAAATTCAAACATGTAAGAAATTTGGGCATTTAAAATGAAAAAAAAAAAAAACTAAAAGTTAATTAACGAGTGACGGCAAATGATTGAATATTGACACATTTTGACCCGCACGCACCCGTCCGGATTACAGCGTGCACCGAAGTAACGGGGGTCTGGATTAGCGAGGCTCTACTGTATTTATTTAAAAAATATATGAATATGATTCAAATTATCTCAAGGCAGTGTATTCAAATACCAGCAAAATCCTCTTATTCTCAAATTTCGGTATTATTTTGAGAGTCTCAATCTTGGGACTTTTTGTAAATAATTTCGTAAATATATCCTATATTTGCTGTGGAAGATTACAAAAAATATGGTTTAAAGTTTTAAAGGATTCATAGTAACTTTTATACCTACCAATTCACCTACCTGGGCTCCAGTCTGACAGAGAATAATGAGGATCCAGCAGAAATCAGAAGGAGAATCACAGCAGCCAACAAAACATACTTCTCTTTGCTGCCAGTGTTTAAGTCACGTAGTGTCCACAGAAAAACCAAAATAACCATATATAAGACCATTGTTAGAACTGTATTGGCATATGGATGTGAGGCGCTGACACTGAAGGTAAAGATGGCTGAAATGCTGGATACTTTTGAAAGAAAAGTGCTGAGAAGAATATGTGGACTCGTGAAAGAGGGTGAACAGTGGCGCATCCGGCACAATACAGAATTGTATGATATATATAAGGCACCTAGCATCTCAACACATATGAGACTCCTCAGGCTGAGATGGGCTGGGCATGTACAGAGAATGCCGGATACACGCATCCCAAAAAGAATTTTGACTGGACACCCAGGTGGAAAGAGAAAAGTGGGAAGACCCAGACTGAGGTGGGAAGACGAAGTAAGAGGGGACGCAGCACAGCTTCTCCAGGTACCAAATCGGAAGTCAGCCGCTGAGGACAGGAGGAGTTGGAGGCGACTGTTGCAGGAGGCCAAAGCTCGATATGGGCTGTAGCGCCATCGAAGAAGAAGAAGTAACTTTTATATATACTATAAAAAATAATCCCTTAAAATGAAAATTTTCAAAACTTTGAAGTGAATCCGGAGGAAGAAGAATGTATCAGAAATTTAAAACACATCGTTTTGAACACATTTGGCACCCTTTTATCACTCTTAGAATTGAAAAATAACATTTTTTTATGACCCACCTTACCAAACAGTCAATTTTTGTGGATAAAATGGATGTCAACAAACCCATTAACCCTTTGAGTAGTGAGTTATTTTTTTGTCATCTACATCGTGGGAGTGAGTTATTTTTCAAGTTTTTCTTAATTTTTTAATCGATTTAATTAATTATCTTCTTACCTTGTTTTACTACACAAGTTAATTTCTGAGCTTTTTTATTACTATATATAACCTTTTCTTATTGAATAAGTAAGCATTACGTAAATTTAGTTGGACAAATTCAGTGGTTCTCAACATTTTACAAATAGTGTTGCGAAAAATTTTTTTTTAATAAAAAATGAAATGTACAGTACCTAATAAAAAGTCATAAAACATGATACTAAAAATAAAAATAAATTATAAATTCAGTGGTTCTCAACATTTTACAAATAAAAAGTTTCAAATTTTTAATTTTTTTATTTGCTTCCATAAAAAGAAATATACAATGTAATAAAGAGATAATACTAAAAATAAAAAAGTGGATCTATTCAGTGGTTCTCAACATTTTACAAATAGTTTTTTCAAGAAAAAATAATAAAAATATGTATAAGAACAGAAATGTACAGTAATAAAAACATAATACTAAAAATAAAAATAAAAATAAAGTATCAATTCAGTGGTTCTCAACATTTTACAAATAAAAAGTTTTCAAATTTTAATTTTTTTTTATTTACTTATATAAAAAGAAATATAATATGTAATAAAAGGATAATACTAAAAATTAAAAAGTGGACCTATTCAGTGGTTCTCAACATTTTACAAATAGTTTCTTTTTTTTTAATAAAAATATTTATAAAAACAGAAATGTACAGTAATAAAAACATAATACTAAAAATAAAAATACGATATAAATTCAGTAGTTCTCAACATGTGAATAACGTTAAATTAAAATTACTAGCTAAAATATTATTTTCGTGTGGTATTCCTCAAAACACGGATACATACATAATGGAACATTATATCCAACACACATAAATTTTGTGTCCTTCCTTAGCACTGGACGAATTTTGGAATTACTGCACACAAAACATCTCCTACGTGTCCTACCTACGATAGCAACGGTAGCGCCCTACTGTTGCTACGCCGTATGCCCCGGGCACGATGGATTCCTCGAAGCGAACTGGAATTGATTCCTGGAACTAAACAAAAGTGCTTGACCACTGCGCTTTATTTTATTTTCTTGTTTATAAATAAAATAAAAAAATTTGAAAACACTATTTGTAAAATGTTTGAGAGCCACTGGATTAGTCCACTTTTTTATTTTTAGTTTTATCCCTTTATTATGTATATTTCTTTTTATACAAATAAAAAAATCAAAATTTTTGAAAACTTTTTATTTGTAAAATGTTGAGAGCCACTGGATTAGTCCACTTTTTATTTTTAGTATTATCCCTTTATTATTGTACATTTCTGTCTATATAAATAAATTAATTAAAAATTTTGAAAACTTTTTATTTGTAAAATGTTGAGAGCCACTGGATTAGTCCACTTTTTTATTTTTAGTATTATCCTTTTATTATTGTACATTTCTTTCTATATAAATAAATTAATTAAAAATTTTGAAAACTTTTTATTTGTCAAATGTTGAGAACCACTGGATTACGTAATCTGTAACGTGAAATACGTAACAATTTTGTAAAAAAACATGTAAAAATGTTTGACAAATATATTTGTATTATCTATAAATCATAATTTAATCGAAATTACAAACACGGCATAGAAAAAACTAAATAAAGTCGTGCTGCCGCACGTATGCGACAATACTCTATTTGGATCGTCCGAGTGCTGCCGCATACGTGCGGCAATACTCCTCAAAGGGTTAAGGGGGTTTCTCACCATCCTCCCAATAGTTTATCCATACACATAACGAATATTAATTAAAAAACAAATAAATACTAGCAACAGGTAAAAACTTCGGCTAATTTATCCTATATGTAGCCATTGTTCATAGGTTCAAGTACCGAATAGTAAACTCAGACTTTTTAAATAAATAAATCCTGTAGAATTAATCCAAAATATTCATTATGTGTATGGATAAGCTATTGGGAGGATAGTGAAAAATCCCCTAAGTATGATAGCTCGGTTTGATGGATAACCCTTTTGTAAGTCCTGTATAAATTAAAAACCTTTTATTGCCCAAGGTGGTATAGACTGAAAATTCTGTAAATTTCAATGATTAATGGATGGGCCGATGCATTTTAGATTCCTTTGAATTATTTTTGCATAACTGGTGGTTTACTTAAAAGTGGAGATACGTTTTTTTAGTATTGCCAGTTTGGGAGATCATGTAGAATTGAGGCAGCTTTATCTATGTCAAGTGCCCAGATCTGTAGTCAGGTTTTCCCAACTTTCCTTTACTTTGATCTGACTAGCAAACTGATAATCAGTATTGTAGAGAATTAATGTTTATTTGTAATACACTGCACTAGTGCCTCTCCTATTGCAACAATGTACACTCAATTTGAAGAAAATTTAAGTTAATATTAACGTCTGGTCAAAATTTAACAAATTTTTGGTTATATCGAAGATTGTAATAAAAACAACGTGCTTAAATAAAAAATATATTTATTTAGTTAACAATATAGATTTTTAATCAATTTGTATTTTGTCTTCCTTCTTTTCAGCATTCTGAAAATGTTCTTTTCCATCGGGATGTTGCTCCAAGAATGTCCTTATCACAATACACTTGGTCATGTAACAGAAGCAGGGGGTGGGATGCGTCTCGGTTGCGGGGTCGCACAGTGTCAACTGTAGATCATATCTGAAATAATAATTAACAGTAAGGTGGATACCCAACAATGTAACCAAGTATATATAGTCTGTCAAATAACAGTAGAAAATATAAAAACTGGAACTACTAATTTTGTAGACTGGCAACACCAATTTAACTGTCAAATATTTTTTTGAAGTACAATGACACTGAATGTATAGAACACAGTAAACCACATTTTAAAATACATTTTTTCTTCATGACATAAATTTGATTAAAAGGTGTTTTATAAAGCGATTTGCTTTAATTTAATTTAACATAAATTTGAATTTAACAATAGATAGAATTGAACAATCACTAATGGTGAGTTTAGTTACACTACTTTTAGATCTGAATGAGTTAAATATATTCAGATCTAAAATTAGAGACACGATCTAAAGCCCAGGCAACGCTAGGTACTTAATCTAGTATTAAATAAATGTGAGCAATTTCTAAACTGTGCTTTATATATTTTTTACATTATAGTTATTCTTCATTATACTAACACAAAATTGCAAAGGTATATAATAATATACCTATATGCAATTCTAATTTTGAGATCGGTGGGTAGCTATACTGCAATGAAAAAATATTTTTTCCACTATTATGCCTTTTTAATTTTTTATAAAAATGTAGGTTACACAGCTTTACTTTAACACCATGAATTATGTGTTTAGTATTGCCATTTGATCAACAGTGGCGCCCTCCTATATTTTCTACTCTTATTTGACAAACTTGTATGTGTGACCAGGAATAAGAGGTTTATTATTTATGGCTAGTATTTTATCCTTGTTTGAAGTGTTATGTCGTGAAGCAGACTGCTATTCCAAATAACGATACAATATGAATGCACCACCACAGTCAAGAGAACTCCTGTACCGTTGCGACCAATACACCAGGGAGCACTGTTTTGTTAGAACTTGGAACATGTGCTCCGTGGATGGAAAGGAGGTTATATTTAAGGCTGTCGTCCTATGGGTCGATAAGGAATCGACAAACCCTAAATTGTCATGATGACACGCAAAGCTGTCCACTCGCTCAATAGAGTAGGAAACTAAGCTCGTAGGTCGCTGCTAGCACCACAGCTAGTCAGTAGCGAGAATAACGACACCTGCGTGAACTAATTCTGTCAGATGTTTGACAGTCGAAATCAGCTGTTTGTTGGCCGCCATTTTGAGCGCATAAATAAACCAATCACGAGTAAGCGAGTAGCAATTAAAGTTGACAACCTTTCAACTTTTTTCGTAGATTGTCAACAATCTGCTAGTTAGCGAGTAATACGATCACACTGAGCGAGTTTACTAACAGATAGTGAATTTCCCAGATAGTAGCTTGTATCGAGGCTTTACCGACCCGTGGGACAACTGCCTTAATCAAGCGGTATACATGGCAACCAAATAAGCCAATATTTGAATTCAGGATGGACAGGAATATATAAAGAAATTGATTGAGCATTGGTTTTGGCTTCTCGCTTCTGTAATTTTCTTGTCTCTTCTGATTGCAGACTCCCGTTTCAAATAAAATTATTTAATTATATTACCTTCTGTTATTTTGTGTTGATCTTTTCATGCTTAACTCCCACGCTACAGGTTCACCTTCTTCCAGCAGTTTTTCTTCCGGCAAGACGATGACAGTCTGCTTCCAGTGGGTGAGGGGATTGGAGGGACTCGTGGAGAGTATGACAGGGTTTTCATCTTCATTGAAGGCGGGGAACTGGCACTCAAACCAAATGCACATGCCTTGATATCTGCCAGCCTTTGAAGCTCCTAAACACATTAAATGGCTTAAGTAAACAGAAATAAAGGCATGCATAGCTCCAGCAAACACTAAGGCCCATTGCGGTGTCTGCCATACTTCACCTTATTCGTTTCACAATAGACCCTTTAACCCGTCTACTTGGTTCAATATATTCGCACCTCACAAATTCTGAAACTGTCACTTTGGATCGAGATTGTAAAATATCTTGGCAAGATAGCTTTCATATTTCAAAGACAATAAGAAGCATTATTGCTCTCTTTCTGGTTAAAAGAAAAATACATATGTTTGCATGAGAGGAAGAGAGATATATAGCTTTTAAAATGTAAGGTCGCTCGGGACGTTTTTGGTCTTATGAAAGTATAACGCGATTACATGTTTTGGGATTCCTAAACAAGCAGACGGGTTAATTAAGTATATCTGGGTTTTCATTGGGTATTTGGCGATGTCGATGAAAGATGTGAACCTGCTTCCGAACAAGGACAATTTAGCAGCATAGATAAATTTAGCCCTTCTGCAGAAAAACAGCGCTAATGAAATAATGCTGTTTTTACAAAAATCCATTAAAACTGCGCACCATAAATCCATCTATGTTCACACCAAAAATCATTCTAAAAAATTAACCAAAGATGGCAGTAGAGCTTAGAGAAGTGGTTCTTAACCTGGGTTCGGTGAGTCCGGGTTCGGTGGAGGTCAAGACATACCCCCGCCTCTTATAAATTCATTATTATGTTTTGTATGAAAATCATGTTTTAATGGTTTTGTTCTTTAATTTTTTTGTTAATTTTGTGCACCTATGTATAAACATTGTTTTGAATTTGAAAAATTCATATTTTATTTTCCAATTAAGAAGGGTTCGGTGAATGCGCATATGAAACCAACAAGGTTAAGAACCACTGGCCTAGAGGGTCATCCTTTTTAGTACAAAAATCAAGTCAATTAGAAAATGACAGTTTGTGCGGATAGCGCTTGGAATATTTTTTTGTAGTTTGGTCTAAATTAATGAAAATGTATTGCAGTTTTGTTAAACGAAAATGATCTTGATTAACTCAGCAGTGAAACCACAATGAATACACCAATTTTATGGGAAGGCAACGTTGAAAAATTGCAAATTTGTATTGATGTATGGAAAAATGAAGTTTTTTTTCTTTCCGTAATTATTATGTTTAATGCTATTGAAACTTAATTTACCTATTACGTGCTTCAATGAGTAGCAGTCAAGTTCAAATAAACTGTCTTCTTTCAGGTCTATCCAGCAAAATGCCACCTTTTCGGCTAACAGATGTTCTTCTTCAACCTTTGCCACCTCGGGCTTGCCACTTTTGGTTTTCCTCAGGGTGGTAGCCATTGTGTTCATTTTTATGCCATGCACATCTTCCCAGAATTCGTAGAGTGATGGTACACTGAAAAAAATAAATTTCTACTCCCTTACTAATAAACATGTTTTAAATTTTGCACAACTGATAAACACCTATTAACCCCTCAGGCTAATTTGTTCGCTTTTGGGAACAACTTATATAGGTCTCATAGAAATCGTTGTATCCCTTACTACCATTATCCACGAATTTTTGCGCTAGTAGTTAAATAAATAATTGATAATAAATAATACATAGAATTGAAGAAGAAGATAACAATAATAATCTAAACGAAAATATGAAAGAGAACAAGACACAGAAAAAAGACAATGGTCGCAACTGGGACTCGAACCCAGACCTCTTGTCTAACCGGGACGTGCACGTTAACCAATTTTGCTATTGCCACCTTCTGTTAAGCCGTCATAATAGTCAATCTCATATTTCAAATTTTAGAATTAACAATATTATCTTGCAACTAATTGTTTTTCCATATTATGGGCAACTACCCTTTTTATTGGAAACAATCATTCTAAGAATTGGTTTGTATCCTGGATAGCGTCTCGGATAAATGTATCCGAATTTATTCGTATGGAACTATTGACTTTTTATAAAAGTCTAAATGAATATTCAATTTTTTATAAGAAAAACTGTCTTTTATAACTTTTGAAGGTTATTCCCATCAATGTAATATATCATTGAAGAAGAAGATAACAATAATAATCTAAACGAAAATATGAAAGAGAACACGACACAGAAAACAGAAAAAAGACAATGGAAGCAACGCGGTTTTTAATTTGGGAGGCGGGAATGGGTACCGCCGCCCCGGGAACCTTTATTAGATAACCAACACCTCTGCCATAGGTCACCCGAAGTGGTTCGCTATGTTTGGTGATTTAGCAGGGGTGCCCGGGTTCATGGGGTGAGGTTTGTCTAGGTCTTGGGGGCGGATGACCAGGACATACTGAACCCAAGATTCCTACCCACCCCTTAAACCCTTTTCCTTCCCAGAACTCTCCTCTCCTTTCTTTCCTTAAAAAAACCCTCCACACAGCATCATAGGTGAGCATAAAGATGACATAGGCCCTGAGGGAAATTATGTTCCTCAGGGCCTCCTGTGTGGAGCTCATGTAAAAAAAAAAAAAAAAACTGGGACTCGAACCCACACCTCTCGTCTAACCTTAATATGGAAAAACAATTAGTTGAAGATAATATTGTTAATCCTAAAATTTGAAATATGAGATTGACTATTATGACGGCTTGACAGAAGGTGGCAATAGCGAAATTGGCTAACGCGCACGTCTCGGTTAGACGAGAGGTCTGGGTTCGAGTCCCAGTTGCGACCATTGTCTGTTTTCTGTGTCTTGTTCTCTTTCATATTTTCGTTTAGATTATTATTGTTATCTTCTTCTTCAATGATATATTACGTTGATGGGAATAACCTTCAAAAGTTATAAAAGAGAGTTTTTCTTATAAAAAATTTAATATATAGAACACTATTCTCACACAAAGTTGGAACCTTGGTTGTGCTAATAGTTAAATAAATAATTGATAATACGAGTAATATATAGTTCACTATCATACAAATTTGAAACTGTATTTGAAAATAATACAAAGACTAAATAGAACAAAACAAAGTAGAACCTGGTTTAATTGATAATAACCTAAAGTTCACTATTCTCACACAGAGTAGAACCTTTCTCACTATGTCAATAAGGGAGACACATCGATTTCTATGAGTCCTATATGAGTTGTTCCGAAAAGCTGACAAATTAGCCTGTAATTAATAATATCATACAGTTCACTATTCTCAAATAAAACAGAACCTGGTTTGATTTGTACTGATATTTGACTATTTGCCACCATCCAATAATATTTCGATAGTTGGTACTAATTCAATTGAATATAAAATAGTAAAACCTGCAAGGGGCCACGTAAACTGTGGCACTTTCCGGAAACATACTGCCGTCAGGTTTTAAGAACTTGTCTCTGGCAAAAATAACAGAGTCCAGCATCCCCTCGTGCAGCAGGTAAAATCCCATCCATTCAGAAATTATGATGTCCACTCTTTCGTCATTTGGGAGTTTCACATCCTCTACTTTACTATGAATAACCTAGAAAATATATTAATATGAAATAAAATTTGATGCTTCGTTCATCAACTCGGCCAACACAGGAGTGAATTTCATAATTACGTATTTTGAAATGGGTCTGTAGAACTTGAATACACTCAATATGAGTCCTATAATTTCAATACCCGCTATATCCAATTTTCCGACAAAATGATCTGAGTATGACATCCTGTTCACATTTTTGTGAGGAACAAGAGGAACCTAAAATTGAGTTTCAAAACCTCCCTTATCGCGACCAAAAACCATGTTAAAACTGCGAGTGAGAAATGAGATCCGCTATATCATTCAGGAAGTTACTGTCAAAACCTGCTATATCGGAATTCATCCAATCATGAGCTGTTATTTTGCCAATTGTATGTCAAAAATATCTAAGCGCAAGTTTCTAAACCCGCTATGTCAGGTCAGTTGAGTTTCAAAAGCCTCTAAATCGTTAGCGAACTCATGAAGAAAGTATCAAAATCTGCTATATTTATCGAAAATTACTTAAATATTGCCAGACATATATAAAAAAATTAATGCTTTTCGAAATTATATTCCTCCAATTCATTATTAAAAAAATTGAAATGCAAATACTTATTTACGCTAGAGATGTGACATCGTGGATATAGAAATTACATCACTCATATGCTTGTACATACATATTACTATTAGTGGAAAATTCTGTACAATATTCTACAGAAAAATCTTTTCATCGCGTTCCTGGTGTGCCTATTTAGATAAATTGAAGCACACAGTTTCATTTTTGGCATCATACATATTGCTTTTAAATATTTATTTATTTCAATCATTAACATCTTTCGATTTTTACATTGTGCAGCGCGTAAGACAAAATGTAATGTGGGAAGTGCGTAAGAGCCTTTACGAGGGTGTAAAATATGAAGGATTGAAAATGGAAGTTAGGTACATGTGTAAATAACAAAGCAAAAAATGAGATCCTGTGTTTTAGTGCAAATTACAACATTGAAATGATTAAAAATTAATATTTTTTTATATACATTACGTAACTAACTAGTAAATGCTTATATTTAGGTGTATTTACCTCGATAACATTTTCAAATTTGTTTTCTTTGACTAGATCTTTGCATAAATCTGCCAAGTTGCTTGCTTCCACGGCATAAACCTTCTTGGCTCCAGCCATTGCACAGAGCAATGATAGAATCCCCGAGCCCGCTCCCACGTCCATAACTGTCTTTCCTTGAATATATGATTTATTTTCCATAACGGCAGTCTTGTAGGCCAGCATTCTCGGCTCATCTTGAAGCATGAGCTGATGAACCTAAGAAAATCAATAAACTGTAAATAATACAATGACGCATTAAAATAAATATTAATTTCTTCTAATAAGTGCATAATTATTTTGGGGCACCATTTTTTATAAACTAGATCGCCGGCGTTGCCCAAGCTTTACAAAAATGTCACCAAGAAATATAAAAATTCTGCTTATAGGTGATTTTTCAAAATCTCATGTGGACAGTGACCTTTCACTTGTTCAAAGGTCAGTGTGCAAAATTTCATCAATCTCTGAATAAAACTTTAGGTTTGTATTAAAAAAACAGAGCCACCCTCACACACTTCTTTATTTATATTAGGTCCTTACATATGAAATTGGCGTTTTGTATGGGAGGAACATAAAGTTGATTTTTTTAAAATATAATATATTAATTTAATCAAAGTATGTACCATTGCTATCTATGCACTTTTGCCATCTCATAGGTAGTTCATCGATCCCTTTACTAAAAAAAACCATTCGGACGGGAATCAATAAAATCTTTGAAGGCGGTTTGGACTGCCCCATCGGAGTTGAATTTTTTCCTTTGCAAGAAGTAATCCAAATTTCGAAAAAAATGGTAATCTGTTGGGGCAAGGTCCGGAGAGTATGGTGGATGTCTTAGACATTCCAATTGAAGCTCCTCTAATTTGGTAGCCGTCTGTTGTGCGGTGTGTGGTCTAGCGTTCTAACGCGCGTTTGTTGATTTGCTTCACTCAATTCGTAAGATACCCACCTTTCAAGCTTTTTCACCTTCCCAATTTGCTTCAAGTGGATTAAAACAGTTTTAACGCTAACACCGCAGCCTTCAGCTAACTCGGACGTAGTTTGCGATGGATCCGCTTCCACAATAGCCTTCAATTCTTCATTATCAACTTTGGTCTCCGGCCGTCCACGCGGCTTGTTCTGCAGGTCGAAATTTCCAGAACGAAAAAAACGAACCAAAGGTTGAAACGAAAAAGTTGGAACCAAAAACGCACTGTGTTTTCTTTTGCGGCACCGTCGCCATACACATCATTAATCCTTCGAGCCGTTTCTGCAGCACTGGTGCCACGGTGGAACTCGTACTCATAAATAACGTGATATTTCAAGTTTTCCATTTTGTAAACTAAGTGACGCAAAGAAAAAAAAAATTAAGGAAAAAACAAATGAATTATATTTTCGAAACACAAATACATGAGTAAATAGCTGTATAAATTTGAATTTGGAATTCCTAACCAAAGAGAAGATATTTGAGATCAAAGTTGCCAGTACGGCAAACCGCCAATTTCATATGTAAGGACCTAATATATATAATATTATATATAGGGTGTTAAATTTTGCTTTTGGTGACTTTGTTGAATTCTTTTTTTTTCAAAATCAAACAAAAAAAAACTTCCACTTGTAATCACTCAGCCGAATAACCGCCGATGTGATGTTATTAGTTGAAAAAAAAAATGTTACCGGAGACCAAAATTTCATTTACATTTTTTACTCCAAATAATGTGGGGAACCTCTGGATATATAGCAAGTAAAGTATGTCCATTAGCAACCTATAGTTATAAGAGGTAAATGGTTAAAACATATACATATAGAGTCAGGGTTAAGTATGAAAAGTAAGTTTATAAGTTTAATGTTTATTTCAACATCAAATTAAAAGAAATAATTAGCTTTGACACCCCTTTCTGCGGGGGAGTAGGCAAAACAGATGGAAAGTATTGGCAAAACCTTGCTTCTCCCTCATTAATACATACACCTAAAATCTTAAATACTTGGTTCACTTGATCAGGTCGTATCTTCCTCTGATGTCTCCAACTCCTTCCATCTATTAACATATCATGTAACCTTCTGTGATGTAAGTATGCGCAGAAGTGTCTATTTTGATCTTATTACTATTTCCGTTTGCCTCATTTGTAATTCGATTATATCAATTATATTCTTACCTCACATACATTTCCACAGTAACCTAGATATTTTCACTGTTTTTTTTTTATTGTAAAAAATGGCAGTATATGATGGATAATTTTTTGTATTGCAGCCAAAATGACATTTTCATTTTTATTCGTGAATATGGTGTTTCATAACGCTTTATAAGATCTCGATAGGTTTGTTCTGATTCACGTACAAAGACCAGAATTCAAATCTATTGGTGAATTTCGCACACTGGGTACTTATTTTGGCTGATAATTGTCGGTGTCAACTGTTGTGGAGCAAAAACAAGTGTTTGTTTTTCATCAGTCTTCCCATCGTAACGCAGCTGTCAACATTACCGTTCATATCGTGACAAGCTATCGTGATTCGTATAGTGAATTTACCGCCGGTAATTCATTCCCATTGCATAAGAACTAGACCATCCAGAAACAGCCAATCGACCACGAGGGACCCACAAACCGGGCAAGATTGCCATCAAATTATCGTAAGTCCCTCTGTGAAATACCTTTGTATTTGTTTCAGTAAAAGTATCCTATCGAGATCCATAGGCATTAACTCGTATAGAGTGAGCATTCAGCTTCAATCAACCCTTGTAAGGTAGTGCCATCAACGCGCTCATCTTACATATGGTATTGTTGATTGTATTGATTACAGCCATTTTACCAGCCAGTAATGCTTTCTACGTCACAATGATGGCGTAGTCAGTTTAAACTGTTTAGGAATGTGCAGTTCTAGATCATTTATAAAATCAATAATTATGAATCAAAATATAAAAATTACGCATTTTTGAAAGATGGTCAGAATTATTGAACTCAGCTTTAAATCTTCCATACATTTTAATTAATAAGAAGTACAATTTAGTTTTATTTTTCAACATTAGAGGAGATCCACTAAAATAAATACCTACACAATAATTATGTATTATAATAAAAAATAATTATTATAAAATGATATCCTATCTACAGCATACATAAAAGTCACTGGACTAATTATGAAAGGGAATTGTTTATAAAATAGTTCAGAAAGTATAATACGAGTAGTTTATTATTCCTAACCATTGGAGCAGTTTTAGCCAAATTAATAAACATCTGGAGTATCCGCTGGTCAAAATGTGGCCAGTTTGAATGATATTCCACAAGTTCCTGCGAGTTGGAATCTTCATTTAATAACGAAGCTAACTTTGTAGTTTCACCCTTTAACAAGAGATGTCTCGCATCTCTTCTGAATAATTTGTTATTGACATTCCGCGAACTGAAATTCTTGAAGTATTTTTTGCGATCAATAATTGATCATGTGTTTACGTATCAAAAAAATGCATGTTCGAAATTAAATTTATATCGGTGATTAAAACTAGGCTTTAGAAAACACACTTAATACTTAATATTCCTCCAAATATGTACCATTGATGGAAATTTTAAAGTAAATAATATCATCGCAGGAAAGCAATAACTGTAATAATAATGTAACAATACTGCTGTAACCGCCAGTACCTACAAAAATACTTTTGAGGATTTTGAGGTCTGTACGTCAGTTAAAAAACATGTTGACAAAACGGCTATTTTTTCCAACGTCGTACAGTTCTTATTTATCGTCTTGCCAACCCAGATAGATCGACGCAGAAAAAAAACCACTGCAAAATCGTTATAAAGTATTTTTGTAGGTAGTGGCGGTTACAGCAGTATGGCTTTCTTGCAACGATATGCTGAATTCACATGTTTGTAAATCTAACGATTTTTTTATGAATCCTAAAAAAGGAATATAAGGTCAAAAACAGGGTTATTCGTTAGCTCACTAACACTATAAGGGGTCGTCCATTAATCATGTGAGGCTCGAAAGGGGGGGAGGGGGGGGGTTCGGAAAAAATTACGAAATATCACAAGGAGGGGGGGGGGGGATATAATGAGATATCACGTGTATTTATTTTTCATTAAATGCACGATAATATTCTAAAAATTTCAATATACTTTGTACTAAAAAAATACACATGATTTTGGGTATGTGGGGGGGGGGGGGGGGTTAGTCTAAACCTCACCACATATCACCAGGGGGGGGGGGGTTAAAAAGTTGCTAAAAAACATCACATGATTAATGGACGACCCCTAAGTAGTTTATTTGCATCCTTGAAAGAGCATATTATTAGTACTTATAAGTATATTCTTAACAAAAGGTCAAATGCTCGATTATCAATATTACATCTCTGAGGGTCAAAGTGACAAGTATGAGATTGTAGAATGGGGTGGTATAGAAGGCAGACTGTAATAATTAGCAAAATGTTTTCTAATAAACTCTTCTCTTGTCGTACAAGCGATATTTTCAACAACGGCAACTTCTATTCTTTTCTTTGGGCAGTCTTTCTTTCCCTTTACTTCTGTCACTATGGACTGTTGGTCTTCCAGAGGAAGAGGATCATTATTTAGCTTGGCGATGTTATGCAAGATGGCACAGCAAGTGATGATGTTTTGTTGCGTGTGGGATTTGCAAGCGAGGAATGTCTGAAGGCATCTGAATCTCTTCTTCCACTCCATAATGCAATGACCGGCGGTGTAAGTCTTTGAGAGAGCTTCGTTGTAGTAATATTCCCCGGTGTGTTGAGGATACTTAACACAGGTCATAATAACCGACGTCGGGTTAAAGATGTTGCTGCCGAGAATCACGCCGTTTATTTCTCCCGAGATAAATTTTTGGTTGACGTCGCAAACACTGAATATTTGGTTTTCGTGTGTTGAGCCCGGATATTTTGAAACAATGTCAATAATTTCAGATTCAGGACCTACGATAAGCTGAAATGAGAAGAAAATATCATAAATATTGATGACAAAGAGTCACTGTTATAAAAACAGGAGTTGACCATACAAAGACAAAAAAATTATAGCAGCCTTTTCATTTGAATAATTTTAATGCACCGATCAAATAAAAAAATAAAAACAATGTAAACGCAAATATGATAACCTACCTGAACTCTAACAGAATGGTATCCATTTTCATTAACGAACCCAGCATTATAGTCCTTAACTCCTTTAACTCTTACTCCAACATGTGTAGATCCTACGCAGCCAACCACTTCCGGAAACTTCCCTCTTTCGTAGAATTTGATCTTGTTAGTTTCCCGCTCGGACTTGGTAGGGAACCTAATGAATTGGCTCTGTAGAGTTACAATTAGTTTTGTCACTCGGTTGTTAATACGGGATATTGTAGACTGGCTAACACCGTCCATTGCATTTTTCTGTATCGATCCTATGAATTAAAACATTTAATTATTAGTATTATTTCCACGATTGAGAATATTATTTCATTCTGTGAAACAAAACGTTACTTGCCTGTTGTCAAATACTTCAATGTTATCAATAGTTCAATCAAAGGAGGAATTGGAGTTCCACGATTAGTATGTGTTATCAAGCCTTGTTTTATTAATTCCATAACATCGTAAATGGTTTTTTTGCTGAATTTGTAGTTATTGAAGAATTCTGTGTCCTCCATTGCTTCCAGTGGATTTCCAGAATCCTTCAGACCTCTATAAGGATTCTCTAGATTAATCTTCTTTTTCGGTGGTTCAAGCGTTATACTATCACTTGTTAAGGAGCTATCTTCATCAGAATCAAAATTTTCGTCACTTAATTCTTCATCTGAGACCTTCGATTCATTGGAATTGCTCCGTACGTTATTACGAATAGCCGGTCGTTTATATGGGTTCGAGTTTGCTATGCGGGATTCATTCATTTCCCCCATCGTAGTATCGCAGATACCTTCCATCATGTCCATGCTGTCCATTAGCTGCATGTACCTTAGATACCTCTCATACCTTCCTAGCGCATCAAATCTACCGAAATCCATGTTTTCATTCAATATTTCGGAAGACCAAACGGGTTTCAAACAATATGTTTCGACAAAATGTCCGGCTTCACTGTCACTAACTAAACGTCAAATCAAAATTACTAAACAAGACTACAAAACAACAATCCGTAATATGCGTACTCTTCACTATTCTTTGTAGGAATTTATTTATTTTTTAAACTTCGAATAAACCATAAATATGAGTGATTATTGCCAATAAAATAGTCAAGCGCTTATTTGTTTCAAAAAGCGTGAATAAAGATTATTTACCAAAAAACCGTCACATCAATAATAAGTAACATAACCTTAAAATTTGTAAACACTTTATTAACAAATCTACCAACCTCTAAATCCTCATAGCTATCAAAATATTCATCAGCCTCATTCATTGGATCCATTTTTATGAAATAATGTAGACAATAAATAATTCTTTGATACGAAACTATTCTCGCTCACGAGTTAAAATGACAGCAATACCACTCACAACACCACCAAAACAAAACCCAGTAACTAAATCCAAAATATACCGACTCCGGTTTGGATAACGCAGTCAGGGAGTATGGAGGTTACCGCAAAGTGGGGCAAGTTCTTCCACGTTGTTGTTGGTTATTGAAATTTTTTAATTCTGTGTTCAGAGTAGTAAGCTTAGCTTCCAAAAAAATATGTTTGCAATTTTTTCTTATTAAAGCTAAACCAAAAATTCCTCTGAAATCATAAGAATTGTAAATGGGCACTTAAATACCTACCAATTTCAATAAAAACCATATACTTTATTTGTCTATTTTTAAAATTCAGATAATAAATCAATTACTCATGTGAAAAATATTAGGGTTTAAAAATTATATGCCAACACTCGCTTTATTTAGAATTTATAAGTCGTCATTTAAAAATGAATAAAAAACCATCAGATTAAAACCAAAGATTAAAATACCTAATTTGCTTGATGCGACTGAATCTGTCAATTCTGATGTCCCGGGATTCGAACTCGAATCAATCCACAATGATAATGTAAAATTTCATTCTGGTTTTGTAAAGAGCAATTCTTATAGAAATTGAACCGATGAATCAAGTTTAGTTTGTATTTAACGATTACATTGCTGTTGTTTTACAGTGTTCACTTTACAGGATAGATTCATTGGCTTTAAACCTCCTCATCATGGAAGCCCGCCTCAGTACACCCCCCAGCATTGACGCACATTGGAGAAAAATACTAATTCCTAATTAGTTACAGTACCCTAAAGGCTTATTATTATTATTATACAGTACAGGAGCGAGACGGACTGAACGAGCATTCACTCCTTGTTCAGACGTTTCCAACATTGTTGGATCGGTTCACTTTTGTTTAATTTCTTGTTCAGACGTGTCACTCCCGAGTGAAAGAGGCGGAACGAAATAAGACAGAAATGAATGCAAAGTGAAGCGTCTGATTCCCCCATAAAAGAGAACTTTTCTAGTACTTTCTTATTTAGTTGGTTTTCTAGCACATTTTTTTCGTAATAATGCAGGTTTTGGTATTTGGTGCATTTTTTTCGTAATAGTTGTTCAAATTATTTATCAAAACTGATAAATAATTTGAACAACTATTGTTTATCAGATGCGATCGCGTGTGTAGTTTTGCATTTTGGTACAATACAAAAACAGCAGTGACGAGATGCTGACATTTTACCTAAGGTTAGTCAATATTTTACGGTTAAACACAAACAAACACACTGTTGACACCGCCGTACAAAATACAGTGCAGTTGATAAAACGTAGATTTTTGTGACTGGTGACGTCACAAAGACAACCACAGATTTAAATAAAAATTTGAAAATTATTTTAACTATTAAAACTAACTACAACAATAAAAAACAGAGTGTGTAATTGGCACGCAGCAGAATTGTGGTTTGGTATATTTATGAGTGAAACAAAGCACCGCACAAATAGACAGATTATACTATCTCATTTTCTCGCAGGTTAAATCCTGTAGATGTATGTGTTTGTCTCTTTTTAGTGTCGCTATTTTTCGTTTCATCGAGTTTCAAATCACAGCGGTGCAAAGAAGTTTTCACTTCAAAAATACTGGTATTTAATTTAGATGGTCGTTATTAACAAATAAATGGAACTGGAGTTCTTATTATTTTTTTATACATTTTTTTAAGAAACATCACTATCAAACTACGAGGAGCCATAGGATAAGAGATAGCGTGGATAGATAGCGCATCCCGAAGTCGCAGGTCAAACGTAAAATCAGGCAGATCATGATGCGCCTCAGGCACTTTACGATCTTCCGCCAGGCACTTCACGATAGGTTAGGTTAGATTAGGTTAGGTTAGGTTAGGTTAGGTTAGGTTACGAGAGATGGAAGGGCTGACAGAGATATCGAAAGAAGGGTAAATGCAGGAAACTCTATTAATGGAGGACTGAACGCCGTTGGCGCCAACAAAAGACTGTCCAAAGAAGCGAAGTTAGCCGTCCATAATGGAGTGCTGGTACCTACCCTGATGTATGGCAGTGAGGCATGGAACTGGCAGAGGAAGGATGAAAGTAGACTGAATGCTGTAGAAATGAGATCCCTGAGGCGTATGTGTGGTAAAACCATGTACGATCGTGTGAGAAATGTGGAGATCCGCGAAGAATGCAAGGCTGATGTATGCGTAATGAGTAAGATTAAGAAAGGGACGCTCAGATGGTTTGGGCATGTAGAGCGAATGAACGAGGAAAGGAGTGTAAGGAGAATATATGACGCAAATGTGAATGGAAGAAGAAGTCGGGGACGCCCGAGGAAGACATGGCACGACCAAGTGAATCAGACACTTGAGTCGGGCCATGTGAAGAGTCGGAATAATAGAAGAGCATGTATGAGACGATGTATGAATGTGAACGAGGCAAGGAGTGTGTGCTAAGATCGAGTTGTTTGGCGGTCCATCCTCTCTGCCTACGCCAGCGGGAAACGGCGTGATGGTTAGTTAGTTAGTTACTTCACGATGTGGATAGGCACATCATGATCAGCCCGATTTTACGATACCGATACCAACTTCACAAAAACATGTAAAACAGTACCTATGTACCTGATTATGACTCTTTTTAGATATTCGTGATATTTTGATGATAATTTTTCATAATCAATAATCACTTTCAGATAATAAAACCACGTATGAATCCGAACACCTTCAATGAATCGAAACAATAGAATCAAATATATCGTGGAACTAATTCCGATGTAGAAAGTCGGGGACGTCCGAGGAAGACATGGCACGATCAAGTGAATCAGTTACTTGAGTCAGGCCTTGTCAAGAGCCATAACGTTGTATGAATCAGAATGAGGCAAGGGGTGTGTGCCAAGACCGAGTAGTTTGGAGGTCCGTCCTCCTTGCTTATCCCTCCAGGAAAACGGCGTGATGGTTACTTAGTAGATAGAGAGTTGATACTGACACCAACCTTGCAAAACACCCGAATATATGAACATTTTTCTGTACATGCGACTTTTTGATAAATTTTTTTCACAATTGCCTCCAAATTGCTACTTATACTTAGTCGTAGAATTAGAGATATCGTAGAATAATTACCGACCCCCACCTTGCAAAGACTAATGACATTATTTTTTTTTTAATTTGGGACGTTTTGATTTTTTTTACATTAGCTCCACGCAGGAGACCCGGAGGAAATTAATTCTCCTCAGGGCCTATGTAATATTTGGGGATGCTGTATGAGTGTCTTTTTAAAAAAAATGAAGGAGGGGAAGTTCTGGGAAAGAAAAGGTATTAGGGGTAGGTAGGAATCTGGGGGTCAGTGTGTCCATGAGTAACGGGCGTATGAATCGAAGCCTTCCACTGCGGTGCAAGGTGATGTTCCGAAAAAGATAAAAATGGCTCTCTCCACCAGTCTCTCCCGATCCTGTCATGCAGTTGGTGAGCAGACGCGTGCGCCGCCAAGGTGGCTTCTGGCAGGGGTGTGGGCAGTAGCGTAGCGAGGGGGGGATCGGGGGGGAGGCGGTCCGCCCGGCTGCCACCCGACAGGGGGGTGACAGGGGTGGTGTTTGTGTCTAGGTCTTTTATAGGCGAACATAGCCTATATTTGTGGATAAACCTGAAATTCTCTTCAGCCACCTCCCCCCAGGATGGACCAATTTTATGAAGTCGAAATTAGCGTTTTGTCAACTTTAATAGGGCGAGGGGGGGGGGGGGGGGGGTGACACCACTCCCCGGGGGGTGACATCCGCCCCGGGTACCACCCATGCTAGCTACGCCACTGGGTGTGGGATATCCAATAAAATGTTCCCGGGCGGCGGTACCCATACCCGCCTCCCAAATTGATATTTTTTTCACAATCGACTCTAAATGACAAAACCATGCATGGATACGAAAACTGTTTTTGATTTGGAGTCGTAGAACGCTGATTCCATGGAATGAATACCGACCCCAACCTTGCAAAACACCCGTGAAAATGATGATTTTTGGAGAAAATCAAGTGAAACAAACACTTATCCGTGGTAAAAAGCAGCGCTTGCATAATAGGGTCTACTCACCATCCGATTTGCAGAACTGCTTGCAGGACAGCACGCTGAATCGCCAACCGAAGAATTGTTATTTCGACGGCCCGACAAAAAGAATTATAATAACACGGCAGTCGGTTTTGCATCATCAGTTATGTTTTATCAGGCTGTTACAAACAAGTCAACCGAAGTCCTTAAAAATAATTTTTATTATTTCTACCGTATCCCTAGCAACTCCAGGTTTAACTTCAGCTAGTGTAAAATAATAAAATAAAACAATTTGGAAGAAGTGAGCACTTTTAGTATCTACACAAAAAAGTGTATATAATTATACTTATTAATTACCATTTTTACCGTCCAGTAAAGATCTCGGATTCGAAAATAAATGGTCCTAAAATCGGTGTTGCCATTTTTATTAAAAAAATTCATTAACTTTTTGCAATCTCTATCTCTACATATTATAAAGTAAAGTCCCCCGCGCCGTCTGTCTGTCTGTCTATCTGTCTGTTCGCGATAAATTTTATTATAATATTAATTATAAATATTATTCTTATCAATTGCTGTTCGTTTGTCTCGCTACGGGAAACTCGAGAACGGCTGGGCCGATTTAGGTGATTTTGGTTTTGAAATGTTTGTCGTAGTCCAGGGAAGGTTTAAACGGTGAGATAATATGTAAAAATTGTGAGAAAGATAGTAAAAACAACAATTTCATTTTCTCTTATAAACAGTTCTACTGTTCTACCTACTTTCAGAAGCACAACGTAATTTAGAATTGGAATGCAAAAAAAAAAGAATTCTGATTGTCATATTTCAGTCTTCTGTCAAACGTTACCTGTCATTCTGTTACCATTTAAAATCTTCATCATCAGTTTGTCAGAGCGTGAGAACTTTATTTACTGTTTTAATATGCCAAGGAAAAGAGGAGTTGAAATAGGTCGTCGAAGTCAATTTTATAATCTTTCACACCATCTCTATGTATTATAAATTAAAGTCCTCCGCGGCATCTGTCTATCTCTTCGCGATAAACTCAAAGACGGCGGTGGTTACAAAGGTTGGATTTTACAAAGTGTTTTATTAGCCACAGCAAATTTGTGGATTATGTTGACGGACTTCACTAAATTTAAATATTGTTAAATTGTGGTTATTTGCCAAGTTTCTTAAGTTAAAAGTGATAGTATTTTTGATAGTATGTTGCGGCAATGGCGGAGGTAGCGGGAGTGGCGGGAACGGGTAGCACATGCGTCTGTTTGACTAACTTGTTAGAAGGGTGTTGGTGTTGGATGAGGACGAGCAAACAATCTAAATACATACAAACATATTCTTATTCAAATATGTATTTACGGTAGCGGACTGCGTCTTCCCAAACAAACAATCGAAATATTGTTACTATAATAATATCGTATTACTAAAGCAGAACCTCGAGTTCGTGAAAAGGTGTAGAAATTCTGATGAAGATTGGGAAGACATATTCAGAAGCTCTCCAATTTTACAGATTTAAGAAAAATAATCAAGAAATATTCAGGTTTTTTCACAACCCTTCATTCAAATTTTTATTATATAGGGTGTTAAGGGATGTATTTGAATTACTTTAACCTGTGAATTCTGACATTATTTGGAGTAAAAATGTAAATGAAATTTTGATCTCTAAGACTTTTTTTTCAGTTCTTTTTCAACTAAATTAAAAAAAAAAACTTCCACGTGTCGTTACTAGACACTCAGCCAAGTAACCGCCCAACCCCTCACCCTGCCCAATACCTAGTGATTTTTAAATGTTTTTAATTGAAAAAAAAAAACATAAAAATGTCATCGTTTTACAGTATATGATGACGTTTTACATTATATTTATTTACATTTATTATGTTACAGGAGAGTTACCGGTATGCGTTGCAATCAGTGGCGGCTCGTGACTTTTGGTTGTGCTAGAGTATTGATATTATAAAAATGGCATTATTGATTTTTTCGTAGCCGAAAATTTTTTTTTTTTTGAAAATCAGTTTTTTGTATGAAAAATTTCAGGAAGTTTCTGTTTGGCGTTGTGCCGCACCGATTTCCTGAAAAATCTTCATACAAAACACCGATTTACGGAAAAAAAAATAATTTTTTTTTTAGCAATCGACTACATTCATGATGCCATTTTTTTTTTAATATTAGCACTCTAGCACACCCAAAAGTCACGAGCCGCCACTGGTTGCAATGCCACTCAGTAAAGAAATTGTTTCTCCCTGCGTGTCCTTTCCCATTCATCCCGTTCCCATTCTGCCTCCCCTTCCCCTCTTATGTCCCCTTCTCCTCACGCGTTCCCCCTTCACCTTCTCCGCCTTTCCTCTCCCCTCTACCGCTCCCTCGTCCCGCGAACCCCCCTCCCGTTCCCTTCGTTCCCTGCTTTCCCCTCCCCTCTTCCGCGTTTCATATATTCATACCCGGTACATTCAGTTTACAAACAGCTGGAATGCCACCTATTGCAATTTTTTAATACAAATTTCATAACGCCACAGCCCACCATTGTAATATACCTACATATAGAAACTTTCGCGGGCGTGCGCACAACAATTCAACGAAGTTTCATCGCATTCGGATGAACATTGTGGAAAAAATTTCATAACATCAGAGCTCACTGTTATATATATATCACGGGCATACGCACATCAAATCCCAAAAGTTTCATCGCTATCGGATGAATGGTTTAGGTGATGAATGGAAGAGATTTTCTTTATTTGCTATTTATTAACACCTTTTAATGGATTTTACATGAAATATTTGAAGACTTGTAAGTAAAATACCAGTCCTCCCCAACCCCCGGTCCGTGGATCAAATGGTACCGAGCCCCCAAGGCCCTGCTTTAAATCAAAATTACGTGAAAAAATCGAACCTATTGAAAAAAAAAAAAATAATAATTAATAAAAATAATAATTCAGTAGAGAATCCTTTCACGCCAATACCTTCGAAGTGGAAAGCACGACTGGGCCATAAATATACAAACCACCCACGACTGGGCTTCCATCTTGCGCAATCGTACATTCTGCTTGCGCAAATGCAAGTGGAATCATTTTAATGAGAATACGTGACGTACTAACACGCATTTGATTGTATTTGTGAATTTATTCCCCCCCCCCCCCACCCCCTCGTCCGTCCCTCAGTAAAATTCAGGTCCTCGGAAAAATTATCAAACGTTGACCGGTCCACGGCGATAAAAAGGTTGGAAACCACTGCAATACAGTACCTTTGCAGTGTTACCATTTAATTGAAGGTATAAAACAAATTAGATCAGCATGAAACCAAACTTAAAAAAAAAACATTAATTATTGCTTTGATGGTTACATAATTTGTGGATTTTTGGACTACCACGCTAGGCACATGCCCGTGCAGCGCCGGATCTGCCATACGTTCAAAAACGTGCAAAAAACCTGGCGCCAACTCCGAAGGGGCGCCGTGAGAAAATAAATATTGTATTAAAAATTTGTTATAATATTCCCTGAATCGTTTAAAAATTACCCATAGTATGAAATAATTATTACGCTCTAGCAACACTTTCCAAAGATACAGACTGCGCACGCATCTGGTTTGAATTCAACGATTTACGAATTTATAGTCAGTCACAGAATTTTTTTACAAATTCCATATATTTAGTTTAAACGTAAGATCTATTTTTCCATATATCTTTTACCGTCTTTTACGACGAATGTGTGCGATCCAAATTCATTAACCAATCACAGCGCCGTACTTTTATTCAACAGAACAAACAAACCGACGGCGCGCGCCTTTCAAAATGCTTTTGTACGATTTAAGTCTCTAGGAGAAGGGAGTTAAAGACCATTTTCTTATGAAATCTTCAGTAAATTCAAAATTTCATTAGCATAAACATCGCACGGTTTGCAAGGTTGCAACTTATTAACAGTTTCATAATTGATTTGACAGTTGAAGTTCGTTAAATGTACCTAAAATTAATTTCTATTAGATTTGTTATTTTACAGTCAGTAATAATCAGTGAAAGCGTCTTTCGTAAGCCGTTGATACCATAGATACGTTCGTATTTGTTCGCTCAACATATAACACAGGGGAAATGGAAATGCAAGGTACAAATTTGAGGTTATTAGATTTTTTAATTTATAACTAAATTTCTATTGGTTGTTAGAGGTTGTGGATTGTGGATTACAATGAATAGAACAATAATTAAAAAAAAACTTTCAGGCTCGCAGAATCTAAAACTTAGAATTAAAGAGCATAATGACATAAAAAAACTCGTTTCCATTGGGAATTTTTTTATTCCAATTTCTCCAGCACCGATAAAACATGATGTCCCGCGCAATGACGTTACAATGGTCCCGAGCACATCTAAACAGATATCTATCGCACAAATTCCTCCGGTCGAATTATTAGAAGATAAAAATAACGTTACTGATAGCAGTTTAAATTTAATTCTGTTTTCAGAGCTTGAATTGAAAGATTCCGGATGCTGGTCAAAGTTATCTCAAAATTCCGTTAGTTTATTAGTTCAGGAAGGTCCTGTACAATTGAAAGGTTTTGATTTTCCTATTACGAACAAGCGTAAATTTAATACTAAGTATCATTACAAGAAACTGCCTAATGGAGAAGAATTACATAGATCGTGGCTTATTTATTCGAAAACTTTAGATAGGGTTACATCCTTTATATGTCTTGATTTTATTTGATAAATTAGTGTAAAAAGAAAAAAAAAAATTAAAAAAAAAAATTGGGGTGAACGAATTTTTTATCAAAATAAAAATGTAGGGGGGGGGGGGGGGGGGCGCCATCGGTACCTACTGCACAGGGCGCTAGATTTCGTAGATCCGGCCCTGTGCCCGTGTTATGGTGGTTATAATAAAACCATAATAAAACTAAATTAAATTCAAATAACAAGAATTTGGGAGGCGGGAATGGGTACCGCCGCCCCGGGAACCTTTATTGGATAACCAACACCTCTGCCACAGGTCACCCCAAGTGGTTCGCTACGTTTGGTGATTTAGCAGGGGTGCCCGGGTCCATGGGGTGAGGTTTGTCTAGGTCTTGGAGGCGGATGACCTGGACACACTGAACCCCATATTCCTACCCACCCCTTAAACCCTTTTCCTTCCCAGAACTCTCCTCTCCTTCCTTTCCTTAAAAAAAACCCTCCACACAGCATCCCCAAAGATGGCATAGGCCCTGAGGGAAATTATTTTCCTCTGGGCCTCCTGTGTGGAGCTCATGTAAAAAAAAATGTAAATATTTATAATAAATTGTTATGACAATAGTTACAGATTTCATAAATATTTTGCATACATACTGGGTGTTAATGGACCTACTTGACTTACTTTTCTAACATTATTTGGATTAAAAAATGTAAATGAAATTTTAGTCTCCATTGATATTTTTGACACTTTTTTTTCCACTAATAATATTAAATCACTGCGTTTTGGACAGTTAGGGGCAGAGTCTGGGGTTGGGCGTTTATTTGGCTGAGTATCAGTGACGACATGTGGAAGATTTTTTTGTTTGAATTTGAAGAAAAAAATTCGAAAAAAAAAACATAATAAAAGTCGCCGGAGACCAAAATTTTATTTACATTTTTTACTCCAAATAATTTCAGAAATCAGTAAGTCAAGTACGTAGCCTCTAAAATAATAAAACAATAAAATATTTAATGGCTTATATTTTATAATTTAAATCAAAAATAAATAAAGTAGCTCGTGCACGTACTGGATATTTGATATGCCTTTTGATTACAAATATAATTTTTCAGTTTCAGATCTTAAATCCAAAATTAAGGTTTTGTTCCAAACGGGCCGAAACGGGCCGCGAAACGTTCCTCGTATTTATTTTTCCTTACATAACAATTGCGCTGGTTTTGTCAGATATTAATCATAATACGTACCTACTTCATTATAAACAATTTTAAAAATTGCGCTTCAAAGGTATCAAGGTACAACCTGGTTTCAAATTAAAACCAATCTTCAAGTCCAAATATTTCGAATACTAATTACAAGTTGAATTACTGTACTAAATACTGGTAGTAAATAAATACATAAGTACGGACATGAGTTAGTACGATACAAAAAGATAGGAACGCTTTTACAAATAAAAAATTGTCACCCGAATGTCAAAAATGAGTAGCTAACAAGGCGCTAACTCGCGGGGTAAACAACACAACCGACCCGCGCTCACTTGTTTGCACGGGGAAAAATGTCTCGGAGTTTCCAAATAACATTCCACCGTGCCCTTTGGATTATTTGACTATGTTTATTATTTACACTGTTTACACATGACATGCATACGTTTGCGAGGGATTTCTGAAATACAGGTTTAGATCAAGTGATTCTTATTTCATTCTGAAAAGATCGGGATATCATGACGATGTCATGCAAATTAATAATTAGCATTCTCTGAACCATGAATGATAGTTTTTAACAATAATTTGGTGTTTTTTTTAAATAGAATAATGTTATTGAAATACTATCACCTCGAGCTAGAAATAACTGTGTTGAAAATGTGTAGGTGTCTTAGAGATTTAGAGACATTTATTATGTAGGTAATAAACAGGAAATCGTATTTTCCACAAAATAAATCAATTCAATAGTATTTTTATTTGGGGGTTGAAAACACCAGTTTATTTTGTGTGACAGTTTTATACAATCACACTTGCACAAGACGAAAAAGGTTCACAAAATAAAACATTTTGTTGTGGTGTTAAGATATACCTTTGGTTTTTTATCTATCTATGCCCATGGCTATGAAATTATTTTGATTAATTAAGATAAACATTTTCAAATAGAACTTTTATGTGAAAGTAATGAGTGTGTGTATTGTCTACTTTTTTAATTGATGAAAGTCATTTTTCTGATGGGGAGCTTTTGCAACTGTGTTTCAAATAAGACGTGTAATCAAAAACGTGACCAATAGAAGTGCGGTACCACTGAGTTATTCCATTATGCAGTCAGAAAACTTCCTTGACAATCATGGTCAAGGAGAGTGTAATCTAAAGGAGAATTCGCGTTAATCTACATAAATGTAGAACTTTTGGAATCTATTCTTTTCTCCAACTAGGGATGAGAATCCGGCAAGTTAATTGCGCAAATTAAATGTCCTGAAAGCTTTTGGTATCGAAAAGAAAATATAGTTGGCCCCGAATGACAGAAATGCCCCAATTAAGCATCTGGGGAGTATAGGATGCTGGGTAGGTACCTAGCGGATAGCGGGTCTGGCAACTGGCAACACTGTAACAAAAATCTCCCGATGGACCAAGAATCTTCATTTCCTTCCAGGCAAGATGCACAACAACCAACAACCGGCGCGCGGCGCAATCAAAAACATTTGTTATTTCCGAGAGAGCGAGTTCACGACCGGCTCCGGGCTGCGAGCTGCTGAAAGAACGAGACGCCCTCTGCACGAAACGCCCCCGCTTCAAACGCCGGGGGGACGAATGAAAATAAACCAAACAAAAAAGGAAAAAAAATGAAGGTTGTTCTTGTAGTTACACGAGAGGGAGAAGAGAGACGGGATCGAGCTCCTACCCGAATAAGAAAGAGAGGGGAAACCTTCGAGTCGCAGGGGGAAAGTAGACGCAACAATAAACAATAGTAGGGGAAGAGAGACGGTGGTCAGCGTCATGGCGATAGACCGCCGAGGCTTTGGAAGGGGCACAGATTGGAGCTGTCATCTTCGGAACACAACTCAATCGTGCGCGGACCGCTACAGCGGCCTATAGTGTGTTTTGTCTGCCGTGGCGCGACTGACTTGTGTTTTGTTCTGTGTTCGGAAGCGCTTTCGCGGGTTTTTCTTTTATTTCCGAGCCGAAAGAGCGCCAAAACAAAACGTTGTGGAAATTTCTAACGCCGAAATGCTTGTGCTCAGTTGTTGATTGATTTATTCAGTGTAATATTGCCTTTTGTATTTATTCCTTGAATATTTTTGGTTTTTCTAACTATAAATAATACTTTGATACTTTACTGTAACATTATTGTGTGGCGTTTGAATAGAATTATCTATGTTGATGCCAGGAAAGGAAGTAATTAGTGCCCCCAAAGGAATTAACATCATTAAACTGGAGAAGGGATGTAGATACTGCGCTCCTGACGTTAAAGGTAATTTTTAATTTATTATTTTTAGTACTAACAGATAGAATTTATTAATTTAATTTGATTAAAAAAATATTTAATTGCATTTTCATAATTTCATTCTCCGTCATCATATTATCTATTGTAGCTACACAAAGTGTTGATACGCTTTCACATAATGATGAAAATCATACCGGAAGTTTCTACTTACACTTTTATTTTTAAATAAACATTTTACAGAACTTAATAATCTAATAATAATAATTTGATGATTTGTAAAGCACCAGTTTTATGAGAAATCACCTCAAGGACGCTGTACAATTTATTATGAATTCTTAGGCTCTATCTAATTTTATTATTTACAAATAGATACATACTTGCCTGGCAGGTCACTTCCGATAAACACACTTTATTAGAAAGTTCATGCTTTAAAAAGATACGGCTTTGCACATGGAGGACATAATAAATTATTACTAACATTGCATGACTTTACATTTGGTACCCTCATCACTGTTAATTATTATTTACTATGAATGATTTTCATTATTTAATAATTCTTAATTTATCTCTTATGAACTTTTACAGTATGTACCTGGGGAGAGTAGACATTTTGAATAATAATAATAATAGATTAAATAATTATGTAATTTGGATATCACATTTAAAAAGAAAATTAATTTACTAAACAATATTTTAGCGAACGTTTATCGACGTTTTATTATTTTTAGACATTGAAGGATTATTTAATTCAAATAACTAGATTCTGTTTAGACTATACTATAAAACTCAATATCATACCAACGCGTGCGTCGGAATTACTTAAAAATAACATAAATAAAGTTTAGTGTCCAATGCTAATTCTAAAAATGTTTAACTGACTGAATTGAAAAATGTAAAAATATTGAATAGTTAAATCTAAAAATTTCCTTGAGTGTGTGACTAGTTTCAAAATTAACAAACAAAATAACTGTATAGCAGAAAAATTATTGTTTGTTCATAAAAATATCCCAGGTTAGCTCTGATACAATCATTCGTAACGCATCTATTTTCGGCTTGCAGCGACATTTATAACATAATGTACTACGAAACTTGGAAATGTCAAAAAATAAGTCATGACACCATATTATTATTATTTTTAAAAGAAAGGCGAATATTTCCGGGTTACGATTAACCCGATTATATTTGAAAATCTCCTACTACTACCATTATACGTGGAAGACGTTGCTTGCGCAATGATAGAGGACTTAGCTAGCAGAGGAATTGAACCAACGCGGTCGCGATGCCTTATTGGGAAACAGACTCATTTGTCAACTAAGCCATTTAAAGTAGTCTATTATTGTTTGTTCCGTTTTTTTATTACTCAATAAGAAGTATTGTGTGTAAAGGACTGCGATGGCTCGTTTTGTTTTGAATTTTATTTAGTTCTAGCTTTAAAAAAAATTCCTAGACATTTTTCCTAGACATTCGTGAAAATTGCATTTCTTGAAAACATGTAAACAAGAATCCTAATCACGGGCGGAGCAGGGTACTAAAACTATCGTACCAAAATAATTTTATAATGCCGTCTGTTTAATATTTTCAATGCAAAGCACCGTACGACGATTATTATTGATGGCAGCTACAAAACGATCGAGCAATGATAATAAAAATTGTCGCTTCATTTACCTGTGTACTAAACCTGTAATTATAATGAACAGGGTTGCGTAGATTCATTACTTTAATGGGCAATTGTTCTTCATCGCCATATTGTTGGCAGATCGGCTCGTCATTATTATTATTTAGTCATTCATCTCATTTCCCTTTCAACGCAACGCAACGTGGTACCTACCGTAAACATAAAAAAGATAATATACCTTTCCGGAAAAAAATGTTAACAACAAACCAAGAATGGGTTTTTCCATAGGTATTAACAGATGTTACAAACTACTGTAATAAATAGTCTGCAATACCTACAAAATTGTTAGTGACCGACCGAATTCAGATTTTCAGCCGGAACCGAATAAGAAATCTAATTTCGGCTGCGGTTCTAGTTTTGGCCGAAACCGATAAAATACGCTCTAATCCCCAAACTGAGGCATTTTTATTATTAAAATTTTAATAGTTTATTAAATATATACCTGTTAAATAAAATAAAAGTCATGAATTTAATTAGCATAAATTGGTTTAGTTTTCGGCGTTATGTACCAGTTCTTCTAAATGTACCCTTTAATCAAGGATTTACAAAAATATCAAATATCTTT
Source organism: Limnephilus marmoratus (assembly GCA_917880885.1). Taxonomy (NCBI): domain Eukaryota; kingdom Metazoa; phylum Arthropoda; class Insecta; order Trichoptera; family Limnephilidae; genus Limnephilus; species Limnephilus marmoratus. The sequence goes on along the minus strand of OU862924.1, from coordinate 20,180,458 downwards.
GATCTGCTTACAAATCCGTCTACTCTTCAATAGTAGATATGATGTAAGACTAGATAATATAATAACCAACATTTTTAAACGATGAACTTTTACAAAAATAAATAATATTTAAAAATTACAAAATCTTTAAGGTTTGAAAAAAAAATTATAATTTCCGCTTCTTAAAGTAGTGTTACTCTAGATTTCTGGAGGCACACACTAGCGTCCGAGTAATGCCGAATGCAATCTGAACATAGGTTTCGGCCCTAGCCGAAGTTTCGGCAAACTTTTCACCGAAACCGAAACCGTGGCTGAAACTCATTTATTGGCCGAAACCGAAACCTCGGCTCTTGACAAAATGACACAGAGGTTCGAAAATTCTTGCACTCACTCAAAGCTGTCTTCAAATTTCAAGGCATTCTTGCAAACATTTTTTTTGTAGTACATAGTTATATTTATAAATCTCTTCCAAAGTTCTGTTTTCCAGGTACCTAACATTATTTTATTATCATCCAGTTCTAAAAGAATACATCGACTACACAGTAAAAGTGTCTCGTTGTAATTATTTGACCATAGGAGAGTCACTATCCACTAGTCACTATCACCATTCCCAGCTGCTTATTTCAGTGGCAATTGGCAATTCACCACATCCGAGGAAGGAAATGACTTAATGGCACGATAAAATACTTATTTTAAGTGCATGACAAATTATAGCCATTTAATAGCGATTGCTACCTCGATGGACCAGGAAACGATTGTCACACCTTTAAAGTGTATTTTTTAAAAATTATACTGTTACTAGCTGGGGTATCCGGCTTCGCTCAGGGAGTCGATATGAGATTGAAGTGACGTGCGAACCCACGACGGATCTTGCTTTATATACCCCTACCAATGAGTAGCCCAACCATACAAAAAAGGCTTCGAATGGTCCACAATGTTCCAGAACACTCCACAACATTCGAGAGTGTTCTGGAATGTTCCGGGATGTCAAGGAATGTTGTGGAATGCTCTCGAATGTTGACTGGACTATTCTAGAAATTTCTAGAGGGCGAAACTTGCAGTCATCATACCTTCAAAAACGGGACGCACATTTTTGTTCACTTTCTTTTATAATATACACTAGTGGACTTAAGTATGGACACTTTTCGAGATTTCTTGTATCTTGTCGTTTGCCTTATAAAAAAACAACTTATTTTGTTACGGAACCCTTCTAAGTTTTTTTTTCGTGTTCCTTGTGCTATAGTTGATTAATAAAAGTACCATACGATATACCATATGGTGATTCAAAATTCTTATCACTCTTTATGAGAAATGGGAGCAAACGCCTTTAAAACAACCAATTTTTGAGAATAGTGTTTTTGAGTTTTGGCAACCCTAAAATGTCTCGTCTTCTGTCTAAACCAACCACAAAGTGCAGAGGATCGTCGTGTGCTCCAATTACGACACTTTAAGATGCAACACGATTAAGTTTTACACCCGTATTAGTCAGTCATCAATTAAATAAAAGTGATATTGTTTTTTTTTATAAATATTATTAAAATGGCTCCTAAGGTGCCAAAACGTGCCGATTGGTTGCCCAAAGAGAAGCAAAGCTGTTGCACTTTGTGAAGAAGGCTACACATACGAATAAAATGCAAAAATATTGGGTGGCGAAGCTACCAAGTCTGGAGTAAGAAAGGTTTGCGAACGCTGCAAGAGTCTAAAACTACAAAAACAGTCCGAAAATCGTCCAAAATCCAAAGGTTATGCCACAAAATGAAAGGAGCATGTGTTGCCTTACTCTGCAGAACCATCGTCAAACATCCAAAGATATTAGCCAGGTCGTTAAAGCTGCTGGACTCGATATTACTGATATAACACTTAGGAAGAAATTAGGCAAGAATAATAAAAGTCTTACCAAAACATGAAACAGAGGCATAAACGGCTGAAATGGGCTGTAACACATAAGGAATGAACCTCAGAAGACTGGGCAAAGGTGATATGGACTGATGAGACCAAAATTTTCACTTTTGGTAGTGATGGAATCAGATTTGTCCGTTGCCATCAAATTGGAGATGTGATACCATAATGCAATAACGCGACAATGGAACTTCCTCTGAGTGTAATGGTGTGGGTTTGCATGATAAGGGATAGTTTTGGACGTCTGGGAGTGGTAGGAGGCACAATTAAGGCTAAAAGTCATCAAAATGTGATTCTGGAGCCAAAATTATTGCTCAGCACAATGATTTGTTCGAGGGGAATCGTGGTAATTGCAATTTCCAGCAGCATGGACCCCCATGCCACATAGCAAAACGAGCATGAAATGCTTACAGAACCACCATATTGTTATTCTACCTTGGCCAGGAAACCATCTGGACTTGAATTCTATTGAAAACCTCTGGTCTAGAATGAAAATACTGGTTTCAATTCGCAAATCCAGCAATAAAAGAGAAATAATTGAAATAATTTTTCAAACATGGTTCCATGTCATCAAAACTGAAAATTAGTGACGTTTTGTGGACTCCATGCCTAGAAGACTTTAGGAAGTTATTAAACTTAAAGAATTTCCAACGAAATACTAACGTTTAATGCTAATTTGAAATATTATGCAAAATCTTTGTAATTAATAAATAATTTGTGTTTTTCCATGAAGTTGTTTTATTCAGCATTTTTGTTATTTTTCTTAAAAAAACATTTAAATCTATTCAAAATATAACAGTATAATATGTTGTTGAATCAATTAGCTAACAAAATTATACTTAAACCCCAACGTGATTTAAAAAGAGCGAATGAATATCAAATATAAGAAATTTATGAAAAGTGTCCATACTTAAGTCCACTAGTGTATATTGATTATATTATATTAGGGTAGGTACTTGGGTGGATAGCGTACTTACCGAACGTAGATATGATTTAAGTTTCTCACAGTCAATATTGTAAGGCATTGTTTGAATTTAGGTTCAGATATGTTCAAACTGTGTGTCAGATGTGCACTCAAATCTCACGAGGAGATCTATTCACCGAGCGCGAGTCCGGATTTAGGTACTATACACTCCTTTCTTATACTTCGCATTGCCCAGTATGTGCCCACATACTCGTTAATACAAAATAGCAACTTTTTACAGTTATGAAGCTATAAACTATAAACCGTTAAATGGGTTTTAAATGTCTTCTACAGGTCTACGGTAGTGCTTTCTAAAGCGTTGGAATAGAAACATACACTTCACATTTAAAGCTTTTTAAACTATTTAATTTTCTATAGTAAGTATCTGTTAAGGCTCTGCAACCTGGCTCGAAAAGAAGAAGATGGAGAGATACGAAATTACGAATGTTAGAGGAGAGCGCTAACATTTACAGCGACAAAATCGATGCGAAAATTGCGAAAATGTTTAATAAAACACGACTCGTTTAAAATAGAGCAAAAATCTCGCGGGCATTATCTTACAGCATTTAAAGGAACACTGTGAATTTTTCATACATATAACTTGTAAAATAACTGAAACAAACGTGTTAATAATAATTTTTGGAGCATACTTAGCGATTTTTTTCTATCGAGGGAATTTTATATAATTTGCGTTTCGGCGCGGGCAAAGTCTAGATATATATTTTTTTTAAATTTTTAAATTTTTAATTTTTTTTTTTTATTTCATACAATTTTTGAAAATACACTTTTATGTTTTTTTCTTGATTACCATACTAGGCTAATGCCCGTGTTAAGGTAATCATACATGATATAAATTATACAATGTGTGAACTAGAACAAAATATAGGTTTGAAATAGAAATTATAAGATATTAGAAACAAGAGAAAGAAAAAAGATAAAAATATTTAAGGTAAAATATAACAAGATATATGTATACGTATGCACATACAAATACATACAAACACACATACATACATATATATACATATACATACATATATATATATATATATATATACACTTACATACACATACACATATATACATATACATATATATAATTATAAAAAAGAAAATGTTTGAAAGAAGTTAAAAATAAAATACTATATAAAATATACATAAAAAATAAAATACTAAAATATAAACTTATAACTATATAAAATACTAAAATATAACTATATAAAAATATAAAATACTAAGAAGTAAGATTTAAATATGTTAATCTATAATTTTTTTTTTTTTTTTATGAAAGCTAAAATTTTTTCTGGAGGTTTGTCAAGGTAGGTAATTAATCACCTAGAAGAGTATATATTTAGGTTAGATTAGATTTCAGTGAAGTCAGGTTAGAAAAAGATGTGAAGTATGATATTTTATTTAGTTAATTTAATTATTTTCTTTTCCTTTATAATGGTTAGGAAGTCAGATATTCTTTAAAGAAATCTCGTCCCCTTTCGAATATCCAATTTTGAACACGAATAGTAAAAAGAGGTATGGTAATACTTGATTTTATATCGGTGCTCAATGCATTGTATATTTTGGGGGCAATGAACCAAAATTGTCGGTGAGCGAATGTGGTTCTAGTTTTTGGAACCATGCATCCCAGATTTGATGAAAAGCGGGTTTTGGCTTGATGTTGTGGAGCCACCAGTAGGTTATTTTTCCGTATGTAGGATAGGCTTGTCTTAGTGAATAGTTGGCGAATATCTAAGACCTTAAATTTAGTAAATAGCACATTAGAGGGGTGGGTAGGTTGGCATTTAAATATGATTCTCAGTATTAGTTTTTGAACGGTAATTATTGGATTAATGACGGATTCTGTGCAACCACCCCATCCCAAAATACCGTAAGTTGCAATGGATTGAAAAAGGGCAAAATATACGCTTCTAAGGGTTTTTAGGTCTAAGATGGATCTAAGAGAGCAGAATATATGGCAGAGCTTACGGAGTCTTTTCACTGTGTCACTTATGTGTGCTTCCCAACGTAGTTGGTCATCTATGATTATGCCCAGATATTTAACTTCCTTAGATGATTTAAGGGTAGGACACGTGCAATTTGTAATAGGTGGGGTTCCGGGTGGGTGTGGGTGCATGTTTAGTGAACACGAGTGAATTATTGGTTTAGGGCAGTTGTTGGGAAAATTATGTTTGCGTATGGAAAACGTCATATATTGTGTTTTGTCAATATTGAGTGTAAGGAGATTTGTGTCAAGCCAATGCCTCACTTTTATTAGGCCATTATTAGTTTTATTAATAACTGCTTGCCATGTTTCATCTTCGAATATTAAGACTGTATCGTCGGCAAATGATAAAATCTTACCTCCAATATCCATGGTACATAGTGTGTTGATGTATAAAAGAAATAAGAGTGGTCCTAGTACACTGCCTTGCGGTACACCGTAAGACATGGATAATTTTTTGCTTTTATTTATTTTGTCAGAGTGGATAAGAGTTTGTTGAGTTCGGTTTGTTAGGTAGTTTTCGAACCATGTGTAGGGTATCCCAGTTATTCCGATCTGTTGAAGTTTTTTAAGCAGTAAGGGATGGGAGACCGTATCAAATGCTTTTGAGAGATCGACGAAAACAGCAAGCGGTTTTCGACCAAGGTCAAGATTAAAAGAAACTATTTTTGTGAGGGCGGCTATTGCATCTGAGATACTCCTACCTTTGCGGAAACCATATTGGTTGTCCGATAATATTTTGTTATCTTCAAGGAACTTGTAGAGTCTATTCTTCACCGCTATTTCTATGATTTTAGATATTGTGCTAAGTAAAGATATCGGTCGATAGTTATTTACAGATAGTTTGTCTCCTTATCTTCAAGAATAACATATATTTTTTTAAGAGCTTTAAAACTTACCGTGTTTAAGGGAAATATGTAATAAATCGGTACAAATCCGGGTTGCGGGTCCTTAATCCCAATTACGACATCTATTGAAGGATGTTTAAATTACACGACTACATATACACCATTCACTCCAAGTAGGATCTCGGGGGTGTTGTGTGGAGGGTGTTTTTAAGGAAATAAAGGAGTTAACCTGGTTGATGGCCTGAACATTGTACGATCTGTTCTCGCACAGTTACTGACTTTACAATGAACGTAAGCGAAAAAAAAAGATGTGTAAAAACTTACGTGCGACAGAGAAAGGTGTAGGCGGGGAGGTATGCCACATTTTTGACCTTAAACTCGCCTATTGCGACGATTTCTGTGTCAACGGCCGGCATTATTTGGCGTGCGTTACACAAATGTTGGGCGCACGCTTGAGGTGTCTCCTGGCATGGTCGTTCAATAATGATTGATGGGACAACTTTTCATCGTTCCCTAACATGACTACAGATCGCCAAAGAAAAAGCAATAGTTCACAATGACTTAATATATTCGACGTCAACTGATGTTTGTAAGTTAACGATCTGCAGTTCTCCTAGGGAACGATAAGAAGTTACCAAAAGTTATCCTATCAATCCATATCGATCGACTGTGCTAGAAGACCTGGATATGCACCGCTGCCGAAGTGGGACTTGAATACATAGTATAGGATATTATAAATTTAGCAAAATACTTTTTACAAAATACTTTTCAAAACTGCAGAGTCACTATTAAAGTTGTTTCATTCGGGATTTTACTTACCTTAACCTCTCCAGGAAACATGACATAAAGAGTTTTGTAGCAGTGCAGGAATTTAACTCTAGCTGAATCACCACGAGTCCGCCTCGACAGCCGCAAGTCCCTAGCTTGCACCAGCACCAGCACCGAGTGAACGCACATTACGGACATTGTACACAGAATATAAATGCGTTATTACTCGATACACGGGGCAATTAGCCGACACCGTTCGCGAACAGTAATTGTACCGACAAAGGCACGATTACAAATTATCGGGCAATTTAATGCATTCGTTACGCGGTGAGATTTTCGGAAATTAACGGAACCTACTCGAATATAAATAATATCGGACCTACCAACCCCTGCAGCGAATCACGTTTCAAAGGAGTTGATTGAGTACCCGTTCCATTGTTGTACAATGCCTCATTTGATGCCTGGGTGGCGATTCAACGAGTGTATTGTTCAACATAAAAATACAAAGCTTTTACAGCCCTCATTGACCAATTTCTCGTATTACCTAGGGTACCTATGAATAAGAACCAATTTTGGGTTTTTTCACAGAAATTCATATTCAATCTTGGTCATTTTGTGTGTGTTTTTTTGTTACATTTCAAAGATCGCCACTAAACGCCAATTCTAGGTCTGTTTCAGCTTTTGAACATTTTTTACCAGCAGAAAAACATAAGCAAGGTTCGGATAAATAAAGAAAAAGAAGTTATTAAAACTATAAAAATTCTTGAACTTCAATATCTAGGACATCTGATGAGACATCCAGAGAAGTACGAGATCTTGCTTCTCATAATGCAGAGAAAGATTGCCAAAGTCGGGGCCCTGGAAGAAGGAAAACATAATGGCTGAAAAACCTGAGACAGTGGTTTGTCCAGTCCCTTGAGGTGATTTTTCACACAAAGCTCTAGAAATTAACCAAGAATTATTATTACTGTAGAGCTGTTCCGGGCCGCAGTAAACAAAGTCCGCGCAGCCAACATGATAGCCAATGTCCGTTGAACGGACAGGGTACGAGAAGAAAATCATAACTGTCATATTGTTTGGCTTTCAGCTGATCACAATTAAATATAAAGCTGAAACGGGCCTAGAATCTGCATTTAGCGGGATCTTTCACAAGTAAATAAACAAAATGGCGTTGATTAGTCCTAATATTACAATCAAATCTATCTAAAACACCCCAATCTAAGATTTAATCGAAGAAGTAACCATAAATAAAAAAAAACCCTAAAATACCACATTGTTATACTAACGCAAAATAATTTTTCTATCGATTTACATTTATTAATTTCTATTTTATATTCCTTGAATGCCTAAAGCTGGGATCCCACCTGATCTATTCCAATTAATCTAAATAGATCATAGATCAGTGAGAGCAGGCTTTCTCAGGCGTAAGAAACCCGTCGTGAATGAAATAAAGCGGATAGAATAGATACGGTAACCAGCGTTACTCTTTGAATTCACTACGGAAACATGGTTAAAACGATGTGATCTCTTAAAATCTGTCCAATTCGATAGCCGCAGTTTAGCGGAATAAGGGCCTTATATTCGATACTGTACTTTGAAAGGTCAGCTGTTGGAATTGGCCTAAAGGGAACGCACGGATTGCAATTCATTCGAAACTTTTTTAGTTAGGTTTTTTTTGTATATGATCTTTCTTTTTTGTGTAACATTGCACTTTGTAGGATTGATTTTGAAAAACGAAACAACCTTTGCAGAAGTTTTCAGGTATAGAAGAGTCGGAAACCTATCGCAGTCAGCGACATTGTAAATAACTAAATGCGAAACAAATGTAAAAACCGATTTTTTAAAAATTAAATGAAGACAATGTTAGCGAAACTCAATCGAAAATCTGGAGACAGAAAAATCAGAAAAAGATATTGGCACCTCTGGGGCTCGAATCCAGGACCTTCTGCTTATATGGCAAATGCTCTACCAACTGAGCTATGGTGTCTATATCCAATTCGGTCACTTTTAACTGTATCATACTTCGACTAAGAACTACCAACATTATTTTCATTTTCTTAACGCACATATTATTGGCTGCTATCTTTATATATGATTGCAAGATTCAAACCCGAAGTAAATGCTATCTAGATAGTGTCTGGATATATTTGTATCCATTTTATTTTTAATATGCGACATCTATTTACTTTTCTCCAAGTCTAGGATCCTAGAGTTATCTTTTTCAGATTTTTCTGTCTCCAGATTATTTTCGATTGCGTTTCGCTAATATTGTCTTATAAAAATATTTTTAAATAAATATCATTTCTTCTTCTGCAACTACGAGTATATAATAACTAATCTTATAATTTAAAAAAAAAAAGTAAAGAAAGATAAAATAGCAACCGTAAAATCGTGTCCTCTGCAATCAGAAGATTATATATATAATCGTATCTTCTCCAAGCATAAACATTATAATAAATATTATTTGTTTTGCCGAAGTGACCTTAGGGATGTCGAAAGTGAAAAAAAAATATCGATGTATCGATATTTATTAAAATATCAATATCGACGTCGATATATCGAGGAAAAAATAATCATAGACAAATGGGAACCAAAAAATGGCGAAAAATAGCGTACATTTCTATGTATGTACCTACACAAATGAGATAGTGTTAGTGATCACAAATACTAATGCAAAGACAATAGATTTTTAAGCTATTAATAATTAAAATTTCAACCGCCAGATGTCATGACCCAATACAGTTACTTTTTCCGTTCGTTCCTATACGGTTTTGGACTCTAGTGACTTTAAAAACCTAAATTTAAAAAAATATCGTTTTTGATACAATTTTTGATATTGGATATTTTGTATCGATATATCGGATCAAAATATATCGGCTAAAAATATCGATATATTGAATTAAAAATATCGATATATTGATACTTTTTCAACAAGCCTAAGTAACCTGCCAGGTTAGTTTTCTATATTTCTTCGAACATATTTATATAGAGCATAGGAAATCATATTTTTGTGATTTTTCACAAAAACGGCGCTAAACTAATTATATTTGTCTGTGCCAAAGTTTTATTGTCATTGAACCCCTATTGAGATAGATAAAACAAAATTAAACAGCTTAATATATTAAGACGTTGTTAAAAATTGTCTCGACTGATATTTATTTGCGCAGTAGTGGAACTTTGCTATCTAATCATGTAACTAATTTAGATTTTTCGTATGGCACGTACAACATTCTAATTTTACATATTATTACAGTCATGCATGTGTTACCTAAGTAGACTGTGGAGATAAGTAATCGTCAGTAACCGCACATCGCTACACTCAAACGTCGGGATTTACGTCGGAGTCATGTCGTCGACATAATTTAAATTAAACGAGAAGAAAATGCGGTATTTGGTAGGTACCCGCTTACCGCATCATCAACTACATTTGTATATTATTTTTAATTTTTCTGTCAGAAGTAAGTTTGAACTCTGTGGCAGTTCAAAACAAACAAGAGACACGGGTTCAAATTTACAAAACCGGATTTTTTTTTACATGAGCTCCACACAGGAGGTCCAGAGGAAAATAATTTTCCTCAGGGCCTATGTCATCTTTGGGGATGCTGTGTGGATGGTTTTTTTGGGGAATGATCAAGAAATTTTACTGAACCGGGAATTATCAGGGAAATCTCAGGGTATTTGTAAATATTATTGAGCATCAGTGGAATTATTTAAACTGATAGGCTACGAAGCACAGCACAAAGAGGAGACTGATTTTACTATCTCATTCTCTCGCAGGCTAAATCCTATAGATATATGTGTTCGTTTCTTTTTTGTATTGGTATTTTTCGTTTCATCGCGTTGCAAATCACACGGATGCTAAAGAAGATTTTACTTGCTACCCGCTTTTCAACCGATTTATTACATATCTCCCTTAAACATTTGCAGTTTTTAAGCACTTAAAAAAATATATAAAGTATGCTCCGAAAATTATTATAAACACGTATGTTTTAGTTATTTTATAAGTTATAGTTGTGAAAAAATTCACAATGTTTCTTTAAATGATGACACGTTCCACGAGATTTTTGCTCTATTTTAAACGAGTCGTGTTTTATTAAACATTTTCGCAATTTCGCATCAATTTTGACGCTGTTAGCGCTCTCTTCTAACATTCGTAATTTCAAATCTCTCCATCTTCTTCTTTTAGAGCCCGGTTTTGGGCCCTTAAATCAAAAATAAAATTGAGATTATTTAATCGGAGTTACGCAGGACGCACATGCAGCTGAAATTAGAATTTTTGATTTTACTAACTACCTACTTTGATTGTAAAATCTCTTTCGAACGTCTGATAAATAGACCACATCATCATCGCAAAGACCTATAGTATTATAATAAGAATACTAGCTGGTACCCGACATGCGTTGCAATGCCATTTAATAAAGAAATTGTTTCTCCCTGCGTGTCCTTTCCCATTCGTCCTGTTTCCCTTCCACCTCCCCTTCCTCTCCCGCGTCCCCTTCTCCTCTCGCGTTCCACCTTCCCTCTCTCCACTCCACTCCATCCTTTCCCAGTCCCGCGAACTCCCCTCCTCCCTCGTGTTACCTTCCCCCATCCCCCCCTCCCTCCCCTCCTCAACCTCCCTGCTTACCCCTTCCTCCTCTCGACTCCCGCATTCCATACATTCAGTCCCAGTACATTCAGTTTTCAAACAGCTCGCGTGCACCTATTGCATTTTTTATACAAATTTCATAATGCCAGAGCTCACCAGTAGTTTTATACAAACCTTGTCCTGACGATGACGAACTCAAAACCAAAAGAATTATTCAATTTGGTGCAGTCGTTCGGAAGTTATGCGCGTACATACATTTCGGCGATTCATTTTTATTTTTACAGATTCTCCTACTGCTGACATTCAGTCAAGACACGCCGATAATAAATTGACCGCACTTGAATTTTATTGACAGATTGAGTGCACCGAAAATAATGTTCAATTACTGTGAATCGAGTTGAAACACTTCAAGTCAGTCTGGAGTCTGATGCTGATGCTGGGTGCTTGATGCATTTCTCACTGAGCGCTGGGAAGAATGCTTTATTTATAGGGACAGTCGCTATGGAAGATGGGAGGAAAGAAAGTCGACAGGAAAAATCTCAGGTCATTACATTGTCTTCAAAATCACTTACGATGAAGCCATACTAAATAATGCAAAATCATACAGAATCACATGTTTTTATTTTGAAAATTTGATAGCTTAGAAGTATTATAGATGCTTCAATTAAATACTCTGTGTAGAACATACCTTGGGCTCTTAAAAATATATATTTTAATAAGCCTTTAAAAAAATAAAATATAAGGTCTATAAAAAACACTTTCATGTCCAAACTCTCCTATTTATAAACCCCTTTTCGGATTTGGTTTTATTGTATAATGTGGCAGATTTAGTTTCTTTTATAATAATCGCGAAAAAAATTGATATTTACGCCCGAACTTCACAAAATAAAATAAAATATGCTTTTTCCCCGTTGTTATTTTTGACATCAATCAATACAGCCCGCAATCTACGAATTTGGATTCTTAACTAACTAACTAACTAACCATCACGCCGTTTCCCCGCAGGGGTAGGCAGAGAGGACGGACCGCCAAACATCCCGGTCTTGGCACACATTCTCCATGGTCTTGGATTCTTGAAGTGGGCAAAACCTATTTCGTATCCGTATCAGTCACGCCCCAACCGGCGCGGGCGACAGACGTGTTACTCCGCGTCGTTTAGTTTCGTGAAATCAATTTAAAATTTCAGTTTTCTTACAATAAACAATGCGTAAAACAGGAATTAATACTTTTTACAGGCCTTTACGAAATCAACTTGTAAAAACAATTTCAAATACCTTTCCAAAAGCTTTTTCTCAAGTATTTTTAAACTCCTCCCATAAAGGGCGTGAATTCCGATTTCGATTTTTTCCTGAACTATTAGATCGCCTTAACGCTAAGATTTAAAACACCCCCTTGTCTCCTAGCTTCCTGGTTAATGAACAAAAAGAAGGACAAAAAACGCAAATAAGCAATAATAAATTGAATTCTCCTTTATCATAAATATATCATAAATATATCATAGATTATTGCAACGGAATATATGCTAGTCTCCCAAAATATCAAATCAACAAATTACAATCTGTTTTCAACGCTGCGGCAAGGCTCATCACCGGCGTATCTAAATATTCCCATATTTCTGAGCATCTCAAAAATCTTCACTGGCTCAAGTGCCCCGAGAGAATCCAGTTTAAGCTCTGCTGGATGGTATTCAAGTCTCTTAACGGAATGGCTCCGACTTACTTATCGGAAATGTGTATTCCAGAAAATTCCAATTCTCGACAATCAACCCTCAGGTCAGCAGCAACATCAGCGATTGGAAGGTTGAAGGAACCAAAGCGCACACCAGATACTAAATTCGGTGAGCGTGCTTTCGGAGTGTCGGGACTGTTATGATGTGGATGCATCATTACATATAAATTACTTTAATTTATTACTCGGATAGGCAGGTACCTTTATTTGAAGGATGGTAATAGTTTATTCGAGATACTCGGCAGGTTGGCAGACTGAGCGGAAACGGGTTTTGGTTTTTGAAACGGCACTCTGGACGAGAGAGAACACGGGAGGACGCCGTGTTTTTCTCGGGCACAGTCACCTAGCGATTTAAGTTTTATAATGTAAAATATACCGGAACAATACGACTCCGCGTTGCAAAGAGATCCGTACCTTATGTGTAAATAACGGGATTAACCTAAAGATCCGAATTGTTCGGCCCGGAATTAACGAAGTTTTCGGTTCATCAATGGCCGTCGGCGCCTCGTGCGACGAGAATAAGTAATGCCGTTTATCTAGCTGATCTGGCGACTGGGAAAGTGCAATTGGCGAACATGGACTCCCGCTACACCTCGCAAGCCACGGCGAAGTTTATTTAATTAGTGTTCGGAGTTTTAACTTTAACATCCGCCGCCTACTGAGGCGTTCATATAAAAAACCCGCGTACTTGATTTTGTTACGCAGAACAGACCGTTCCGGTTCACCGCAACCCCGGATTCGTCGCCGACTCCGTCTGTCAACAAATCCCGTAGGCATCCATCTATTTGGGCTTGATGGCCTCGTAGGACGGGCATCATACTGCTGGCCAGGCTGGCGCAATACACCGGATCATTTCTCATCGTCCTGATGCTCCCAGGGGGGTTTGGCATCGCGACCTCAGCAGGATCACATCAGGACCACCTCTTGGATGCTGGACGAAGCACCAAGCTCCACTACGTGCATCATGCCTGCCCGCAGGCACTTAATCCGAATTAGCTAGTTTTCAAGGTCATGGTCGCAATACAGGGGTGAGTTTTCAGTAGTGTATTTTTTCCCTTGTAAAATTGGTTTATAATACCGTATTGTTTTAAATGTTCGATATTGTAAATATAGAAAATATTGATTCAAATCTCTTTGTTATTTCATATCGATACACTGTAGTTCCTAATGATGAGTAAAGAAGTGATTGTCATAGTGCCCACGCTCCCTGGGAAGAATTAAATGCTCTCCGTCGTTCTAGGAAGAAGGCGTAGTGAATTCAACTGTGGACATATTCTGTCTTGAACAGGATTTGGCGCTCTATTAATAGAAAAGTACGCAGTTGTATTCATCCCGTCTTCTTCCCTCTCAGCTAGCCACATCATATGGCTCCTTACGCCATTTTGCACGTAATAATTGCCGTTTCAACGTGAATTATAAGATATTCACATAACATTTGACGCCTTTAACGTGGGTTGCTCGTATAAAGACACATTCTTTACTCACAATTATATTCATCAAATCGATCAACTAAAATCTCGTTTTACAACTTGCTATTTTATCACAGAGATTTAAAACAGTATGATACTGTAATTTCATAATAATATTCATTAATTTAATGGTGCAATGGTGTCTCGTTATAATTCAAATACAACAATGTCCTTTGCAATACGGAGTGTTGCAATTTACGTATAATTATGTCATGTATTTTGGTGTTTCTCGTGCTCAGTAGACATGTAATACAGGTTATGTTTTAAATGTCAATACGTCAACTTAACCTCAATATTTGAAATATTATTTTCATAGAAGCGTCGGGTATCACCATAGACAATATTTCTTCTATGATAAAAGAAAATTACATATGTTTATTTAAAAAAAAAAAATAGTTATTGTCTATGCTTCAAAATAGAGGCAATTTAAAAGGTAAACATCGTAAGTGTCAATTGCTGTTTATTTCAGACAAGCGAATGTCAATAGTGACAGATGGGTTTACATCAAACTAGAATTCTTGTTATGAATTTAAGTGAATTAGTTAGAATTATTAATTATTTAACAAGTGTAGTATAATGAAGGGATTGTTATTTAATGAGATTAAATTTATAATTTATTCCTTAAAACATCATCATACATAAAGGATGGTCATAATTAATCAACAACATTCAAATTCAAACAATAATACATCGATTATTGAGAGTGGTGGAATAGTTTGACATATTTAACTAAATTGTTGGAATATTTTTCTTTTATTGAAAAAATATTTTTTTTTGGATTATTCTTTTTTTGAAATTATGCTTGGAATTTCGGTGGTAAATTCAGTAAAATACCTACGCCAGAATTACTTTGGATGTCAAGGTTGCCACAAAATACAGGGTTGCTAAAAAAAAAAAAAAAAAAATTTTTTTTTTTTTCCATTCTTTCATTATTTAAAATTTTTTCTTTTTTTTGGTTTGTTCTACTTATCATCAACAATCTATATTATACGTCAACAAAAATAACATCAACAATAATTATTAACATTAACAACAACTTTTCATTATTTTATTATTTTATCCAATTGTTTTAACAATGTCAACTCCTATCCCAAACATCAACAACGCCTCTAAAGAGGATCTCATAAAAGAATTATCAAGTCGTTCTCTTGAACCGGCACCCACCTCTCACGCGTTGCGCTCGCAGGCGCGTGCATTTAATAAGGCACTTAAGATGCCAACAATATCAGAAACAGATATGGATTCTTCAGATTCGGATTCTGAGAACCAGACCGTTGACAACCCTACAATAATTAAACACACAAAAATTATTTATAGAGAATCACCCACCATCAATGTGGAAAATTGGAAGATAAAATTTGATGGAAAATCGAGCATAAGAGAATTTCTCTTGTTGATTGAAGAAAAATGTAGGACGAAAAATTTTAGTCAGGATAATTTAGTTCGCGTTTTTCCTGATCTGTTAGATGGACTAGCACTACTTTGGTTCAGGTCAATATATCATCCGGACTTGAAATGGGACGAGCTGTCTAAACTTTTGATCAATCAATTTGAGGCAAATGACCTACAAACGGACTTAAAAGTAAAACTTTTCAACATGACGCAACCAAAAGGTATGTCAGTCCTTGAGTTTTCACTTAGAATGAAATCTCTAAATAACATGCTAGAAGCTAAACTTCCTGAGCAGGAACTTTTGCGGCTTGCCAAAAAGGCTTTGCTTCCAATGTACACTAACTTATTAGTTTCTAGAGATATTTTTACATTCGAACAGTTAACAACTTACGCAGGAAACTTAGAGTCTTATGCGACACCACCGGAGGAATTTGCTACTTCTTCTTCTTCTTTTTCAAACAAATTTGAAAAAAGCAATAACTATACTACTAATAAAGAAGAGAGATTTGGGCCTACCAATAAAACTTTGTCAAACAATAATACCGGTACTTATAAACGTACAGGGTTTTCTTATAATAATTATAAACAATCTTCTAATGGCAATAGTTATAGTCATGCTGGGCGTAACTACAGTAACACCAATGCGGGTTACAACAATAACAAACCTCCGTCTTCTTTCAATGGAAATAGTCTAAATACCGAAGGAACTTCTAGAACCATTGTTAGGAATCAATTTTGTCTTTATTGTAAGAAACCGGGACATGTTGTAGCGGACTGTAAAAGAAAAGCCGCAGCGGGAAATAATCCAAAAGTGGGAGCGGTTAAAGGAAGAATTAATAATAACAAGTCGGAAAACTAGGGCGGAGTCTCTCTTACCACGTCCCATCCTATGCGCAGAGGAATCGGGAATGGAAGAGTTGGCTCCGACTAGTCCATCAGTTTCTCTCAGTCCCATCACCTGGAACAGTGGGCCCACTGCCACAGGGGATGGAGATTGAAAACGATGGTCGTCCTTATGCAAATGTATATATATTTAACAATTTTTACAGCGCACTGTTGGACAGTGGCGCCTCATTATCGTGTTTGGGAGGTGATAGTTATAAGATTTTTATTAAGTTAGGTATAGAATTAGTTAAGGTTAATTTTAGTGTATCAACAGCGGACGGTGCGAATCAGCCAGTCCTGGGTACAATGTCGTTGCCGGTGACGTACAAATCAATTACCCATACAATACTTTTCTACGTCATCCCGACATTGTCACCATCGTTTATCCTAGGTATAGACTTTTGGAAGCAGTTCCATATCGCACCGGAGCTGTTTTCAAAAGCTATTGGTCCTACTTCGGAAAACAAAATTAATGGGTTGCGGGCAATTCAGCCAGCCTCTTCCTTAAGTCCCTCAGAGAATCAGGCACTCTCTGCTATTATTAAAAAATTTGAATCGATTTCTTTCGAGAAGCGTGGCTTAGGCCTGACGCATTTAGTCAAACACAAGATTAATACAACAGGGCCTCCGATCAAACAAAGGTATTATCCTTTGTCTCCAGCAAGACAAAAACAATTAGAATTAGAAGTGGATGAAATGCTAAAATTAGGAGTAATACGTCCCTCACGTTCTCCATGGTCGAGTCCAGTATTAATCGTTACAAAAAAAGACGGTACCGGTCGTTTTTGCTTAGACTCTCGCAAAATCAATAATGTCACGATTCGCGACGCGTACCCTTTGCCATATATATCGCGGATTCTAGACAAGCTAGGTGGAGCTAGGTACGTCTCTTCTATAGACCTTTCAAAGGCTTTTTGGCAAATTGCCTTAGACAAGGACTCTTGTGAGAAAACAGCTTTCGTCGTCCCTGGACGGGGTTTGTTTGAGTTCACCCGTATGCCTTTCGGACTGAAAAACGCCCCTAGTGAGTTGCAAAGACTGGCAGATGTTCTTTTTGGTCCGGAATTCGACGATAATGCTTTTTGCTATCTGGATGATTTGATCTTAATATCAGAAGATTTGGAGTCACATCTTAATCTATTAAACCGTGTATACGAACGTTTGCGAGACGCAGGTCTTACCATAAACTTAAAAAAATCCGAGTTTTGCAAATCAGAACTTAAATATTTAGGGTATTTAGTAGATTCGCAGGGTCTCCGTACGGATCCAATAAAAATAGAAAGCATCAAAAATTTCCCAGTCCCAAAAAATGCAAAACAAATCCGGGCATTCATTGGTTTGTGCGGTTACTTTAGAAGGTTCATTAAAGGATTTTCGGGAATAGCTGCCCCTCTTACTAAACTCACAGGTTCTAAAAATGGAATTAGCAATTTCAAGTGGTCTCAGGAAGCTGAAACTGCTTTTAAAGATTTAAAACGCGCGTTGACTACGGCTCCAGTTTTATGCTGCCCGGATTTCACCAGGCCTTTCTCTATCCATTGCGACGCGAGCTCCGCAGGGATTGGAGGAGTTTTGATCCAAGACGTAGACGGGCAAGAGCATCCCATCGCTTATTACTCACGTTGCTTAAACGTTCATGAAAGAAATTATGGCATCACTGAACGGGAACTCTTAGCTGTGCTAGACTCGGTGACTCACTTTAGACCGTATATAGAAGGAGCTCATTTTTCAGTAGTTACTGACCACTCAAGCTTGAAATGGCTGGGGTCCTTGTCCAACCCTAGTGGCCGTCTTGCACGGTGGAGCTCTCGCCTTTCGCAATTTTCTTTTGACGTTGTCCATCGCAAAGGGACACAACATGTTGTTCCAGACGTGCTATCACGAATGGACCTTGCCGTATTATCAGGTGTGGACACTGAACATACAAAGGATACGTGGTATTTGAAAGCCTGGAAAGGATGCCAAGATTTTCCACAACGTTTCCAGAACTTTCAAATGCGTAATAATGAATTGTTCCGACACACAAAGACTAGTCTAGCTCTGTGCGAGGATACTGCCTGGAAGAGGGTAGTTCCGCAGGAAGGTAGACAGGCAATTCTTTCAAATTTACACGAGTCTTCGCGAGCTTGTCATCCTGGGGTATTCAAAACCTATAAAAAGGTGCAATTGCGTTACTATTGGCCTAATATGTATAAGGATGTTAAGCAATTTGTTAATCGTTGTACAGTCTGCAAGGCCCACAAAATAAGTACAGCCCCACCTAACGGCATCTCTTCAAACCCAAAAAAGGTCACACGACCCTTGCAAATGTTGTCGATAGATTTAGTAGGTCCTTTACCTAGGAGTTACTCAGGTTTTACCGTAATCTTATCATGTGTAGACGTTTTTTCTAAATTTACATGGCTATTTCCGCTGCGCAATGGCACCGCGAGAAGCATAATTAAAATCTTAGAAGAAAACATCTTTCTTGTTCACGGCGTACCACGAACTATCGTCTGTGATAATGGTCGTCAATTTGTTTCGAAAGAATTTAAGGGCTTACTTAGTAGTTATAACATACCACCACCATTTTACAATTCGTCTTATACGCCTCAAAACAATGTAGTCGAACGTTATAATCAAACCTTGGGTACGGCGTTATCGATCCTTGTTGAATCAGACCACCGAAATTGGTCCAAATTTCTTCCGCAAGTTCAATCGGCTATGAATAACACGGTAAACTGCGCTACAGGTTATACACCTTATTTCCTGATGCACGGTCGGGAGCAGATACTGGACGGTGATCTGCACCGTAATCCAATAGCGGATGAGGAATCCAATTCGCAAGTGGGTGCTCAACCTAAAGCTTATGCACAGAAACTAGAAGAGTTGTCTTCGATTTACGAGCAAGTCTCGAATGCTCTTCTTAAAGCTTATCAAAAAGGAGCTGACCATTACAACCTGCGCAGAAAACACATCACCTATCAGGTTGGTGATGTGGTGTGGCGGAGAAATTTTGCACAATCTAACGCATTGAATTATTTCGCACAGAAATTGGCACCTCGGTTTGTTCAGAATGTGGTAGTAAAGAAAAAATCCAATCTAATCTATACGCTTGCAGACTTAAACGGAAAAGTTGCGGGTGATTTTCATGTGAAGGATATAGTAAAATCAAATAATATACCAGTATAGTCTTATTGTGGCAATACTTCGGAGGGTCTGGCCATCCCTACCGAATACTGCAAATTATCTTATTTACTAGTTAATATTTAATGCTTGGGAGTTTTAACCCGGCCTGATCAACCGAGTTGAAACGACCCGACATTCTGACAGTCAAAGTCCTGTCACAGGAATATTTCTTTTTGTTCGTTCATGTTTTTGGAGGGGGTGCGTTTATGCAAACTCATGTAGTATTTATGATTCATTGCAATCAAAATCCACTCTAGTAAGATTAACTCGAGTTGTTTTATAAGTTCTTACTTTCGTTAGGCGTAATTATTTATTGTTATTTATTCGAAATTAATTTAGTAACATTTTTTTTTTTTTTTTTTTGGACTGAGCACGAGCAAGCAAACAGGATGAATGACATAATTTGTTTTATATTACGTTTGTTAACCTCGAATACAATTGGAACACATGCCCACTTCCAATTGTGTTCAGGGTACATCCCATTGAACTGCGTTCATGGTTATTAAATTTTGTATTTATTATTAAGTTTTGTCTCGAAACACACAGGGATGCCAGTCCTACACCTCTATGTGTTTTGAGCATTGTTTTCTTTTTGTTTATCTCTTTCAATATGAAACATGACTGTTTTCAAATATAAATAAATTCTGAGAAATATTGTAAGTTCAACACGTAGTAACCACTTATATGCTTGCGAATATACAAAGAGAATAGTTTAGTAATATACATATTATTTTGTTAAATTTATTGATTAGTTTTAGTACCTATGATGCTACTTTACTTCATACACTCACCCGTACGACCGATTTAGGTAGAATAGGAAACTCTTCGTAGTGAACAATTTTATTTTTCCTAAAAGGGACGTAAATTCAGTGAAGTGAGGGTTGCTTGCACCCTAAAGTGTTGCCTAAATGGCTTTCTAAAACCCTATTATGGGTCAGTGATGCATTAATGCATATGGTTGTGTATAATTTTTGTGCTGGACACACAAAGGTATAGATAAGTTAAGGATGTGTTGTCCACTGATTAGTGTTTAAACTTACATAATTAATGATGATTATGCTGTATATGTAACGTTAACGGTAGTCCAAGACATAAGTCAGCCGTTCTTCACCCAGTATCTTCAATGCTGTGGGTGTTTACGGACCCCGTTCACGGAACATTAGTTCACCATGTTCTTAATATTAAGTTCTTTTAGTTTTAAGTTCTTTTAGTTGTAAGCTATGTTTAAATAAGAATGGTTGCATCGCAAGCCCGTCCATCGCGCCTTACGCATGATGGAGTGCGATCGGAGTTGCGGCACACCCATTCGCTATTACTATTTAATCTATGTTTGATCTACTAATCACCTTTTTTTTTACTGCTGTCTACTAATGATTGCTAGAATATGTTTGAATAATTTTTTTTAGGCCCTGTGACCGACCTTTTTTAGATTAGGGGTAGGAACCTTATTAGTTGTTATGTTCGTGGGCGAACATTTTTGTGGCGAGGGGGGTAATGTTATGATGTGGATGCATCATTACATATAAATTACTTTAATTTATTACTCGGATAGGCAGGTACCTTTATTTGAAGGATGGTAATAGTTTATTCGAGATACTCGGCAGGTTGGCAGACTGAGCGGAAACGGGTTTTGGTTTTTGAAACGGCACTCTGGACGAGAGAGAACACGGGAGGACGCCGTGTTTTTCTCGGGCACAGTCACCTAGCGATTTAAGTTTTATAATGTAAAATATACCGGAACAATACGACTCCGCGTTGCAAAGAGATCCGTACCTTATGTGTAAATAACGGGATTAACCTAAAGATCCGAATTGTTCGGCCCGGAATTAACGAAGTTTTCGGTTCATCAATGGCCGTCGGCGCCTCGTGCGACGAGAATAAGTAATGCCGTTTATCTAGCTGATCTGGCGACTGGGAAAGTGCAATTGGCGAACATGGACTCCCGCTACACCTCGCAAGCCACGGCGAAGTTTATTTAATTAGTGTTCGGAGTTTTAACTTTAACATCCGCCGCCTACTGAGGCGTTCATATAAAAAACCCGCGTACTTGATTTTGTTACGCAGAACAGACCGTTCCGGTTCACCGCAACCCCGGATTCGTCGCCGACTCCGTCTGTCAACAAATCCCGTAGGCATCCATCTATTTGGGCTTGATGGCCTCGTAGGACGGGCATCATACTGCTGGCCAGGCTGGCGCAATACACCGGATCATTTCTCATCGTCCTGATGCTCCCAGGGGGGTTTGGCATCGCGACCTCAGCAGGATCACATCAGGACCACCTCTTGGATGCTGGACGAAGCACCAAGCTCCACTACGTGCATCATGCCTGCCCGCAGGCACTTAATCCGAATTAGCTAGTTTTCAAGGTCATGGTCGCAATACAGGGGTGAGTTTTCAGTAGTGTATTTTTTCCCTTGTAAAATTGGTTTATAATACCGTATTGTTTTAAATGTTCGATATTGTAAATATAGAAAATATTGATTCAAATCTCTTTGTTATTTCATATCGATACACTGTAGTTCCTAATGATGAGTAAAGAAGTGATTGTCATAGTGCCCACGCTCCCTGGGAAGAATTAAATGCTCTCCGTCGTTCTAGGAAGAAGGCGTAGTGAATTCAACTGTGGACATATTCTGTCTTGAACAGGATTTGGCGCTCTATTAATAGAAAAGTACGCAGTTGTATTCATCCCGTCTTCTTCCCTCTCAGCTAGCCACATCATATGGCTCCTTACGCCATTTTGCACGTAATAATTGCCGTTTCAACGTGAATTATAAGATATTCACATAACAGGACCTAAAGCCTGGAATGGACTGCCACACGAGTTAAGAATGATCACAGATTCAGCGCAATTTAGAGCTAAACTTAAAACTTATCTTTTCAGACAGTCGTATCCATAAGTTAAAAAAAAAAAAAAAAAACTTTCACCTAGCCTTCACGGCTCGCAACATTGTAAATAACTAAGTGTGTAAAAGCAAATTCTTAAAATTCTCCAGACTTTTAAAATATATATATATATATATATATATATATATTAACTCAACTTTGGCATTAATCTTCTGTTAAATATAAATATAAATGTAAAACTCAAGCAATGTCCAGTGTTTTGAATATAATGTCCTCCACGTGCAAAGTCGTATCTTCCCCATAGCATAAGCATAAACTTTCTAATAAAGTGTGTTTTGTCGGAAGTGTCCTGCAGGTAAGTATGATTCTGTGTCTATTTGAAAATAATAAAATTAGATAGAGCCTAGGATTCATAATAAATTGTAAAGCGCCCTTGAGGTGATTTTTCACAAAAACGACGCTATACAAATTATCCAATTATTATTATTATTATACGCTTCAGATTTTATGTCCGGGTTAAATCTTTCCCACGGAAAAAACTTAACCCTTTCACACACTTTTCCACAAATGATCATCTAGTCAATCCACGTTATGCAATTGCACTATATAAGTACAATAAATATAATACAAGAGCAACATGTCAAAGAGACCAAATATGGAGGGAAAATAATTCACCGACTCTATTTTTTATTTTCATATCAGAGGGTTCGGCTCGGTGGAACTCCTAATTGGACCTATAAATCCTACTTTTATAATATAAATATTGAGTGATAAATAATAAATAACATTTAAGTAGCCGAAATTATTGCTTGTGTATTATTAATATTGTGATTAACCCGCGATCCCTGGTTCAAACCCGATGCTTTTAACCCTTTCAGACCGTGTGTTAACTTGAAAGTACATATATTTCAGATTTTTTCCTCACTATCTAGAACGAATACGATGTTCGTTTTCTAATTGCTGGCTTGTTGCGCTATTTTTTTTAGTTTTTAATAGTAGTGTAAAAAGGTAAGTTAAAAAATATTTGGGGCACTAGATTTTTTTTATATCTCAAAGTAGGCGGTGCTCGAAATAAGTTTGGGAACCTGTTCTCTAGAGATACAATTTTAGTCAAGGGTGTGATTTAAAAATTTGGTATATAGGGACTGAATTTTTGTTTTTTGCAGCTCTTTACTGTTCATGACTACATGCACTTGAAGTGCGTTCAACGTCTTCGACTTATCAGAAGAAGGTACCTACATAGTTGAGTTATGTTGATAATATTATAGTGAAGAATAACTTAGTTATCTCATCTCGTTAAAACAGTTATATGGCTATATCTTAGTTGGATTTTTTTGATTTAGTTTCTCCAGTGCAAGACGGTCCACTGACTTCTGTGTAGATTGGTTTTTGCTTCTTTAATTGGACTAAATATTTCACCATCCGTTCGGTTTGTTTACCCCGTCCGGTCCGGTAGTCAAATACCGCGGTAACTTTTGAATGAATTAACGACATACAAACGTAAACAAATAACCTTCCAATTTAGATTTTATCACATTTTAACGATCTTTTTTTATTTTTCGCCATGCTCGTGGTGTCTGAAAATTTCTTACAATTAATTCCCGGTCGGTCTAAAGCTAAAGCAACTTTGTTTATCTTCACGACAAAGATCGCGAGAGCCCCCTCCGCCCATTACCACTCCCCCCACAGCTTCCCAGACCAGATGTTGGAAATGTTTAGAATGTAACATTACACCCTCGATAGCCTGCATACTGCGCATACTAAATACTGCATAGTGAATATACACACCTCCGCGAGAGAATGCAGTTCGAAGGAACGAAGGAATACATTATCTATTGATTTTTACTAAAATAGTTGCAGTAGATACCAACATCAACAGTTTCACGTTTTAGATATCTCTTTTCCGAGAACAGTGTTATAACACTGTTAATTCTGTTCGTCATTGCTGAGGATCGTGACTCCAACTCCAATATTCATAGTAACATCACGGGATATTATAATCATTGTAGGATTTGTGAAGCTGAAAGATATTATACAAAAATCTTAAAAAAAATGATCGTTGCCTTTCAAAATAAGAATTTCCCCTTCCGAAAGTTAGTAAACTTGAAAAATTACGACATCTTTCAAACACATCGTTCAAACATTAAAACAAAAGAGAAATAGAATTATCAATACTTAATAATATAATTTTGTTTCCTCCTTTATCGCTCGTCTGATACTATTTATACTTATTAGTTGCAATTTTTAAAATTAAAAGTTTACGCATTATGCAGGAATACAATTTTAAATCACGCACGCGTGCACCGACAATCGCGATTAGTATGTTTAATAATATCTATAGCATTGTTATTGTGAAGTCATTCCGCCCTAATTTTTGTGAAATATCACCTCAAGAGCGCTCTTCAAATGCTAGGAAATGACTTGAATCCTTTGCGGAGTAGATAGGAATTTTCTCGCAACTCTGTTTTGGCACAAACCCTTTTCTGATCACATTCATACACTGTCTTTCGAATTCGGAGAGAAATCACATCTCAAATTTTCAAACTATTAAAAATATTGAAGGAGAACTGCTAGGAGGCTAGATCATTGGCCATTGACCATACCATGTTTGTCTAATTAATTGTCTCATTTGTCTTTATCGTTATTACGTAATTTAATAATATTGGAGTTTTCCAATATCAATTGAAGATCATTAATAGTAAGTTCCAAGCGTATTGTAGTTGGTAGGTGTGCAATGTAGTGTCGATTTCCGACAATGCGGATCAACAACTCCCCGCAAATTGGTGACGATTGGTCACGTAACAGTAATCGCTTTGATGATCACCTGCCGGGCTGCGCACTGCCCCGCGGGTACCTCCCTTCCTCCCTACCTCCCTGCCTCCCTACCAACCCGGCGGCGGCTTTAGAGGAATTCCTGCATCAGTTTAATGACTTCATCAGAAGCCGGCGTTTTATTTCGCGGGGCGCGGCGAATCGCCCCATCGCCTGCTCGCTCGCTGCTAATGCGCCGTTTCCTCAATGCTTCCTGCATTACCTACGAAATTACTGGTCACATTCGGACTTTATTCGAAACGTTTTCGTAAACGGACACGAAATAAAACAAGAACATTAGGGCCCGACTTCCACATTGCTTTTAACACCCAACCATTAACGGATATCGAACTTAAGATGTAAAATCGTCTCGTGGAAAAGGGTCGTAAGTCAAAAAAGTAAATTTTACAGGAAAGCGAAAACCAATAATGGCAATTGATGAAATTAGCGGTCTAAGAGAGACACTAGCGACATCACGCTGAGATAAATTTATCTAACTTAAATCCGTTTTTTGTGAGGCATAGATAATCACAATAACTTTACTTTTTTTATGTCAATACCTAATAAGAGTCCCAACTGCTCCCAACCGCCTGGAGCCAGTGAGATTATTATTATCTCCAATTGGGGTATGTTGTGAGGCTGAAGGTAGTGGGGAGGGGAAGGAGATGGGAAAGAGGAAATGGCTTTCAGTTTCAGGCTGATAATTATTGCTTATAATAATTGTTACCCTTTAAGCTATGCATAAAAATCTTGTCTTAAACGTTAGTTTAACAATAAAAATAATAATTAATATTTGACAAGTTTAAGTATTTCCCCAATAAATGAAGACATAATTTGTCTCGACGCCACTTAGCGAGGGATTTCAACACTAACAATGTCTCTCTCGCAAAAATAAAGTTGGTTGTTTTCAGGCGGGAAAAAATATAATAAGCAGTAATTGTTGAATGAAACACTAGTACATATTGAATCATTTGACGGGTACAAGATAAGCCGCCATAGCTCAATTGGGAGAGCAGCTGACCGGCAATCAGAAGGACACGGGTTCATGTCCCGTTGGCGTCATGTA
Source organism: Limnephilus marmoratus (assembly GCA_917880885.1). Classification (NCBI taxonomy): domain Eukaryota; kingdom Metazoa; phylum Arthropoda; class Insecta; order Trichoptera; family Limnephilidae; genus Limnephilus; species Limnephilus marmoratus. The sequence goes on along the minus strand of OU862924.1, from coordinate 20,154,049 downwards.
TCTTTTTTCGGAAGATTTTTCAATGTGGATGTGGTCTCCAAACACGGCTAGAGCCATTTCAAGCAACGTTTCAATTCTGAATGGTGGTCTTCCACCAGGGAGTTATTGGGAGTAGGTATCTTCCACTCTGGAACGTACGGCAAATACACTTTATATTATTTTTAATTAATTTGTTGTGATTTTACATAAAATAATGAAATAAAATTTATTTGCGCACGCCGGGTTTGAACCCGCCACCTTCGGATTGCGAGTCGAGAGTCTTAAATTTTTTAAGACTTTCTAAAATCTCTTAAGACCACGGAGGCCACTACTACTATTCAGAAATAAAAATAAAAATTTATGAATCGGATAATTTTGACTTACGACCCTTTTCTACGGAGTGTGCGGTATGTTTAAATTCTCATTGAAACATTCCAAAGTTAAGAATAACCAGAGAATTTTTGGATCTCCCTACTCCCGTCATTAAAAATAATAATCTATGCAGCCTGCCTTTAAACCTGTACACTATGCACGTAGTAGGTAATTACAATTGACTGGTCGGTGGTTGAGTGGGCATAGCGCTTGGATCCCATTCGGGCGTCGCGTGTTCTATTCCTCGGCTGGCTAAGTCCTCCATCACAACACAAGCAACATTTTCGGCTTTCTGTGGTGGTAGTAGGAGATTTTCAAACATTGTTGGGTTATTCGTAACCCGGGAATGTTTGTTTTTCTTTAAAAAAAAAATTTAATTTACAGGAATGTCATGAATATTAATCAAATTATACCACATTAAATCATTATTAAATCAGCTAGAGAAATGAAACAAAAATATATAGATGGTTATGTTATAAATTTAAGATAATAGGTAAATATCATTATTAATACGTTGATACTTTGCCATTTTTACAGAAGAACTAAAAGTGAAAGATCATCCAATCATTAGAAAATAGATCAAGGTCCAAAATAAAACACCCACAACAAGAAATATGCTAATATAAGTTTAAAAAAATACATTAATTATATTCTTAAGCTTGTTACATACGAGGAATGTACTATGTAAGCGTGATTTATTTAGGGCCGTATTTATGAAAAATTACTTGCATTTTGCCGAATCTCACGATATCGCTCGGCACAATCCCATATAGTTATCACAGACAAGTAATACATAATATCTCTTTTAAGGCGGGACACAATCTTAATAATTTTTGTTTGCTCAAAATTCACATTTTAATCATTTCCGGCGAATCCGTAACTATAATAACTTTTTTATTTCCACGCCGCACGAGAAATGCGAGTTACTTATATATTAGATTAATAAAAACAGTACCTTACCGTTAATATATTTTACGTACAACGATTTTAAAACTTTTAAACCCGTTTTTCAACTATAAAGTTAGCGGTAAGCACCAGATTTTATTTTTCTAGACGATGAATTAATAACTTCGGGAGGACAACATGGAGACACTTTTTAAATATTTGTAACACGTTCTTCAGAATTAATTAAAATGAACGCGGCAGAAAGGTCGAATCTCCAGGCCTGCTAGGGTGAATTCGACCGTACGTTCGTGCAATACGCCGTGCCGCGGCGTATATTTTTGGCTTTCTTCACTTACGTCGTTAAGATTCCCACATTATTTATCTTCTTCTTCTTTTCTTTGATACGGCAAATTCGACAGTAGTTCCGTCCCATACACGGGTCGCGAGTCGCAATTTGTATACTCGGCATCTTTACTTACGTCGTTAAGATTCTGAATATATTTCAGGGTATATTGTCATCTTAAGGAGATATTTTATATACTTTAGTCTCTTTTTACTCTTGATACATACAATTTGTAATTTTCGTGTTTATTTTGTGTTAATTTTTATGTACTCCTTTTTTAAAATAATATTTTAATATTATTATATACGATTGTATTGGACTATCTGGCCACTCCCAAAAATATTTATCTATTATGTCAATAGATATATTGATCGATGATTATGTCCTCCGTGTGTAAAAAGTTTTGTGCTATTTGCTGAATAATATATTTCCCAAGCGAGTGGTACATTCCCATTGGAAATATATGGCGAGCGATATGCTGAAACAGACCAAACCGTGAAAATATAGCGTGCATATATATAAATATTCCTATATATACCAATATACCTAAATATACCCAATATACCTAAATATACCTATATATACCTATATACCAATATACCTTTCAAAAACACAGTAAATCTCAGGCAAAAATACATGCTACCAATTCCCATTTGTAAAAAAACTTTGGGTCAACAAAACTACAAATACTTGGGAACAAATTTCTTTAATAAATTACCTGAAAATATAAGATCCCTTAAGGACAGTTTCAAAAATTTCAAAACACAATTAAAAAAATATACTGAAAACCATTACCATTACTGAGGGCATTACCAGAGAAAGCCGGAAATACGTCATTTTCAAAAAAGTTTTTAGACGTATTGACTCTTTTCCACAAAAAATTATAAATGGATTTCGAAAGATTGTTCTTTTATCTAGCATAGTTATGTAATAAATTTTTAGATTTTTTTTAAATTTTTAGTATAATAAGGTTATTCCATAGGTCGTTGGCAGATTTGTTAAATTTTCAAAAAAGTTTTTGTATTATACCACACCCATTTCAAATAATGTAATCATGCAGTAAAATAAATCAATACATTATCTAGCAAAGTTATGTATTAGAATTTTAACTTTAGTTTCAATAAAATCATTAAAAAATAAGTACGTAGATGTGTTTCTTGACGAAAATTGGTCCATTTGTGTATTTAATTGCGCACTTACAAACTAATATATTTCAGATTTTCTTAACATTCTTATTAAATTTAGACATTATTGAAAAATGATAAATACTTATAATCAAAAAATAACTACAAAAAGTACACTATTTTAATAGTTTTATCATCACGCCTTTCAGCATTTTTGGATGAAGGTATAAATTAAAGCTAATTTGGATTGAAATAAATTCGATATTGAGTTATAATTTTAAAAAGCTGGTACGGAGAAAAATCAATCTTTCTCTTTGTAACCGCCCTGCACGATCGGAAGAACAACTTTCGACGAAATGTGGATTTTCGTCCGCTGGCTGGTTAAACGCTCTTAACTAAAAAAAATAAATAATAAACAAAAATTTAAAAAAATGTACACATATATACACAAAAGTTTCTCTTATTCTTTATATAAACTAAATTTCAAAAAAATAAAATCAAAATAACCTAACAAATAATACTTCCTCCCGTATACACAAGCATCTGCTTATTATGGGAGAATATTTTAAAAAAATATGTATATTTGTATTTAATAATTGTATTAAGTTTTATTTTTTATATACTTTCATTATATTTATGTATCTATTGTATGTACTGTACCAAAAAATAAAGTTTTTTCAATTAAAAAAAAAATATGTCGTGTTCTAACACAGGCATTATACAAACGAAAATATTTTGAAGATTTTTTTCAATCAAAGTATAATTCACGAATGCCGTTAAAAGTACGAATACACTGCCAGAAACATCTGTCGCAGTGTATTCGTGGGAGTAAATTTATTTTTAATTGACACGTTTATTTTTAATTCACGTTGACTCGATAAAAAAATACCACGCTATGTTTAATCGAGTTATTCAGAGACGCTGCTAATAAAATAGTCGTGTTGTGTAATAGTAGGTACATAACTACTTCAGCATATAGTTAGCGTGTACTTCTCAAAAGCTTTATCAGATTATTTTTAGACAACCATTAATTTTATTGCAACATGTATCTGACAATTTTATTCCACTTGTTCCCGATGTTTTCGACATTTTAATTTATAAACTTATCTTGTTTTTAGCGGAGGTCAAAGTATTGCCCGGAGATAGGGTCAATTGAAATTTGTTTGATTACACGCGCTGCTAATCGCAAATTGAAAACGGAGATAGAAATGTTGACGATAGAAAAAAAAACAATTCAGACGAACTGGGAACGAGGAACGGAAGAAAAACTTTGGATTTGAGGCCAAAACATCCAAACCAATTTAAATCATTATTTTCTTAAACAATAGATATACAAATGTCTAGAGTGTCTAAATTTGGAATATTTTTGTAATCTACTATCTCCACCAAAAACTCGCGAAAATAAATAATTGCAAAAGTTGCTTATAAAATCATGAACCATTGCTTTCTTTAACGGCATATATTTTGTGAATTAAAACACAAATAAATAAAGTAGCACATATCCGTACTAGACATTTGCTATTCCTTTGGATCAAAAAAATATTATCATTTTGGTTAGGTTATTGGCCTCAAATCCAATATTAAGTTTTGTATGAAAATGGCCGCGCAGCCGTTCTCCCTAAAATCTAAGCCAAACTCTGTTATTTTATAAACAAATTCACCCAGTTTACATAGAAGAAACCTTTGTTCTTCTTCCAGTCAATATTTGTGAATTCCAATACATAAAATAACATTTGTAGCTATTTCCCATTTTATCTTGTTTTCAGCATTATAGCTTCTTGCGCCATGGCTTTTTCCGCTACAACAAAACTGTTGAAAAAAAAACAAGAAATTCTCCCAGCTCTCGGCTCTCGGCTCTCGCAGTCAGTTTGAAAGAAGTTCTGAGTTCTGAAGGCAGGCATCATTTACCTTGATTTATTATGCACTGTTCACAGGATGTAATGTCTTAGACAGAGACAGACTAGAATGTCTGTATTCTGCACACGTAGTTTGTTTGTCAATGCGTACTTCAAGGATGCACTTTTAGTTTCTGTGTTCGCGACGCACGGCACACCTCTGTCAAGGAAGATATACAGGTAATGCTTTTATAAGAAAAAAAAAACTATGAAACAAAAGATTCAAATATGTTGTGTGTTAAAAAAAAAACAATCTAAACTCGCAAAAACTTGTGTTTATAAAATTAAAAATACTAATTTCGGTTTTGCCTCCGTCTGTAACTCCGGTTTAATGAACTTTGGCTTCAAATTTAAGCGTCGTTTTCAAAATTGGAAATGTTTGTTTGGAGAATGCAGACAAGCGATATGGTACTAGGTACCTGTAATATTTTTAACAGAACATTATTTTATTCGCCATTTTTAAAATTGAAAATGATTTGTCGGGAATTCATACTATCCCTATTGTCGTATTATATTTAGATGAGAAACGAAGCGAAAAAGCAGGTTCCACTCTTTTACCCCTAATTAGTCGAATTTGAATATAACACCAAACGACCAGAAACTACTGATTCTGATCCCCACGCACTGCTAATCGATAATAGTGGAACACTTTTCGAGTTATTAGTACGCAATAAAACCTCTATGACTATGACTATCCCACTATTTTTCACGGCTGTGCGTTTGTGTATAACTATTTTTAAAACACACTTGAATTTTGGACAGATCTGAACTAAATAGGAAAAGGAGAAGTTATGGGTTAAGGGGTAGGTATCTAGACATAATTTCGTATCTTTTTTAGATTTATAAGTAATTGAAGCTTTTGGCGTCTGGCAGAAAAATAACTAACATCAGTAATATTATTATTTACAATTCTATCCATATGAATGTCCACAGAAGTAGAAATCGAGACTATAATGGAAGTGATATAAAAGCCATTAAGGAAAACGACATCTCGCACACGAGTCGCAGGGAGATCATTTTGATACTCCTGCTTTTAACTTCAGTAAAACCCACGCATTCCACAGCCCACTTTTTCTTTAAGCTGCGGATTTCCTTCCAGATTCATTTATAGTTAATAACATAATTTAGACAGTACCTACAACAATGGCAGTATGGTGTTTGCTTTCGGTCCATTTGCTTTCTGCATGACTATAGTAAAGTTGGTTGTGTAGTTGGTTTGTTTGCAAGTTATGGAGTTTCTGTCGGCTGCCGCTTTGGACGCTCGGATATCCATACATAATACATGAAGCATGATCGGCCTACACCTCTGGTGCTGGCTTTACGTCCCGAGCGAGATGTTCTTGGCGCGGCCTCTATCTGCCGCTAATGGCGCATTGTTCTGCCCAGCGTTAGACTCTTGACAACTATCCGGGTAATTTATTCGAAACCAGAGTTCCGATGGCACCGTGATGCCAGTTGTTTTCTGTGAATTTATTATTTTCCCTGCACAGAGGCGATGCGAAAAGTAGCTACCGATTATCATCTCCATACCGGGTGTTGTTTGTTCGCGATATTTTGATAAAATAGTCAGCACCTGAAAGGCTTTTCGTCGTGTTTTACGAAATCATGACTACATACAACATTGTATAAAACATTGGTATCTCACAATTATTAACCATTTTTTTGGAGATAATATATTTTATACCCCGCCTTGGTTTCATCACATTTTTTCTTCTGTTTGAGTGATTGAAATAATTCACCTAACTTGCAAAATGGCTTGTTTCGTTTTATCGTAAAAGTGGATAATCCGAAGCTCTATAACCCTAATCTAAATCATGAATCCAATTATCGATCAGGAAATTCCATTCAGAAAAAGTTGAGAAAACTTCACGAAGTCATAAGCTACGTTTGGAGAAATGATGCTGTTTCAGCACACAGATTTTATGCTTTATTAAAGATAAAGATTTCCAGGGGAATGTTAGTATAGCAATTGAAAAAAATGATAATTGACCAGTTGCACTAAATTTGTTAATTTAAAAATTCGTAGAATCTTATTGGGTACTTCAATTAGTGCTGAACTCAACGATGCCAAAGATGGCACCGAAAGCTTTGGAACTAGAACAAAAGCAATTGAGATATATATCTCATTATCTTTTAATTAATGTAACTAATGAATTCCTTTCGATAAGGTGTTTGTATTTTATAGTCTAGTGAAGTAAGTTACTGGTCCGGAGTGTATAAGGCATGTGGAATAATATTTGTTTGGATTGCTCCTTATTTCTCCTGGTACGCGGATGCTGTATTTATTTATGATGAAAGCACGGGCCATTTGTTAATAAACAAGTCTTTATTTGATTTTATGAGCTGTACGATGTACGTTAGATAGGCCTAATCTATGTTAATAAACATGTCTCACAATATGAACACAAAGTCTGTTATGAGTGGGATGGACAAGTTCACATCTCAATCGTGCAACAATCGTTGAAGAATAAACACAGTATTTTAAATGGTACATGACATAATTTATTGTTTATTAAACCATTACGGCATCCCACGAGCATTTTGTTTCAAGAGAGACTTTACTAAAATGATCATTTTAACAACAATTTTTTCTGTTTTGTTCGTAGGTACTTGCTCCTTCTTTGTAGAGGTGCTCGGTAAGTTGATTCGGTGGATGATCTAAGTTAAATGTTCTGAGTGATTGGTCGTCTTTTGGTACCCTCTCCTGTGGAGGATTTAATAGCATCGGGGAAATCTTCCCTTTCATAGGAACAAATCATTTGAATTACGTTTGTATCAATCAGGTAGATTTCTAAGCCAATGGGTGCAGGGCCTTTCATCAATTTCTCCATGATTAACTTTGTAAGGGGTGCAGGGTCTTTCATCAATTTCTCCATGATTAACGTGTTTACATATTTGTCGCTCCTCGTGGTGTGGTGGTTACCCTGGGTGATCTTTTTTAATGTGAAATCGCACAAAGTCCCAACTGCTCCCAACCGTCTGGAGCCAGTGAGACTACGGCATCCCCAATTGAGGTATGTTGTGAGGCTGAAGGTTGTGGCGAGGCGAAAGAGATGGTGTAGACGTAGGTGAGGAAGTACCTGGCTATTCAGATTTAGTCACCTGACACGGCCAAAACCATTTCAAGCAAGTTTCAATTCTGAATGATGGTCTTACACCAGAAGAGTATCTTCCACTCTGGAACGTACCGCAAATATACATTATTTTAAAGGAGTAAATTGTGATTTAACACAAATTAATCAATTATAATTAACTGCGCAAGTCGGGGTTTGAACCCGCGGCGACTTCCTGTTTGCTAGTGCCTCTCCCCTTGACTATGGTCCATAGTCGAAATTATATCGCTTCTCCACAAAAGCGATTTAATTTCGAAATCGAAAGCTTACTAGTGTTGAATTTGGTATAAAATAGGATTTTCTTCGCTAAACATCTGAAAATTTTGAAAAAACACTCTTACTTCAATAGACAACTTATCTAAGATTTTTTAACTTCTCTGTCTTTGGTAATTGTTTTTGAGTCCTTTCAAGTGCCTCGGTCTAGAGTCTAGACGTTCCAGGGCTCAATCTTAAGTTTCTCGACGTATTCCTAAGAGCGTATTTTAGTGAGTTGTGTTTTATTACCGCAGACGGGACCATCTCGACCATGTCGCCATTTTAATTTTAAATAATTTTGTTTTTTTTTGCCTTATGGCGTCTAGAATAAATTCGTTCAAGTGGTCCAATGGGGCTTATTCCAAAGTAACAAATTATTATTAACATAGATTTAGAAATTTCTTGCGATTTTCCCAGATTTTCTGCTTTGGATTTTCATAAATACAGTTGCTGTGTATTTTCTGAAATTTTTGTAATTTATCGTTTCTTTGCCATGATTGTATTCACCTCGATATTATTGAAAATTAAATTTTCGAAAATCCACACTAGGTACTAAGTTCTGTCTTATTTCTTTTCTCTCTCCTTTTCTTTTCCGTTTTTGCAATCATCTATATTTGTATATCTTGTTTGCTTATTCATTTATTCGCTTTTTATATTGGTACTACACTTTTTTTTTATGCTGACACTAAATTTATATTCTTGATATCAAAATATCTATGTATAATTGTACCTATTAACTCCCACTCATGTATTGTAAGTTACCCCCTTCCTAAAATGGGTTTTATAACTCATCGGAAATGCCCTAATTAAAAACAATGAAAAAGGTCTTTATATGTCTCAACAATAAACAATAATTTTAGATGCACATTGTGTATTACACAACGACGCGCAAATTCATTAAAATATCTTAAATATTAAATTAAAAATAATTCTTAAGTTTTCAAAAATAACTGACATTACAGATTGATGTCTTATAATTGATAAATAACTCTCTGATGTTAAAATTATTAGCTACGCATGTTGGCGGCCAACCAAGTGACAACGGCGAGACATGAGATTTCATAAAATGACAAATTGCCAGAGGCTTTTTATAAAATCTAGTAGCGAATTCTAGAAAATAAAAAAATGTAAAATAAAAACATCGTGAGCAACATAATAAAACCAGAGACCTCAAGACGAAAGACCAAGCGTGGCTTTTTTTAGTTTATCAACCTTTTTTTATTGGAAGTTGGGAAAAAACTCTCGCTCCCTATTCAACGATACTAAATTATCTACCATCATTGTTTATTTATTATTATTCGTTCCTCTCGAAGACTCTATAAGGGGCCCCTATGTAATCCACGGAGACTGCAGACTGCAGGCCTATTGAGTCATTACATCATTAAATATCCGGCCCCAGACTCCAGGGAGTCTCAAACCTTGGATTTCTGCCTCACCACTTTATCTTTCTTGTTTTTGTTTATATTTGAAATTTCGCTGTTTTTAGGGTTGTGTTTTAGCACTTTATAAAAAGGGAAGTGATTTAATGTTTAGTATTTTTGGGCCCTACGGGGTTTTTGTCACGCAAAGCTCACTATCGCACCTGTCTTGAAAGCAGTTGTTTGACATGGCAAGCCTTAAGAGACAACGCTGTGCAAATTTTTCGAGCTCACCATTGGTGTTTTTTTATTGTTGATTATCAATTCAAAGGTGTTTAAAATATTTCCCACATTTACATTTAACGCAGTGTATAAGTTGAGATACCGAGACGGTTATACTTTTATTTTTTTGATAAATCTTTTATACATGTTCTCAACAAATATTTATATTTTTTGTATCCATCTTGGTGTAACCTTTGGGAACCGCTCTGCTTGTCACGATATAGACTGGCCCTAGGGCTACGCCTTGTGGTACGCCCTGCCTGTGCCGAACATATTCATCGACACTGGCTACAGCCACCCACCCAAAGAGATCAAAAGAGAGGCCATTCTTCAGAAGTAGCTTAGTACGTAACACTTCCACTATTTCTTGTGCCGATTTTCCCATAAAGTGCCAACGAACTGGTTTGTTTTGAGATGAAAGTTAGGGTATCTGCCTCTGTTGTATTCTAAGGGCAAAAGACCAAACTCAAACAAGGTCAAACGTCCTCAAGGTTTCATCAATTTTGTAATATTTACAAGTCTTTCAACTGCAGATTCGCACAATAATATGAACAAATAAAGAAAAATCAAACAAATCCGCGGCGTCATCCATATTTTAATAAATGTATATACCCAAACTATTTTTTTAATGAGTACCTAGTTTCTACAGGTGCATTGACTGTGGGGGAAAAAACCCTTGTGTGCATTTCTTTATCTTCTGTGTTTGACTCAAAGTTTATGTTTTTAAAAATTACCAATTTAAATTTTGGCTTTTATTTTATCTGATTACATTGCATAATATTTATATTGAAGGTAGGTAGATAAGCATTTATTTATTTCTATTCTCGTACATACATTATACATTTTAGAAGTTTATAATTAATATAAAATGTTTAATAATTAAGTCCTGGTGCTGGGCAAACAAGAAAACTAAATAAACTATTGTTGTATTGAACTGTGTCTGAGTGGGCTGTGGCTGAGTGGGTATCGCGTTTGGGTCGCGACCGGGCGTCGCGTATTCGATTCCTCGGCTGGCTAAGTCCTCCATCAAGACACAAGCAACATTTTCCGCTTACTGTGGTGGTAGTAAGAGATTTCCAAACATTGTTGAGTTATTCGTAACCCGGGAATGTTTATCTTTCTTTTAAAAAAAATATATACATATATATATATATATCGTTGTACCCTGTATGCCTACTGGTATATAATATAAACGGTGACCAGACAACTCAGAATGAAATCAACTCAGAAGCACCTCAGAAAGGTCATTAAGTGTGATTATAAAAAAATTTAAAAAATTGGTTAAATAGGTTAAGTTAGGTTAGGGTTACCGGCTATTTTAAAATTATTTTTTCATAGTTTTTAGGGACCTTTCTGAGGTGTTTCTGAGTTGGTTTCATTCTGAGTTGGCATGGAACCAATATAAACATACGTATTATCATGAAACGTTTTGCGAGGGTCCAGTGTGGTAAATTTGCGTAAAGTATTTTTTCACATAATTTAGTTTGGTTTTTTTCTTATTGATGGTTATTTTAGATTCCGGGTAGTGTGAGGAAAAAAAACTGATGTCAGACCTCATTCCTTCAGACTCTCGTGCAATGTAGTTGACACCAAGTGCGTCCTGGGCCATATAAAAACAATAAATTACAAACAGAAGGACATCTATCCTTTAGAATATTTGTTTTAGAATCTAAACTATCAGTTTCCTAAGCCCTTGTGTCTACAAACCGGGGAATATTTATTTCTGTCCCAAGCGGAGCACAGATTTCGTTTGGGTAATATAAAACTTTATGCTTTTTTTCTGAAGTCCCTAAACACGGCTAGACGCATGGCAACCTCAGTGCCTGTCAAACTTTTGGGAAATATTTATCATTAAATAATAGTTATTGGATACCGTTCATTGATGTTAACTGTTTAATTTGACCGGATAATAACAATTTTACTTATGTATTTTTTTGAATAGGTGAATTTTAAATATTGATCTAAAATTTGCAGAGTTGTTAATCTGAGTTTGTTAGTTCTCTGAACTTAATATCTAGACTGTGTTAGATATTAACTAGGTACTTAAACTAACACATAGAACCGTGTTTGTCTGAAGTAACTTGACAGGTAAGTAAGTATGTTTTATGCATCTTTTTTTACATAATGAGATACCTTTAACTTGCGTAGTTGTTATCATTTTTCAGCACCCTCACAAAAACAACACTTCTCAATATCCGATTATTATTATCATTATCGTTGAACAAAAGGTAAAATATACAACTAGATAATCAATATAGTATAATGCACTTCGTGTTAATTAAAATTAAAACTGATGGTTTTGGAAGTGGAGGAAATTTGTATTAATATGCTATATTTTATACACGTAGATACCACGCATAATTTGAATATCGCAGTACTAACCTCAAGTAATATTTTCTGTTAAGTTATGAAATATGCGAGTATTATGAATGAAAACAGAAAAGTAATATTTATTTTGTACATTTTGTTTTTTGAAGAGTTTTATTAAATGTACATTTGTTACTTAAATTTAATTTTTCCGCGACCGGTTTCGATACAACCTTGCAAATCTCCTTTACTAACCATGTTTCCGTATAATATTGACTCCTCCCACCGCTTTCCCCTTCCCCCCAAAATCATCCCTCCCACTACTCCCACCTAATTAATCTTTGGTACTTGCATTTAATTTTTAAGTTAGTTTTAATTCTGCTCGTGAATGATACGGTTGTATCGAAACCGGTCGCGGAAAAATTAAATTTAAGTAACAAATGTACATTTAATAAAACTCTTCAAAAAACAAAATGTCTAGAAATTGTTACATAGTTAATGCCCAAGAAATACAAAATATTTTGTAAATTCCTGTTATGGACAATACGGGAGAAAGCTTTTTCAAAAAGCCACTGATACACGGGCACACCTCAAGATTTACAGAAAAAACGAGACTAAAGACTCCAAGAATTTTAAATAAATATGGAGGCCGTACTCTTGAATATTTGGTACCAGTTACTTTTAATAACTTAATAAAAACTTAAAATTTGAGAATTATGAGAGACCCTGCCCCAAAATGATGTGGTTGTGGTGGTAATAGTTTATTTAGCTGTGGTTGATAAATGATCAATCCATGTACCTTTGAATAGTTAATGCGTACATACCTAAATTCTTTGTTTTTAGGTAGGCAGGTACATTGAGATATTATGTATTTTTAAATAAGCTATGTATTTTACAAGGATTTCAATTACATTAAAATGCTTTCTTAAACTCTAAATGTACTTCGAAATAAATAATACTCACGTACAGATTATAGACTTATTGATTTATTGAGTCGGTAGATCTTGCAGACAAGCTGGCTTGTAATGGCTTTGTTGGTCTACCTATCTGATAAAAAATTGCTTGTAATAATTAACTTTTCATGAATAAATAAAAATAAAAATAAAAAAATTAACTCAATGTTTTGCAGTTAAAATTTGACAACCACCGTATGGTTGGGTTGCCCCAGGCAATATAGTGTGCACCATACTGAGTAAAGTCCGTATTATTGAGTCGGTAGATCTTGCAGACAAGCTGGCTTGTAATGGCTTTGTTGGTCTACCTATCTGATAAAAAATTGCTTGTAATAATTAACTTTTCATGAATAAATAAAAATAAAAATAAAAAAATTAACTCAATGTTTTGCAGTTAAAATTTGACAACCACCGTATGGTTGGGTTGCCCCAGGCAATATAGTGTGCACCATACTGAGTAAAGTCCGTATTTTGTGTCGACCATCGGCCATATGGACGGACATCATAATCTTCTTTACTGGCTAAAGAGCAGATCTTTCAAACTTTTTTCTTTGTGATTTTGTCGTTAGCTCCGACCATTTTATTTTGGTGCATTGAATTCACCCGCTGAGCTGCCATTGTGCGTCCGGACAAAGAGGGCACCAAGAAAAGAACTGAGCTTTCTATTTGTATTTTTAAGCTCGGAGGGATATCTATTGCGACATAAGAGTGCATTATACCCACGCCACACCAATATCAGACATCTCAATGATCCCGATATACCTAGAATTGAAATATTTCTAGATTCATATGGGCGAAGTGCGCATCTTGAAAACAACATCTTCGTATATTATCTTAAATACATATAGCAGATATGTTTGTCTGATGCATCAAAAACGCTAGAACGATCAGTAGCTTTTTCTAAGAATAATAATAATAATTGGACGTAGAGTGCCGTTTTTTGTGAGAAAGCACCCTTGATGCTGTACAATTTATTATGAATTCTTAGGCTCTATCTAATTTTATTATTTACAAATGGATACCGAAATCATACCTACCTGGCAGGTCACTTCCGATAAACACACTGTATTTAGAAAGTTTATGCTTAGAGAAGATACGACTTTGCACGTGGAGGACTTAATATTTAAAACACTGGACATTGCACGACTTTACATTTGCTACCCCTATCACTGTTGATATTACAAAGAAGATTATTGCCAAAAGTTGAGTTAATATATATATTTTTAAATACTGGAGAATTTAGAACCCTTTAGAACTGGAGAATCCTTGAAAATATATGAAAATACTTTTACAAAAGCTTACAAATAAGACTTTTTTACAATTTTACACAATTAGTTATTTACAATGTCGCGGGGTGTGAAGACTGTGAATGTGAAGGTAAAAGGTTTTTGACTTTATGGATACGATTGTCTGAAAAGGTAAGTTTTAAGTTTAGCTCTAAATTACGCCGAATCAGGCAGTCCATTCCAGGCTTTAGGTCCTCACACTCCGAAAGCACGCTCACCGAACTTAGTATCTGGAAGACGCTTTGGTTCCTTAAACCTTCCGATAGCTGATGACGCTGCTGACCTGAGGGTTGGCTGTCGAGAATTGGAATTTTCTGGAATACACATTTCCGATAAGTAAGTCGGAGCCATTCCATTGGGACTTAAATATAACCAAGCAGAACTTGAACTGGATTCTTTCAGGACATTTGAGCCAGTGAAGATTTTTGAGATGCTCTGAAATATGAGAATATGTATTTAGATTCTGTTTGTATTTTCATTTTAATGTCATGAACTGCGAAACTTTGAAATGTTGGTTTAGCTTAACTATAGGAACAAAAGAAAACACGCCATATATTTTGTTATTAGTTTTTGGGATATTATGCCGTGTTGCGCTACCTCCTTCTTTAGCCAACGTTTCGGACAGCGTTACAGTGCCCATCATCAGGGCAGATGTGCAATAGATAGGGGTGATGTTTGGACTTATCTACTTAGGAGCGATACCGTGTCGCCAGCTCCACTCCTCTACGAGCTGGCGCTACAATATACTTCAACATGTTTTTTTGCGTTTAGCCTTGATGTAACCGTCAATTACCGGATACCAAAAACTATGCTTAGCTCCGTTGTCTCTATTAATATTTATAGGATTTTTGTGAATTTCAAATGCCTCCGTAATCAGGCGTGCTCTATGAGTTTTGGGTCTTCCGAGGACCTCAGGGACAAATCCAAAGTAATGGCCGGTTTCGATTAAGTGCTCGGCGATTGCCGATTTATCAGGGTGGCCAAGTTTACAGGCACGAAAGTGTTCTAATATCCTTTTGATATGCCATGTATTGTTTCTTCCATATTTCTTTAATACAATAATCACTCTTGTAGCTCAGGCGTACCCGGTTAGTAAATCATTCCATGTGAAGTTACCACCTTTCGTTAAAAAAAAATTTAATAATTAATGCACGTTTTGTTATTAGGTAGTTGCAAGCCTATATTTTTTGTTTATGTCCCAATGTAAGCCTTTGTTTTCGCCAGAAAGCATCATTCTTCCAGACCCTTCTGCAGACTAAAAAACGCAATATGATAAGAAAAGACTTTATCAACATAAATATTATTCTTGAAAACGTAATTCGTGCGGCCTAAAATAAAATAATCCCAAAATAAATAACAAAATAAATAAGAGTAAAGAAAGCGGACATCTTATATATAATTAAAAACTCCTGGAGTTAGAGAATTGGAAAGTGTTGTTTAAAGAAATAATGCAATGAGACAAAATATTGTTAATAACTTCTCAGTCTTTTTGCTTATCGCTTTTCTCTTCGCTCAAATTCCTTCAACCTTCTAAAAGACGTGTCCCGTCACCTGTCACTTTGGTCTCACTTTATTTACTGGTGTACTTTACAGCGGACTGTGTTTTGTGTTTGCTATCTCGTTATATTTGTTATCAGTCACAATAAGTCACAACAAAGAAGAGGAAATATCTTAATACAATTCGTCTCACATTCCATAAGGCATTCGAAACCTGCATGTTGAAAACATGGTATTGATTACAATACTTAATAGATTCGTTTATGATCATTTCAGCCAGTTGTCTTTAAGGCGATCCAGTAGTCCAGGAAAAAATCTAAATCGAAATTCACGCCCTTTACGGGAGGAGTTTAAAAATACTTGAGAAAAAGCTTTTGGAAAGGTATTTGATATTTTTTTTACATGTTGATTTCGTAAAGGCCTGTAAAAATATTAATTCCTCTTTTATGAATTGTTTATTGTAATAAAACTGAAATTTAAAATTTATTTCACGAAACTAAGCGACGCGGAGTCACACGTCTGTTTACCGCTCCTGCCGGGGCGTGACTGATACGAAATAGGTGTGCCCAGTGCACGGTTCTTGTGCCCATGCCATAAGGGTCACTTCAAGAATCCAAATTTGCAGAGCGCGGGCCGTATTGATTGATGTCAAAAAACAATGAGAAAATGCATACTTTATTTTATTTTGTGAAGTTTGGACGTAAACATCATTTTTTTGCGATTATTATAAAATAAACTGAATTTGCCACATTATACAATAAAACCATATCCGAAAAGGAGTTTATAAATAGGAGAGTTTGGACTTGAAAATGTTTTTTATAGACCTTATACTTTATTTTTTTATAGGCTTATTAAAAGACTTATAAAAAAATGACCGATGTTTTTCAGGGCCAAGGTATGTTCTACACGCAGTATTTAATTGAAGCATCTATAATACTCCTAAGCGATCAAATTTTCAAAACAAAAATACTTGATTTTGTATGATTTTGCATTATTTACTATGGCTTCATCTTAAAGTATGTATGAAGTACTTACATTTGAACGTACAGTTGAAAATATTTACATCTCGTAAGTTTACACATCTGCTCGGATGATGGACACTGCTACGCTGTCCGAAACGTTGGCTAAATAAGGAGGTAGCCTTACACGACATAATATCCCAAAAATAATTCACCATAATACTTTTGACTGTGAAAATTTCAAATCATATTTCGTAAGGTATTATTTGCAAGTACATAATAGTAATAATAATATTTGAATGATTTATATAAAATCACCTTAAGGGCGCTGTACAAATTTATAATATACTTCTACAATCTTACTTCCAACTACGAACTAGATAAACCATTATAACATATGGCTAAAATATTGCAGCCACCGGTTCTTCAATCATTGATACAACTACATGTAATTGACCAATTCCCCAGTCTTTCAAAATAAATATTAACTCAACTTTGGCTTTAATCTTCTTATAAATGTAAAACCAACAGTGATGAGCGTAGCAAAGGTAAAGTCATGCAAGTTCCAGTGTTTTAAATAATATAATGTCCTCCACGTGCAAATTCAAATCTTCCCCAAGCATAAACTTTCTAATAAAGTGCGTTTATCGGAAGTGACCTGCAGGTAAGTATGTTTGTTATATTTGTAAATAATAGGATCAGATAGAGCCTAAGGCCCATTGTCCACGTAACCGCACGTCATACGCACGCTCTCGTCAATTGAAGATTGCAAGACGAATGCTTGCAAAATTTCAAAAATGAAAAAATCTGGAATTTATAAATTGAAATGCAATGATTGTGATTTCTTTTATATAGGTAAAACTTCGAGAAACTTTGAAATAAGGATTAAAGAGCATATGAAAGCTTTAAATAATAATAGTTTCTCGGAGTTTGCCAACCATTTAATAGAAACTAGTCATACCTTTAATTTTAACAGTGGAATAGATTTAATACATTGTAATGTCAATGGCTTTCAGTTGGATAAATTAGAAATTTTAGAGATTAGAAAGAGTGTTAATGCAAATTTAAATATTATTAATAATCAAAAATTGTTTTTAAATGACCCATTATTAAATCTATTCCCCTTTTAAATTTTTAAATTTTTAATTGTTCTATATTGCCCCTCGTCTCTTACACATTATTTTCTGTCAAATTTTATTATTGTTTATGTCTATTATTTTTCTCTATTACCTATGTATGCCTATTTTTAAAATTAGTTCTGTCAAACCCTGAAGAAGTCAGCTTTGCTGACGAAACATGTCGGTTTTTGTAAATAATTAAGTGGTTAATACAAAGTTATCTATTAATTTAAATTATTATTATTATTAAAGGCCAAAAATAGCCAGGACCATACCTATCTGGTAGACAGTAGACATCCCATTAATTACAATTTATTAGTGCAAGCTTTGATATTGGTGAAATTTTCCTGCAAGTAAAGAACAAGTAAATTTCATAAAGCCTTGTTTATTCCGTTAAAAGCAGAAAGGCTTAGTACTAAGTGTGAAATTGATAACAACCGTTTAAGCAAAGTTTAAATCATTTTATTAACATGAAAAGTGCACATGAAGGGATATAATATTATTTTATGACGTGTGGTGTTATCGTTATTTATTATTACCACATATTTATGCCATTATTAATTATGCACATGTGAATATGTGCAGGCACGTGTAAGCGATTGTTGCATTCGGCAAAGTAGGGAAAGCGGTCAAAATACTAATATAGGAAATATCCTTTTTTACCCTTGGGTACTAATGCTTGCCACTTTTGGCAGATGTATTGTAAGCCTAATCTTCCTAATGTACCCTAAGCTCTCTCGAATAATTAGCCCTAGAAAAGGTCCACTTCAGTGGTTTCAATAATAATTTACAACTGACATTGTTAAAAGGGAGACTCTCGTCTTTTCTTATCTTGGTCAGATACAAGATGCCATCTGCGTTTCAGCACGAGTTAACTTTGTCTATTTAGTAATGTTACTTTGAATATTTGTACACGAATACACTATTTGTGCATTACATATTTGTTTTGGCTTTATATTATTTTATATCTAGACTACAAACGTACAGGTAGAAAACCTTTGAAAGCTTTATCGAATGATAGGTATAGGTCCTTACATATGCAATTGGCGTTTTGCCGTACTGGCAACTTTGATCGCAAATATCTTCGCTTTGGTTAGGAATTCTAAATTCAAATTTATACAGCTATTTACTCATGTATTTGTATTTCGAAAATTATAATTCATTTGTTTTTTCCTTAATTGTTTTTTTTCTTTGCGTGATCGACCTGTGGATGCAATCTGTCAGCCATACGTTGTCTTAAGTTGTCGTAGTTTGTCTAGTCCATAAGTTAGACGCAAGTTAAATGATAATAATAATTTGGCTTGCGTTTAGGTTCCATCAATCTGCCTAAAGCTGATGATGTTGCTGATCTAAGGGTTGACTGCCTCGGACCAGCATTTTCCGGGATACATAGTTCAGAGATGTAAGGTGGGGCCATTTCATTGATTGATTTAAACACCATCCAGCACAATTTGTACTGGATTCTTTTAGGGCACTTGAGCCATTGAAGGTTACGAAGGTGTTCTTAAATGTGTGAATATTTAGAGACTCTGGTTATGAGCCGTGCCGCTGCATTAAAGACGGATTGAAGCTTGTCAGTTTGATATTTTGGAAGGCTAGCGTAGATGCCGTTACAGTTAGTAATCGAGCAGTGAGACTACGTTGATCAGTAATTTTGTTGCCTCTGTAGGAAGGTTTCTTCGTTGTCACAAGTTGTCATAGTTAGTCTAGTCTATAGTTAGTAATAAAACAGAGCATTTTTGAAAGATATATGCCTATATAATATATATTTTTACAGCGCCCTTGTGGTGATTTTTCACAAAAACGGCGCTATGAAAGTCATACTACAACTATTATTAACATTAACTTAGTCATGCCTAAATGGGTTTGCCCAAGAGTTACCGTAAACCTAAAGTGGTATTATTTACATAATTTAAGAGGGTCGGTAAGTTGAACGTTTAACGCAAACCACACGTAGTTAGGTGTCAGTTTTATGCGGTCGGGAAGGAACTCACTGAAACTCGATACATTGATGCATTTATCGCGAACACTCGGCATTTTAGTGTAGGTAAAACGAACATCTGCAAAGCATGCGGAGAAGTATGGACTTACAATAACACATGCTATTTTATTACAAACATTGGTTTTATTAATACTTAAGTCCTTTGAACGAAATTTTACTGCAAAATAAGTATGCGCTATCTATCGATGACAGATTGGTCAAAGAATGTTTTAACCTCTTTAATGCAGCACTAAAAACACCATTGGCGATACTTTTAGTGCATTGCAGATAGATCGGTTAAAAAATGTTTGAAACTGTTCAATGCAGCAACTAAAAACACCATTGGCGATATTTTAAGTATAGTATTGATAATTCGTTTGAAAAATGTTTGAACCTGTTTAATGCAGCACTAAAAACACCATTGGCGATTCTTTTAGTGCATTGCAGATAGATCGGTTAAAAAATGTTTGAAACTGTTCAATGCAGCAACTAAAAACACCATTAGCGATACTTTAAGTATAGTATAGATAATTCGTTTGAAAAATGTTTGAACCTGTTTAATGCAGCACTAAAAACACCATTGGCGATACTTTTGGTGCATTACAGATAGATCGGTTAAAAAATGTTTAAAACTGTTCAATGCAGCAACTTAAAACACCATTGGCGATACTTTAAGTTTAGTATAGATAAAATTCGTTTGAAAAATGTTTGAACCTGTTCAAAGCAGCCACTTAAAACACCAATGACGATACTTTTAGTATAGAGCAGATAGATCGGTTAAAAATGTTTGACACTGTTCGATGCAGCCATTAAAAACACCATTGGCGATACTTTTAGTATAGCACACGCCAAACTTAATGCCGGCCTGAACTTTGTACAATCTATTTTCGCGCAGCTACTGACTTTTCTACGAACGTAAGTGAAAGAGTAATTGCGTAAAAACATACGTGCGACTCAGAAAAGAATGTGTACGGAGGAATGCCACTTTTTTTAAACCTTAAACTCGCCTGTTCCAACGATTTCTGTATCAACGTCATTAAAGTTTGGCGTGTACTATAACTAAATTGTCTTCCTGTCGCATGGTATTCTGTTTTATTGCAGCTTATAAGTTTATTGCCGTACTTTTTATCGCCCATTCAGTGAACCTCAGTTAACGGTTTTTTAATGACATAATAATATTTCTCATATATTATATAGGTGTTACGGGACGTACTTGACTTATTTTGAGTAAAAACCGAAGTACAAAATTTCATATCCATTTTTTACTCGCAAGTGACGTCAGGAATCACTGGTTAAAGTACAAGTACGTTTCTTAACACCCTATTATGCTGAGAAAATTGTTGCAATATTTCTCCACACTATACAGAATATAGATGGCCGGCGTAGTCCAGTGGTAAGCCTTTTGACAAGCACTTCGAAGGTCGTGGGATTGAATCCCGGCGTGGCAAATAAATTTTATTTGATTAATTTGTGTTATTTCACAATTTAATCATTTAAAATAATATATAGTATATTTGCGGCACGTTCCACAGTGGAAGATACTATCAGTATCGCCCTGGTGTAAGACCACCATTCAGAATTGAAACGTTGCTTGAAATGGCGTTAGCCGTGTTTGGCGACCAGATCTGAATAGCCAAGTACTTCCCCACCTCCCTCTTCTCCATCTCATTCCCTTCCCCATTGCCTTCAGCCTCACAATATACCCCAATTAAGGATGCCATAGTCCCACTGGCTCCAGACGGGAGCAGTTGGAACCCTTGTGCGGTATTCATGTAAAAAAAAGACCTGCCCCCCTTTGTATATTTAAATTAATTCACCTCGTTTAATTTATCGATATTTTTTATTTTTATGTTTATTTGGGCTATATTCAGTTGAGTTTCATGTTATATTTGCCGTGTACAGGAACCCCACCACCCACACATCTCGAAGACATCTTGTTTTATATGTAACATAGTGTGAAGCGCGAACGTGTTGGTATGTCTGAATCGGAATAAGTTCAAACTTCAAACACTGTTGCGATGGTCATAAATTAATTTACGAGATTTTGCCAGCTCATTTATTAGTATGACAACTTATTATACGATGTGCCTCCGAGTAGCTCGCCGAGTTGCTGAGAAGGATCTCAATTTGCGCTAATTGAAGACGCCACAGTTGGCGATAAGTGATGTAGCGAACCACCGTCTACCGTTTGTCTCTTAATTTAATATCATTCAATATCACTCTGTCAAATACGCATTTTTCATCGTCTGCCTGTACCAGATTTGAGTGCTCTTTAGTGATTGTCATATGACAACAACAAATCTACATTGGAAGTTGTAAGAAATCTATTAAACTATGGTGTTATTTATATAAAATACTAGCTGACCCGGAAAACGTTCTTCTGCCATATAAATTATTTCTACCCGTATGCTTGGATGAAAGTTCTATGAAGCGGACGTAGCGCCGTCTGTCATTCAACAACATAATTAATTTCGTTCTGTTTGTTCATACAAAAATACTAAAATTGCGATTAAAAAATGGGAGGGTGGGGGTTGGAGGGTGAAAAGTTGGGGTTATAAGTATTTTTTGATGCCAAAAAATACAAAAAAAAAATTGTCAAAAAAATATAAAAAAATTCTGGATAAGGACACCCTAATCACCTAGCGGGATGAAATATACTTTACGACCCATTCTCGTACCTACCAAATATACATAAAAAAATTTCATAAAAATCGGTCAAGCCGTTTCGGAGGAGTGCGACCACAAACACCGCGACACGAGATTTTTTATATATGAATATCTTCGACCAAGTATATGTCAATGACGTATAGATATAGATTTTGTACCATATAGATTTATCAATGTTCTGAGTTAACTCTCGGAGTATCTGGGTCGAGCAATAAGCTTCCATGTGAATTAAAACACGTTCAAAACCCAAAAATATTTAGCTCAAAAGCTACGTAGGTACGTATAAATCATTTCTGCAGGATTTATAGGAAAGCATAGATATTTTAAGGCGATAGATCACGTCGTGAAAAATTTGGTATCAGGCCGCTAACAATAATACTCCTTACGTAGATGGCGATACGGTTTAAATTCCCGTTAAAGATTAGCCGCCTATTTTGATTTGTTCAAGAAAAAAACATCGCCAAAAAGCGCGTTTTATTTTATTTTGCGAACTTCAGGTACATATATTAAAAATTTTCACAAACATTTTCTAAAGAAATTATTTTTCTACATTATACAATAATAACACAACCGAAAAGAGGTTCGCAAGTAGTAAATTTTGAACTTTAAAGCAGTTTTTACATGCCTGATATTTATTTTTCTGGGTTTATAAAAAGGCTAAACATCATTGATTATTACAAAGATAAATAATGTATAATATAATAATAATGTACTTAATAATATTAATATTTATCTGAAGCCATAAAGCATAATTAAAATATTACTAAGTGATGTAATTTTCAAACCAAAATCACATGATTTTGCATTCCTAGTGGTATATATACATCACACGAATGAAATGAAATTAATCGTTAAACTTTACCGCAATTAGATGATTCATCGTTTAACATCAAATCATTGCTCATTGGTAGATAAATCAATAGGACTTTGACTTTATTACGAGTAGTAAGTAAGAGCATTTATTTATGGACATCAACAATAATTATTAGAGTGTAAATAAACTGGACAATAAAAAAATTATTTAGAATGACAAATTTATGAAAATGAGTGTTTGAGAAAGTGAGCTTTCAGGCACTCATTTAAAAATAAAATTCTTTTGGGTTCTGGTTACAGATATATTCGAGTGCAAGCCCAAGCGCTAGGTCGCACATTGTATGCACGATTGTATTTTTACTTTTAAAATCATTGTTTTTTTTTCCAAGAAACTGCAGCCAACTGAAACTGCGACTGCTGCCGTTAATAAACCCAGTCCGCGACACGTTTTTATAATACCGAATTTACGTGGCGGATACCTGACTTTCTATCCTTATTTATTATTTTATTACTTCACGAATCATTGACACACTTGTAACCGCTGTCCATAGGTCAACAATACAATTGGACAGGACAGGTTTAATTTTGATAGATTGCAGCGCATGGGGTGGTCAATTATTAGTAGTATGCTGGTAGTCCACAAACTTAAATTGCTGTCAATCCCATCGGTGGGAGCTCTAAACTTCTGTTTTCGTACTGAGCAATGAATAAACTTATGGGGCTATACTTTTATCTCGTTTTGTAAAAAAAGTGACATTAGGTAATACCTATTACTAATAGTTTTGTGAACAGTTGTAGGTCTCCCGACCAAAAGAATTGTTTCTAATAATTTTAACTTGTTTAATAAATCAAAACCAAAAATTCATACGAAAAATACATTCGATTTTAAAGTTGTTACTTAAATATCTACCTTTTTAATTATAAACTGTACATTTTATTTTTAGAAAAATTCAATAAATTATGAATTAATTCAGTCAATTATTTGGGAGGCGGAAATTGGTACCGCCGCCCCGGGAACCTTTATCGGATAACCAACACCTCTGCCATAGGTCACCCCAAGTGGTTCGCTACGTTTGGTGATTTAGCAGGGGTGCTCGGGTTCACGGGGTGAGGTTTGTCTAGGTCTTGGAGGCAGATGACCAGGACACACTGAACCCCAGATTCCTACCCACCCCTTAAACCCTTTTCCTTCCCAGAACTTTCCTCACCTTCCTTTCCTTACCATTAAAACGGCATCTTTGCCATCTTGGAAAGGAAACGGAAAGTACAAACAAATTTACAATTTAATAAGGGGGGGGGGGGGGGGGGCTAATGTTGTAAAAAAAACTTTTTTGTAAATTTTTATTGGGTTTTAATAGCAAATGGAATAGGTGTGAGCGACATTTCCCAAAATAACTGTCTCTATGCGTAAGTAAATTAAACAAAAATATTGGCACCCTTGATATTATTGAAAGTTTTCCTATCAAATGCCACATGAAATGCTTCGGGTTTTGCAATAACAATAACTGTAGCGTTTATGGCGAGAGTGAAAATGTTGTCGGCATAAGAATGCCGTGAAATTATTTGTACCGCGGCACTCTCCTTGTAGGGCAGCCTGCCGCCAGTGCCCGCCAGTGGTCAGTGTGGTAGCGGGTAGCGGGTGCGGGTTGCGGCACGAGCCCTGCTAGTACCCGGTACCCGTACTTACTAATTCCGCACACCGGACACATTATTATTATTGAAATGAAAACTTCTTTAAAACTGTTGTGATTTGAAACTCGATGAAACGAAAGATAGCGACACTAAAAAGGGACAAACATACACATCTAAAGGATTTAGCCTGCGAGAGAATGAGATAAAATTATAGGGCTCCCCTTTGCGCGGTGCTTAGTTGCCTTTCGGTCTCCTTATTGTGCAGTGCTTCAGAACCTTCCCACTTTTGTCTTCTTTAGTTTTCTGAACGTTTCATTTCTACCGTGAGAATTGAACACTCTGATTTTTTAAACTTTATTCCACACTTATATTATTCGCCACATTTATTATTCCGCGCAGAAATTAATTCGCATACATATTTTCAGCACACATAATTACGCACATTACATCCGGACATAGATTATACGTATTTATTTTATTTATTTATTGAAAAATAAGAAATACATAAAAAAAATAAGCTGCATATCTCACTAGGGAATTCCTGTATCGAGAAAATTCCTGTATCGTATAAAACATGATTTTCTATTTTGTGGTTGGTGTTTAGAATTTATTTGTTGAATTTTTAATGTTCGAGGGCTTAATAACATGTTAAATTTATATTACAAACTAACCATAATGTAAACAGGGTATTTGGGTTAGATTGGTTAGTTAGTTTTTTCCCAATGTACCTTCCTTGCGTTCATAAATTTGTTGTACTTATACTTTACCTATCTGTCTTGCGTACACGTATAAGGAAAGACATGTTCATTTGTAATTTTTTAATACTCTCATTATTACATGAATTTAACAATCTCGACCTCCGTAGTCCAGTGGGTAAGACTCTTGACTCACAATCCGGAGGTCGCGGGTTCGAACCCGGCATGCGCAAATAAATTTTGTTAGATTAATTTGTGTTATTTCACAATTAATTCATTTAAAATAATATATAGTATATTTGCGGCATGTTCCAGAGTGGAAGATACTATCAGTATCGCCCTGGTGTAAGACCACCATTCAGAATTGAAACGTTGCTTGAAAATGGCTTTAGCCGTGTTTGGTGACCAGATCTGAATAGCCAGGTACTTCCCAATCTTCCTCTTCCCCACCTCCTTACCCTCCACACTACCTTCAGCCACACAACATACCCCAATTGGGGATGCCATAGTCCCACTGGCTCCTGACGGGAGTAGTTGAGATTCTTGTGCGGTATACACTGTAAAAAAAAAAGAAAAGTCACACAAAAACAATTAATGCAATTTTATACAGAGTTTTGATTTCGACTCGATATTGACTCGGGAATTTTTAAACAGTGATTCTATACGCGAAATTGAACAAATTTGGTTCTGTGTCTTTTTATTTCGACGAAAAAAAATCGTGCTCTCCATACACAACTCCAAACTCACAAAGTATATTGAGGGGATGAATTTTTTTAACCTCAAAACATTTTGTAGAAAAATAGTTTTAGCCCTATTTCCCCTTACACTCTTGTGTTCTCAATCGTATAATGTTAACATACAGGTAATATGACCCTTGCTAGCTTGCTTTGCAGAGCAAAGTTTTACAATGTTTGACTCAATTTCAATTTCACAGAGGTAGAGCTGAGTTTTAAAAATTACATTCGTGCCACGATATTGCGTACCCCCATTTTTGCTTCGCGTACCCCAAGGGGTACGCGTACCACAGGTTGAAAACCACTGTTCTAGGCCATAATTTCAAATTGTGGAGAGGGGATAGGTGAAATTATATAAAAAAATATTTAAATGGGAATATTAAAGATGAAAAAATAATTATATAACAGCCCATAACCTAATACAACCTAACCTATTTAACCAAGTTTTTTTCATTACTTTTAAGGACTTTTCAAAGAAGTGACGAAGACTCACATTGTTGAGTTGTCCGGTCCATTATTGTCAATAACTTTTACCTTTGTGGAAGATACTCTTAGTATCGCCCTGTGTATGACCACCATTCAGAATTGAAACGTTACTTGAAATGGCATTAGCCGTGTTTGGTGACCAGATCTGAATAGCCAGGTACTTCCCCACCTTCCTCTTCCCTATCTCCTTCCCCTCCCCACTACCTTCAGCCTCACAACATACCCCAATTGGGGATGCCATAGTCTCACTGGCTCCAGACGGGAGCAGCTGAGACTTTTGTGAGGTATCACTATTAAAAAAAAAACCCTTTAATAATCTTCGTCTCGAGTTTCCCTTATGCGGATTCATAGTGTCCGGAAGAAAATGTGCGCAATACTCGTGTGCGGAATAATCACCCGCTCTATTACCCGCTCCGTGTGCAGTAAACCGACGATCCCTGGGATCTGAACTTTGTTGTATTTCTATATTACCTATAGATGA
This sequence comes from Limnephilus marmoratus, assembly GCA_917880885.1. Classification (NCBI taxonomy): domain Eukaryota; kingdom Metazoa; phylum Arthropoda; class Insecta; order Trichoptera; family Limnephilidae; genus Limnephilus; species Limnephilus marmoratus. Next base: position 20,126,834 of record OU862924.1, on the reverse strand, counting down.
CCATTACCCGATCCCCAATATGGAAGTTTACGATTTACGATAACCTGGCGGCAAACAATAACGAATCAGTTCTCAAGCTTCATTCGCTTAAATGTTTTTTCAGCGCGTTATAAGTATCGCCATACTACTTTTGTGCGGAATCTAACAACAGTGTTCTCATGGGAAATTGTTTTGTCGATGCTGTTATTAAAAACTATAGGGGCTGTATTATCTTAGAAAGATGTGCCTCTTGAGATCGCCATTGTTAAAATTTCATCTTTAATATATGTTTTATTATTAAAGATGGTTTATTTTTGAAAGAATGCAATATTATAGAACTTCATCATTTTAATATTTTTTAAAGTGTATGTGACGAAGGACATCGTACTTGGTACCAAAAGGCAAACTTCAAATATTTATACTAACACAGCTAGTGGAGTAGCGAGGGGGGAGGGGGGGGGATGGGGCGGTCCGCCCCGGGTGCCACCTGACAGGGGGGTGACACTCGACCGTGGAAAAAAAATTACGAAGGATATTATATTTTATCAATATTTTGCAAGGACTCGTAAGGAGAACTGTAGGATTATTTTAAAGTTTATTTTAGTTAAGCGCCCTTCAAGTGAAATAACACAAAAATGCGCTCTACAAAATTATTATTATTTATATTAATAATAATAAGTGATTACGTGCTTTACACACGAAGCTATAATATGTAATGGTCGAACGCTAGCACTAATACCATAAAATTTTAGCATCGAACATTTTACTCCCTTATAAATGAGGCTTACAGATATTGAATTGCGCCATTAAAGTAAATTGCTATTCTATTTATTTTATCCATGAATAATTTAAAAACGGCAAAGCAATATTGTTTTGACTCACAATTTTGCATTAGTACAAATTAATATTGCTGGATTATTTTCTTATAAAGATAATTTTATCCCTTTCATGTTGTTATAATCGCAATGAAATATATTTCTACATCACGATAGGTGTATTTATACCGGTGAACAAAACAATTAATACAACGAAATACATCGCTTAGTTTTAGCTATCGCGTTTCCGTTCCTTTTTACTGAGCATTTATTTATAATTGATTCTAGCTATAACCCCAAAAATTAAGTTGTAGACATGAAACGAAGACAGGCACCTAGGTACATATATTATGTCCTTTGAAAAGATCTCTTTACAATAAATTTATTGTAGCATTCAAAGTACTTCCTATATTGTGAACAGTTCTTAGTTTGTAAGCAAGCTAACTTTCGGTAATAAAGGTACCTATAACTGCAACTATGGAAAGATTCTTCGCACCTGCTCTTTTCGGATGCAGGTGGGTTCTTTCAAACTGAACATCATTACTTAAAGCCCCCAAAACCATGTTTATTTCAATAAGACATTGTTGAATGGCTGCAGAGTGCTTCTTCTAATAAGAGAGCAGGATTCACATTTTTATAAGTAGGTACAGTAAAAAGCCACCTTGATTCCAGAATTAATGTAGGTATTTTATGTAGGTATCTCACGATCAGTTATTAATTAACCGCCTTTAATAAAAAAATAATCAATTGCTTAATTTAACACTACTTTATCATCATCATTACATAGTATAAAATGAAGTCGCTCAAAATGTATGTGCGCATAGATCTTTTAAACTACGCCACGGATTTTCATGCGGTTTTCACCAATAGATAGAGTGATTCAAGAGGAAGGTTTATATGTATAACACATGCTTATTATAGTAGAGAAAAACCGAGAAATTCAAATATTCAATTCAGGCACCGGGCAGAGTGCAGCTGGCAAGCTGGTGGTGTGGATTTTATAAAGGTTGGGTAATGGCTGTAATGGGTAATGTGTTTCGTTAGCCACAGCAACGTGTGGCCGGGTCTGCTAGTGTAAATATAAATTAAATTACAACTTTGTTGCCAAATAGTAGCGGATAGCTCAAGCGGAGCTATGGCAGTCGAAAACGAAGGAGCCGAACTGATTTAATTTCTCACAAATAGGACAAAATGGTATAAATGCGGATCTGTAGACAAAACAAAAAGAACATGAAAAAAAAATACACATTCCATAAATAAAAAAGAAATCAATTGGAAAAAAAGCAAAGGTCATCTATGAAATGCAAAAAAAGCATTATTGGGTATAGAAATGAACCAAGAAGAAAATATTGAAAACATCGTTGAAGAAATTACGACAAAAATAAATTATTTTTAAAAGGTGTGGTGACTGCCACAAAGGTTGGACTCAAAACCATCAAATAATGTTATTATGAAATTGCAGTCTTCCTGACTTCCTCCATTAATTGAGCTTTGCGTCCTCTCGCGCGTAATATATTTTCCTGTCACTCCTTTCGTAATCCATCCGCTGCACGTGTCCATACCATATAAACGTCCGTTTCTTAATCGTATATTAGTTTACTATGACTACGCCTTTGGGATATTCGTTTCTACTGTATTTATTCGCGTCCTACCTCGGCTATTTCCATGCCTCACCATCTATCAGAACTCCATTGATTATGTACGGCCTTCAAGTCATATTTCCTTTGAAGAGTATGCATTAATTAACTTATAAATGAAATCCCACTTTCGGTGTGAGATATTTCTTAATGAAGTGAGATATTTTTTATGGTGTCCGTGCGATTTATTTACCTTAATTAATTGTATGTTTTTAAAGAGTTACCTGCTCACATTACAATACAAACACAATGAAGTCATTATCTTCAGGCGAGGTGTGGACAAGCAATTGTCTGCCGGCCGTATTTACCTTGAGTCAATATTTACTGCCCCGTACCCATGAATGTAGCTTTTGTAATGCTGACTGTAAGGCTGCGGTCACACGATGAGCGACATATCGTCGAGCTGATGACCAACTGGCGTATCTCACTTTTACTGATTTTAGAGTGTTATTAAGATTTTGTCAAACGTATCGTCATAAACCATGTGCTTCTGTTAAACGTTTTATCAAATACTTTATTATTTTTGATTGATTTAGTTTTCGATTGACAAATGTTATTAGATAAAATAAGGTGCATATTTGAAATTTTAGATGCACCCCTTCGGCTCGTAGCTCGTAGCTTCATGCCAGGGAAAATGCAAACTGTCATGAAACTCTGTTAGTGGTAACAAAATTACAAACATTTTGAGATACGTCCTTCGAGGAAGTGTCTGTGTCTCTGGTTCTGTAATACTTAGAGATATAACACTTTACCACAATGTGAAGGCAACCGCACGAAGCAACAATATGGGAATAACTAAATTGCCAATTTTTTTTTAAATACGCCGGTTGGTCATCAGACCGACGATATACATATAAATTATTAATAAAAAAGTAACAATTTATCGATAGTCTTTGAACACATTATAATAAAAAACCTATATTTTATCCAGATCATTCTCGATTTGATAGGTTGACTGTTGCCTGGAACTTTTTACAAATTTTGGGCAATAAATGCCTACAGTTTTGGTGCCTTTTATAATTTGATGCGTGGTTTGTGCACTGAGATATTCTAGAAATAAATCAATGTTCTATGCTCTGTACATATCTATGAAAAGCTGGCAAAACTGGTTGCTGTATCCAATGTTGGATTCCAGAAAACTGTTACGCAGCAGAAGATTTCTTATAGATAATTATATCAGGAAGCACTCGTCATTAGCTGCAAATTACAATTATGAATCTCAACACAATATTAGATTCATTTTCAGTGATATCATCTTAAACTTACATAATTTATCCTGAATTATACTTCATAGTAAGCCGCCATATCTTCCAAGGAAGTTTTGTGTGCTCTCTTAAAATCATAAACTTACCACGAAACAGACTCTAGCTACTCGTATCTATCATTCATTTATCGTGTTGTACGATTCAGTAAAATCGACGTCAGTAATTCGACGACGATTCCTGCCTCTACACAGATAAAATTGTATGAACGCAGTTTTACATCAACACCTAAGCATATTCTATGGCTTTTGTTTGCGTTTATCACATACTCGTGTGTTATGTTGGTTGAACGAGAACTATGAACAAGAATGCTAATATTTCACAGGGGAATGCCTCTTTCTTGTTAGACAACAATTAGGTAGTTACCTACCTACCAACATAATATCAATAATATGTGTAACATCACCGGCTACCGTCATTCATTCGTCATACATCGAAAAAGTAGGTTTAATAAAAATGACTATCTCGCACATCTTCCGTAAGCCTTTGGTTAAAAGGTTTAACACATCGAAAAGTAGGTTTAATAAAAATGACTATCTCGCACATCTTCCGTAAGCCTTTGGTTAAAAGGTTTAACACATCGAAAAGTAGGTTTAATAAAAATGACTATCTCGCACATCTTCCGTAAGCCTTTGGTTAAAAGGTTTAACACATCGAAAAGTAGGTTTAATAAAAATGACTATCTCGCACATCTTCCGTAAGCCTTTGGTTAAAAGGTTAAAGAAGCGATTTGGGTTATTTATTGTTAAAATACACATATAGTTAAAATACGCATATTGTTATAGTTTTGTACTGTTTTACTCTCTTGAACTGTGTTGTGCTTGCAAATTGATTGTACCTACTCCAAATAAAGATTAATTGTGCTTACCGTAATGTAATTGTGGTTTTTATTTTATTACCACTGCTACAGTGGAGGTAATCCACCTCTTACCCGCCCTGGTATAAGTAACTGATGGTTACTCCTTCAAGGCTCTCGCAAGATTCTAATTTTTTTTGTTAAACGAAGCTACATTTATTTATTTTGAACGAATCTAGACCTCCAGTGTCCATGCATACGTTGTTAGTAAGCAGTATGCAAGTGCTTAACAGGAAAAACAAAATGCAAAAAATAGGTTAGTAAGACAAAGATAAATTAAACAGGGCAAAAGAAAAACTCATTCATGAGGCTCCATGAGGCGGCATTGCATCTGTAAAAACCCGCAAGCACCTGCATAAAATAGAGAACATAAGTAATACAATAAATCTCAAATCAATTGGCAAGTACCAACAAAAAATGTGAATGGCTTTCGGTCTGATCATAAACTACACTTAGCTTCCGTGTCCCTTAGCTAACCACTCAGTGAAGCCTCAAAGAATGTTAACTGAATATTTGGGGTAAAATACCCGAAGACTAAAAGAAAATTCAGCGTTCAGTTACCACTGCTACAGTACCGAAAATAACAATATTCATATAAAACCAAGAAGGTTGTATACAGTTTATACGTACAGCAGCGGAAGCGTTCCTTGAAGTTATGTTTTTGAATCTATTATTTCGTAATGGAGTAAGTCCTCTAGCGATTGGTCGGTTTAAGAAACAGAACTCGATAAATAATAATATCGATCGTTCGACATGCCAACACTATAATTATTATGGAGATAGAACATCCCGCTTCATATTGTTTGGAAACCATTTTGGTTGAAATTATTCTTAAGCCTAAGATAAAAAAAGGACAAGCATTAACTTACACGGAGCCGCTTTAGTTTATTCAACTACAAATGATGATATCGCTATATCGTACAGACAAGTAACCAAATTAAATACGAACATTAAAAATATTTATAACGTCGAACGTGTCGGGTTTTTGAAGTGAAAACTTCTCTAACACCTTTGTTATTTGAAACTCGATGAAACGGAAGCGAGCGACACTAAAAAGAGACAAACACATACACCTTTAAGGTACCAACCCGAGCGACAAGGCAAAACATATTATTCTGTAACAATAATTCTCTAACCAACTATCACACACATGCATCAATTTCTCGACTTCACACACTAGGGAACAAATACACCTCAAATATCGATGTATTTAATATAAGTTTACCGTTATTCAAGAAATATCTAAACAATATTTTTATGTAGAATATTTTGATATCTAAGGAGCATCACCTAGGGTCTATTGCATATATTTGTGTATTTCTATATTAATCTACAATGTAAAAACTTGTTAACGTTTTCGTTTTATGTATCTTGCATTTTGTCATGTATTATTCATGACTTTTAATCAGTCACCTGTAAATTTTGTAATTGTTAACATACCTACTAGTTTATTTCTATGTCATTTACAACTTAGAAACTTTCTCTTTTATTGTAATGCACTATCATTCCTAAATTATTCTGTATGATGTTTACCTACTAGTTATATTTTTATAGTTCATCTTTTTTATTAAAAAAAAAACTGTCTCTGTATTATAATCTTGTCATGTAAAAGCCCATCAGGGCGTTGAAAATTAATAAATAAATAAATAAATAAAAATAAATAAATAATCTATAGGATTTAGCCTACCAGAGATTTGGTTTATTTAACTACAAAACAGATCATATCATTATAACGTATAGACAAGTTACCAAAAAATATATGAACATTTGAAATATGTATACCAAGGATCGAATCTTGAAAGACATGGCACGACCAAGTGAATCAGATACTTGAGTCGGGCCATGTCAAGAGTCAGAATAATAGAAGAGAATGTATGAGACGTGTATGAATGTAAACGAGGTAAGGAATGTGTGCCAAGACCGGGATGTTTTGGCGGTCCGTCCTCTCTGCCTACCCCTGCGGGGAAACGGCGTGATGGTTAGTTAGTTAGTTAGGATCGAATCTTATGAAATCTAAAAAAAATATTTTTTTGTAAAATCAATATCCAATCTTTAAACCACTCCAAAATGAACAGGCAAAGGAAACACAAAAGAAAGCGACATCTAGCGACTCCGAAGAAGAAAACAGAAATACTAATAAGATGACGAAATATATAGGGAAAGGTGCGCTGGAATTCGACGACGATAATATGGAAAAAAATAGTCCTTCCAATTGTTAAAAAAGGTGCATCGTAGTCTTCTTGTCTACTTTAGTTTTCTGAAGGTTTCACTTCTACCGCGTGTGAATTGTACACTCTGATTTTATTTTATGCATCATTATTTTGTTTGTTTTATGAGGTGCATCTTAGAATAATATTTCGTTTTAAAAACAATGTCATTACCACGACAATAACACAAGACATGTTAGTGCCGGTTTTTACCGCCGTTTTTCAACTGATAAAGATGGTGACTTTTATTGCGTTATAAATGTGATAGCAAGAGTCTACTCTGGATCATTATAACAAGTGCTTCATTACTCATTACTTCATTACATTATCTCTCAAACGAATGATACGAGCACTTCACTCCAGAAGCTCTTTCTATTATGACTTTAATTCATTGTGTTTAGTCAACTAATTGCTTTACACCGAGTACCTACATACTCCATTTTGGTGTTAAAATTGAACAAATTTCCGCACTAATTTGCGTATTATATAAATGCGTTTAAGGAGTGTATCTCAGTTGTAATATATTAACTTTGTGATCGTGTGAATTTTAAAGTGTTTTCCAGTGTTGTAAAGTTAAGTGCACGTATGTGCTTGTTGTTCTAAGTTCTAAGGAGCGGTTGTTCAAAAATCTAAAATTCCAAGTTGGTATAATATATGTTCATAAAATTAGCATTTTAATCTATTCGCCTGATTGAGTTGTCAGTATAATAGTGTTGTTGTTTAACTACTTCTTGTTAAGTACCCGTGGTGGATTGTAGAAATCATTGGTTTTTGAATGGCCAGTATTTTTTGTAAGATAGGAATGTACGTACAGATTATTTTTATAAGAATAAATGATCTCGAAAACACTTGAAATAAAACATACCTACTCGAGACTATCTTAAACCCAGCAACAACAAGTTAGTTATCTCTTATGCACCTTTTCCCACTAACGATTGTGCACGGTAGCTACGTGCAGCAAGAAAAGGCAGCCGGGAATTTGCAAGAGTCATATTCTGATGTAAGATTTTTAATTATAATAGGTTAAAGGTCTAGAATATTAGAATGTTACATTTTGCTGTCAGAATGCTATATTGCCTCTTCACAGCTGGGGATGGTCCTCGCCTTGCTGCAGCAGATAGATGCAGTCTTTGATTGTCGTCCGGTTTCCACGATGCTTGTGTTCTTGATCCGGCTCAAAGGACCATTATTTGGAAGGAGGTGATACTGCATTCTGGCAGCAACATGACCCTTGCAAATTCCGAGCTGTCGTTTTGCTTAGGACGGCAGTATTATAGGCCACATGCACTGATTTTTATTATGGAAATATTCGCGAAATTATTTTACGAAATTTCGTGTAATATATTCTTTCCTTATGAAGAAAAATACAATTTCTGCACTGTATTGGCAATGTGACAAACAAATAGCATGAACATCTAGACACAGTCAGAAGTTCAAGCTTGTAAATTGTTTTGATAATATGTACCTACCTATTGCAGAACTTGTCGTAGGTGCATTATTCGAGTTCTTAGTTAATAACTGTGATGACCGTGGCCGGTTATATACCTACATTACTTTCTGGACTCCTTATGGATGATGGATCCAGATTCCTCTGATTATGATATCAGTACAGGGGTAGACAATAATAAGTCGTAGGTAGACTTTTGATGTATATTCCGAGATATATATACACACAAGCCCTGCTTATTTAAGGGGGTACATCATATACCTGTATTATGTAATTAATTATTGTAAAAAATATATTCTAATTTATGTATCCTTTTGTAAAAAAAAAAAAATATTGATACAGTAGTGCTTCGTAGGAAGTCTGATGCAAAGAGGACGAATGGACAACATTCACAACCTTTTATACGTTACTCATGCTGTCTCACTCATACACGCATGTCTCTTTTATACCGCAAGACATACGTTCATCACAATAACATACTTTATGTATATGTTCGGTTTTTAGATGCAGATAATTAGAAACATAATACCACAATATTATTAAAAAAATACCACGGTCCTAAAACTACGACACTAAAGAGTTTATAAAAAATATCGAGTGTCTTGAAAATTAAAAAAAATATATAATTCTTTTGGAATGGGTCGGTATTTACGCAAGCTCCCAATGATGATCCTTTTTTGTGTTTTAGTACTCAACCAATTGGTAAAATCCGTTCAAAGATTAAACACTAACGAGCGCCAACCATAAAAAAACGTAATTCGTGATAAATAATATGTACAAAAACCAGTGTCCTCCTGTTTGATGAAAAGCGGTTGCTGCCAAACCAACCTGATAACATTTTTATGGCGAGGTAATAAAAATGTACAGACGTTATTCGTACCTGCTCAAAACTACTGCGGCATTAAAATGTGAACGACTCATTCACAAATATTTTTCCGCGAAAGTTTTCGATATTCAGAGCTTTTTCTCATAAATCATGTGGGTGCATCATCACACTTGGTGGATGAGGTGAGGTAATTTGTTTAATAGAAATGTGACTTGGATTGCATTCAAGATAAACGGTATTAGGATTTTAGTATCTAGAATTTATTTAAACGACGTGAAATGTTATTTTTAATTGCTTTCCTGAATTTCGCACCAATGTAACATTTGTCATTGATGCACACTTTGTTCGATTCATCGATTGTCTTTTATTGGATGGATTGCAATTTTTTATTTTTTTATTTTTTATTAACTCTCCCGCAGCCAACTGGGGCCAAGGTAAAACCCAAAATTACTATCATTCTTATATCTACCTATACATGAAATATATTTTAGGGATTCCTGCGCAAAGGATTAACACATAATTTGCCGTTTAAAAAAAAAGTATAAATAAAGTATAAACAATAAATGGACAAATATAAAAATAATAAAAAACAGTGATTTCTGTGTTTTAAATGCCAAAAATGCATGCCGTCATCGGCCGACCCCCATGTTTAAGGATGTCGTGTTTGACACCTTGGCCTGTCAAGAGTTAACCAAAAGCAAGCATTTCATTCACGTAAATGATAAACAATATTGAACCTAGAACTGTTTCTTGAGGAATTCCAAATTCGGAATAGGTGGGTTCACTCAATATATGGTTCACTCAATAATTTTTACTGATAAACTGACGACGCAATTTCCGCAGGGGTGGGCAGAGAGAACGGACCGTCAAACATCTCGGTCTTGGCATACACTTCTTGCCTCATTCACATTCATACATCGTCTCATATACGCTCTGCCATTATTCTTATTCTTAACATGGGCCGACTCAAGTTTCTGGTTCACTTGATTGTTCACGTCTTCCTCGGGCGTCCCCAATTTCTTCCACCATTCACTTTTGCGTAATATATTAACTCCTTTCTATTTAAATGGAAAGTACTCCGAAGAACTAGGGTAATATAATAAATTTAGTATCATAGAATGAAGATGGATTAGAACCCTAAAAAAGCCTTCCATATTTGACTGTCGCCGCGGTTGAGGGGTGAAGCTCTAGACTAGCAATCCGGAGGACGCGGGTTCAAACAGGCGGCGGGTGCAAATAAATTTCATTTGATTCACAGTATATCTAATCATTAAAAATAATATTAGATGTTTTGTAGTTGAAGATGCTTTCAGTATCGCCTTGGTATAAGACCACCATTCAGAATTGAAAGGGTGCTTGAAATGGCTTTAGCCATGTTTGGTGACCAGGTACTTCCCACATTTCTCTTCCTCATCTCCTTCCCAGCACGAGCTCTGTCTCGCTTACATCTGCCTGACATCATATATCGCCTTCCCATTAGAATTTCATAATAATGGTGAAAACTAGTTTTGCATATGAAAAAAAAATAGTCAGATTTTTGGATCACGAAACACGCTGAAATGCGTTGTGTTGTGTTCTTATTTATTCTATTTGAAGATTGACCACAAAATAAAGTCTTACCAAATAGGTAGATCTCAATAACAGGTTTCAATTCAATATTGTCGCCTATTGATCAATGGTTTTCATAAATTATATCAGTTTTGACTTGCGACATTGACAAGCTTCCATAATTCATCCATCAAACAGTTATTATGATTTGTGTTGTTGTTAACTTGACCAATCATCTGTCAGAATAAAATATTGTTCTATAAAGGGTGGACATAGAATTAGGTACACTTTATAAAAGCATCGAAAAAAATTATAATGATTATTTAATCTTACAAGTTGGTACTAGTAGGTAACTAACAAATCTTTGGAAGATTTTATTTAAAAATTCATTTTTAGCAAGCTCTCGGACGATTAGAGCGTTATTTAAATTTTTGACAAAGCTTACAAAGTTAATTAAATTTTAAATTTGAATAAACTTGAAATTAAGTTTTTAAGTTGAAATGTGAGTGTTTATTTAACAGATAATTATAAAGAGACGTTTAAGAAACAAAGAAAAGTTCATAAGTTTGTAAAATAAAAGGAAATAATATGTCCAACTTAAAATTGGTGACCGGACAACTCAAAAAAGTGGCACTTTATCACTCTAGTTTAAATAGGTTTCGTCAGGTTAGGTTATGGGCTATTTTTTTCAATACTTTTAATGACTGTCAACAAGAAGAGGCGAGAAAATACAAGAAGAAGCAAGAAGAGCCAAGAAGAGATGATAAGATCCTAGAAGAGACAAAAGAAGCAAGAAAAGCCAAGAAGAGCCTAAAAAAAGCTGAAAAGAGAGAGACGAGAATATCCAAGAGGAAGCAATTGAGCGAAGAAGGACAAGACACAAGTACAGTCAAGAAGAGACGAGAAGGTCCGAGAAAGAGAAAGAAGAAGAAAGGCTTAAAGAAGGGGGAAAAAAAATAACGCTCAATCCATTCCTTTAATCCTGCCCATCCTAAATTCCAATATTGGCTTATCAGGTTGCCATCTTTACCGGACGATTAAACTCCAAATTCCTCCCTATCTTTAGAGCACTGGTTCCAAGTCCTAACAAATCCGTGCCCCCTGGTGTACCGGTCTCACCGGGGCAGTAGTGCTCCTGGCTGGGGTGGTACAATCGTATCGTATTACTTTTAATGACTTTTCAAAGGGGTGTTGAAATGTCACTTTGTTGAGAAGCAAATTGTATAATTTTCAATAAATAGGTATGCATGGAAAATAGGTGAGAATTTTTCGTAAATTACTTTATTTATTTATTTATTCTTAGTACATTTACATTACAAAGGTATAATATATTGTCCTCCACACTAGGAGTTCACCTGTGTTGTGGAGGACATTTTTCAGATTAAATTATAAATTATAAATTGTGAATAGTAAAACAAAAGAGTGTTAATAGCTAATATAAAAAAGAGAAACAATAAAAATCAAAATATAAAATCGACTTCAATTCGACACAAATTATAAATTAAAAGTTAGAAAGATTGTAGCCAGTTTCTTATGTTTTTTTTTGTATTCAATAATATTAGTTGTTTTATATTGTGTAGGAAGAGAATTGTATAGTTTTATAGCCTGGTATCTGTAGTGTTTTTGTCCAAAGGATGTGTTTGTTTTTGGTATTTGTAGTTGGAGAGCATGTCTTGTTCTAGTATAGTTTTTGATCTCTATTTTTAGTTTAAAATTATCTTTATTTTAAATGATTTTTTTGTTTGTTTTATCACCAACTTTGTATATTTCTTTTTTTTTTCAAACTATAATGTATAAAGTATTATATTATAAAATGGGGGCCTCAGCACGGGTAAACAACCCAGTGAGGCCAACATTACTGGTTTGTACTATAAAAATTTGTAAAATAATACTGTATCAACAATAAAAAAAAAAAAAATAAAAAAAAAGTATTGCGAGAGTTTTGTGAAATTATTGCAAATCTAACTCTTGTAACAACAAAAAATAAATAGTTAAAAAAGGTGATTTTTTTACTAAAACGGCACTACGCAAAGTGTACAATTATTTGCATTATTCGGTTTCTTACACCACGTAAATTTTTAGTCGCATTTTGAAAAATATTCGTAGGTAGATATAAAGATTTGTAACCGGTGCGAACCGAGTGTAATTTGGTAAACACCAGTAAGAACTCCCCAAGATAAGATTTCACCAGAAATCTCCTTTATTCCAATGAGCCTTGAAATCTATTATGTGTTTCAGATCTGGTCATAAAAGAACTAATATTTACATACCCCAATAATTTTTCACTAATTTTGAATTTCCCAAACCTTGACACATTTTACTTCGGCATGTTGAATATCACGTAAACTTTGTAGATAATCACTTTTTGGTTGATAAAGTTAACGTGTTTGCACAAATTTTAAATTTTGCGTATCATGAAGATTAGACTGTGCATTTATTTAGCAAAATGTGTCATGGACCTCTGCTATCTGGGAAACTGTCTGCCTTACCTTCAGATTCCAATATTGTTATTATTTTAACTTTGTACCTACTCATTTTCAGATTCATTGTTAGATTTTAAAAATTTCTTCTTATTCGTGTGCTTTATCAGGTCCCTCCAACTTTGGCGATCACTCTAGATCTCACTGTGTCTCTAGCTTTGCGCTGCCCGGAATAGGTACTCCACACTTCTAATACCGGTCCACTCTCGTAAATTTCGCATCCAAGATATTTGTCCATACCAGGCCCTCGGCGACCCTCTATCTTGCCTTTTAATATTAATTGGAGCAGTGGAGGTTATCCACCACTTACCCGCCCTGGTATAAGTAAGAGATGGTTACTCCTTCAAGGATCTCGCAAAATTCTAATTTTTTTGTTAAACGAAGCTACATTTATTTATATTGAACTAATCTAGACCTCCAGTGTCCCTGCGTACGTTGTTAGAAAGCGGTATGCAGGTGCTTAACAGGAAAATAAAACATAATACAACAAATCAGGTTAGTAATACAAGCAAAATAATATTTAAAGCAAAATAAAACTCATTCAAGAAGCTCATGAGGCAGCATTGCATCATGTGAAAAACCCTGGAAACATCTGTACCTATAAATATATAGAGAACATACGATAAACAATTAAGTCTCAAATCATTTGGCAAGTACGAATAAAAAATGTAAATTGCATTCAGCCTGATATAAACCACACCCAGCATCCGTATCCCTTAGCCACCCAATGAAGCCTCAAAGAAAGTTAGTTGAATAATACAGATAAAATACCTGAAGACTTAAAGAAAAATTCAGCGTTGAGTGATCGGAGGCGGGACAAAGAAAAGTTAAGGCCGTTTAAGCAAGCTTCAAGCCTTCACATATTATTGGCGGTGGCGCAAATAAATTTGAGATAGATCTGCAAGAAAAACATATCTAACAAAACAAAATAATATGAGCAAGTGATATTGCTCCCCTCGAAGTATGTGAATATGAAATTTTCCTGACTTTTACTAATATGAGCAGTTCTAATCTGTTCTAGCCCGCCTAAGAATTTCTGTGTGTTTTTTTTTAATTATCATAACCTTCAGGTTATAAAACATTTAACTATTCATAACCATCAGATGTTAAAACTTTATCTGGGCACACATCGCGTTCAGATGTTTAAACTTTAACTACTGATCACCTTCTCATTTTTAAACTTGGACAACCTACTCATTATATTTAGTTCATTTAATTTATAAACATTTACTGATCATAACCACACATTTTTAAACTTTAACCACTTGATCACTTTGAGTAATTTAATAAAATGAGCGTTGAGTAATTAATTGTTTAGTTCAGTTATATTATGTGGGTTGACACTTGACACCTCTGCGCTCTATTTATTTACTATTTGTAATTATTATTGTTATTATCAGGCGACTAATCAACATTTCAATTGGGCAACACTTACCTAACTCGTATTATAATTAAACCACATTCCAGTAATCAATAACCGCATAATTTATGTTGTCACAATTTCATTATCGTTAATGTCAGCCAGTCAACCATTCACATATTCCAACAACGTAGGTAGATAGAAACACAAGACAAAACAGATTTGCCTCAAGATTTGTAAAATTTGTAAAAGCGTATTATGCTATACATTGTTATTAATTAAATAAAAGCAGTATAAAATTAATTCTCAATGTGTGGGAAAGTGTACTAGAGTATGTTAAAAATAATATGCTTATAAATAATTGTAAGCGCCCTTGAGGTGATTTTTCACAAAAACGGCGCTATACAATTTATCCAATTATTATTAAATGAGTAAAAGTTATAGTAATGTTTTTAATGTAAATGTACTAAGAATAAATAAATAAATAAATAGTCAATTTGGGAGGCTGATATAAGTATCGTTGATATTTATTGGATAACCAACACCCCTGCCACAAGTCACCTCATTGGAGGACCCACCACTTACCCGCCCTGGTATAGGTAACAGATGGTTACCCCTTCAAGGTTCTTGCAAGGACCCTAATTTTTTTGGTATAAACGACTCTACATTTGATAACAAAACTAGACCTCCAATTTCCCTGCATACGTTGTTAGTAAGCAGTATGCAAGTGCTTAGCGGGAAATACAGATACAATATGAGTTAGTATGACAAAATATAGACAAGACAATTGGACAGGTTGGTGAAAGTCCACAAGTCACCTCAGGCGGTTCGCTATGTTTGGTGACTTAGCAAGGGTGCCCGGGTTTATAGGGTGAGGTTTATCTAGGTCTTGGCGGCGGATGAGTCTGCACACCTACTGCTTGGCAGGCCGGATGGAGAGACTGGTTGAGGGAGACTTTTTGACCCCTCCAGCCGTACTCTCGATTCATCGCCTTGCACCGTAGTGGGAGGGATGGATTCATGGGTCCGTCACTTCTAGACATGTTGACCCTCAGATCCTTACCCACCCCTCATACCTTTTTCTTTCCTAGAACTTCATCTCCTTCCTTTCTCTAAAAAGACCCTCCACTCAGCGTCCCCAAAGCTGACATAGGCCCTGAGGGAATTGTTTTCCTCAGGGCCTACTGTGTGGAGCTAATGTGAAAAAAATAACAGTAATAGGGGGAAAGGTGGCAAAAAGTAATTTTCCTGGTTACCGGAAATTTCTCAGTCCTCCTCTGAAATCCATTTTGAATACATTTTAGAAGGAACACAAAACGCTACTAAAATAAATAATTGTAATACAAAGTGGTTAAATTATACTGTTTTGTTAATGTTATTGTTTCGCATTCAGTTTCAAAATAGTTTTCAAATGTTATTTATAAATATTTATTGAGTTTCGTTCAAAGTGTTGGAATAATCTCTAGGTGGCATTCTATTCATATAAATTAGCACCGCTTAGAACGTTGGACGAAAATGCACAAATAATTTACCACGCTTTCGCTACAAACTTTCATAAATTAAAATAAAAAGTATTTTGAACAAAAGCCGTAGAGTTAGATAAATATATACCTCCTTGAAGAAATGTTTTCGGCTATATAAAAATGTGCTTTAAAAGTATGTGTATTGATAAATGTCTTTTAAAGAAAAAAGGGTGTGCAATTCACGGTAGAAGTGAAACCTTCAGAAAACTAAAGAAAACAAGAATGGGAAGACTTCTAAGCACTTTTTTTATCAATGTGAAGCATGATTTTTTCTTATATTTTTGTCGTCGAATTCCAGTGCACCTTTTCCTATACTTTGGTCATCTTCTTAGTATTTGTGTTTACTTCTTCGGAGTCGCTTGTTGTTTTGTTTGTTTTCTTTGCCCGTTCATTTAGGGGAATGGTTTGATGATGGGATATTGATTTTACAAAAATATTTTTTTTATTTTGTAAGATTCAATCCTTGGTCCGCTGAATGTCTGGCCGCCAAGATTCTTTAGGAGCTTTATACTACTAGACTAAATGAGACTTGCGTGGGACCGTGGATTTATCGAATTATATTGGTACCGAGTACCCGTGAAATAAATAAATGTTTTATTGCTATCTCATTCACTCGCAGGCTAAATCCAACAGATGTTGTGTTGGTCTCTTTTTTAGTGTCGCTATTTTTCGTTTCGTTGATCACAACGGTGCTGTTCCACTTCACTCAAAAGAGCTAATATCAGCAAAACAATGATTTGGCTTTCCTTTGAGAGCCAAATTTATTTATAAGAACCATGTTTTTAGAAGGCAGTTAAAATTAGGCATACTGAATAAAACTGTGTGTGTGTATAACATCAGTTGCTTTCAATATATAATCTTCTCTTCTGCTATACATGCCAAAATATGTCACGATTCACGAAGCTAAAAAAATCACGATGAAATGTGGCCTAATCTTATTGTATAATTTATTCTGGTTTCTGAGACTGTTCGATCTTCGGCACAATGAGACGAGGTTTCTGTATTATGTCTTTTGGGATATTTAAATAGAAATTTGTCTAAAGAGATACATTATTCATAACTTAATGGCATTATTATCAGTATGTTATTCACGTAGACAATGTGACGAATTGCAAATACGTGCTTTGCGTTTAGTAATAAATTTTGTTTGCAACAGTTATTGAAATTCGCTGTACCTCTCGGAACTTGTGTGTTTTTAACAGTATTTCAATGTGGTACCGTAATAATGTTAATATCTCTTGACTGTATCTTGGTTAAGTGCTAAGTGCATTTAAGCGAGAAAAGCCCTTACAACTATTGCAGTTATTGGTAATGCAGTCACGAATGAAATGATAATAAATCCAGTTGAATGTAACATACATAGTGGCGGACTAAGCCTGTCAGAGGCCCGGGGCGGCAAAGCTGAATAAGCCCCCCCCCCTTGGTTTAAGAAGTTGACGTCATTTCACAAGCTTCATTTTACAGATTCAGTTACCACGGGCCTCTGGTCCTGGGGGGCCTCCAAACGCCTTTATGTTCCCTTGGTCGAATCAAAGCATCAGGACACTGTAGAAGTTGATGTAATTTAACAATTTTTTTTATTCACACTGGTTTCTGGTCTC
The DNA here is from genome assembly GCA_917880885.1 of Limnephilus marmoratus. Lineage (NCBI taxonomy): Eukaryota > Metazoa > Arthropoda > Insecta > Trichoptera > Limnephilidae > Limnephilus > Limnephilus marmoratus. Next base: position 20,109,293 of record OU862924.1, on the reverse strand, counting down.
TGGTCCTGGGGGGCCTCCAAACGCCTCCATGTTCCCTTGAACGAATCAAGGCAACAGGACACTGTAAAATATGATGTCATTTTTTTAAATTTCATTTTCTGAAAGATACATTTGTTATAATGCTCTCATCAAATGTTTTAAGGCAATTATGAGATACAGAATTTTATATGAAACCGTTTTAAACAGTTTGTAGGTATGTTGAATTATCCATCAGCAAAATTTTAAACGCGTTTTTCTCGAAACCACTTTTTGAATCTAGTTGACAATGTACTAGAAAAACTAACAATCCTATTTGCATGCATCAAATCTTAAACTGTTTGAAAATCTAGTCACTATGGCACCACGTAGGGATTTTTTTTTATAAAGGGCTCCCTTTTTATGAACGATAAAAATTTTCCATAAAAAATCGAAAATGAAATTCGTTGGTCCGTCATTTTTCCTTTTATTTAGGTATCAAAATTCCCCTACGTGGTGCCATAGGCACTGGATTTTCGAACATGCAAATGGTGCACGGTGCATGCAAATCGGATGTATAGTTTTTTTTAATATGTTGAAACCAGGTTGAAAAACGTGTTAAAATTTTTTCAAGAAAACGCATTAAAATTTTTGGTGAAGGATAATTCAACATACAAACTGCTTCAAACGGTTTCACATAAAATGATGTATCTCCGTCAATTTTTCGAATTTATTTAAAACATTTGGTGAGAGCATTCTTAACAAATGCATCTTTCAGAAAATGAAATAAAAAAAATAAAAACATAACAAAAAAAATGATACAGTGTCTGGTGCCTTAAAACCATGTTTAGGATTTGATCAAGGGAATATGGAGGCGTTTGGAGGCCTTCCAGGACTCTGTTCCGCCCCTTCCGCCCCCCCGTTAGTCCGCCACTGCTACCATAAACAGTTACCCAACCGACATTATTTATTTACATATAATTAGTCAAACGCATTATGCTAACAATCTATTGGTAATTTGCCTAATAGTAAAGCACCCTTTAAGAGATTTTTCATAAAACCAGAGTTATTTAATTTTTTTATTATCATTAAAATCGCCACACAATCCTTACCGGTAGATACACACTATATTTCGACCCTCCTTGATTTTTGTCAGAAACAATTTTGACGTAAATATATTAGTAGACAACAATTTGAGTCGCTAACCCGTTTCTAATTGTGTCTTTTCTTTGCAAACACATGCTAATTTTTTGCATAAATTCACACCTGACAAATTTAAACACACATTTTACATCTTTATCGCTTGTAAGTAGGTACCCAATAAATTAAAATATGACATGAAATATTTTCCAATGCATATTGATTTACTGGTTTTAAACTTTGCAAGTCGATTGCAAGCATCAGTGTTTCCCAAACTTATTTGGTTAACCGTTCATTATTCATGACTACTTTAAAAGTTTTTTCCACCCCAACCCCCGCCCCACACATTACATTAACGGTTCTTAAGTATTATTTCTACAACAATACCTGATTGTACACATTTTCGACGTTGATTCTAATTTGATTTCACTACGTTTACAAGCTAGAGGTGCCTTCCAAGTCGATTTAAAAAAAAAAAACAAAGATAGCAACGACGTTGCATTCTAGACCGTTTAAGACAAGCGTTCTGTCTCTCTTACACTCCGGGCTTAGTAGGTATATCGCCATTGAAAATTTCATAATGATGGTAAAACGAATTTCTGCATTTGAAATTTAACCAAAGAATGGCCAGACTTATGGTTCGTGAAACCGTCCACATCGTATTTCTTGTGTTCTTTTTTTTTCTATGTTTGAATCCCTTGAGATGAAGATGTTTTCTGCTAGGCTTTAGAATTTGTATAATTATTACTGTATTAAACATTTTTTTAAAGAAAGACAAACATTCCCGGTTTACGAATAACCCGACAATATTTGAAAATCTTTTACTACCACCACAGTAAGCGTAAAATGTTGCTTGAGTCGTGATGGAGGACTTAGCCAGCCGAAGAATCGAACACGGAACGCTTGGGTGGGACCCAAATGTGATGCCCCCTCAATCACTGATCGGAATATATATTTAATTATTTACCGCCATTATCGGCAAGGAGAACACACTATCGCCTCTAGAGGGCAGAGTTGCCAGCCAATACAAGTAAATACTGCCAATATTTTACTAGAGTTGAGCGCACTATTAATATTCTAGGGTATTTGGTAAAGTATAAAAATCGTTCGTTCTGCGCATTTTTTATCTGCCCATCAATATCCATCAGGAAACAAGCCAACGGCGATATTCCTAACATTGAAAACCACTGGCTCATAGGAGACGGTTGACTCGAAGCTTTGCATATATATTTTCCATCAGTTCCATTACTTTGGCACGAGTTAGTCCGGTTAAAGCCAGCTTAGTCGCTTCTATATATTGTGAAATTTAATCTTATATATAAATTGTGTACCGATTGCATAACATTTACCGTTTGCATTTCTCACTTGGGACATGTAATGGTTGTCGCCAGCTTAGCCTGTCCAATGAAGCATTAAAATTCATGGGACCAGTTTCTAATGCTTCGGATTTGCACTGATTTATGCAGAATGCTTTCAGACCTCCAAGGGGAACTATATTTAAATTGGTACAACCATTATCAGAGAGATACTGATCGCTAATTTTATGCGAGACGTTGCGTTTATCTAATGAATTTAAAGTTATATTTATACTTCTGTAATGTCTATTTAACCACTGAGCCTATCTAACAGGAATGATTTCGGTTTACACATGGTATTATCAGCTTTCTATGCCGATGCATTTGATATGTGCTAGATTGATTTCTCTAATTTGTACAAGAAATTACATTTCTTCTCAGTAGATTTCAATACATATTAACTCTTTTTTCGGAATACTTGAATAGTGGAAATCTCACGATAGAAATAAAAATTTGTGCGTTAACTTATACATTTGATTCAACAGTTGTGTGCACTCAAACGATCTTTAGAGGGTTGTAAAAACATATTTACCGTTTTCACAGTTAAAATTGTTATTTATTTTTTAATAAATTTAATACAAAAATAATTATTATATGAAATTAAGCCATGGGCATGGCTTGGACATATTATAATCATCATCATCACTATTGGCTCTACAACCCTTGGTGGGTCTTGGCCTCCTCAAGAGTCTTCCTCCACTGATCTCGGTTTTGTGCCAGCTCTCTCCAGTTTAGAAGCTCCAAGATAGATATGTCTTTGAGGACGTTGTCGCTCCATCTTAGTCTTATTATCTTAGGACATATTATAATACGCAAATGATGTTGAAAAGGTGCAAAAAAAGTTCATGCGGTACCTGTACATGCGAGAGTTTGGGTACTACCCTTTGTTGTATCCCTCTGATTTTCTCGCGGGAATGCTGGGACTAAATCGTCTCGACGTTAGGATAAAAATTGCAATGGTACTAGTAGCACACAAGCTGCTAAACGGGCACATTTGTAATCCTGATGTCCTGGAAAGGATTTCACTTTATGTCCCCGATAACTTCACCAGTGCAAGGCAACACAGACTTTTTACTTTTCCTAGAGGCAGGACCAACCTACCAATGGTTATGCCTCTGGGGAGAATGACCTCACTATTAAACCTTTCTTCTGAAATTGACATTTTTCGATCGAACTTCAATCATTTCAAGAGCGAAATAAAGGTATTCTTTAGTTTACACTATTAACTAAAAATTGTGAAATGTAATTGGATATACATGTTAACTGTTTTTCACAATAAATAAATAAATAAATAATATTTCATGAATAAGTATACGTACCTATATTTGCTATATTACAGGTGTAAATCGTCCACTTAACATTAGTTTCTAACTAGACAGGTGCCTGTTCTAAGAAATTGCGCTGTGTAAAATTACAGTTTCTTGAACGTATATTACAATATGGTAAATAAAATACGGTCTCTGAATAATAATTATCAACATTGCATATCACATTATCACAATGTTTAGTATATTAATTGTTTTTGTGTTTAATTCGTAGAACTCCATTTTAATTTTTAGAAATTTAATTAAAATTAAATTCGATAATGTTATTATCGAGTTCTGCAAGTTTTTTGGTTAGTGTTTTAGTTACAGCTCCGAATCCCACATTAGCACTCTCTCAATTAGTGTCTCTACAAATTGGTTTAACCGGTAATAAATCAACTTAGACACCTTTAAAAATTGACATTTAAAATCTTATAAATAAGTCGTCCGTACGTGGCTTCACCACAGTTTGAAAATGACCTTACAAGTCGAAACAGCTGTAACTAAAACACTAACCAAAAAACTTGCAGAACTCGATAATAACATTATCGAATTTAATTTTAATTAAATTTCTAAAAACAATGTTTAGTGTATATATATATATATATGATTATGTTTAATATGCTGTTATATGTGTATGTTGTTGCCACGCTGACGCGTTTAGGATTATTTCATGTATTGTTTTAACTAATCTGTGGAACTAATCTCCTGCTGACAAGCTACTTGCAGTAGCTTAGCGGGTATAAATTCCCATTGCATATAACTTTTATAAAATAATAAAAAAAAAATTGGTTGGTGCATAATATCAGTTTATAAAGACTTTTCATTATATTTTTAATCGTACTGTATACTTACAGGTTGGTGGTTTACCTGCAGTGTAAATCTACAAAAAAATAGATTAGAGAAAAAGGGGATAATGAAGAGACGGAATAAATAAAAGCGAAGAGAAAACTACTTGTAATAAATTATCAGAAGACATTTTTCAACAATTTTTCAGATTTTGTCCTGCCTGAATCTATTTATTATCCATTTAGCAATTTTTTTATCCAAAGGATGGCAATTTACAGACTTGTGAAGGATTTTTTATAATATTTTCGGCTCGTACGAGAATTCTTTTTGATAGATCACTCTGCTGATTGTTGGGACAGAAAGATAATTAATTTCCGCCATTCATTCAAAAACTAATTATAATCGTGTTAACAAATTAATTACGAATTCAACAAAACAAAAAAAAAAACAGCCTTGTACAGGTATACAGGTACATGGTACAATTTCCTAAAAGCTTTCATGCCCTCTTCATAAATTGAGTAATAACGTATTAAGGCTCTTGACGTCTTTAATCAATTAGATAGTCTCGAAAAAGATTTAATCTATGACAATGGTCGCTTTTTTTCCCAAATATAAATACGGGCCTTTAAATGCATTCAAAACATGAAATTGTAAGGTTGGAAAATCACGCACTGCTATTAGAAGCCATTTTCGCCAGCTTTAAGCAGTTACTGCAAAATACACAGCATTCCTTTTATTTAAAATGCAGTCACTGCTTTTTGCTATCGACTGCATTTCCCGGCCGAACTCCGTTGAAAGCTAAGCATTTTATGACAGCATTTTAAACTTTTCTTGATAGTCTTCAAAACATTTACGCCATGTGGTCTGCGTTATGCGAATTTTTGTTGCTTTCTTCTTATCTGTTATCTGCGGAAGTCGGTACAACATGACAACTATCTTATGTTGACCCTTTTATCTCCTCGAAGACGTTCTCTGATTGCTGGTCAGTGAAGCGTCTGATGATTCCGTACCACAAAGTATCGAGTGTCTTGCGCGTGTCGGTGCAACCTCGACCGTTTAATATACACACAGGCAGTATGTTTTTTAGGAGCAGCCGTTTAAATCACAAAGAGTATCTGCATATTATTATACCATTTTGAATTTCCGCATGGATAAACTCTTCTATAATTCAATTATATGTGGTTAACTGAAGAAGCCAATATAAACAATTTGATCTATAATGGGCGAATGGTGTATTAAGAGGAAACCGGGTGGTGTTTTTTCCATACAAACGTATTCCTCATTTCCCTCTCTGAATTTTGACACTAGAGAAAATATTTTTTTTACATAATATGAATATTGACCGCAAGCGTGTCGGTACGTTTTGATTTTTTTGATAAGTTACTTTTTATAGGAGTTATAACCCTTCAAAAATTGTTAAAATTGCCTTTTTTTAACGCCATCAACAAACGTTCAGTATACAAATTAGACGATGTATTTTTAAAAAAAGCAAAAAGTACAGACATAGAATGTTTTCTTCCAATACATTTGGTAAAAAAAATCTTGGACATTGGTTCAGTTTTGGAGTAGAAAAATGAGGACTACAAAACCTCGATTTTGACAATTTTATTTAGGTATTATCAGGCTGAGGTGCATGTGTCCCTTTCTCTCAGTATTCGGGGGTGAGGGGGGGCGGAGAGGGTTTTGTTGAATACGTATACAGTCAACGAAGTGATGTGACATTCTCAATAATTATATCGATACACTAGTCCACTAGTGTTGTCATGTCCCGAGTTATCGATGTTTTTTTAAAATTATTTTTCTGTTTGGTGACTTATTTTGAGTGTGCCAATACTTACCGAGCTTATTTACTAAAGTTATTGTGACAAATTTAATTTGTTTACGTCAAATAAATTAATGGAAAAAAATTGAAAAAAAACACCTGTTACAGACAGACCCCGAGATGATTCCGTTCCGTATTGCCGAGTTGGATATGGAACACAAAAATTAATTAAAATATTTTTTGATAACTTTTGAAGGTTGTACTCAACATAATATTATCCCTTTATAGGACACTTTTTTTAAGATACAACTACCGAACCAAAAAAAAACTTTTATATTTGACTAAATATATTGTTCTAGATTTTTTTTTCAAAAAAATTATATTTTACAAGAAAATGTGTGATGGTAAGTACATACACCACTGATCGTTTGATGGAATGCTGGTACAGCGTATGTTCAGTGGTACATGCATCTACCACATGTTGTTGAATCGATTATGTTATTATATTATCATATTATACAAATGAATATTGAAATCTATGTATAAGAGGCACCATATTGTTTATTGTGCTACATATTAGGTACATACACATAACTAGTTTAGTTTTTATTTAACTTTTTTAATACGTTATATTATTACAGAAAAATGCACTTTTGGGAATACCTCCTACATCACTTGACATTTTCAATCTTCTTCAATGATCTAATATTTTTTGTTTTTAAACGCTTTATTGTAAAAAAAATTACTGTTTAACATCTACACAATGAAATTAAAACAATTTATGGTCCAGACCTTTCCCTCGCCGGTAAATTTCTTGGTATGCGACCGTCAATTATTTCTGGTAAAAGGCATTGGTGGTAGAAATTTTCTAACAGTGGAACGATTTTTTGCCAGATTTCATCGTCCCTCTCAATTTTTTCATACAGCAAACCTTTTGGACTCCACACAACAAAATAACAATAATTACGACGAGTAATATGTAACTGGCCTTGTACTTGGTAGAAGTAATTATGATTCCGTTTTAATGTTAAAGAATGGTCTTCCAATTTACAGTAATCAATTATCTTTTGTGCAATTCCCTCTTCTGGTGACATATTTGCTATACTATAAGGGCATTTAATTTCAATTATAGAATCCTCACCGATAAGGCCATCCGGACTTGCCGCTAAAAAGTTTTTGGTTTTATCGATAAATAGCCCACAAGCGGATACCTGAAAACTTGTTTTTTTTTGAAAATTGCTCTATTGCTAGGCTTTCACTTTCTTTTCCATAATTTGTGGCCATAGTTCCTTTGAATTGTGAGTACAGTAAAGAGTTTAGTACTCCCGTAACTGAAGTTTTTTGCCGAAGCTTATATATTTTTCCAAAGTTAGACGCCGTTATCCGCTTACGTCTTTCAATTGCCCACAGATTGTTATTGCTTTGGCCTACCGTATTCCGTTCGAGCTCTTCCTTATTGGTAGAAGATAATTCTTTGAGAAATTCCTCTTTTTTCGTTTCAAATATTTCAGGTGGCATATCTGGTTCTAATTCCAATTGACCATAATTTTCATCGGGCCCTGTAACTTTTTTTCTTTTTTCTGTCGTATTTTCATTATACTTTAGTTTTTTTTTTCGGCACATTTGTTTATTCTCCTTCGAACGTCGTTTTCTCTCTATAAAGTGCTTCGTGTATTTGCCGGGACTGTGGCCTTGGATTTTCTTTTGTATTCTTGAATGGGTTGCCAATTCACTATTCCACGAAGTTACTGCTCCAAAACATCTTGCTTGGTAAGATCCTCTTGTAGTAAAATTTACCCTTTTTCCACCTATAAATTTGGCGATAACGTTGTTGAATTGCTCCACAGTGTTATTTGTCACGTCAATAATAAGACTTTCTGCATTTGCTATTAGAGACAATAAGAATTGTTGGATATCAGTCCATATTCCACAATCTCGAAGATCGCTTACTAAATTTGGATCATCAGTATACTTCTCCGGCTTGCAATAGTACGATGCACAATTTTTATGATCACCAAACACATGATTTGCGGTATTTTTTATGTCCATTTTCAAATTTTTTATTTTATCACTTTGTACTGTGTTTTCTTGCTCTTTCCTGTAATTTATTGCTCCAACTACAGCTCTTCTCATGCGTAAAACGTTTGCTTCAACCTTTTTCCTTATATGAACTGGTACAAAGCCTTTAGCGTTGTTGGTTTTTTTTCCAAGTGCTTTCATTTTGTTGCAAAAATTGCGGAGTAAGTGATTTTTGCACTCTATTTTTTGTACTATAAGGTTAGGACCATATGGCATTTGTTGCATTATTTTTTTCATGATGCTGGAGTCGCCATCACCAACTAGTTTGTTAAATTTCAATCCATGCATTTCCATGCTTCTCGAGAACCCTTCTGCTATAATGTGGGCTTCCATGGCATTAGCACTGTCACGCCAGTTTATGAAGCACCTGTGCTCAGAAGCAACTATGTGTAGTTTAGTAGCTCTAGCACATATGCAGCAGTATGAGTTTCGCACTCCCAGAAATAAAACCTTTTTAGTTCGTAGTCCAACTATGCACCCTGCGCCAGATGAGGAGCTAAATCCACTTTTGTACGACCTCTTTGCCCAGGAGCCATCTGCAACCACCGTTACCAAAGGATAGCCACCCTCGTCTACGTCACCGTTTAAAATGGCTAGCCTTTTTTCTTCTTCACCAGCTGCGATCATTTCTTCTAAGGCACATTCTTCAATTGTTGGCGCTAAACATTGTTCTATGTTCGTGTAAGTCTTACAATCCATATTTGGCATATTTAAAACCCCACAAATTTCATTCCATTGTGAATACCCATTTCCTGTACACATCACTCCTTCGACGACAGCAGTATTTATAGACATTTTCCGTTTCGGGTCTTCGGAGTGAATGTATTCTATTTTCTTGCACATTTTGCACTCGAAAACATACTGGCTTAGAAGACCATTTCGTCGTTCCTTCATAAATTTTAAATCGGAAAATGTGCAGTTGGTGTGTTCGTGCTTTATATTTGATATCTCCGAAAACAAATATTTTATATCCACAATTCTGCGACCTTCGAAATTATCGGTTTCATCAATATGGTCTGGTTCTATCACCAAATCATCAAGCGTTGTTGATGATGATGAACTTGCGTTTTCGTCTATATTTGGAGCAAATGATTCATCCATGGAAGTTTCATGCATTAGTGAAGATGTAGTTAAGTTTCCAAAAGTAGTATCGATGACATCCATATCCCTGTAAATGCAAATGATTTATTTATTTAAATTTGTCCATCCCATTTTCCCGTTATACATGCTACATAATACACGGCTCTCATAGCTTAAATCTTTAGGTTTTTCTCGTAAGTCGCTCACGTAAGAGAGTTATGGCAAAATTATCAATGTAAACGATACCCATTGGTAATTTTGCCATAACTCTCTTATGTGAGCAACTTACGGGAAAAAAAACTTTACGTACGTAAAGGTAACCTTAGGAAGGTTCAGTAGTAAGAGTGACAGGAAAGCGATATTTCGACTTACCTAGATGTCGAACGTGGTGCAACATGAATCTGTCGTTTGATACTAATAATCGGTTTTTTTCGTCTAGTAGATAAAAACAAACGCGCTTTGTTTCCATTTCTTTTACCCATTATTTATCTGTAAGAAAAAATTTTTTGAGTTGAAGGTAGGTAATATAGTAGTCGATTTTATGTAACTCAATTTCTAAATACACATATCTTATGCTACGTATATATTTGCGAATAGTGGCGTGCACAGAATTTGAAAATTGAAATTTCGGAAAAAAAATAATTTTCAGCTTCGACAACATCATTAATGTCGTATTTTCAATCTTAGGATTCTAGCCCACTGAAAAATCAGTGCACGCCACTCTTTGCGGACAGAGACGCGAGCCGAACCACGAATTATGGAAAAGGTACGAAGCAACCGCAAGCGGCGCAGCGTTTCGGGCAGTTTGCTTTTGCTTCGTTCCTTTCCCATAATCCGTTGTTCGGCTGTCGTGTGTATACGCAGCCTAAGACGTAGAATAATATTTATTATAGGTTACTAGATATGTTAACAAATGTACCGACTTGCACTAATGCACTTTATGCATACAGTCAAAACTGATGAATTTACGTTATTCAGGGAGAGCCAAAAAACAACAACATTTTTAGCGATATTTATATGTTTAATTAAAAAAGGAAATTGTGTTGTAATATTGAGTTTTTATGAATGAATAGTTTATGTTTATAATAATAGTTTATGAATAATTTATGAATAGTTTAGTAGGTATCTACTCACCATATGTCCTATATGTGTAAATCGTGAGAAATGACCAAACAGATTTCAATATTCAAGGGGGTTTCAGGGTCAAAATTCGAAGGTCTGTATTTGACGTAGAATAGTTTCCAGTAAAAAGGCTAGTCAAAAACAGTAGAGTGATGCAGCCAGCGAAAAATAAAAACACTATACAATCACAAAGTACGTGATGTACCTACTGCGCCTATGCTGCCGTTTTATAAAAAAAGATGGTATGAATCTCCCGATATTACTAAACCAAAACAGCGTGCATCTTACTTTACTAATAGTAACAAGATGAATGAACTATGAGCGCAGAAGATATCTATTATATAGGAATACGCACGCTCAAGTCGCGACGCGTATTGACTTATCTGTTGCAGCAGGCAGCAACCTGTATACACGCACCCACAAGTCTCATTGACTTGTGCGTGTGCAGAAGATGAGCTCGGAGCAGGCAGTCACATGTATTTGTAGTAAGTAATAATAATAATAAAGTTAAGTACAATACAATATTAAATAATGTAGACCTCGCTATTTTATTACGAATATGTACCTAGGCACCTACTTAATTTTTGGAATAAATGAATAACAGTAAATGAAATAATAAGAGCGCGAAGTCGCTGGCGGGCGCGGCGCGGCGATTCGTGCTTCCAACACCTGCAGCCACGCACACACACGCATTGGGGTTCACCAATACACCGATAGCGCTTTTGCTGTCCCCGCTGAGATGAACGAAATAGAAATAATTTTTACAAATACCTATCGTTAAAATTTCTCGGCGCTCCTGCGCGCTCTTAAACTCACGCATGCATGTCTTATCTTCAATAAAAATATCTTAGTATTTCGGTATGTTGAACAGCTCAGATACAAAATATCTGTATTTACTACCGGGTTACGACCGATAATCACTCGTTTGATTATATCATTTTTGTTAATTAAATCAATATTTGAAAGCTCCATTCCTCGATATGTAAAAGACGTTGCAGGCTGAAATAGTAGTGATTGCTATAATTTTATTTAAAGTCTTTACTCAGGCGTCACCCTAATGCATAAAACGACATAGGTCGACGATTGGATAACCTAGAAGCACTAGAACTAACTAACCTATAACGACGATTGGATAACCTAGAAGCACTAGAACTAAGGAAAGCCAAAACCATTAATAGTAAGGTAGTTAACAATCAAATAAATTTAAATGAAAGTCTAATACATACGTTGTTCCCTGTTGACAAAGAACATTCCCTTCCCAATTCTCCATCCACACGTCCGCCTACTTCTCCCTGCACTGGAGGAGTCCAGCCCATTTTGTTTTAAACCATATTATATTATCTAAAACACATGCTTAACTTTAGTAGAGTATTATACTGCCCTGAAGAAGCTACGGTTGTGGCGAAACCCGATCGGCATAAAGTATAAAAATAAAAATTGTTGAGTTTACAAAGTTATTTTATATTATAACCAGCAGACCCAGCTACACGTTGCTGTGGCTAACTAAACACAACGCCATGCCATTACCCAACCTTTATAACCAACGCCATCTGTTAAATCAAATCCACACCGCCTGTTTGCCAGATATATTATATATATTTCAACTAATTTACACAAAACCTTGACAAATTATAATACCTAAGAACCTTCCTAATGAATCACTATCTGTTGGTGCAAACAGCATGAAAATCCGTCGCGTAGTTTAAAAGGTCTAAGCGCACAGACAGCGGGAGCGACTTCATTTTATACAATGTAAAAATGCCACATCACAAAGTATCTGCTTCATATGAACAAAAATTATATAATTTTCTTGGTTCCATGCCAACTCAGAATCAAGTCAAGTCAACACCTCTTTGAAAAGTCATTAAAAGTTATGATTTTTTTTAAATAGCCTATAAACACTAACCTACCGTAACCGTACACTTTATTTTAACCATTTTTTTTTCATCACATTTAACGCTTTTTATTTCATTCTCAGTTGTCCGGTCACCAATTTTCTTCATGAAGCTCACCAATGTAGAGTATTTACGCGAAGTTAAGGAAAACCTGTACCAAATTATAACAATTTGTACATTAGTGGTACGTGGATGAATTATGATTAGGTACTACAAAATCGTGGATACCTCAATATGAGAACATGAGACCTGGTACTGAAATGTTAGTTTTGTTGAGCGCGAGATAAGAATGTGGTTGAATAAGGAGGAGTCTACTAATATCTACAGGAATTCCAAAAACTGAAAGAATCGCACTAATATCTATTAAACCAAAGTGCGTACGAATATCTACAGCTCAAACAGCTGACTAATTATCTACGAGAACCAAAGTGCGTACGAATATCTACAGCTCAAACCGCTGACTAATATCTATGAGAACCAAAGTGTTGACGAATATCTATCTACCCTCACTGGCAGAGGTTGGATTTGCAATTATGTATAGCATATTGGAATAACATAATATTGCGTATGCAGTTTAAAAAACTTAATTTATGTATGTATGTATGCAAAAATCCCTAACATCGGACTATTGGACACATTTAGCTGAATATTAAGGATTTGGCTTTTTGTTTTAGCAGCTTTCTTTATTTTCAGTGCTTCTAAATTATTTAGTCTGTTACCAAGACCATTTCTATGTCAGTTAGGTTAGGTTAGGGTGTGGTGCCGTTTATTTCTAAATAAATAAATATCTTTGTATTATGACCTCCATGTTTGTCGTTAATAAATTGTTGTCCTCGTAAACAGCAAAATACGTAATAGTATGCAAAAACTTTAAACGTTTAAGCCTTTACCACGATCAAGTGAATCAAATACTTGAGTCGGGCCATGTCAAAAGTCAGAATAATAGAAGAGAATGTATGAGACGATGTATGAATGTGAGTGAGGCAAAGAGTGTGTGCCAAGACCGAGTTGTTTGGCGGTCCGTCCTCTCTGCCTACCCCTGCGGGGAAACGGTGTGATGGTTAGTTAGTTAGTTATAGTTAGTTAGTTATAGTTAGTTAGTTAGTAATTACGTAATTGAAGTAATTTATGCTTTTGATATTAGTCCAACCTATGCTCTGTAGATATTAGTTCAATCTACGCTCTGAAGTCAACACTGGGACCGTCATAGATATTCGTCCGACCTTAGCTCTGTAGATATTTGTCAACACTCTGAAGTTCGTAGATATTAGTCCAACATATGAGCTGTAGATATTCGTCCGACATACAGGCTGTAAATATTAGTATCTGGAGTCTTGAATAACACCCCATCGTGATAAGTTTTGTCCAGTTTTACAAGCATATTCATGTATATGTTTTCCTTGTTGCAGTCGTGATGCGGCTGGTCGTGCTGTGGTCCGTGCTCGCGGTGTGCCTGGCCGCGCCCGAACCCGCGCCCGCGGCAGGACCGACAGGATTGACAGGACTGGCAGGACAGACAGCACAGTCAGAACAGGAATGGCTGGCAGGGTTGTCAGGACTGACAGGGTTGGCAAGGCGCTCGCCGCGCTCGGTCGCGCTCAGCATCGGCGCGGGCGAGTGCGCCGAGGCGCGCCTGCGATGCGCTTACCGCACGGGCTGCGGCGCTGCGCTCACCAACTACCTGCTGTGGTGCTCGGACGTCGTGCATGGCGCGCCCGGGTGCCCGGAGCCGTGCCAGCACGCGCTCATCGCGCTCACCAGCACGGAGGAAGGGAAGAATCTTATGAATGTAAGTACATATTATTAAAAAAAACATCTACATGAACTGTCTATTTGCTCAAGGTACAATTGAACCTTTCAATTTCTTTTTATTGAATAATTAAAAAAACAGTGACCAATAATTTTTTGTTATAGATCTCTAATAATAATAATTGGATAATTTGTAGAGCGCCGTTGGGGCCATCCATAAATTACGTCACGCCTTAAGGGGAGGGGGGGGGGGGGAGAGCAAAAGTGTGTCATTGTCTGACAAGGGGTATGGGGGGTCATCAGCTCTGTGATGTCACAATAAAAAATATAAATTAATCAAACGCAAAAATTTTTTAGATGTATAATTGCAAAATATGTGACGTCACACTAGGGGGGAGGGGGTCTCAGAAATGTGACGATGTGTGACAGAGACGTGGGGTGGGGGGGGGGGTAAAAAATCATGAAATTCGTGTGACGTAATTTATGGATGGCCCCTAATATAAAGTAAATAAAAAGAATATTTTTGGTTGGGTACATGTTATTCTTTACTTATTTTTTATTTTTAACTTAATTAGTAAAACCTCAAATTGTAATAATTAATTAAATGAAGACAATATTAGCGAAACTCAATGGAAAATCTGAAAACAGAAAAATCTGAAAAAGTTACGGGCACATCTGGGACACGAACCCAGGACCTTCGGCTTTCCGGGACGCAACTCTACCAACTGAGCTATCCCATCCGATTCCTGAACTGAGCTATCCCATCCCATCCCATCCGATTCGGTAATTATTTACTGTATCATATTATTTCGAAGGCACTAGCCACCCTTTTTTATGATCAAACGCAAAATAAGAAGAAAAAATTCAAAGAAAAGCGTTGTACCTACGTCTGGTACGCGACGTTGATTTTTGACACAATACAAGTTTGAAAACAGCCGCCCAAATCTTAAAGTTCTTCAAATTCTTGTTCTCTAATTCCTACTCTTCAGTTATTTGTTCTCCCTTTTTATTTTATTCAGTTTTTTAAGATGAAGCTATATTAAATAATGCAAAATCACAAAAAATCATATGTTTTTGTTTTGAAAATTTGTTCGCTTAGAAGTATTATAGATGCTTCAATTAAATACTGCGTATAGAACATACCTTGGCCCTTAAAAATATCTGTCAGTTTTTTAATAAGCCTATAAAAAAATAAAATATATAGTCAGTAAAAAAACACTTTTAACTCCAAACTCTCCTATTTATAAACCTCTTTTCGGAAATGGTTTTATTGTTTAATGTAGCAAATTCAGTTTCTTTTATAATAATCGCAAAAAAATTGAGTTTTACGCCCGAAGTTAACAAAATAAAATAAAATATGCATTTTAGCGTTGTTATTTTACAATACGGCCGGCAGTAGACGAATTTGGAATTTCAAAGTGAACTCTATGCCGTCCACCGAAGGGCTACATAACTAATCACGCCCGTTTTTTTTTATCAGTTCGCCCCCGAACTGAGCAGGAAACGGACGCTAGGCTCCACGTTGCTTTGTTCCGTGAAATCAATTTAAAAATTCTGTTTTATTACGATAAACAATGCGTAAAAAATGAATTAATGATTTTTACAGTCCTTTACGAAATCAACCTGTAAAAAAAAATTCTCAAATATCTTTTCCAACCTTTCCAAAAGCTTTTTTTCAAGTATTTTTAAACTCCTCCCATAAAAGGGCGTGAATTCCGATTTCGATTTTTTCCTGGACTATTGGATCGTCTTAATGTATTTTTTCGACTAGATGTGTCAAAAAACTTGCTTACTTTTAACGGGAGTAAGTATACTACGGCATCCCTAATTGGGGTATGTTGTGAGGCTGAAGGTAATGGAGATGGGGAAGTACATTGCTATTCAGATATGACAACACGGTTAAAATCATTTCAAGCAATGTTTTGATCCGGAATGGTGGTCTTTAACCATAACGTAAAGACACATAATTAAAAAAAAAAAACAAATCATTACTTACATAATTTCATTGGTTGCCAAAAGACGGCCGCACAATGCACGCGTGTGCCTCTCCCAACTAGCAAATTTATTTTACTATAGTCACAATTGATTTCGTACACATTATTTAGACCTTTTGGTTATTTAATTTATTTATTTACTCATTGGGAGGCAACTATTTGAGTGTATTGTAGTTTGTACAACATTAACGTGTTCGGTTAGCAAGGTCGTCCGACCACTCGTAGTTTTTTTGGTGGATTTTTAGAAACAGGTTTTAATCTTCAATGGCAACTCGTTTAGTGAACGAATGAATCTGGATCACATTTTAAAATATCAGCACATTAATTAATAGTTTATTTTTTGTTGACAGTGCGAATGCAACGATGACTACTGCCAAGAGACCAAGCAGAGAGTGGAGGTCTGCCGCCCGCAGGTGTTAAAGGCTTCATTGAACGAGACCGTCTCCTGCAGGGTGTCACAGCTCATCTGCGCTGCAGATTCTCTTTGTTCCACGGCTCTCGACTACTACAGGAGATTTTGCAGGTCCATGTTCCATGGAAGAAAGTGCTCCCATCGTTGCCTCAACTCAATAGACATCTTAAGAAGACAAGACAAAGCCGCGAAACTCAGCACTTGCAAGTGTGACGGCTTCGAAGATTATGACTGCCCGAAAGTACAAACCAACATGGCGAGACTCTGCTTTCATAAGACCAAGCAGATGCCCGACGATAGGGAGAGTACCACGATCAGGGAAGACCTCAGGACTAATGAAGTGAGTGCTGCAGTAAGTGTAAAGGCGTCCCTCGTAGTATTATCAGTGTTACTAGTGCTCAGTAAATTTACCGATCCCGACTGATGTCGCTAATCTGAATAGGTAATAGACTGATTTTTAAATTAAAAGCATAAATTTTGTACATTAAAATAAATAAATCATAATAATAATATATGAATCATCTGCATTATAGTCCTGCCGCTAAAGCCCCGTTCTGATTGGGCAAGTAATTTAATCGAGTAGCGAGTAACTCGCCACTTGATTGACCAAAATGCTCCTACTTACTACTAAATTAAAGGTGTTCGGACACGTTTAGTTACTAAAATACTCGCTACTCGACTAAACTACTAGCCTAGTCTGAACGGGCCATAAGAACTACGCTATGACCCTGTACATTGTAAAAGGTTACACGCGTCAGTTATTAGCTTATTAGGCTACAAGCGGGAATAAAAACTTGCTATAGTTTTACAATTTAATCGAATTTCACGCAGATGAAAGAAAGTATTACGATATTTAGTAATGTAAATATTAATTTATCAATGTAATATGTAAGGATTTCGTACAAACTTTAACATTTAAGTTGTATATAAATAGATTATTTTACTTAGGGTCGTAATATTTATGGGTTAAATGTTGAATGGGTTATCACCACAGTGTACCAAAGTGAGATTATTAACTTTTAGGGTAGAATTAGATTGAAAGAACGGACAAGACGAGAAGAATTATTGTTGTGTAAATACCTGAAGTCTGGTTTCCGTTCTACTCATTAGATACATTTTTATTTATGTGTAGATATATATGATTTTAGTATTTATTGGTGGTGATACATATAGAATCTTTTTAACTATAAAAATGTAATATATAAATTATACTCTAAGTACAAAATCACGTTAGTTCAACATTTTTTTTGTCCGTGAAAGGAGAACGGGATGAGTCAAAATTAGAAATAAACGACACCACTTTTCTTGCCGCTTTTTTAAACCAAATAATATTAATCTTATAACTGTGTAAGTTACTTGCTACAATACAGTAGGTACCTTCAGAATGTTTTAAAAATGGGGTATTTCCACAAACGAGGGATTCTGTTGAAAATGTACGGAATATTTAAAGATAATTTTTCTTATTTTAATCATCCCATTAAAAATGTTTGTTTTATATGTTTTCATTCAATATTAAAAAACGGTCTAAAACTGACAAAATCAAAACGGGCCATGGTTTGAAAATCGGAATGTGACGTCACAAGCGTCGCTCAGCTGGGCCAGCATAAATTTAAACACTGTCAGTGAGCGTCCACGCTCATGACGTCACACGATAGCCCCACCCCAAAATATCGTTTTAGCGGTAATTAAAAAATGGGAAACTTTGACTCGCTGTGGAAAATTTATTCGTCAACGTAAAAATAAAATAAAAATACTGTAAACATCGTAATTTTTTGCTAAATTTTTTTAAGCGATAAAAAGAAGTGGAAGTACCCCAATCTTTCGAAAATGTCTATTTTTTCCTTACGAGGATTGTAATCAAGTGTTTACTTTGTATGCTTACCTACATCTAATTTTCGACTAATTCCCTTCATCCTTTCTAAAAAATTGGGGTAAAGTGGCATAAATTTTAGATTTAAAAAACTTTATTTTTAATATTCGCCATAATTCGAAAAACATTTTTTTTTCATATCTATCGAAGCGTTTAGAGGCTATTAAAATGTTAATAACTTTTTGCCCCTTTCTCCATTACAACGAAATGAATGAGATCAGAATAAATAAATACATTCCCTTTAAATGTAAATCTATTAGTAGGTATGTATCCATGGTGGCTAACTTCAAAAGCGTTACAACTCAAAATTTTCAAAAACTGTATTCCTATCCAATTTCTATAAACAATGTTCAAATACTCGATGTTCTTCTAATTAGTTTGAATATAATGTTTTGTTCAGCTGAAATAGCTTGTAGATTTTGAGGAGTTCCGTTAATAAACTACATTGTAATATTATTAATTTAACCAACTACACCAAACATTTCAAGTCTTTACTGCATATTTTGAATATAACAATCGACATAATGTGACTACTGACTAGTGACTACCCACTTACTAATTTGTCCTGACCAAAGAATATATTCCGCTTCTCTGTTTGTAAATGCTTTGTATTGTACTTTGACTATTAATTTATTGAAAAATGATGTAAATATTATATTTTTTCTGATCGTAATACTCAACGACTTATAATAACGGAAACATAATATGATTTTAGATAATGAAATCTTATTAAATAAATTATGAATATTAAAACGTATATGATATAAATTATTAATTTTATTGGTTTTTACTCGGCTAAAAAATGTTACATAATTGAGATTTTTGATAAATATTTGTACAAGATGTTTTACGAATGTATTCTGTTATTATGTCACATCAACATATCATTTAGAATTAGTTATTTATGTTTAAAATAAGATTGTGTTGTACCTTATGAAAATGTATATAATTTCCTACGTACATAATATATTAGATTTAAGAGCGAAACAAACAAATTTGTTGAATTTATAAACTTATTATTGAAAATGTTCAGTGTTCGTCCGAGAACAATGCTTGCCGAAGTAAAATGCATAATTTCGGTTCCTCAAATGATTCTAAGTCCAATGAATTAGTATTAAATTATTATTATTGAAAGAGAAGAAGGACTTGATGATTTTAACCGAAATGTTTTCATGATTTTTTTCCGCTAATTTATGAATTCAACAAACTATTTTCCCTTTATCGACTAGAATGACAACTGACTGTTACTCCGTACGAATTATGATATATTTTTATACAAATACATGGTGTATTTTGATTAATAAATTTACTATTTTATGTTCCTGAAAATACGCAACTGTTTTTTTTATTTTAAATGTATTAATATCTAATAATAAGGTAAATATTTCCCTATCAAGTCCACGCTTGAAACACACCTAAAAAAAAAAAAAAAAAAAGGAATTGAAAAATATTGCGTTTTAATGTTTTTTATTTTTTATTTAAAAAAACGCGAAATACATTTTTCAAAGACCGCCATGTTAATTACTAACTAACTAACTAACCATCACGCCGTTTCCACGCAGGGGTAGGCAGAGAGGACGGACCGCCAAACATCCCGGTCTTGGCACACATTCCTTGCCTCGTTTACATTCATACAACGTCTCATACATTCTCTTCTATTATTCTGACTCTTGACATGGCCCGATTCAAGTATCTGATTCACTTGGTCGTGCCATGTTTTTCTTGGGCGTCCTCGACTTCTTCTACCATTCACATTTGCGTCATATGTTCTCCTTACACTCCTTTCCTCGTTCATTCGCTCTTCATGCCCAAACCATCGGAGCGTTCTTTTCTTGATCTTATATACTCATTACTCATTACGCTTACATCAGCCTTGCATTCTTTGCGGATTAATTACGACGATGAAATACGCATTTTTAGAAGAAAAAATCACTCTCTGTCAGTTAGACAATAATAAATACGAACTGCAATCTTCGGAAATGGTAAATAATGCGTAATAATCATTATTTTGTTCGGTTTCACAAACATGAAAAATCACGCGAAACGTTTGCGGTCGTAATTAACAATATGGCGTTCCTTGAGAAATGACATTTCGCGTTTTTAAAGATAACAAAATAACCATTAAAATGCAATATTTTTCAATTCCGGTTACTGAATTACTTATTACTAACTATAATCTACCTAGTAAAATTTGTTTTAATTTTTTAAAGTGTGTTTTGAGCGTCGACTCGATAGGGAAATATTTACCAATAATAATACCTAATCATTCTCCAATTACGCTCTTTCTCGTTCGTGTTACTTGATGTTCATTCATCTACACATTACTGTATTACGAATTAGTGAAACGAACGAAAAAAATGTTTTGAAAGCTGTGCGAAGTAAGAAGTAAGAATATTTTGAGGTAACAACAAAGCTCTCTTACAGAAACATACAAAGCGGTTTCGGAAATGAGCTTGAAATCGATTCATAAATCTATCTCGCTTGAACGCCACCCGTCAAGAAGACGAAGAAGAGGCCCCTCACAGTTCCAGCACCAATCAGCCCCGTCTTCAAGTTATAAAAAGATTCTTCGTTTAAAATTCGACTCAATTGTAAACAGATAATTCGTCATTATTTAATTTTTACCTTATGAATAACCAATGAACGGGGAGGTTACTGTTTTTTTATTCATTTTACTACGTCCCCAGAATGAGACGCCAATAGCTACATTATAATATAATTTCTTCTGAGGGGCTATTGACATCCTTGTCTCTCGCCCAGGTGCCCACACAATCGGAGAACGACTAGGGTGGTCCGCATCCCAATTACAGAACACTCTCGATTATCCGCGGCGATGGTAAATAAATCTTAATCAGAAAAGTGTATTTTTTTCAAAAACATGCTCGTTTATTGTATAGTTTTTATATGCGTTAGGTTAGATTAGGTTAACTCGGTGCAATGTTAAAAAAAATGTTAAAAAATAATAACTTTTTACGAAGTTGAAATGTATTGCTTCCCTAACAAAAAATTTAAAAAATCAGTATTTTTACTCCGCAGGAACTTAATCTTAACGTTTCTTTAGTTGAAGAACGCGAATGGAATTGTAGATTTATTGTTTCCAAACCCAGTTATAAATAGACCTTTACGTGCGTCATTTATATTTTGACCATAACCAATAAATAACAAAAAATAACATTGAACTTTAGTGTGCAATGTTGACTTCACCAGGGTCAATGTTCGTCACACCAATATGGGTAAGTTTATTAAATTACACGTGAAAAATCGCGGGATGATCTGAATTCATGATACAATTTTGATAATGACAATTTTATATATCTCATTTAAAAATATGAAGTATTTATTAATTAAATTAATTGGGCTTTTACGTGGCAAAGAAGCAGATATTATATAAGTGTAACGTGGTATAAATACATCGAAAGTTTCGAAGAACAATTTAGTATGTGTCATTTTGTAGTTTTGCAGTGGAGCTGTTTATGTTTCGTGTCTGCATTTTTACCGCCATTGAGATCAAGAAATATAGTGTTGTTTAGATATTTTGCATTTCATTAAAAAGTCAGAAAATACTGCTTTATAAATCAACAAAATAAGCCGATTTTCAATTTACAGTAGATCCGACATTGTTCTTCGGGACCTACCTCCCTAAATGATAATAAATAACTCGTGCTCAGGAAGGGAAGGATTTAAATACAATCAGTTCCAATTTTGAAATGACACTTACATATTTGAGTCTATTGAACTACATAGATTTTACGCAGGAATAACTAACGCACATCACAGACAATCAATTTTAGTATGTTTGGTACAATTATTAATGGTTGTTTCATCAAAGCACTTTATATTCAAGACCCTTCTATACCTATGAGGAAGACATGCGTTATACTAAATTAAAGTCTGGTTTTTCGCGGCCTCCAAGTGTTAACTTGATTTATATCGCTACGACACCAAACGTAATGATGACGCTGGGACGAAGAAAGGTAGAGGAAGGAAGTGGGTCGGCTACAAAACTACAAATAAAGGACTTTATGCCACACAAGAGGCCACCGAGGATGCGACAGGTGTTTAAGTCAACCTGGAACTAAGGGATGATGTATTGGTGTTGGTGAAGGCAGAATTCGTTTAATGTAATATTATTCGAACGTAAGTAGGTACTTTTCTAATACCTCTCATTAAATGAATGGGTTAATTTAGTTTATTTGAGCTTTAGAGCTCCGTTGTTGGTTGCTTTTGGATGCTCTGCTCGGAGGCGTCTACTAATATCTACAGGAATTCCAAAAACTAAACAAATCGGACTAATATCTCTGCTCAAACTGCTGACTAATATCTATGAGAACCAAAGTGAGGACGAATATCTACAGCTCAAACAGCTGACTAATAACTATGAGAACCAAAGTGTGGACGAATATCTATCTACAGCACTGGCAGAGTTGGATTTGCAATTATGTATAGCATATTGGAATAACGTAATATTGCGTATGCAGTTTAAAAAACTTAATTTATGTATGCATTTATGTAAAAATCCCTAATATCGGACTATTGGACACATTTAGCTGATTATTAAGAATTTGGGTTTTTGTTTTAACAGCTTTCTTTATTTCGAGTGCTTCTAAATTATTTAGTCTGTTACCATGACCATTTCTATGTCAGTTAGGTTAGTGCTTCTAAATTATTTAGTCTGTTACCATGACCATTTCTATGTCAGTTAGGTTAGTGCTTCTAAATTATTTAGTCTGTTACCATGACCATTTCTATGTCAGTTAGGTTAGTGCTTCTAAATTATTTAGTCTGTTACCATGACCATTTCTATGTCAGTTAGGTTAGTGCTTCTAAATTATTTAGTCTGTTACCATGACCATTTCTATGTCAGTTAGGTTAGTGCTTCTAAATTATTTAGTCTGTTACCATGACCATTTCTATGTCAGTTAGGTTAGTGCTTCTAAATTATTTAGTCTGTTACCATGACCATTTCTATGTCAGTTAGGTTAGTGCTTCTAAATTATTTAGTCTGTTACCATGACCATTTCTATTTCAGTTAGGTTAGGTTGTGGTGCCCTGTATTTCGAAATAAATAAATATCTTTGTATTATGACCTCTATGTTTGTTCATTAAATTATTGTCCTCGTAAAGAGCAAAATACGTAATATCATGCAAAAACTTCATGTAGGTACGTACTTTAAACATTTAAGCCTTTACGTAATCAGTAATTACGTTATTGAAGTAATTTATGCTTTTCCGTACAACCTCTTGCACAGCTGCCCTCTGTAGATATTAGTCCAACCTACGCTCCATAGATATTATTCACCACCGGGACCGTCGCAGATATTCGTCCGACCTTAGTTAGCTCTGTAGATATTAGTCCTCACTCTGAAGTTCATAGATATTAGTCCAACATATTATGAGCTGTAGATATTCGTCCGACATACAGGCTGTAGATATTAGTATCCAGAGTCCTCTGCTCTGACTGTCGTTCTCATACAAAACTTAAATTTCGATTTGAGATCAAAATACTTGGCCAAACTCAATAACATATATATTTTAAAAATATACTGCAAATATCTAGTACGGATATGTACGATTTTTTTTTTATTTGTGTTTGAAATTATAAAATATAGGTCATCAAAGAAATCGATTTTTTACGATTTTAGAGGTAGGTACCTACTGTTATAGTAATTATTTGTAAGTTAATGACAATCATTTAAAAAAATAATTTTGTCCTTTCTTCTGTGAATTATGAAATAAAAAATATAATGTATTTAAAAAAAGCATTTTCGCGGACTAAAATTTAAATTAGCCCGATTCGGAGATCCGAATAAATACATCTTATAATATAAAAATGAATCGCTGAATGTGTTGCTAAGCGCAAAACTTTCGAACGACTGCACCAAATTGGATAATTCTTTTTTTGTGTGTTCGTTATTGTCAGGACAAGGTTTTTATAAAACTTCCGGTGAGCTCTGGCATTATGAAATTTGAATAAAAAAATTGCTATTGGTGGCACGCGAGGAAGCGGCTATTGCTATGGAAAGCGGGAGGGAGGGAGAGATGGGGGAGGGGAACCAGGAGGCGGAGGGGAACCCGGGAGGGGTGAGGGGGACCTGGGATGGCGGAGGAGAACTCGGGAGGGAGGTTCGCGGGACAGGGGAAGGGGGGGGGGAGTGGAGTGGGGAGATGGAAGGTGGAGATGACGTAGTGGGAACGGGAGAAAAAAAGGGGAAGCGGAAGGGGAACGGGACGAATGGGAAAGGGAGACACAATTTCTTTATTAAATGGCATAGCAACGCATGCCGGGACCGGCTAGTTTAAAATAAAACTCTTAATAAGTGAACAAAATTATAAGGTCCTTTAATATAATTAATTTTAAGATAAAGGCGATGATCCATTAAGTAATCCATCAGTAATTGGTGCCTGATCTTTGCAAAATAAAATTAAACACGCTTTTTGGGGATGTTTTTCTACTTAAATAAATCAAAACCGGTGGCTGGTGTTAAACGGGAATTTAAACCTTATATCCATCTAAATACGCATTGTTATTGTTATCCTGAATCCGAGTTTTATACTATGTTGTGCATCGCCTTAAGTATTGTCGTAATATTATTATTGTTGTTTGGTTCTGAAATAATTTTTAAAACTAAATTCATATTCCCAAGTCCTTCATCAGTCATCTATTCCTTTGTCTTCCTCCTTTCCTCAAATGTTCCTACAAGGAAAAGAAGAAGATATTTTCCTACCTACATGGAAAAAATAAACAATATTGCCACCAAAGTTTTTAAATTACCTACTTGAGCAGTTGAAAAATCGAAGTGACATTGGTCGCAGCTCGCATTCGAAATATTGCAATTATTCGCATAATTTCCTAATTTCCCAAAAGTGTCGTTATTTGAGACCTTGTGTTGTGCCGTTATTATGGGAAGCTGCCAGTTCCAGGATCGATCCTGAAACAGTGAAGAAAGCCATCAAAGGTAAGGGATTTATTCCTTCCATCTCCAATTAAGGTGATCGATAATATTTCAAAACGCAGTCAATTGTCTTTTACTTGTCAAAATTAGATTTACAGTTCACATCTTCTCGTGTCGCGATATCGGTCGTGACAATTGTTGTGGGTATTTATTAATTTTATGTAGCTTTTATTTAGGTGGTGAGTTAGAAATCGAAAATTTGATATTTTTTTAACCATAATAAATAATAAACAAAAATACTTACCTTTTTTTAAAGATAAAATTTATCATCTGCCCTGCCCGTAACATCTGCCCTGATGATGGACACTGTAACGATGTCCGAAACGTTGGCTAAAGGAGAAGGTAGTGCAACACGGCATAACACCCCAAAAATAAACAACAAAAATACTTTTGGCCGTGATAATTTAAAATCATATCCAAGTACTTACCTATTTTAGTCTCAAATATAACTAATCCTTCTATCTGGAAATAAGATTTCCTGGTGCTTGAGTAAATTGAGAAAGGGAGGCTCGGATGATCAGAAGAAGGTTTGGGCATGTAGAGCGAATGAACGAAGAAAGGAGTGTAAGGAGAATATATGACGCAAATGTGAATGGTAGAAGAAGTCGGGGCGCCCGAGGAAGCCATTGAACGATCAAGAGAATCAGATGTCAAAAGTCAAAATAATAGAAGACTATGTACAAGACGATGTTTGAATGTGCATGAGGCAAGAAATGTATGCTTAGGTCGGGTTATTTGGTGGTCCATCCTCTCTGCCGCTTCTTCTGCGGGGAAACAGCATGATGGTTAGTTTTTTTAGTTAGTTAATCACTGGCTTGGGTTCGATTCCACGGAAGAAAGAAGAGACAAGAAGAGCCAAGAAGATCCAAGAAGTGCCATGAATAGACAAGAAGAGCCAAGAAGAGCCACGAAGAGACAAGAATACTCATGAAGAGCCAATATGAGCCATGAATAGACAAGAAGACCCGTGAAGAGCCAAGAAGAGCCTTGAAGAGCTAACAAAAGCCAAAAAGAAACAAGAAGAAATACTAAGAACCTGCAAGAACTATGTAGAGCAGACAAGATCGAAAAGATGCTAGAAGAGTCAAGGCGAGCCAAGACGATCCAAGAAGAGTTAAGAAGAGCCAAGAAGAGACAAGGCGGACTAGGAAGGATCATGAAGAGCCAAGAAGTGGCAAGAGAAGAAAGTTATAAAGAGGAAAAAAATTATTTTGTGCAATTTACACGCGGTAGAAGTGAAACTTTCAGAAAACTAAAATAGGCAAGAGTGGGGAGGCTACGAAGCACCGCAAACAGGAGGCCGCTAGGCTACAAAACACCGCACAAGAGGAAACCGATTATAATATCTCATTTTCTCGCAGGCTAAATCCTACAGATATGATATTATGTGTGTGTCTCTTTTTTTGTCGCTATTTCATCGAGTTTCGAATCACAACAGTGCTAAAGAAGTTTTCATTTAAAACAAAACATCGTTCAATCAAATCTCCTATACGGGTCAATTGAACCCCAAACTCCTTCCCATCCTCAGAGCTCGTGTTCAAAGTTATAACAAATGGGACAGGAGTGCTTCTGCTGGTGTGGTACAATCGTACCCGTACCCTTTGGATTCGATTCCACGGTGGGCTTCAGAATTAAATAACACACGACGTGAAATACGTTGCGACAATGCTTCACATTGTAATTGTATAATATTATGCAAAAGCTATTGTGACAAGAACCGCTCATTTCATCCTACCCAGAAAGGTGACAATGAATACGTCGATTACGTTTTACATTAAACTTTTTAAATTATAGCCTGCAGTGATCATGACATGTGTATTATGTTTTCCCGACTTTCTGCTGCACCTTGAAATGTGAGTTAATAATTATATACCTCGTGATTTGTGTAGCCGAATAGAAATGTTTGGTGTGTAATTATTCTGGCTGTGAATGGTGTGTAGTCTCATTCTATTTGAATCTCACAGCCGCATAAATAGTATTATTTATTGATTAAAAAGCTTACTAATAAAATCTACTCCTTGTTGATGTTATGTATCTATATCTACTATGTATCTATGTTATGTAGCTCTACATAAATAAGAATATTGTTGGTTGCTAAAACTGATGACCTCCATCGTACAGTCGTTTTCAGAAACATTCACATATTATAATAATATTTGTATTGATCTCTTTTGAAGTACGTCTTTGTATCCTATTATAAATAGGCATAGGTGCCAATTTATTGAATAAAATCTTCATTTCAGAGTGTAGGGTATAGGAATATGTGTGTAGTTTCAAAGTCCTTCGACAGATGTCGTTAGTATAAGTGGTTATTTGTAGTTTTGAGGTGCCTCAACAGATGTCAGTAAAGTAGTGCTTTAGGAGAGTGTCAACTTTCACCCTGTCTAATAATAATGTTCCTAATGCTCCATTGAATTTGTACAAAGAAAAATCGCTATTTCATTAATGACCTTATATACTGTAAAAATAAACTGTTGAAAAAAAAACTCTTTCCGAACCATCAAAACGGCGACCATCTTGAACCGGAAACCGGAACAAACAAAAAAATTACAGACAAACGAAATGCGAACGCTCGCTTAGCTTATAGCTTGAGCTAAAACAGGACTTTGGTAAATCTATATACGCTAAGTAATAATAAGAAATTATATAAGATTGTACTTTTGGGTAAATTTAAGTACCTACTTACGTACATATTTTACGACCTTTGTTTGTCAAGCAAAAATTGCACTATAAAAGTTGCCATCCATTATTATCGGTGCAATTTCTAAAATTCAACGTAAATTGTACTTTTTACATTCGTCTCTGACGCGGAACTAGTTTTTGGGGTTCTATTTTTAGTATGTACCTAATGTCAAGGTAGACGAATTTAAAAACATATATATTTGAAAAATGTAACGAAAGCAAAATGAACCGACGAAATCGTGTTTATGAAACACGATCAAGTAAATGGGTGCGATCTGTCATGTCGGTCTCTTATCCGGTTACTCTGTGCGTCAAAATACCGTGATTACATCGGATTGTCAAACAGTTAGCGGTAAATTGACCCAAACAACTGTTCTACAATAACTACCATTCAGTCTAATCCATAAATATTGTGTTTTTTCGGGCAATCATAATAAGTTACGTGAAATGTAGTGAAATATTTGTCGACGGTTGACAGTAAAGTTGATACTTGACAGTTGGGCTTTCACTTTTCTTCATTTGGTTTGAGGTGCTCATTTTTAATTTGTTAGTTCTTTTAGACCCAATATAAATATTTTGCTTTTCTTGGTAAGCGGCAGATTCGGAGATTGCCCAAATTTTTTAAAATCTTGATGACTGACTTTTGGATAAATGTAGATTACATACATACATGTAGACATAATGGTTTAGCACCATACCTAATATATATTTTTTGTTGTTGTTATGATTACTTAGTTTAATTACACAAGAGTTTTAAATAAGTATCTAAAAGATTGAGTTTCATGCCTTTTTGTATCTATAATGTGCTTTAATCTAATAGGTGCCTACCCAAATGGATTTTACTGTATTTTTGATGAAAAAATTCAATGAATTGTTCTTTGCCTATTTAGAGTGTTTAATTATAGTTTTGGTAAATATGCAGTTAGTCCACCTCACGGATAATACGAATCGTGTTGTCGAAGTTTGATGCCCGGATAATACGGAATGTTCCTTTTTTAACTAATAGACAATCAAATATGACATTTGTCGAAATTACCAATCTTATAAAATAAATTCTCTAAAATAAACTAGCATTTCATCATAATTTTAAAAAACATCCCAGGTTTTAAATGGTTTGTTGGCAAAGCAGGGTTTGTATAGCGGGTTTGTGTAATTATTCTAATACATTTCTTTCCATTCTGTTATAAATACTGGTACAAACTTGACAATAATTCATTCGCTTTGTTTTACGCAAAAATATTCTTTCTATGATTGGCAGCATTGTCTATGAAATGTAAAAATAAAATCAATGAATAAACAATGGCGTTACCGCGTGAGTGCATTAATTTTAACAAAATTAAAATGTTAAATGCATATTTTTTGCCTGTTTTTTGGTCTCCCCCGATATAAATACTCACTTTTCGTAATAATAAAGCTAAATCTAACTGATGAATAAAAAATATTCTATATTAACGAGTAAGCGGTTTAAAGCATAAATAATATAATTTTTTCTGTCATTGAAATAATTGGTACTCTGAGAGGAAGGAATAAAGATACGTAATACTTATTTCACAAAACAGTCTGCCAGCACATATTACATGGATAGACGAAGTCTATACTGCTGCAGGAAGGCATCTTCTTCAGGTTAGTGCGATTTTTCGTTATACGTTTAGGCAATTCTTGACCATAATCTTTGAGGTGAGAATGCCGCTTAGGTATATATTAATTATAATTAATTATTTATTATATTTCTTCGGATATAAACCAGTCTATGTTAGGGCTACTTAGTATTTATACCCACCACAACATAACATGGCACGACAGAACACTGACGTACATTGTATGTACATTCCGACCAATTTCAAAATTAGGAATATTTCGTTGAGTAGAGTGCAAGACTTTTCGAATTAATTTTTATCTGGCTAGACAGCTAGTGCCTCTAGCTCTCGTTTTTAGTTGATGATATTTTAACATTAATGCAACCAGCTATATTTTCCTCAATAGTTAAGAACACGAACCTATATTAACCCGTCAAACTTAAGACCTACTTCCACATTGTTTCAGTGTGTGATTGATTGATGGAGCAGAGAAACTATCGGTACCGTTAAAAAGCTCCAGTAATAAATAATAATCAGAATCTAGACAACAACTAACAATATCTATTATTATTGCTCCACATTGGCCAAGATATTGGAACGTGATTGTCGATACTGACTTTCACATTCAGCCTGGACCCGGTGCGTAATACTCTGAACTGGGTTCTGTAGCCACACGCAATCTCTATTTTATTCCGGTCGATTAATCAAACATCGTCAAAACGGATAAAACGTGATATTCAGTTTAGACGCAATCAAAATACGGAATTGATCTTTTGTGAGGGATTTCAACGCTTAGAATAAGTTAAAAGTGCGAGTGAACATGGAAGGAAGTGAAATTTTAGTAGTTTTCCCTCTTTACAAGTTACAGCATAAATCACGCACTCCTTACGCAGATGGCGATAAGACGCCTGTTTTGATTTATGCAAAATAAACATCGCCAAAATGCATGTTTTTTTTATGAAGTTCAGGCGCAAACTATATTTGTCACATTATACAATAAAAACATATCCGAAAAGGGCTGTAAGTAGACGATTTTATATTTCAAAGCATTTAAAGGCCTGACAAAATGTGTTCTGGTCGCATTATTTAATTAAGCATCTATTTTCTTTTAAGGGTAAATTGCCTAGTTAAAAAAAACACAGTTCTGAGTGATCTTTTTTTTTACATGAATACCGCACAAGAGTCCCAACTGCTCCCGTCTGGAGCAGTGGGACTATGGCATCCCCAATTGGGGTATGTTGTGAGGCTGACGGTAGTGAGGAGGGGAAGGAGACAGGAAGGAGAAAGGTGAGGAAGTACCTGGCTATTCAGATCTGGTCATCAAACACGGCTAAAGCCATTTCAAGCAACGTTTCAATTCTGAATGGTGGGCTCACACCAGGGCGATACTGAGAGTATCTTCCACCCTGGAACGTGCAGCAAATATACTATATTATTTTTTAAATGAATAATTGTGAAATAACACAAATTAATCAAATAATTTTTTTTTGCCTCGCCGGGATTCGATCCCGTGACCTTCGGAGTGCCAGTCAAGAACTTTACCACTGGACTACGCCGGCCGTCAATCATCTAATTTTCACACAAAAAACACAGTATGTAGAAGTAGCAGTTATTTTCACTTGCACCGAAAAAACTTACAAAAAAGCATTTCACGTATTTGAAAACAGTCATCAGTTTATATTTTGTTAAAATGTATATTTCATCATAAATAAAATTGTCAATTTTAGTTAATTTTAATCAGATGTTTACACCGTATACTTTTTAGTTATCTATTTTTCTGTAAAAAGATTTTATAATCGCAAATAAAAAAATAAACATGATGCATTACTTCGCAGTGCAAAATATTACAAATTGTGAAGTTATTCGTAAAAATAAAACAGAGTTACATAATATTTAGGCTGTCTTCATTTGTAAAAATTGGTTTGCGGCTGTGTTGAAGAACATTAAAAAAATAATTAGGAAGAGGTGTGTTTTGAGTTTTGACGCACATTTGAGGTTTTGGGGTCATAATAGCTTTCCAAGACGGGTTCAGAACTCGAATAGAGTAATTACGTAATTAGTAATTAGGAGGAAACGAGACATTCCCAGAAGAACATTAACACATATTTCCAGTTTTCTCTCGTGGGTCGCCCCATCATAATAATCTCAGTGGGTGGGTCGGCGAGTCTAGGCCGAACCATATTCCCAAATTACGGAGCCGTGATGACTTTTTAATTGTCACATTTAGGCCTATATTGTGGAATTTTTCAATTAGTTCAGATATAAGCGGCCCGCATCCGTGGGATTATGTTATTAACTCGCTTTTCGCTACATTAATTAATTATCGTATAAAAATAAAACTCAATAAATTTTAGGCATATCTACCTAATACCTGAGAATTTTTTAAATCCAGTTTAAGTCTATAAAAATGTTATTAGTTACTTGCCGAGTTTTATCTTATATTTTTATTTTATATATTACTACATGAATATAAACTAACAAGCACAATGTAACATTTCATTTGATAAATTTAAATATTTTTGCAGTAAGCATAACATTTATTTTTAAATACATTCATTCTTTCTTCATTCTTCATACTTTTAGGCATTTCATCATACATCTTTAGTCCTCTGTACATTAGGCAGTTCTGTGATTTTGATTTCTTCATTTGTGACAATCGAACTCTGTTAATATTTCTTGTTTTGTAATTATGAATGTCTCTATTAAAAACAATTTCATCATTAAAGTATTTTGGCATTTGGTTTTTCATAACTTTATGCACAAAAATGAACACATTAAATAGTAGTCTCTTTTTTATTGGAATCCAATTTAGCTCCTCTCTCATTTGATTAATCCTTGCGTATTTGCCTTTCCCCAGTATACATCTCATAGCGTTGTTTTGTATAACTTCTAGTTTGTTCAAATTTCCTTCATTGGCCAAATATGACATCGTAGAGCAATAGTCCAAACAGGGTGTTACAGAACGTATTTACCTATAGGGTTTTCCTGCCGTAATTTGGAGTATAATATGCGATGGCTTTTTTTTGTTTTATTTTTCTTATTTTTTTTTTTCTTCAAAACCAACCAAAAAAATTTTTTTTCACTGTTTTAATTGTCTTTTTTATGTTTTAATTTGAAAAAAAAATCATAAAGTCATCGGAGACCAAAATTTTATTTACATTTTCACTCCAAAAAGTAAGTCAAATGCGTCTTGGAACACCCTATACAGTAATCATTAGAATAAGAGTTAAATTTTGGGGCCTTACTACTAAAAGTGATTTAAAATTTGCACAACTGATTAACAATCATTAATGCAGGTTGTTAAATTTGAAACACATTCATTAGTAAGGGGATTGGTATCTAAGTTCGGCGGCAATGCCCAAGTTCAAAGACTTACAAATTCTATCACGAAAAAGATTTCTGCAACTTTTAAATCGCGTAATTATCATTATTTTAACGCGTCAGAATTTAAAAAAATACTCGAATGTAAACGAATAATATGCCTGGGTGTAATAGAAAGTTTTAGTCCACATTTTTTTTCCATTGAATTATTGTAAGAAAATATTTTTATTTGTATGAAAGCTGTCTGAAAAGCTGGGCGTACATCGAATTATGCTTTTTTTACAACCAGTTCCAATTTTGAAAAATACAATTAAATTAGAAGCAAATCTCATTTCAAGAGTTCATTGAACCCGACACAGGCAAACCCACTCCCGAAAAATGTGTTATCAAAAACACATATTTCGGTTCTGTGTTTGACTTGAAATGGTTTTAGCCCAGTTTGGAGGGTTTTTTTATTATTATTTTAGCTTGTAACCTTAGAGTAACAATATGTAACACCACAAAGTCCTCATTTCCCTAGTATGTATTATTGTGACAATTATACGTCTGTCTCAGGCTACAATTCTGTCATAAATTCGACCGGTCAGTGGTTGAGTGGGCATAGCGCTTGGGTCCCACTCGAGCGTCGCGTGTTCGATTCCTCGGCTGGCTAAGTCCTCCATCACAACACAAGCAACATTTCCGGCTTTCTGTGGTGGTAGTAAGAGATTTTCAAAGATTGTTGGGTTATTCGTAACCCGGGAGTGTTTGTCTTTCTTTGAAAAAAATGGAATGCTCACCATTGGTAATTTTTATGCCAATGTTGCTGATATTTTTAATATTTCCTTATTAAAATACAAGGCTCTCCTGATCAAACATTTTAGCCATACGTATAATACTTATAACAAAGTCACTTCATAACAAGTTATTTTGTTTATTTCATTTATCACAAGATTTTATTGTTTATTTTTAATGCCTTCATTAGTTGTTAGTAATTTGTTTTCTTTTTCTATTGTTATGTGTAATTTAAAAAATAAAAACAATATTTCTTTACTGTACTACGACCAAATATTAAATAAATATTAAACACAAGTTTGTAAATGGCACTTTGTGCCATAAATTTAAATAAATAAATACATTTATAAAGATACGTACATTTAAAAAAAAGTGTAAATTTTACACGCGGTAGAAGTGAAAACTAAAGTAGACAAGAGTGGGGAGGCTACGAAGCACCGCACAAAGAGGAGACCGATTTTTTTTTTATTCCATCAAAAACATAGTATACATAAATATATAATTTAAACAATTTATCGGTAGTCCCGCGAAGCTGCCACATGGCTGCTTGTCTGCAGGTTCTACCTCAATATACCTACACTCGTTATTATATCTTATTCTCTCGCAGGCTAGATTCTATAGATGTATGTGTTTGTCTCTTTTTAGTGTCGCTTTTTCGTTGCATCGAGTTTCAAATCACAACGGTGCTAAAGAAGTTTTCACTTTAAAAAAGCACTTCCCTAGTTGTAATATATGTAGAGAATGATAAATAACATTTCTGGGTTACTTCGGAAACATTACTTAGAAAGAAACCGCGTAGCACCTGTATTGGTAGGAAGTCATAACTCCATCGTCTCCTGATTCATCAGTGTCCAGATCGTAAAAAAGACATTTTATGACCTCGACACAGCGCTGATCGGGTTTAGTTGTATTACTTGTACAGTTTTAGGGTGGCGGCTACTCAAACTGGTCTAACAGAGTTCAACTTTATAATCAGTTTTAACGACAGTAGCAATGGTACAATATTTAGGTTAATAATAATTCATTTTAATTTTGAAACAAGAACAAAACTTGCCTTGCACCGCATTGTGAGGTACAGTTCATACATTCGTCACTCCTGGACACATTGAACCCCAGATCACCCCTTTTCCTTCCCAGAACTTCCTCTCTCTCCTTTCCATAAAAATACTCTCCACATAGAATCTCAAAAGATGACATGATGTATTTTACTTTAATTTTTTTTTTATATGAATACCTGACAAGAGTTCCAGCTGCTCCCGTCTGGAGCCAGTGAGACTATGGGATCCCCAATTAGGGTATGTTGTGAGGTTGAAGGTAGTGGGGAATGGAAGGAGATGAGGACGAGGAAGGTGGGGAAGTATCTGGCTATTCAGATCTGGTCACCAAACTTGGCTAACGCCATTTCAAGCGACGTTTCAATTCTGAATGGTGGTTTTACACCACGGCGATACTGATAGTATCTTCATCTATCTTATTTTTAATGAATTAATTGTGAAATAACACAAATTCGATCCCTCGACCTTCGGACTTCGAGTCAAGAGTCTTGCCCTTAGACCATTACCTACATTCATTATTCACTTTCACAAGTTTCCCATAGCATTTCTGAGTTGAACCAAGTGACTTTCGATGCCGTTGACTATAAATTTATAGTTGAATTAGTCCAGTAAATGAACGCTAGAACAAATTAGGGGAAAGCTGAATTTTTGCAGGTAAATACTACAGGGAGTATTTTCAAAAAGATCCCATTCCTCCCCCGCTTGCTTCTACCCCTCAAAAATTGAAATTGAAGCTTTCTAATGAAGCCATTATTTCTAAACTAAAACCCTACCCGAAAAAAATTACACCGCAGAACTTACCTAAAAATTACTAATAAATTAATTAAAAATACTAAATTACCCAAAAATAAAACAAAACAAAACTTTTTGTTATCTCGAATATAATAATTTTGGCCAATAGCCAATAATAATGCTAGTAATGCAAAAAAATTTAGACCCGTAAATTTATCTATGACAGTTAACCACCTGCCTTCATCCGGACACGTACCTTTCTCAGTTAGCAGAGAAATTCCGTGTACATGAGCTCTCATCATCATCTCAGGGTCCTGCGTGGGATAAAAGAAAGCTACTATCTGATGTAAATAAAAGAACTCACATTAACCAAAATGTACTTGTTATTATTGACAAGCAAAAACATAATCTACATAAATACCTTTGTAAACTGAAAAAAATGTAGAGAGAGAGAGAGAGAGATAATTCAGTTATTTTAGTAGAATCCACCCCAAATGATCATTCGTAGCTTGCGATAGTTAATATGGCGCACCTCTTCCAAACTTCCAACCTCAGCGACAAGGGCTCCAGATAGCTGGAGCTCCAGATAAGCCCATGACACCGTGAAGCAGCCGAGATTCCAATCCATCCACAAAGGCCCGCTGATCACAATGCGTCCGATGGCCATCTCTGAGCATTGACAGGATATAACCCGCAGTTCTATATTGTTGATGTCATTTAAGAAGCGCCTGCAGTCTTCATCAAAGTTGTCCTCGGTGATATTGGATTGTGCGTGGCAGGCACTGAGTGCACGGAGGCCAACGCTTATTGTTTTCCCGCGACCCGGTACTATTTAACAGTCTTGTAAAGGCATCACCTCTGTTACGCGCATAATATTGCAAATTTACATCATTTACGAGTATCAAAACTCTTTACAAATCAAACTTCCGACAAATTCCTTGATATGCCATGACGTGGCCCTTATAACAGTTTTTTTTTCACAAACTCAAAACAATCGAGAAACGTTCCAGGCAACTTGAATTTGTTCTCCATCGTTCCAACGGCACGCCGAAATTAATAATAGGTACTCATTCTGAGCAAGTACCGACTGAATAAGAACCATGAAAATAATTACGTTACATCCTTTCACTGTTTAAAAATACTCTTTGCATAGCATAGCACCCTCACCCTGAGGAAAATTAAAGGTGTTACGAAAAAAATATACGTCGAATTACTTACTGGCAGTACTGTTGATAAAAATAGTTGGGAAACAAAAAAACTACCGTTATATTATGTGTAATAATGCCGGCCCTATCACAGCGCTAATGAATTGTGAGAACTCGGGAAGATCAATGACATCTTGGCTGACTGGTTTTGGTTCTGGACGGAGTTTAGACGGTTACATCTATTAACAGTAGCCTTGTAAAGCTGTGTGGCCGATCGCTTAGCAGTAGGGCAGTAAAAAACCTCAATTTTTTTAACGTCGCCGGAAGATTGACTTGTTAGAAATATTTGGATATGAAGACTGGTGAAACGTTTGCACGGCAGTTTTAAATTGATATCGTGTTTCAATTTTACTTGGGACGTGATGAAAAATATCTACTATGATTTTTCACACGCTTCCCTCATAATAACGTCACATAATACCGAACCACACACAGCGCCCGCTACAGACAATAATAGGTGAAACCTAATCTAACAGCAAAGTGGCCTGTTGTGATATTCCCACTGTCAATATGCATGTTTACAACTTAATAAAAATGTTTTCAATTAATTTGCAAACAAAAATGATTAAACACACAGGGTTAGAGGTGATTTTTCGCTAAAACGACGCCGTAAAAATTATCTAGTTATTATTATTAGAGTTTTTTTTAAAGGAATTAAAACATTAAAAAAATATATTTTCAAGTTATCTTATGTTTCAATCTGATGGATTTATTTTATTACTCAGCTACAAATATAATTAAAAGACAAACAACTTTGTTTACTTCATTTCATTTTGGGTCACTTTACTTTTTTTTGATCTTATCAATGCGCAACTTCATCAAATCCTTTGAAAGGTCATTTAAAAAAAAATAAAAAAATGGTCAAATAGGTTACGTTACATTAGGTTATGGGCATAGACATCCAAATTTAATAAACGAGAAGATACAGATGAGGGGTAAAACCAAACTATGGGGGGCGAAGAGGGGAAAGATGACTGTGATTCGTTAAAAAATCAATCTGACAGTATATAGGCATCTCGCATTATAATATCACCATTTAGTTCTTAAAAGCAAAATCTGCTTTTGGATGAATAGACCTTTTTACATGGGAGCGCGAATTGCTCGCCACGTTATTAACATATTTGCGAAGTCCAAATGCGGCAAAGTAAAGTTCGCCACTTTTCACAGAGAAATATTTTGTTGCCGTATTTAGTTAAGACACTTTTACAATGTTTCATAATTTACTTACCCCTTTAACCAGCGACGAGCTCACTGGAGAACCGCCCACATTCGCTATGTCCACATATTTTAGGGTATAATTTATAGCACAGGCTCTCATTTTTGCCGTGTTATTTCGTAAAATGTACGATGTGAGCTCGGCGCTGGTCAGGACGAGAATGATGACGTCACATTTTTTAGATTCAAGCGAGGTTCTCGTAAGCCTAGCCGGCTCCATGGAACCGGTATGGGGAGGGGGAAATAATACGCTTTTATAACTTAGGGCATGTCCATATATATTCATATGTCCATGGTTATGGGCTATTTTTTGAAGTGAAAACTTCTTTAGCATCGTTGTAATTTGAAACTCGATGAAACGAATAATAGCGACACTAAAAAGAGACAAACGCATACATTTATAGGATTTAGCCTGAGAGAGAATGAGATAGTATAATCGGTCTCCTCTTTGTGCGGTGCTTCGCAGCCTCCCCACTCCTGTCTGCTTTAGTTTTCTGAAGGTTTCACTTCTTCGTGTGATTTGCAAACTCAGATTTTTTTTTCTTAATTTTTCAAAGGGGTGTTGAAATAGTTAAGTTGTCGTGGAACTTCTTTTAAAATTGCATGCACTCTATCATCATTTATCTGCAGCAGCAAAATTTCTTCAATGAATTTTATCGTCATGGAATTGATAAAACTTTTTCTGAATTTCTAAATTCGCGCACACTCTTTGTTTTCGCTGTGACAATTCCATTACGAGATTTTAAGGAAGATACCCTTGTAAACTCATAAAGTAAGACAAGGCGCCATGTTGTTTGTTCCAAATGTTTCAATCTAAATCTATTCTGAAAACAAGTATAAAAAAATAGCTAAAACATCTGCTTTAAAAATAGTAGATCTTTCAAAATTATCTAATACAAAAATCAGCACATCATCAGCAAGTTACCCCTCAGTCATCGCATTGGAAAAATATCACCCACATGGTACGGTCTATAAAAATAAATTTTAACTAACACGTTCTGCGTTTTGAATTTCTAATAGTCACCTCGCCGAATCTTTTGAAGAAATCACGTTGGATTTGATCACCTGATAAACACAATATTAGTGTGCGGGCGACCACCCAACCTAAACTAGTTCGCGGTACTAATTCACACTTGGCATTCGCTCAGTCAGCCTTCTAAACTCTTCCGACGTTTGCCAACGGTGCTTTTTTCACTCACTTAGTCACGTCTTTAGTCTTTACAGATGTCGATGGTGGTGAAACTTGAGATTTTGTAGCATAATGAAATGAACTCTAACCGTGTTGTAGTATCTAGTTTGAAACACGTTTTAAGGTACCAAATTAAGTCCTTCAGGTTAATTTCACTACTTTCATGTCAGAAAGCTCACTTTAAGGGACACGATCGTAATATCACAATATGGTGCTTTCAATATATTATTTTGTTATTTTGTGTTATTTTTATTCTTTTATAATTTTTTTAACCCTAACACGTGCTGTTAATAGTAAAGTCCTATTGAGATTAAACATTCAAATCTAAGCAATGCT
This sequence comes from Limnephilus marmoratus, assembly GCA_917880885.1. Classification (NCBI taxonomy): domain Eukaryota; kingdom Metazoa; phylum Arthropoda; class Insecta; order Trichoptera; family Limnephilidae; genus Limnephilus; species Limnephilus marmoratus. The sequence continues at coordinate 20,069,748 of OU862924.1, read as the reverse complement.
TTTACATGAAGAAACATTAAACAAATAAAATAAAAAACATTCAAATTTTTTCTTCAAAAACAGCAACTTATTTTGAGGCACAATTTTAATTCAAACCATTAGAATACCTATATACACCATTAGAATACTTAGTTTTAACCACGTTGCAGTGTGACGTTTGCAACAATAAATCGTGAAACAATCTGTCTATTAAAGGGGCCTGTGCAACGAACTAATATCGGTAGTAGCTCTCCGTAAATTTAATATCGGTAGTAGCCTTAATAAAGTCTGGTTAGTTACACCATTTACAACTCAAGAACGGCTGGACCGATTTTTATGATCTTTGATTTGTTGGATTTGTCTTCGCCGCGAATAGCAGAATATCTATTAAAACATCGGAAAAATTCACGAAAAAAAGTTACAAGAAATTTATTTTCCTCACACATTTGTATGGAACGAATTCTCATCTTTTGAGAGAGCTGCAGGAATATTGTGATAAGTATAATATTTAGTAGGGAGTGAATTGCAAAAAGTTAAAAAACGTCAAATGTTAATGCGCTGATTGTTTTGTTTTTGTTCTTAAACATATAATGATGCCCCTCTTTCTTACAGACTAAATGTCAACAGTCGAAAATGGGACAAACGATGAAGGTATGTCTGCACCTCCCTACAGGAAAAATACAATAATTATACTAAATCTCCCTCATACGTATAAAAAAAATGATACGCAATTCCCATACGAAAAGTAAAAAAATCACAAAAATTATAAATCCGTACACAACGCCATCTCTCATACTGACAAAAACATAATACGGACTGTTGCGCATCGATAATTTCTTCATTGTGTAATTTTTAACTTAATAAAAAACTGACTTTAATTCAGCTAACACAACAGTTATTGATTCTGAGGCGGTACGAAATTCCGGGTCAGCTAGTCACAAATAATTGTCTAAGTTGCCTCTAAAATTATGAAAAACCGAAATCTTATGTGGCCTAAATCTTATAAATTAAAGGAAAAATAAATAAAGTAGCTCACACCCGTACTAGATATTTGATATACCTTTTGATTACAAAAATAATTTTTCAGTTTGGTTGAGTATTTTGAACTCAAATTCAAAATTAAGATTTATATGAAATGTGCCGAAACGAGCCGCTCAAACGTTCCTCATAATAAAAATACCATTTTAAAATGACAGTTTCCCATGGTAAAAGAATTTATCATAAAAAAACTTTTTCTGTGGTAAATGAACTCGCGGTGCAAAAAAAAAGTTTTTGCAATAAATAATCCAATGTAAATGTCCGAACTGAATAAAAACAGTTTTTCTGGTAAAAGACATAGCCGTGTAAAAGAAGTTTTTAGGGTTAAAATAACATTCCGTTTAAAATGAACTCGCCATTTAAAAACAGTTTTTATGATAAATAACCTTACTGTTTAAAAAATATAGTTTTCCGATGTTAATGTCCATTATGCACATGAACAGATTTTCATTGCAAATGACCTCGTCGTGTAAACGTCCGAACTGAATTAAAACTGATTTTTATGGTAAAGAAATTTTTTGCGATTATAACATTTGCGTTTTAAAATGACCTCGCCGTTTAAAAACAGTTTTTATGATAAATAAATTTACTTTACAAAAAAGATAGTTTCCGATGTAAATGTCCGAACTGAATAAAAACAAATTTTCTGATAAAGTTTTAAAGGTTAATAATTATTCCGTTTAAAAATGAACTCGCCGTTTAAAACAGTTTTATGATAAATAACCTTACTGTTTAAAAAATATAGTTTTTCGATGTAAATGTCCATTCTGTATATAAACAGATTTTCGTGTTTTAAATGACCTTGTCCTGTAAAAAAAGTTTGTATGTAAAGTACACTATGTAGTTCAACTATTTTATTACTTGGCATTGGATTTTCGAATATTTTTTCTATTAAAAGATATTGGTAGAATATATTGTTTCATCAAAACTGGCAAATTTTATCCTACATAATAATCTTATTCTAGTTTTTGTTATCCCCTATCGGAGGTTGGCTTTCATCTCACTATTTAGACTGCATCAGTCCCAAACAAGCAAGCGGAACTAGATTCTAATCGATTTATGGTCTTCCCTCACCAATTAGAAAAAAATATAATATCAAAGTTTTTTTAACTTTAATTGATAACTTAAATAATATAATAAAATTTTAAACCTATTTACGATCAGTTTTCCTTCGCCGTTCGCTTCTTCTTTCATTCCTACATGTTGTGGCGAATGGTACCCATTGCTAACATTTGTTCTTTTATGAAGGATAAATATACGGGATATCATAGGTTATCTCTCTGCACCAATTTGTTAATATTTAACTGCTTCGAGCGTTAGGTGTCTATTTAGTTCCATCAAATAGACCAGGGCTCGGCAACCTACTATTTTAATCCGGCCACAACGGCCCTCACAAAGAAATTGAGTACTTCACAATGTCGGATCGATAGATGTAACTTCCGATGATTTTATATCCCGAGCACGGTTTCACCATTGATAGCCGAACCGATATTGACAAGGAATAAATAAGAAATTGCTATATCGCTGGCATCACTGGAGGTGTTTTCTGTCAATTGACCGGTTGACATTCCGAAATAAACGCCAAACAATTACTTCAAAATATTAAAAATTGGCAATATCGACTGAAATACTAGGCTAAATATTCATTGGCAGTCCGTATTTACTTTTCGACACTAAACGAGAGTTAGTTAGTTATTGCGGTCTTTAGTCATTTTTTAACCAAATTCGTTTCTCAAAGATCGAACAGAATAAATTGATCTCGACTTACATAAATTATTTAAGACTATGGATGGCGTATACGACTTCTTTCAATTCTAAAAGTTTTGCTAGTTCAACTCAGTTCTTTAATAACCCAGTAATTTGGCATAACGAACGTCATTATTAAAAATATGTGTAAGTATAGACAGTTAACCGATCTTATATGATCTTATATGGAGGCTGCGCTAAAATTTATCAATCGTCGGTAGTAATATCTATCGTCAGTTGTTGACCGTGCACGCAAATATTGATAACTGACCGTAGATGATAGATTTAGTCAATATCTTATTGATATGGGGTTTTATCGATCATCCGTGCTAGTCCTCATGGATTAAAAAAAACGATAGTATAACCGCTATATAGGATAACAGCACGCAGCGCTCCTAAAGTTTGCAATTTAGAATCGGTTGATATCTTTAATTTGCAAGATTTTTGAAACCGATGGATGTGCAAAACCTACACATATTTACACACTACTAGGCCAGTTGTGACATATGGTAATTTTATTCTGTCTCATCGTCGGTTTCCTGAATTTTTTGTTAGAAATCGAATTCAATTTGGAAGGCGGGTATGGGTACCGCCGCTCAGGGAACTATTTATTGGATAACCATCACCTCCTCCATAGGTCACCCCAAGTGGTTCACTACGTTTGGTGACTTAGCAGAGGTGCCCAGGTTCTTGTGGTGAGGTTTGTCCGAGTCTTGGAATTCAGATCAGTGGAATTATTTTCTATGAGGCTTCCTGTGTGGAGCTAATGTAAAAATATATATATGTCCTGACTTGAGAAGGGAAGTGACCATTTAATAAACTAGTTTATCTAAGTTCTAAGTTTATCTAAGTTATTCCAAGATGTTGAGAATAAGAACATCTACTGGATACAAAATCCGTCCATCCTTTTTTAGGATGATATAAACCACAGAATTTTTTAGTTTTACCAGGTCTGTAAGAAGTTATTCCTCTACAGTGCTTCTCCTGACTTAAGTGCGTAAGTTTCACGTGCTTACCTACATTTGAAATAATTTTAAATTTTCTTAGAAAACTAACTTTCCGGGTGAGTAAATCAGTATTCGTTTGGCCTTTGACTAAAAATATGTAAATAGCCTGTATTCACATAAAAAATCACGTCTCTAAATTAATAAATTTAAATTCAAATATGTATAGATTTCCGGTCAATATTTTAGGAATGACTTTTAAGGGGAACCAAAATATGGTGGGATCCGCTGATCTAGGTGTGATGATGGAATATCACACCTAGATCAGCGGATATCAGCTCCATCTTACGATGGAGCCAAAATTTTTTCGATCTGGCCCTACACAAAAAAATTTCCAACCCTGAAATAGATGGCAATGATCAACCGTTAAATCAAGATCAAAGGAAGAATGCTCATAATGCCTTGAATGAATGCAACAACTACTCAGACGTATTCTTCGGTGAAGTTTTGTTGGAACCAATGCGGGTTTTATTGTTAAAACGTTGGTTGTGAGGTAGTTCATTGAAGGAACTTATTTCATATTTTGTGAAAATATTTATATGACACTTAGGACGGGTTGTTTTACAGAATTCGAACAATTCATCAAATTTAAAAGTCAATTTTCAAGTTCTGTGAAAGTTATATTTAAGTTTTGTTAATAATCACGTGATGTTTTTTTAGCAACTTTTTAGCCCCCCCCTCCCCTCTGGTGATATGTGGTGAGGTTATAGACTACCCTCCCCCTTACCCAAAATCGCGTGTATTTTTTTAGTACAAAGTATATTGAAATTTTCAGAATATTATCTTTAAATACAGGTATAATCTGATTAAATTTTTGAAAATTAAGCATTGTGATAAAAATTTTCAGAGGGACATTAAGGTTGCAGGTTGTTTTTGACTGGCATTTGGTGCAGAAATCAAGCGTTCAACGAAAAATAAATACACGTGATATCTCATTATATCTCCCCCTCCTTGCGATATTTCGTGATTTTTTTCCGAGCCCCCTCCCCCTTTCGAGCCTTACGTGATTAATGGACGACGCAGAATTTGAACAATTCATCAAATTTAAAACTATTTTTTAAAGTTCCGTTGTAATTGCAGTCATGTGAAATATATAATCTATAAATAAATAATAACAGAATATGAATAAAACCTCCATAGAACTTTTAAATTTGACGAAATATTCAAATTCTGTGGAACAACCCGTCCTTATAAAGTTAAAAAAAATATAATTTAAACGGTGACTAGTTTTTTTTTATATTATCAATGTAAGGTAGTTTTTCTGAAACATTTTCCACAATGAAGCTAAAAATAATGTGCGAGGTGTTTGCATAGATCTAAATAAACATATTACTCCAACGATGTACGTCTGTGAATTGAGGCAATGTGGGCCTAGATCGAGTTGTTTGGCTGTCCGTACTCTCGGCCTACCCCTGCGGAGAAACGGCGTGATAGTTGTAAGTTAGTTACTCCACAGAGGAGGCACAAAATAATTTCTGTAAGGCGGAGAGAGGATCTTCTTCCTCGCTTCATTCAAATTCATGCATTATAACGGTTAATAAAGAATAAAACACGTTGGTCACCAAAATATAACGCTTAAGAAAAGGAACATCACTTTACTAAGGCATTTACTTATTAGGGAACGTACCCATACTACGTGACCAACTTTTTGCAATTTTTAACCCCCCCCCCCCGGTGACCAAAAACCTAAGCAATCCGCCGCTCATTTGTACTGAGCGTGACATTTTGAAGACCCCCCCCCCCCTAAACGTGTTACGTAGTATGGGTACGTTCCCTTATATGTAGGTATCTTAAACAAAAGTTTTATTCAATACTGTTATGTTTACAAAATCTCTAACAATTAAAATAAAATAATTATGGCAAAACAATTAAATTATATTTTTCAATTAAAACGAAACCAGAACATGGACTCTAACATCATAAATAAAGTAATATTATTCTAATATTTTAAACTCAGGGTTATGGTTAGCCTAAAAGAATTCAAATAGTTCAAATTATCTGAAACAATAAAATCTATCGATAGCTTGTAACGTTTAAATAAAATCAAATGTTTTAAATAAAGATCATCACGTTGTGAAAATTATTGCAAAGGCGCCAGTTCAGAAATGGAACAGAATATTAAATGGTAAATCAATATTAATATGTATATTAAACTCAAAATTAAATGATGTATAAGCTCGCAGGTCGACGGAAATCCACCGTAGTATGTCTTCCTCATCAAAACAAACGTCCAGTCTCTCTGACTTTCCATTCGGAACTGTTTGAAAAATTAGCTTGGCGAAAATATGTTTTAGGCAACGGAAGAACGCAAGATTCCTTTTGTTCAAATTTTGTCTTTCCAAATAGGAATTAAAAATCAATTCGAATTAATGTGTAGCAACCGACTTAATGTCTGGGTGCATCCTTAGCATTATAATTTCAAACTGTTACAACATCATGTCATAAAAATGTGCTCATCCAAACCGGACCATTTTGAAATGACAGGTAGGTATTAGATTGACTTGCCGTAATGCCTTTCTGCGTGTAATGCCTTTCTGGAGGCTTTCTGCTAGTCAAACAATGTATTCCTCTCCTAATATCTTTATCAATATTTTACAAAATTAAGTAAAACTAAGAATCATAATGTATTTCCCTTATCAAACACAAGAGCTCCTCTTTTCTGATAAGGTATACATGACATGGTAATATTTTGTAAAGTATATACGTACCTACAAAGTTACTCATATTCCTTATTAACGTATCGAAGATTTTTCAATGAGATATCGCCTACAATTCTTTTATTGAGACATTATAAATTTGCTTACAAAATATTTCGACAACGCTTATATTCTATTCGAGATTAATATGGGCGATCACTAATTTACAACTTCATTCTCCCACTGACAACTTAGATCGACGAGCTCCATCGACAGGCATACGTTTAATGGCTTAAACATCAATTTTAATTATCCGGTATTAATAACGTAATAATTAAAAATTTACAAACTCTTCTGATATTCCGGTTTTTATATTCGTATATATTTAATAGATATTTCAAATAAATTGACAGATGATTCATCTTATAAACGAGATTCATATATTATAACATGCGTACTTTTATTGAAAGGTAATCGAAAATAGTTTTTTATAAAATGATGTATTTGAAACAAGAAAACCTCTCCAATGACGAGGGTTATGAAATTTACTTTTCTTCTTTTTTTCTGAAATTTGTAGGTCAATGCAATTTAAAGGTTTTGAAATGTCTGTGTGAAGCTAAAATTTTGATGATGTGTCACGTCAGAGTATTAGTATCTATTGTTTGTTCCATATTTTTTCATTTGATGTATTAGAGAGGAGAGAGATAATATAGGTACCTTTTGGTTTCCCCTTTTGTTTTCTTTGTTATTTGTATGAGAAAAAAATGAAAAATAAGAAATAGTTTTCTTTCAGCTCTTCTGCCGTTGCTGGTATTTAATAACGACTCTGAAAACATTGCTTGGGCTATGAACATATGTACTAGGGTGGGTCACGGCTGTGGGGAAAAAAATTATTGTTTTGATTTGTCTAATAGTGATAAAAGGGTGTTAAATAGAGATATAAAATCGCATAATTTTTTTAATAGTATTTGGATATCATCTTCTTCCTTTGAAATTTCACATAATAGAGAAAAACCCACCATTGTTAAATCTTTAAAAAAATGTTAGATATTCCATTAAAAATGAACTATTTTTAATAAAATACGAATTGGAAGGTATATATTGTTATATTTATAAAAAAAAAATATTAATATATTTCAAATTATCTCGAGGCAGTGTATTCAAACACCAGCAAAATCCTTCTTACTCTCAAATTTCGGCATTATTTTGCGAGACTCAATCTTGGGACTTTTTGTAAATGATTTCGTAAAAATATACTATATTTGCTACCGAAGATTACAAAAAATATAGTTTAAAAGTTTCATAGTAACTTTTATATACACTAGAAATAACCCATTAAAATGAAAAATTTTAAAAATTTGAAGTGAATCCGGAGGAAGAAGATCGTACCAGAAATTTAAAAAAAAATTAAGCATGTCGTTTTGAACCCATTTGGCACCCTTTATCGCTCTTGGAATTTAAAAATAACCCATTTTTTAAACGACCCACCATAATATGAACTCAATAACATGTGTTCCCAATTTCGTCCTCTGCGTGCAAACTGAATCTAAATTTCTTTAACAAACTATGAACAGTGTTAATCTCAAGTGACTTCCCAGGTGAGTATGGTCCAGAATATTTTGTACATTTGAACGCAACATCACGTTCATTGGTCAAATGCGTTGTACTTATAACATTAGATCCATACATGAGACCATGAGTAAAATAATTCCCCTCAAGGCCTATACCATCTTAGGGGATGCTGTGTGGAAGATTTTTTTTGGAAAGAAGAAGAGGAAGTTCTGGGAAGGAAAAGGGTGGGTAGGAATCTGGGGATCAGTGAGTATAGGAGTAACAACCGTATACATTCAACGCTCCCACCGGGGTACAAGGCGTTGCGTTGAGAGAGTTCGGCCGTAGAGGTCAGAGTATCTCTCAGCAAGTCTCTCCCGACCCGGCCCACCACGCAGTAGGTGGACAGACGCACCCGCCGCCAAGAGACGGACAAATCTCACCCCGCGAACCCGGCACACCTGCTAAGTCACCAAACCTAGCGCACCACTTGTGGTGACCTATGGCAGGGGTGTTGGTTATCTAATAAATGGTTTCCGGGGCGGCGGTAATTGGTACAGATTTTTATTAGAGATCAACGAACCGGTTGATACAAGCTGTTAGCCATAAGTTTTTTATAATAGTTTGACTATTCTGTATTTAGTTATAAGATTGTAGAAACATATTATAAATATGTACAGCGCCGGTGATTTTCACAAAAATGGCGCTATACAAATCATCTAAATATTATTATTATTATAAAATATTTCTTCATCTACAAAAATATACGTATTAGAATACACAAGGAGTGGTAGAATAACCGCAAACATATCTCAATCGTATTATATTATGTATAATCTATTCAAATATGTATGTATCTAAATTTATAAATTCCTGATTGACAGATTGAATACAAAACAAGGACACGTTGATAAAATACATGATGTTTTTGTACCTGTTCATTTTGGCGAGGCCCGTTTGATTTGTAATACAATAAATAATAGAGGAATAACGACCGCCATAAATTGAATCAGAGATTAAAATGTTTATTCGGTAGAACACGTATTACATTACAGTTTAATATTACAATATTTGAGGCAATAAAATAGTTTCCAACTCGTTCTGACCACAAACATTATGGACCACGGCCCACAGCCAACAGCGGACAGTGATTATGCCAAGACAAAGCCATCTTTGGTTATATTATACAGGACGATACAATTTATCTTAAAAAATTGTGTTCCTACTTTGAAAAAGAAAATAAGTCGACTTAAAAAAAATGGAGGGATAACTTATTTTTTAAAACATTTTTGTAATATTTAATCGTTTAAAACGATTCCAGATACTAATATCTACAGCCTGTATGTCGGACGAATATCTACGAACTTCAGAGTGTTGACTAATATCGACAGAGCTAAGGTCGGACGAATATCTATGACGATCCCAGTGTTGACTAATATCTACAGAGCGTAGGTTGGACTAATATCTGCACAGGGCATCTGAGCAAGAGGTTGTACGGAAAAGCATAAATTTTTATTTTTTTTTTATTTTTTTATTTATTAGATTAAATATACATTTAGTACAAAAATTTGAGTAGACCCACAAAGCTGTCATATGACAGCTTGTCTGCAGGTTCTAACAATTTAAACATTCTTAATATAATATCTGAGAAAATATTTGTAAATACATTTATAGTTTTAAGGAAACATTAGAATAGATCACATAGTAATATTGGATATTTTAACTTACAATCATAATATATAAGATAATCCTTAATACAATTACGTAATTACTAATTACGTAAAGGCTTAAACGTTTAAGGTACGTACATGAAGTTTTTGCATAATATTACGTATTTTGCTGTTTACAAGGACAATAATTTATTGAGCAAACATGGAGGTCACAATATAAAGATATTTATTTATTTCAAAATACACGGCATCACAACCTGACCTAACCTAACCTAACCGAACCTAACCTAACTGACATAGAAATGGTCATGGTAACAGACTAAATAATTTAGAAGCACTCGAAATAAAGAAAGCTGTAAAACAAAAACCCAAATCCTTAATATTCAGCTAAATGTGTCCAATAGTCCGATATTAGGGATTTTTACATACATACATAAATTAAGTTTTTTAAACTGCATACGCAATATTACGTTATTCCAATATGCTATACATAATTGCAAATCAACCTCTGCCAGTGCTGTAGATATTCGTCGACACTTTGGTTCTCATAGATATTAGTTAGCAGTTTGTGATGTAGATATTCGTACGCAATTTGGTTCTCATAGATATTAGTCCGATTTTTTCAGTTTTTGGAATTCCTGTAGATATTAGTAGATGCCTCCGTTTAAAACAAAATTAACAACTCTCAAAAGAAAATAATAAGGTATTGATCTCATGACCTCTGCCTTACCGCGACTTTCTCTGACCACTGAGCTAATTCAACCATATCAACTTCTATAATTTTGTATTGTATCACACTTTAAATTAAGTGCTACCACCATTAACTTCATTTTTCTTAACGCATATTTTTGGCTGCTACTTTTATGTTGCAAGATTCTATCTGAACTAAATTGCAATATAGATGGTGTCTTAAATATATAATATTCTTAAATTTTTTATTTGAATAAGCGATATCTAGGTTGAATATTTGATATTTTTATAGTGGAATAACGTATTGAATAAAATTCGAGCCGTTTCTGCAGCACTGGTGCCACGGTGGAAATCGTACTCGTAAATAACGCGATATTTCAAGTTTTCCATTTTGTAAACTAAGTGACGCAAAGAAAAAAACAATTAAGGAAAAAACAAATAAATTATAATTTTCGAAACACAAATACATGAGTAAATAGCTGTCTAAATTTGAATTTGGAATTCAGAGAAGATATTTGGATCAAAGTTGCCAGTACGGCAAAACGCCAATTTCATATGTTAGGACCTAATAATAATTCTGTATTTTAAATCTTTTTCAAAGTTGAATTTGTTGGGTCAATCCCTTTTGCAGCTCGCGACATCAGTAATAAACACTTTTCGTTGCTTTTCACTAGAGATAGTATAGTATCTTCTGTGGATCCCCAAAAAGCCATATTTATAATAATGATGATTATACGATTAAATTATTTCCACAAAATAAAAAAAAGCTGATTTTGATGTTAGGCATAGTTAAACGGTTGTGAAAAGGTTATGATAGATGGCTTAGTTTAAAAATTACGTAAATTTACAAAGCTTTGATAAAACCTCTAAATTGGTTAGCTAAAGTGGCTGCACCTTGACAAGATAAAATCATGTGGAGACACGCGTATACATTATTTTACTAAAATTTTTGAATTATTTTACTAATGTTTTTTATACTCGTGTACACTTAAAAAGAGACACCCATTATCAGCTTATCATAATAATTTTATAAGTACGTGAAATGTTGGCAATTCATTGAGGCGACCTCCCTGATGGACAATCCTAAAATATCTTTTTTTTTTAAATTCTGTTTAATTATTGTTCATTTTAATTATATATTTAATTTTTGTTATTTTTTGTTTATTTTGAAAAATATTATTATTTTATTTTATGTAAACATTTTTTCTTTTATAGTTTATAGTCGTTTATGTAATATAGCAGACTGAGATTGCACTACCCTCCCAGTCCTGCTGGAATAAAAACTTAAATAAAAAATAATAAAAAAAATAAATAAATTGAAAGTTTGTCAAAACTCAGCTTGAAGAGCGTTTAACCAGCCAGCGGACGAAAATCCACATTTCGTCGAAAGTTGTTCTTACGATCGTGCAGGGCGGTTACAATGAGAAAGATTAATTATTCTCCATACCAGCTTTTTAAAATTATAACTCAATATCGAATTTATTTCAATCCAAATTAGCTTTAATTTATACCTTCATCCAAAAATGCTGAAAGGCGTGATGATAGAACTATTAAAATAATGTACTTTTGGTAATTATTTTTTGATTATAAGTATTTATCGTTTTTCAATAATGTCTGGGGGGTTTTTCACCATCCTCCCAATAGCTTATCCATACACATAAAGAATATTTTGGATTAATTCTACAGGATTTATTTATTTAAAAATTCTGAGTTTACTATTCGGTACTTGAACCTATGAACAATGGCTACATATAGGATAATATAGCCGAAGTTTTTACCTGTTGCTAGTATTTATTTTGTTTTTTTATTAATATTCGTTATGTGTATGGATAAGCTATTGGGAGGATGGTGAGAAACCCCCTAAATTTAATAAGAATGTTAAAAAGATCTGAAATATATTAGTTTGTAAGTGCGCAAATAAATACACACATGGACCAATTTTCGTCAAGAAACACATGTACGTACTTATTTTTTAATGATTTTATTGAAACTAAAATTAAAATTCTAAAACATGCGTTTGCTAGATAATGTATTGATTTATTTTGCTGCATGATTATATTCGTTGAAATGGATGTGGTATAATATAAAATCTTTTTTGAAAATCTAACAAATCTGCCAACGACCTATGGAATAACCTTATTATAATAAAAACGTCTAAAATCTGATTTGAAAATGACATATTTCTGGTTTTCTCTGGTAATGCCCTCTGAAACAAAATAGATTCGAAGCTATCTACCATTTTCACTTGAATTTAGCTGAGTACAACAATATATACGCCGTTGTTCCTAGATCTTTTGCGATTCTTGCCAGAACACCCTGAATACAGTTTGGCCCAAAGCTAACTACTGTTCGGAACTTCGAGGATGTATTTAATGAACTTGTAAGAATACTTATTCAGGTCCGAAATAATAACATAGCCGGGCATAGGAATTATTTATGTTGTCATGGCCGCATGGACGAACCTGAGATTAATATCTTCCCCAATCCTAGACAAATTCTTCTCCTTCAACTACTCGCGTGTCCGTCCCTCGTCCGGTCTAACAACTTTTATGTATGAATAATATATTTAAAAAATCAGAGTGTGCAATTCACACGCGGTAGAAGTGAAACTAGAAAGTCGCTAGATGTAGCTTTTTTCTTTTACCTGTTTATTTTAAAGTGGTTTGAAGATTGGGTATTGATTTTACAAAAATAAAGACGTTTATCTTTTTGGATTTCGTAGGATTCGAACCTCCGTTCGCTGGATGTCTCTGGCGCTGAGATTTGTCACGCGCTTTACTCCGCTATGCTATCGAAGGCTCGCGCGGAGCCTTGAGTTTACCGCATTATATTAGAACCGAGGACCCGTCAAAAAATAAATTTTAGTGATGCACTTCCGTTTCATCTGAATTTCAAATCACAACGGGGCTCAAGAAGTTTCACTTCAAAAATACGATTGTTGACACATTGTTGGAATCAAACCGAAGAAATTTAGCATTGAAAAATGGTTAAGAGTGATTGAATCGCCTTTTTAAAATTCTACCTTCACGATTGTATACTACATACGCCATTAATGACTTGGACGATGATATCTTTATTTGCAATTTAAATACATACATATAAAATGTTTTTCTGGACAAATTATGTATCTAATTTTCTGTAAATACTTATCGGTTTTATCCGTTTAATGTAGGTATATTTATACACGGTGACATCTAAAGATGGTTTTTAATTGTAGTTGTTACAGCTAAAACTCGTTTTTAGTTATAACGCGTTTTCTCTAGTTAAAACTAGTTTTTACTAACTGTCTTTGTTAAAACTGAAACTAGGATTGAAAATATAGACGCTGTTTATTAAAATATTTAATAACTGTTAATTAAAAACCTAACCTCACCTAAGCTAACCTAACCTAACCTAACCCAATCTAATCTAATCTAACCTAACATAACCTAACCTAACCTGACCTGACCTAACCTAACCTGATGTCACTCGACCAATCAGAATAAAGCACGATTAACTTTGACATCGGTTTAAACAGTTTTAACAGAATCATTTCGAAAAAACGCGTTTTGTCTTGTCACAAATAGTTTTCACCGATATTCAGCAGTTAATTCGAGTTGTAACAAAGGCATTTAGTGAATACTAGTTTGTTCTATAGAAAACGCGTTGTAACTAAGAACGGGTTTTAACTGTAACATAGTGATATGAATGGAAAAATCTGTACACGTTTTGATAAAGTAAAGATAGATTTCTCCAGCGTAAAAAAATAAGGAAAAACAGTAACATATATTATTAGGCGATTATTTTAACACTGAATTCTGCGACATAAAAGTGATGTAAGCATAATCGAAAGTAATAATAATAAAATACATTTATTAAATCACGGACCTCTTGCTTCGCAAAAAACCCAAATACATTTCAGGAAAAATAAAAATGTGACCCACATATTTTGTTTCCAAGTCCAAAGTGGACCTACTAATAATAATGCATCATAGAGGCTGCCTTAATTAAGATGTTTCGAACGCCATATTGTGGTAAGCACAGTGGACACCGAATCTGTCTGCATTCTGCAATCTGCATATTCGGATGCGCACGCGCCGTCTCGTTATGGGATGGGCGCAAAGCTTTTCCTTCCGGGCGGGAGAGGCCATCTCCCCGTAACTCTGCATGCAGTTGCAGTGTCCAGTGTCCAGCGGGCCATCGCCACTCTCCTGTCTCCAGTGACCACTGTCCATTCCACCCGCCCGCTATGCGCCATCTTACCGGACGGACACAGCCGTGATCTGTTCCCCAGAGTGATTAGGAAAATTCGATCGCGTGAAGCTCTCGGGCGCGCCGACCACACACGAAGGACCACCGGCCGAGAAATCCCCCCTCCACACTTAGAGATATATCCACTTCTTCTTATGCCCCCTCCTCCCTCCACCATCCTCCCCACAGAACCCTCGCGAGATGTTTCCTCCTACTTCCTCTCCCCTCCCAGCGAGAGGCACAACGGCGGTCCGGCCTCTATGGATTAAGAGATTGCAATTATTGTCTATGGCTCTATGGAAGCGCGGGTTTGCTATGAATTGAACGCACGCTACTTTTGACATTCTATATTTGAAAAGCGATCGACTTTCACCGGAAGGAAGATATTTATCTCGCCAACTTGATTGGAGCAAGTATGAGATTCTAATCAATAATACATCATGTTATGTTATCGTTATCAGCATTCAGTGTACGTAGATTAATGAGTTATTTATCTTCAATAATTTCAAATTTAAATAAAATTCTTTGTTTTTTGATATGATATTAGATTTTCACAGCAAAAGTATTTTTGTTATTTGTTTTTGGGATGTTATGCCATGTCGCGTTGTACACATCTGCCTTGATGATGGACCAAAACGTTGGCTAAAGACGGAGGTATTAATTTAATCAAAATAATCGACATCTTCCAAAACCGATGGTTTTCTTCACTAGGATTAACGTATATTGAAAATTAACAAATCTAAGAATAGCCAAACAACAAAACAATAAGTGGGTGATTAATTGATTATTATATCATAAAAAACATTTCAATAAAAGAAATAAAATTTTATCGAAGGAAGCAAATGCTTTGTGGTGTGACATATATTTTAAATAAAAAACTTTGTGAAACACCACTTTTTATTTGAATTAATATTTAACAGCCAACCAGGTTTCGCTTATATATCAATTATCTTTAGGGAATTATTGCGTGTACATATCAAAAACTTTTATAAATTAACACAAAATGATCAAACAATAACATTGACGTCTAAATAACAAAAAAAAAATCAATACAGATATTAATTTTAAAATAATTTTAAAATAAAAGAAGGCTATGAATTAATTTGGTTAAATAGTGGTGAACCCATAGATTTTTATTGAAGTGACAACATCTTTAGAAGCGTTGTGATTTGAAACACGATGAAATGAAAAATAGCGACACCAAAAAGAGACAAACACAAATATCTAATAGGGTGCCTGCGAGAGAATGAGTCAACATATGTACTCGGTTTACATTTGTCACGTGAGAACGGGTCGCTTCTTCGACTCGTTCTTGTGTTCAACAGCTCAGCTGTGGAACGATTTGCCTGCCTTTGGGTTTCCTCTTTTCTACAACATGGGTCTCTTCAGGACCAATGTTCATTCCTTCCTCTCCTCAAAAGGACCCTCCACACAGCATCTCAGATGACATAGACCCCGAGGGAAATTATTTTATTCAGGGCCTACTGTGTGGAGTTAATGTAAAAAAAAGTTATGCTAATCGGTCTCCTCTTTGCGGTGCTTCGTAGCCTGTCCACTCTTGTCTACTTTAGTTTTCTGAAGGTTTCATTTCTACCGCGTGTGAACTGCACATTTCGATTGTTTTATTATTCTGACAGCTGTTTCAGCTGTTTCGGCATTCGAGATGTTTTCAATTTATTTATTTTCATTTAATTTGGTTATTAAATTTATTTATTCATTTTGGAAATTGATAATTTACATTTACGTGTAGGTAGTATATAAACTGAAAGCCAAGTAAAAAAGAATTATGGATTTCCTCCATGTGACTTTACCCATAATAAGACAAAACTGAAAAAAATAAATTATGAAATTTATGTGAATCAAAAATTCGCTCCTGACAAGTAAGAAAAAGCATTTATTTTGTGGAGCTTACTTTGGTGGTACTTGAAGATGTCAATTGAAGACAAGATATCATATTTATTATAATAATAAAACAGGATATTATAATATTAGTTAAGTTAATAAATAACTCAAACGTTCTCATAGTATTTTCCTCATATCACCGCAATACATCAACAAAAAATTTGTTCCAAAGCATCGGATGTGTAACCAGGCGTCGCCGAATAAATCCCGATAAGTCTCCATTAAACAAGCCAAAATAATTTCAGTTTTTTATGATGAGAGCAGGGTTTCAAATGTAATATTGATATGTTATTTATAACTCAGCAATGTTTGTCATAAAAAAATAAATAAAACATGAGGGTTATGATATCGATTTATCGTCTATTTTGGATGAATGCTAAATGAAAGATTCAGAATAATTTATAAGGATTATCCATGAATAGGTTTGTAGAAAGATTGGTACTACAGTTTTGCCCATTACCGCAAGTTTTTATTTGCTTATTTCAGCCTTTAATAACTGGAGGTCTCTGTAAGAGCATGTCTGCACGATTTATTTCTAGTTAACCCCCTCGGGCTTCGAAATATATTGTATAACGACCTTGTCCGTTGTATTTTTTTCTATAATGCTCCACCATGCAAACTAAGGCTAAAAACTCTTGCCGATTCGAAAAAAACGCATGATAATGTCATTCCCAACGTTTATATGGGACCACAATTTTATCTTGGTAGATACTTTCAGTATCGCTCTCGTGAAAGTGAAAGACCACCATTTAGAATCGAAACAATGTTTGAAATGGCTTTAGCTGTGTTTGATGACCACATATACAGGTGTAACAGCACGTACCCGAAGGATTTTTACAAGCGATGAGTATATTTTCATTATAAAATGGAAAACAAGCAAAATATTTTCCTTCACACGTGCGTCGCAACTTAGGTCGGGTATAGCCTAGCGGCTGGTCACTCCGTCTCACTCCAGCAGCACGGTAACACACGAAACAGCTCGCGTATTACGTGATCCCGTCACGACGTGTAGGTGTGCAAATATCGTCGGAGAGCAAAATGACATCTACATTTTTTACTCCAAATATGCTTACAACGACATACAAAACCCATCTATTTAAAGAGGAGACCTCTAATGAGGAGAACCGCTAAAAAACATTGTTATTATCTAAACCATAATATTTTGTATGTTCACGTGTTTTGTAATATTCACCAATAAAAAACCGGGCACTTCCCTAACATCGTCTTCCGCATATCCTTCCCCTCACCACCATCCTCCTCCATAGCCTCCCATCATACCTCAATCGGGGATGCCATAGTATCACTGGCCCCAGGTGGTTGAGACAAGGGCGGATCCAGCTTTGGCGCCAGGGGGGGGTCAAATAGCGCCAGGGGGGGGGGGTCACACAGTCGTGGTCAAGTCACAAGCAGTTATAATTTAATTTTAATTATAATAGATACAAGTAAAAAGTAGGTCCACCTAGGTCCTGGACCCTGCCCAGGGGGGGGGTCATGACCCCATGACCCCCCCCCCCTGGATCCGCCCTTGGGTTGAGAGCAGAAGGGACTCTTTTGCGGTATTCATAATTTTAATTTTATCATTTTTGTAAGGAAAACCTAATTTTAGAGAATGAGAAAACCTAATAAGGATACCTGTTGTCCGTGTTGCTGCAACAAGTATCAGCAAATAATATGATGTCTCTAAAGATAACAAACCATTTTCCTCGAGTAATTAAACAACAGAATTTCCTTCTCATCATGTTTCAGTTTCCTAACGACTCCGGCTACCGTTGATGCGTGAACTTAAAGCTCGTTGCTGTCACACTGCGCACACTTTCTGCGCAATCTAATTTACGGTCTCTTATGTTATTTTTAAAGCCACGTGCCGTCTGGACAGTGTACCGTATAACCCAGTTGATATTGTGGATCGAGACATTCATTATTCAATATTATTAATGGGTCGTAAAATGATTGATGATTTTGTTGACTCTTTATTTAAATTGTTGCTTTGATTCATATTGAATGTATACATATGCACGCAAAGCAACATAGATACGCGCATTCAATGTATTGAGAAAGGATACGATAAAATCTCCATTTATTTGGCGTTTTCCGGGTTACGGGGAAAGTCAAAGATATGCAAAAAATCCTAGTAGTTGTCGTAAGTATATTTATGAACTGTTTTGAGTTGTTTAATTGGGTGATTTATAAGTATGTACTGTAGTATGTTTACTTTATTATTGTTATTGAAGGAGAAGATAAAAACTGATAAATCTACAAAAAACATGAAATAGAACACGACACCGAAAAATAAAAAAATGGTAACAATCGCAACAGGATGTTTAAGTAAATCTTGGGTCGTGTCCAGAGGTGGCTTATGCCTGAAATTGCAGCAGTGCGTTTCACTTTTAAAATTTACCCGGTATATAATATATGTAGGTGTAAAAATTTAATTAATGGGTTACCACAATTCATTCATACTATGTGCTAAGTTGCATTTGTAAAATAGTTGAATAAATAATAATTCTTTTCCGCCAGCGCTGGTGCACGGGATCAGTTATATATCTGCACTGTTCCAACACGTGGTTTTTCGATAGGAGTGAAATCTGTCTCGCCCATGTCACCGTTTTGGCCTACTGACCTTATGTGGCAAAACAAGCCTTTGTGCACATCTAAATATGCACTAGTAGTTTGCGCTTACACGGCAGTTTTTATTAGAAGATAGCTAAAATAATGTCCTGCGGAGAATTATGACTGGAGCGTATTTTCGTTTATCGATGACTGGAGCATAGATGATGTCGTTGTAAGTTATATGAAGGCTGAAGATAAGCAGTACCAAGGAACCACCTCTGGTCCTGTCATATTAAAGTCTTTGTCAAACCACGCTGAACCAAACACCTATCTGCGCGCTGTACTTTCGTGTTTTGGTCAAATTCAATTTTGCAATTATTCATCGGGAATGATATGTCGAAATAGGCCAAGCCCAGTAAAGCCCGCTACGCGAAGTCTGACAGTTCTTAACGTGTTGGAATAACAGAAGTACCTTTTAGTATAGGTATAAAAAGTATTAGCGAACTAGGACGTTGTAAACTTTTTTCTTTTCCGTATGCGATGCACTTAACAGTAAGAAAGAAGTTTTAACGGATTTCTCAGCGGGAGGACCACACCCACTTTACTTGAGTCCTTAAATTCGCATATATAAATTCAACTTTAACATATAAATTGCATATTTTATCGAGCAAAGTATGAGGTCAAAGCTCCTGACCTACATCAAAAAGCTCCTTGGCACCCGGTGGGCGGATGAACCTCCGATTTTCAGACTCGCTCTCCAGTCACGATTTCACAAAGAACAGCAACTGAATATCATTACCGAGGACCTTATAATCCTTTCCCCTAAGATGTCAATTCTAAATCCGGCGTTATTGATGATTGGGCGTGATCCACAATTCTTCCACTCGATCCATAGATTCACTACAATGGTATTTATAAGCTCTCAGATTCGAGGGTTCAACAAATTCATTGATGGAATTCTATTCATAAAACGGTGCGGGCATTATTATATTATAAAAATGTTACGTGGTACAATAGCTATAAGTAGTTCAGTGAACAGTCGATATCCCATTATCTCTTATTTAATAAATTAAAATCATAATACCCACCTACTCAATTAGTGCATATAAATATATATTTTTTAAATTATTTGAATATATGTATTTTTTTTTATTGAAACATATAACAAGGTTACAATTTTACAAAATAATGTAAACAACAATATTTCAATCACCCTCCTAATAAAGAAGCTGTTTGTGCTTAGGAGAGGACAACTAAAAATTTTACATTTTTTAAAATTAAAACAAAAAATATTAGTAATTTAACAAAAAATATAGTACCACCTCATACTAATATCTAGTACCACTTCATAAAATTACTTATTGTTTAGAAATATGTTTTTCCTTATCAATACTTTAAATAATTTATTAACTAACCTATATTTTTATTACTTTTATCTTATTAAATTTGTAAAATTATAAAATTTGGGAGGCGGGAATGGGTACCGCCGCCCCGGGAACCTTTATTGGATAACCACCACTTCTGCCATAGGTCACCCCAAGTGGTTCGCTATGTTTGGTGATTTAGCAGGGGTGCCCGGGTTCATGGGGTGAGGTTTGTCTAGGTCTTGGAGGCGGATGACCAGGACATACAGAACCCCAGATTCCTACCCACCCCTTAAACCCTTTTCCTTCCCAGAACTCTCCTCTCCTTCCTTTCCTTAAAAAAACCCTCCACACAGCATCCTCAAAGATGACATAGGCTCTGAGGGAAATTATTTTCCTCAGGGCCTCCTGTGTGGAGTCAATGTAAAAATTAAAAAAAAAAGTTTATTATTGAAAGAGACATCAAAAGCGACCAACCTCAATTCGTTTTATTTATCTTTACAGAAAGCCGCGCTACCTCACGAAGGGAACTGTTTGTCATCATCCGGGAGGAAGGATTCTCTATTGCTAAACGAAGTGCGAACTTTCGAAAGTCTGATTGTGATGTGGGTAAAGCTTCTATTATAAGTGTCTTTAACTTTCCCACAAATTTATCGATGCGGTGGAAATTGTGTCACTGTGTTGCGTAGTACTTTTTACAAAGTTTTCTGATTGGCTTGACACGGATTTCTATGCTCCAAATTTAAAAAAAATCAAATACAAATTCAGAAGCATCATCAAATAGTCAAACACCAAAGTCGTTCTCCTTCATCACGACAAGAAGTAAACAGAGAAGGGCAAGCCATTAGTGTGCAAATTTGGTTTACAGCAATCTTTTGCAGCATCGATGAGCTTGACTTCAGCAGAAAAGCGGAATTTGGCACAAGTTGAAAAACAAGCAAACAAAAGCACACCAAAAACAATAAATCCATTTAAAAGTGCTTTCGATTTAAAATCACCAATATCAAAAATATAAAAATCGTATACACCGGTGGAGCTCTTGCACTTATTGGTGATCTAAACTTAACCAAGCACCAGCATGTCGAACTCCAAAAGGGCGTCAAGGGAAGAAATAATGTGTTGTACACTCCACATCATAAAATAATGGTTGTTAAAAAATGCTATTCCAATAAAGTAGTGGTTACGGAAATATCAGCAGAATTTAATCTCCAAGAACTTCTTGCTCATACAACACGCTTCTCGAGCGCACGACAATGTTTTAATGCAATAATTTTCAGAGAAATTCGACAAGAATTATCACAATTTACAAATTAGTGATAGAAGTGGTGGTCAAGGTTTATGTTAACAAAAATTGTACGCAGATGAGGTGGACAAGTGCTCTGACGCTGATATGTTGATGACAACCGTGGTTCCTCTACAATTACATATCAAAGAAATTTCCACTGGAAATCAAACTGTGCTGTGGCAAAACTCTCGATCATGCTCCACAAAATTTTGACGGCCTATAAGTTTCCGATTCACCCATGAAACTGCAGAGACCACGAGAGATGAATTTGCTTCCGTGGAACGGCAAATTTCAAAACTTGAGCCTACAAAATTAACTGTTGGAGTGAATGAATTCCTCGTTAACCACGTGTTAACAAAAACAATGGCTGACGGCAAAGTGTGAAACATATGTGGGGCATCTCCAAAATTCATGAACTAATTGGCAGGGGTCACGGGCCGTGACTCACGGCAAGACCTTGCAGAGAGGACGCCTTCGATTTTGGATTATCTACTCTTCGTGTGCGCCGCCTGAGTGCCCACACTTCGTAGATCATATGAAGTTTCTGCATATTATTATGTTTAATTTCTTCATATAGTTCATACATCGTATAATGGTTTTTTTCGTGAGAATCGTAATGATCTGTGAAGCGTAGATTGGGGAATGATCTGCACTAAACGCTTCACATGTGAACGACACATCGCCATTATCTAGTACCATAGGTATATCTTGGTGTCACGTTATTACTATAACTCTTTCTTTTGTAGAGTTCTTTGCACTTACCAATATTACCATTTCCGTGACTATTTTCGTGTATCTACTCGGCCACCGTTTAAGATGACATTTGATACGGTGTCGAAACTTTCCAGTAGTGGGTACTGGTCAATACCAAAAGCAAATGGAGACTTTCACAAAATAATACTGATACATACATTGTAAAACCGAGTTGTATTGTTCAGATGCTACGTGAACAATAATATACTTTTACAGCATTTTAATGTGGGGAGGTTCAGTCCAGTCAGTCCAAAAATGACACTGTGGCAGTTTTAGTATTGGCTGTAAACATGGATATGATTTATAGCATACAGGCTGATTGCAGGATGGAGGAAACACCAAACTCGTAAATCAACGTAATAAAAGAGCTCACTCAAATATATGTATGTCAGTGGTTTGGTCGTTGTCTGCACTCACAATGTCCAACATTATTATATGCTAATTGTCTAAAGGTTTCGTAAGTACATTTTATTTGAGATGTTAATTATTAATTGTTTTGTATTTAATACCCCACAGAATAGACTAACCCCACACAATACCCCACAGAATAGAGTATCTACTGTATCAATTATTTTATCAGCCAATTGGTTTAATTATTAATTGGATTGGCGGGAATGGGTACCGCCGCCTCGGGAACCTTTATTGGATAACCTCTGCCATAGGTCACCCCAAGTGGTTCGCTACGTTTGATGAGGTTTGTCTAGGTCTTGGAGGCGGATGACCAGGACACACTGAACCCCAGATTCCTACCCACCCCTTAAACCATTTTCCTTCCCAGAACTATCATCTCCTTCCTTTCCTTAAAAACCCTCCACACAGCATCCCCAAAGATGACATAGGCCCTGAGGGAAATTACTTTCCTCGAGGCCTCCTGTGTGGAGCTCATGTAAAAAAAACGGTGGTAAATCAATTTAGACACAAAAATTTAAATTTAGAATCATATAAATAAGTCGTCTCAAAGTGGTTTCACCATTAATAAAATTTTATTTTTTAATCAAAATCGACTAATTAATGTAACCATAAAATTTTATGCAATGAATAAAGAAAAATTAAAAAAATAATATATATATATATATTTAAAAATTAATCATAAAGATTAAATTACATATGCATGACATTATACTGTGCAGAATAATATCTTAAAAGTGAAACTTCGATCGGTTGTATACACAAAAATCGTCAATTTATAATTATTCATTATTTTTCAACAACAGAAATATGTAGGTATCTACGAGGACCATAGGAAAATATGAGAAATATAATGGTGAAATATATGAAAATCGGAGAGAAAAATGTCCAAGGAAACATCACCCAAATTATATTCGTATATATATTAAATAGGGACGTTTTACGTGTGTGTTTTTAGTTGGTATCTCATTATAAATGAAGGTTTCATGAATGTTTTTAAAAGTCTGTTTTGGTAGTATGTTTGGTAAGTAAAAACAATTCGTAATGTCAATATTTTTAAAAGGTCAACAAATTATATCCGATTTAAAATGGCCCATCGTGTAAATAGGTAGTTGTTTTTTGATTACCGATTTATGATATTCAAGTTTCTGAATAAAGAAACACCCTTTTCTGATTTTCTGAGAGTCAAATATTCAATGAAACAAATTAACGAGGAATTGCTCCGCAATATTGCGAAATTCGTAATCAAATCACAATGCTGTTTGAACGACTTAAAAAAATGATTCCTTTTACTACTCCACAAGAAATGCTGTGTAATCAATAAAGTATTCACACTAACAGTTTATTCTAACTTCTCTGACCGAGTTCCATTTTGACAAGTCACAGACGTTCAGTATTATAATATATGGAGGGGCATTATAAATCGGTCGCCGTGTGTGGCCCTTAGCGACTCAATCCATCTCGTCTCTCCACACTCCCTCCATTCTCCATGCTCCACACTCCAAACTAGAGATTGCAATCCGGAAAATACGCATTTCTAATAATCCGGATTTTCGGATTATTCACAGTAGAATCAGAATCCGGATTATAAAATATGAAATCCGGATTAATCGGAATAAATAAAAATATTAAATTATTTGCAACGCAATGTCCTACGAAATGAAGCGTCCAACGAGCTAATTGGCATGCTATCAAAGCACCCATTTCTAACATTGAATAAGGAAATTTTGTGATAATAAGATTGTTAAACCAATTCCAAAATATTCACATCATGCGCAGATACAAAATATAGTACCTACCTAGAAAGAAGTGTAGGTACTTAATATTTGGCAAAAAAATCATTTTTGGTAAGTAAGAAAAAATAATATAATATTTGGAAAAGAGAAACAATATGAATAAGGAATAGAATAAAATTTTGTTTCATTCAACACTGTACACCTGTATTATGTATGTATGAATATAATATGATTAATTTTATTAGAGCGATCTGGCAATAACATTATATCCTACTATAATATTATAAAGGCGAAATTTTGAATGGATGTACGTATGTTTGCTACTCTTTCACGCAAAAACTGTTTAATGGATTTTAATGAAACTTTACAATATTATAGCTCATATATCAGAATAACATATAGGTTATAGCTCAGAGCTCTGGCATTATGAAATTTGTTTAAAAAATGCAATAGGTGGCACGCGAGCTGTAATGGATGTAAAGTGAATGTAATGGGTATGGAGGGGGTGCGTGGGGAGGGGGGTGGCGGTAGGTGGAAGGTGGGGAGAGGTTTTTTGAGGGGGGGGTGGAAGAGGGGGATGGGGGGTAGCTGATGGAGAGGGGGAGAGTGGGGCGGTGGGTTAGGGGGAGAGGGGGAGTGGAGTGGGAATAGGGAAGGTGGAGGAGGCTGAGTGGAAACCCCCCTAATACTATGCGAGCGAAGCCGGTGGCAAAAGCTAGTTATTTCAATACATTAGAAAATACAATTTTTAATGTTTTCGGTCATCGAAATTTGAATTTCATTAGAAATATTTTTTGAAAAATTCGTATCCGGATATTGAGGAAAATCCGATAATTCCGATTTTCCAGGACGACTCCGGATTTACAATCCCTACCTACTCCACATAAATGCCATGCTCCCCTGGCATAGAACCGTGCCAAGATACAACGTGTTTATTTATTACTGGCGAAATCACCGGTGGTACTTTGAATTAAGTGCTAAAGCAGTTTGAGACATTATTTGCCTACGTGCAAACGCGGTACCTACTAATATAGTATTTGAATGAGACATATATGAAATCGCCCCCTTCTGACTACGAAAATCCAACAAATCCCCTTTTTATGGGATGAATTTTGGTGAATGCCATTAGATTCAATTTTTCGACGTTGGTATTCAGTTGGTTTATTAAAAAATGAAATGTGAACACCGCACAATTTTCTGTGACAGTAAGACTATGGCATCACAAATTGGGGTGTGTTTTGGTATTGACAGGTTTGGGGAGATTGAAGATTTGGGGTAGATGAAAGTTGGTAAGGTACTGTCCAGTCCTGGATTTGTCAATAGGCCTTATAGGCCGCGGCCTAGTGGCGGCAGAGTTCAGGGGGCGGCGCTCGCTCGCTTTGATAAGCCGTTAATTTTGTGTACGATTATAAGCAACAACATAAAAGTCACTATGGATAGATAGAGTTTTCTATCCATTACCCTTTAGACGCTTAGTGGTTCCGTACGGGACCGGGGATTTGTATCGTTTAATGCCTAACGTTCCAATACGGGACCGGTGATTGTGGTGCGAATATTTCACAAAAAAGGCTTTGGTAGTGGGCTACGTTTATTGCACGAGCGTTTAAGAAAGAAATAGGTGTAGGACCTCGAATTTTTAGTGATTTTCATGATTTTTTTTAAATGCATAAGGAATATTATTTTTGTATTTACACCTTGCGGTCATTTTACTCTTATTCAAGAGTATATTTTAAAATTTGTCAAAACTTTCCTCAAAAAATAACGCAGATACTAACTGCCGCGCATTGTGAGTCGCCATCCGGCAGGACAATTTGTGTAACTTCTGGAGGTCACAATTTTCATCCAAAACCAATTTTTCAAAAAAAAAAAAAGTTTTTTATAAGTTTTTCTTCTATTTGAACTTCACTTCTTAAAAAAATCTAAAATTATTATTCCTAATATATTTAAATGTGAAAATTTACTTATGATTTTTAAACATTCTATTGAACGTTTTTTTGCTATAAAAAAAATTTGTTAAAATAAAGATATTGTTTAGGATTGAGGTTCAAATAGAGCGCATTTATATAAAGAAACTATGTGCTGAGTTTGATAAAGATTGTTTAAAAAAACTGTAGGAGCTAGAGGTTACACAAATTTGAAAAAAGTAGTTTCGAGAAAAATCAGTTTGAAAATAAGATTGGCAGTAAAATAGTGGTAGTTCGACCGAGGGACACTCACTCAGACGCATGTAACTTTTAAATGGCGTGGAATTTTGGTTTGAAATTTTCAAAAAATATTTTTGAATAGTTCTATTTTTTGAAGCCTCTACGCCTATTTCCCCCTTAAAGGAACCTTTAGATGTCCAGTGATCCCTTACGGCACCGCGGATTGCGTCGTGCGGTTATGGTGCGAATGTTTCACAAAAAAATGCTTGGGAAGTGGGCTACCTTTATTTGTTTACTAATAGTATTTTGGAATGCTATTTTGGAAAGACTAAATAAAGTGAGTGCTCTGGTTCAGAGCTCATATGTTGATTTTTATGGATCTCTCCTCGAGTTTATTATACCTGAGCAAGAAAACTTTGATAATTTCGAAGAAAGTGCAATTGAAATGGGCGCACTTTAGCAATATCAGGGCGACATTCAGAGTAAGATGACCCTAAGAGAAAAACTTTATAGAAGAAAAATCAAATGAGGGTATTAAAACCACTTCCTGACTGACATCTGAATTAGAGAGAAGACATAAGCGAATGCATGAGGCATATATGAAGGCATAATACTCCAAAGAAAATATATATTTTTTTACAAAATGTGCGAACTTTCAACACAAAGAGTCTCAGAAAAAGCTCAGTCTCTTGTGCAATGATTTAGGAGACGATTTAGTTCAGGAATGGGTACACTTTCAAGGTCACGTTTTCTCTAATAAGACGGCAGAGAAACCTGAATCTACATCATTATTGAATCTTTCTTAGGAAAGTTCTTGAGAAAACCATCTCTGTGCTGTTATGTTGGTAATAATAATAACCAGCTGTCAAATGCTGATAGTTGGCAGGTCTGTCGCGTCACTTGATGTATAACCTTGAACTTGTCAACAGTGTCAATAAACGTCTTACAAATGAATCAGTTCTTGCATTTAATTAAGAAACCTCAAATATTATATGTGCAACGTTTATCCAAACTTGGATATAGCTCTCCGCGTCGCACTTTGCACTCCGGCCACAAATTGTTTTGGAGAAAGGAGTTTTTCCTGTTTAAAGCGAGTGAAGAAATACCAAAGGTCTTCATTATCGCAAGAAAAACTTTACTCTTCGGATCTTCTATGCATAGAAGCAACCATGAAACTATTATAAATGATTTTGTCAAATAAAAAATCCCGTAAAAATTGTAATTCTTGTCTCGTGTTACACTTTTATTTTACGAATAATTCATTCTTTATTTCATTTTTAAATACCTACTTAACATATATTTGAATATTTATTTTTAAAGTTGTGCGTCACCTAATAGAAGCCTACAAGTGAGTGATCATGGTAGGTGGCAACTCCTAAGAAGGAGGAAGGGGCGGCGCAAATGAAGTGGCCTATACGGATGAAAAGTGTAAATACGGCCCTGGTACTGTCTATTCGGATCTGGTCACTAAGCACGGCTGAAGCCATTTCAAGCAAAGCATAATGTTATTTTTCCATGGCGATTCTGCGAGTATTTACCAACGGAAAATCATTTTTTTAATTACTTCCAACTTTTAAACCTATTTATCCATTTCTTATATCGTCGTTGCGCCTGCAAAATCCGACAAATGTTTTTTTTTGCAAAATCGTTTTTTTACGCTTTGTGATAGAACGAGACATGGCGGATAGGCCTGTAAAACACGTTTTCTAATATTATAGCTAGTTTAGAAAACCGCAAAATCAGCTATGTATTTTCGCTTAAAAAATGGCTTTCAAAATACTCTATGAAGATTCTTTCACATATCGCATTTTGAACTAAAGTAAAACACTTAATATTGCGCCAGTTAATGACACATGGCGGATTTTGCACTGGATTTTGCACATCTTGGTTCAGAACGCACATATTACAAGTCACGTGACTGGACAGTGGACAGTTGGGCAGTCTTGTTTTGATATTCAGTCTTGGTACACGTGCCAGCGGATTATTTACGTTCATCAAAAAATAATATTTAAGCTTTTAAAACAGTGTGAAATTACATTACAGTGCACTCAGCGCACAATAATTTATACATTTGGACATTTCTGAAACAGTTTTGGAGAAAGTCGTGGGGAATGTATCCCCAGTTGTAATCTTGACCATGAATAATGATGCTGACAGCATACTCAACCCTGAAACGGGACTGTTTGAATGAGTTGCACTTTCAAATTCTAAGGAAAAATGTGATGAGGATCAACTGGGCACAAATAATCATAGGTTTATTTTGAATCACGAAACGGGACAATTCGAATGCTCTGATGCTAACTCTAATTCTGAAGACGATCTGTTGACTAATGTACCGAACATAAAGGACAAACGAAAATTGAATAAAAATTTACGAATCCTGGGGAAAAAATATAGCGGTATTAAACTAGGGATTGCAATCCCGCAGCTAATTCAATCCCGCGGGATTGATATGCGGGATTGCCTAATCCCGCGCGGATCCCGCGGGATCCCGCATCTTTGAAATAATGTTATAAGTTTTAAAATCAAATTGAAACTACAGATTTTTGGGTAAAAATCAACTTTTATTTAACATTTCTTACATTAAGCAACAGAAATTAATTCTTTTGTATTAATTAAGTTTTCTATTATCTAAGTAATTAGTAATCTGTTTTCTTAGATTCATCTTTAAATAATTGGCATAATTTAATAGTTTTGTTTAATTTTTCACTTACTCCTAACAGGTTTATATTTTTAATTCAGTCTTTATTCATATAATGACTAATAATCAAATCACAACTTTCTCTTAGATGCTACTATTATTACTATAATCTGTACTACTATCCTTTTCCAACATAAACTTCATATTCCAAATGCAACCTCAATTAAAGTAAAATCAGGGCCTCCACACAAAAAAACATTAAACATACCGATAACTCATACCTCATACGGGCAAAGAAACTTTAAGTACTACGCAACCAAACTATATAACTACATACCCACCACACTGAAGCAACTACTAACTACAAAGACATTCACAAAAAATACATCAAAGACTGGATCAAACAACAATTCGCAGTACTATTTATGAACAACTGGCAGGCGCCGACAGGATACAGGATACTAGGATAGCCCGCCTGCCGCCAACCGCTAGTGGCGCTAGTCCCCGGCCAATCCTCTAGACTCTAGTGGCCGGCGACTAGCGCCACTAGCGGTTGGAGACATGCGGGCTATCTTGTGCTAAACTGTAACATTGCGCTCGTGCTACTCTCGATTTTGCGAAAGTTTTAGCGCCAAATTTTTAACTTGCGGGATCCGCGGATCCGCGCTTTGAAGGTGCGGGATTGCGGGATTAATAAAAGCTGCGGGATCCCGCGGGATTGCGGGATCCCGCTTTGCGGGATTGCAATCCCTATATTAAACGAGTAAGTGGACGTACAATTTACGTTAAAAGGGCTCAAAGAAAAATAAAAGAAACACCATGCAATCGTCATGGCTTGAATTTATCCAATAGATCTTTTCTATGCGGATTGGTTAATGAACAAGCTCGCCTAGTCGTGTTTAACTATTTCTGGAGCTTGTCAACATGGGAAGCTGAGAAAGCCTATATTTTCGGACTTGTAAATATCCGAAGAGTACTCAAGAGGCGACAACGGCGACAGCAATTAAAAGGTAGAAGTGCTTGAAAGCACAAAATTGGGGTCGACTGCTCCTTACCCAAGCTTATTGGTGAAAAAGTTAAAGTTTCAGAGAGTTTTTCAACGCCACATTATGTATTACGAAAGATACGTTTGCTCAATGGATATCATCAACACAGATTGATAACGAAGATGAGACTCAAACAGCTGGGAAAGAAAAGTTCCTCAGTCTTTGAGGTCAGATTCTGTTAAAAAACGGTTGGACCTATTGCCTAAAGTTTTGAATCATTATTGCCGCTCGACTAGTTTAAGAACATACGTGGAGGATTCTTTTAAATCTAAAACAGAAATGCATAAAATTTACAAGTCGCGATGTTCAGAAAACGGCATAACTTGCGTCCAAAGAAAGAAATTCTGTGATATTTTAGAAAGTAACAAAATATCTATATTTAAACCATGCAAGGATCAATGCGACACATGCGTGTCCCACAAACAGGGAAATCTAAGTGAAGAAGAATACCAAATTCACATTAATAAGAAAAATGAGGCAAGAGATGCAAAGAAGCTGCTATTGCATCCTGCTCTGATCAACATTTAGTAGTAACAATGGACCTTCAGAGCACACAGCTTTGTCCGAAACTTTTAGTATCCTGTCAATATTATAAGCCAAAACTTCAGTTACATGACTTTACCATTTATAAAAACAACACGAAAGATGTTTTTCTGTACTTTTGGCATGAAAGCGATGGAGGTGTTTCAGCAAATGAGTTTGTTTCTTGTATTATCGATTTTATAGAAGGAGAAATTAGAAAGGGATTCAAAAAATTGCTTTGATATCGGACGGCTGCGCTCACCAAAAACAAAAATAAATTCTTCAGCAGTGCTCTGGCAGATATATCGAAGAATATGAATATAGAAATAGAGCAACTCATATTAGAAAAAGGACACACAATGATGAAGGTGGATAGCGTCCACTCGACATTGGAAAAGCTTTGTACTCCTTCATTATACTCCCCAACGGATTATGTGGACCGAATGAGGAAAGCTAGACCTTCCAAACCTTACGTTATTAAGTATCTTGATTAAAGTTTTTTTAAGGCTTACGATACACTCCAGGGTAATTACTGCACTATTCGTCCAGGCAAAAAGGTTGGAGATCCTACAGTTACCCAACCCAGAGGGCTGCTGTACAAACAGGGTGAGGTTATGTACAAACTCCGACACATTGATAACTGGACACTTCTGCCTCAAAGGAGGAAGCAAGATTTATATACAACACCAAAACCATTGTACATAGAACAGAAAAAAAATTATATGTCTAAGTTTGAGCAATTATAATCCTTAAAGTTATATATGTATCGAGATTATCATTTATTTTACGATAATCTTAAACACTGATTTTGTTGATTACTATCATACCTTCTATTTTTATAATATTTTAAAGATCTCAATAGTTATTAGACTAATGTTCAGTTTACTAGCAGGCGTTATCATTGTTTATTTACATAACTGAGAAGTTATTTGTTTTGTTTAAAAGTTGTAATTATTGTGATTGTATTATTGTTCAATAATGTTTGGTTTGTAATAAGTATAATACTAGTTACTCTCTACTTGATTTTATTCTTCCAATAAATAAAATGTAATAATCTCGAACAGTGGTTTGATAGATTACATTATGTACCTTATATTTTTATAAAATTTTACAGATCTCAATAGTTATTAGTTATTAGACCAGCAGGAGTTATCATTGTTTATTTACATAACTGATATGTTATTTGTTTTGTTAAAATGTTGTAATTATTATGATTGTATTAATGTTGAATAACGTTTGGTTTGTAATAGATATAATACTAGTTACTACAATCTACTTGATTTTATTCTTTCAATAAATAAAATGAAATAATCTCGAATAGTGCTTTGGTAGATTACTCACGTAGTTTCTGTTTTTTATAAAATTTTAAAGATTTCAATAGTTATTAGACCAGCAGGCGTTATCATCGTTTATTTATATAACTGAGATGTTATTTATTTTGTTTAAAGTTGTATTTATTATGACTGTATTATTGCTGAATATTGTTTTGGTTTGAAATAAGTAGGTATAATACTATTGACTCTCTACTTGTTAATCTTCTTTTGATAAATAAAATATAATAATCTCAAATACCGATTTGGTTAATAACTTAGGTACTTTTTATTTTTATAAAATTTTAACGATCTCAATAGTTATTAGACAAATGTTTAATTTGCTAGCAGGCGTTATCATTGTTTATTTATGCAACTAAAATGTTAATTTGTTTTGTTAAAACGTTGAGATTAATTTAAAATGATTATATTATTGCTCAATAATGTTTAGTTTGTAATAGGTATAATACTACTATCTACTTGATTTTATTCTTTCAATAAATGAAATT
The DNA here is from genome assembly GCA_917880885.1 of Limnephilus marmoratus. Lineage (NCBI taxonomy): Eukaryota > Metazoa > Arthropoda > Insecta > Trichoptera > Limnephilidae > Limnephilus > Limnephilus marmoratus. The sequence continues at coordinate 20,037,034 of OU862924.1, read as the reverse complement.
TAACGTGTAATAAACTTGTTTTTCCATCTTACTCAAAATATTTTTAGTTCACCTTCACTCAATAATTACTAATTTAAAAGTAAACTTTCAGCTGGAAAAGATAAAGATTCGTTGGAAATAGGCTATTGGTTTGTTAAAAATGCTTTACGCATACGTTAGTACATTTAAATTATACGCAATTAAAGAATTAATATCATTTCTAACTAAATGCAAAATCCGTTATGTCTAAAATATATGTACATAAAAATCCGCTGTATGCTGCCTCTAACACAAAGCGGATTTAAAGACCCATACAAAATCAGCTATGTGTAATTTATTCACAAAAACAAATATTACTACTAAAGTATTAAATATTTAATTGTAAAATATCATTTATACAAAATCCGACGTAAAGATCTAATTTTCTGTTTATTTGGATTGTAAAAAATGCGAGCCATTGTTAAATAAATCAGTTTTTTCCTTCTCCTGAAAAGTTACGTTTTTTAACATAGCGGATTTTGCATGCACAGCGACGATATATTTGATGAAGTTTGAAGTTGAATCATTTTCGAAATAAAGGAACGATATACAAGTAAGTTTGTCACCTAGGGGGTGGAGTTTAGGTACAACAAAGATTATTTAAATTGATAACTGGTGGTAAGTTAGATATATTATTTTTTTAATTTTCGTAATTTCTCCAACATATCCAATTTTATTTCCGCAAACATGGGTAAATATTTTAAAATATTGTTCTACTCGTATACAAAATATGTTTAGGAACAGTATTGATTTGCGTAATTCTCGTCATTCTTTCTTACTAATACACTTGTTTAAATTTTTACACAACTGATAATCAACCATTTACCCTACATTAATGTTGGGTAAAATTGAAAACATGTTTATTGTTAAGACTCGTTACTACTTGAGTTTTTAATAGTGATGAACAGGAAGTTTATGGTCTCACGAATTTTTCGTGCGGTTTTCCCCGAAGTTTGATTAGGAATCCTGATAATTTGATATTTAATAACAATATTGTTTTATGTCTAAGCATTACGAAGTTTTTTCTGTTTTCTTTTTAGTCGCTCGAATCGATTTCCGTGTTTTGAAATCCGATTATCATAATAATACGATTATATCCATCCTTCGCATATTTCATGGGATAACATCATACTCATCATTTCAGAAAATCGTTTCCAGTAGAGTGGTACAGTTCCTAAACTAATTTATTATTGTTTTATAATTTAAAATACAAATAGATAAAGTAGCACGTATGCGTACTAGTAGATATTTGCTATATCTTTTGAATAAAAACAATATTATTCAGTTTGGTTAAGTATTTTGGAGTCAAAACCAAATTTAAGTTTTACATGAAATAGAATTTACATGAAACAGAATAATGAAATATTAGCAGAGCCAGATGTTTTTTCAAAATAACGGCGATGTTATCGATGTTATAAATATGGTATAATGATTATAATTATGATATTATCTATTCAGGGTGCTAAGGGACGTACTTCATTAATGAAACTCTGATAAATTTTTGATGTGTTTTTTTTAAATAATTTAATTTAATTTAAACATAAATTTTTAAAATCAAACATTAAAACATGCTTCCACTGGTCGTCACCGGTAAATCACTCGAGTAACCGCCCCACCCCTCAGCCCGACAAAACTGCCCAATGCTTACTAATTGGTTTTTGGTTTTTAGTTGAAAAAAAAAACATAAAAAATGTCACCGGAGAGCAAAATTTCAATCACATTTTTTTAATGCAAGTAATGTCAGGAATCAGGAATTACTGGTAAGTCAAGAACGTCCCTTAACACCCTGTATAATATGTCGAAATCAATTCTAAGAGAAGATACAAGAAAACTTATGGACCGCTGTGTATGGTAAAAATGAATTGCCCATTTCAACTGATTTGACGTAAGAATTTCAGTGCAAATTTAGAACACGGGTAAGTTTATGGAATACGTTTGTTTGCTGTTTTTTTTATTTTTATTTTATCAATATAATCGATTTCCTTTTCGCGTCATTATCGACCCTGCATCCAGTCAACAATCAAAATCTTAAATAGAATTTAACCTTTATCAGATGAAAGACGATGATCGTCACGACCGACATATGGGCGACTTTAACAATTCAGCATCCCCAAATAAAGTAGAACCGAATCAGTAAAAAGGTACTTTCTCAACCTCTTGGCAACTTCTCGATGTCTTGCTAGGAATTAATTTCTTCATACGTCGAGCGCGGAAATATTTTTGACTTAGATTTGTTTCGACTGCATCGTAGATATTATTATTAGAGTTGACATTATCGAGGTTCTACTAATCAATAATTGAGACATCTATTTGTTAACTGTCTGTCTCTACCCGGATTAGAACATAAATTATTACGATGTGCAAATAAAACTTTTTTTTAACCCAATGATTTTTTTTGTACTCATTTTGTACCACCTTGATCCTATACCGTTAGTGTAGGTATAATTGATTTTGTCATTTTCAAATTGGGATTTCGTAATCCGTTCCTGTAAATGGTTCCCATCCAATAAATGGTTATTGGATAACTAATACCCCTGCTGTAGGTCGTCCCAAGTGAATTATCAGCGGTGCCAAGCTTTGTCTAGGTTTACCCCCTTGCTGTGAGGTGGGCCTGATCGGGAGAGACTGATTGACTGAGACCTTCTTACTTCTTACTCCAGCCGGACTCTCTCGACCCACCGCCTCGTGCCGCAGTGGGAAGGATGGATTTCGTAGAACTTCCTACCCTTCCTTTCTATAAAAACCTTCCACAGCTTCCCTAAAGGTGACATAATGAAGAAAAGTCCCCCATGGCCTCCTATCTGGAGCTCGCGTAAAATAAAATTGGGAAGGAGATTTCTTTTACACAAATTTATGATTTTGATTAGGGCATTACCAGAGAAAACCAGAAATATGTCATTTTCAAATCAGATTTTAGACGTATTGACTCTTTTCCACAAAAAATTTTAAATGGATTTCGAAAGATTGTTCTTTTATCTAGCTTTCGCATGTAATAAATTTTGAGAAAATTTTTAAATTTTTAGTATAATAAGGTTATTCCATAGGTCGTTGGCAGATTTGTTAAATTTTCAAAAAAGATTTTGTATTATACCACACCCATTTCAAATAATATAATCATGCAGTAAAATAAATCAATACATTATGTAGCAAATGCATATTTTAGAATTTTAATTTTAGTTTCAACAAAATCATTAAAAAATATGTACGTACATGTGTTTCTTGACGAAAATTGGTCCATTTGTGTATTTATTTGCGCTTTTACAAACTAATATATTTCAGATTTTTTTAACATTCTTATTAAATTTAGACATTATTGAAAAATGATAAATACTTATAATCAAAAAATAATTACAAAAAGTACATTATTTTAATAGTTTTATCATCACGCCTTTCAGCATTTTTGGATGAAGGTATAAATTAAAACTAATTAGGATTGAAATAAATTCGATATTGAGTTATAATTTTAAAAAGCTGGACGGAGAATAATTAATCTTTCTCATTGTAACCGCCCTGCACGATCGTAAGAACAACTTTCGACGAAATGTGGATTTTCGTCCGCTGGCTGATTAAATGCTCTTAAACACCTTGTAAGCAGTTTGAAAAGAATTAATGCTATTTTTTTTAAAATCATTGTTAATCTGAAGTAGTTAGTAGTATTGAAATACAGATAAAATACTAGCTACTGACCCTAAGAGATAAATAACCATATTATTTGATTAGCAGTAATCACAACGGGAATATTTTGCAATTAACCAGCTCACCATTACCTAGTTAATTACTACCAAGCAGATTTGTAATTTAATCTTTTCATGATGTTGTTTTATCAATATCGTGAGGGGGTTAGAGTTGCTATACAACGAAGCGGTGACCGGATAACTCAGAACTCCCTTTGAAAAGTAAAACGTGATGAAAAAACAAAAACAAAAAAAAATAGTTAAACAGGTTACCTTAGGTTAGGGATATGAGCTTTTTAAAATATATTTTTTCATAGTTTTAATGACTTTTCAAAGAGGTGTTGACCTGACTTGATTGGCATGGCACCCCATGAAGCTATGCATACTAAATGTCAATAGGATTCAAGTATTCGTATCATCTTGTCTGAAAACTGATCTCAATGGAGACTGATGGAGACTAAGTATTTTGATAACTTGATTATGATAGTATGTTTAGTCTAGAGTCTAGACTGTGGCCAACTTCTGCACGGAGGTCAAGGCATTTATCATTAATGACTCCCTCACAGACTCACAGACAACTGATATTTGCTGTGTCTAGTCACAGGTTATATAATCTCGCATTAAAGTGAGATGACAGGGACAGAGATTTCACCGGATGGCGTCCTTGACGAGAAAAAAGGGCAAATAACATATATTGTTAACAATGAACATATAATAGACTTGAAAATATAATTTGCGAAGTTCGTAGTACCTTCAATAATGTAATAATATTTTCCTTTAACATTATTTTATTTAATGGGTATTATATTGAGCTACTACTCCGAACTCTAGTACTCCGTACTACTACTACGTACTTGTTTAAATGATATGAATATGCTTAAATTCTCAGACAGAAGAATTTTCACTGACTTGGTATTTTTTTATAAAATATTAAATGATGTAGTTGATAATCCAGAATTGTTTGCATTGGTACACTTTAGGATTCCACTACGTAACACTAGAAGTCGGGATTTATTTCAATGTACAAATTCTGCGCCTAACTACGATATATATACCTCTTTGCCCAGAATACTAATGAAGGGAAATAATCATACTAATTCAGTGAACACCTACAATTGATCGCAAAACAAATACAAAATGTTGTTACTGAAGCAGTTTAGTTATGTACAATAAATGCTGTTCAATTTTTACTATACATATGTAAAAGGCCATAAAAAGAGCGATAATTAATAAAATAATAAATTATTGTGTACATTTTCTGTCTTTATTTTTTTTAATTTATCTATCTCGTGTATAATATTAGGCACTCTATAAATTATTTCATATTCAACTATTTGAATTTGATTTTGTTTTCTTGAATGAATGAATGAAACGGAATCTTGGAAGTGGAAATTAACCCATTTCCCGATATCCGATCGAGCTGAAACTCTGCAGATAGACTCGTTGTCGATGGCAATGCACTAATACGCTCCCCCGCATGCACAAGCATTTTTCTGAAATTGGATTGCATTATAATTAAATATTTACAGCTTAACTAACACGAAATAATTGTGTATACTATCCAGTTACACAATTATTTCGTTACACAATTGTTTCGTAATTGTGTAGGTGTACTATCCAGTTACACAATTATTTCGTTCCAGTTACACAATGTTGACTCCAATCCCTGGGGGGAAAGTTAAATCCCCATTCAAACCAAAAAAAATAATTATTTTAAATTGGCTACTAGTCGGCCCAAGAACGCAACTAGGTCGAAAATTGAGAATATAATTACAGTTAAAAGAATAGTTTTTTAAGGGGGTTGATTTTTCATTTATTTCATAAAACCTTTTTTTAATTACAAGTGAACCTTACAATAACGTTTCGTGTTTTTCTTTGTCTAATTCTACGTTTTTCCGTGCTTCGTGAAGTGAGTGGTTGAGAAAACATTTCACAAAATTACTCTCAATTTTTTAAATTTTTAACAAGAACGCTAGTTCATTGTACTCGGTACAAGGTTTATGATAACCTGATACACTCGTTTATAGGGTATCTTTTATGCAAATACATTATAATCCAATCCGCCTCTGACAGTGGATTAGAAATTGTCGCCTATTTAACTTATCCACAGCACGGAAGCGAACCATCTGAACCAGTTAAAAGCTTTCCTAGATAATCGCCAGATTCCGCTTGACTGCCGCTGCTACAATATAATAATATTATAAAATAATAAAATGGAAGATTTAGTGTTATCGACGTGTCATCTTGATGCCAGGGACGGCGTATCTCAAAGCAACTCAGTTGGAAGAAGGCTGGAATTACAAAACGGGTCCCAGAACCACAATCCGATATGAATTAATATGATGCATGGTAAATGCTGTATTGTCAGTTGACTGAATTACCACAGAATAATTATTCACGCACGAAGTAAAGTTAATTAGAGAAAAGGCACCTATCCAATTTTATTGTCTATTCGTTTTACTAGTAGTTCTGATAAACAGAAATATTTTTAAAAATATGTTTAATTTCTTAGTTGTTGCATATTTAAATTTGAGTTGGCAATAAACAAACTTCATTAGATAGCTTAAAATCGCACCCGCTGTCTATGCGCTTAGATCTTTTAAACTACGCAATGTATTTTCATGCGGTTTTCACCAATAGATAGAGTGATTCATGAGGCAGGTTTTTAGGTATATAATTTCTCAAGGTTTTGTGTAAATTGGTTTAAATCGAAGATATTCAAATAAAAAAGAGATATGCTATGGTGTCCGCGCAACTGTCGGCGGACTACGACCTAAATAATAATAATAATAATAATATTTGGCTGATTTATAAAGCGCCATTTTCATGAAAAATCATCTCAAGGGCGCTGTACATATAATAAGCATACAATAAAATAAAATGAATACGATAGGCTTACAACTAGGATTCAAACTTATAACTAGGAACCTACATTTAAGACTTATATGTAGCTAGTGACTTACAACTAAGACTTATTACTACTGACTTAAAACTGGTGACATACAAATATTTGCAACCGTGACTAAAAATTAGAGATTTACAATTAAAATAGGTATTTACATACAACAATAAATATTTTTAGTTTTGCCAGGTATCTAATATTACCAAGTGATCAACAAAACTCTACAGATATAGGTACAGATAGAGAAAGAGAGTCGAAGCAGTTTGAGGATATTATATATACATGTATACATACATAGATATTTTATTCTACACATTTTACAAATTATTTTATACCGTATTTTAATATTAATATTGTTAGCGCCAGAAGAAGAAGGAAGTTCGTACATAATATTACAATTTTATAACACGGTTGTGAAAATGATTGTAATGGGTTAACAGTTTTTAAAGGAAAGCATAGGTATCTTAAATGAATGAATGAATTTAATCGTCGATCTCAACTGCAATAAGATAATTCATCGCTCAACAACAGATTGGATAGCAATGTTTGAATGAAATAGCGAATTTATGGAAATGAGTGTTTAAATAGGTGAGTTTTAAGTTTGGATCTAAATTCTGTTGGACTGGTTATACATCTTAATTCCATAGGAAGTTTATTCCAAGCCCCAGGGCCGGATACTTCGAAAGCACGATCACCAAAGTTAGTGTTCGGATTTCGCTTAGGTTCTTTCAACCTTCCGATTGCAGATGATGTCGCTGATCTAAGAGTTGAATGTCTTAGACCAATATTTTGCACAGTTCAGAGATATAGGGTGGAGCCATTTCGTTGAGAGCTTTAAACACCATCCAGCATAACTTGTATTGGATCCGTTCAGGACACTTCAGCCAGTGAAGATTTCGAATTTCTAACTAGAGTAGTTTCCATACGAAAAGAATTAGTTCATTTCGTTGATTTTTTGAAGGTGTGCATTAGTATTGGTTAACAATAAAGTTTGAATACGGAAAGAATTAGTTCATTTAGTTTAACGTTCGTTTGCTTTATTCGTTAATTAATCGTTCATTTAGTTTATTTGTTAATTGGTAAACAATATCGGTTCCACCTGGTAAAAACTGCAGATAGCACATCTACTTATATTTAATATCTTTGGTTTAAATATATAGTATATCTGGCCAAGCGGCAGTGGGCAGCGGGCAGCGTGAAGAGGGCTGGCAAACGGGCGGTGTGGGTTTGATTTAACAGATGGCGTTGGTGATAAAGGTTAAGTAATGGTGTTGCGTTTTGTTTCGTTAGCCATAGCAACGTGTGCCCGGGTCTGCCAGTATATTTATACTGGCAAGTAAATGTTTAATTTGTGTGCATGTCAGTGCAGTTTTTGAAAATCATTCGAAAGCACCTAGCACACGTCTGCCCTGGTTGATGTGCACGCTTTCCGAAATGTTGAATAAAGACGGAAGTAGCGCAACGCGATATAATAATGTATAGGAACTACGATTTTTTAAATCTGGTAATATTTTTTGAATTGCCACGCCGCGCCGCAAGGCATGCGCGCAACCGCGCATTTTCAATGACGGGGCGGTTTAGAACAAAACGTCAATCATTTTTGAATTGACGCTTTTATAATTACCGTGAAGATTCACGGTTACGGTACCATGACGGCAAAAAAGGCAATAAACATACGTTCCTTATCGTTATAATGCGTCAACTCTTTCTTATACCTTAAAGCGTGGTGATACAAAAGATGAGATTCACAAAATATGTGTGTCTGTTTCTTCCAAATCCAAAGTATTATTTTTTCCTTTAGAGCATAGATTCTCAACCTTTTTTTGCCCACCGCCCACTTTGAGGATATTTTTATTTCTAGCGCACCCTAATTCGTGAATGCGAACGGAGGGGGCGTAATGGGATACCACGACAGGTTTAAATTTGCCACAACGGAGGGGGCTTAATGGGTTAGGGAAAATATTTTAAGGTGTGACATAATTTATTAATGGCCCATAATGGGATGGGAAGGGGCAAGATGGGATGAGGTGGGATGGGTTTTCCTGGGTCTCCTAACGTCCCCTGAAGATCTGAAACGCCCCTCGCCCACGTTGAGAACTTATGCTTTAGAGCAGTGGTCTTCAACCTTTTTGAGCCAGCGTACCCCTTGTCTCTTATTACAAATTTGATGTTCCCCGTACCCTCAATCTATCTTTTTTGCACGTGTAATGAAAGACGTGTTTCATTTGTAATTTTTAGTACTCTAATTATTACATGAATTTAACAATCAAGTCACACAAATAGGAATTAAGTAACACGCCTTTAGGCATTTTAACCGGTGATTCTACATGCGTGCCACGTTATTGTGCACCCCCAATTTGGCTTCGCGTAGGTACCCCCAGGGGTACGCGTACCACAGGTTGAAAACCACTGCTTTAGAGGAACCTGATATATCTTATTACTTGGCTCGGCCATGGCGACGGAAATTGCGTTTCATTTTCTTTATACGTGTGAGGGAGATGTATGATAATTATCGTATGTTTCCTTTGGGGTGGTGCAGACAGACGTTCACCGTTTGTCTCATTTTCGACTATTGTTAGTATATTTAGTGTGTAAAAAAAGCTGCAGCATTATATGTTTAAGAGCGTTTAACCAGCCAGCGGACGAAAATCCACATTTCGTCGAAAGTTGTTCTTCCGATCGTGCAGGGCGGTTACAATGAGAAAGATTGATTATTCTCCGTACCAGCTTTTTTAAATTATAACTCAATATCGAATTTATTTCAATCCAAATTAGCTTTAATTTATACCTTCATCCAAAAATGCTGAAAGGCGTGATGATAAAACTATTAAAATAGTGTACTTTTTGTAGTTATTTTTTGATTATAAGTATTTATTATTTTTCAATAATGTCTAAATTTAATAAGAATGTTAAAAAAATCTGAAATATATTAGTTTGTAAGTGCGCAAATAAATACACAAATGGACCAATTTTCGTCAAGAAACACATGTACGTACATATTTTTTAATGATTTTATTGAAACTAAAATTAAAATTCTAATACATAACTTTGCTAGATAATGTATTGATTTATTTTATTACATGATTACATTATTTGAAATGGGTGTGGTATAATACAAAAACTTTTTTGAAAATTTAACAAATCTGCCAACGACCTATGGAATAACCTTATTATACTAAAAATTAAAAAAAAATCTAAAAATTTATTACATAACTATGCTAGATAAAAGAACAATCTTTCGAAATCCATTTATAATTTTTTGTGGAAAAGAGTATTAAGAGTATTGACGTCTAAAAACTTTTTTGAAAATGACGTATTTCCGGCTTTCTCTGGTAATGCCCTCTTAAGTACAAAAGCAAAAGCATCAGCGCATTGACATTTGATGTTTTTGAATTTATGGAATTCACTCACACTTCAATATTATCGTTGTAACTATATTCCATACTTTCAAAATTATCGTCACGGTAAGTAGGTAGTATTGTAGAATCTACGGAGACGTCACGGTGCGGTGTGTGAGAGAGATGCAAAAAAATTAAGACTTTTATCCTTTGTAGAAAACAGACCTACGTACATTGTGTATCTCATCTTTTGAAAGAGCTGCAGCATTATTGTGTTAAGGCTCCGCAACCGGGCACGAAAAGAAGAAGATGGAGAGATACGAAATTACGAATGTTAGAGGAGCGCGCTAACATTTACAGCGACAAAATCGATGCGAAAATTGCGAAAATGTTTAATAAAACACTCGTTTAAAATAGAGCGAAAATCTCGCGGGGAGGATCTTAAGCATCATTTATAGAAACATTGCGATTTTTTACACAAATATAATTTATAAGATAATAGAAACAGACTTGTTTTTAATAATTTTTGGAGCATACTTTGCGATTTTTTTCTATCGAGGGAATTTCATATAATTTGCGTTTCGGCGTGGGCAGCATATATAAATTATCTTCAAAAATAACATATATTTTTTTAAGAGCTTAAAAAGTTCAAATGTTTAAAGGAGATACGTAAGAAAGGAGGCGTCTACTAATATCTACAGGAATTCCAAAAACTGAAAAAATCGAACTAATATATATGAGAATCAAAGTGTTGACGAATATCTACAGCTCAAACTGTTGATTAATATCTATGAGAACCAAAGTGTTGACGAATATCTACAGCACTGGCAGAGGTTGGATTTGCAATTATGTATAGCACATTGGAATAACGTAATATTGCGTATGCAGTTTAAAAAACTTAATTTATGTAAGTATGTATGTAAAAATCCCCAATATCGGACTATTGGACACATTTAGCTAATTAGTCCAACCTACGCTCTGTAGATATTAGTTCAACCTACGCTCTGTAGATATTAGTCAACACTCTGAAGTTCGTAGATATTAGTTCAACATATGAGCTGTAGATATTCGTCCGACATACAGGCTGTAGATATTAGTATCTGGAGTCCGTAAGAAATTGGTAGAAATGCGGGTAGCTGCGCCTTAAGTAATCATTTGCTTAATGCCTTTTTTATGCCGTCGCAGTACCGTTACCGTGAATCGTCGCGGAATTATAAAAACATCCAATGTCGTCCGCAATACTTCCTAGTTCCTACGTAATAAACTGTCCTCCATGCGCCTTCGTGTTTCAAGCCTTGTCTCATAACTTCGCGATTAGAATCTATGTGATTAAGAAAGTTAATCTTTTTAAGCATTAAACCTCAAAATATTCTAAATTTAAAAAACGTGTTCATATATCCGAAAACATTCAAACTGCTGTTGGTATGTGACACATAGCACATAGTAACTTAATACAATTATTAATAGATATCTCAGATGAATGTTGGACGATTTCCGCAATCATTATGAGGAGAGAAGAACAGGTTTGTTGCGGATCCTGCGCAGGTAATATTGTATAAAACGCTAAGAACTTCACACTCTCGCGATTATTGAGACATTACGAATCTCCTAAGACGGTGCTTTTGTGGGGATTATTTGCCGACAAAGTTCAGGATCGAGATATTAACACGCACAATATTTTCACGGAGCGCTCGCGGCTGTAGAAGGCACCCAGTGACGTGGGGAAATCATTGGGAAGATAAACCTTCGATTTTAGTTATATAATCCCGAACACACAGATTTTTTAAATAAATGAAGACAATATAAGCGAAACTCAATCGAAAATCTGGAAACAAAAAAATCAGAAAAACACATTGACACGAGGTCCTGGGTTCGAGTCCCAGAGGTGTCAATATGTTTTTCTGATTTTTCTGTTTCCAGATTTTCGATTGAGTTTCGCTTATATTGTATTCATTTATTTAAATATTTCAATTTGAGGTTTTACTCATAAAGTTAAAATAAAATAAAATACACAGATTTTTAATACGGATTTTTTTTTAAAGTTTGCTTCACGTAGGAGGAAAAATGATGTCCCTCAGGGCCTATGTCTACTTAGGGGGCATACATTCAAAGCGGGGGGGTCCAGCAAAATCACACGTTACTTGAAAAGAATATACGAAGTGGCCCAAATTTATCTCATCAAGGGGGAGGAAGGGGTCTAGATCGGAAGAAAAACTGCTCACGAAATTAATGTAGATATGCCCCCTTAAGGGATGCACATGATGCACTGTGGAGGTTTTTTTAAGGAAAGGAAGGAGAGGAAGTTCTGGAAAGGAAACAGTTATGAGGGGTGAGTAAGAATCTGGAGGTCAGTATGTCCTGGAGTGATGGACGTATGAATCCATTCCTCCAACCGCGGTGCAAGGCAGTGGGTTGAGAGATTCCGGTTGGAGAGGATAAAGACCTGACTTAATCAGTTTTGTCTATCCTCCCCACCACACGGAGGTGGGCAGACGCATCGGTCGCCAAGACTTGGACAAACCTCACCCCATGAATCCATACTTCCCCTGCTAAGTCACCAAACGTAGCGAACCACTTGTGGTGACCTATGGCAGAGGTGTTGGTTTTCCAATAGATGGTGCTTTACAAATTAGACAAATATTATTTGTGTACCTACGTTAATCACTTCATGGGGTGAGGTTTGTCCGGGTCCTGGCGGCGGATGCGTTTGCAGGTCGCCCAGATCGGGACGCTTTGACTACTTGTAATAAGTTGGCGTGGTTATCAAACGAATTTATTTACAGTGTCGATTTTTTGTACTTTTACACTGCTATATACAGTGTAGAGACAGTTTTTCCTTGAGAAGTTTGAATGAAAATATATTTTATAGTTCTGTTATTCGGCGGTACATCTTCTCTGCACACTCCTTCGGTGACACGTAGTTATGTTTTATGTAAGTAGGTATACCTATTTTTCTTAAACCGACTCAAATTGTAATCAAGTACGCCAGGGGAGTAATTGCCGGGGAGAAGTGTCATGAAACCCATTTTTATTACGAAGTTATCACTGATTTTTCTTTCCAATTGCCCTTTATCAAATTACCTTATCACATTAAAAGTTTTTGGCAATAAAACCTTTGTGTTTGAGTATATTACAATAATTATGTTAAATAAAATAGTTATGTGTCCCTTTCTACTCCGCGCCCCTGCAATAAGGCCCGCTGAGGTACCTAATAGAGACATTAAAAATACTGGCTTGCCTGCTCGCCCGCCCTGTCCTCATTCACTGTCATGTACCTCGACAAGCTGGCCCCAGCTTACCTGTGATTGGGAATGTTTCAAATTTATTTAATTTATTAAAAACATTAATTGTAAAAAAAAACCATAGTTTAAGGCAAGAACTGATATATTATTTGGAAATGACTGCTTTCGTTTAGTTAGAGAAATTACGATTATACAGATATACAGATAATAACAATTGGGGAGGTGGGTACAGGTTCCGCCGCCCCAGGAACAATGACTACATAAAATTCTCAACAGAGGACTTGTATAGCAATAAAACATTCTGTCCAAACGTTTATACAGAAATGACGGCCGAGAACCAATATTCATTACTTATCATATAAACTGAACAATAACGACGGAAGCCGCTGATATTTTTGAATAACTAATAATAATAATAAATTTGGACAACTTGTATAGCGCTGTATATTATAATAATAATAACAATAGATCATCCATTTCATACCCAACTTCAATCTAAAAACAACACCACGCAAAGTAATATCGTAGCATACCTAACTCCTAATCGAAACCCGATGCTTCGCTACCAGAGCATAGATAGAGCAATATAATACTAGTTAGAGTTCCCAACAATATAATACTGAGCACAAATTCTCGCTAGGAGAGCATAGATAGAGCAAGTTCTCTACAATATAATACAGAGTACAAATGTATCTCTCAAATCCGACGATTTAGTTTCTTATTTTTATCACAACATACATAGAGATGAACTTAACAACGCAACTTAATGAAACTTGTTGTACAAGCTTCTAAAAACGTACGCGAAACCTTCGAAGATCGCTCATTTTGTGGTAAAATTTCTGTTGCGTGATGTAATTCTTTGCGCGACGTACATTTGAAAGAATATTAGGGATTATAATGACAATATATTAATATTATAATTTAAAAACAGACGAGCAAAAAAATGAGACCATCATATGAGTCAGAAGACTCGAAATAACACGAAACTCGATGACAATAAAAGAAATGATATAATAAATATTTGTGTCGGTTAACCACTAGGTTTAACTTATTATTTGAGTATAAATTAATCCACTCTCAATTATGCTGTTCATTCTTCGGGATATTCAAGCATTATTTTTCAATTCCAGTCCATAATAAAGAAATCAAACTAAACAAAAATACAAACCATACATTTTGCATAATTTAATTATCTCCTAAGGACCTTTGCTAAATCCCCAAAGAGAGGCTTCACTGGCGTCTCAGTGGCGTGGAGTGAATGAGTACATGTCTTGATTGGGGGCTCCGTCCACAGGGTCCAGTCTACGGCTTTACAAGAATACGAAGTGGGGATAATGGTGCACCGACATTTTTATTTTAATAGGTATCTACAGCTATATAACATTTTACTGCTTTTAAATCACCAGACATCTCGAGATACATTATCATTTTTGGAGAGTTTACTTCATGGTCGATATTATGGTTGTTTACTAAAAACTGTGAAAGGTTGATTTATATTCATGTACCTATCATAAATTCGTATAAAATGTTAAACTCATCAACATCATCATCTTCTTCCCCTTATCCTATTCGGGTCGGGGACCCATTGCATCGACAAGGCTCGTCCATATGTCCCTGTCTTGTGCTGATTGTTCGGCCTCTGTCCATGGTAGCCCAATCCTCTCCTCACACATTTTCTGGAGTTGCCTCGCCCAACTGTGTCTGGGGCGGCCCATTGGACGTCTACCCTCTGGAATCGCACTCAGTATCTTCCTCGGAATTCGGTCATCAGACATTCTTAGTACATGCCCAAGCCACCTCAGTTGCGATTTTTCTACGAAGAGTAGCAGTGGTTCAATGTTTAGATCATCTCGGATCGTGGAGTTTCTTATATGATCCCATTTCGTAACCCCTGCCACTCCTCTCAAGTACCTCATTTCGGCAGCTTGGACTCTAGAGCGTGTTCGTTCATTTAGCATCCATGTCTGGTGGCCGTAAGTGAGCGTCGGGCGGTATACCGTTTTAAACACTGCCTTCTTTGTTTTGATGCTCAGCTCGGCTTTCCTTATCACTGAGCTGTAGAGAGGACGCAATACACTGCTTGCCGCACTTATTCTTCTATCAATTTCTCCGTCTTGCCGACCATCGCTGGAGAATTCGACCCCAAGGTATTTGAACCTGTCCACCTGTTTCAGCTGGGTTCCATTAGCGAGTATGTTGTACAGAGTTTGGTCCCTTCCTATAACCATCACCTCTGTTTTTGAGGTACTCATCTTCATTCCCGCCGCCGTGCACTCTTCGTTGAAACGGTTAATCCACTCTTGTTAAACTCAATCTTTTATAAAGATGCATTGCTTTGGTCCGCGGTATTAACATGGATTAAATCCCTTTGCTAATTAGATGCTCAATCAAGCCACATCTAGGAACATTTGACCTTAGCATGTTTTTGGTAGGAGTTTTTCAAATATTGTGAAGTTGTTCAAATCCTTTCTTTTCATTTGTCATTCTTTATTATTATTTAAAGCTAGCTGATCCCGGCATGCTTTGCTATGCCACAAGAAATTGTTTCTCCTTGCGTGTCCTTTCCCACTCCGTCACCTCCACCTTCCCTCTCCCCACTCCACTCCCCCCATTCCCCCGTCCCGCGAACCCCCCTCCCGAGTTCCCCTCCCCCCTCCCAGGTCCCCCTCCCACCTCTCAGGTTCCCTCCCCCTTCCTCGTTCCCCTCCCCCATCTTTCTCTCCCTCCTGCTTTCCTTAGCAATAGCCGCTTCCTCGCGTGCCACCAATAGCAATTTTTTTATACAAAATTCATAATGCCAGAGCTCACCGGAAGTTTTATAAAAACCTTGTCCTGACAATAACGAACACACAAAAAAAAGAATTATCAAATTTGGTGCAGTCGTTCGAAAGTTATGCGCTTAGCAACACATTTTTGACGGCCGGCATATTTCAGCGGTAAGGCTCTTGACTAGCACTCCGAAGGTCGCGGGATCGAATCCCGGCGTAGCAAAGAAATTTTATTTGATTAATTTGTGTTATTTCACAATTTATTTATTTAAGGAGGCGTCTACTAATATCTACAGGAATTCCAAAAACTGAAAAAATCGAACTAATATCTATTGGAATCAAAGTGTTGACGAATATCTACAGCTCAAACTGTTGATTAATATCTATGAGAACCAAAGTGTTGACGAATATCTACAGTACTGTCAGAGGTTGGATTTGCAATTATGTATAGCATATTGGAATAACGTAATATTGCGTATGCAGTTTAAAAAACTTAATTTATGTAAGTATGTATGTAAAAATCCCTAATATCGGACTATTGGACACATTTAGCTGATTAGTCCAACCTACGCTCAGCGCCGGATCTGCCATACGTTCAAAAACGTGCAAAAACCTGGCGCCAACTCCGAAGGGGCGCCGTGAGAAAATAAATATTGTATTAAAATTTAGTTATAATATTCCCTGAATCGTTTAAAAATTATTACGCTCTAGCAACACTTTCCAAAGAAACAGAATGCGCACGCATCTGGTAGGTATCAACGGCTTACGAATTTATAGTCAGTTACAGAATTTTTTTACAAATTCCACATATTTAGTTTAAACGTAAGATCTATTTTTCCATATATCTTTTACCGTGTTTTACGACGAATAGGTGCGATCCAAATTCAATAACCAATCACAGCGCGGTATTTTTGTTCGTAAGCCGTTGATACCATACGTCAGTGTTTAGTGTTCGTTCGCTCAACACAGGGGAAATGCAAGGTACAAATTTGAGGTTATATTCTTATTATCACTGCTCACTGTCTCTCGTCGGGACTGCCTGTCAGAAGCTAGTAGATGCTATTCTTGTGTTGTACGTTGCCATGAGAACGTATTTGTATTTGCTTTTTCTAATATTCGCGTTGGGTATATAGGTACATAAACGCAGTAAATCTCAAGAATGTATAATGGACCTAGTTCAGCGAAACCACCAGCATTGTGTCGTAACCTATATTTTAAATCATGGTACGGGCACAAACAAACACTTCGTTGTATTATTTTAAAGCATAACTTGCAAAGAGTTTTTCCTAAAATAATTAAAATTGCACCATAATTTATGTTTACACAATAGATTCAGAGAGTATAGGGCTCCTGGCAATCCTCTCTTTAAAAAAAACGAGTGTGAGAGCTACCGCCAGGTCACTTGGAAAAGTTACACCATTTATATGTCTTGATTTTATTTGATAAATTAGTGTAAAAAAATAATAATTAAATAAAAATAAAATAAAAAATTGGGGTGAACGAATTTTTAATCAAAATAAAAATGTAGGGGGGGGGGCGCCATCGGTACCTACTGCACAGGGCGCCAGATTTCGTAGATCCGGCCCTGCCTACGCTCTGTAGATATTAGTTCAACCTACGCTCTGTAGATATTAGTCAACACTCTGAAGTTCGTAGATATTAGTTCAACATATGAGCTGTAGATATTCGTCAAACATACAGGCTGTAGATATTAGTATCTGGAGTCTTATTTAAAATAATATATAGTATATTTGCGGCACGTTCCAGAGTGGAAAATACTCTCAGTATCGTCCTGTTGAAGACCACCGTTCAGTATTGAAACGATGCTTGAAATGGCTTTAGCCGTGTTTGGTGACCAGATCTGAATAGCCAGGTACTTCCCCACCTTCCTCTTCCCTATCTCCTTCCCCTCCCCAATACCTTCAGCCTCACAACATACCCCAATTGGGGATGCCATAGTCCCACTGGCTCCAGACGGGAGCAGTTGGGACTCTGTACTCTTGTGTGATATTCATGTAAAAAAAAAAAATTCAGCGATTCATTTTTATATATAAGATAATGCATCTATGATAAAAAACGAAATATTTTTTTTACAAAGATGTTATCGACCTAGACAGTAATTTTCTCGACGGATGTCCAAATAATGTACTTGTTGGTTTTTTTTCAAAAACATAAAAAGTTAAAATCTTAAATTATACCTATGACATAGCAAATATAATTATCAATCTAGATAGCAATTTTCACGATGGATGTCGAAATTAAAAAATCTGTACTTTTTCGTTTGAGAAATTCGTATTTAAATATCTCTAATAAACAATAAACTGTGTTAACCCTAGAAAGCTAACGTTCGTCAAAATGACGAGCATAAGATAAGTATTGCTTTCTGGTTGTGGTTTCGCGCCAACTCAGTGCCCGCCTGTCGCCTGACTGTATTGAGTGGTGGTCGTGTTCGATTGGTAAGTAATTTGATTTTTGAGATTCTTACTGCATGGTCGTCATTTTGACGAATGGTGAAGTTATGTGACTTTTTCTGTCTTCGTGTTGAATTATTTTTTGTATTTTTTTTTTTCATTTTTACGCTATAGATGCATTATTTTGTTCTGGAGGTTCTACTGAGCCAGAAAGTGCTTCAAATAAGAAAAGGAAGAGCTGCAGTTTGTGTTACTACAAGAAAAGGCGAATGACGAAGAACCAATGTAATGTATACAAAGTTCCGATTTGCGGTGAACATACTGTTGATTTTTGCTTAACTTGTGCCAAAAATATGTAAGCTATTTATATGTAGTAGATAACAGATGTCCTTCTTGGTTAAAATATTCCAAAAAAGTTTTATTTTATTTGTTAAAAAATTATAATTTAGTCGTTTAAAGCGTAAGGTATCTAATTGATCTAAAAAAACATGTGCCATAAAAAGTTCCTAATTTAGCACTAAAAAATAAAAATATATTAATTTTCATTAAAATAGGATTTAATTCATATCCTCTATTTTCTATAAATATTATAAAAGTAAATGAACTATCAAAAAAAAAATGTTAAAGATAATCATTTAAAAATGATCGTCAAAAAGTCGAATGGTTAGCTTATTATGGTTGTTCAACAACGTTAGCTATGTATGGTTAATCTCTTGTGAGTGACTTTCCAGATAAGTATGGTCTGGTGTATTCTATGCCTGCACAGAATATAAATAAAACAAATTATTACGTACATTTACGTTCATTCGTCAAATGCATTGTACATATAGTTTTGAATTAGTGATCGACTATAAAATCCAGACTACTGTCCAGAAACACCAAAACATTAGTGTACAAAACACTTATCATTACTCACATACGCAGCTGAGACTTGGGTACTAACTAAGAGGAATGTGGGAGCACTGGACGTTTTTGAAAGAAAAATTTTGAGGCGTATCTTCGAACCGGTTTTAGAAAATGGATTTTGGCGCAGATGTTATAACAACGAGCTTTATACTCTAATTAAGGATCTAAACGTCACCAAATTTATAAAACTGGGAAGACTTTGGTGGTTGGGTCATGTGGAGAGAATGACCGAGCACCAAGCACCAAACTCCCTCCTGAACTAAAGACCGATAGGGCGAAGGAGCCTGGGACGACCAAGATTAAGATGGAGCGACAACGTCCTCAAAGATATATCTACCTTGGAGCTTCAAAACTGGAGAGAGCTGGCCCAAAACCGAGATGAGTGGAGGAAGACTTTTGAGGAGGCCAAGACCCATCAGGGGTTGTAGAGCCAAGAGTGATGATGAAGATTAGTGATCGACGAACCGGTGGATGCAATCTTGTTGCAAGTAGTTATAGTTATAATAGTTTGTGTGGTCTCTAGAGCAATTTATAAATATATTTTAAGTTTATAGTGTCCTTGGGGTGATTTCGCTCGAAAACGACGCTATATTTTAAATAATACTTATCTTTACTGTTGAAAATTGAATCTTAATCGATCATGTGCGCCAAAATGCAAAATTTTCACATCAGATACAATATCAATTTAATAATTAAAGTTTTTCCTTCGATTTGAACAATATACGAGTATATTTGAACGATTGTGCACCAATTAATATACCCATATTCATTAAGTGCATCCATGTTTTTTAATTGTAATATTATGTAAAAACTTCCCGCTAATTTTATTATAAATATGTATGTTAGTATGTCATTAGTTTTAGGTGAGCATTTATATGTCTTAGTTATAAGTCACAGGCTATAAGTCTTAGATGTAAGATGTAAGTCATTGGTCATTAGAGCCCGTTCACACTTCCGTCGTAAAAACGGAGAGGGGTTCCGTCGTCACGACGGAAGCCCTAGCCGCTGTAGTGGCTCTATGGAGCTGTTCACACTTGTCGGATCCGGCGCGAAGACGGATCCGTTTTTTTTTCGCCGGAGAGTTCGCCTACGCAGAGCGTCCGTCGTGAAGCCGGAAGGGAACGCGCTGGCTCATACATTTCAATGGAGCTGTTCACACTACACGGCGGGACGACGGATCCGTTTTGAACCCGCCACACCCCGCTTCACACTTCACCACCGCCCGCTCCCAGACGCAAGGCGGCAGGCAATTTGTGTTTTTATGGGGCGCGCGTTTGGCGTTTTGTAATATTATTATATAATATATATGTTCGTTCCAGAATGCGATTTTTTCTATTTAATCTCAAGAAAATATTTAGTCATATCATTCATGTTTTTTAGTGATTTTAGTTATAATAATTGCTGAATGATTTTCGCGTACTTTCTCCTTTTCAAGTATGCAAACACAATATTCTCCCACGGTTTGAACAAATACCTCCTACAGAAAATCTTTCAGCTATAATTGGGTGTACCCAAAATTTTCTTTTCACTTTTTTCCTTCTTTTTAATAAGTACCACATGACAACAAGAGCTTCATCGTCGTCCATTGCGCAGTGCGCACGACCGTCTACTGAAGAATGATAAAATGTTTTGGTCGTTGTTTTCGTAGAGTAGGGTCCGTTTTCAAGACGGATCCGTCTTGAAAACGGAAGTGTGAACAGGGGCCTAGGGCTTCCGTCGTGACGACGGAACCCCTCTCCGTTTTTACGACGGAAGTGTGAACGGGCTCTTACTGTTATAATTGTAAATCTTAGTTGTAAGTCAAGTAATATAAGTCACTAGCTATAAGTCTTAGATTTAAGTCACTGGTTATAATTGTAAATCTTAGTTGTGAGCCAGTAATATTAATTCTCTTTCATATTTATTTGTACAGCATCCATGAGGTGATTTTGCAAAAAACTGCGCTATGTAAATTAACCAAATATTATTATGTGTATTTACCATTGTGACAACTTCATTCAAACATTTTTTTAATTTAAAAAGTATGGTTGTAGGTACGTACCTTTAGCCATTTTTAGGTTGGATTATTTTGTTCATATAATTTGTTTTTATTTTATTTTTAAAGAAAGACAAACATTCCCGGGTTACGAATAACCCGACAATGTTTGAAAATCTCCTACTACCACCACAGAAAGCCGAAAATGTTACTTGTGTTGTGATTTTTTTAATTGTTCAAATTTGTGAGGCATCTTTGACCCAATGATGGTTTAATACACCCTGACATTGGCTATCGCTACTCCCAAGTAAACAGGTAAAGCTCTATAATAAAAGTCCGATCTGCCGTAATATCTCCACTCTTAAAAGTCCTGTAATTCAGTGGTGGTAACACACAAGAGCGCTACAGCCCTCGGGGAATATGATACCTGAGTGCGGGAAACATTATTGTTTCACGTTTCTTGTACAATTTTATGGTTATCTTTTTTAACACAACACAGAATGTATGAAGAGAAAATACTTTAAAAAAATATATATAATATCGGCTGGATAATTGAAAAATCCACCCGTATGGCAATGGAATATCTTTCTTTCATAGTATAAAATGAAGTCACTCCCGCTGTCTGTGCGCAGATCTTTTAAACTACGCAACGGATTTTCATGCGGTTTTCACCAATAGATAGAGGTATATAATTTGTTAAGATTTTGTATAATTGGTTGAAATATGTTAAAAAGGGAGTGGGCTGGCAAGCGGGCAGCGGGCAGCGTGCTGGAAAGCAGGCGTTGGTTATAAAGGTTGGGTAATGGCGTGGCGTTGTGTTTCATTAGCCACAGCAACATGTTTCCGGTTCTGCTAGTAACACATAAAGGACTATTCCGGGGTTGATTCTTCTGTAGGTACCTGCCTACTAAGTCATACCAATCTCTAGGAGGTTTTGCTTATGGGGTATATAGATTCTTGTAACTCGCTTAGTGGGGACTAAGCGAGTTACAAGAATCTATATACTACATCGCCAAGCGAGATGGAGTTGTCTGTTTTATTAATGTTATCAGCAAAGTAGTTTCATTATTATAAGATCCTCGGGTACAGGATGGTACATATAGATTAGGTTTGTTGAAAAAGTATCGATATATCGATATTTTTAATTCAATATGTCGATATTTTTAGCCGATATATTTTGATCCGATATATCGATATATCGATACAAAATATCCAATATCGAAAATTGTTTCAAAAACGATATTTTTTTAAATTTATGTTTTTAAGGTCACTAGAATCCAAAACCGTATAGGAATGAACGGAAAAAGTAACTGTATTGGGTCATGACATCTGGCGGTTGAAATTTTAACTATTAATAGCTTACAAATCTATTGTCTTTGCATTAGTATTTGTGATCACTATGTGTATGCTATTTTTCGCCATTTTTTTCTAAGCCACTCCTATGTGTTGGTTCCCAATTGTCTATGATTATTGACTATACCTTGTTCCAAACACGAAGTCCTTTTGGACAGATTAATACGCATACATACGAGACGCATACAAACTTTGTATGCATCTCAGTTTACATATAAGATAGAAGACAGCTTTTTAGTTTTTGATATTTTTGTAATTATTACCTAATAAAAATGAGTACTGATAAAAATACCTTCATTTTTATTGAGATTTTTAAAAGCACATTGTGTGTAAAAAATACTATTGATAATATTGAGCTGTATACAATATTATTTTAAAAACGCAAAATCTCTTGAAAATTTGACCGATATATCGATATATCGATATTTTTTCCTCGATATATCGACGTCGATATTGATATTTTAATAAATATCGATACATCGATATATCGATCTTTTTTTCACTTTCGACATCCCTAATATAGATCTTGCTCAAAAATAAATAAATTTATTTAAGCCAATTTTTGATCAATGAGTACCTACCTACAGCCATAGCCGTCCAGATGCAGAACGGCTTCCACTTCTTTTTTGTGGAATTCGGAAGTGCTGGGCAAATTTGCTGCCAAGACACAGACAAACCTCATCCCATGAACCCGGGCACCTCTGCTAAGTAACCAAACGTAGCGAACCACTTGGGGTGACCTGTGGCAGGGGTGTTGGTTGTCCAATAAATGGTTCCTTGGTGAGATTAGTGATATTTGGAGGGACCCTCCTCCCCCTCACGTGAGATTTACATACATTACAGTTGATAAAGGACTACATTTATTTTCATAAATAAGAAAAATAATACAACTTTCAGGTATACTGTAGCAAATGTATTAAACACTTCAAAAGAAGAGAAACAATTTTTAATTTTTTATTATTCCTATAATAATATATATTCTTTTAAAGTTGACGTGAGATTTTTATTGACTGACACCCCCTCAATTTAAATGAGGTTTGATGAGATTTTACTGGACCCCTCCCCTCCCTTTTTGAGGTCACGAAATTAATGTATGCCCCCATAACTATATAAGTTTCAGGTAAAAGAGTAGATACCACCAATTTTAGCATGAAAACCTCATTAAAAAAACTCACTCTTTTTGACCTATGCGGTATGGATTAATTACGTGAGCAGTTTTTCTTCCAATCTAGACCCCTCCCCCCCTTGGTGAGATAAATTTGGGCCACTTCGTGTATTCTTTTCAAATAACGTGAGATTTTGCTGAACCCCCCCCCCCCCCTTTGAGCTCTCGTAATTAATGTATGCCCCCTATGTTTAATTTTTATAATAAGTTATCTAATGCGATCTTAGAACTTAGAACCTCGTGCCTACTTCCTTCTAGGTTTAATTTAAAAGCACAGGCATGCATGTTGCTAGACATAACGCCGTACCTTTTCTAGTTGGCTCCCTTTGTAGGTGAAAGCAGTCAGCGCAAATTGACAGAAAACTGTGAACAATGACGAAGACGTAGGGATCTCGCGTGATGGATTGACAGCAGATGAAATGTCTTGGACAGATGCCCGGCTTCCACTTTACACACCGCTTGCAGGGACGCTACTGTCTGTACCTTTCATGGGTCGGATTACAAAATGGTAGTCACGTTTTTTTTATTTTTAAATCCATCATTTGAAGATTTAGAATTGAAAAACCTCGTGTAATCCGTGATTGTTACCAAGGTTAGGGAACGTACCCATACTACGTGACCAACTTTTTGCCATTTTTAACCCCCCCCCCCCGGTGACCAAAAACCTAAGCCCGCCGCCGCTCATTTGTACCAAGCGTGACATTTTGAATACCCCCCCCCCTCCCTAAACGTGTCACGTAGTATGGGTACGTTCCCTTACCCACCTCTCAATAAAATAGATTATTTATTAAAAAAAACCTAGGACAGTTTACTGATTTTATTCTTAACTCTATGGATAATAGGAAACAGGTTGATTCCATTAACACAGATTTTTCTAAGGCTTTCGACAAAATAAATCACGACATACTGTTAAACAAGCTCTCGAAGATTGGAATATGTGGAGATCTTCTGAGATGGTTCTCTTCATATGTTAAAAATAGAAGTCAAGCTGTTGCTTTAAAAGGTTACATGTCACAAATTATAACTATTCCCTCAGGGGTACCGCAAGGGTCTCATCTAGGGCCTCTATTGTTTATTTTATATATAAACGATATGAACCATGTCATAAACCACTCTTGTTTCCTTTTTTACGCCGATGACATGAAATTATATAAATGTATTAGCTCCATAGATGACTGCAACCAATTACAAGAAGACGTTAGCAAAATTGAGGAATATTGCGAAAACAATCAATTATATCTAAATATAGATAAATGATAAATGAAAAGATTTTACACGAAAAAAAAATCCAATTAATTATATTTACAAATTAAACCATGTACCTCTACAACGAGTAGAAACAATAAGAGATCTTGGAGTAATACTAGATTCTAAAATGTTATTTTGGGATCATATTGAAAATATTCTGGAAAAAGCTTATAAGCAATTGGGTTTCATAATTCGCATTACAAAGCCTTTTATTATAGCACACACCCTAATTCTGTTATATATGTCATATGTACGTTCACAACTCGAGTTCGCCTCAGTAATTTGGAATCCTCAATATCAAACATATATTCATCGCATTGAAAATATCCTGAACAAATTTATAAAACACCTATCCTATCGTTTTAGTGATCATCGATTTGACCCTATCGCTTTATATAAACGCAGAAAAATCTCTGATGCATTATTCTTACATAAAATCGTGAACTGCCTTGTTGATTCATCATATCTGTTAGAAAATATTGCATTTCGTTGCCCCAAACAAAACACCAGATCGAACGACTTATTTAGAATACCACACGGTAAATCTAAATATGCGCAAAACTCTGTAATAGTATCTGTGAAACTTACAATACCTTACGAGATGTAGACATTTTCAACCATGACTTGAAATCATATAAAATGCAGCTTAATAAATTAATAACTTAAAATACTTTTTTTTTCTCCTTTTTGTGAAAATCATATTATTATCAACCATAGTAAATAGTATAACCATGTTTGTTAATAATTTTACGTTTTTCTTTATTATGTTTTATGTTTTTCTTTATTATGTTTATATTTTTTTTCTTTGTCATTTAATAAATTGAGTAGGTAAAAAAAACCAAACCAATATTTTTTAACACAATGGAACTTAATTGGTCTACAATATTTGAATTTTATTGTTATAATCATTTTTTCTGTATGACTGTTTGTTTCCTCAATAAAAAGAAATAAAAAAATAAAAATAAATAAAAAAAACGAATTTAAATAGAATTTATTATTTTTAAGATGTCTCAATTTGGGAGGCGTGTATAGATACTGCTGCCCAGGGAACCATTTATTGGATAACATAAATAGGTCACCCTAAGTGGTTCGCTACATTTGGTAACTTAGAAAGGAAGCCCAGATTCATATATTATCCATAGGTAAACTAGTTTCACCATTATTAGATCCTTTACTGATACTTTTACCGAGGTCTTGTCACCCACAAGCAAGTGTGTGAGTGTCCGTTCGATGGACATCATTGACTGGACGATAGCGGGCAGCAGTGGACGTGTTTAAATCTTGCCCAAACGGCCACATTTTGACCAAAACTGTACGAAGTTAACATGAACCATCTTATACACGAAGATCCTATAATGAAAACATTGTATTATCTTTAACTAGATGTGCATTGACAGCATTATCACGAATACAGAGCCTGAAGGGCCCGCTACCCGAATTTCTACCGATTTCTTTCATATCTCCCTAAAACATGTTAAGTTTTAAAGCTCTTAAAAAATATATATATACAAAAGTATTCACCAAATTTCCTCTCTGGATTTTAACACTAGTGCAAATGTTTTAAAAGTATAATATAGGTATCAGGACTAAAGTGTCGGTACCTTTTGATTTTTTTGATAAGTTACTCCTCTTAGGTGTTAGAACCCACAAAAATCCTAAAAATAATCTGATTTGTACGTCATCAACGGACTTTTAGTATACAGATTAGACAACGTAATTTAAAAAAAGCAGAACGTACTGACATAGAGTATTTTCTCATTACAGTTGGAAAAAAAAAAAAAAACCGTCCAGTTTTGGAGGAGAAAACGTGGAATTCAAAACCTCGATTTTGCGACTTTATTTAGGTATTATCAACCTGAGGTGCAGTTGTCCCTTTCGCTCAGCATTCAGGGGGGGGGGGGAAACAGTGACAGTAACAGCAACATTTTCAAAAATACTTATTATTCAAATTTCCTGGCGACAGTGTTTCCTTTTACGTGCATGAGTGATATTTGATGCAAAATATTCAAGGAAGAAAAATATGAGAATCGTACAAGTTAAAACGTTCACATTAACTGATAAACAAATATCATGATCAAAGCAATATTCAATATTGGACTAAGCTTGGTAGAATCTGATATCCACCTAAAACAAACAGGTTCATAATGAATGGTTTGGAAGTATACTTTATTGACCAATTTTATTTTCAGGAAGCGTTATCTCTGAACTGTGCATTCCTGAAAATATTGGTCTAAGGCAGTCAACTCTTAGATCAGCATCTTCTTCTGCAATCGGAAGGTTAAAAGAACCTAAGCGAAATCCGAACACTAAGTTTGGTGATCGTGCATTCGGAGTAACTAGCCCTGAGGCTTGGAACAAACTTTCCATGGAATTGAGATGCATAACTAACCCAGCGGAATTTAGATCCAAACTAAAAACGCATCTTTTCAGACACTCATTTCCTTAAATTCGTCATTCTATAATTGTTGATGACCTCGAATTTATAGATATATATATAATAAGTGGGATCCTAATTCCTCAATCTGTATATTGAGCGATGAGTCGTCTGCGGTACGACGCCTCATTTTCATTCATTTCATCCATTTAAGATAAGCTATACTTTCCTATAAATCTAGCTAAGATTATTATTACACCCAAAAAACCATTAAGATCATTATTGCCCCGGTTTCTATAATTGTAATATTACATAAGAACTACCTCCTCCTTCTGGCGTTTATTACATAAGAACTACCTCCTCCTCTCCTTAATAACACTAAAAAATAGAGTATAGTACGTATAAAATGTGTATATATGTATAATATAAAATTCTCGTGTCACGGTGTTTGTTACCATACTCCTCCGAAACGGCTGGACCAATTTTGATGAAATTTTGTGTGCTTATCTGGTAGGTCTGAGAATCGACCAACATCTATTTTTCATATCCCTAAAAGTAAAGGGTGTTCCACTCCGAAGAAAATTATTTTCCCCATACATTTTGTATGGAACGAATTCTCCTATTTTGAAAGAACTGCAGCAATATTGTAAGGGGTATAATATTGAACTGCGAACCGGGGGAGGGGGGAGGGGGGAAAGGAACTCAGGAAGGGGGGTTAGCGGGACGGGGGAAGGGGAGAAGTGGAGTGAGGAGAGGGAGAGGGAACGCGAGAGGGGAAAGGATACGCAGGGAGAAACAATTTAGATCAAGGTATGGTATACGCAGGGAGAAACAATTTAGATCAATTCAGCTAATAAGTAGACAACAGTTTTTGATTCTGAGGCGGTACGAAGTTCGCCGGATCAGCTAGTATATGTATAAAATTTATAAATCCCCGAACTGATTCGACTCGCAGCAATAACTTATTTATGTTACGAGTTTGTACATATACCTAGAGAACTTGTAGGTTGTTTGGATTTTAATGTTATCATTATCACTGACAACCCTGGCAATTCAAATATTTTGAAATGTTGGACCTAATGTTATAGTTTTAAGTCTCTAACCTTAAGTCACAGTTATAAATATGTATGTCATTAAGACACTAGTTTTGAGTCAACTGTCATAAGTCTTAGTCATAAGTCACTAGCTATAAGTCATATCACAGATAAGATTCACATCACAGAGCATTAGACATAGAGTTATCACCTGTTACTGTACCGTCTCTCTCCGGCTCGTCTAGGACAGTTAAAATGTTTTACCGAGGTGATTACGGTAAAATCACTGATGAATTATCTAAAATAAATTGGAAACTCGAATTTCAAAGTAAGGATACCGAAAAGGCCGTATTAGATTTTTACAATATCATAAATGACATTATTCGCAAATACATCCCCGAAAAAAAAATTTACGGTAATTTAGAAAGGTTTCCCCCCTGGTACACTTTACCACTTATTAAAATTGTAAAAGAGAAATTAAAATATCACAAGAAATGGAAAAAATACAAGAACTTAGCTGACTACCAATCATTCTCTGTACTGAGAAATCGTCAGAAGAAGATCTCGCTAGAATGTTATGAAAACTTCATTACGACGGCAGAAGATTTAATAAAAAAGTGTAGCAAACAGTTCTGGTCATTTGTTAAATCAAAGCAATCCTCTTCCAATTTACCTAAGCAAATGTATATTGGTGATATTTCCTGCAATGATGGACAATCCATATGCGACCATTTTAGTGATTATTTTAGATCAGTTTTTGTAGAAAATTCCAACCCTCGCCTCAATCTTACTGAGAATGGTGACGACAACTCTAATCTACATATACACACTATTAACTTCAATCAATCATGTGTACTTAGTTATTTAAAAAAACTTGATCCAAATAAAAGTGCGGGATCTGATTTAATTCCATCCATATTTTATGTAAAATGCCGGGACCAATTGGCTTATCCTCTCTCCTTGCTATTCAAAATGTCATTTGAAGAAGGCAACTTCCCCAACGTCTGGAAACAAGCACTCATTACACCAATCCACAAAAGCGGGGACAAAAATAACATCACCAACTACAGGCCCATCTCCAAACTCCCAATTGTCAGCAAGATCATGGAAAACATAGTTCTTGATCAACTTTTTCCAGCAGTACAAACAATCATATCCAAAAATCAACACGGCTTTTTCAGAAAACGGTCGGTCGAGACAAACCTTCTGGAATACACAGATTTTATTTTAAATTCTATGGGTGGTAAAAATCAAGTGGACTCTATCTATACGGATTTTTCAAAAGCCTTTGATAAAATTAACATTGAACTGCTTCTGAAGAAACTGTTAAAAATCGGGATTAAGGGTGACCTTCTCAGATGGATCAAATCGTATGTGACAAACAGAAGTCAAGCAGTTAGAGCTAAGGGTTTCTCCTCTCGTTTTTTCAATATACCTTCAGGAATCCCGCAAGGATCACATCTCGGACCTCTCTTGTTTATTTTATATATCAATGATATGAGTGAATGCTTTAAAAATTTCAAATTCCAAATTTTTGCTGATGACACTAAAATTTACAAAAAAATCACTAATATTAATGACAGCCTAGAATTGCAAGATGATATTAATAGGCTTGGAATATATTGTGCGAACAACCAACTGTTCCTTAACCTAGAAAAATGTAACACAATATCATTCACCAAAAGCATAAATCCCCTAATATTTCCGTACAAAATCAATGACGTAGAGATAAAAAGATGTTGTGAAGTGAAGGACTTAGGAATAATTATGGACTCCGGAATGTCTTTCCGAACACATATAAATTCCATCTGTGACAGGGCATACAAACTTCTAGGATTCATCATAAGAGTGACCAAACCATTCAGGTCACCACACGTAATCAAAATACTGTATGTCTCTTTTGTTCGCTCAATATTAGAATTCGGATCAGTCATATGGAATCCCCAATACAAAGTTAATATTGAAAGGTTAGAAAGAATTCAAAAAAAGATACTGAAACACCTAGACTTTAAATCCTTTCGAACATCAGAAAGCCTAAAAGACTCATTAACATTCCATATTTTATCAACCTTAGAAGATAGAAGAAATATATCCGACCAGAAATTTCTATTCAAAATTATTAACAACGTTGTTGACAACAACTATCTTCTGGAACACATTAATTTCCACTGTCCAATAAGAAACACAAGGTCAAACCAACTATTCCACATCCCACACTCAAAAACAAATTACACACAACATTCATTTCTCCGAAGGACGTGCACAAAATACAATGATATCTTTTACGACGCTGATATTTTCCATTTGTCCTCAGGCCAATTTATTAAATTCATAATAGAAAAAATCAAAACAAATTGTTAATTATGAACTCTCCACCCCTGCTGCATGTTTTCCTTCTTTTTATAATAATAATAATAATATTTGGATGATTTACATATCCCACATGCTTTAATTTGTGTATTTTTTTTTCATTTCTGTTGTACATATATATATTTTTTCATTTTTTCTACCACTTTATGTTTTCTTTTATGTTTTAATCTATGTTTATATATACATATATATATATTATAAATTTTAGCGGAAACTTCGCTGGTTAATGCAGCCATGTAATATGTTACTCTATTATGAAAATATGTATAACTGTTTGTTTCCTTAATAAACTAAAATAAAAAAAAATAAAATAAAATAAAAAATAAAAAATAGATATTATAAGCCACTAGCAACAAGTCTGTGATATGTCACTAGTTATTTTATTTATTATTTTTTTCTTTTTATTGAGGAAACAAACAGTAAGATAATAACAATAAAATTCATATGTTGTAAACCAATCAAGTTCCATTATGTTAAATATTGGTTTAGTATTTTTACCTACTCAACTTATTAAATGACAAAGAAAAAAGTATATAAACATAATAAAGAAAAACATAAAAAAGAAGAACATAAAACATAATAAAGAAAAACGTAAAATTATTAACTAACATGGTTATACTATTTACTATGGTTGATAATAATATAATTTTCACAAAAAAGAGAAAAAAAAGTATATTAAGTTATTAATTTATTAAGCTGCATTTTATATGATTTCAAGTCATGTTTGATAATGTCTACATCTCGTAAGGCATTGTAAGTTTCACAGATACGTAGTACGTATAATTACAAATCTTAGTTACACCAATTTTATTATATATTTACTTGTACAGCGCCCTTGAGGTGATTTCTCACAAAAACGGCGCTATATAAATTAGCCAAGTATTATTATTATTAACGCTGTAAAAGGAAGAAAGCAAGAACAGTGGGAATGTATTATGAATTGAATTTAATGATCACTTCAGCGATCCGTCCAAATGTTTCAGTCGATT
Organism: Limnephilus marmoratus; assembly: GCA_917880885.1. Taxonomy (NCBI): domain Eukaryota; kingdom Metazoa; phylum Arthropoda; class Insecta; order Trichoptera; family Limnephilidae; genus Limnephilus; species Limnephilus marmoratus. The sequence goes on along the minus strand of OU862924.1, from coordinate 20,005,267 downwards.
AAACATATTCCCTTAACGCTTGTCAAAGCCTGTCCGATGCCTTCATCGGATCAAGGTAAAAAATCCAGGTGAGGACTATGCGAGTCCTGCTTTACAAATAATAATATAAAATATAAAGCACGAACCCACTGTACAGCACAGTCTTCACGGTCGGCAGCTGTTGATCTGTGTTTATCCTAGCGTGAATGCTCTTTTTAGCGAGTTAATAGGTATTAAATTGTATAATGGAGATTTCGTTTCCTGCCGTTGGATTCCTATGCATTTTATTGTGATTTGGATGAATGAATTCATACATTTTCTTGGGATTTACGGGTCGAAATTAGCCCTAAACTGTCTTGGAATTGAGTTCATGATTCAACTATGAAATGTATAGATAAAAAAAGTGTATTGAAAAACAGAATTCATGGGACCGTGGGTTACTCACAATATTCACATTCACACTGGTAAAATTTCTGCTTAGTATATTACCAAATTAATAGCGAAGTAATTCTTTATTTTCTTAGGGAAAAACAACAGTTAAAATTTGATAATTATTGTTTTTCAATCTGATTAATAAAGTTTTTTTCTTAATACATATCTACCAAGAAAGATAGTATTTTATTGGATTCTATTTTATTTATTTATTCAACGTAAAACAGTTCCACTCCACGTGGTCTAATGTAAACTTACGCTTTGCTTATTTATAATACTTATCGCATATGCGCTATGAACTAAGTTAAATACTTCTTGATGCCTTTACATAGTGAAAATTCTTTTTTTTTATTTTCGTAAAGGGGGACGAGAAGGCGAATAGTAAGGGCATTTGTCCACAGCCGCCGCCGTCACCCAGAACGAGGTGAAATTGCCGAAGAAGCGATACATACGAGTATATTACTGCGGTCGGGTATCCACCGCACGTCCGTCATCCGAGCACCGTCATCTCGGCCGCCGAGATTGTGAGAAGTATTAGAACTCGGCCCTAGAATGGGGCCGAAATGCCGGCAACACGTCTGGATTCGTCCACTCCCGAGAATGCCGCCGGCATTTGAAGAATAGGCCAGTCAATAAAGGCTCAAAATGAGGCAAACCCAAACATTAATTCCCCCGTCGATGAAACTTTGCAGTCACGTGGAGTATCATTTAGGGATGACGAATGACAAAAGATCCAACAAAATATTTAACGGGAAGTTAGTTATTTTTAGCAAAAACTGAAAAAAAATTATAACTCTCGCGGGAAAAGTATTTCTTTCGAAAACTCTTCACATATTGTTAGTATTAATTAATATCCACCTGATTATTTAGAAATCCAACAATATTTTTGTTGGGAAAGTATGTTTTTAAAAAGAGATTTGTTTTTTATTTCTATTGTTGCCGGGAAAATTCCCCCCCCCAATTTTTGATCACGAAGTGTCTTTATATTGGTGTTTGCTTTATTTAATCAAAAGATCCAACATTTTTTTCTTTTGGAACATGCTTTTTTGATATGAGTCAAAAATATCGCTCCGGAAAAATCCCCCGTCCAATTTTTTAAAGTCAAATTGTTAGGATAGCTATGTTAAAAAGATTTCTGCAAAGATCCAACAAAATTTTCAACGGCAACCTATTTTTTTTAATTGATTTCGATCGCACGCTGATTTCACGTGACTTTTGTATGAACAGGAGCCCGAGGGGTAAGGGTAGGGGTGGGGCTAGTCGCATTCGGGACTGCGCTACGCGACTAACGGCCGCGAAGTCTGCCTGTGTAAAATTAAGAAGGGCATTGTTTGCATGGTTGCTTGACAACGCTTCGTTTGTCAGTGTTGTGTTTTTAGTTAAATTATTAGATTTGCGCTATGGCTGATGATTTAAGTATTCTGGAAAGTGATTGTGTTTTTTGCAAAAAAAAAATGAATGATGATGTAGTTGTTGTTAAAGAACGAGGGCTCAAAACCATATATGAGTGTAGTTTAAAAAGAGATGACAAAATCGCAACAGCGATAGAAGGGGTGAACGAATTATCTGTGCACAAGAAGTGTAGAAAACAGTATATTAATGCTAGAGTCATCAATGCTTTTATAAGGAGGAAAACACTTGTTTCCAGTGAAGAAGCCGCGGTTGCAGAATTTCAATATGAAATGAAATGCATTATCTGTGCAGAAAATAAAAAAATTGCGGCACTGCGGTCATATGTTCGCAGAATACAATTGCCGCAAACAAAAGTGTCGATCGCAGAATTAGCATCGCTACGAAAAGATACATGGGCGAACAAGGTACTTTTAATTGTTTTAATTTTATAATGTTCATTATTACGATCTCTCTATTCTTCTTATCTTAACCCCTCGGGTATTTTTAGTATGTATTTAGTTTAATACAGTAATTTTTACCGTGCTACAAATACTTAATTATGTATCTATATTTTCGACTAGTTTCGTGAATATAATTACATAATTAAGTTGTTTAATACTAAGTTATTTGTATTTATTACTAGCAGACCCGGCCACACGTTGCTGTGGCTAACGAAACACAACGCCATTACCCAACCTTTATAAAAACCACACCACCCGCTGCTTATTTTTTATTTTTTTTTATTGAAAGAATAGATAATACATATTATAATCAACAAACAAGTCCTGCTAAGCCAATTGAATTGGCTTGTCAACAGTTGGTTATATTTGGTTACATATAGATTTTTTACAATTAAAATTGAATATTTGAATTTCTCGGCTTTTCTCTACTATAATAAGCATGTATTATACATATAAACCTTCCTCTTGAATCACTCTATCTATTGGTGAAAACCGCATGAAAATCCGTTGCGTAGTTTAAAAGATCTATGCTCACAAACATTTTGAGCGACTTCATTTTATACTATGTAATGTAATGATATATGTATAATGAATAACAACAACAAAGTCAATCAATTATTTGAATTTTTTTTTTGCTAAAAACATTCATTCAATAAGCCACGGACTTTATTGATTTATATGCCTTTTATGATTTATTGATCTAGTTACCCTCGTACTAAACTATTCTTTTGCATTAACAATTCTATTATTTTCTTATAGGTATTGCGACGGATTCATGACGTTGATTTAGTTGCTGTGGCTGCCAGATATCATCGAGCTTGCTATGATACGTTTCGGAAGGTAGAAATACCCCTAGAAGGTGATCGAAAACGAGGGCGACCAGAATCTTCTAATACTTACTCAGCAATGAAAGAAATTTATGCAGTTTTAGAAAACAATCGTGAAGATGCCTGCTGAATCTCGAGACTGCCCGATGATAGAACCATAAAGAGTAAGTTGAGAGATAAATATTTTTTTTTTTTTTTTTTTAAAGAAAGACAAACATTCCCGGGTTACGAATAACCCAACAATGTTTGAAAATCTCCTACTACCACCACAGAAAGCCGAAAATGTTGCTTGTGTTGTGATGGAGGACTTAGCCAGCCGAAGAATCGAACACGCGACGCTCGGATGGGACCCAAGCGCTATGCCCACTCAACCACTGACCAGTCAATGTGGTGATGACATTCTCATCACAACTACTGATGGTAAGGCAACGTTGATTTGTTTCCGTGATACTGGACATAGAATCCTGCATAACACATGGTATACGTCAAAGGAGAATGATGTACAAGAAGAACGCTTAAGGATTGTACGCACTGCTGCTTCCATAATTTTAGAAGATATCAGATCGACTGTCTATGATACTTCTGTCTTTCCTCCACCTGAAAAATTTCTTGAAAATGTTAATGAAGATATACCCCATTCTTTGAAAACCTTTCTTGAAGAGCTCATTCTAAAGAAGAAACGCGATACAGATAGTGCTTCCAAGAAATGCCAGGCAATCGCCCATTCGATAATCACCGCTGTTCGACCCCGTTCATTTACATCGCCCTTACTGCTAGGAATCGCTACACTAATAAATCAGAAATTTGCTTCCAAATCGCTTGTCGATCTGTTGGCATCTTTTGGATTTTGTTTGTCGTACCACGAAGCAACAAACTTCCAAATATCGGCTATCGCTCACATTTCGCCTATCGAAAAGCCTGATTTTTGTCAATATGTATTTGATAATGCCGACCATAATATAAGTACGATCGATGGCAAAAATACATTTCACTCCATGGGTGGCATAAAATGTTATACTCCTGCTTTGAAAACAAACTATGAGAGTGTATTACGTCTGAAAAGCATACCACCATCCTTTGTCATTGGTAATTTTGGTCATGTACCATTAGAAACATATCAATGTACATCAAAAGGTTTGCAGCAAGTTCTGATCCATAATTTTGCCGGAGACTCCGATATCAAGGATATATTGCCGTCGTGGACAAATTTTCTGTGGATATATTAAAAAAAGCAAGGCTTTTGTTATATACCCGGCTGGAATGGTTTCATGGAAAAATTCACTGCTGAAAAGAAATATGAAAAGTCTGAAATCGTTCCACTTCCATTTATCAACGCTCCTCCAACGCAGTATGATACTATTTACACATCATTAATTATGGCTGTAGAGAATACCAAGTCCATCGGCATGAAAACTACTATAGTAACATTTAATCAACCTCTCTATCAGAAAGCCAAAGACATTATGACTTCGAGTACTGATCCAAGACTAAAACATGTAATTATTCGACTAGGGGGTTTTCATCTCCTCATGAGTTTCATGGGAGCCATCGGTTATATAATGAATGGAAGCGGCCTTAAAGAATTGTGGTGTACAGTATATGCACCTTTATCTGTGGATAAAATGTTGTCTGGGCACTCTTACGCACGTGCCATAAGAGCACACATGCTTACTCAATTCACTCTCTCAAAAAAACTACTTGACGCAATGGAATTAGATGATGAAGATATTATTACAATTGACGACATATTGTTGAATGATTTGTTCAAAAATGAATCCCCCAGTGAACTGGACCGACTTACACCTATTCTGGATAAATTTAGAAATGCTATGGAGGAAATTTCTATAAACGGGCCAACCGCAAAATTATGGGTGCTCTATTTCAAAATGGTCACTCCTGTAAAACTATTCATAGACGCGAAGCGGTCGGGAAAATGGCAACTGCACCTTGATGTAACCAAGAAAATGTTACCATTCTTTCACTCCAGTGGCCACTATTGCTATGCAAAATGTGCCACCCTATATTTACAAGATATACAAAATTTAGAAACACAGTTATTACCCGAGGAATACAAGAAATTTGTAGGTGATGGCTATTTCACAATCAGACGATCAAATAAATTTTGGTCGGGGATATGGTCAGACATGACTTTAGAAGGCTTATGAATATTTTTCGCAAGATTTTTTTCAACATTTGCAAAGAAGGAATTAAATGTGTTTGCACATTGTTTAGCTGTATATTGGCATCTATAATTTTTTTATCATATTCGAGGTACTTAATGTTTTGTGTTTTTTTTGTATTGTCTATGGCCAAATTCACAGTTTTCCACATTTGTTTATGGTTATTTTCTGAAGATAATATTTTATTTTTAAAAAACTCTTAACTTTTTTTTTAATATATAAGATGTTAATTTATTTTTATATTTTTTATATAAAATATATGCTTTTTCATCATGGGGATTTTTTAAAGTTGTTTTGTAAAGTTTTTTTGGTTTGATAGATATTATAAGTCCTTTGGTAATCCAAGACTTTAAACATCTTAATTTTGATTTTATGTGTATTGTTATTTCAGTTGTCAAATTTTTAATGTGTTGTGACAGGATATTTTCAAAGTAAGTCGAACATATTTCAGTATCATCACTGTTTAAAACATTGTTCCAATCCTCCTTTTTTAGTTTTTAGAGAGAATAATCATGTATATTGTTGATTTTTTGAGTATTAAATTGTGTAATACAATAAAATAATACAATAAAACGATAAAAATAAAATCTGATCCCAATTGTTGTTATTTGTAGGTACTCGTACCTATAATGTCTTATAATTAATATTAATATTCAACTACAGTAACTACACCCATTTAGATACGTTTTAAGATTTTCACGGCCAAAAGTATTTTCGTTATTTGTTTTTGGGGCGTTATGCCGTGTTGCGCTACCTCCTTCTTTAGCCAACGTTTCGGACAGCGTTGCAGTGTCCATCATCATGTGAACACATCTACCGGATCTGCCGGATCTGCCCTGACGATGGACACTGCAAAGCTGTCCGAAACGTTGGCTAAAGAAGGAGGTAGCGCAACACGGCATAACAACTCAAAAACAAGTAACGAGAATACACCCATTTAATTTTCGGCCACACAAATAATTAATTGGTTAAAATAACATTGTATTACGCAAGTAGGTATTTTAAAATTAAAATGAATATAGAAGCTTTTACGCCTATTTCATTGTTTGCGTTGCTTTTTTATTGAGAATTTGAGTGACGAAACAACCTCATTTACAATGCCACAATAATTTTAAAATATGTATTGAGTTAAAATATATTGCACTTCGCATATAAACCATTAGTAAAATTTAATAAAATTCTTTGGTTATTTTAAAACACTTTTACAGTAATCAAAGCAATTTTTGTTTAAAACATTCATTCTTTCATTGAGGTATAATATTCATTGTTTTCGGACATCCCATAAAACACAAAAATACATCAAGTCGGCTTCCCACCCCTCCCCGCCACGGCCGCGGCTCTCTTCTCGGGCAGCTATATCCTGCGCCGATCGGTTCGCTTGCCCCCGTGCGTCTAGCCCCACCCCTACCCTTACCCCTCGGGCTCCTGTTCATACAAAAGTCACGTGAAATCAGCGTGCGATCGAAATCAATTAAAAAAAATAGGTTGCCGTTGAAAATTTTGTTGGATCTTTGCAGAAATCTTTTTAACATAGCTATCCTAACAATTTGACTTTAAAAAATTGGACGGGGGATTTTTCCGGAGCGATATTTTTGACTCATATCAAAAAAGCATGTTCCAAAAGAAAAAAAATGTTGGATCTTTTGATTAAATAAAGCAAACACCAATATAAAGACACTTCGTGATCAAAAATTGGGGGGGGGAATTTTCCCGGCAACAATAGAAATAAAAAACAAATCTCTTTTTAAAAACATACTTTCCCAACAAAAATATTGTTGGATTTCTAAATAATCAGGTGGATATTAATTAATACTAACAATATGTGAAGAGTTTTCGAAAGAAATACTTTTCCCGCGAGAGTTATAATTTTTTTTCAGTTTTTGCTAAAAATAACTAACTTCCCGTTAAATATTTTGTTGGATCTTTTGTCATTCGTCATCCCTAAATGATACTCCACGTGACTGCAAAGTTTCATCGACGGGGGAATTTTTGCATACCTCAAACTCTTTATTGATTGGCCTAGAATGGCGCCGCGCCAGAACACTGATTTTTGCCTTATGTTGGTCATGCGTCGAAATTATCACCGAGATCGATCGCAGTGGATACACAATCGGCATCATGTCGTTCCGAGCTCGGTCCGAAATAATTTCGTTTCTCGGTGACGACGTCGGTGGACAAAAACCCTAAGAAGTTGAAATAGTGGAAAGCAGTTGCCTATACTGCCACGGTAAGTAAAAACACTGCGTCTTCTTTGAGATTAAAAAAAGACACTGTATTTTTACTTACCACGGCAGAATACTACTGCCAGACTATTCAGAACTGGTCACTAAACATCCATATTTAAAGCCAATAGCTATTTCAATTGGTGGCAATAATTTTCGATCCTCATTACTGATTATTATTTTTATTGTTAAACTAACGTTTAAGACAAAATTTTTATGCATAGCACAAAGGGTAACAATTATTATAGACAATAATTATCAGTCTGAAACACTCATACACATTGAAAAATCTTCCGAGAAAAGATACATGACGCCAACGGGACTTGAACCCGTGTCCTTCTGATTGCCGGTCAGCTGCTCTCCCAATTGAGCTATGGCGGCTTATCTTATACCCGCCAAATGATTCAATATATACTAGTGTTTCATTCAACAATTACTGCTTATTATATTTTTTCCACCTGAAAACAACCAACTTTATTTTTGCGAGAGAGACACTGTTAGTGTTAAATCCGTCGCTAGGTGGCGTCGAGACAAATTATGTCTTCATTTATTGGGGAAATACTTAAACTTGTCAAATATTAATTATTATTTTTATTGTTAAACTAACGTTTAAGACAAGATTTTTATGCATAGCACAAAGGGTAACAATTATTATAAGCAATAATTATCAGTCTGAAACACTCGTTGTTTTCAGAGGGAAAAAATATAATAAGCAGTAATTGTTGAATGAAACACTAGTATATATTGAATCATTTGGCGGGTATAAGATAAGCCGCCATAGCTCAATTGGGAGAGCAGCTGACCGGCAATCAGAAGGACACGGGTTCAAGTCCCGTTGGCGTCATGTATCTTTTCTCGGAAGATTTTTCAATGTGTATGAGTGTTTCAGACTGATAATTATTGCTTATAATAATTGTTACTCATTACTGATATTTAATAGGGCAATACTGAAAATACCGTCTTCTCTAAATCGAGGTGAGGATATGCATTATAAGCATTCATTTAATTTTAATTAATTATGTATATTAGTCTCTCGTATCTAGGATGAATGAAGTATGTATGAAGAATGAGTTAATGATGAATGTAAGTAAGTCTAAAGTCATGGTGTTTGAAAGAGAGAGTACGAAAACAGTATGCAACATAGTTGTGAATGATGAATACTTGGAGCAGGTGGATGAGTTTGTGTATCTGGGTAGTGTGTTTACGAGAGATGGGAAGGCTGATAGAGATATTGAAAGAAGGGTGAATGCCGGTAACTCCATTCATGGTGGACTGAATGCCATTGGCGCTAATAAAAAACTGTCAAAAGAAGCGAAGCTAGCAGTCCACAATGGAGTCCTGGTACCTACCCTGATGTATGGCAGTGAGGCATGGAACTGGCAGAGGAAGGATGAAAGTAAGCTGAATGCTGTTGAAATGAGATCCCTGAGACGTATGTGTGGTAAAACAATGTATGATCGTGTGAGAAATGTGGATATCCGCAAAGAATGTAAGGCTGATGTAAGCATAATGAGTAAGATTAAGAAAGAGACCCTCATATGGTTTGGGCATGTAGAGCGAATGAACGAAGAAAGAAGTGTAAGAAGAAGAATATACGACGCGAATGTGAATGGTAGAAGAAGTCGGGGACGCCCGAGGAAGACGTGGCACGATCAAGTGAATCAAATACTTGAGTCGGGCCATGCCAAAAGTCAGAACAATAGAAGAGAATGTATGAGACGATGTATGAATGTGAGTGAGGCAAAGAGTGTGTGCCAAGACCGAGTTGTTTGGCGGTCCGTCCTCTCTGCCTACCCCTGCGGGGAAACGGCGTGATGGTTAGTTAGTTAGTTATGTATATTTAAGTAGATTCATTTTAAAATAAATAATTTGTACTATCGTAAATTGCAATAGTGAATATTTTCCTTAATCATCATCACTGCTAAACCTCGCGGCAGTTATAATATTTTTTTCTTCTTAAAATGGACTCCGTCTACCTTGTTAATATTCTCATATTTATTACCGCTTGAGTGAAAAACAGTGAGTCATAAATTTCTGCTAATTATTATTAGGTATTCAACAAAACCCACTGAAATCTCTTGGAATAATTAAGGTGAATTGTAAATATGTTTACTTTATTCTACAGTAGTGGGTACATTATCTGCCTTGTATGCTAATTGAACCATTTCCTCTCGTTAACAAGCATACACAAATTAATTTATTTGTTTAAAAGGCCGCTTATGTTTTCTGTAAACAGTTTGACGTGGAAAGACGTTTCAAATGCTTTTGTATTTTCAGTACCTATTCACTGGACAAAGATTGAAGCGGAAATACGTTGGCCTTTTCTACGAGAGTGTTACCTAGATTAATAAATACAAATAAATGTACTGAGCTAATTTGTTAAGCTGCAGAAATATACCTTACCTGGTTTTTTTTAAATTATTTCCTTTTATTGAGGAAACAAACAGTCATACAGTAAAATAATTTTATAACAATAAAATTCAAATGTTGTAGACCAATTATGCTAAATATTATGCTACTTATTAAATGACAAAAAGGAAAAAATAAACATAATAATAAAGAAAAACATAAAAAAGAAGAATATAAAACATAATAAAGAAAAACGTAAAATTATTAAAAAACATGGTTATACTATTTACTATGGTTGATAATAATATAATTTTCACAAAAAAGAGACGAAAAAAAAGTATTTTAAGTTATTAATTTATTAAGCTGCATTTTATATGATTTCAAGTCATGGTTGAAAATGTCCACATCTCGTAAGGCTTTGTAAGTTTCACAGATACGTACTATTACAGAGTTTTGCGCAAAACTGTGTGTCAACTCCTGTATTTTGTTTCTTATATTTTGTGTTACCTGTAGTTTGTCAACGCTTATATTTTATGAAACCTATATTTTATTTTTAACATATATTATATATTATTTTACTTGTATTTTTTCAACTCATTATTTTCACAATATTTTTTATTTTTTTATTTATTTAATAATGTTTTATTTTTAATATTATGTTTTACATGATGTTTACATGATAATTATACATCTCAGGTTTTTTTTACTACCCTTCCATTGAAAGCATGTGCTTGTGTATGGAAGGGGAGTGTACATTAATGTTATTAGTTAGTACTTAAATAATTCATTGTACATAAATATATTTGAGCTGCAGTATTTATTTTGATTACAGTGTGTATTTAAAAAAAAGAATGTTATCAAAAACTAAGGATTTTTGTAAGATTAATTAAGTGACAGTGATTTTTTTATATTTTTTATCGACAGAAAATTTCTAATTCTTAAAAATATATATATTAATTTTCCGATTTTGTTTACTACTTGGCATATTTGTTCCTTCCATTTCAGATTTTTATCAATAATTACTCCGAGATGTTTAAATTTATTTGTTGTTTTTAATATTGTACAGTTTGATTTGCAATAATGTTGGCTATGAATTTTAGTGTTATCGTGTATGACAATGTTAATTAAAAAAAAGTAATTAAAAAAGGACTGCAGTCTATGTAAAAGCTCAACGGAGGTTTAAATAAATAAATAAAATAAAATAAAATTTTAATTCCATTAATATAACAATAATAGCTATAGATAATACATTTCAACAACTTATAACTTTGGCTAGCAGAATGCATCCACCAGATCTGATGTAAAAATGTACATATTGCTTACATTTCGTACATTCAAAAAAACATTATTACATTAGCTCCACATAGAAAGCCGTGAGGAAAATATTTCCCCTCAGTACCTATGTCTGATGGGGATGCTTTGTGGAGGGTATTTTTAAAGAGAGGAAGTTCTGGAAAGGAAAAATATATGGTGGGTAGGAATAGGGGGATTAGTGTGCCATATATGTGATGTTCTGAGAGAGTCCTATTAGAGGTAACAAGGTCTCCCTCAAGCAGTCTCTCCAAGACCTGGACAAACCTCACCTCATGAACCCGGGCACCCTTTCTAACTCACCAAACATATCGAAACATTTGGGGTGACCTATGGCAAAGGTGTTAGTTATCTAGTAAATTGTTCGCGTTGCAGTGGTATCCATACACGCCTCCCAAATTCAAAATGCCGACAATGGAACTTTACTTACCTGATTTAAACAGTTGTTGTTTTGAAGAAAATCATGTTTGCAATCCAGAGGGCACATATTGAAAACAAAAACAAAAAAATGTTTTGATAGAAAGCAGTCACTTTGTGGTTTGACATATTGAATGAAATAAAACAATAACTTTGTTTTTCAATCACGATTTATTTAATTTTTATAATACCGACCGGTTTCGCTTTAGTCAAGCATCTTCAGGGTATAAAATTAAAACTGACTTAAACTCTTTTTTTTTTCAGTTTTAATTTTATACCCTGAAGATGCTTGACTAAAGCGAAACCGGTCGGTATTATAAAAATTAAATAAATCGTGGTTAAAAAACAAAGTGATTGTTTAATTTTACAAAAACGTACCTTTCGATTTGAAAACTTATTTTTTTAAATTATGTCGCTCACCATATTTAATCCCATTTTCTCGTACTCATTAAATCGTCTTCTTCTTATTAAACCTCTGACGTTCATCTTTGGTAATCGGTGTCCCTCAAATTCAAACATCCTAAATTTTCCTAATTCTTTTCTGCTCTTGCCCATCAATCAGCCAGTCAGTCCATCTCATGGATCGGGCGACCTCTTTTTCCGAAGTTATGGAAATTATATTAAATAAAATAAAATTATTGTCTTCACTGATCACACCCAAAATTTAGCATCTGATGTTCATGAATCTGATCCGCTGAATAACATAGCTATATCCTCAATTACAATCAACGACGACATTACCTACAAATATCTATCATCCATTGACATTAACAAAGGACCTGGTTTAGATGGTTTGCCTGGTATCTTCATACGTAATTGTAGTAAATATATAACTCCTCCAGTCAGTGCAATTTTCAAAAAATCATTAAGTGAAGGTACGTTTCCTCATAAGTGGAAGTCTGCCGTAATAACTCCCATTTTTAAAAAGGGTGACAAACATGTCGTAACAAACTACAGACCTATCTCCCAACTTTCCATCTTAAGTAAAATTCTTGGAAAAATCGTTTACGACCAACTTTACCCGACAATTTCACAGAACTATCAATACAATAATTTCACAGAACCAACACGGATTCATGAAAAATCGGTCTACAACATCTAACCTTGCCCTATTTGTCAACTTTTTGCAGAGCAATATGGACGAACGGGTGTAGGTCGATGCTATGTACACCGACTTCTCAAAGGCCTTCGACCGCGTTATCCACTCAATTCTGCTAAATAAACTCCCTCGTCTTGGAATACACGGTGACTTGTTTAGATGGATTAAATCATACATTAGCAATCGTAGTCAAGTTATCTCAATAAATGGAGTTTTATCCAAAATAATCAACGTAACCTCGGGTGTCCCTCAGGGTTCCCACCTTGGTCAGCTCTTCTTTAATATATACTTAAATAACATAGGCTCATATTTCCAACATTCTAAATTTTTATTGTTTGCTGATATGAAAATTTACCAACCAACCTTTTTTACACAACTAGTAATAATACGAACGCTGCGGCCAACTCCCCCATTTCCCGCATCCTTCAAAAATTTAACTCAATTCAAAAAACCACAAATACCGATATATTTTTTGATTCCCTCCCTCTATTTAAGAAAAAAAATTTTAGCACACTGAATTCGCACACATAACACACACATTCCCACACATCCACACACTCACACGCGCATTCACACACATACGACCACTCTCACACACACCCCTCACCTTCAATAACTTACTAATTTAATTTAGGTATAATGTATTATTTATCCCACAAAAACATAAGCATATAACAGCGACATGTCATTGGTACCAATTATTGTATTAATTGTATAACTTTGTAACTATTTTCCATTATGTAATAATGTAATGTTTGTTTCTGCAAAATAAAATAAAATAAAATAAAAATAACCGTCATCTGCTACTCGTGCTACGTGCCCAACACATGAGATTGTGATGATAACTCCAACTTATAATGATAAGTGATTGAATTATTTCTAGAGCGCTGTTTTCGTGGGAAAATCTAGCTTAATAGCTTACTCCTGATATACATGTTTCTAAATATTTCTTAATTGACTTGATCATGCTGGAATACTAAAAACCTATACCTACTGATTTGATTGAATTTTTGATATTATCAACGTGTTTTAAAACCATGAAATTTTAACGAGAACTAATAAAAAATACCATTTATTTTTACGTGCCACTACGAGTCACCACTCCCGATGTCGTTATTAAAATGATTATATATTTATCTCTTTGAATAATCAATTTTATTATCTTACAAAAATGTATCAGTCGTTTTGCTATTGAGATAAAAGTCCATGAATAAATTATAATAACTACATCATGTCCTCCGCTGTGAATCTGTTGTTTTATCATTCCGAGATATCTGTTCTGAGAAAACGAATAAATAATGTGACAAATATATAATTTACAAGGCTGGTGCCTTTTTGTGTCTGAAACGTCAAGATTAGAAATCAATTCTCGATTAGCTCGAAATAAGTCAGTCTTAAGTCGGGTCTCCAGCGACAAAATTATCACAGACATTGAACCAAATGTTTGTGAAATCATTGGGGCATAGCCAATATGTTTTTGTTTTCGATAGAAAACAAAAAAACGTTGTGGCCCCGACCAAATGTTTTAGTTTTTGTTTTTGTCCGATGTTTTGAAAAAAAAGTGATCGTTGGAGACCCGTCTTTAGAAATGCGTATATACCTTTAAAAGCTTCGACCATATACTAGGTCAATGTTTAAAACCGACAAATATTAATCGATACTGTAATAAACTTAGGTACCATAATTTTGTGAATTTTTTAAGTTTAAAAATTTTTAAATAAGAAAGAAATTTATTTCTTTATTAAGATATACACAGAACATTAAAATAAAAGTTATAAGATGTTTAATTTTTACATGGTTATGTACCTATTACGTAAGTCATAGAATGTCATTTGGTAGTTACGCCTGATATATATAATAACGGGTTTTAAAACTTAATTATATAATAATAAAAATAAAGGAAAGGGGTAGGGGAGATAAAGAGACATTTTAAAAATTAAAAAATTATATGCTCACTAAATTATAATTGACTGATTAATGTTTAGTGAAAGGTTAAGTGTAAGTAGTTTTAAAATTTATAATATTTATTTACATCACGCCAAGAAATTTAATAAATTAGTTTTGTATGTTGGCAAGGAATCATGGAAAATGTCTAAGTGTAGTAATTTTTCGTATTGGGTATAAGTTGTGATTACGCGAGTAATTAGTGAGTTATTTGCTGCGTTAGTGTTGTTAGATTCTAAGTGAAAAAGGGGAGCGTGCCTGGTACGCCTCATTGGGACATTTAAACCAATGACGGATAGCAATTCAGGACTATCTATTTTATTATTTAGCAGGTTATACAGAAACAACATATCTGACAATGTGCGTCTTTTTTGTAAAGTTAACATATTATTTGTAGTTTTGTTGTATTTCTTAAGTAAATGTTTCCTAAATTTATTCTGAATACTTTCTATTAAATCTATGTATATCTTATATCGAGGATTCCATATTGTTAAAACATACTCCAGTGAACTTCTGACCAATAAACAAAACAACATTTCGAGGGTTTTAGAACTTTTGAAAACTTTACATATTCTTGATAGGAAACCTAGCATCTTGTAGGATTTTGATATAATTTGTTCGATATGCTTATCAAAAATTAATTTTCTGTCTAAGTAAACACCTAGATATTTACATGTTGACGTAGAATGTAAGGGATTTTTTTATTCAAGTTGTAAGGATAGATGATTTTATTTTTATTTCTAGTAAATGTGATTGAGTGACACTTTAGGACAATAAACAAAAAATAAACGACACAAAAAGTTGATTTTCGGGAAGTCATAGTTACGGGGGTTAAATGAGATAATATATTTAACATTTAGTAGTCGCTTTAACTGATAATCAATTTAAAAAAAGCACTGTTCGAGATAGTTAGTCAACGAGTTATTGCTTTAAACCGAGCTATTATTTAGAAGTAGGTAGGTACATACCTATACAATATTCAGATTGGCTCCAAGTGAAACGTATTTTTTTCAAATTTCTGATGTGTAGATATTTGTTTTTAAGATATCTGACCATTTATACCTCTAAGGATCTGATCTGATCTGCAAAGGCTTTTTATTGTTGAAAATGGTAAATAAATTATGGAATTAAAAAAAGTTTTATAAATAATCATCTTATCGTATTCTGTGTGTAATTTAAAAAAGGAAATATTAAGGTAATCTATAAATTCATCCCAACACTTCTTGTTCAACACAGCGTGATACCCAATACCATTAAAAAACTTATTAAGGTACCAATAAAACATGCTTTCAGAGGATGGTATTATTTTGATCATTGGCGCCCATTAAAAGTGTATGTTTAAGAATATTATGTTATTACTTTATTAATAATGTTTTTGGTAGTAGGTAGATACTTATTCATTTCATCCTAAAGTCCAATGGAGAATGAACCAAAATTTACTCATTCTGAAGTGATGTGAACTGTAGTGCAGTTCCTGTTTGCAAAATATAAAAAAAACGTTGCCTTATATAATTTTTTTTAAGTAAACACCGTTGGCAATCTAATTATTATTATGATTTTAAAAGAAAAAAGGTACCGAAGTAGTTAAGTACCCAGATGTATAAAATAGGATTTACATTAGGTTCTACATTTTAAAAGTTCCTACAATGTAGAGTACGTATTCGACTCAATAGGACCTATTTCAATGTCACCAATTGTATTTCAATATCATAAACAAATTATGTAGCAAACTCGCCAATTCCTCACTTACACAGTTTAGCAAAAAATATACAAAATGATATCGACATTTTTAATATTACTATTTCCATGTTTAAAACGCACTTAAACAATTTTTTTAGTTCAACAATTGATAATTATTTTTATTATTATTATTTTCTTTTAAATTGTGTCCATATAATGGACCGGTCAGCGGTTGAGTTAGCTACAGGGTGGCAAACAACCGTTTTATTTTGAATCTTATTGTAACTAACTAACTAACCATCACGCCGTTTCCCCGCAGGGGTAGGCAGAGAGGACGGACCGCTAAAGAACTCGGTCTTGGCACACACTCTTTGCCTCACTCACATTCATACATCATCTCATACATTCTCTTCTATTATTCTGACTTTTGACATGGCCCGACTCAAGTATTTGATTCACTTGATCGTGCCATGTCTTCACTCACATTCGCGTCGTATATTCTTCTTACACTACTTTCTTTGTTCATTCACTCTACATGTCCAAACCATCTGAGGGTCCCTTTCTTAATCTTACTCATTATGCTTATTGTAATGTGTGATAAGATTCAAACCATATCGTTAGTTTTGCGCCACCCTTTATTTAGACTTTTCCACGGAAGCATTAGCTTGTGGATGTAGAAGAGGACTGTAAAATTTTATTAGTATCTATATATTAGTTTTTTATCTGTAATTAATAATATTATTGGTACATCTATTAGTGCTGCAGTAAGTATATTGTAGTGAGAAAGTAAAACAATATATATATATATACTACAAATTTGGTAAATGTGATTAAACGTAATAAGTGTTCTATTGGTAAAGTATCGAAAATTATGTAATTAGTCATATTAAGTCTAAGTCATAATTCACTAGGTATATATAATTTAGGTGTAAATCCCTAGTTATAATTATAAATCTTAGTTGTAAGCTTATCGTATTAAATATTTGTAAAAAGCATTAACTTTGTGGTTCGCCATAATTTACAATAAAAACCCATATAAATTTGTTGTAGACCACTTTTATTTTATAAACACTCTACCGGTGTCAGAAGCACCCTTCCTTCGTCAGGAGAATATTATAACTGTTATAATATTCTACAACAAATTTATACGTGTTTTTATTATCATATTAATTTTATTTTATTATATGCTTATATGTACAGCGCCCTGGGGTAATTTTTCACGAAAACGGCGCTTTATAAATCAGCCAAATTATTATTATTGTTATTATAGGTAATATTATGTATATATTTTGAGAAGAAATTGTTTCTTATGGAAAATATATTATGAGATATGAATTATTTTTAAGATTATTCAAGTGAAAACAGTTTTTTTGATAAGTTTAGTCTTTAAAATATTTTTTCAATATTTGGATTTTGTTATTAATTCTTTTAATTTCTTCTGGTGGTCATTTGAAAAAAGTTCTTCCTAGCAAGTAAAATAATTTATGCAAAAAATGAAGCATTTAATTTTGGCGTGGAAAAATATATTTAAGTCGAGTACGTACGGTTTTCAGTAAAAAAATCGAACTGATCTTTTTCTTTTGTGTGATATTCAATAAATATAAACAAGATTTTTTTATATTTCTTTTTATATTCTAATTTCGGTTGTCGGTGCATGGGTTATCAACCTTTATCTGCATGAAAAAGATGTTCTGCAGTCAAGATCACGAACCTTGGATTACGAATGCGAATGGTCAGATGCTACGTGTTTTCGATATTCTTTTATGGAATGGAAGCATGGACGCTTACTGAAGAACTAATTAGGCATTCGAGATGTGGATCTACAGAAGAATACTCAAAATAAGCTGGATGGACAGGGTTACAAATGAAGATGTTATGGTTCGGATGCATAAAGAAAAAGAAGTTATTAAAACCATAAAAATCCGAAAACTTCAATACTCTTGGACATGTGATGAGACATCCAGAGAAGTATGAGATCCTGCATTTCATAATGCAGGGAAAGATTGCCGGAAGACGGGGCCTTGGAAGAAGGAGAACCTCGTGGCTGAAAAACCTGAGACAGTGGTTTGGCCAGTCTACCGTAGAACTGTTCCGGGTCGCAGTAAACTAAGTCCGCATAGCCAACATGATAGCCAACGTCCGTTGAACGTACAGGGCACAAGAAGAAGAAAGAAGGTGCATGGGTGCTTGATTTGAAATTGTATGCTGCGTAATGCAATTTGGGAGCCGGGAATGGGTACCGCCGCCCCGGGAACCTTTATTGGATAACCAACACCTCTGCCGTAGGTCACCCCAAGTGGTTCGCTACGTTTGGTGATTTAGCAGTGGTGCCCGGGTTCATGGGGTGAGGTTTGTCTAGGTCTTGGAGGCGGATGACCGGGACACACTGAACCCCAGATTCCTACCCACCCCTTAAACCCCTTTCCTTCCCAGAACTCTCCTCTCCTTTCTTTCCTCAAAAACCCTCCACATAGCATCCCCAAAGATGACATACGCCCTGAGGGAAATTATTTTCCTCAGGGTCTCCTGTGTGGAGCTCATGTAAAAAAAATGCTTAAAATCATTCAAGTTCAATGAACTTTTAATATTGGTGTTCATTCAGGTAATTCTGGTCGCCGCTCTAATCATTTGTCAACGTAAAAATATAATTATATATGAAGAATTTTTTTTATAGACAATGAAATAAATAAAATCTTTCAGGTTCATAATTCCCACAATTATAACATCCCGTGGCTTTTCACGGGTTTACGCAAGTAATATTAATAATTTATTGTAAAAAGGAATATTACAATCTCATGTAAATGGCTGCAAAACGACGTAGCCGAGATGGTAAGACGGTTGTGGTGGGGATGGGGTGACGGGGTATTGGGATGGTACAGGAGAGAAGAGAGGAGAGATTGAAGTAAATCATGCTGCGAGATGAAGACGTTGAAAGAACAACTACCTGGGTCTGTCTACCTTTGCCTGTAATTATGTTAATCACCCTTGAAATACGAACTACCTTGGATGTTATGTTTTTGTAATGAAGCTGTATCTCCTTTAATATGTAGCCTAATTTTAATATTTTTGTGAGATTAATGGTTAATTGCGGTGCATTTATTATGTACCGTTCTATTATTTAATTTGCTATTTTATTTATATGACATGAATCCAGAACTGAGTTGATACCATGAAAGTTATCTGCGGTAGAGACGATTTGATTTGACACCTATAATTCGGCGGCCGGCATAGTCCAGTGGTACTCTTGACTAACATTCCGAAGGTCGCGGGAGCGAATCCCGGCGTGGCAAATAAATTTTATTTGATTAATTTGTGTTATTTCACAATTTATTAAGTTAAAATAATATATGGTATATTTGCGGCACGTTCCAGAGTGGAAGATACTCTCAGTATCTCAGACCACCATTCAGAATTGAAACATTGCTTAAAATGGCCCTAGCCGTGTTTGATGACCAGATCTGAATAGCCAGGTACTTCCCCACCTCCCTCTTCCCCATTTCCTTCCCTTCCCCTTTACCTTCAGCCTCACACCATCCCCAATTGGGGATGCCATAGTCCCAGTGGCTCCAGATGGGAGTAGTTGGGACTCTTGTGTGGTATTCATGTAAAAAAATACAAACAACTTAAATTGTAACTTTAGTTAAGAAGTCACATCATTTTTATTTTTATGTAAATACCTCACAAGAGTCTCTGCTCCCTTCTGGAGCCAGTGAGTCTATTGCATCCCCAATTGGGGTATGTTGTGAGGCTGAAGGTAGTGGGGAAGGGAAAGAGATGGGGACGAGGAAGGTAGAGATACACTATACAAATTATCCAATTATTTTACCTATTATCTCATTTCCTGAACACGATGTGGGAGATGCAAAAAAAAAGATTACCTTTTTTCCTTTAGAGGAAGCAAACATACGCACATTGTGGTTCTCATCGTTTGTCTCACTTTATTTAGTGTGTAAGAAAGAGCTGCAGCATTATTGTGAAACGGAACGTACATTTATTGCCTTGTTCGTGGGAATTGTAAAAGCAGCTAATGTCGGTGAAAGCCGACACATTTTCTACGATAAAGTTTGGATTTAGCCAGTTTGCACCATTTAGGAATGTGCAGTATTAAATCTTTTTTTAAATCAATAATTTTGTGGTTTGTAACCTAGGTAGCGTCTCGGATAAATATACCCGATTTTATTTTTATATGGAACATTTTTTATTTTATTTTTTTACATTAAAACCGCACAAGAGTCACAACTGCTCCCGTCTGGAGCCAGTGGGACTATGGCATCCCCAATTGGGGTATGTTTTGACGCTGAAGGTAGTGGGAAGGGGAAGGAGATAAGGAAGAGGAAGGTGGGGAAGTACCTGGCTATTCAGATCTGGTCACCAAACGCGGCAGAAGCCATTTCAAGCAACGTTTCAATTCTGAATGGTGGTCTTACACCAGGGCGATACTAAGAGAATCTTCCACTCTGGAACGTGCCGCATATATATTATTATATATATATTATTTTTATTGAATTAATAGTGAAATAACACAAATCAATAAAATAAAATTTATTTGTCCACGCCGGGATTCGATCCCGCGACCTTCAAGCCCGCGACCAAAAGCCTTACCGCTAGACCACCCCGACCGTCACATCTGTCTTAATGATGGATACTGTAACGCTGGCTGTCCGAATCGTTGGCTAAAGAAGGAGGTAGCGCAACACGGCATGATACCCCAAAATAAATAACGAAAAAAAAGAAGTTATGAAGTCATTTAATTCAATGCGGCACTTGAGGTGAATGTTTATACAATATTATGGCGCAATACAAATTATCTTATTGTTATTGTTATTAATGTTTAATAGCCAAACTTACTTGTTGTCCTTGTCATTTTTCAGAATGCACATACCAAGAGAAAAACGAAAACCACCTTCGATGTAAATATAATATGCATAGCATAAAAAAGATTAAATTACGATACTGTAATCACGGCATGATGTAATAAAACAACTTGATAAGGAACACAGAATATTGTACTATCTTCTATAGAAATCTAGGCTCTGCCCAGATACTAGAACCTATTACAGTTTTTTTGTGATTCACATGGTTTAAATTTTAATTGGTAGCCGGAAGCGTGAGGCGTATTTCTTTATACCTTTCATAAGATAAGTAAGACGAAGGTACAACATTTGAGATGGGTTATGTATCTCTAGGATACAAAAAGATAAGAACGCTATGGTTACACAATACAAGAAAATATCTAATGCCATTAAGATGTCAAGTTTGGTAGTATATAATTACGTGTTTTCAAAGAATCGCCGATGTCAATTCGCTGCCGTCTAAAATACCTCCCAAAGATTGAAATGATATTGTTTATTCGATAGGCATTTTTTTAAGTAAGTTCTTTTTTGTATCGCAATTACCCACTACGCCGTCAAATCTTTTC
Organism: Limnephilus marmoratus; assembly: GCA_917880885.1. Taxonomy (NCBI): domain Eukaryota; kingdom Metazoa; phylum Arthropoda; class Insecta; order Trichoptera; family Limnephilidae; genus Limnephilus; species Limnephilus marmoratus. The sequence continues at coordinate 19,983,555 of OU862924.1, read as the reverse complement.
CGTTGACTTGGTTATCACTGTTATCAGGATTATACTAGGTTTATAAAAATATATCAAATGTATTTACAAATTCTTTAATAGTCTCTTGACGAATCATACTTAGGAAGATCAAATCCTTGTACTAGGTACTGTACCGCCAACCATATAATGTTGCTTTTGCTTTCCAAAATACACTCAATAAACAATATATTATATATTAAATAACATATATTTCAGGATTAAATAACATGTGTTCACAATTATGTCCTCTGCGTGCGAACTCCATCTAAATTTCTTTTAATAGATAATAAACAGTGTTAATTTCAAGCGACCGACCTCCCAGGTAAGTATGGTCCTGTATTAATTTTTAGCCAGTATCGCGTTCATTGGTCAAAACATTGTACATATATTTTCGTATAGGTGATCAATGGACTGGTGGATGCAATTTTTAGCCATAAGTTGTTTTTAATTGTTTGTCTAGCTTGTAGTTTTTCTAGAATTTAAAAATATATTATAAGTTTGTACAGCGCCCTTGAGGTGATTTTTCACAAAAATGGCGCTATATAAAACATCCAAATATTATTATTATTAATTAGGTACGTACGTTAAAAAGTAGCTTTATTTAGACCAGAGCTTTATTGTTAAAAAAGATTTTTGTACATATGTATTTGTGAAACGCTGAAAAGAATCGCTCAAATGCTTAAGAGGGCATTACCAGAGAAAACCAGAAATACTTATGTCATTTTCAAATCAGATTTTAAACGTATTGACTCTTTTCCACAAAAAATTATAAATGAATTTCGAAAGATTGTTCTTTTATCTAGCACTCGCATGTAATAAATTTTGAGATTTTTTTTGAAATTTTTAGTATAATAAGGTTATTCCATGGGTCGTTGGCAGATTTGTTAAATTTTCAAAAAAGATTTTGTATTATACCACACCCATTTCAAATAATATAATCATGCAGTAAAATAAATCAATACATTATCTAGCAAACGCATGTTTTAGAATTTTAATTTTAGTTTCAATAAAATCATTAAAAAATATGTAGGTACATGTGTTTCTTGACGAAAATTGGTCCATTTGTGTAATTATTTGCGCACTTACAAACTAATATATTTCAGATTTTTTTTTACATTTTTTATTAAATTTAGATATTATTAAAAAATGATAAATACTTATAATCAAAAAATAATTACAAAAGTACATTATTTTAATAGTTTTATCATCACGCCTTTCAGCATTTTCGGATGAAGGTATAATTAAAGCTAATTTGGATTGAAATAAATTCGATATTGAGTTATAATTTAAAAAAGCTGGTACGGAGAATAATTAATCTTTCTCATTGTAACCGCCCTGCACGATCGTAAGAACAACTTTCGACGAAATGTGGATTTTCGTCCGCTGGCTTGTTAAACGCTCTTAAACGAAAACTTAACTTATCTTACTATTATTATGAGCTTCATGGTACCTGCAAATTATTTTCGAATCAAGCTTGACTCCATTAGGGAAAACACTTAAATATATTATCGTGAATTTACATGTCTTATTTTGGTTTATCTTGCTATTATTTCCTTGTACCCCATAACTATACAAAACTGTAGGCTGGTAGCAACGTGGAAACATGCCGTAAATTTAACATATGAATAAAATTATCCAATTATGACGAGGCCCCGTCTTCACAAAGCCAAAAGTTATTATGAAAACAAGTTGATGAATCGAACGTCAAGGCAGGCGATAAAAAGCTTGATGACTTAAGAGCGTTTAACCAGCCAGCGGACGAAAATCCACATTTCGTCGAAAGTTGTTCTTCCGATCGTGCAGGGCGGTAACAATGAGAAAGATTGATTATTCTCCGTACCAGCTTTTTAAAATTATAACTCAATATCGAATTTATTTCAATCCAAATTAGCTTTAATTTATACCTTCATCCAAAAATGCTGAAAGGCGTGATGATAAAACTATAAAAATAGTGTACTTTTTGTAGTTATTTTTTGATTATAATTATTTATCATTTTTCAATAATGTCCAAATTTAATAAGAATGTTAAAAAAATCTGAAATATATTAGTTTGTAAGTGCGCAAATAAATACAAAAATGGACCAATTTTCGTCAAGAAACACATGTACGTACATATTTTTTAATGATTTTATTGAAACTAAAATTAAAATTCTAATACATAACTTTGCTAGATAATATATTGATTTATTTTACTGCATGATTACATTATTTGAAATGGGTGTGGTATAATACAAAATTTTTTTTGAAAATTTAACAAATCTGCCAACGACCTATGGAATAACCTTATTATACTAAAAATTTAAAAAAATTCTAAAAATTTATTACATAACTATGCTAGATAAAAGAACAATCTTTCGAAATCCATTTATAATTTTTTGAGGAGAAGAGTCAATACGTCTAAAAACTTTTTTGAAAATGACGTATTTCCGGCTTTCTCTGGTAATGCCCTCTTAAGGCTTAACTCTGGGTGTGTGAAGCTTAAGTCTGACAATTATCTCGTGATTTAATATTTCTATAGCTCTACTGACGGCTTAACTTAATCTTAATATTTTAACTAACGACCTTCGAATTCTGGTACCTATTGGAATTTTTAATTAAGTTATTATTATTACGATAACCCGTTTGTCAGTACTAACAGTAACTTCATAATCAACTTACTTTTTCTAATCATCAATATGTAGGTACGATTGTTATTTTTGGAGTCGGTGTCAGCAAAGGTACCCGGCCCGGCGTGTTCACTTGACAGCTCCTCTCACGCCGCGGCCCAGCTCTCGCCTCTCGTCTCGTCAAGTCGCTTGTGCGACACAAGCACATCTCACCTATAACTCTGTATGTAGTTACAAACCTACCTTGGCTGACACCGACTCCAAAAGTAACAATCGTACCTACATATTGATGATTAGAAAAAGTAAGTTGATTATGAAGTTGTAGAAGAATACGATATTATTTTTTTACTTTTTAATGCATTTTTTAAAGTCGTTTTTTTGTTTTGTTAAAATTTTTGTTTATCCTTGTTGCATTTGAATGAAAATATGTTTTATAGTTGTGTTATTTGGCGTTAAACCCTCTCTGCACATCCCTTTGGGTTACTTTGTTATATTTTGTGTAATTGGATACCTTTACCGTATTTTCTCTAAACCCATTGCGCGTTATATAGTTCACCGGGGGGCGAATTGTCGGCGGATCTGTCATGGAACCGGTCACCTGTGTAAACTCCATTAAAATTATTGAAAAGTAATAGTTTTTGAGAACAGGATAATTTTCAGGATAAGTATAAGACTCTCACGCTGCGCCGTTACTCTGCCATTAGTAAAAACACAGTTTTGGGTGCTACGTGTGATTTTATCTGTATAAAATGCATTTGAAAGAAGCCACAGCAAAAATGCCACGTCTCAAACTATAGACACCTTTTTTTGTTCGAATTCTGCTAAACTGCCGCAATATTAATATGTGTAGAGTTCCAACAATGTAATTAATACTTTCAGGTTGAAATGATGAAAAAAACACCATCTTTGTATGGCTTATTATTAAAAAATTTGGAGGTGTTTTCAAATTATTTCATTGTAACCTAAATATGCAAACCTATACTCTTAGATAAACCGATTTTTTAAATCGATTTAAGATTTGAAATCCTATTTATTTATTTATTTATTAATTAATTAATAATATTATAAAGGCGAAAGGTTGTATGGATGTATGTTTGTTACTCTTTAACGCAATAAGTAATGATTGCACTTTAAAAATTCTTTCACTAATAGAAAACTATATTATTTGCGAGTAATATAGGCGAGTAATATAGTAATATAGTGATATTGCGAGTAAGCTCTGGCGTTATGAAATCATTTATTGTACGTTTATTGTCCGGACGAAAAGCAAAGCGTTGCTAAGTAATTGTTGGACGTGCGCTGTCATTTTGTTAGGTATTTGTTTAGGTTAGAGATTCCTTTGATAGTAAAAATTCAAATATGTATAAAATACTAATCTGTACCAATATTATAAATGCGAAACTGCGCGTGTTTGACTGTTACTTTTTAATAGGTGGCACGCGAGCTGTTTGAAAAATGAATGTAACCGTTATGGAAGGGGGGAGGGGGGGATAGAGAGAGTGAAGATGGAGTGGGAAATCCCCTAATACTATGCGAGCGAAGCCGGGGGCAAAAGCTAGTTGGTAAATAATGCACAAAAAATATAGAATAATAATAAACACCATTTCGGGGGGTTAAATTTGGAGCCTAAATTCAATTGTTTAGATATTTTTTTGTGTATTCTGTAAAGTTTGTACTATGTGGGATATAGGTATTGTTTTGTCGCGAACGATAAACCGTGTACGTGTACCTGTGTTTACGTGTTTACGTGTACCTGTCAGTTCAGATGCTCAGTTTGACATATTTTTACTTACGGTTATATAGTTACGGGAGTGCGATTTTATGTTACAATGGTATGTTCTGCGGTCATGTTAACTAAGAATGATAAGCGTCTCTTCGAATCAGCTTAACATGATAGTTATAAAGTTACTTGAAACACCGATTTATTGAAGGAAATAAATATGAACACAACTACAAAATACAGTGCTGTTAATCATTCGGTTCGCACCGGTTCGAGCGAAACGGTTGTTAGATTTAGACATCACTCAGCGAACCTGTTGCTGAGTTTAACCAACGGTTGTGAACCGGTTTTTAGATGTAGGAATTTAAACAAAGGTTCATAGAAAAAATTAAAACCGTCGAAATGGAAAAAAAGCATTTTGATAGTGTAGATACATTTTACTTGTTTCCGGGTGAAAGCATTCGCACGGACTAAGGTGAACTTGCGAAACATTATTATGTCGTATACTAATCATGGGTACTTTTGTCTGCAAGGGAGGGCAGAGTGATCTCATGCATACCCTTTTGTCCTTCCGATTTTAGACATAACCTGATTGAAGTATATGATTCGCTTTATCGTGGCATGTCTTCCTGAGGTGTCGGACTTAACGTGCTGCCGTTCATCCATTCAACATACCCACTTCGTCCCTTCACACGGAAAGAGTCCCTTTCTTAATCTTATTAAGGCGGGTATGAAACCATTTATTGGGTATGCCATAGTTTACCCCCTAATGGTTTTAATTTGGAAGGCGGGTATGGGTACCGCCGCCCCGGGAACCATTTATTGGACAACTAACACCCTTGCCACAGGTCACCCCAAGTGGTTCGCTACGTTTGGTGACTTAGCAGGGGTGCCCGGGTTCATGGGATAAGGTTTGTCGAGAGGTGGCGGATACTGCCCAACCACTGCGTGGCGGGCTGGATCGGAGGAGACTGATTGAAGGAGGCCTTTTGACCTCTCCAGCCGGATTCTTCCGACCCTTCGCCTTGCACCGCAGTATGAGGAATAGATTCATACGTCCGTCACTCCTGGCCGCACTGATCCCCAGATTCCTACCCACCCCTCATACCTTTTTCCTTCCCATATCTTCTTCTCCTTCCTTTCCCTTAAAAAACCCTCCACACAGCATCCTCAAACATGTCATAGGATCTTAGGGAAATTGTTTTCTTCGATGTGGAGCTAATGTAAAAAAAAAATAGCTACATTTGGGACTTAGCAGGGGTACCCGGGTTTATGAGGTTTGTTCAGGTGTTGGCGGCGGATGCGCCTGCCTCATCAACTGCATGGTGGGCCGGATCGGGAGAATCCGATTGAGGGTGACCCTTTAACCTCTCTAGCCAGAGTGTCTCGGCACTTCGCCTTACACGTCAGTAGGAGTGATGGACGTATGAATCCAATAATCCAATATAAATCCAATACAATATAATATATAATGGAAAATATTATAGGCTCTGATGGAAATGTTATTGTTAAAAACATCACCGTAAAAATACACCACGGCATAAATATGAACATAATTCCAACTTTATACCACAGGCTATAAAATATCTAACTGATAAATATATAAATATTAAATAATCAATATATATTATAAAAGAAAGTCCAAAAAAACGTGCCGAACGCAAAAACTCAGAAACGAGTGCCGGTACGATCAAGAGAGTTATATGGTATGGTAGATCTCTATCCCCCCTAGGGAATAAGGGTATTCGTTTTTACCTAAAGGGTTTGCTTTTGAAGATATAAGGGCTGGAAGTTCTAAGAAGACTCTAGAAATTTCAAGAAGAGTCTAGACGATTCCGGAAACTTCTAGAAAATTCGAAAAACTCTGGAATGTTCTGGAAGAATAGAGGAGTATGTCAGCGAGTCTAGAAGGTTCCAGAAAGTTCAAGAAGGTTCGATAAAGCTGTAGAAAGTTCTGAAAGGAGTGGAGGAGTGTGTCGGTGTGTCTAGAAGGTTCCGTAAAATTCTAGAAGATTCCACAAAGCTGTAGGAAGTTCTAGAAGGTTTGATAAAGCCGTACAAAGTTCTGAAAGGAGTGGCGGGGTTAAGTAGGTGAGTCTAGAAGGTTGTGGAAAGTTCTATAAGATTCGATAAAGCTGTCGAAAGTTCTGAAAGGTGTGGCGTAGTATGTCAGTGAGTCTATAAGGATCTGATGGTCCACAAATGCTTTAGAAAATTGTGGATGGAGAAAGTTCTAAAAGCATTCAGAAATAATTGGCGGTGAGTCTAGAAGATTCCGAAAGTTCTAGAAAGTTCGATAGAGCTATGCAAAGTTCTGAAAGGAGTGGAGGAGTGTGTCGGTGTGTCTAGAAGGTTCCAGAAAATTCTAGAAGGTTTCATTAAGCTGTGGAAGTTCTAGAAGGTTCGATAGGGCTGTATAAAGTTCTGGAAGTAGTGGCGGAGTTTGTCGGTGAGTCTAGATGGTTCCGGAAAGTTCTAGAAGGTTCAATAAAGCTGTAAAAAGTTCTGAAAGGTGTGGCGGAGTATGTTGGTGAGTCTAAAAGGTCCCGGAAAGTTTTAGAAGGTTTGATAAAGGTTCTGGAAAATTCTAGAAGATTCCACAAAGCTGTAAGAAGTTTTAGAAGGTTCGATAAAGCTGTACAATGTTCTGGAAGGAGTGGCGGAGTAATTCGGTGAGTGTAAAAGTTTCTGGAAAGTTCTAGACGATTCGATAAAGCTGTACAAAGTTCTGAAAGGAATGGTGGAATATGTCGGTGGGTTTAGAAGTTTCCGGAAAGTTCTAGAAGGTTCGGTAAAACCGTAGAAAGAAGGTTCCGTAAAGCCGTATAAAGTTCTGAAAGGAGTGGAGGAGTGTGTTGGTGTGAATTCTAGAAGGTTTCATAAAGCTGTAGGAAGTTCTAGAAGGTTCGATAGGGTTGTACAAAGTTCTGGAGGAGTGGCGGAGTACGTCGCTGAGTCTAAAAGGTTCTGGATGGTTCGCAAATGATTTAGAAAGTTTTGGAAGGAGAAAGCTCTAGAACCTTTCAGAAATAAGTGGCGTAATCAATATTCAATATGTAAATATTATAAAAGAAAGTCCAAAAAAACATGCGGAATGCAAGAACTCAGAAACGAGTCCCATTACGACCAAGCGAGTTATATGGTGTGGTAGATCTCTATCCCCCTAGGGAATAAGGGTATCCGTTTTTACCTAAAGGGCGTGCTTTTGAAGATATAACGGCTGAAAGTTCAAAGAAGACTCTAGAAATTTCATGAAGGCTCCGGAAACTTCCGGAAATTTCCGGAAACTTTTAGAAGATTCGATAAAACTCTGGAAAGTTCTATAAGGTTAGATAAAGCTGTAGAAAGTTCAAGAAGGAGTGGAAGTGTACGTCGGTGAGTTTCGAAGGTTCAGAAAAGTTCTACAAATTTCAATAAAGCTGTAGAGGAGTGGCAGAGTACGTCGGTGAGTATAGAAGGTTCCGGAGTTCTAGACGGTTCGATGAAGCTGTAGAAAGTTCTGGAAGGAGTGGTGGAGTAGGTTGATGAATCTAGAAGGTTCCGAAAAGTTCTGTAAGTTCTATAAAGCTGTAAAAAGTTCTGGAAGGAATGGAGGAGTATATCGGGGGGGTTTAGAAGCTTCCGGAAAGTTCTATAAGGTTCGATAAAGCTGTAAAAAGTTCTGGAAGGAGTGGCGTAGTATGTCGGTGAGTTTAGAAGGTTCTAGATAATTCTGGAAGGTTCCCCAATGCTTTAGGATGTTATGGAAGGAGAAAGTTCAAGAAGCTTTAGGAAATGAGTGGCGGAGAGTGTCGGTGAGTTTAGAAGGTTCTAGAAGTTTGGATAATCTTAATCTTCAATAAACATTATTAAAAAAGTGTACAATGTGCATGTCGCTAAAGCTCAAAGACGAGTCGCGGTATGATAACGAGTTATATTGTGTGGTAGCCCTCTATCCCCCATCCATGAAGATAGTTCCTATTTTTATCTGAAGGGCGTGCTTTTAAAGATTTAAGGGCTGGATGTTTCGCCCCCTTGAAATTCCTAGAACAGTTCAAAATATTCCAGAGTATTCTTGAGCTTTCCACCATATTCCAGAACATTCCGGAACATTCTGAAATGTTATGGAATATTCGGGAATAGGATGGAACTCGATCTTAATACATTAGAAGCCCGCCGAAAAATATTTTTAGGAAAACATTTTTTTAAGATAATCTCTGGAACTATACATAATCCACCTATTTTGAAAGAAATTAACTTATATGTCCCAGACAAGTATACTCGTGGAAGGTCCCATACCCTTTTTTATGCTCCAAAAGCGAGGACTTCTGCCTATCAGAACGCGCCAGTCAACAGAGCGACTGAACTGCTCAACGAGTCTGCATTGACCATTGACATTTTTAATGTAACCTACAGGCAGTTTAACAATTATCTTTTGACGTATGTCACAAAGTAGTGAAACTGACCTTTTTTTATTATTATTACCTTTTTATGTATTTTGCTATACTTTTTGTCAAATTTGTAATCTTCTCCATAATGTATTGGTGAATAACCGTTTTACGGAGAACATGAAAAAATAAATAAATAAATAAATAAATAAATAAATAAAACAGACCAGAACATCCCAGATCATTGTGGAACATTTCAGAACACTCCTGAATGTTGCGAAATGATCTGGCTCATTATTCTGGAATATTTGAAGTCTTTTTTGTATGGGGCTACCCATATGGGATATATAAAGCGAAATCCGTCGTGGATTCGAACGTCCATTCAATCTCACATCAACTCCCTGAGCGAAGCCGGACAACCTAGTCAGAGTATTTGAGAGCATTCCACAATGTTCCAGAAAATCCCGGAACATTCTGGAAAATTGTAGAATGTTCGGGATTAGGGATTCGGGCACATCAATTTGAAACATTCCAGAACTCTCTCGAATGTTGTCCTGAGCGAAGCCGGGTAACCCAGCTAGTATAATATTAAAGCGTCCGCGTCCGCAGAGAGCTTCTACATAGTTTGCATAAATATTTAACACGTGTAAAGGTGAATAAAAAATGTCTTGATTATTCCTTTCGGTAATTATACATTATAAAGAAGGTATAATTCATGAGAAAACTGACCGACGCGCACCACTGGGGGTCTGGGACTTGCACCATTATGGCCGTGGTCCGGATCTCGTTAATTTCCCCGAGAAGAGGATGAAGACATTTGCGGTGAGGATGGGAGCGACCAGAACTCACGACTTCATTCTGAACCATCGCGCCTCCCGCCTCGTGGACAGAGAATTCGAGGCCTGAGATTTGAAATAATCACGGACTTTTGGATGTTCAAAAATGTTATAAAATAGAACAGTACTTTTTTTGACTATTTTTGTGGTTATTTTGTCGGGCTAATAATCTTTTGAAATAATTCAAATTTAAATATTAACCAACTTTGTTTGTTTTCACTATCTATACATATATATATTTTTATTTTTAATTTATTTTTTTATTTTATTTATTTAAACGCCCATAGGGCTTTTACATAGAATGCAGTAATTTTTTTTTAATTACAGTGAAAATATTATAAGTAACATAATATATGTTAAAAACAAAATATAGATTATATAAAATTTAAGCGTTAACAAAATACAGGTAACATAAAATATAAGAAACAAAATATAGTCCGTAAAATATAGGAGTTGAGATAAAGTAGGTAAGGTTAAAATTGTTGTTCACATTGGTTTATGGGATAGGTAGAAATAAATAGTTGGCACATATGGCGTTTGAAGTTTGCTAAGTTCAAATTATTGTCAAATACATCCATATTGTTTAAATATTTGTTACCAAGACTATGTAAACGTTGTATTGGAGAATGTAAATCACAGTTCGAATGAGATGTACGTATATAAAATGTCAATGTTTGTCTTGTTGTTCGTGTAGGTACATGTAGATTTATTAATTGCAGAAGTTTACAACTGTTGAATTTAGAGTTTAATAATTTTAATAAAAAGGTCAGGTCGTTTATTTGTCGTCTGTTTTCTAATGTTGGAATGTTTAAAGTATTCATTAGCGACGGGTAATTTATGTGCTCTAAAGGGATGTTAAGTTTAAAATTTACAAAACGTAGAAATTTTCTTTGAATTCTTTCAATAGTATGAATATGAATTTTGTAGAAGGGCACCCAGACTATGGAGTTATATTCTATTAGGCTTCTATGTATGTAAATAAATAATAATAAATATATGTAAATAAATCCCTGTTTCAGAACGACTTTATCTATTTCATTCATATTTTCTTTTTAAGTTTTCTTTTATTTTGTAGAAGGTTCTTACAGAAAGAAAAATTAAGAAAATTGCGCAGAGAATTGGACAATTTTAGAAAACTTAACGAATATTTTAACTTCGCACGTTTGACAGTTCGCGCGTTTGATGAATGTGAATTTAGCAGGCAGCTGTTTTTTTGTAACAAAAGAATCGTGTATGGATTTTTTTTAAATTGACAGGTGTCTGCTACAATGGCACTCATCGCGTTTGACAGTTCGCGCACCGCACGGAAGGTGGTAGGGTGGTTGCCGGGACGGGGAGCAGGAGAGGGGAGAGTGAAGGCGGGGAAAGTGGAAGGAGAACGTGGGAGGGGAAGGGGACACGGGAGGGGAACGGGGACGCACGGGAAAGACACGCAGGGAGAAACAATTTATTTCTTTGAATATGGCCTTGCAACGCATGTCGGGAACCAGCTAGTTTTTAATAAAACAATATTATCAATATTAATTATTTTATAAAGGTACTAGCAGACCCGGCCACACGTTGCTGTGGCTAGCGAAACCTTTATAACTAACGCTATCTGTTAAATCAAATCCACACCACGATGCCCGCTGCCGCTTGGCCAGATATATTATGTATTTCAACCAATTTACACAAAACCTTGACAAATTACATACCTAAAAACCTTCCTTATGAATCACTCTATGTAATGGTGAAAACCGCATGAAAATCCGTTGCGTAGTTTAAAAGATCTAAGCGCGCATACAGCGTAAGCGACTTCATTTTATACTTAGAAGAAGAAGATGATAGTTCTACTGAAAAAGTGTTTTTGTCGAAAAAACGATATTTTAATTTATTTAAAGGACACAAATTTTCTATAATTTATTTAAAGATTACAAACATATTATCCCAGTTCTAAAACAGTAGCTATAGTATAGTATAGTCACAGAGAGAGGTCGTATGTAGGTAATCGACGAAAATCTTCCTTCTCACGCGTCTTGTATGAAAACGAAAAAGATAGAAGCTATTAGAATGATTACACCACGTTCGACCTCTCACTGGGACTACTTTATATTGGTATTTGTTATTTTAAATTTTTTTATGTGACCGCACTAGGTTAACCATGGTTTTAAGTTTTAAGTTATTTTCTAGCTTTGCAAAAAACCCCTGCGGTGATATTTCATCAACAAATAATAATACAAAAAAGAAGCATTATCAACTAATATATATTACGTTAAAAGATGTATTATTTGTGTGTACTAGTCCCAGCGATAGATCGTACTTGACGTCATCGTTCAAGTATAATATCTGTCTTTTTCATCTTCAAAACAAACGCGTGAGAAGGAAGTGGAAGAAAGTGGATGCCGTGTGTTCGAGCTCTCGCTGGGAAGACTTTATTTTAAAGTCCACTAGGTATTAATAATATTTTTTTTAAACAATGAGTGTTATACAATATACCTAATGTTCCTGTAATGAAATGCTATTTTAGATTTATAAATCAAAAGTATTTTCAATATCTTGGATATGTTTTTCTCTCAAAAATATGGTGATAAAATCAAGTAGGTATCTATAGGTATACACATATGTATGGGAGGAACATAAAGTCGATTTTTTTTTAATATAATATATTTATTTAATCAAAGTATGTACCATTGCTATCTATGCACTTTTGCCATCACATAGGTAGTTCATCGATCCCTTTACTAAAAAAACCATTCGGACGGGAATCAATAAAATCTTTGAAGGCGGTTTGGACTGCCCCATCCGAGTTGAATTTTTTCCCTTGCAAGAAGTTATCCAAATTTCGAAAAAAATGGTAATCTGTTGGGGCAAGGTCCGGAGAGTACGGTGGATGTCTGAGACATTCCAATTGAAGTTCCTCTAATTTGGTAGCCATCTGTTGTGCAGTGTGTGGTCTAGCGTTCTAACGCGCGTTTGTTGATTTGCTTCACTCAATTCGTGAGGTACCCACCTTTCAAGCTTTTTCACCTTCCCAATTTGCTTCAAGTGGGTTAAAACAGTTTTATCAGTAACACCGCAGCCTGCAGCTAACTCGGACGTGGTTTGCGATGGATCCGCTTCCACAATAGCCTTCAATTCTTCATTATCAACTTTGGTCTCCGGCCGTCCACGGGGCTTGTTCTGCAGGTCGAAATTTCCAGAACGAAAACGTTGGAACCAAAAACGCACTGGGTTTTTGGTTCCAACGTTTATCCACCGTCGCCATACACATCACCGGTACCGTCGCCATACACATCATTAATCCTTCGAGCCGTTTCTGCATCACTGGTGCCACGGTGGAACTCGTACTCGTAAATAACGCAATATTTCAAGTTTTCCATTTTGTAAACTAAGTGACGCAAAGAAAAAAACAAATGAATTATAATTTTCGAAACAAAAATACATGAATTTGGAATTCCAAACCAAAGAGAAGATATTTGAGATCAAGGTTGCCAGTACGGCAAAACACCAATTTCATATGTAAGGACCTTTTTTTTACATTAACTCCACACAGGAGGCCCTGAGGAAAATAATTTCCCTCAGGGCCTATGTCATCTGGGATGCTGTGTGGAGGGTCTTTTTGAGGAGAGGAAGGAATGAACATTGGTCTTGAAGAGACCCATGTTGTAGGAAGGAGGAAACACAGAGGCCGGCAAATCATTCCACAGCCGGGCTGTTGAACACAAGAACGAGTCGAAGAAACGACCTGTTCTCATGTGACAAATGTAAACTGTGTAAAATACCTAATTGTGAGATTTGTTTTCATTTACAGCAACTTTGCGTATGCAAACCAAGATCTGTTGTTAAATATTCTACTGTACATGCAACGGTGTCGAGGTTCTACTCCGACTTCAATGTTATCTATCAGAGCTTTCTCCTGTCTCCGAACCCGAACCCTTGTAAGCCTTCAAACCAACAGCGGGCACTGAATTAAAAGCTCGACTGGAATGCTTCCACAAGAATCTAAACTTTTCCAGAACTGCCTATGCCTAGCTTGCGTACAGAAGATTATCGATTCATTGGGGTTATAATATCCGAGATATAATTCATGGTACTCGTAATACCACGATCGAATGTATTTCCGGATTTATCAAATATTTTTTTAAAGATTCATTATCCAGGAACTCGTAAGAAATATTCAAGAAACATCGCAATTCACAAATTTCTTTCATTTAAAAAATTAAGGCCGAGAACCCGTCCAACCAATTTTTCAATGAATGGCATTTTGGTGACTTCTGAATATCCATACCCTTTTAAAAAAATACCTCACAAGATTTCCAACTGCTCCCGTAAGACTATGGTATTCGCAATTGGGGTATGTTGTAAGGCTGAAGGTAGCGGGGAGAGGAAGGAGATGGGGAAGACGAAGGTGGGAAGCACCTGGTTATTCAGATTGGTCACTAAACACGGCTAAAACCATTTCAAGCAACGTTTCAATTCTGAATGGTGGTCTTACACCAGGGCGATACTGAGAGTATCTTCCACTTTGAAACGTGTTGTTAATAATATAATATTATTCTAAATTAATAAATTTTGAAAATAACAAAAATTTATCAAATGTAATTTCTTTGAACTCGTCGGGTTTTAACCCACGTCCTTCGGATTGTTAGTCGATGGCCTTCCCCATCGACCACGGATGAAATCCTATTTAGATACTATTTAGATTAATCTTTACGACGAATCGGCTTACAGTATGAACATGAAAAAATATGCTACGGATAAATTGAAACTTTTACTAGCTTTTCTATGTATTGGAATTACAATAAAATTATTATTTACATAACAAAAAATATAAGCATAAACCACTGAAAAAAAAATTTTTTCAAGACTTTACTACGAAGTAATAAAAAAATCAATTTTTAAAAAATACCCCTTTATGGTTAAGACTATTTTTAAGGTTTTCTATGTTCTAACTTTTTTTTCGTTCTTATAAAATTATCCACAAAATAAATAAAAAACCACTTTTTCGCTTACTTGCCTCGTGCAAATAAGACGCTCGATTTTAAATTTTGCAGGCATGAGAATCGAAATATTTCTGGCGTTTATATTCCTCTTAAAGTACCAAGTAGTTTTAAACGGATTTGCCTTCAGCTGCACCAGTTGCTCTCAAAGACTGAAATAATCATTTCCTTAGAATGGCTTCATTAAACTCTCCATATCTTCACAATTTTAAAAGAATCGCAGATACAGTTGACGTAACCAAATCGTTATTTGCATTTTTTTTTACTTTGTCCCCGTTTCATCGAGGGTCTGGTGTATTTCTATTGATCATGTTCGTTCGCAGACCGGCTTGGCCTATTCGGCGCTTGGTTCTTTGATCTGACCGACCATTCAGAATTATTGAGATGTATTCGATGGTAACACGGCATCTACATGTAACAGCCTCTTAGTTGCAAGATTAACATCTATCAGCATTGTTAAATGAAGATTTCTCCATCTCCCCTGCCGACACGCTGACAAACTGAGATCTAGGGAGCTCATATCTGCAGATATAGGTACAATAATATATTAACTACACAAGTATAAGTACCTGCAATAGGAAGGATCACGCAGATGTTCGGGATCGCTGCAAACAAAAGGATTACTAAAACTTGACATGTTTGCGAGTTTTGAGAAATGTTCATCAAAACAAACAACCTATGTTACCTACGTAACTCAGTGCTCTGAAAATAGTTCTTGGAACGCATTGAAAGCTGCTTTCAAATGGAAGTTTATTTACAACAAGCTGAATACCTACAGAATGAAAGCGCACACATTAGTTTTTATTCCTAAAAGATTTAACTGTTTTTTTTAAGCTTTTAAAATTTCCTGAAAACATGAGAATCTACCTTACCTACGACCTATGTGGATAAATCTTTGCCTACATGTATTATAAAAACACTCTCAAGTTAATATACGTAATCGTTGGTAGATACTTTGGGATATGTATTATTCATAACTCGTTCATTTCTTTCATATTTAGGTTCGTTTCATTTCGTGTTCGGAATCGACTAGAATAACAGTTTTACATGATTCCACAATTGTATCTAGTAGATACCTTACTTCACATTTTCATTAGAGTATTTTCCACTACTATTAAAATATAACAGTTTTTTTCCGTAAATCTATACCCCTTTAAAGCCCGCGAAGTCAATGAATATGTAAAACATTTTTTTTAATTCATCAACGTATTCTTAGGTACTTTATATAACATTAATAATATTCACATTATTAAATATATTTTGTTCATTATTTATAATTACATCTACACTCATTATCAATATTTCCTATGTAATACAGTTATCCTTTTGTGTACAATGAATACTTCTGATTTCACGTATCACTTGTATGTAATAGCCTTTTTTGGCGAATAAATAAACAAAGGTGTAAGCTATTTAATAGATTTGTTAAGCGCCCTTGAGACAATATTGCAAAAAAGATGCCGCTAAAACTCAGAAACGAGTCCCGGTACGATTAAGGGAGTTATATGGTGTGGTAGCCCCCTATTCCCCCTCCATGAAGAACGTCCACGTTTTTATCCGAAGGGCATGTTTTTGAACATATAAGGGCTGAAGGTTTCGCCCTCTAGTCATTTCTAGAACAGTCCATAAGATTCGAAAGTATTTGATAGCATTCCTCAACATTCCAGAATATCCCGGAACATTCTGGAATGTTTTTGTGAATACGGGACGGTTCCGGAACATCCCAGATCATTGTGGTATATTCCAGAACGCTCTCGAGTGTTGTGGAATGTTCTGGAACATTGTGAACCATTGGAAGCCTTTTTTTGTAAGGGTCGGGCTACCTATCGGTAGGAATAAAGCAAGATCCGTCGTGGGTTCGAACGTCAGTTCAATCTCATAACAACTCCCTGAAAGAAGCAGGGTACCCCAGCTAGTATTATTCTTCTTCTTTGTGTGCCGTATCAGGTCCCCCCAACGTTGGCGATCACTCTTGAAAATGTCTCTCTGTCTTGCGCTGCCCGGAATAGCTCCTCCACACTTCTAATGCCGGTCCACTCTCGTATATTTCGCAGCCAAGACATTTGTCTCCTACCAGGCCCTCGGCAACCCTCTATCTTGCCTTTCAATATTAAATGGAGCAAGTGATACTTCTCCCCTCGAAGTATATGACCCAGATATGAAATTTTCCGGATTTTTATTAATGTAAGCAGTTCTCTATCTGCTCTAGCCCGCCTGAGAATTTCTGTGTTGGTGATCATGTCGGTCCATGGGACCTTGAGCATTCTCCGGTGAAGCCACATTTCAAAAGCCCTAACCTGTTCATGAGTTGTATTATTAGTATTATGAGTAGTATATTCCTAGTAGGTATTATTATATAATTAAAAACATCACCCTCAAGGTTGCATAGTATATATCATACAATCTTGATAATATTGAATACTTCAATACCACAAACCTACTTACTTGATTTCAAAAATTTGACTTCAATAACAAATATATTTATTCCTTCTTTACGACACTTAAAACTATGACAATTTTGTTTGATCTTAATAACTTAAACGAGTAAACCATGCGAACAGAATATAAATTTAAACCACACTCTGCGATTATTAGAACTCCGGAAGCGTTCCCAGGCGATATGCTTTTTAAAATAATGAACCGTGAAATTTGGCCGTTGTTTCGGTTATATTCTTGGAGCACAATCCTCTATTGCTCCTTTAGAAAACTAATTGGTTTTAGGGGCATCCGGTTTCATCAAAGACTGCCTTGAAATCTAAAATACAACAAGAATGATTGATATCCATTGGACTTGGACTTGTTTCAATCGATTTCCTGTGCAGGGCTTTATTAGGTACATTGTTAAGGTCTTATTGGTTTTTCTGAAAGCCTTAATTAGTTTAAAGTTTTAAACAGCAAGCCCGATTTCTTAGTGCAAACGTTACGTGTTGTTTAAATTTGATATAAATTTGATACCATGTGATCTTAAAAGTAATACTTAAAAAACATAGACTAACCGATACAGATCAAATATATAAAAGTTGTGACGTACTAGATATACGCCAATTATATGTAAAAACACTACTGAACTACATTTTTGACCAAAAAAACACACTCCAACAAACCCCAAATATCACTAATAGACCAGTTAGACAAGCGTACAAAGAAAACATAAAAACTCCGACGGTAAACACTACCTTTGGAAAAAGACACCATAAATACCAAGCTATAAAAGCATTCAACAGTCTTTCACTTGAAACAAAAATTGAGGAAAATAAAAATAATTTCAGACACAAAATAAAAAAATGGATTAAAGAACAAAATAGACAATTTTACCAAAATTTCATAACATAAAAGAATAAAACGTATACTCCCAACACACAAAACCAATATAAAACACGTAACACTCACAAACACATAAAACATAATATACGCCGATTTTCATTTAATTACTTTATTTTTTTTAGTTTATTAATTTAAAATAATTTAAATTTTTGATCTCTATTTTTAGTTTAAAATTATCTTTATTTTAAATGATTTTTTTGTTTGTTTTATCACCAACTTTGTATATTTCTTTTTTTTTCAAACTATAATGTATAAAGTATTATATTATAAAATGGGGGCCTCAGCACGGGTAAACAACCCAGTGAGGCCAACATTACTGGTTTGTACTATAAAAATTTGTAAAATAATACTGTATCAACAATAAAAAAAAAAAAAAAAAAAGGTTTAGGTGCAGTATTTTCACGCAATTTAATGAACTTGTCGAGGAAGAAAAAAGAAAATGGAAAGGTAGAGAAAAAAATAAACGATAACGAATAATCCGCTTAAAACACGATATACAATGATTTATTTGTTTATTTTTAGTGGGCTTTTACATGAAAATTTTACGAATTGATAATAGTAATTAAGAGGGCATTACCAGAGAAAACCAGAAATATGTCATTTTAAAATCAGATTTTAGACGTATTGACACTTTTCCACAAAAAATTATAAATGGATTTCGAAAGATTGTCCTTTTATCTAGCATTCGCATGTAATAAATTTTGAGAAAATTTTAAATTTTTAGTATAATAAGGTTATTCCATAGGTCGTTGGCAAAATTTTTAAATTTTCAAAAAAGATTTTGTATTATACCACACACATTTCAAATAATATAATCATGCATTAAAATAAATCAATATATTATCTAGCAAACGCATGTTTTAGAATTTTATATTTTGGTTTCAATAAAATCATTAAAACATGTGTACGTACAAGTGTTTCTTGACGAAAATTGGTCAATTTGTGTATTTATTTGCGCACTTACAAACCAATATATTTCAGATTTTTTAACATTCTTATTAAATTTAGACATTATTGAAAAATGATAAATACTTATAATCAAAAAATAATTACAAAAAGTACATTATTTTAATAGTTTTATCATCACGCCTTTCAGCATTTTTGGATGAAGGTATAAATTAAAGCTAATTTAAATTGAAATAAATTCGATATTGAGTTATAATTTTAAAAAGCTGGTACGGAGAATAATTAATCTTTCTCATTGTAACCGCCCTGCACGATCGTAAGAACAACTTTCGACGAAATGTGGATTTTCGTCCGCTGGCTGGTTAAACGCTCTTAAGTATAGAAAGATAAATTCAGTGAAGTAATAAAAAGAAAACAACACTATATCTATACAATAAAATTTAGTGCAAATCAGCAAAATACTAATAGGATGATTCAGTATGGCATAAACATGAAATAGTATGTAAAAGAAAAGACATAAAAAGGTAAATGTGATGTCAAACAAATTAATTTCAGTTATCAGTGGATATACTGGATAGGTATTCCTGTGTAATGCAAAAAAAAGTACCCAAGTTTGATAACTTTTATTTTCACAATTGGAACTGCTAAGTATAGATCGGTGACCGGACAACTCAGAATCAACTCAACTCAACACCTCCTTTGAAAAGTCATTACAATTGATGAAAACATATATATATATATATAAAAAATTGGTTAAATAGGTTACGTTAGGTTAGGTTATGGGTAGAGGCACTGATTCATAGCTTTAATTTTTAAGAAATGTAGCATTAATTATTGAAAAAATAGCTTTTATAGCTTTATTTTGCGTTTTCATAGCGTTTATAGTTAAATAGTATAACGTCAAGGAATGGGAGTCGGCAAGAGGGGAAAAACAATTAAATTGTCAAAATCACTTGAAACATGTTTATTTTATTATTGGTTGAAACTCAACATGGCACATGTTTCTACAGTAGATTGTGTCATGTTCGATTTACAATCTGTCAATATAAGATTATAGCAACTAAAAAATCTTTCTGCGTCAACACTATTCACAGGGGCCCACACAGTCATCAGAGCTGCCTCAGCAAATTCTCTGTGAACAATTTTTACAGCTAAGAGTAGCTGAATTATGTCTACAGTGATTCCATCCCTCACTTGCTCTACAAGCTGTCTTTGAAAATACCTGTTACCTTCCAGGAATTTACTGTCATCAGCAGATTTAAACGTTGGAGCAAGCCTACTTTTACTTGCTAAAAGAATAGCGTCTGATCGCTGAACATTCTGACCTACAATTACAGGATTGAACATTTTACCTGCGTGCTCAAGAAATTGATTAGTGCTGTTGTCTTGACGGTTCAGCATATGAGATGCCAGTTTCACAGAACTCTTCTGACAACTCTCTCTTATTTGAGTTTTATTTGGGTTAAGACAACCCGGTTCTTTACCTCCTGCACAGCCTTTAAGGTTTTGGCAGGGAAAACACCATCACTCAATTTTTGTAAAGAAAGGCTTAGGAACACCAAGTCCTCTTAAAGCAAACGAGCGTATGGATATTTTGACCCTTCTAATACATTTACCAATTTGTTGAGTTTTGTTGTAAAAATCGCTGCTATTTCGCGTTTTAACGTTTTTATCGCTAAAAACACCATTTATCGCTTTAATTCGCGAATATATCGTTAATGCGATGAATCAGTGTCTCTAGTTATGGGCTATTTAAAAAAATCATAACTTTTAATGATTTTTCAAAGAGGTGTTGAGTTGAGTTGATTTTGAGTCATGGAACCGTATAAATCATGTCAGACAAGCGTACAAGTAGGTACCAAACTAATTTTATCAATTATTAATGCTTTTTATTTAAAATATGTGTTTCTTTTCTTCAAATGTTCGACAGATGCTGTGTTGTAATTTTTCAAGTTTTCTATCATTCGAAAGGTAAATTTCTTCTTTTGAAAGGCAATGATGCTGAGGAAAATGTTTTTTTAAAATTAAATTGAATACTTTCAGCTTCACAAATCCCACAATTATAATATCCTGTGATTTTCACTGGTCTACGCTAGTGTAATATTATATATAATGTATAACATTGCTAATTCAGACAGATCATCTAATTCAGACAGATAAGATTACAAGTTAACCAAACCCAGAGCAGAGCTGACGACGCTTTACAACTGACAATGCTAAAACCAGAAGAGCAATAGACGAGGTTGTCATATGAATCTTATCTCAATCTCTACAAAGAAATTTATTATGATTAATTGACCGCTGTTGGAATAAAAATGGTTACGTTTGATTACGATGGATGTATGTAGATAACAGTGGCGTGCGGGTTCACCTGTTATTGGTCATGTTATAATATACATTTTACGGTATTTGTCTTCAGGAATAAGCAAAAGTAAAAACAAATCAGGGTCCAAATCAATACCCTCAACATAAAATATGATCAGAATGTTACAAACATCAGTTCATAGGTTTTCATCTACCTACAACATATTTGTATTTAAAAAACGATTTTAGATTAGGATATCTAATGTGTGTAAAATTTTGTAGAACAAATATATAATGGCATTAATATAGCTATAGAATAGTTCGAAGCATCGCCACTCTAGGTGGGAAATGGCGCCAGTGTAAAAAAGTACGCAAAATAGGTACATTAGATTGGAAATTTATTGTACGAACCAGTGGCTGTAAAGAATAAATTCAAAATAGGTACAGGTGAATCATTTTAAAGAAAACTCTGCTTGTGTAGTGGTGTTGTCTGTATGCCATTGTTTGAAAGCTAAAGAATGAAATAAAAAATAAAAACGTAACTAGCATTGTCGATTCGAATCGCAAGTGTAAATTTAAGCGAATTTATAAATGAGCACCCAGCATCTTTGGGCATTTGCGGGGTAAGGGGGTGCTGCAAGCTGGTGTTCAAAACTGGTTCAAAAACTTTCGATACCATCCATACCTTTGAAACTTTCGATACCATCGGTATAATTACAAATACATTCAAACGGGTCCCCTTTAATATGATCTGCTTGAACCTGTACATTGTGTACCTTAAAAACTTATTGTAAAAAGATGATTTTATTGTTTTTTTATTTGGATTCAAATCGAGTCATGCAACTTGCTACCATGGATCGCACGCCTCTGGCAGATACGAGCTCAAGAAATAATAAGATATATCTTATTATTTCTTGAGCTCGTAGATCTACGCTTAGGCACCTACCTTAAATTTATAGCATATTGTGTTTGAGAGACACAGCAATTCTCTGTAGCTGATTTCAGATTGTCCGAGAACCGTACAGCATAAATCGTGTACGTCCATCGTTCTGCTGTTTTCTGAACTTAAGATATACCAGCAACAGCTCCATTGTAACCTCTCTCTCTTTCTCATAAACGATGAATGTAACGGAAAGAGTGAAAGAAACCGGTAGAATCATGGTGATTCCAGCGGACACCCATGGCCGAGGTTTGAGGTGTTGCTATTGACGCGCATGCGCCGATGGCCGACCTATCAGCATCGTTCATAAACCATCTAATCACGGATGATTAATGGAAGTTTTTTGACGAATTACCTTTCAGAGAACCTAAGTATGCCCGTCCACAAATCAAAGGCATTCACCGCTCATTTATTCTTTGGAATCCCACCTACCTGCCGTGTTAAATTATTGTATTATATTATTTTTGTACTTTAATTAACTAGTTTCAGAATAAGCAAGGTAACATTTGAATTATTTTAGAGTTCAACGATACCGACCAGCTAATCGTCGTCGATCACGCAGGGGTAGAAGAAGCTAGCTACAGATCGACACATTTATCTAAACTTATAAAAATTCCATCAGCACCCAAATCTTACACTTTTATAATTTTTTCTTGAAAACTTTTTCTGTTAGTTTTTTTTTGTTGTGATTTCGGTGTGGTATAAAAACTAACAATTCTTCGACGTACGATGGAATTTTTCTTGGCCGTTTTATAACAGATACAATATCTTAATTTGAAGACAAAACGTGTGATTGACGGAAACGCATGTTGTCCAATTTTGATGATCCTCGCATTTGAGGAGTTGTTTAAAAATAAAATTGAACTGAAGCCGCGGCATTTCGAATTCCTACCGTTTTATAACATATTTCTCTTGAACACTTGTAAGTTTCTAAAAAATATTTTTTAATGTAATATCGGTAATTACTCGTCGATATAATAATCTTATGTTTTAATTGAATATTTTATTTTATTCTTTATATCTCCTCTCTTTTTTAGTAATATTTATACAAAATATGTACATATATATATATATATGTGGTTATCAATAAGCAATGTAAACACCGTTTGGCGGTCCGTCCTCTCTGCCTACCCCTGTGGGGAAACGTCGTGATGGTTAGTTAGTTAGTTAGATACATACTACCTCTCTCCAGATTTCGTTCCTCCAAGCATTCAACAAAAAATCTATAATACAGTATTTGATTAGATAAGTTCTTTAATTTAATATTTATAAAAATAAGATATCCCATGCACGAACGCAATCTAAAATAAAACCATTTGTGTTCTAGTAAATACATTTTTTTCTTTACTAAAAAACGCACGTCTTGAGTTCACAGGCACGACTCCGTCATCACGATTCCCCCCTGAAGTTAAATGATTGTATTTCGTATTACATTCCGACTTAACGTCTTAATTAACTCAAAAACTCGCTTCACGGAATAAACACCATTATGGGCTGGCCGAAAAAGAATGGCCTATCGTGTGGTGAAGAACTTATTATTGTACACAAATAATCACGAAGCGGGGATTTGTATTGTTTTCAATTTAAGTTTACGGTTGATTGTAGATTCTAAAAATAACATTTAAATCAATAGATTAGAAATGCACATTCATGCACCTATTATATTTGCAACATGCACAGACGTGAGGTCCTTAATAGTCGTAATAAATAATCGTTTAATTTAATTTAGATATTTTTTTAATTTTAACAGTTTGATTTTGGGATACAATTGTAATCAGCCGTAGAGCGTAAGAGTCCGTTCCCATATCCGTTTAAAAAACGGAACGACAAAAAATTATATTATATATATGTATATGGAGGCGTCTACTAATATCTACAGGAATTCCAAAAACTGAAAAAATCGAACTAATAACTATGAGACCCAAAGTGTTGACGAATATCTACAGCTCAAACTGTTGACTAATATCTATGAAAACCAAAGTGTTGACGAATATCTATAGCACTGGCAGAGGTTGGATTTGCAATTATGTATAGCATATTGGAATAACGTAATATTGCGTATGCAGTTTAAAAATTAATTTATGTAAGTATGTATGTTAAAATCCCTAATATCGGTCTTTTGGACACATTTAGCTGATTAGTCCAAACTAGACTACGCTCTGTAGATATTAGTTCAACCTACGCTCTGTAGACTCTGTCAACACTGGGACCGTCATTGATATTCGTCCGACCTTAGCTCTGTAGATATTTTAGTCAACACTCTGAAGTTCATAGATATTAGTTCAACATATGAGCTGTAGATATTCGTCCGACATACAGGCTGTAGATATTAGTATCTGGAGTCATATATATATATATATATTGCGGTGTATTACCGCAAGCGCAGCAAATTTAAAATCTTTTTGAATTCTTTAAAATCTTTTTGATACAATTATAATCAGCTCTAAAGAGAAAGAGCCCGTTCCCATTTCCGTTTAAAAAACGGTCGACAAAAAATCAGCTGTCGGGCGCCTTTTTACATTTCCGTTTAAAAACGGAACGACAAAAAATTGGGTGTCGGACGTCTTTTCACACTTCCGTTTAAAAAAAAGGTTTAACAAAAAACGGCGACAGTTGGAAAAGTATTCCAAAATTCTTTCAAATTTTAGATGATGCCGGATTTAAATGTGAAGTTATTATTAATTTGGGAGGCGGGTTTGGGTACCGCCACCCCGGGAACCATTTCTTGGATTACCAACACCTCTGCCATTGGTCACCCCAAGTTGTTCGCTACGTTTGGTGACTTAACAGGGTAACCTTTTCAGACCGTCGGCGTCGTATCCATGAAATCAAAATTTTCCACCTTCACATTCATTGCCCGCGACACTGTAAAAACCTAATTTTTTAAAATGTAGAAAAAAATCCTATTTGTAAGCGTTTATAAAGGTCATTTCGAAGTGAATTTATCGGAGCGTGTTTGTCGGAAGTGACCTGCCAGGGATGTATCCATTTTAACAAATAGTATAATTAGATAGAACTCAAGAATTCTTAATAAATTGTTCAGCGCCCTTGAGGTGATTTTTCACAAAAACGATGTTCTAAAAATTATCCAATTAGTATTATTAACAGGGGTGCTCGGGTTCTTGCGGTGAGGTTTATCCGGATCTTGGGAGCGAATGGGTCTGCCATCCAACTGCGTGGCAGGCCGGATCGGGAGAGACTGGTTGAGTAAGATATTTCCAGCAGGACTCTCAGAACATAGCTTTACCCGCAGTGGAAGGGATTGATTCATACGTCCGTCACTTCCGGACGCACTGGTCCCGGATTCCCTTCCTTTCCATAAAAAGACCCTCCCGTGTGGAGCTAATTTTAAAAAAGTTCTCGCCAACGCAACGTCTTGAACGTTTTGGGTCGAGCTGCACGAGCGTGTGGACGCAACGACGAGCATGGTTCCAAGTCATCATTTTCGATCGAGCCAAATCGTCGAGCATGTGTATATACATGGAATAAGATTGTGGTTTAAGAATCTTTGATATTCCGTTCACAATGCAAATAAAAAAGCTCCACGCGTAATTTTGTTCGAAGTTTTAGTTTTGTTCAAAGTATCGATACATTTTTAAGGTTACCATTTGTTGGAGAACTCGCGGAGAGGGCTTTCCGACGCTTAATCTGAACAGTGGATGATTTTTAATTAATCCTTCGACCGCAATAATAAGCAAGAGGCGTCTTGATAATAATTTCATTGTTGGAGCATTTATTCGTTCCTTTTCTCTTAATTATCGTTGCGATGAAAGGCAGGCGTAGTTGGTTACATACTGACAGATTTGTGAATGTGAAATACTGACCAAATATAAAAAAAGATAATATCAATTGATATCAACTAAACCTTCCCTAATTTTACTAACCAGCGTATTATTTTTTAAATCGCTTTACCATCGAAAAATAAGTAGGTATCTACCTACCGAATAGGTTACTTGCATCACATTTAAAAAAAAAATTCTGGTTCAGGGAAATATTCTAAGACATTCTGTATTTTTTTAATCGTATTTTTGAAACCCTGGCGATTTTTTGAAAATTTCAATCCGAAAATCAGACCATCAAGAAAGGGCACGGGAGAATAACGGGGCATACCAAAAATGTTACATCTCATAAATATTTTTTTCCTTGATCCATCTTATTGATCATAAATCATTATAATGTTAACTTCTATATTACTAAATCCAATGTAATATACTTAAACTTGTAAATTATAATAATAAAAAGAATATTATAAATTTTTATTTTGTTAAAATCAACACTATTACCATTATACCTCTAAAACACATGGAGACAACATAAATGTACGGGGTTCTCTTCATAACATCTGTCAAAAAATCAAACCAAATGATACGTTCGCAGAGAACAAACAATAAATCTAGTGAACGTTTAATGTCAAATTCAAAAATTCGCCTAAAATCAAAGTGTTGCCATACAAAAAAAATCAGGGTGGAATTTTACAAAATTAATAGGAACATTTTCGGAGACGGGAAATTTTCATGTAGTGACGTCACGGGCCCAAATAATGGATTTATTTATTTAAAAATAAAAAAAACTGTACATTCCTAAAAATTTTTACTAATATTTTCGTAATATTAGTAAAAAAATCTATCCAAACCATTTTTTCCAAGTCGTTTCGAAAATATTAAATTGTTTGTTGTTAAATTTTTTCGAAATTCATGCAAGTAATCTATTACTGAAAATATTAAAGTATCATATTTTTTACAGTTGAATGAAAATATTATAGCTCCATAGCAAATATTGGAAATTTTCCCATAGATTGGGCTTGTCTACATTTATGTCGTTTTGTGGCAAAGAACCTCATACTTGAGTTGGCTCATGCTAAGAGTCAGATAACAGAAGGGTATAGTAGGGTAGAGTAGGTATGTGAGAATATGATAGAAGCAAAGAGTGTGTGCCAAGACTGTTTGGCGGTCCATCATCCCCACCTATTCCTATGGGAAAACGGCGTGATCGTTGTTAGTTTGTTAGTTAAAAATAAAAATAAAAAACTTTTCAGAATTACGTCGTGAATTGATTTAAACTAATAATTTATGATTTTTTGTGAATACCACACA
Organism: Limnephilus marmoratus; assembly: GCA_917880885.1. Classification (NCBI taxonomy): domain Eukaryota; kingdom Metazoa; phylum Arthropoda; class Insecta; order Trichoptera; family Limnephilidae; genus Limnephilus; species Limnephilus marmoratus. The sequence continues at coordinate 19,956,480 of OU862924.1, read as the reverse complement.
AAAGTCCCCACTGCTCTCGTTTGGAGCCAGTGAGACTTTGGCATCCACTAATTGGGGTAAATTGTGAGGATGTGGGTAGGGGAAGGAGATAAGGAAGAAGAAGGTGGGGAAATACCTAGCTATTCAGATGTTATCCCCAAACACGGCTAAAGCCATTTAAACCAAAGTTTCAATTCTGATTGGTGGTCTTACACCAGGGCGAATCTAAGAGTATCTTCCAATCTGGAACAAGCCGAAAATACACTTCACAATATATTTTTTAATTAATTAATTGTGAAATAATCCAGAATCGATCCCGCAACCTTCGGATTGCGTGTCAAGAGCCTTATCCCTCGACCACGGAGGCTGTCAGTGATGGAATTCTATCGTAACAACATTATATGAAATCATACATAAATATATATAAAGATAGCAGCCAATAATACCTACGTTAAGAAAATGAACATGGTAGTTCTTAGTCGAAGTATGGTACAGTTAAAAGTGACCGAATTTGATATCGATACCTTAGCTCAGTTGGTAGAGCACTTGCATATAAGCGAAGGGTCCTGGGTTCGAGTCCCAGAGGTGCCAATATCTTTTTCTGATTTTTCTGTCTCCACATTTTCGATGGAGTTTCGCTAATATTGTCTTCATTTAATTAAATCATATATAACTTTTTGTTGGTTTATTCTCTACTCCAGACTAAGCCGACTAGGGGTATAACTATCCTTATCCACTACCTTCCTGAAGATGCCAGTAACAGGATGAAACCGGTAAAATCAAAAGCAAACAAAAAAATTCGGCACACTAGTTTAGGATCGAGATAATTAGAAGCTTGTGACCCTGTGATTCCAAAAGCGTTTAGCTTCCTAAACTTGATGCTCATCCAAACAATTATGGGAGATTAGCATAACTATTGAGTAATTCTGATTGTTGTTGAGACTCCAGATACTAATATCTACAGCCTGTATGTCGGACGAATATCTACAGCTCATATGTTGGATTAATAATCTGACTTTAAACATATAAATACATTTAAAACTCTTTACTGTTCGCTGGTCCGCCCTCACCTTGAATATGCTAGTGTCATTTGGTCTCCATTTTATGCTGTCCACATTTGTTACATCGAATCTGTACAACATCGCTTCCTACGAGGAATTGCTTGGAGGTTAGGACATGAAAGAGGAGAATACTCGTATGATGAAATTGAACTCTTTAGAAAAACGTAGAAAAGACTCTGATCTAATATGTATTTTCAAAATTATCAACAGTAGGTATTACTGACACACCTGCTTTGTTACAACTCATCCAATTCAACATTCCTTCCCGTAGACTCCGAAATAATGAATTGCTGTTCCTCAATCAACATTCTACTAATTACGGATATCATTCTCCTTTATCCAGAATGTCGAGACTTGTCAACACAAATCAAAGCATTGAATTTTTTGGTGTAAGCCTAAATGACTTTCGGCAGTCGTTACGCAATGTGGTTTTTTAAAGTCTTTTTAAATCCATCTTCAAGCTACTTGTAGTTATCTTCTCTATTGTGATGTAGAGTAATTAAGTATTTCATATGGAAAGAATACGATAGATGGCGGTAAACATGTAGCTTGCACCATAGCTCGCCAGATGGCATTGGCGTACAAGAAGCAGTCTCAGAGATATACTTTGCGAGCTCCCGTGGCAAGGCTCCAGAGATTTACCTACCCCCGAATAGTAAACAGACGTAGCTAACCAGCTAGGTTATTCCAGTAAATAAACACTTTTATATTCAAAGAACCGTATTTAATAATTACTATCTGCCGAGGAAAGGGCAGACATAACAATTGGCGCAGCCGTATAAGTATAATTGTGTGAAAGTTACGCGTGCGAATAACAATTGGTGCTGGACACGGAGGACTAAGTCACTGCTGGAGTGACTTGCAGTTTTGGCAAGGAATCGGAAGAGATTCTGCTCGAGATTAAGGAGCATTTGGTTCCGTGGCTACGGGCTGAATAAGAAGATTTTTGTTTTAGGAACAGAAGTGAAATACCGCAAGGAGGCGATCTGGTTGTGGATCATTGGATTAATCAGAAGTTTCAAGGTCAAAACGGATCATTGGATTAATAGTTTCAAGGACGAATCTGTGGATCATTGGATTAATCAATTAATCAGAAGACAAGGATAAAACCCAGAGGGAGACCAGAAGAGTTCCTGAGATAAGTATTTTTGATTCTTTGAGAGGGATTATTTGTTATTGTTTTCTTGTTGATTTTTCTTTGCCGATTTATTTGTTGGGAGTTATGGAATCGGGTAGAATACCACCGTTTTGCCATCTCTCCGGAGACTGGGGGTTGTTTCGACTTCGGATAGAGCAATTTTTCGTGATCCATGATGACAAAGCGTCTGTGGAGAAAAAACGGGCTTTTTTATTGAATCTCCTAGAATCAGAAACGTTGACCTTACTAATTAATCTGTGTTTTCCAAGTAAAGTAACGGACTTATCTTTTGATAAACTTTTAGCGCTTCTCGACAAACATTGTAACAAAAATCGTTCAGTTTTTAAAGAACGGGAGAATTTTTTTTTAGCGAGGCAACAACAAGGCGAGACGATAAGAGATTTCGCGGTTAGACTTCGTTCTTTAGCAACGTATTGTCATTTCGAAACGAGGCTTGAAAAAAATCTTATAGACATGTTTGCAATCGGGTTGTTACCGGGGCGCGCGAAAGAGAAAATTTTTGTGGAAGGGCAAACGTTATCGTTTAATGAAATAGAAGGACTTGCAGTTAGTATGTCAACTTTGGATAGTGCTAATACAGTAAAATCAGAAGTAAACCTAGTAAAAAAACGAGTTACTAGCGATGGGGTCAAGCGAGATCAGCGTAGGGAACGATCGTCGAGCCCCAAGGGTAGTTTTAACACGAAACCAGCTTATAGGTTAGGATCAAATTCAGGTACGAATTTTAGATCACCCGTGGGTAGTTTTAAAAAACAGTGTTTTATTTGCAAAAGGAATGATCATCTATCGTTTGATTGTAAATTTCGTAATGCGAAATGTTTTAAATGTAAGGGCGTTGGGCATTTACAGAAATTCTGCAAGAATAATCCTATAAATCCCATTTTTGAAAATCACAGGGATAGTAAAGTTTTAGTTGCGTCAATTAGTCCGATTACTGCTGAAATTGAAATTAATAACAAGAAGTTTACGGCAATGATTGATTCCGGTTCATCTTTATGTGTGATGCCGGAGGGTATGTTTAAACGACATTTTAGTTCAATCATTTTGTCACAAGACAAGCGGATTATTTCAGGTTATGGAAATAATCGTTTAAAAGTCGTAGGAAAGGCGATTTTTGATGTGAAATTTAAGGGTAGGAACAAAAATATTAATTTTATTGTAGTAATAAAAGGAACAGAATTAATTGTGGGGAGAGATTTTATGGAATGTTTCGATCTTGGGATAACTTCTCAGGAGACAATTAATTTAGTGACGCCGCAAATGAGGAATGGAGAAAAGTTTATTCACGGATTTCCGGAAGTTTTTTCTGACTAGTTGGGTAAATTTAAAAAAAAAAAAAATTAGGTTTTTTTTGTTGTATTTTTTTTTTCTTGTGTTTTGTAAATTTTTAGGTGTCTTTTATAGTGAATAAAGACGCGGGTCCAAATTTTTTTTTTCAATGCTAGGCCGATCCTATTAACAATAAAAGTAAGTTGAGTCTGAATTAAAGTCAATAGTAAAAGACGGAATAAATTCTTCGATTAATTAGTGGGGAGTTTGCTTCCCCGAGAGTACCATTAAGTAGGAGGAAGGGTGATATCATTTTGATATTAGAGTTGTTTGTACATGGCGTTACTTAACAACTTCACCGATCATATTTGTTTGTAGAATTTGTTTGTACATGACGATACTTACAAGCTACCCGATCTCGTTCGTATTAGAATTTGTAGTACATGGCGTTACTCACAAATTATGCGTTAATTTTTTTATTTTTTATTTTGGAAATTTTAGCTTTTTGTACATGGCGTTACTTAAGTGATAATTTCAAGATACCCGTAGCTTACGTTGGTACATGGCGATACCTTCGAGCTTTAGCTATAGGATTGGGGTTGAACAAATTTTTTCGGTTTGGTACGGAAGAGAATGACATTATGGGTAGACATTTTGTCTTTGATGAGGATTTTAGGGGAACACAAAAATATTCCAGTTTTGGCGGCTAACAGATTGCAGCGTTATGGCATTATATTAGCCGGATTTGCGTATAAGGTAGAATTTGTTAAGTCATGTCATAATCATGCGGATTTTCTATCTCGGCTTCCGGTAGAAAATTCTCAAGAAGAATTTGAAGATGATTATGGATCAGATTTTGTGTGTTATGTAGATAAATGCGAGCACATAGATATCAAGCTCATTTCCACAGCTACAGAGACAGACACGGTTATTCAGGAAGTTTTAACGGGTTTGCGTAAGGGCTGGCCAAAACGAGTTGGTCGAGACGATGTACTGTGGAGATTCTGGGTTAAGAGAAACGAAATGTCCATAGTCAAGGATTGCCTTTTCTGGCAACATAGAATTGTCATTCCGAGTTCCTTACAAGAACATGTGCTAGAGTTATTACACAGATCTCATTTAGGAATAGTTAAAATGAAGGGCCTAGCAAAAGCTTATTTTTGGTGGCCATCACTGAACAATGACATTGAAAAAATGGTTCTAAAATGTGATGATTGCGCGGCTATGAGGCCGGCACCTTCTAAGAGTCATTTGTCGGTGTGGCCGAACCCTGGGGCAACTTGGAGTAGGGTGCATGTAGACTACTGCGGACCGGTAGCAGGAAAAATGTTTCTTGTAATTTGTGACGCTTTTTCCAAGTGGATCGACTGCTTAGAGGTCCCAAGGGCGGATTCGTTTAACACGATTAAGGAATTGAGAAGAATTTTCTCTAATTTTGGTAACCCTGATTGCATAGTTTCGGATAATGGAACAGCATTTTCTAGTGTAGAGTTTAAAGAATTTCTTAAAGAGAATAACATAGAATTTTTAAATTCACCGGTAAAATTCCCTCAGTGTAATGGACAAGCTGAAAATTCAGTTAGAACGGTAAAAAATTTTTTAAAGAAAATTATGGTTAGGAATAATTTTCCAGTAAATTATGTAAGTAGATTATGTGATTTTTTATCTGATTATCGAAATTCGCCACATTGCACAACGGGATTAGAACCGGCAGTCTTGATGTTTGGTAGGAGACTGAAATCAACTTTCAGTAGTTTAATTCCTAAAACCACTCAGGAAGATGTGTCAGAACAGAGAAAAATAGCTAACGATAATATAAAAAGGAGTCAAGATAATCAAATAAGGAATTATGGGGGCGTAAAAATTAGGAATTTACATGTTGGTCAAAAGTGTCTGGTCAAGGACTTCCGTCAGGTGAATAAAGTTGGTTGGGTTAGAGGTATTGTAGAAAGGAAAGTGGGTAAAAAAGTTTATATCGTTAGGATCTGTGGTACTCCGTTGACTTGGAAGAGACATATTGATCAGTTAAAGAGTTTATCTGTGAGATGGGAAGAGGAGAGTGAAGATAATAACCCACCCACCGCGTCTGAGGTCACGAAATGCGCTTCAGACGAGTTGGGGACCTCAGCTTTGTTGAAGGGGCTAACGTGGAGTTCTCTTGATTTCAGATTACCAGCGGATGATCGAGAGCAAACTACTCAACTAAGACCTTGGGAAGGAAGGCTCCGTTCAAGGCGTTCATAAAGGTCCCTCCCAGAGAAACAGAAATATTTAAGTTGAAATATTTAAAATCATGACTATGTTTGGTTGAATTTAGTGTATAAAATCATGTATAAATGAAATATTTAAAATCCTATTTTTTTTGTCAAATTGTATAACTTCTTTGAAAAGAACATGTCTTGTATTTATTGTAGCCAGGGCTTGAGGTTAGGTGGGGGAGGGTGTGATGTAGAGTAATTAAGTATTTCATATGGAAAGAATACGATAGATGGCGGTAAGCATGTAGCTTGCACCATAGCTCGCCAGATGGCATTGGCGTACAAGAAGCAGTCTCAGAGATATACTTTGCGAGCTCCCGTGGCAAGGCTCCAGAGATTTACCTACCCCCGAATAGTAAACAGACGTAGCTAACCAGCTAGGTTATTCCAGTAAATAAACACTTTTATATTCAAAGAACCGTATTTAATAATTACTATCTGCCGAGGAAAGGGCAGACATAACAATTACTTTTAGTACTTTTATATTATATGTATTTTGTCAATGCTCTTCATCTATATGTAATCTCCTTTCATTGTGATCTCTCTTTTTTTCTTTTCTGTTCGTGTTATTGTTATATTGTTAATTGGACTATTTTTCCGTAAATAAATAAATAAATTAATTAATATCTACGAACTTCAGAGTGTGGACTAATTTCTACATATTTATGACGGTCCCAGTGGTGACTAATATCTATGGAGCGTAGGTTGGACTAATATCTACAGAGGGCAGCTGAGCAAGAGGTTGTACGGAAAAGCATAAATTACTTCAATTACGTAATTACTAATTACGTAAAGGCTTAAGCTTAAAAGTACGTACATGAAGTTTTTGCATAATATTACGTATTTTTCTGTTTACAAGGACAATAATTTAATAAACAAACATGGAGGTCATAATACAAAGATATTTATTTATTTCGAAATACACGGCACCACAACCTAACCTAACCTAACTGACATAAAAATGGTCATGGTAACGGACTAAATAATTTAGAAGCACTCGAAATAAAGAAAGCTGTTAAAACAAAAACTCAAATCCTTAATAATCAGATAAATGTGTCCAATAGTCCGATATTAGGAATTTTTACATACATACATACATAAATTAAGATTTTAAACTGCATACGCAATATTACGTTATTCCAATATGATATACATAATTGCAAATCAAACCTCTGCCAGTGCTGTAGATATTCGTCCACACTTTGGTTCTCATAGATATTAGTCAGCAGTTTGAGCTGTAGATATTCGTACGCACTTTGGTTCTCATAGATATTGCAATCTTTAGAGCATAGGCGTCGGGTGGGAATGCTATCCTTGTTCTACCGGTATTACAATGGAAGATGCTCCGAGGAACTAGCATCATTGATCCCTTCGGCACCGGTGCATAGTCGAGAAACACGCCAAACGCGTGCCCAACATTTGTACACAGTTGACATTTGTCACATGAGAACAGGTCGTTTCTTCGACTCGTTCTTGTGTTCAACAGCTCGGCTGTGGAATGATTTGCCGGCCTCTGTGTTTCCTCCTTCCTTCAACATGGGTCTCTTCAAGACCTATGTTCATTCCTTCTTCTCCTCAAAAAGACCATCCACACAGCATCCCAGATGACATAGACCCTGAGGGAAATTATTTTCCTCAGGGCCTCCTGCGTGGAGTTTAAGTAAAAAAAAAAAAAAAATTGTCCGATTTGTTCAGTTTTTGGAATTCCCGTAGATATTAGTAGACGCCTCCGTTGTTGAGAGTCCCTCCCAAGAGCAATTTTAAAATTTATTTAGAGAGAGGTTCTGTAATTTCTCCTCTCAAGGCGATTTCTGATAATAACTCACATGTTGTAAAAATGTCCATAAATTTAAGCTTGCCACAAAAGTCGTATAGTTAAATGCTGGGGTCTTTATGTTGGGGAAATGAGAGGTCCGCAGTGCTTTTGAAAAATTAACAGCATCGTCATTATTTTGTTTTCTTTAATTGGATACACCGATTAAGTCGCCTCGGACTGGTACGTAGTGCAGTATCACCCTGTACCTGTAACTACCCGATCTCAGGGAAGTACGGACAAATAATATTTACAACTTTGTGATGGCATTATTTATTTTGTCATAAAGACAAGTAACTTTTTATTTTATTTTTTTGAGTAAACCCTCCAAATGTAATATTTAATTAAATGAAGATAATATTAACGAAAATTCAATCGAAACAGAAAAATCAGAAAAATATATGGGCACATATGGGACCTGGGTTCTTGTCCCAGATGTGCACTAATATTACAATTAACTCTGTTTACGTGACTTTATTTTTATTCACACAATCTACATTTTTCGTGAACAATGTTCACATTTTCAGGAATAAACGTGTAATTTACTTATTATTATTTCATTAAATGAAAATAACGAGCTTTGTTTTTACCACCATAGTTGATGCAGTAGTAATTAAAAATCAAGTGATTTAATTTTGAAAATTAGATCGCTTGGAAATATTTTAGATGCTTTAATTAAATACGAGGAAAGGAGTGTAAGGAGAATATATGAAGCAAATGTGAATGGTAAAAAATGTCGGGGACGTCCGAGGAAGATACGGCACGACCAAGTGAATCAGATACTTGAGTCAGGCCAAGTCAAAAGTCAAAATAATATAAAAGCATGTATGAATGTGAATGAGGCAAGGAGTACACCAATTGCTCGGCAGTCCGTCATCTCTGCCTACCCCTGCGATAAAACAGCATAGTGGTTAGTTAGCTAAAGAACACATATTTACTTTTTTTTAAATATTAATTCCATACAGGAGGCCCTGAGGAAAATAATTCCCCTCAGGGCCTGTGTCATCTTTGGGGATGCTGTGTGACGCGTCTTTTTGGAAAGGAAGTTCTGGTAAGGAAAATGGTGTGAGGGTGGGTAGGAATCTGGGGGTCAGTGTTCCAGGAGTGACGGACGTAAGAATACACTGTGGTGCAAGGCGATATTCCGAGAATACATCTAGAGAAGTCAAAGAGACTCGCTCAACCAATCTTTCTCAATCCGGTCTGCCATGCAGTTAGTGGGCAGACGCATCCGCGGCCAAGAACCGGAAAAACCTCACCCCATGAACCCGGGCACCCCTGCTAAGTCACCAAACGTAACGCACCACTTGGGGTGACCTATGGCAGAGGTGTTGGTTATCCAATAAATTGTTCCCGGGGCGGCGGTACCCATACCCGCCTCCCAAATTGAAGTAATAGAGTATTTTGGTACCAAAATTATGTATGAAAAGGTCCGCGCAGGGGTTCCCCTGGTATTGTATATACATAATATAATTGTAGAAGAGTCTTTACTGGATTCATTAAAACAATTAATAATAGGTCTTATTTCGGGCCGCCCATGGTCATCAGAGAGAGGTGTCAGTACTCCTGCGATAAAAGGTGTTTTATTCTTTTTATGCGGCGTACGGCGTACAAACCTGTTCCTGAAATCTCAACAGCCTCCACTGGATTGAGCCATAAGGAGATCCTTCATTTAGAAAACCACTCTCCAAACATGTCGGACCACAATTTAACCAGTTACACCAAAATCGTTTTAAGCATCCCTATTTTAGATACCTTTACGATACCTCTAAGACGGTTCCTAGATATATGATTTTGTATTGAATAAAAAATTATTACTAATAAGTTTTGATGGGAATAACCTTCAAAAGTTATAAAATGAGAGTGGTTTTTATAAAAAAAAATAATATTCATTAGACTTTTATAAAACGGTCAACATATGGTCCTTTAATACTAGATTCAAAGAGCACATACGATCATTTAAAAACAATAATAAAATTCAATCTCAATTTGCCAGACACCTCCTAGAAGAGAATCACTCACTTAGCGATGATAATAAACCAACTCCTTTACACATCCAAAATAAAGGACGTAAACTTGATCTTTTAGAGCAGCTGGAAATCAACAAACATAATAATAATCCTAAAGCTATTTTAATAAACGAACAAAAAAATATAATTCACTCTCCGCTTCTAAATATTTTCAAACCAATTCAAAATAATTAATTATGCTTGAAAAGAAAACCATGAGTCAGCATTTGCAAATGACTCACAATATAATTAGACTATCAGTCGAAGTGGGAAATTACACTAATTGGGAAAATAATAACCATTAGTGTCTCAGTCATTTTTAATCAGAAATTGGAAATGAGTCATAATAAATACCTCTCTAGAAATAGTATAAATATATCGTCTGTATGTGGCATGACCACAGTTTGATAATGCCTTCAGAAGGCGAAACAGTTGTCACGCGTAACAATAATTACACAGCAGAACTTGTTTAAAAATAAACTGTTTTTATTAATTTAATAATAATATTATTGATTATATAATAAAAAAATAAAAATTAAAAACATATGTTCCATATAAAAATAAAATCGGGTATATTTATCCGAGACGCCACCTAGGTCACAAACCATAAAATTATTGATTTTAAAAACGATCTAATACCGCACATTCCAAATGGTTCAAACTGGCTAAAACGAAACTTTGACGTAGAAAATACATCGGCTTTCACCGACATTAGCTGCTTTTACAATTCCCACGGTTACGGCACGGCGACGACACAAAAGGGCATAAATGTACGTTCCTTTTCACAATAATGCTGCAGCTCTTTCGTACACACTAAATAAAGTGAGACAAACGATGAGACACACAATGTGCGTATGTTTGCTTCCTCTAAAGGAAAAAAAGTAATCTTTTTTTGCATCTCCCACGTCGTATTCGGGAAATGAGATAATAATAATAATTTGTATAGTGTCGTTTTTGTGAAAAATCACCTCAAGGGCGCTGTACAATTTATTATGAATCCTTAGGCTCTATTTCATTTTATTATTTACAAATAGATACAGAAAACATACTTACCTGGCAGGTCACCTCCAATAAACACACTTTGAGGCTCTGCAACCGGGATCGAAAAGAAGAAGATGGAGAGATGCGAAATTACGAATGTTAGAGGAGAGCGCTAACATTTACAGCGACAAAATCGATGCGAAAATTGCGAAAATGTTTAATAATACACGACTCGTTTAAAATAGAGCAAAAATCTCGCGGGCTAATGCCCGCGAGATTAAACAGTATTTAAAGAAACACTGTGAATTTTTTCATACATATAACTTGTAAAATAACTGAAACAAACGTGTTTATAATAATTTTTGGAGCATACTTTGCGATTTTTTTCTATCGAGGGAATTTTACATAATTTGCGTTTCGGCGCGGGCAAAGTCTAGATATTATCTTCAAGAATAACACATATTTTTTAAGAGTTTTAAAACTTACCGTGTTTAAGGGAAATATGTAATAAATCGGTATAAATCCGGGTTGCGGGGCCTTCATTAGAAAGTTTTTGCTTGGAGAAGATGCGACTTTGCACGCGGTGGACTTTTTTTGATATTATATTTACTTATTATATGACATTATATTTAAAACACTAGACATGGCATGATTTTAGGTTTGCTTCGCCCATTACTGTTGGTATTACATTTATGAAAAGATTTGTGACAAAAGTAGAGTTTACTTTGAAATACAGGAGAATTTAGGACTCTTTAGGGCTGGAGAATTTTTATGAATTATTATGTCGTTTTGGCGGAAAATCAAAAACGACGCATTTTAAATCGTTAAAGTTGACTTATGAACATAAAAAGGTTTTTATTTTAACTCATTACTGTAATTTTTTTTTTAAATTTTCGACAATTAAAATAAACTGTGAAAATAATACCCTAATGAATTTTGAACTCAAATATACTTGTCTTATTTGCATAATGGAAATCAGTTAAGCTTTGATTGTCTGTTATTATGACTACACGAGATTCTGATTCCAGATGAAATCTCTAACCGTTTTATTTTTCTTTTGGTGTAGTCTCGAGTAATAACTTTTTGAGAAATAAAAATAATCTTTCCACCGTTCAACATTTATTTTCTGAGAATTTGAAAGCAATGGGAGCTTTTTATGTGTAAGTATTAAACCCGATTGAATCACAAGACGCTGCTCGTGCCTCGGGTTGGAAGCTTGATTAAGCTTCTTACTTTTAGTAAAAAAAGTTTTATGTTTCATTAAATTAACCATTGGTATTTGTCGCTAAAAGAACGCTTACAATCTATATGTCACATAATCTTTTGTTTGCTAATTTGATTTCTACCTTTTCTTCGTAAATCCTCGCTAAATTATCTATTTCAGCAGGTCGATCGATAAAACCCTATATCAACACGATATTGACGAAATCCGTCATCTTTGGTCAGTTATCAATATTTGCGAGCACGGTCGACGATTGCTAATAGATATTCCGACGGACGATTGATACATTTTAATGCGGTCTCCATAATATCAGATAACTTTCGATAACTATCAATATACACAAATTTTTGAATAATGTCATGGAACAGACATTATTAAAAAATTTATGTCATTTCTAGGTAGGTACTTACGATGAAAAAAAATTATACCTATTGCTGTTAATTTATTACCTACGCCCTTATTAATTTCCGAGTAAAATGACTGAAAATTTTAATGGTTATTTATGCTTTTAAAGTTTCCCCGATTACTGCATTGTTTAAATTTGTTTGAAGGTCATTTTGTATGTATGTAAGTACGCTATAAAATAAACCCATGATGACTGATGGGTTTACTTCGTAGCACAATTTTTGTAATTTGCTAAAACATATCTAAGAGCGGTGAGCAAATTTTATTTATTTGTTCATTTATCAAAATGGATTTCGAATTATTAGATTTTTGAATTCGAATAAAAAATTCAAAAGGAGTTCTACAAAGTAAACTTGATACCAAAAAAAAATAAAAATCATTAAAAATAGTGTCAAAAAGCAAATGCGGACTACCAATGCATATTTAGGTTAGTATTTCAATTCAACATTGTCGATTTATTAATATTTTTACGTGATTGATTGGCGTTTGACGTTTCGGAATGTGAATTTATAGACAGCTACTCCCTTGTTGCCAGTGTATATCGATTTTTTATTTATCCCCTATCAATATCGGTTCAGCTGTCAACTGTGAAACCGTGCTCGATAGGCTCGATGCAAAAGTTATCGTTTCGATATTGTAAAGTTATCGATTTCACTCTGCTAGAGCTACTGAAAGGTTTGTGGAGTTTCTTCTACCGCGTGAAAACATGACATGTATTTAAAAAGATTTTTTTTATCAGCTTGCACGTCGTACGCATCACAACATCTTCTGGACCAAATAAACCTTTTGGAAGTCTGAAAGCGTGCAATAATAATTCGTGGTGACGTATTATTGCGTCTGGCGGGGGATCCAGGCGGTTCCAGGTTCCAGGTTCCGAGTTCCAGGTTGAAGTATGGCTTGTTTATAAGTCTGCACGTAACACTTTTGGCCGACTCGTAACCGGCTATTGAGGGGAATAGAATTGTTGAGACGAATTTATTTTTTTAAGTTTTCTTTTTTCATAAATATTTTTTTTTTTAACAAAAGTTGGGGATTTTTCGACCACCATGCTAGGCACATGCCCGTGTTGTGGTGTTCGATTTTTTTGTACAGTAAATTAACATATGCAATATAAAGAATGTGTGAGAGTATTAAGAAAATATATACATAAAATAATATAATAATAAAGAATATTATAGAATACAAAATAGTATAAAAGAATTTAATTGAGTTACGAGTATAAAATCAGAGTGAGTAGTATATGGTAAGCAAATGAGCAAGGATTTTTATGTTGAAAATCTACATTATCTAACACCAATTTTTGTACAATTAAATGTTGGGCTTTATTCTTCAAGTCCGGCGAATTACATTGAACAGCTGTACAGTAGGTATGTAGTATATAGTATAGTTGTTCATGTTTCAGTCCGGCGAACACTAAATTATAATTATTGTTACCATTACCATGGTTTATTGCTGGGAAGTACACTGAATGTGATTTCAAATCTGCAAGCAGGTCTGTGAATATTATATTATATAGTATTGAGCTTTTTATTTTGTTATCCAGGAATACGCTTAGGTATCTAAGTTAGGTAAAAATATTTTCCATAAATTAACACTTTGCATTGAAGATCGCTTTATTCAGAGATGGCCGTTCCGCAATCCAAAAATCGCTTTGGCTAAGTTTAATGATCCTGATGTTCTGGTACCTTCAATATTCCTTATCCCCTTCTTATTCAAATTCCCTTTTTTGTATTTCTTGGGCATTAACTATGTAACAATTTGTTTTAATTTTTTTGTTATTTTCTGTGTACATTTGTTATTTACTTAAAATTTTGTCTGCTACCGGTTTAGACACATTCGTGTCGTTCACTAACAAACTTAAAAATTCTATACACGCACAAAAATGATGGGTGGGGGCAGTGAGAGGGGTGATTTTTGGGGAGAGAAAGAACGGTGGGAGGAGTCAACATTACATGGAAACATTTTTAATAAGGGTGATTTACAGGGTGCTATTATTTTATTAACTAAATTAAATTATTTTCGATGGATTTTCGCTAATATTTTCTTAATTTAATTAGAATATTTTGAATTTACTCAGTTAAATACCGGAAAGTTCCCCATTAAAAGCACTAGTATTTTCTAAAACAAATGGTTTTAAATATTATTATTTATTTATGGAAGAGTTTTTTTTTCATAAAATACCTACGCCACAGCTTTCATGTCCTTCTTCAGATCGTTATCGAGATCTTTTCCTCGAGATAAACATAAACTAACCCACGCTTGGGATGAGTTCGTTGAGTATGCAACAAGTAGGTACTACAAGGTACCTAACTACAAGTAGATATCTACTCACTGAGGGTATGCATTTGGTGATGAAGTGATGTTTCGTACGCCTGTGTTTACTTTTCAGTAGGTAAGTACCTACTTCAGCCAGTTAGGTCAAAACCACCTTGACAAATCGTCTTGATGACATTACTATCTTACACCTTGACAGCGGGTCTACCAGTAGATAGATGTGGATAACGTTTATTGTTTTTATTATAGGCACTTATTAAAATAAATCTGGAATTATTTAGCAGTTTCGTTAAAAATTATCTTGTAATTAGCAGGTAAATTCGACTCGAACCATTTATAATTGGAAGAATAAAGGCACTGATGCAGAGCAAATTTCAAATATTATATTAATCCTATATTATATCGCTTGCTCGATCAGGTACCCAATTAATATTCCAATATCGATTACGCCGGAAGCCTATTGTCATAATAATAATTATTATCATACTGTCATTTTTTTTCTTCCTTTTTATACCTACCTTTATATATTATTCAACACTTTTTAGTTATTTAGTTATTTTATACTTTTTACACTTTTTCGGTCTTTATCTTTGTGACTTTTTATACTTACATTGTATATTATAATTATGTATATAATTTAATACTTTTTACTCGTAATTGTACTTTTTTAGTTGTTTTATACTTAATAGGTACTGTTTTTATATTTGTAATTTTATTCTTATGTTAATGGCACAAATTATACCGTATGTATTAAAATAAATTAATTGAATAACACTAACTAACTAACTAACTAACCATCACGCCGTTTCCCCGCAGGGAAAACGGCGTGATGGTTAGTTAGTTAGTGTTATTATTTTTAGTTAGTTAGTTTTTCCTTTCAGAGGACGGACCACTAAACAACTCGATCTTGGCACACACTCCTTGCCTCGTTCACATTCATACATCGTCTCATACATGTTCTTCTATTATTCCGACTCTTCACATGGCCCGACTCAAGTATCTGATTCACTAGGTCGTGCCATGTCTTCCTCGGGCGTCCCCGACTTCTTCCATTCACATTTGCGTCATATATTCTCCTTACACTCCTTTCCTCGTTCATTCGCTCTACATGCCGAAACCATCTGAGCGTCCCTTTCTTAATCTTACTCATCACGCTTACATCAGCCTTGCATTCTTCGCGGATCTCCACATTTCTCACACGATCGTACATGGTTTTACCACACATACGCCTTAGGGATCTCATTTCTACAGCATTCAGTCTACTTTCATCCTTCCTCTGCCACTTCCATGCCTCACTGCCATACATCAGGGTAGGTACCAGCACTCCATTATGGACGGCTAACTTCGCTTCTTTGGACAGTTTTTTGTTGGCGCCGACGCGACGGCTAGAGTTGCCTGCATTTACCCTTCTTTCGATATCTCTGTCAGCCCTTCCATCTCTCGTAAACATACTTCCCAGAATAACACAATAATCTATAATATAAAAATGAATCGCTGAATGTGTTGGTAAGCGCAAATCTCGAGAGCGGCTGAACCGATTTCGCTAATTCTTTTTTTTTAAATATTCCTTGAAGTACGAGGATGGTTCTTACGGAGAGAAAAATTAAGAATAATAATTTCAGAAAACCTATTCCTAACCTAAACGACTATCGCACGTTTGACAGTTCGCGTGTTTGAGAATGACATTTTGCAAAACAATTATTGTTAAATCAGGATTCTATTTTAGAATTTTTTTAGTTGATAAATTTATTTAAAGTAGGTACTCCCCTAATAGTATGAAATGAATCAAGAATTTTAGATATTTTAAATAAGTACCTATGTTAGGTACCAAATTTAATATAAATGAAAAATAGGGAAAATAGGGAAAGGGAAGACGGAAGGCGGGGAAGGTGGAAGGGGAATGCGGGAGGGGAAGGGGACGTGTGAGGGGGAGAGGAACTCGAAAGGGTTGTTAGCGGGATAGGGGAAGGGGGGGGATGGAGTGGGGAGAGGGAAGGTGGAGGTGACGGAGTGGGAACGCGAGAGGGGAAGAGGACGCAGAAGAAGAAGGGGAGGCGGAAGAGGAACGGGACGAATGGGAAAGGACACTCAGAGAGAAACAATTTCTTTATTAAATGGCATAGCAACGCAAGCCGGGACCAGCTAGTTATATATATAAATATACTCCCCAAAACGGCAGATATAGGTACCTACTTTTTAGATTTTTTTTCCCGATCTTGAATAGTTTTAACGATAATGACGACATTTAAAAGACTCATCCTTCGTCGGGTGAAAATGTAGAAATTTTCACTTTTAGATCATATTTAATTAATAATATTGATGATAACGTTAAAATTGCTGAACCATCGTTAGGCTTTATTCCGCTTTATGCGATGGGAATGAAGGATGGGGGGAGGCGGTTTTCCAATTTATTTAACTTCCTCTTGTTTTGATGGTCAAGTGCGCATAATTTCATTAATCTCGGAAAATAACTGTAAATTTTTATACAACACTTTTCTTTACAAACCTACTTATAGATAGTGTGAATATCGGAATCAAGCAAATTTGCTTATATCATTTTACAATTTTTAACTGCATGTCTCATTAGCAAAAATATCATATAACACACTGAAAATATAAATTGAATACTTTAACATATAAATAAAGAAATAACGAACATAATATCAGACCTCCCATACTTGAATCAACTCAAAACAATTTACTATGCTCTATATCAATCTCTAATTGAATACGGTATTATAGCCTGGGGAGGAGCAAACAATGCCGCCATTGACCCGATCTTTAAAGCCCAGAAACTAATTATTAAGATTATATTAAAACTACCGATCACAAGCAGTTCGGATGAAATCTTTAGGAGAATCTGTGTCTTGGACATTAGGCAAATTTATGCCAAAAACATATTAGCATACCTCTTCAAACACAGAACTACCTTTGAAAATGTCCAAACTGCTCGCGATACTAGAACCAAAGGGCATAATCTCCTACTTATCTCTTTTTCTAAAACAACCTTTGGCCAAAGAAATTTTAGATACTTTGCAACAAAACTATATAATACACTTCCACTGGCAATTAGACAACACACAATGTATCTTAAATATAAATCTGACACCAAGTCCTGGATTACCAGCCAAAATAGATCCAACATCAAAGATTATATCAAAACTAACTTATTTACTAAGTATTTATTTTTTCAATTTTACGTTGATGATTAACTGTTACTTGTAATATTGTGTTATTATTTATACTTTGTATGTGTTATTATTATAAACTGCTCATGCTAAGCGCCTGCTCTCAAGTGAGACAGGCATAGAATAAAACAAATTGTAACTCAAAACTAATAAAGATGAATAATAAAAAAAAAATAAAAAAATAAACACGAGTCTAGCTTTAGTACGGTGGTACATCTCATATTTAACATCTTTGTGAAATTATTACTACATATGTACATTTTGTATTTTCTATAAATGATGTAACTTTATTTTTTGTGTAAACATTTAAAAAAAATACAGTTTAACATTTGATGATTTTGCAGGCTATCAAAGGAGGAACTAACGAAATTTTAATTTACAATTATTTTAGAGTTTTTATTTTAGATTTGTAATTGATTTATTCTTGCAATAAATAATTCATCAGCAAACAGTTTTTTTATGTGATACCATTATTATGTTTTTGGACAATATTTTACATATAGCGTCGTTAATAATACAGCAATAAAACAACCTCGAGAGCATACCCACATTTCTATGTTGAAGCTGTAAAATGTAATGTTTTAGAATTTAACACATCGTAGCTTAGTCTATATTCAATTACATATACATAATATATAGGTAAACTTATATATAAAAATCTCGTGTCACGGTTTTTGTGGTCGCACTCCTCCGAAACGGCTTGACCGATTTTTATGAAATTTTTTATGTACATTTGGTAGGTATGAGAATAGGTTTTAAAGTATATTTCATACCGCTAGGTGATTAGGGTATACCTAAAAAAAAATTTTTTTTGTTATTTTATTCTGCATAAAAAAATACCTACAACCCCAAATTTTAACCTTCCTACCCCTACCCTCCCATGTTTTAATCGCGATTTTAGTATTTTTGTATGAACAAATTTAACCATCTTTCGTATTTCAAACAGAACGTATTTCAAATTTATGTTGTTGAATGACAGATGGTGCTATATCCACCTCATCGAACTTTCATCCACACATGCGCAAGACATTCAATAGAAGCGTCGCGTCATTTTGATATTTCATTCGGCATCATGTTCTCGCGTGAGCACTCAGCAAACCATCGGGCTTATATTGTGTTGGCTAAAGACGGACTGACAAAAAATATCGTACACTCAATTGCTCTTCGATATTCATATTGATTTTCTTTATTGCATAGTTGGTGTTTTTATTTTTATGGGCGGTCATCGTCTACAGCGCTCCTTTCCTCTTTCTGTCATAGATCCCATCCCCACACACTTAACAATACATTAGTTATTTTTTATTTCAACCAAAATATTCACTAGAAATAATTTATTTGGCAGAACAACGTTTGTCGGGTCAGCTAGTTTAATTATAAGTTCGCAATTTTTCACAGCCTGTGGTATTCGTAAATACTAATCATTGATAATTTCTTTAAATCTAAGTCGTACGTAGTTTAGTTTTTTTAACATTGTCTCCACAGGACACTCTGAGGGGAATTATTTTCCTACGTCGCCATTGGGGATGCTTTGTGGAGGGTCTTTTACGGAAAGGAAAGAGTGGAAGCTTTGGAAAGGAATTTTTTATCTTCTTTTTTTACATTAACTCCGCACAGGAGGCCCTGAGGAAAATAATTTCCCACAGGGTCTATGTCATTTGAGATGCTGTGTGGAGGATCTTTTTGAGGAGAGGAAGGAATGAACGTTCGTCTTGAAGAGACCCATGTTGTAGGAAGGAGGAAACATAAAGGCCGGCAAATTGTTCCATAGCCGAGCTGTTGAACACAAGAACGAGTCGAAGAAGCGACCCGTTCTCATGTGACAAATGTCAGCCATGTACATATGTTGGGCACGCGTTTGGCGTGTTTCCCGATTATGCACTGGTGTCGAAGGAATCAATGACGCTAGTTCCTCGGAGCATCTTCCATTGAAATTACGGCAGAACATGGATAGCATTCCCACCCGACGCCTGTGCTCTAAGGATTGCAATCTGTCTGTTAAATTAGGAGAATCTATCAGACCGACCGCCCGTTTCTGCACAGAGTCGAGGATTTTTTTCAGGTATTTTGGGGCTCCAGATCAGAGGTGGCTGCCAAATTCAACCATGGGGCGCACTTGTGATTTGTACAGGGTTACTATTAAAGTATCTGCGGGCCCTGTACAGTACGTCAAGTTTTTGAGAGGCTAACTTAACTCTGGTATCGATGGGGCCCCCATATCCGAGATGGTCATTTAGAGTTACATCAAGCATATCAATGGAGGGCCTGTTCGGAAGATTGTCTCCAAAAGTGACAGACGTACGAATCCATCCCTCCCACTGGGATGCAAGGCGATGTATCATGAGAGTTCTGCTGGAGAGAACAAAGGGTCTACTTCAACCAGTCTCTCCCGATTCGACTTGCCACGCTTGGGGTGGGCAGATGCATCCACAAGACCCGGACAAATCTTACCCCATGAACCCGGGCACCCCTGCTAAGTCACCATTCGTAGCGAACCTCTTGGGTGAGAGGTGTTGGTTATCCAATAAATGGTTCCAAATTAAAAATGTTATGGTATATGTTTTTACTGTCATCTAACAGCTTTCTTAAGTACACCAAGTAGACCAAGTTTGATCATTATTTTATTATATTTTTACACCGGCTTCAATAAGGAAGTTACCTTTTTACATCATTAGAATAGACACTAGAGTTACCTGTGCTGGGTTCATGGAAGCGGGCAACAGTTGTGTAGAGGCCAGGTTAGTTTTAGTATTTGAACGCGGTCCGACCAGCAACCAGCAGCTGTGTCCAATGTGAACAAAAGGTAAAAGACTAGAGGAAAGATCGAGAGGGCATTAAATAGATAAGTGTAGATACCTCGAGGCAAGAACTTGATGCCTTCATTAACGAGTGTCCGAACCGTACCAAAAACCCGACAAAAAGCAGTCAAAATTAAAGCCCTGAGTAAAAGACCACTTTTATATACAACTATGGTTATGTACATGCTAAGGGTATAGAATCATATTGTTGCTCGGAGCCAGTAGGCTTGTTCAGGTAGTTGATCGTCAGACGATGAGTGTGCCTTTATTCGATGGAAGAATATGGCTGTATAGCTTTCCTTACTGGAAGTTCGTTAATATGGATGATCTCTTTTTATTTTATATACTATTTTTCACAAAAAATAATAAACAGAGGTGTGAAATTTAAGGTTAAAAAAGGTAGAAAAGTTTTAGAATAATATACTGATCTACCTACCGGTGATCGGACAACTCGCTCAACTTCATCACTTCATTTGAAAAGTCATTAAAAGTGATGAAAAAAATTGCCCTATCGAATGTTGAAAAGCCACCCGCAAATTTCATATTTTTTTTTTTTTTTTTTTTTTTTACAGTGAATACCGCACAAGAATCTCAACTGCTCCCGTCTGGAGCCAGTGAGACTATGGCATCCCCAATTGGGGTATGTTGTGAGGCTGAAGGTAGTGGGGAGGGGAAGGAGGTGGGGAAGAGGAAGGTTGGGAAGTACCTGGCTATTCAGATCTGGTCACTAAACACGGCTAAAGCCATTTTCAAGCAACGTTTCAATTCTGAATGGTGGTCTTACACCAGGGCGATACTGATAGTATCTTCCACTCTGGAACATGCCGCAAATATACTATATATTATTTTAAACGAATTAATTGTGAAAACACAAATTAATCAAATAAAATTTATTTGCGCATGCCGGGTTCGAACCCGCGACCTCCGGATTGTGAGTCAAGAGTCTTACCCACTGGACACAAATTATTTTAAAATAATTCAGAGTAGCTACAATAATCCAAGACAATCTAGGTCCTAGATTGAAATTTCTTTTCTTTTCAAGTGATTCTGACCTTGTCTTCATACATTTTCTTTATACATAAGGGTCAAAATCGCATTTAAAAAAAGCAAAGTATTTTCGGGCCCACGGCGGGCCGAAAAGATGAGATCTTAATAGGTTACATTAGGTTAGGTTATGGGCTATTAATTTTTAATTTTTTCATGACTTTTCAAAGGGGTCTTGAAATACCACTTTTTTCTTTTTTGAGTTGTCATGAAACCCTACGTACCTACTTGTAAATTAGGTAAATTATTGCAGTGTCGCTTGTGAAAATTTTCATAATAACAATATTAATATTTGAACGATTAGCATAATATAGCAGTTTTTGTGAGAAAAATACATCTTGGTTACTGTGTATTCCAAAGATATTGAAATATAAGAGATGTCCTATCCGCAGTTTTTACTGGGTGGGATTGCTCTTCCGGGTGTCGTCGATATTGTTTGCCAATTAACGAATAAACTAAACGAACGTTGAACTAAATGAACGAATTCTTTCCGCATTCAAACTATATTGTTAACCAATACTAATGCACACCTTCAAAAAATCTACGAAATGAACAAATTATTTTTGAATGCAAAGTACTTCGATTAGGTAGTAGTCCGCCGACGGTCGCGCGGACATCATAGCATATCTCTTCTGTTTTTCAATCTTTGGTGTATTCCATGGCTTATAGATTTATTTATTTTCCCCATAAACCATGACATAATCTGAGTAGAATAAAAAAACACATTACAAGGTGATTTAAATAACAGTTTTTGGTTGTTTTGAGATTAAATTTCACAAAATGCATACAATAAAAATGGAAGTTGTGCGTATTATTCTGATGCGTGTTAAAAGTCATGAAAAATTAACACTAATAACTGAACGATTTTTCTCAGTTAAATACGCTTATCTTTTAAATGAATATCATAAAAAATAAATTACCTAAACCACTTCTATTTATTCTATTTATTATATATAAAAAATGTAATAAATATAAGAAAGGATCGCGCGGCCATGTCAACAGCGAAGACACGCGATGTTCCTTTAGCTTTACCCGAGAGCCTTCACGTTCTATGAAACGCAAACGTGATGGGACCGTGTTCCGATCCTGAATATATAATAATGTGTAATAGCACCACTTTAATAATATTGTAACATGCGAGCTTCTGTTTGCCGTTCCACGCAAATAATACAGAACGACACGTAGAGGATTCTTTATACCTTTGTAGTTTATAGCATCAATCTGTGACCTGCAACGCAATTTTGTCATTGATAATAAATGTTGTAGAGTGCAGTAGACCTGCGTTGTAAACGCAAAGCCCGCTACTGCTGCGAACTTATTCTAAGTATTTACTTGCCATTAGGGTGAAACAGCAGGTACCAGTAGGATTCTAACAGCGATTCCTGGACATATTTGCTGTTCGATGATGTTGTTTTCTATTAAAAACAATTAAAATATAGTTTTAGTCTAGCGGGTCACGTAATAAGCATTTCGTCTCATTCCAGCTACAAGGTAACACGTGAAACAGCGCGCTTATCACGTGATCTCGTTGTGACATGTAGGAATGTGATCAATGGCGACGTGTGAATGAAAAATATATACTTTTGTTTTTAATAGCAAGAGAACACAGGCTTTTAGAACTCCAATTACTTAATTAACTGCAATTAATTTTGTAGATAGAAATTTGTTAAAATTGGTCAAAATTTTAATTGCTCAGGAGAGCGAAACGAAAGTTTTTTTTTTAAATAATAAAATCATAACTATATCCTGTATTTGTAGACTAAAGGTCTGAACAATTAACATTTTGCCCTTATCATTATGTTCAAAATGAAATTATTTTTAATTGCATATTAAGTCGATTTGAAATACTAAAATCTGAAAGATCTGATCTCTCATCTGTTTTCAAAAACAGTGTTTTATTTAAAAATCGAATGTAATTTCCCGCGCTATGTGCATTTTGTAAATCATCTACACACTCCGCACCTACAAAAAAAATATTATGCCAATGGAATAGGCCCAATTAAAAAGAATTAACAAAGCAAATTTTTGTTTTAGGCTTATATCTTGTTGTGTACAGTCTTCGTTTTTATATAAAAAAAAGATTAGGCATGCAACAAATAATGGAATGATTATGCGAATTATGATTGCAGTAGATAATGTAGGTATGTTATTCACGTTTTAAATTCTTAACCCGACCGCATTTGAGTCGTGTAAAAAATATTTGATGGATCTTGTCGCTGTACGAAGATTTACATAAAACGGTCAGTTTTGGATTGGCAGATCCTGTATGAACATTTGACAGATAAAAAAATGATCAAATGGCCTTCGCGAGACGGCGACGTATTTTACAATGAATAAATCATAAACGGTTCTGAGTTCTGAGACCGAAATTCTTATTTATGCTCGTATGTCAAATCGTTCTGTCAGCGGTATTTCTTGGAAGGATTGCCGACATTTTGTTGTTATATTTTTATTTCAAGCCGAACAATACGGGTGCCGAACGGGGAAATATTAAAATCTGATTTAACATTTAACAACCTTCAAATATGGCTGTGCGCAAGAATTATGTGAGGCTCGTAAAAAAGGTGTCAGTTTTTTTTTACAACCCAGCTATAAATTGGTCCAAATTAACACGAATCGTTGAATGGCGTATTGTAATAAAGTCGGTGCGTTTATAGTTCATTTTATAACAAACTGAGAAATGTTGGTCTCATGTTTGAATTGCGTTATCACACATACTTACTCCTTGCGTCATCCTTATTCAATTATCTTCATTTTCCTACCTAATCGTCTATTTTCCGACTCTTGATATGAACAACAGACTCAGTTTTTATACACTCGATCGAGATTTCTGGCATTCCCGACTTCTTTCTCCCTCCACTTGTGTGTTGCCTCCTTTACATGAACCAAACCTTTTTTTTAAGAATCTTCCTTTTCGTGATTTCGTCAATAATAATAACAATAGAAAAATTATAGGAAGCATATAATCAAAGATACAAATTAAATTGATGCTTTATGTAGAAAATGTTTGGCTTTTCCGGAAACTATGGAATTAGCGCTGTCCGAGTATACATACGGAGAGATTTTTGTAAAATGAATTTTATAAAATATATTATGATAAAACTACACTAACCGACAGAACAATTAATCATAGTAGACTAGATATAGTTTTCCATGACAAAATTTAAAAAATAACTTATATCATTGATGTCACTATTCCAAATTCCTGTAATATTCAGAAAACTATTTCTGAAAACATAAGAAAATATACAGATTTAGGAAATGAGATTAAAATAATTCGGCATTCTCAGACTAGAAAAATATTACCATTTGTTATTTCGGCTACAGGCATTATACCTAGCTCGCTCGTTCAAAATTTAGGCATATTAGATTTGTCAAAGAATTTATATATAAAAATGCAAAAATCA
Organism: Limnephilus marmoratus; assembly: GCA_917880885.1. Classification (NCBI taxonomy): domain Eukaryota; kingdom Metazoa; phylum Arthropoda; class Insecta; order Trichoptera; family Limnephilidae; genus Limnephilus; species Limnephilus marmoratus. Next base: position 19,931,616 of record OU862924.1, on the reverse strand, counting down.
GTCATTTTAAATACACATGTAGGATTACAAAAGATTTTTTAAATACCTACTTATATTGAGGGATCAGTAGGATTTATAGGTCCAATAAATTATGATTTCTACCGAGCCGTACCCTCTGATATGAAAATATCTGGAGTCGGTGAATAATTTTCCCATTTGGTCTCTGGTATAGATTGACATGTTGTTCTTGCATTGTTTTGTATTTATTATACTTATCATCATCATCACTATTGGCTCTACAACCCCTGGTGGGTCTTGGCCTCCTCAAGAGTCTTCCTCCACTCATCTCGGTTTTGTGCCAGCTCTCTCCAGTTTGGAAGCTCCAAGATAGATATGTCTTTGAGGACGTTGTCGCTCCATCTTAGTCTTGGCCTACCCAGGCTCCTTCGCCCTATTGAACTTGAGTTCAAAATTATACTTATATAGTGCAATAAATACAAAACAGTTTGACTAGATGATCATTTGTGGAAAAGTGTGTGAAAGGGTTTAGTTTTTCCTGTGGGGAAGATTTAACCCGGACATAAAGTCTGAAGAATTATATTTGGATGACTTGTAAAGCACCATTTTTGTGAAAAACACCTCATGGGCGCTGTACAAACTTATAATACATTATTCATAATTGCGTATTCATAATTTTACCATAAGTATTATAAGCCTCAGAGATATAATTTCTACAGCACTCAGTCTACTTTCTTCCTTTTTCTTGCAGCTCCATGTCTCACAGAATTATCAAAATTGGTGTCTAGATAACTAGCACGGTCGATAAAGGATTTATCGATAATTTCGGTAACTCTAATACGAATAACAGTTCGCGTCGAATAAATTAAGAACCCTTAGTCATTGTGAACTCTTATTGTTCGTTAATAATTTACAGCGAAGCTCAGGAAAGATTGTAAGTTACCGACATTATTGATAAAACCTTTATTAGAATTTGAAATTAAAACACTTTTGTACTTTCTTCCACTAATTTATATTTCACCAGGACCGGTTTCATCCTATTCCGGACATTTTCAGACTGGTCGAAAATGTCCGTAATAGGATGAAACCGGTCCTGGTGAAATATGAATTAGTGGAAGAAAGTACAAAAGTGTTTTAATTTCAAATTCTAATACAGTGGAATTCCACCACGAATTATCAGTGCAAAAACAAGACTCATGATAAAACCTTTACCGATCGGCCGTGCTAGATACCCAGGAAAGATGAAGAGTTACCGACAAACCCGAATTCCACCCTATTCTTAGCATCGCGCATCGCTTTGAAAACTTTATATTTGTAGTCTGTCCGCCATTAATTTATTAATTTCCTGCATTAACTCTACCACATTACAAGCCTGCCCGTCACATGTAACCTTTCTATATTTCAATATCAATATACATATAGTTTTGTACTGGTATATTATTCACCAAGAGAACACTGATACAGCAGATAACAGACATTCTAAACTCTTCTATGAGCGGAAGAATTTATAAAATTTCAAAATGAATTAAGTCATAAATTTTAATTCCAACTTTCTGGTATGTAAATTCTATCCTGTATATTCAAATAAAATACCCAGAATTTGTGATAAGTCGACATTTATTTTAGTGTCTCCTACCATCTAATGCTGGGGGATTTATTTACTACCATCTATTCTCATCCTGAGCTATAAAATGTAGCTATAGGAGGTCTTAAAAAACACCTTTAGGTGACAAATATTTGGTCAGCATTGTGTAGATATGTATGTGTGTTGGAACCTACCTACCAACTGTGGGAGATTTTATAAAGTCGATTGGCCTTTTGTGTGAACAAGATTGAATTTTCACGCTGTAATATGAAATTCAGGTGTAATAAAAAAATCGCCGATCCGATTTGCTATTTTGAACACAAAAAGCGATGTAATAATTTCAATTGCAAGAACTGTATTCGTTCTTATTTGTTAACAGTCATAACGCATACTTCCCAAATACTTAAATCTTCAATTATTAATCTACTATTCTAATAATAATAATGGGGTGGCATAGGTGCGTTATGAATGTTATAGTATTTATAATCAGAGGCGGTTCTAGGGGTCCAGAAGTGGAAGGTCATTTAAAAAAAATGATATTCATTTGTAATTACCTCACGAGTTTGAGAGTCAATTACATTTAATATAGTAAATTATTTCATGCGACAAGCCTACAATATGCAAAATCAACCTACGTTTATCAAACCATCTCTTTCAGACGCATAATTTTCATCATGCTTTCTCTCGCTCACGGCCATGACCCAAACTGTCTTCAGAATCCGAAAAAATTTCTTCTAGGCGGTATAGTGCCATCTCGTTTATTGTATGGTGCGTAAAGACAGAAGACATGATATTGGGACATTTGAAAAATTGGCCGAGCTAATCATAGTGCGTGGGGAAGGAAGCTTCCATTTAAGACGTTAGATGTCACTAATATCAGTTGTTTTTTTAGCATAATATTTCACAATGTTTTACCGTCATCTTATAATTTTGGGAGGTTTTTGACCAACTGACCTGAAGGAAAGACCGCCACTGCTTATAATTAATATTCATTGATAAATAAGCCCGGTATTAATAAATTAATATCATTTTACTTTTTATTTTCGACCAATTCTTGCAGAAAGTATATATATCAAATCCATCATGCTCCCACGTTTCAATCAAGAAATTTGCGTATTGTATAACAATCTTCGATTACTTTTGATCGATGTTTTTCAATTTGTTTATTTTAAGTGATCAGTTATAAATTATATATTGTGTGCGTTAGGCAGTTAAGTTAATACCTATATATCGATCGCCCAGTTGATTAGTCAGACATTTTCATTTTTTCATTTCCCGAAGAAGTAAAAAAAATAACAGATTTGATATCATTCAAGAAAAAGTTCAAATTAATCTTAAAAAATTAACAACCATAACATCACCAATCAAAATGCTGTAACTTCATTTCATGCCATATTATATTTTTTAACGTTTCAACACCATACTTGTGATTATATTTATTACTGTAACAATGTTATAATTTAAACAATAAAAAGAATTCCAAAACTACGATTTGACATAATGAGAGGAAAGCAATTTTCGAAAACTCCCCATAAATCAAGTTTTATTTATACACGTCTGTGTTTTACGTGTTAAACAAATTAAAAAATAACATTGGGTATCATAACGGTCCTGTATATAGTATGACATTTTGAAATGATGTCCCAGAAACAGCAACATTTTGCTTAATTTACTACAAGTTTTTCTGAATTATAATTGATTTGGTGGTGAAATGTTGTATTGATGAAATCAAATATGAAAAAAACTACATACAGCTTTTGTCGTCACATTCAAATTTAAAACGCCGTGCTACGACTTGAACACTGTCCCCGATGATCGATGATGCTCTTTTTCCTCTACGACCCTCATTTCGAGCAATCTGTTCGTAGTTAAATTTTCTGGAAAAATTAATTTTGTGGACTATTTTAATTGTGCCTTCTCTTACGACTACGTTCCTGAATAAGAACTATTAAATACATCTATTACAAAACTACTTAAGAATACTTGAAGAAAGTGGATGAATTTACGCATTCGATTCGGGGTACTTTTGTTTACTAATTGGAACGGCTATTGGTCGAATCTACAAATCCGAGCGTTGCCGATAGTTTTATATTAACTTGAGTTATTTCTTTGATAAATTATTTACGGGCTAAAAACAACTATAATAAAATTCATAATTGAAATTTCCCTTAATCCTCAGATTCTTACTCATGAAATCAATATGTACAGTTACAGAATAAACCGAATAACGTACTTTTATGGAAGGTTGAGCAGTGTTAAAAATACCGACAAAATTATATAAATTCATTTTATGTGCCCTTATTTGCACTGAGTAATGATGCCAGGTAATGCACTAAGTAATGATGTAAGTATTGTAAGAAATGATGCCAGGCTTCAATGGAGGCGTCTACTAATATTTACAGGAATTCCAAAAACTGAAAAAATCGAACTAATATCTATGGGAACCAAAGTGTTGACGAATATCTACAGCACTGGCAGAGGTTGGATTTGCAATTATGTATAGCATATTGGAATAACGTAATATTGCGTATGCAGTTTAAAAAACTTAATTTATGTAAGTATGTATGTAAAAATTCCTAATATCGGACTATTGGACACATTTAGCTGATTAGTCCAACCTATTCAACCTAACCTAGCTCTGTAGATATTAGTTCAACCTACGCTCTGTAGAAATTAGTCAACACTGGGACCATCATAGATATTCGTCCGACCTTAGCTCTGTAGATATTAGTCAACACTCTGAAGTTCGTAGATATTAGTTCAACATACGAGCTGTAGATATTCGTCCGACATACAGGCTGTAGAGATTAGTATCTGGAGTCGCGGTGAGCGGGCTTGCACCGCACTGGGCTGACTTTTTTGGTTAACGAGGTACGCGTTGCTGGGGGACCTAGGTCCTCCACCAATGTAGTTACATGAGTTAAATTTCTTAATTGATAAATATAATAAAATTGCTCGAAATGGCAAAAAAAAGTTTGCCGTATACACTCCGTCGATGTTAAAATTTGTGATAAATGTAAATAATAATGTAAAGTAAAAACATATAGATAAAGATTGTCGTAAAAGATTGCATAATGTTCCTACTAAATGAACAGTTCTGATATTGTAAGCAAAACTATTGTGATTTTACATGTTTTTGAAGCTATTGAATTTTTTTTTTTTAGTTATATCTATGTCTAATAAAAAAAAGACATGTTTAGCTCTGTAGATATTAGTCAACACTGGGACCGTCATAGATACTCGCCCGACCTTAGCTCTGTAGAACACTCTGAAGTTCGTAGATATTAGTTAAACATAGAAGCTGTAGATATTCGTCCGACATACAGGCTGTAGATATTAGTATCTGGAGTCGCTTCAATCAGACAAGTCGATGTATAGGTAAAACACTTTTAGTTGGAAGCAATAAAAATGCTTAGTATTGATGTATTGGTCTATCTGTGTGAATGTCAAGCGACGCCCACAAATCCGATAAGGCTCTCTGTCTTGCTTACGTCCACTTATTGTAACTAGTTAGAAGAGAGGCAAGTTTAACGACACCCTTTTGAGGCTGTATTTACAGGGTGTTCTATTCTATTCATTCGGTTCGTAATTTGATTTAAACATACGTGCACCTACATTTCGCAAGTGACAAATAATGACAAACAATGACCAATAATGACAAATAATGACAAATAATGACAAATAATGACAAATTTATAAATTTGAAATAATAAATAGTGTTTGGAAAGTGCGCAAATTTAATATTTATTACGATATCATGGAATCCTGTTACGAAACGGAACGTGGCTAATCACTGAATGGACCAAATCGTGAAATTTTATTCCGTATGTTTAATTATTTTACTTATTCATAATGAAAAAAAAACGGTGGTCAACTTTTAAGCATAAATGACTTGTATGATTTGACGTCTAAGGCAACTGGAGTATCACAGACTGGTACCTATTTGTGTTAGTAATCTGTTATATTTTAGATAATATACGTATAGATAGTTGCTGATGATGACTGGTACATAATTAAATAATTAGTGTTGCTGATGATTGCGAACACATAATTATAAAAAATAAATAACCCATAAACAGCCAAATTTGTAAGCCCAGGTTTTGGAAATCACACTTCATTTTAACATTACGTTCTTAGTTTAGGTAAACCAAGTAATTCATGCGTATTGAGTTTTAAGCACATCCGACCCGAGTAAGTAAACTAACTAACTAACTAACCATCACGCCGTTTCCCCGCAGGGGTAGGCAGAGAGGACGGACCGCCAAACATCCCGGTCTTGGCACACATTCCTTGCCTCGTTTACATTCATACAACGTCTCATACATTCTCTTCTATTATTCTGACTCTTGACATGGCCCGACTCAAGTATCTGATTCACTTGGTCGTGCCATGTCTTTCTTGGGCGTCCTCGACTTCTTCTACCATTCACATTTGCTTCATATAATCTCCTTACACTCCTTTCCTCGTTCATTCGCTCTACATGCCCAAACCATCGGAGCGTTCCTTTCTTGATCTTACTCATCACGCTTACATCAGCCTTGCATTCTCTGCGGATTTCCACATTTCTCACACGATCATACATGGTTTTACCACACATACGCCTCAGGGATCTCATTTCTACAGCGTTCAGTCTACTAAGTACTCCCCAATATTGCCGGCATGACATTTCTAAAAGTAGCCACATTGAGGAAAATTGCCTGCCAAGACCTATTTCTCAAACTACAGGAGGTACTCGTAGTTTGCACGATCTCAATTCTGGCACTTGTTTTCACACGATCGATGATTGGACAGTTCAACGTATTTAGACTTTGGAGGAATGATTTATAATCACTAACAACGGGAAGTGGAAATTGAGGTAATAAATAATAATAATTGGTTCATTTTTTGTGGAACGGTTGTTGTGAAGTTGACGGGTAATAACTTAAAATATGTCTTAATCTTAATCTGCTCATCTGGTAATTTAGTTATTTTAAGAAAAAGCCACTTTTACAAGTTATGCTGCAAAATATTCAGATGAAGCCAGCCAAAACTATTAATCCATATTATTGTTATTGTGTATATCCGGGCGCAAACAAACAAATTATCACTGAATAACTTGCCAAAAGTTTTTTTTCGTAAAATGATTAAATTACCTAACTAACTAACTAACTAACCATCACGCCGTTTCCCCGCAGGGGTAGGCAGAGACGACGGACCGCCAAACAACTCGGTCTTGGCACACACTCTTCGCCTCACTCACATTCATACATCGTCTCATACATGCTATTCTATTATTCTGACTTTTGACATGGCCCGTCTCAATTATCTGATTCACTTGATCGTGCCATTTCTTCCTCGGGCGTCCCCGACTACTTCTACCATTCACATTTGCATCATATATTGTTTTTACACTACTTTCTTCGCTCATTCGCTCTACGTGCCCAAACCATCTGAGGGTCCCTTTCTTAATTCTGCTCATTATACTTACATCAGACTTACATTCTTTGCGGATATCCACATTTCTAACACGATCATACATGGTTTTCCCACACATACGTCCCAGGGATCTCATTTTAACAGCATTCAGTTTACTTTCATCCTTCCTCTGCCAGTTCCATGCCTCACTGCCATACATCAGAGTAGGTACCAGGACTCCATTGTGGACTGCTAGCTTCGCTTTTTTTGACAGTTTTTTATTAGCGCCAACGGCATTCAGTCCTCCATTAATGGAGTTACTGGAGTACTATACATACCTATTAAAATTCTACGTAGAAGCGAGGAATTCTGAATACGTAGTAATAATACATGCAATGTGACAATATTATTCGCATTATAAAGATAAATTATCGAGAGATTCATCTCATGCCCTCAATAACACCGAACTTCAAAGTGGTTGTTTTTAGTTTAAAGATCATGTTCAGTTAGTAAATAGTATCTAAGACATCCTCACGATATTTTCAAATTTTGAGTAGAGCTCTCCAGGTGATATTTTTTACAGTTCTACGGAACTAAACATTTGCTATTAATAAAAATAATTGGATAATTTGTATAGCGCCGTTTTTGTGAAAAATCACCTCAAGGGCGTTTACAATTTATTATGAATCCTAGGCTCTATCTAATTTTATTATTTTCAAATAGATACAGAAACATACTTACCTGCAGGACACTTCAGATAAAACACACTTTATTAGAAAGTTTATGCTTGGGGAAGATACGACTTTGCACGTGGAGGACATTATATTCAAAACACTGGACATTGCATGGGTTTTACATTTATATTTATATTTATATTTAAAAGAAGATTAATGCCAAAGTTATTAGGTAAAATTATTACTTCGAGTATGTTCATTTAAAATATGCCCAAGTGTTAAAAGTAATTGTGGGAGGTAGTAACCAAATCTAACCAATACTATATCACTATATTGTTTTAACCATTAAAAAAAAATAAGTGAAAGAATGCTGACACGCCATGTGCAAGATCTTCTTAGTATCGAAGTATCGAAGTGTCAATTTATTGTCTTGAGGCTGCAGAATCTACAGAAATTGTCATCTTGTCAGATGATGGTGATTTATGGGTTTCTCCAGGAGGCAAGACCTTAAGACGCCGCCACCCGAATTTCTACCGAGTTCTTGCAAACCTCCCTTAAACATTTGAAGTTTTTAAGCTCTTTAAAAAAATGTTATTTTTGAAGATAATATCTAGATATTCGTCGCGCCGAAACCCAAATTATATAAAATTCCATCGGTAGAAAAAAATCGCAAAGTATGCTCCAAAAATTATTATAAACTCGTTTGTTTCAGTTATTTTACAAGTTATATGTATAAAATAATTCACAGTGTTTTTTAAATGCTGTTGAAGACAACCCCCGCAAGATTTTTGCTCTATTTTAAACGAGTCATGTTTTATTAAACATTTTCACAATTTTCGCATCGATTTTATCGTTTTAAATATTAGCGCCCTCCTCTAACATTTGTAATTACATATCGCTCCATCTTTTTATTTTTGTCGCAGTTATGGGGCCTTAAAGGATGGTTGTAAAAAATAATCCAGTAAAACGGCTAACAGACACCCAGCGGGGATCTGCAACAACACCCACCTAATGACATAAATAATTCCTAGCTGCTACCAGCGAGCGCCTCTAGCGGCGGATGCATAGACGTCGATTTTTAAATATTTTTTAAATGCCATTTGAGTTTGCCCATACGTCATGTATTCTATTTAAAATAACTTTATCTACAATGTAGGTACTCGTAAGGGAACGTACCCATACTACGTGACACGTTTAGGGGGGGGGTCTTTAAAATGTAACGCTTGGTACAAAATGCAAAAAACTGCAAATTAAAAATTGCAAAAAGTTCGTCACGTAGTATGGGTACGTTCCCTAATATTACTGAAATAAATATTTCATTAAAATTAAATAAATTAAAATTTTCACACTTACCTAATATTTTGGGATTTATTTATGTATGGGAATAACACATTGAAATGTTAGTAATTTTAAAATATGAAGAAACGTATATACACCATATCTACAGGATGTTTGGCTAAATTTCATATTGCATATTTTGTAAAATGTGAATGACTCCAGATACTAATATCTACAGCCTGTATGTCGGACGAATATCTACAGCTCATATGTTGAACTAATATCTACGAACTTCTGAGTGTTGACACTGTTGACTAATATCTACAAAGGGTAGGTTGAACTAATATCTACAGAGCGTAGGTTGGATTAATCAGCTAAATGTGTCCAATAGTTCGATATTAGGGATTTTTACACACATACTTACATAAATTAAGTTTTTAAAACTGCATACGCAATATTACGTTATTCCAATATGCTATACATAGTTGCAAATCCAAGCTCTGCCAGTGCTATAGATATTCGTCAACACTTTGGTTCTCATAGATATTCGTCAACAGTTTGAGCTGATATTCGTCAACACTTTCCTTCTCATAGATATTAGTTAGATTTTTTCAGTTTTTGGAATTCCTGTAGATATTAGTAGACGCCTCCATATGAATAAGGGCGCGTTAATAGTAAAACAGTAGTATTAAAATTATGGTCGAAGTTAGAAAAAAATCGGCGGCCATCTTGGTTGGCATTGTTCGGGCCTCTAATATCGAAGGTTTTGAATAAAGACAAGCAAGTCGTGCCTAATTTCTCCAGGTCGCTGTTAACCCAATTTAGGGTTATGCCTTCATAATTAACTTTTATTCGTTGGTATTTTACAACCCCGGGAACGATGCTATCCGGCATACGAATACTTTACAAAACGTGTCTGGAACGGAAAATTAATTCGAAATTAAAGATTTATCACAAATATGTAAAGGCTTTGTGCAGATGTTTTAAAAGTAGGTACCTAGAGATACTACAATAAATACGCATTTAGGGTTATTTCAATATAACAGACTCGTCTTTGGTTTTAAGTCAGCGCCAGCGATCTTCGCTAGGACTATAGCAAGCTGTCTTCAGGGGTTGAAGGGGGTGGCATTCTATTTAGACGATATCATCATTTCGGGGTCAACGAACTGGATTTAGTGTATAACATACAGGCAGTGTGCGCGCGTTTACGAGAGTGCGGGTTGAGGGTCAACACGGATAAATGCGAATTTTTTGTAGAATCGGTTGAATTTTTGGGGTATGTAATTTCGGGGAGCGGAATCCAACCCCAGCCAAACAAACTTGAAGCTATAAAAAACGCTCCGTATCCTACGGACGTTCATAAATTGAAAAGTATATTGGGTTTTCTAAATTTTTATCGGAATTTCATTCCTAGGATGTCATCGATACTGGAACCCCTACATAACCTTTTGAAAAAAGGGGTAGAGTGGAATTTCTCAGAAGACTGTAAAGTAGCAGTCGATACCATTAAAGAATTAATGGGCAACAACACGATTCTTACAAATTATTTTCCGGACTTACCGGTAAAACTGTATACGGACGCTAGTACATGCGGACTCGGGGCTGCGTTAATGCACGTGTTTAAGGACGGCACAATGCGTCCAATTGAGTTCGCTTCTCGTAGTTTAACAACCGCCGAAAAGAAATATAGTATTTTGGATCTCGAAGCTCTGGCAATTGTGTTCGGGTTAAATAAATTTTTTCAGTACCTTTTTGGAAGGGAGTTCACGTTATGCGTTGACAATATGCCGTTACTAAGAATTCTAGGGGAACACAAAAATATTCCGGTTCTCGCAGCAAACCGTTTGCAGAGATATGGCATCATTCTGGCAGGGTTTTCGTACAAAACGGAATTTGTGAAATCTTGTAATAACCAAGCAGATTTTCTTTCTCGCTTACCGTTGAAGGACACAGTTGAGGGTTTTAAGGATGATTGCGGGACTGACTTTGTTTGTTTTATTGAGAATTGTGACCATGTTAATTTTCAAGCAGTTGTGTTAGCCACCGCAGCAGATAGCGAATTACAGCTAGTGTTTAGGTATTTGCGGCAGGGCTGGCCCAAACGAGTAAATCGTGACAGCAGTATATGGAAATATTGGTTGAAAAGGAATGAACTTTCTATCGTGGAAGATTGTTTGTTTTGGCAACATAGAATAGTTATACCTATTTCTCTCCAAAGGCAAGTTTTAGATTTATTACACAGGTCACATCTAGGTATTGTAAAAATGAGGGGAATTTCTAAAACATATTTTTGGTGGACTTCTCTGAACAAAGATTTGGAGGAAGTCGTTCAATCTTGTTCAGATTGTTCGTTGTCAAAACAGTCACCACCCAAAAGTCAATTGACGGTTTGGCCAAATCCAGGTAAAGCTTGGAGTAGGGTACATCTAGATTATTGTGGACCCCTAGCGGGGAAGATTTTTCTCGTGGTTTGTGACTCATTCTCGAAGTGGTTAGACTGTATCGAGGTGCAGAAGGCAGATTCAACTCACACGATTATGGAATTGAGGAAAATTTTTTCTAATTTTGGCAACCCTGAGTTAATTGTATCTGACAATGGCTCAGTTTTTACAAGTGAGGAATTTAGAGTTTTCTTAAAGGAGAACAATATTAAGCTTATGACTTCTCCGGTGAAACACCCCCAGTCAAACGGGCTGGCAGAAAATGCAGTAAAAATTTCGAAAATGTTCCTCAAGAAACTGTTAACAAACGGTAAATTCCCACTAGATTACAATGTCAAGTTGTTGAATTTTTTAGTGGACTATAGAAATTCTTTCCATTGTTCGACAGGTATTGAACCAGCGGTTCTGTTAGTAGGAAGAAGGCTGCGTTCTACGTTCGACAGTTTGTTGCCAGTGAAAAATGGAGAAGACTTTTCGGAAAAAGTCAAGGAAGCTAACGTTAACATTTCTAAAGCTCAATCTGATCAAGTTAGGTTGTACAGAGGGGTAAAAACCAGGGTTTTTAAAGTTGGACAAAAATGTTTGACAAAAGATTATCGTCATAATAATAAAGTCGTTTGGGCTAAGGGTGTAGTTTCTAGAAAGCTAGGTAAAAAAGTTTATATTATTAAAATAGGAAACACTGATGTGACATGGAAGAGACATGTGGACCAGATGAGGGAAATGTCAGTGAGCTGGAAGGAAGATGGCAAAATTGCGCAGCATCCCGCGTGAAATTTTGAGGAACGAGCCTCATGAGTTAGAGACTGCGACCTTGTTGCGTGGATTGACTGGTTGTTCTCCTGATTCCAGGTTGGTGGGGGAGGAGGTGGTGTCGGAGCAGGCACGGCAACAGAGACCATGGTCGGGAAGACTGCGTTCAAGTCACAAGGCACCTACAACTTCCAGAGGAGACGGGACAACTTGACCCAGTCACCGCGGTTAAATTATATGTATCTTAAAAAAATTATTGTGTATGAAGTATTACAATTTATGTTAATTGTTATTTAAGTTATTTAAGTTATTTTGTTATTTAAGTAAGTAGCTTCAGAGTTGAAGGAGGGAGAGATGTAGTGTTGGTAATATGTGTATCTGTCGGGTAGGTTCGGGAATACCGAACCTAGCCGAAGCGACCGGACATCGGCACAATATAATAGCGAGCTCAGAGCTCGTGCGGCGTCTTTCTCGTTAGGCGGCTTACAGCCAACACTGTAAATATTATATTCTAATAAACAGTCTCCGTGTATCAAAGATACTACGTGTTTCAATAAGTAACCTTGAAAACATCCAAGAGCGATACTGGAGATTAAGGGCCCAGTATTACCTGCAGTACAAGACATTACAGTGCCTAAATCAGCATTTTTTTACCGTGTTTTACTTCGAAGATTCTACATAGAATAATTAAACAGTAACATTCCCAAAAATATGTGGCAAGAAGGGTTTTACCAAAACACAGTCGATATACAGGATGTCCGGGGTAAAGTGCATTAACTTCGGGAGATGATTCTACATGATGGTAGGAGTAAAATAGATTAACAACTTTTTTCGAAATTCCAACATTTTTTTCCCATACAAAAAGATCTACGTACTAAAAATCCTTAGTGTGAGGTACGATCTTCTTTGCCCGGAGCCTGCCGGGCACGATCGTGGCAACAATAAATGATGGTGATTGGCCCGTATCGTAACAGCGGAAAATAATAAAGCTGGCCGCGCACGCCGGTCTAATTTTATCTTTTTACCACAAAACTACCCCTAAAAGTTGGAATTTTGAAAAAAGTTATTTATCTTTTTTACTTACACTATCATGTAGAATCTTCTCCCGAAGTTAATGCACTTTACCCCCGGACATCCTGTATATTCACATTATAATCCAAGATATCGTTACGAATTCTTCTATCGGAAACATCGACTAATTATATATCGATTTATGTATCGATGATTGGGAAGCTATCTGCCCTCATTCTACTAACGTGACTCACCTTACACTCTTGACCAAAATGAGTAGTTATAATAATATTAATTGGGTAATTTATATAGCACCGTAAAAAATTACATCAAGGGGGCTGAACCGGCTGAACGAATTCATAATGTATTTCTAAAATGCTCCATCTTACTACTAACTACAGAATAGGCAAAATATTTTAACAACATATGGCTAACAGATTTTATCCACTGATTCGTCGATCACTAAGACAAAACTATATTTGTGCTGCACTAAAATTTACATAATATTCTATATCTACTACATAATATTTATTTATATTCTATGCAGCCAGAAAATGAAATGTAAACGACCATACTTACCAGGGTTGTCACTTGAGATTAATACTAGAGAAATTTAGATTGGTAAAATAAATGCTTTTATTTTAATTAAAATAATATATTGTGTTCTTTCATAAATGTTTTTGGGAAAGCAAAAGCAAAATTTTATGATGTACGGTACAATAATACCTACAAGGATTTGATTAGAATATTTATCTTTCTAAGTGTGATTCATCCCCCGGTAAGAGAGAGATTGAGGTGTGCATAGGTTTAAAAAGAAATTATTATCAATAGCTATTTTATTTACAAGGAATATGAAATTTAGTTTTTTCTGTTATAATTATCAGAAAAGATGAGTTTTAAGTTTAGCTCGAAATTCTGATTAGTATACAGATACCTACTACCTAACGTAGGAGTGAAAATAAACTAAACAAAAAAAAATCAACGTACTCGTTACTTCATCAAAAATTTGCAGACCATCTACATCGAAAATCTACTAAAAGTACCTAGTTATAATATCTCCCGTCGGAAACTAAACACATAAATTCACTTTAAATGGAATAATGAAAGTATCACTGAAAGTAGTGGAGATAGCATCGAGCAGGCAAGCAACAAACTTTATCTCTTGGATTTCATCGTCGAATGACTAATTGTGTTGATAATGCTGAATCTTATTCCCCTGATACTAATAAATATACCTAATATCTCTTCTTCAATTAAATTAGACAAATTTAGACTTCTTTATTTATCCAACACATTTATTTTTACTACCATTCTTTCCAAATAATGTTTTTTTTTTAAATTTTTTTTCATTTATTTATCTATATAAGGTATGTTTATATTACATGGTACATAAATGAGTATCATACATAAGAATATTTAATTATAACATAAGAATATTTAAGGTAAGATACATACTGATTTATACAATTCAAACAGAAAGATGATTTAAATTGAGGGTTAATACCATAAAGAGAGCATTATATAGGTGAAGGAAGAGACGAATAAAGTAGTAAATCCTGTCGAATCTATAAAGGGAGTTATATTATACGTATAGGATTTTACTACATATTTTAATTTCTTTAATAAGGGTAAGGACATACGTGAGATGGTAATTCTGTCTATTTGTAATCTATTTTACAGATGTTAGCAGTAGTGTGACGTCCAATACTTATAATTCATTTCTTTATATCTTGTTTGAATTTGGTCATTGATTCAGATTGTCTAATCGTAGCTGGTAGTGTATTGTGTAGTTTGCAAGCTATGTATTTAAAGTGTTTTTGGTCCACCTAATACCTTAAACCTACCTAATATCTAGGAGTGCAACTTGTTATTAAGGGGTACAATGCCATATTGCTTTACGTTGCCTAAGCTGCATGAGTGATATAAACGAATTGTATTTGACATTTTTGCTGCCGTGAAAGATATTTTTAGTTTAGAAATCAATTAAAATAAAACAGGACTATCAATAATGGAATTAATGATTTTAAATGGAAAAATGACATTAACAGTTTATATTTTCAAGTTTATAAACCATACGTCTTCAAAATTTGTGCTGTACTTTTTCAATAGAATTTGAGTGAACCTTATAATGCGGTGACCAAATAGATGAGTTATGCTCCATTTGACTCCGAACTAATAAAGTGTACACTAATTTCATAGTAGAGATATTATTAAAGTGTTTGGCAATTCTTATTATGAAACCGATCAATTTGATTGCTTGGTTCGTAATAATATTTTTATGTGAAAAAAATTATAATCAAAGACTATCCCTAAAATATTTATATCATTGACTGAAATGAGTTCAGTAAGATTAAGTGAGTATTGATATATAATAATAATAATAATAATAATATATATGAATACAGATTTGCTAGTTAATTTAAAAGGTAAGAAAATAGTAGTACCGGGCATTTCAATAAAAAGAGGGATTTTTCAAGGAGACTCATTGAGCCCTCTTTGGTTTTGCTTAGCATTGAATCCCCTTTCTAAAATGTTAATTAAAAGCAAGTTTGGAATAAAAATTAAGGGTAATACAAGAGAGAGTAGTATAGTTTCACATCTATTATATATGGATGATATAAAATTATTTTCAAATTCTGAATCAAATTTAGAGAAAATGATTAAGGTAGTTAAAATTTTTTCAGATGATATTAAAATGACTTTTGGTTTAGATAAATGTAAAACTATCCATATAGAGAAAGGCAAAATTGTAGATGGAGACGAGGGTATATTTAGAAATTTCAAAATTCAAAGTATGAAAGGGGATGAGGTTTATAAATATTTAGGATACCCGCAATCGAATAGATTAGATCACACTAGTATTAAAAATGATATTAGGATTAAATTTCAAACTAGGATCAGAAAAATTTTAAAATGCAATCTATCTGCTAAAAATTTAGTAAAAGCAATAAATACTTGGGCAATACCTCTACTAACGTACTCATTTGGCATAATTAAATGGTCCAATACAGATTTAGATAGTTTAGAACGATTAATTAGAACTACGTTAACAAAATTTAATTGCCATCATCCAAATTCAGCTATAGAACGAATTAATTTACCTAGAAATTTAGGAGGTAGAGGTGTAGTCAAAATAACATCTTTGAAACACAATCAGGTAGAAATGCTTAGAAATTTTTTCCATAGGAAAGCTAATAGCTCAGAAATGCACAAAATAATTTGCAAGGCAGATAGAAATATTACACCTTTAAATTTATATGACGAGAATGCCAACATTCTTATAAATACTAACCAGGAATTATTAGATTCCTGGTCAAATAAAATTATTCACGCAAAACACTTCAATTATCTCAACCAAACGTATGTTGACAAACTTTCGTCAAACAAATGGTTGAGTATTGGAGAGTTGAGCGCAGAAATAGAAGGATTTATGCTTGCAATTCAAGATAGAGTCATTAATACTAAAAATTATAGAAAGCATATAATCAAAGATATAAATCAAATTGATGATTTATGTAGAAAATGTTTGGCTTTTCCCGAAACTATAGAACATATTATATCGGGATGTTCTATATTAGCGCCTTCCGAGTATACATTTAGGCACAATCAGGTTTTAAAAATAATTCACCAAAGTTTGGTAATTAAACATAACTTGATTGATTGCCGTAATGTAGTACCTTATTATGAATATGAACCAAATACATTTATAGAAAATGAATTTTATAAAATATATTATGATAAAACTATACTAACAGACAGAACAATTAGTCATAATAGACCTGATATAGTTTTACATGACAAAATTAAAAAAATAACTTATATCATTGATGTAGCTATTCCAAATTCCTGTAATATTCAAAAAACTGTTTCTGAAAAAATTAGAAAATACACAGATTTAGGAAATGAGATTAAAAGAATTTGGCATTCTCGGACTATAAAAATATTACCATTTGTTATTTCGGCCACTGGCATAATACCTAGGAATCTGATTCAAAATTTAAGCATATTAGATTTGTCAAAGAATTTGTATATAAAAATGCAAAAAGCAGTAATTTTAAATACATGTAGGATTACAAAAGATTTTTTAAATATTTATATTGAGGGATCAGTAGGATTTATAGGTTCAATTAGAAATGCCACAGAGCCGAACCCTCTGATATGAAAATATCTGGAGTCGGTGAATTATATTCCCATTTGGTCTCTAGTGGGTTGACATGTTGTTCTTGTATTGTTTTGTATTTATAATACTTATATAGTGCAATTGCATAACGTGGATTCACTAGATGATCATTTGGGGAAGTGTATGAAAGGGTTTAGTTTTTCCTTCTTTTTTTTTTTTTTTTTTTTTTTTTTTTTTTTTTTTTTTTTTTTTTGGGGGAAAATTTAACCCGGACATTTAAATCTGGTGCGTAAAATAAGTTATTTATTTCAGTCGAACAGAGCGGTGGGTGCAATACTCTGTCTGCCATAAAAAAGTATACATTACATAAAATGGATTTACATACTATAAAAAGAAAAAAATAAAATAATATAAAAAGATTTAAAAAGAAACATATATACACATATTTAGTACTTGAATATCTACTACGGGGGCTTCAGATGAATTCTCCATGTTTGGTGAAGAGGCGCGCCTTGTGATTTAAAGTTTTTGGTTATATAAAATCGAACGGCTTGATATTTACTTAAATTGAGGTACAATTTATTAATCTCAGTAGTTTAAAAAAAATTCTCCATACGTCTAGAAATCCTATCGAGAAATAAATGCAAAATGCTTCGTTTCGACGTCTGGCCGTTTGTCGGTAGTTGTGAATGGTGGAACATATAACCGAGCAATAAATCCTCGCTTGCTCCGTACTCGGTAAAAGTACTAAAATATACGAGGCGGCATCTTCAGACGCGGCACGGTATTATTTTGTCACTTTCGCGGGTCCTTTGACTTTATTCCGTGTTGAAAATGTCCTCTTTCTCGGATTATGTTATATTCTGAACAGCCATTTAATCTGACAGATGTCTTTATATCCTTATGCAGAGTCCTTTACCTGAAGCCGATGCAATTTTACTGACAAATATATGGATGCA
The DNA here is from genome assembly GCA_917880885.1 of Limnephilus marmoratus. Lineage (NCBI taxonomy): Eukaryota > Metazoa > Arthropoda > Insecta > Trichoptera > Limnephilidae > Limnephilus > Limnephilus marmoratus. The sequence goes on along the minus strand of OU862924.1, from coordinate 19,913,443 downwards.
TTATACCTATTTTATAACATTTGGGTACGTCCAGACAATGCATTTGTATTTTCAATAGGTGTTAATTGTATTGAAAACAAGTGCCTAGTTGTAAGGCTTACAAATAATCGATCATTGCAGATTGCAGGTACCCTACATTTTCATCGAATCAAACGATAAACTATTGCAGGTCATTTTATGCTGGTACGTATTTCAAAATATTTTTTATTACTTACTTTTTAACTTGTAAATATCCATAAATCAAACACACTCCATTAGAGGTATGACGTTGTTCTACAGACCGATTGAAGATGAATGTAAGCATTTCCACAGACATGGTATTTGAAAGAGAGATTGAGTTAAATAGAGTAGGTAGGTACGTCGCTGTGAAAGGTGAATTCTTCGTTAAACAGAGTAATGCGGATAGGTTGATAGGTCGTTGTGAACGATGAACTATTCGTTAAATGAAGTAGTATGTAGTATGGGTGGGTAGATGTAGATAGGTCTTTGTGAAAGGTGAAATCTTCGTTAGAGTGATACGGGTAGGTAAATAGGTCGTTGTGAAAGGTGAACTCTTCATACAAGTGGATGGCCAAAAGATGAATTAAGAGATTAGAAAAGAAATCTGATTGAAAGCCGGTGAAAACGAAGTTAACAGATCGGGAAAAGGATCAAAAGACGATTTATACACGTACAGCATAGAGTAAGGGAATGATGCAGATAAATATGATTGGTGGGTACGTAGATTAAATCCAGACAATACGCAGCCCAAAATGATAAGTTTCACCAAGTCAAGTCCTAAATTTTCCAATTTGAGAGGCGGGTTTGCGTACCGGCGCCCCAGGAACCATTTATTGGATAACCAATACCTCTGCCATATGTTACCATAAGTGGTGTTAACTACGTTTGGTGACTTAGCAGAGATGCCCGGGTTCACGGGGTGAGGCTTATCTAGGTATTGGCGGAGGATGCGTTTGCCCACCTAGTGTTTGGCGGGCCAAATCGGGGGAGATTTGTTGGGGGAGAGTTTTTGACCTCTCCGATCGGACTCTCTTGGCCCATCGGCTTGCAGTGGGAGGAATGGCTCGATATGTCCTTGACTCTTGGGCTGCTGACAAGATTTCTTATCCACTCCTCCTACATTTATTTATTTATTTGCAACAACAGTGTAAAAACCAATACATTGCAAAAGCGGTACATTTATATAATACATATATTTACATTTAAGATACAAATTAAAACATGAGTGATATTTCACGTTTAAACTCATTGTACGACATATGGAAAATATCCACAATAAATATCCACAAATATCCATTTTTCCTTCCCAGAACTTCTTCTCCTTCCTTTCACTAAAAAGATCCCCACACAGCATCCCCAAAGATGACACAGGCCCTCAGAGAAATTGTTTTCCTTGAGATAAAAAAAGATCGTACTAGAACAGAGTTTTTTCAGAACTTTGCATTTTCTTAACAAGATTTTTTTTAAAAGAAATTATGTGACAAGTGGGATAAGTAGCTTGGGATTTTTATTAGTATTTTATGATGGTGATTTGAGGAAAGCTAGAAAAACATTGTCCATAATTCAATATTGAAGGAACCTATATATATATTATTACCTATATTATCACCTACATACCAACCAGGTTTTCAACAGCATTCACACAGTGGTATTTGAATGCATAGGTACCTATACACTTCTCGAAAGCTCTTCAGAAATCTTCCGTCCAGCTGCATGAGGTAATAATAGTAAAGTTTCTTTATCCCCGAGCAAGCGTAGTTTCGAGAAAGCTCCATGCACTCCGAAATGTTTTGGACTCGTGAGGAACATTGTTCTCAGCCATCTCCTGTGGAGTGAGGCATAAAGACATTTAACACAAAGGGACAAGAAGCGTTTGCGATTTACATTCACTGCAATGTCATGTCAGCTCGAAAACTTGAATAATGCAATACTAAAGTCGACGATTCAAGGAATACACCGATAAAGTGGAGGCACATCTCATAACGGAGATATAGAATGGACTCTTCTTGTTGAGGGATAGTAGAACCTTTTGTCACAAAACCTAAAGGCTTTCTTGTTAGGAAAAGGTTTCGGGATACACAATTTTGTAAGCAGTGCAGTGGTGAACAGTATTTAAATTGATCGGATTTAAAGTAAGAGCGTCACGAAAAATGACAAAAACTATTTTAGTTAAATTGGTTAGTGTAAAAGTTAGTTAGGAAATATAAGAATGTTTTTCTTTTCACGTCAAAATGCATTATACAGGGAGTTAAGGGACGTACTTTTTTACACAATAAACAAAAATTTTAACCAAACAAAAAACGACTTCAAAAAATGCACTAAAAAGTAAAAAAATAATTTCGTATTCTTCTACAACTTCATAATCAACTTACTTTTTCTTATCATCAATATGTAGGTACGATTGTTACTTTTGGAGTCGGTGGCAGTCAAGGTAGGTTTGTAACTACATACATAGTTATAGGTGAGGTGTGCTTGTATCGCACAAGCGACTTGACGAGGCAAGAGGCGAGAGCGGAGCCGCGGCGGCGCGGGGAGCTGTCAAGCGAACCCGCCGGGCCGGGTACCTTTGCTGACACCGACTCCAAAAATAACAATCGTACCTACATATTGATGATTAGAAAAAGTAAGTTGATTATGAAGTTGTAGAAGAATACGAAATTATTTTTTTACTTTTTAGTGCATTTTTTGAAGTCGTTTTTTGTTTTGTTAAAATTTTTGTTTATTTTTTGATTTTTAGTGAATCTGAAGTACACTAACTAATTTGTCTGAATATGGGTAAACCTACTAAACGTACTGCTCATATGACACAGACATAATTTGACCATAGCGACGTTAAGGTCAAATTAAGAGATTCGGCTGAGTTTCGTTAATTTGTCATGGATCCGATAATCAGAACCTAACCAAACTCTCATTAAATTACCCTTGAATTACATCCTTTCCAATAAAAAAAGAATCATCGAAATCGGTTGGCGTGATATTGAGTTATTCGTCCATTTGTCGCGCACATACTTATGCAAATTTAAGACTTATATGGTTTTCTCATGGATGCTATTGTCGGATCTGGACCAAATTAAAATGGGACAATACGGGAAGCATCTGCTTTCAAATAAAAAAAGAATCATCAATATCGGTTCACCCAGTCAAAAGTTCTGGCGTAACAAACATAAAAAAAAAAAAATAAAAAAAAATAATACAGTCGAATTGAGAACCTCCTCCTTTTTGAAGTCGTTTAAAAATAAGTTTACTTACCACTGATTTTTGACATTATTTGGAGTAAATAATTTAAGTGAAGTTTTGGTCTGCGGTGACGTTTTTGATGATTTTCTTTCATCTTAAAACATAACAAAATACAATAGGAATTGGATATTTAGAGTCAGAGTGAGGGATTTGATGTTTGTTCGGCTGAGTGACCAGTGATGACATATAGAATTTTTTTTTATTTGTTAGTTTTTTGAAGACAAAAAAAATTTAAAATATCACCGGAGACCAACATTTTCCTTACCTACTTTACTCCGAATAACTTCAGAAATCACTGGATAAAGTAAGTCTTTATCCCTGAACTCTGTATATGTAATACAATGTAAAGCTTGTATAAGTGCGTCGACATTTTAGGTCTGATCAAAAGACGACTTGTAAGGCGTCGGTAAAACCAAAAAAAAAGTCGTTATCATTTTCATCTATTTACAGCTCAATACTCGTATTTCTTTCCATATATTACGCATTCTCAACATTTGGGAAGATAGACATAGAAAAAAATATTTTAAGGTTATTTAACTTATGTTTACTCATGTCATGCAGTAGGTACTGTTCTATAGAATATCTGGTATCATCAACAAGTCGTGGCGACGACTACCGTCTTCCCTGAATCGAAATGACGGTCCGGGAGGTAAATCCTCTAAGGGGTCCTCCATTAATCACGTGATGTTTTTTTAGCAACTTTTTAACCCCCCCCCCCTGGTGATATGTTGTGAGGTTTTAGACTAACCCCCCCCCCCCCCGAAATCACGTGTATTTTTTTAATGCAAAGAATTTTGAAATTTTCAGAATATTATCACGAAAAATTAATACACGTGATATCTCATTATATCCCCCCCCCGTCGTGATATTTCGTGATTTTTCCGAACCCCCCCCCCTTTCGAGCATCACGTGATTAATGGACGACCCCTAAGGCAGTGGTTTTCAACCTGTGGTACGCGTACCCCTGGGGGACCTGGGGGAACGCAAAGCCAAATTGGGATACGCAATAATTTGGCATGCATGTAGAATCACTGGTTAAAATGCCTGATGTCGTGTTCCACTGTGTATAAAATTGCATTACATAATTGTATTTGTGTGACTTGATTGTTAAATTCATGTAATAATTAGAGTATTAAAAATTACAAATGAAACACGTCTTTCATTACACGTGTAAAAAATATAGCGAGAGGGTACGGGGATAACATATTTGCAGTGAGAGACAAGGGGTAAGCCGGCTCAAAAAGGTTGAAGACCACTGCTCTAAGGTAAGGCATTACAAAAAAGAGGTTGATATTCTAATTCTCGGCATGGCCTTACTCAAGACTCGATCGTGTCATGTTTTTCTCAGGCTTCCCCGGCATCTTTTAATATTTTCAAAATATGGAGTGTGGAGGTCTTTTTAAGGAAACGGAGGAGAGGAAGTTCTGGGAAGGAAAAAGGTAAGAGCGGTGAGTAGGAATCCAGGTTTCGGTGTGTCCAGGTCATCCGCCGCCAGATCCAGAAAAACCTCACCCCATGAACCCGGGCACCTTTGCTAAGTCAACAAACGTAGCGAATCACTTGGGGTGACCTATGCAGAGGTGTTGGTTATCCAATAAAAGGTTCCCCGGGCGGCAGCTCCCATTCCCGCCTCCCAAATTGTTATAGAATGATGTACAAAAGTAGGTACTTTAAATGAGCATACCCTTAAATTACATGAATGTCAAAATACTTTTCCACAATGTTCCTGCCCGTATATAACCCAAACAAACAGTATTGAAACAGTATTATCTTGGGATTGAAATTGATGAAAAACTACAGTGGAATTCACACATTGATTTTACCTCAAAAAAGCTAACAAAACTCAACTACTTCTTCAAAAAAATTACGAAACATCTTGTCAATGAGGGATTTAAAGAGAGTATATTATGCTTTATGCCACTCTCGATTAGAATATGGTGTAATAGGATGGGGCTCAGCATCATCTAAACATAAAACAAATTAAGGTAAGTCAGAATTGCATCATAAAGACCATACTAAAGGTCCCCATAAGGACGTCAACAGCAGAAATTTTAAACAGTTTGATGTTCCAAGCATACAGAAAATCTATGCCAAAAACATTCTAGTACACCTCCACAAAAATGCTTCAGAGGCAGACACCTCACATGCTCATAAAACCAGAGCCAAACAAACAGACATACTTAATATACCAAAGTGTAACTCTTCATTTGGACAAAGAAGTTCTGAATTTTTAGCAGTAAAGTTATATTACAAACTCCCACTTCATGTCAAACAAATTAAAACAAAAAATAGCTACATTAAGGACATTAAATGTTGGCTGAAGGAACTATCGGAAAATACCACTTAACAACATAACTTACCACTTTACTTAAAACATCGTCATAGAAGTTTCTGGAAAACCTTATCCAAACCATGAAGTTAAACCATAGAAGTCGTTGAAAACTTATCCAAAGCATAATCCCCCTCAGCACAGGATGATGTCGGCGGGAGAGGAGCTGTCAAGTGAACACGCCGGGCCGCGGGTACCTTGGTTGACACCGACTCCAAAAATAACAATCGTACCTACATATTGATGAGTAGAAAAGGTAAGTTAATTATAAAGTTGTAGAATAATACGAAATTATTTTTTTACCTTTTAGTGCATTTTTTGAAGTCGTTTTTTTGTTTTGTTAAAATTTTTGTTTATTTTTTGATTTTTAGTGAATCTGAAGTACACTAACTAATTCGATTAAGATTCGGCCGAGTATCGTAAATTTGTTCTTCAGAATTGGAGAGTTCCGTTACTTTGTCATGGATCCCATAATCAGAACCTAACCAAACTCTCATAAAACTACCCTTGAAGTACATCCTTTCCAATAAAAAAAGAATCATCGAAATCGGTTGGCGTGATATTGAGTTATTCGTCCATTTGTCGCGCACATACTTGATGCAAATTTAAGACTTATATGATTTTCTCACGGATGCCATTGTCAGAGTTGGACCAAATTAAAATGGGACCACACGGGAAGCACCAGCTTTCAAATAAATAAAGAATCATCAATATCGGTTCATCCAGTCGAAAGTTCTGAGGAAACAAACATAAAATTTTTTTTTTTTAAAATACAGTCGAATTGAGAACCTCCTCCTTTTCGAAGTCGTTTAAAAATGTAAAAAATAATAAATATATAGTTACTAAAAAATTCTTGCATTTATTATTTGGTACTTAAATATTTATTTTTAAAAAATCGTGTCATGTCACTGCGTTCGCCAAGTGGCGGAATGCGAGAGACTTTCCGCCCAAGATGGCGATATAAAAATGATTGACAATTTAATGCAAGCTTTTCGCCGACGATGGCAATTCATTCATCAAATGTTCACTCCATTAAGGACCTTTACGACTTATTGTGAAAATACCCGCGCAATCTCTTCTGTCAGCGGCCGTCGGACGCTGGGCGGCTATTGGTCGGTTGGTTGGACCAAAGTGCGATGAAATGAACGCAAATCATGTTGGTGGTCATAAAAATAATTCATACGTAATTTATGTATTATATACAAAATGAAAATAGATATTTTTTAAAATTAATATCCGTACACACGTATTACATTACCTCCATCTAAACAATACAGATAGCTTAATTACAATTACAATGGACGTAAGATAATAATAATAATAATAATAACGTAGTATTTATATAGCGCAGTTTTGTGATATTTCACTTCAAGTGCGCTTAATTATAATAAACTTAAAACTAATCCTATAGTGTTCCTTACGAGTCCTTACAAAATACAAAATTGATTAAATAATGTGAAACAAAGAATATACAGTATATACAAAGCAATTCCTGAAGAACAATGTTAACAACAAGAATTCTTATAACTAAATTATAATAAAGAAAAGGAGGCAGTTTACGTTTAGAAATAATAATAACAGAGTGCACAGAGTAACAGTGTGAAACAAAGAATATACAGTTTACATAAAGCAATTCATACAGAACAATATTAACAAAAGAATCATTAAAACTAAATTATATTAAAGAATAAGAGGCAGTTTACGTTTAGAAATAATAATAACAGAGTGCACATAAAACTATAGTAAGGAGGTAATCGAAACCAAACAATTACCAGAAACTTGAAGAACATGGCTTATTATAGTAGATTGAAAACGAGTTACAATTCATGAGAGGTATGATTTTTAAGATAATGTTTAATATCGGCTCAAGGGCGCTGTACAAATAAAAAAATCGTTCATTTCTATTTAGAGTGAGTTGTTACAATTAAAACTAAGAATACGTACCAAATTAATGTGTTTTTATGTAATATTCAATTTGGGAGGCGGGTATGGGTACCGGTGCCCCGGGAACCATTTATTGGATAACCAACACCTCTGCCGTAGGTCACCCCAAGCGGTTTACTACGTTTGGTAACTTAGCAGAGGTGCGTGGGTTCCTGGGGTGAGGTTTGTCCGGGTCTTGGCGGCGGATGCGTCTGCCCACCAGCTGCATGGCAGGCTGGATCGGGAGAGAATGGTTTAGAGAGTCCCTTTGACTTCTCCACGTCGTCTTGCACCGCAGTGAGAGGGATGGATTCATACGTCTGTCACTTCTGGACACACTGACCCCCAGATTCCTCACATCCTTTTCCTTCACATCCTATCCTCACTTTCCTAAAAAGACCCTCCACACAGCATCCCCAAAGATGACATAGGCCCTGAGGGGAATTATTTTCCTCAGAAATACTACTTTTGAAATACCACTATTATTTGTACCTTGCTACAAAGCAATCTTAACCAGTTAGAAATCCGTTTTTAAATATTTCTCAAAAAGATTTTTCGTGTTTACGAGCTCCTAGCATTTCTTTTATTCATTCAGGAGAAACTTTGTTATTATTATCTGTTTGTAAATCTTAATTAAGTTATTATTAGCCAACAATCAAATCAATGTAAAGTTTCTCTATTTTATTTGAGTAAAAGTTCGCTTACCCAACCATTGGTAGGTTTGTTGAAAAAGTATCGATATATCGGTATTTTTAAGTCAATGCATCGATATTTTAGCCGATATATTTTGATCCGATATATCGATACAAAATATGCAATATCGAAAATTGTTAATAAACGATAATTTTATTTATTTATGTAACTAAAGTCACTAGAATCCAAAACCGTATAAGAACGAACGGAAAAAAAAGTAAATTGGGTCATCACATCTGGCGGTTGAAATTTTAACTATTAATAGCTTACAAATCTATTGTCTTTGCATGAGTATTTGTGATCGTTAATACTATTTCATATGTGTAGGTACATACATAGAAATGCATGCTATTTTTCGAAATTTTTTTCTAAGCTACTCCTTTGTGTTGGTTCCAATTAAAATTCCAATTGGTTCCGGTTAAAATAATGCACATTGTGTATAAAAATTACTGTTGATAATATTGAGCTGAATACACTATTATTTTTAAAACGCAAAATATTTTCAATATTTGCAAATGTATCGATATTTTTTCCTCGATGTATCGACGTCGATATTGATATTTTAATAAATATCGATACATCGATATATCGATTCCTTTTTTCACTTTCGACATCCCTAACCATTGGTATATCTCTATCTCAGAGTAACAATATACCAATCAGCGCGGTATTTTCACCCAAGTTTGAAGAATTTTAGACCAAATTTGTCCCAGTTCGTGTCCCGGCGGATAGCATAGCTCTCATATAAATTGTTGTATCTGCCTTATTGTCATGGTGAGAAGACTCCATGATTTACATTCAAACCAAGATATTAACAATAGAAAATTTAAATGTGCACCTTTATGAATCCAAAATTTCCGACAACAATTTGAGAAAAATGTATAAAATTTAGAAATTTTTTTATTCGTTATTTTTTAAAGAAACAACAAAAACGTGAGGTGATAATTACATTTATAATACATTTGCCTAATAAATGTGTATGTTTTTCAAGGTAATTTACATAGAAAAAACGTAAAAAAACGTATAAATAAATAAATTATGTTTATATTAAAATTTTTAATGTTTCGAAGAATATATTTTTATTTCTAATAATAATAACATTTGTAAACGTATTTCATCACCGATCAAAAAGTTTTTAGTTTTCGGATATGCTTAGAAATATTCCATTTATTTGGGTTTCATAGCAAAGCGGAAATATTTTTACTTTCTGACAAAATACGCCCGATTCCTGAGGGGTTGAGGTCTTCAATTTATTTATGGTTTTTAAAATACTTACCTTTGACTAATAATTAGTTTTATTCTACACCGGATGTAGATACCGATTGACATATACTTACATTTTATGAAGTCCGAATCACTTTCTGTGAGTTTCTGATCCCTTTCAAAGCTCGGCCATCAACAAAACAGTCCTAATTAGTCTGGCCTTTCGACTTTCGATTGGTCGAGCTTCGGGGAATTGGTTACGTTCCGTGTGACAAGGAGCGCGAAGCCAAACGGCAAAAGAAGCGAGCCAAAGTTCGCGGAGCTTTCATTGTAATTGCTTTTCATGACTTGTGAAAGCTAACCCGTTTTGTAGTAATATGACACATAAACTGGGCGGTTCCATGCCAACTCAGAATCATATCAACTCAACACCTCTTTGAAAATATTTTTTTTAATAGTCCAAAACCCTAACCACTATTGTTTTCATCACTCTTAAGGCTCTGCAACCGGGCCCGAAAAGAAGAAGATGGAGAGATACGAAATTACGAATGTTAGAGGAGAGCGCTAACATTTACAGCGACAAAATCGATGCGAAAATTGCGAAAATGTTTAATAAAACACGACTCGTTTAAAATAGTGCAAAAATCTCGCGGGCATTATCTTAAACAGCATTTATAGAAACACTGTGAATTTTTTCATACATATAACTTGTAAAATAACTGAAACAAACATGTTAATAATAATTTTTGGAGCATACTTTGCGAATTTTTTCTATCGAGAGAATTTTAGATAATTTGCGTTTCGGCGCAGGCAAACTCTAGATATTATCTTCAAGAATAACATATTATTTTTTTAAGAGCTTTAAAACGTACCGTGTTTAAGGGAAATATGTAATAAATCGGTACAAATCCGGATTGCGGGCCCTTAATGACTTTTCAAAGAAGGTTCTGAGTTGATTTCTTTCCGAGTTGTCCGGTCACCAAACTGGGCACATAAAAATACATGTAGATATTGGGAGCACCTACTCCAGTTTTTTTTATCAGACCCCGACCGTCTCAAATTCATATTCGTACTTTTTTTACATTAACTCCAAACAGGAGGTCCTGAAAAAAATATCCCTCAAGGCCTATGCCCTCTTTGGGGATGCTGTGTATAGGGTCTTTTAATGGAAAGGAAGGAAAGGGTATGAGGTGTGGGTACGAATCTGGGGGTGTCCAGGGGTGACGAACGTGTGAATCCAACCCACCCATTACTCCGCCAGGAGAGATTTTTAAGTCTCCCCCAAAAAGTCTCTCACTAGGTGGGCTAACGCATTCGCCACCATATCCTGGAGAAACCTCACCCCATGAACACGGGCATACCTGCTAAGATATCAAATGTAGAAAACCACTTAAGGTGACCTGTAGCAGAGATGTTGGTTATCTAATAAATGATGGTACCCACAACCGCCTCCAAGATTGAAATCAAATTATTAAGAAACGCTTGATATTATAATTTATAAATTTGACATTAAAAATGTTTTTAATGCAGATTCATTTCTAAAATATACATTAAAATTAACAATAATTTTGAACTTTTTCCACTTATTTTATTTGGGACCGTAACCGGTTAAATATATCTAATATATATTATTATATTATAATGGAATTCCACCACAAATTAATAGTACCTATAATAAAAAGAAATAAAAACTTAAAAACTTCTGAAATACTTTAGACGTCTAGATTCATTGTTCGTCGAATGTCGACACACCAGGAACCACGAATCGTAAAGGGAAACATCAATTCTTATGCACGTCCAGTCTCACTATTATTTATTCGTGGTAATCTCCACTAAATATCTCGTATACGTGACGAACTAAATCAAGATGTCAAAGATTCAAAAGTATTCCCAAATCCCTTAAATTATGCCAAGTAAAATAACGATCAAAGACGAAAGGGAAAATTGCTCAGTGAAGACAATGCTAAAGACAAAGTTAATGATTGGGGATTTTGATAGAGTGTGTGTTGAAGGAATAAAAGGAGTTGGAATTTAGAATTAATCGAAAACATGGTTTTCTGTCGGTAGAAAAGAGCGCTGCGCAAGATCAGGGTTATCAAAAAACCGTTAATCGTATTAAACGCGCAAATAAATCCGTAAAGTTAGATTTTTAATAAACTTTTTTTTGTTTATATAATATTAGGTCCTTACATATGAAATTGGCGTTTTGTATCGGAGGAACATAAAGTCGATTTTTTTTTAATATAATGTGTTTATTTAATCAAAGTATGTACCATTGCCATCTATGCACTTTTGCCATCTCATAGGTAGTTCATCGATCTCTTTACTAAAAAAACCATTCGGACGGAAATCAATAAAATCTTTGAAGGCGGTTTGGACTGCCCCATCAGAGTTGAATTTTTTCCTAACCAAAGAGAAGATATTTGAGATCAAAGTTGCCAGTGGGGCAAAACGCCAATTTCATAATATATGTAAGGACCTATATTATATTAATTGAATAATAATACTGTTATGGGGCCATTCATTTGTTACGTAAGACGAATTTTGCTAGTTTTCGACCCCCTCCTCCCTATTATAAGAAAATATAAGAATGGGCCGACCCTCTACCCCCTGTTTAATATTTATACGTCAGAATCTGTAGGAAAAATTAATACACGTTTGGTTTTTTTTATGTTTATTTTTCAAAGTAAAAACTTTTAGAAATGTTTATTTGTACTTACAAAGGTACTAATAATTTTAACTTTGCGCATTTTTGTTATCTTACGTAAGAACTATCGAGACTCCATCCCATCACCTTGTAAGAAAAAATAAGACATCATCGACCCCCCTCCACCCCTAAATCGTCTTACGTAATAAATTAATGGCCCCTATTTGTATTTAAGTTGTCAGACCAGAAGATTCTTTAAACTTCGTGTAATTTAATTTGGGAGGCGGGAACAATTCATTGGGCAACCAACACATCTGCCATAGGTTATCTAAAGTGGCTCTCATTTAGCAGGGGTGCCCGGGATCATGGGGTGAGGTTTGTCTAGGTCTTGGCGGCGAACGCGTTTGCCCTCCTACTGCGTAACGGGCCGGATCGGAAGAGACTGGTTGAGGGGGACCTAACCTAGATTTGTCCAGCCGGAATCTATCGATCCATCGGATTGCACCGCAGTGGGAGGGACGGATTCATACGTCCGTCACTCCTGGACACACTGACCCCCAGATCCCACCCACCCCTCATACCTTTTTCCTTCCCAAGACTTGCTCTCCTTTCTTTCCCTAAAAAGAACCTCCCCACAGCAGTGGCGTAGCGCGTAGCTAGGTAACCAAGGGCTCTGGGGCAAATTAAAAAATGGGGCCCCACTGCTATGTAAACTGATTAGGTTTTATCAAATAAAAATATGAAATATACAAATACTTTAAAAATGCTAAGCTACTTAGGCTCTTTTTTGTGCACTGCAGGGCAGGTAATAAAAATATTAAACAGTAACAACATAAATTACAATTAATACTTGGTGTAGGTTTGGCTAATAAAACGAAATAGAGAAGATTCAAGAGTTTATTATATAAAGGTCGGGCCTACCAACTGACTAAATAACAATTATATTTACAGTTTTTCCTAGCTTTAGTTTTCGCAAAAGTATCAATGACTTCGTTTAAATCCAGGCTTGATGCGGTTTTGTTTTTAATTGCTATTAGCGATAAATGTCGGAGTCGAGTTTGGCCCATCTTATTTCTTAAATAATTTTTAATTATTTTTAATTTGCTAAATGACCTTTCAACTGCTGCAGAAGTGACAGGAATTGTAAAGAATAATAACATTGCTGTAAATACTTCCTTTAGGTCGCATTCTAGCAGGCTCGCATTCTAGGCTTCTCAATCAACACTGCAGTTACCACATTATTTGAGTCACTATAAATAGAAATATTTTGGCCAGATGTACTGGCAGAAGGCTGACTAAAAAACTTGTCAATTTGGAGCAATTTTTGTTTACTATCTTCTCTTTCTTGGCGTTGTTTGCGTTTAAATGCACTACTGGGTTTCTTCTTTTTATCCATAATTTTAGTTTTCTAATTTATTTAAACAATACAATATTAGATTGTGCTCGAGTAGGTAGGTACTCACTGTTTACTGACGACGTTAAAAGTTAAAAGTAAAATAAAAGGAAAGAGAAACACACTGATACGCTACAAGTGTCGTTGGGGAATGACGCACATATCACTATCCCGATCCGTCAAATTGACAACACTGCCAACCTATAGAAAGAATTTAGGGGAATTCCCCAGGCATAACTTTTGAATTTCTCTCAACTGAGTTGTCATGATTAAAGTGGGGTCGCAACCTGTCATATTTATTTTGAAAATGGGAGAAATTTCCAAAAGTTCAGTTCGATCGAGATTTCTGGTAAGGATTCGAGGGCCCCCTGAGCTTGAGGGCCCCGGGGCACTGCCCCGCGTAGCCCCTAGCTAGCTACGCGCCTGCCCCACAGCATCCCCAGGTGACATATCCCCCGAGGGGAAATTGTTTTCTACCGGGCCTTGTGTGGAGCTTATGTAAAAGAAACTCTAATATACAATTTCACCGACAAAAAATTAGGAGACAACCTAATTCCACAAATAACCACAAATCCAAAGAACGGTTTGTCCGGATGACCGAGTTAACACGCCCGAAAATGTTCTGAGATCCTTTTAGAGATGGTCCGTAAGAATGTTACGTATATATTACCAAGGTCCGTAAGAATGGTCTCTAAGAATGTTACGTATATACTACATAAGTAGTTAAATGTAAATAAATGAATAACAATAAAAAATAAATAAAAATTATGATTATTTTACAGCCCAAGAAAAAAATACTTGTTACGTTTTGTTTTGAATAAAAACATACCTATGTTATTATTTATACTTTCTCCCCGTAATAACGTTTTATAGAGTTGGGACAATTTAATTATTTTAGAATTCAAAAAAAAACTTAAGCTTTCAACTGAAAATTTTAAACTAATATCTTTTAGAAAACGAACTTTTTAATTGTCTTAAAACGTTACATTATGTACCTTGAGTAACAATTATACGCAAACCAGAAAGGTATTCAGCCCTGATTTCTAGGATACTAGAGTATACAAGAAGGTAAAAGGTACGAAATAAAATAGAAGTTTTAAGAAGGAAGTGGGAAAATAGGTATCGTGAAAGGAAATAAGTGTGAAAACCCAAGAAAATGATTCGTTCCAAATTCAACAGGTCCAATTGATCCGTTCTCTTCTCAGAGTTGACGTCTCAATTCAATCTCGACTTGTTTGTTGAAAAATGATGAAAGCAATCGTGGATAACTCTTTTTTAGCCGTAGATGGAAGGATTCTTTTTGTGTTTTCCGATAGAAGGCCTGTAGTGTCCACGGTTTGTTTATTTTTATCAAATGGTAAACGTTTGTTGAATCGAAATTTCATGGGAAAGTCCCCGTTCTAAAGTCGACAGAAATAACTTTAGGTTTGATAAGAGCATGAAGAATCAAATTTGATATCCTTTTTTTTCAGGGATCGTATGATATAAATTCTATAATGTCCATATTATTTGCTCCATTGAACAAATATTAATACCAAGTCAGGAAATCTTCAATATACCTACCTACATACGTCCCGTTATTTCTGTACTTTATCTGAACCCTTTAATGATTTATTGCAGTGAATAGTTGTTTCTTCGGCTTGGCTACATATTTTTGCAAAATTTTATGATAAGTAATTTGATTATTTTGAGGTGAAGTTAAAATTTTTTCAGCTTTTTATGAGTGGCATCAGTTACCTAACAGGGTAAATTTACCTATTTTTGTTTCTCCGCATGCACGGTGATTGCGAACGACTCTCTTTGGTGGATTGGATTTCAATTAGACTTTTTTGGTTCTTATTTGTCTTTTTTCAAACTCAGTGCCTGCGTATTCATACCCTCCATTCTAATTAAAAACAAAGGTGCTGAGATGTTTTTATTCTCCGTTTATTTCTTTACACTCCTTTCAAATAATAGGAATAATGGAGAAAACTAAGAACCATTTCATATTACCAAAAGGTAGATCCAAAAATGCTCCCGTAGTTTCTTTGACAAGTCAATATACCTTGACATTTCTTCAATAGAGTTCTCATTTTGAAATAAAAGTAATCGATGAATAGACACGAATCTTCTGGTCGTAGACAAAGCAGAGAGGGATAATCGACGCAACGGGAAACTTTTTCTAAAATTTGAAAGGTAACAGAAATCGGTAACAATACCTTTTGACGCGGAGGACAAAGACACCATTCGGATAGTGATCTATTGATGTCCTGGCGATGGCAGAGATTTTGACAGATCCTTTCTAGCACGATTTCACTCCAATCACTGGCACACACCAAATACTAAGCGTTTTGACACCTCACAATAGCGAAATAATAAATTCATCAAACTTGTATCTGGATTTTATTGTACTTGGCTCAACTTTTCGAAAGATAACATTTTTTTGGTTTCTGTAGTAAAAATATCAATTTCACCATCTAGTTGCTAGCTGGGTTAATTATATTCAAGATAAAAACTTAAAGTGTTTGTTATTCCATTAAACAATTATATTAATGAATACAATTATTAGATTTTCAAAATTTTAACTTTTAGAGGGGGTTCATACGATTAACTCGAAACCATATTGACTGGTGTGAACTACATTTCAACAAACTTGAACAAGGTTTTTCAAACAATTTTTGTAAATTCAATAAAGAGGTTTCAATTTTTTGATCGACAAAAATAGAAACATCTAGCTCTAGACCAGATATTAGTTTTAACTAAATTGCAAAATGACCATTTAACGTAGTCATATTACCACGCCATTTTACGAAGTAATATGTTTAAGGTTTTATTAAAATTGGTGGGTACCTTATCTAATACCTATCGCTTATTCATTAAATTCATGTAAAATAGCATACTTAGATATTATTTAAAAAAAACGATGTTCAATGGGTTGTACTAGTATAATTTGATTTATTATTCTGGTCCCTTGCATAATATTTATATTTTTAATGCTTTAAATAGTCTAAGTATTCAATTGATTCACATTTACAGGTATTCCTAAAGACTTTACATGAAGAAAAGGGGATGGGGCTTAATTGTTCATCCGACCAGAAGGTGTTAGGTACATCTCAATTCACAGAATGACTATTCAAAGGTAAGCAATAATAAGCAGGTGATTCAAGCAAAAATATTAACAACACGAAACGCTTTTGTGAATTTAGGGATGTTACAAAAATAAAGTTGTGTTGTAAAATTGTGTTTGTTACCCATCTGTTTTAATATTATTGCTGAAGGTGTTCAGATCAACATTCGCTGGCGTGAAGGGCAAATATTATAGTTGTTTTTACGTTTCTGGTGATCAAAATGATGGGAAAAGGATGAAAATCTTGTCTCCTTTAACGGAAGCAATCTTCCGAACAGGCCTTCCATTGATATGTGTAATGTTGGGTATTTTCTTACACTCCACAACTTTCGTTCTGTGGGGGACTTCTCAAGTAATATTAGGTTTACTATAACACACTAGCTTATTTAGGATTTACGTACATATTTACAAAAATAAAGCGGCAGGCGAAATTTTGGGACTAAGTAATATGTACCACTCATTGCACTAATATAGGCATCGATATAAATTAGTCGACATAAATTAGTGGAAATCTTCAATTTATGCCTGTCTCAACTGTTTCATAACGCCGATGGATTTCTTTCGTTTTGTGCTCCGATTGTCATACGAGATCGGCAGGAACCCAGACTTGGGAATTCCGCACAATAAGGGTGCCTAACTACACGGTCAACAAGTGACAAGCGCTTTATCGTCAACAAGTGAGTCCGTTGCTAACCCCCGACCGTATCGTGACATTTTCGCACCACGCCGAAGTGTTATCCATCATATCGTTGCATAAAGTGTAAACCTTATCGTTTTCATCGTATACTTTGTGTGAACTTGACGTGACTCAGATTTCTATCGTTTATTTATCAAATAGAACAATATCGAGCGCTCATGGACATCTATGACTGTCACCAAGCTAGAAGAACAATCGTGAGTACCACTTTATTGTGATATACCTTTCTTGTTTGGTGGTTGGGCATAACTCAGCGAAATTCATAAGCGTCTTAGCAAGGGTATCCGCAAGGTTACCCTCATCCCCATGCCCCTTGCATGATCATCAACACAGGTATACCATAGTGAGACAGGCATCGAATAATGTAATGTAAACATACCTTATATAGATAAATAAATAAATATCAAAAAAGAAATAAAATTCAATAGCCACAAATGATTTGAAGGTATCGTTAAATTTAATTAAGATTTGGTTATAATTTTTATTTTTTTGTGTAATTATCAGTCCCAGTCCTCTTACAGGTAATGCAAAAATATTTATTTGGTCTTTTCTTGATTCATGCATTAATTTTTTTTTAATTAAAAACATTGAAAAAAATCAGGTACCTTCCTACCTAATAGGAGATCTAATATATAGGAGGTTGAAATAATATTTCAAAATTAGATGATAATGTTTTTACTTCATGTAGGGAGGACGGATCACTCTTCTTGAACCCAGACTTTGCACATTAGGCACCATATCACATGATAATATCTTTAGTGGAACAATGGTTAAAAAATGTTGCAGTTCCAATTGTTTCTGCTCCTCTTTCGTTTTACGGTTTCCGCAGTCGAGTCTTCGATTTAGTGTCGCCTTTGTTACTTTATAATTCCAGGCACATGCTGATATCATATAATTCCTCAGTACCTGTGCAGTTAATTGTGCACGGGCAGTGCAACCTCAAATGAAACGAAAAATAACAAATTTATAAGTAGGTAATGGTACACCTATATAAAAACCAAACACCTACCTACCTAGGCAGGTGGTTGGGTACACGTAGATAAGTACTTACCAATCAATTCGATAGCGTGTCTGGATTCGAAAGAAATATACAAATAATATTATGCAGGTACAGAACCATTAAACCAAATATGAAATAATCGACGTCTTCTTCTTCATATTATTTTGATCGACCATACCCATTTTCGGAATCGCCTCATAAGACGTACTATAAATAAACATGAGTTACCAAAAAACATCGACAAGTTTTTGGAGCGCGTCGCCAAAAGGGGAACTCGAATTATTTCAGGACGTGTCGATGTCAGTCGCGTCGCAGCGCCAATCTCAATGAGCTCTTAGCTCTGAAGCGGATTGTCTCAGTTTAAAGTGAGCGCATAATCGTAGCTCAATAATGTGTTGTAATGATAATCAACCAGAGGCGGATTAAGCTTAAAAAAAATCTAGGCCCTTATTAGACCAGGGATTACCGAAGTTTTCAGCCACAGAATCCAAAGCAGACGTTTAGATGTTTTTATTAGCGCTTTTAAAAATACAAAACTATTTGATACCTACCTAAATAAGTATGCAATTAAAATATTACTTAAATACCGCCGTAGATTTGTTTTGAAAACATATTTGTTTTAACTATCTATAGTCTAAGATCCGAACTAGAAACTACCTTCACCCATCTGTTTAATGGATGAAAAGTATTTTATATCCAATTTAATATATTAGAAAATATATCTTGAGAGGGTTGTAATTAAAAAAATATTAATTGAAAGAGAGCGCTATGCTATTTATTCGTGCAACAGAGAATGATAGTGATACATTAGTAAATACTTTAATTAACTACTCCAAAATAATGCTCAGTATGGCTAGCACCAATTTTCGGGAGACATTTGGACTAGGGTGTTTCAAATTGGGGTACATTTACTGAAGGCCTGAAGGCCCTATGGGGAATTGAATATGACAATGGAAAGAATATGATTACATTACAGGCAAATTCTAGGTCCAAAGTCAAAATATGTAAAACGTCGATAGCAAGAAGAAGGGCCGCAAACGAAATTTAAAAAAAAAGACTAACATTCCCAGGTTACGAATAACTGAACAATTATTTAAAAAGCTCCCATTACCACAATTATAAACGGAACATATTGATTATGCAATAAATTGAACTAGACCCACAAAGTGATGTCATATTATAGACGACATGTTTGTGCACTCAGCTACTAACCGATCATTCCTGCTCCGATCGGTATCCAGAAAAAAGACAAAATTCTGTCGTTTTTATCATCCTGAATTATTAACGAACGTGTACATATAAAAAGCTTGAAATTTTGGCTCATTCAAAATATCGAAGTCCGACTAAAATTTTATATTTTCTATCGCCAAACTTTTTATATATAAAAAAGGAAGGAAATCATTAAATATTAGTCATAGAGGTGTGCCCGAGAGGCGACAAGACGCTTGGGAGACTTTTTTGGTATTTTTGTGGATTTTGAAATAGTAACCATTGTCGCCAACTTTCGCCGCAACTAAAGTTGCTCTTGTGTGTCTGGACTTAGTCATTGCAAAATCACCTCAACCCACGGCAGGACCCTGGATTTTAAAAACAAGAAACATTTCAAAACGCTTCACTGAAGTAGTTATGAAAGATGAAAGGTTACTTTATCTTACAGCTCTTTTATGTAGAAATAGTTTGAACTGATAAACTGATTCAGTCGTCAAAATTAGAAAAATCAACATCATTTTTATAAATTGCTTAACATAAAAAAGAGATCTGAACATTCGAAGTAGGTTTAATTAAAGACCATGGTGCTCAAAATAATCCCAATCAAATGTTAATGATTTTTATTTATATGCGATGTAGAACTATCCATAATATTAATTAAATTATTTATTTTGATACTTTAACCGCACAAATACATCGATGATGTATTGAAACTATTAAAGATACGGGTTAACCCTTAGCAACACTCGCTATTTTCAGCCTGCACACATTCACTTGTGGTGGACCTAACTCCCCTAAATGAATTTATGCTTCATAAAAATAAAAATTAGCACTTTTTTGAGATCTTTTTAGATTAAAATTAATGAAAGACATATAATAAATCCAAGAAAATTAGTTTATTACATTTTTTAAACAAACATGTGATATTTGTAGAAATTTATATAAAAAGTATCATTGACCGGTCAGTGGTTGAGTGGGCATAGCGCTTGGATCCCATCCGGGCGTCGCGTGTTCGATTCCTCGGCTGGCTAAGTCCTCCATCACAACACAAGCAACATTTTTCGGCTTTCTGTGGTGGTGGTAGGAGATTTTCAAACATTGTTGGGCTATTCGTAACCCGGGAATGTTTGTCTTTCTTTTAAAAAAATAAAATAATAATAATAATAATTGGATAATTTGTAGAGCACCGATTTTGAGAAAAATCACCTCAAGGGCGAGAACTAAGAAACGGGTTTAAAAGCTAAGAAATTTAAGACTGTACTTTTTATTTTTAGATTGTACTGTATAACTAAAAATAAAATAATAAAAAATAAAAAAAATAAAATTTCAATAGCTTCAAAAACATGCAAAATCGCTACAATATCAGGACTGTTCATTCAGTAGGAACATTATGCAATCTTTACTTTTATCTATATATTTTTACTTTACATTATTATTTACATTTATCACAAATTTTAACATCGACGGAGTATATACGGCAAACTTTTTTTTGCCATTTCGAGCAATTTTATTATATTTATTACTCAAGAAATTTTACTCATGTAACTACTCTAGTGGGGGACCTAGGTCCCCCAGCAACGCGTACCTCGTCAACCAAAAAAGTCAGCCCAGTGCGCTGCAAGCCCGCTCACCGCGACTCCAGATACTAATATCTACAGCCTGTATGCCGGACGAATATCTACAGCTCATATGTTGAACTAATATCTACGAACTTCAGAGTGTTGACTAATATCTACAGAGCTAAGGTCGGACGAATATCTATGACAGTCCCAGTGTTGACTAATTTCTACAGAGTGTAGGTTGAACTGATATCTACAGAGCGTAGGTTGAACTAATCAGCTAAATGTGTCCAATAGTCGGATATTAGGGATTTTTACATACATACTTACATAAATTAAGTTTTTAAACTGCATACGCAATATTACGTTATTCCAATATGCTATACATAATTGCAAATCCAACCTCTGCCAGTGCTGTAGAAATTCGTCAACACTTTGGTTCTCATAGATATTATTCAGCAGTTTGAGCTGTAGATATTCGTCAACACTTTGGTTCTCATAGATATTAGTCAACAGTTTGAGCTGTAGATGTTCGTCAACACTTTGGTTCTCATAGATATTAGTTCGATTTTTTCAGTTTTTGGAATTCTTGTAGATATTAGTAGAGGCCTCCCTCACCGCGACCTCTCGGGCAATAATAAAAATACACGGAGCCGCACGTAAAATAAAATAAATATTTGCGATAACCTGCTTGGTGGTGGACTCTCCTCCCCCGCGAGTGGTGTTAAGGGTTAAACATAAGCTTTTTTACGTTTGTGTATTGAATGCGTGAATGATATTTAACATTGCATCTTCCACTTTTGCTTTTAGCAGCTGTTTCTAACAAGCAATCTGTCGAACTTTGGGTCCCCTGGAGACTCGAGGCCCCTGGTAACCGTCTGGTCCTTCTGTCACTCAATCCATCCCTGTGACTAGTGATGATGGCTCGATTCGGAATTCTCGGGCAAGGTTTAGTCGCTGCGAGCGGGAACACGATCAGAATACAAAGGCGTTTTTCTCCTGCCTTCTCAGAACCCAGTCATCTCCAAATTTAAAATTGGGCTGATATTGTTATTGAAAGGTAAAAAAATAACGAATTTAGTTGTCGACAATAAACCAATGAATCGATTTTTCAATTTGACTGATGAGTATTTTCTTAACTATTGAAAGATAAAGAAAAACAACGAAATTGCTTATCGATTTGTCGCAAATGTACGATTCCATGATAGTTGATCCCCCGAGAGGTGCCCTCCGGTACACCTATAGACAATATTAGTGACCGACCGAAGGTTGGGTTTCGGTTTCGGTTTCGGAAAGTTTTTTGGCAAAAAAAAGTAGTTTCGGTTTTCGGCATCAGTTTCGGTTTCAGCAGAAAATCTGCCGAAACCGAAACTTTTTTAGGCATGTTAAAAATCTTGTTTTTTGAAGAGTTTTATTAAATGTACATTTGTTACTTTCGTACACAACAGTAAACAATCGATTTTCAACATGTCTGAAAAAGTTAGTTTTAATTCTGCTCGTGAATGATACGGTTGTATCGAAACCGGTCGCGGAAAAATTAAATTTAAGTAACAAATGTACATTTAATAAAATACTTCAAAAAACAAAATGTCTAGAAATTGTTACATAGTTAATGCCCAAGAAATACAAAAAATGTTAAAAATCCATTGTTTACTGTTATTTATTCAGACAGTTAACTCGTGTTAAATTAAATAAATAAATAAAAAAACAATAATTGAAGCATGTGAAAAAATCACACTTTTTTATATTACTTCTATAAAACAAACAAAATTTATAAAAAATAACAAAACATGTTAAATACTTCTTGGAACTTCTCGTTCGGCTGACTTCGGGTGAGTTCGTGGCTCGTATGTCATCCGCCATCATCAATATTCTTCATTAATGAGCTGTTTCCTTTAGGTGTTGATTATTGACAAATGTTTGTTCCAAAAAGTAGTTAACATGTTTGTTAATTTTGATTTTTTTTATAGCAGTAATATCAAAAAAATATTTTTTTTTACATACTTCAATTACTGTTTTTATTGCATTTAACACGTATAAAAATAATTTTGTGATTGTAAACGCAATAAAAATTAAAAACTCAATTAATGAGGGGCTTCCATTATAACGTAAGTGTTGATTATTGACAAATTTTTGTTCCAAGAAATAACACGTTTTGTTATTTTTTTCTTTTTTTATATAAAAAGTAATATAAAAAAAGAAAATTATTTTTTCACTTACTTCAATTATAGTTTTTTAAATAAAAATTACGTTTACACTTGTTATTTAATTTAACACGTGCTAACTGTCTGAATAAGTGTAAAAAATAAGCCAAATAACAGTAAACAATCGATTTTTAACTTGTCTAAAAAAATTTCGGTTTTGGTTTTGGTTTCGGCCGAAACTGAGACACATACCGAAGATTCGGTTTCGATGGAAAGTCCTGTTTCGGTCGGACAATATGCAGTAGGTTTAGGGAATGTACGGTATACCTACTTACGAAAAATATAACTAAGTGTCCCCGACGGGGTGTGCTGGAGGATGTATCGCCGAATAACAAAAGTATAAAACATATTTTCATTCAAATAAATAAATTAGTTTGATATCCATACAACTAAAAGGTATTTTTGGTCGGTTTTAGGTTTGAAAATAGTAAAAATGCACAAAAAGTAAGCAATAGCAAAGTGCACATAAGTTTATAATAATTATAATTTCAGGGAGCAATTGTCGGGGGGTCAACTGTTGGGTCACCCTAGTATCAATTTTTTTTTTATAGTATCAATATTTTTTTTATATTGGATATACTCGTCTATATATCTTAACAGACGGATTGCAATCTTTAGAGCACAGGCGTCGAGTGGGAATGCTATCCTTGTTCTACCGGTATTACAATGGAAGATGCTCCGAGTAACTAGCATCATTGATCCCTTCGGCACCGGTGCATAGTCGGGAAACACGCCAAACGCGTGCCCAACATTTGTACACAGTTGACATTTGTCACGTGAAAACGGGTCGTTTCTTCGACTCGTTCTTGTGTTCAACAGCTCGGCTGTGGAATGATTTGCCGGCCTCTGTGTTTCCTCCTTCCTACAACATGGGTCTCTTCAAGACCAATGTTCATTCCTTCCTCTCCTCAAAAAGACCCTCCACACAGCATCCCAGATGACATAGGCCCTGAGGGAAACAATTTTCCTCGGGGCCTCCTGTGTGGAGTTAATGTAAAAAAAAAAAACTCGTACTATATTATTTACCTTTATTAGTATTGTATTTAAAATAAATAAAAAAAAAACATTTCGTTCATTAGTAGATACTTAGTACCCGCCTTCGTTTGATAAAAATAAGAATGATAAGATAAGAATGTATCACCTGCACAAATGAAAATCTGTGTAGGTATATAAAAATCTCGTGTCACGGTGTTTGTGGTCGCACTCCTCCAAAACGGCTAGACCGATTTTTATGAAATTTTGTAGGTATGAGAAAAGGTCTCAAAGTATATTTCATACCGCTGGCGCTGGGTTATTAGGGTGTCCCTGTCTAGAAGGTGATTAGGGTGTCCCTATCAAAATTGATTGATAATTGATACAAAAACTTTTCAGAATATTGC
Organism: Limnephilus marmoratus; assembly: GCA_917880885.1. Taxonomy (NCBI): domain Eukaryota; kingdom Metazoa; phylum Arthropoda; class Insecta; order Trichoptera; family Limnephilidae; genus Limnephilus; species Limnephilus marmoratus. Next base: position 19,888,864 of record OU862924.1, on the reverse strand, counting down.
ATTTTAGCATAAGAGTGTTTCTATGTATAATGGTAAGCTCTGGCGAAACGAAATTTGTATAAAAAATTACTAGAAGTTTTAAAATGTGTGTATTTCATATATTTTAGCGGCAGGGAGGGAAGACAGGAAAGGACTTGCAGGGAGATACTATTTCTTGAATGGCATTGCAACGCATGCCGGGTAACAGCTAGTAAATTATAATATTGTTACCAAGTTTCAAAATTATTTTACAATCTATCCGACAAAGAATCGCACAAAGAGGAGGTCGACAGGCTACGATGCACCGTACAAATAGGACACCGCTTAGTCTATCTCATTCTCGTTTGTGTTTTTCTCTTTTTAGTGTCGCTCGTTTCCGTGTCATTGAATTTCAAAACACAACGGTTTTAAAGACGTTTTCACTTCAAAAATAAATTGGAAGGAAGATTTCGTAAATGATTATTGAAACTTGGGCGAAGCTGGGCCGTGACTTCTATAATGTATATCTGTAAATAATATATAAAGGTAGAGACCTTAAATAAGGTGCCAAGTAACAAGCGGACACAAAAGACGAAAAGGTAAAAAAGGTTTATTAAAATGTTTGATTGGTAATTTGGTGCCGTAAAATCGAACGTAAAATAGAATGCAAAGAAAAAAAATGATTGTTCTATTACAGAGGAGGCTATTTTACATAGATAAAAAATTATAAAGATATAAAATCTTTATGGTGAGGAAAGGCTATTATTATATTTATTTTACAGCTCTGTTTAACATGTAAAAAAATGTATTCTTATTGCAAAACATACAAATATTAAATAAATAAAATAAAGAAAAATAGTAAAAAAATTATATAAAAATAAATAAACAGGAAGGAAGATTTCGTAAATCGATTATTGAAACTTGGGCGAAGTTGGGCAATGACTCCTAACAATTTATGTATCTTTAAAAAATAAATAAAGGTATTCCTAAAGTAAGGTGCCAAGTAACGAGCCGACAGAAAAAGAGGAAAAGGTAAAAAAAAGGTTTATTAAAATTTTTGATTGGTAATTTGGTGCCGTAAAATTGAACGAAAAATAGAATGCAACGAAACAAAATGATTGCTCTATTACCGAGGAGGTTATTTTACCCAGGTACCTCTGACTACCTGACCTCTCCACCGAGTTCAATTGGGTGTAAACTAAAAAACATAAATGCTATGTAAGACGCCTAACAACTAACAACCAGTGATAAATTCTTTTATTTTATTATTTTCCGTCGGAAATGTCTTATTCAAGAACCAGATCGATAAAAAGAGAAAAGGTATAAAATGTATTGTAAAAAATGATCGTGAGGTAGGTACCTACCCACACCTATTGGCACCACCACATCCCTATTCGTCTTAGCCCATAATTTACAAATACCAGCTTTGGAGCTTACAACGTTACAAGGGCAGTGCTTCCGAACATGCGGCGCTACAATAAGACGTAGAATAGGTACCTACTACCTACCTGCATATTTCAATATCTTTGCTCGAAACCTACAGAAGGATAACATAACACAAGCCCTGCTTATTTATGGGGGTACATCAAATACATGTATTATGTAATTAATTATTGTAAAAATATATTATAATTTATGTATCCTTTTGTAAATAAAAAAAAATAAATAAATAAATAACAGTCGATGCTTTGTCTTCACCAAAATGAATGAATTCTTTAAACATAAAAGTAATTAACATTTGCAGAAATAAATACAAAAAATAAATAATATAAAAAATATTACAAATAAAAATATTCCGCATGATTTTAAAAGACACGACGCTCGTACAGCGAACAATGTACGGCGCATGAGAACAGCGAGTCTATTTCTCAGTATGCAGAATCTATGCAGAATAATAATCTAGGGGAGGATCCGAGCTATCCCCATAGATTCCATGCGTTGTTTCGCGATCGTATGCAACTGCCCATGCGCACTCGTATGTGAATTAAAATACCATGGGGACAATTCTTTGAATCCCCCATGAACCATTTCTTTGCGGAGTTACGGGCGGGAATCGCGCGCGTTCAAATTAAGTTCGATATTAATCTTGCAAGATAAAGCTTTATTTTTATTGTACTATCTTGCAAATTTGTATGTGTTATGTATACATACCTATGTATAAATAGACATTCGCCACTGCTGATAAGTATTGTTAAATAGTAGATTTATGTGTTGGGAACGGTACCCCTATTTATACTTTTTAAAATTGTGTTGACTTACCTAATTTCGGAGTAATCTAGTTATGGTTTTTATATCACAAAAGGATTTTAAATAAAAAATGTGTACAGCCTTTTCTCGTGCATTTTAACAAAAAATTATAATTCTGTTATGAATTGAATTTTTCTATGTAACCCTGTCTTGTGGTTACCAACACATGTCAACCGTGACTATGTACTTATTGTTTTATGTTATTCTGTTATGAAGTTGTATCCTATCTTATTTTTATCTTATCTTATCTTAAAATGTCTTCTTCAATCATACCAGAATAACTTCCATAAAATAAATGTTTTTCTTACTCTCACGAGCATTTTTGGTTTTATTTCATTTTCTCACAAAAAATTTAATTATTTCTTATTTGTAATTACGCAGTCTTATTAGAGGTAGGGGAACGTACCCAAACCACGTGACACGTTTAGGGGGGGGGGTCTTTAAAATGTCACGCTTGATACAAATGAGCGGCGGCGGGCTTAGGTTTTTGGTCACCGGGGGGGGGGGGGGGGGGGGTTAAAAATTGCAAAAAGTTGGTCACGTAGTATGGGTACGTTCCCTAACATCACAAAGAGGAAATCCACAAATGGTTTTGTTTAGGCTATACTACATGTAAAAACTCATAAAATATGAACTGTCGATTTCCCGAAAATAAATAAATAAATAAATAGAATAACTGGTCAGTGGTTGAGTGGGCATAGCACTTGGGTCCCACCCGAGCGTCGCGTGTTCGATTCCTCGGCTGGCCAAGTCCTCCATCACAACACAAGCAACATTTTCGGCTTTCTGTGGTGGTAGTAGGAGATTTTCAAACATTGTTGGGTTATTCGTAACCCGGGAATGTTTGTCTTTCTTTTTAAAAAAAAAAAAAAACTAAGTAAATATTTTAGGTAAATTTATATCAGCTAAATTCACGTTCAAAAGTATTCCTAAACTAACCTAACACTTTTAATATATTCAGTTCAGTTTCAGTTTCAGTGCCGGCAACCCGGGCGTTTATTTAGTTTCATGGTTATTTACATTGTTTTGGTTATTTACATATTATTATTTTTATTTCTTTCTAGAGCAATGTTGACAAAACTCTTTTTAGGACGGCAGGAATTTATAACATATTAGTGGGAATAAATACAACTTTACATATGTATTTTCAAAATAATGTATTAAAAAATGTAAAAGTTTCATTTGGAATAGAATACAATATAAAAAGGAGAGGTTAAATAGAACCAAGGAAAGAAGACAAAAAGACACAAAAAAGAATAACAAGTTTATAAGTACGAACTCAAAAAATGTTGTTAGACTCATAAGAAATTGGGTGGTAGGTACCCCAAAAATATAGTTTTACAATCAGCGGCGAAGGAACCTTCCCATTAAAGGTAGGTGTATTGGTGAGTATACGTACCGGGTATAAAGTATAAGGTGGGTATGTATGGTTGTGGTCTGCTCAATAATAAAGACATCACATCTCACGGACAGATGGCGGCCCCCTCCCCCGCTCCCCGCAATCATTCCTCCCCCGCCCCTTAGGTAATAATAATAATATCTCCACAATCCTCCGCGCTCCTCGCGGCCCGGCGCGGCTAGCCGACAAAAACACGACGAATAAATTATTGTAGGAATATCGGGCGGAGGGTTTAATTCCTTGAAATGTTAGTCCTAGTGGTGGACGTGGTCGTAATAATATTATGATCGTAGGTAGGTACTAGGTACCTCTTTTCTCCGGGGTAGGTACCTACCGACTCAAAACATTTTTAGCTGTGGTACCTAGAACCTACCTACTCAAACATCCTTTATAATTTTCAAATGCAACTTTTCATCGCATTGTGTTGCCATTAGGTATTTATTTAGTTACATAATTTATTGGCCTATTTTTTCACTTAGGTATTTAAGTTGGGGATGTCATAATTCCAAAGTAGGTAATTAACTAACATTTTTAATTGACCTTACCAAGTACAAAATAATATTTTAATTAATAAATAATCCTGTAATCAAAGATATTCAACAATATCTTTGCCTGTAATAGACAATTCAAAATGAGAATAGCGATATTTTGAAATACGATTAGGTGGCATAGCAATGTCTTGCACGAACCTTTTCAATAAAATGATAGGTACATTATTTACCATTGCAACATTCTTCAAGATAATATCAACAAATTGTTAAATTGGTGTGATGAAAATAGACTTTACTTAAATATCTCAAAATGTCATATAGTTAAATTTTCTAGAATAAAAAATGCAGTGATCTTTAATTACAACATTGATAACAATACTCTGGAGACATTAACACGAATTAAAGACTTGGGCATCACTTTTCAATCAAATCTTTCATTTGTTAACCACATAACAGAAATTTCTAATAAGGCCTTAAATGTTGGGATTTATAACTAGGCTAACTAGAAATTTTAACAATATAAAGTGAATAAAACTGTTATATTTTGCATATGTTAGAAGTCATTAGAAGTCAACTTGAATACAATTCTCCCGTCTGGAATCCGCATATTACAATATACATGTACATGTACAAGCTGTTGAAAGAATACAAAACAAATTCTTACGTTTTCTTAATTTTAAAATGGGATCCAGCAATCATGTTGAACTACCAGAATACAAGTCAGTGGACATCTTCAATTTATCGTTAAACAAATATAAAATATTGTTACGAAGGCAGTTCAGTTTTGTACAATAAATACTGCATATTTCTTACTATTCATAAGTAAAAGCCCCGAAAAAGGGCGTTAATAAATAAATAAATTACTGTGTAATTTGTTTTGTTGTAGGTACGTTTTTGGCTTTCGAAAAAGATCCCAAAACTCAGTGTGCCCATGAAAAGACGACCCTACCCGCAACAGTCCTACGATAAGTACCTACACCACACACAAGCAAGAATCTCTTTTATGATTCTATTTTTATTCTAGTTCATATCTTTTTTGGAAGAGGTAGGTATCTACTGTAGGTACATGTAAAAAATAGGTAACGAAAAGTGGTTTGCTACGTTTCCTGACTTAGCAGGGGTGCCTGGGTGCTGACAACGGGAAGAAGTTTGCCTAGGTAGCACCTTCGGCATGGCGGGTCCGATCGGAAGAGACTGGTTGAGGGAGACCTCTTGTCCTGACTCTCTCGATCCAGGAGGGATGAATTCTTACGTTCGTCACTCCTGGACACATTGATTCACAGATTTCTACCCACCTCATACCTTTTTCCTACCCATAACTTCCTCTCCCTCCTTTCTGTAAAAAATTGCATCACCAAAGACGACTTAGGCCCTGAGAGATATTTTTTCCTCTGGACTTCCTGTGTGCTGGTGTAAAAAAAGACTATCTCCCATTGAACCGAAGTTGTCAGATAAATGTTGGAATCCATATTTGAACGTGAACACAATTAAGTGATTAGAGTTATTACTTTGCTACCGTTATCGCCATCCAATTGACCCCCAGGGACTGGACTGCATGCAGTCTCCGCAAATCGGAACGTTAGTAGTTTGGCAAAACCCCCAGCCAAAATATTATGATTCCATTTGTCAAGCCGTCGGAATAATAGCAATTCGGTTGGAGGTTCTGTCTGCAGTCCTGCAAGAAAGCCGTTTGAGTCCGGGCCCGCTGGAGCCAACTTGCTTAGAAAATTGAATTGAAGAAATGCAAAAGCATAGGTACTTGTAATATCCGCCGTTACGATTTCCAAACACGTTTTACCAAAATATGTTTCCTCTAAATTCTTTCTACTACTACTAGATGGTCGAGGGGTAAGGTTCTCGACTGGTAACCCGGATGTCGCGAGTTCAAATCCCGGCGTGCACACGGAAGCTTTATTTGATTGATTTTTGTTATTTCTAAATTTAATCATTTGAAATAATGTAAGTAATATTTGCGGCACGTTCCAGAGTGGAAGATACTCTCAGTATCGCCCTTGTGTTAGACCACCATTCAGATTTGGAAAGTTGCTTGAAATGGCTTTGGTAGTGTTTGGTGACCAAAGCTGAATAGCCATGTACTTCCCCACCGTCATCTCCCCATTTCCGTCCTCTCCTTTACCACCTTCTGTCTAAAACGGTCTCATTCGCTCCAAGAGGATGCCTGGGAGCGGTTGGGTCTCTTGTGCGGTTTTCGCAGAGAAAACTGAAATAATTTGACGTTGACCAGTTTCTTATCACCTAAAAACTAACTTAAATAAAATGCATATATGCTAAACTGAAATAAATAAAACAAGAGTACATAAGCATAGGAAATTGTAAAATGTGTAATGCCATCTACACAATTCATAAGAAATTTAAGTAGGACCGGTGCCGGTGCGCAAGTTTCCAAAAAGAAAAGGAGAAGAAAAAGAGAAATCCAAGAATAATTGTTTGGTTCAATACTTCGGTTAGAGAAGTTTCAGATATTTCGACGTAGATGTCTCTAATATTTAAAATGTTTGTTTTTCCGAAAAAAAGCAAAAGGAAATATTTTTTATTTATATTATTTGACTTTCCTTGTGGAAAAATAAAGAAAATAATATTTGTATGTTTTGGGAAGAATTAGGTGAAATAATGTTGTTTGTGATTCTGATAAAAAAATGTTAATTTAGTCAGTTTAGTGGCCAGCTGATTTAAAAAAATGATCACCTGTGCTTTTATCGACGTGTATCTGCCGACCTATATGCTTTAATGTCGCTCGTCATCTATCTTAATGTTTAAATTTCTTATTCTTTCGCTAAAAAGTAATAATTTTTCTGTGACAACGAAAGTGATAGCCTTGTTCATATTTAACTTGATGTGATAAATCGGAAAATTTTCCCAGGTATGTAAACAACGACGTCAAATGTAAACGTCCAGTCCTGTTATGATTCAATCGTTTTGCTGTCATTTTAACGTTTTATATAAATTTATAATTAACCTAATGTTACAATCTCATGTTGTGTATTTTTGATTATATATTTGATCACCAAACAGCCGAGATGTTTTCATAAATGTGTTTCTGTTTTCATGTTTTTACTGAGGTTATGAAATGTCAAATCGTATTTTTGTTTGACACATAGCGCAAATTTGTATTGATAACTTTATTTTCACTTTCAGCGACTTCACCAAAAGATGCAAATACTTAATTTGATACGTGTGCTGAATCAACCCCTCGGTTAACGGACATCAAAGCCTGTGACAGTCCTTTACTTCCAATAATGTCTGCTGGAAACGCAGCGGGGCCTGCAGTCCCCGAGGCGCCCCCTGTCATCAATATCAACCTGCCCCCTGGCGTGAACCCAGAGAACAACATCCTGCCAGGAGCCCCGATCACAATCAATAGACCCAGAAACAATAATCAGAACCCGTTGTTTAATGTGCGGGACCGACTATTTCACGCGCTCTTCTTTAAAGTGGCTCTGGCTTATGCCAGAACAGTTCCTCGGTCAGTGCGCAGATTTTTAGAGTTTGTGATTTTATTGAAAGCAATTGTGGCTTTCTTCGTGCTAGCCTATATTCATATATCGTTTTCTCGATCTCCTACGACTTGTTTGGATCATGTGAAGGCAACGTGGCCTAGGGAAGGTATTCTCAGAGTGGAAATATTGAAAAACCCTTCCGAAGATTACAATGTGGAGCAAAGTTATGCCAAGGAGAGCAGACTGAAGCATGATAAAGAAGATATAACCAGTATGCTTGGAATGATAGCAAAAGAAGGGTGAGTTTATTGTAACATTTTGTTTTGTATTCTCTTTGCCTTATGTTTTGCTGCAATCTGACAGTTGTTGTCTCCAAAAATTTACTGTTGTTGATCCACGCTATATGACTGTGGATAACACAGTCTCAAATAAAGATGGCATTCGATTCCCAGTCCCCTTTCTCTATTTTATGAGATGCATACAATGTACTTACATATGTACATTTATTTTTATGGTATAAAGTTCGGTAAACTTTGGGGATCGTTGGAAACGGTTAATACGCACTTTTTTTTGAAAATATCTTTTGATTCACCTTAATTACATCAAAAGACAACTATTTGCATTGGGGGAAGTGGAAAATATTTCATTCTAAATTTCGATTACGTAAAATTAAAATTAGCTTTCATTCTGTGAAACGAGACCGTCCATTTTCAAACATTATTTTCAAATGTCATTTTTTTGTGATGTTGGTATTCTTGTTACTGTACGAAAAGATGCTAGAGCAAATCGTAGCAGACTTCATGGGAATTCGGCTCGTAAAACCAACGGCTAGAGACAAAATCGCGCGGGAGTTTTTTAATGTTATAAAACTGAAATTCCGCCTAATTAGTAGGTACTTACCTAATACACATGTATTGCGTGCGTTGATTAAAATTTATTAGTTAAAATTTTTTTTTGACTTTAAAATTTTATTTTTATAAGTCAACTATTTCTGCGATGTTGAGCAGCTACGTACGCTAATTTTATGTGATATGGTTTGTGATACAAAAGAAAGTGCCCCTTTATAACGCCCACTCGCGTCACGGCAAAAAAACATCCCAGTTTTCAAGTAGTTTAGCGGCTACGCTAGGTTTGTGTAACATGGTTTGTGATAGAAAAGAAAGTGCCCCCTTCGTAGCGCCTACTCGCGTCACGGCAAAAAAACATCCCAGTTTTCAAGTAGTTTAGCGGCTACGCTAGGTTTGTGTAACATGGTTTGTCATAGAAAAGAAAGTGCCCCCTTCGTAGCGCCTACTCGCGTCACGGCAAAATAACATCCCAGTTTTCAAGTAGTTTAGCGGCTACGCTAGGTTTGTGTAACATGGTTTGTGATAGAAAAGAAAGTGCCCCCTTCGTAGCGCCTACTCGCGTCACGGCAAAAAAACATCCCAGTTTTCAAGTAGTTTAGCGGCTACGCTAGGTTTGTGTAACATGGTTTGTGATACAAAAGAAAGTGCCCCTTTATAACGCCTACTCGCGTCAAGGCAAGAAAAACATCCCAGTTTTCAAGTAGTTTAACGGCTACGCTAGGTTTTTGTAACACGGTTTTTGATACAAAAGTGAATGTATTATTTATAAAAAATAATTAGGTACCGAAATTAAAAACATGTTTTTTTCCGTCATTTTATTCCCAAAACTCCGATAATTTAGTACTTACCTTTCCAGATTTCGTGGTACCTTCAAAATCTTCTAGCCGTTCGTTAAACATTCAAGTGTATCGGGAATACCAACATACCAAAGTGATAATAACCATAATGGCGTACAATCTCACAAGACGAAAGCTAATTTTAATTTTACGTAATCGAAATTTAAAATGAAATATTTTCCACTTCCCCCAATGCAAAAAGTTGTCTTTTAATGCAATTAAGGTGAATCAAAAGATATTTTTAAAAAAAAGTGCGTATTAACCGTTTCCAACGATCCCCAAAAATTAATTAAAGTTCATACCCATCACTTCATTTTTATTATTCTTATTAAATTTATCTTCAATTACTTATGTACATAACTTTCATTTCAAATTAAATCTGATTTATATCTAAAATTGCCTCCCCCACATCTAGCCCCTTTTATTAGAAAATGTATATTCTTCGTTTTTTTTAAACGATACTCAATGTTGTATTATACACTCATAATACCTTTCATTAGAAAGGAGAATGACGTTGTAGTGTAAACACCGCAATTTTATCATAGGTGAATTAATAGGGATTGACCGCAAAGGAAAAATTTAGTAACGGGGAATTAGTGAAAATTCTTAGCTGCTTTTAAATATTTTTTTCAGTTAGTTGACCTACACACATATTTGATATATATATATTAAAAAAAAAAAAAAAACAATCATTCCCATGTAATGAAGAACATTCCCAAGAACCTGACAATACATTATTATTCTGCTTAGTTGGTGATTCGGTTTATCGGGGCAACCGGTTATTTGGGCTAAAACCCAAGGAACAGAATCCGTATAAAGAAACCAATACTACTTACTTCGGTTATCTAGGACACCATTCCAGATGACACCGTTAATTGGGACAAACTCCGATCTGAAGTCGATGCAAGATGTGTCTCAGTAAACGAATTTTAGTTAGGAAGAGAGGGCGTTATGTGAGGGTTTCGAGTTCATTTGGCGGTAATTTGGTAGACTTCTGCCGACATTTGTTAACGTGAAGTTGTTCAGTTCGCAGTACACTGCCACATGTGTAAAACGTCAATTGTTTTTACGATAACAATACGATTTTGTACAATTGCAACAGTAAAAACTCAAGACAGGCTGCATAAATTGAAGAATTCCTGCAGAAATATATTTTTTTATCTAAGAAAATTCTTTTCATGTCATTTTTTGGTTTATCGTTTTTATAATAATAATATGTAATGTGTTTGCTCATAATAATTTTTTTTTTATTCGGACATATCTTTGATTAAAAAAATTAATAAATAAATAAAAAACATTCGGAGGAACTCAAATAAATGTAATATGTATGTACACACGTATTAAAAACCCCAATATTTTATTTTCGTACCTATCTTAAACATTGCTTATTTGGGACAGCCGCTTATTTGGGACAGCCGCTTATTTGGGACAGCCGCTTATTTGGGACAGTCGCTTATTTGGGACAGCCGCTTATTTGGGACAGCCGCTTATTTGGGACAGCCGCTTATTTGGGACAGTCGCTTATTTGGGACAGCCGCTTATTTGGGACAGCCGCTTATTTGGGACAGTCGCTTATTTGGGACAGCCGCTTATTTAATAATAATAATAATAAAACGTTTATTCATCAATAGATTTTTTTCCGATATTCCATATTTTGTTCCTTTTTTCATTGATTTATTGACAAAAAGGTCACTGCTCAGCTACAATTCAGGATTTCTCCTGGAATGCAGCTGGTTTTCAGCTGCATTTATTCAGGGACAAATATTTGGGATGCGATATATCCCAATTAAGCGGAATCATCTGTACTTGAATTATTTCTACTGCCATCGTTGGGAGCGGAAAATATTGCTTGAGTTGAGGTCTTGAACCCACAATGTCTGGGTGGGAACCCAATGCATTTGTCCACTTAGCTGCTAACCAATTATATTTTATTCATAGGTGTTATTGTTTACCACACAACTCATATAATCATCTGGGCCTAGGTCTCTCGTAGGCCCTTGATCAGTAGGCAGATATTTTTCGACCTTTATGTAGAAATTACTATGTTATGTTTGAAATAAATTAAAATTTCACACACTGTGGGTTTGAAACCTGCAATGGATGGGTCTTACGTCAAGAAGGATTGGTCTTATGTCAAGAAGCTTAGCGTGTGCCACGCAGGTTGTTCAAATGATAACAGATGTCATGTTTATATCTCAGATGTTCAATCCAATGATTCAACAATTTTTCCATTTTGTCCTTAGTTAGGGGTCGTCCATTAATCACGTGAGGCTCGAAAGGGGGGAAGGGGGGTTCGGGAAAAATCACGAAATATCAGGGGGGGGGGGGGTATAATGAGATATCACGTGTATTTATTTTTTGTGATAATATTCTGAATATTTCGTAATACTTCGTACTAAAAAAATAGACGTGATTTTGGGGGGGGGGGGGGGGGGATTAAAAAGTTGCTAAAAAACATCACGTGATCAATGGACGACCCCTTAGGGGGTATTTCACCATCCTCTCGATTAGCGCTGTCCATAGGATAACATATTATTTTCGATTAACAATTTATTTATTTATAATGTCCGAGTGTACTATTCACTTTTGACTTTTCATTTACTAACATACAGAGCTCTGGGCCAAAAAGGCCCCTTTCTCTTTTTTTTTTTTACATAATTTGTAAGGGAGCACGGCTGCAATCTATGAATAGTAGCTATATATTTATTTGAATATTTATTTATTATAACGGTTCATTATCGAGAGAATGGTGAAATATCCCCTTAATCTTTTATTATTTTAATTAATCTTTTTTTCCTTATCTGTGTTATCTGTCATCATGCTTATTAAACTTCAATTTTCTTCGATTTTATCTATTGTATTTCAAATTCTTTTTTATATTTATTTAGAATTTGTTTTTCTCTCTCCCTCCATGGTAGCGAAGGTAAATTGTTCCATCTTTTCGTCAAGCACGATTCATGAGATTCTCAGACTCGTTTACTGGGACTGCTTCATACGAAGCCTTTCCTACGGGAGTTAACTTTTTAAAATTTCAACTCTTTTGAAACGTAAAAATTTTTGAAATATTTTTTTTTAATAATTTTTTAGAAATATATTTTTTTTAACATTTTGACATTTGAAATTTATTTGATATTACCCTTTTGAATTTGAAATTTTTTTGAAAACACCTTTTTGAAAATTGGAATTTTTTTGAAATTTGAAAAATTTTATATTTAGGTATATTATTTTGAAATTTCAATTTTTGAATCAAGATTTTTTTTTGAAATTTGATGGTTTTTGAAAAATTTTAATTGAGAACAATTTTATGAAAATTTTAATTTATTTGAAGTAGCCTTCCTGTATGTAGTAATAAAATAGTACCACTATCTTTTTGCGCTTATTTATTCTGTAAATGTGACCTTTTTCCTGAGAGCTTACTTGGCTTATGCAGACCCTAACATTTCAATTACAGCCAACTAACCATCACCCTATATACTATAATACTCTCTGCCTAACCTGCGGGGATACGCAGAGAGTATAGACCGCCATATAATTCTGTCTTATTACATAGTCCTTTCTTCATTCACATTCATACATTGTCTCACACATATTCTTCTGTTATTCTGACTCTACTGACCCGACTCAAATCTTTCTTTATTCACTTCTTTCTTCATTCATCTGCTCTGCTTAAGAGGACATTACCAGAGAAAGCCGGAAATATGTCATTTTCAAAAAAGTTTTTAGACGTATTGACTCTTTTCCACAAAAAATTATAAATGTATTTCGAAAGATTGTTCTTTTATCTAGCATTCGTATGTAATAAATTTTTAGAATTTTTTTTAATTTTTAGTATAATAAGGTTATTCCATAGGTCGTTGGCAGATTTGTTAAATTTTCAAAAAAGTTTTTGTATTATACCACACCCATTTCAAATAATGTAATCATGCAGTAAAATAATTCAATACATTTTCTAGCAGAGTTATGTATTAGAATTTTAATTTTAGTTTCAATAAAATCATTAAAAAATATGTACGTACATGTGTTTCTTGACGAAAATTGGTCCATATGTGTATTTATTTGCGCACTTACAAACAAATATATTTCAGATTTTTTTAACATTCTTATTAAATTTAGACATTATTGAAAAATGATAAATACTTATAATCAAAAAATAACTACAAAAAGTACACTATTTTAATAGTTTTATCATCACGCCTTTCAGCATTTTTGGATGAAGGTATAAATTAAAGCTAATTTGGATTGAAATAAATTCGATAATGATTTATAATTTAAAAAAGCTGGTACGGAGAAAAATTAATCTTTCTCATTGTAACCGCCCTGCACGATCGGAAGAACGACTTTCGACGAAATGTGGATTTTCGTCCGCTGGCTGGTTAAACGCTCTTAAACCATCTAAGTTTCCTTCCTAATCTTTCCTAATCGTTACAATTACACCAGCCTTTAATTTTTTCGGGAACTCCACATTTTTAACATGGTTAATAATGTTATGAGTGGTGTTTTCAGGTTTATATCAACGTTCATCAAGATAGAATCGTCGACCAAGGATGAAGAGTATTCTTCCAAGAACACCATCGACGAGAGCCCCCTAAAGAACATAACCTCAACTAGCACATATGAGGGCAGTGAGGGGACTGCCAAGGTTGCTGATGATGAAGCCTACGCTTTGGAAGGGGAGGTCGGGAAGGAACCCTGGAGCAGTGCCACACAGACAACAGACCAGGAAGGACAAACTGCTCAGGTATGGTTTTCTTTTGAAAATTAATAATCTGGTGTCTCCGGATGATGAAATTGCAGTTCAGCACTTTTTATTCTTAGATTATTGGTATGTATGCAACAATTTGTTGCTCATTCTTTGTTCGTGGATTAACCGCTTGAGTGCCATGGTATCACCGGTGTGTCATGAGACTTTAAACGCGATTTTGACCCTTATGTATAAAGAAAGTGTATGAAAAACATGGTCAGAATCGCTTTGCTCTATTATCGCCCTTTACCATAAAGAAAACCGCAATGCGCCTGGTCACTCCAAATAATTTATATTAATAATTTACCGGAGCGCGGGAATGTGCGCAGTTCTTGCGCATGCGCGGGAAAAATTCCTTTATCTACGATTTTGACCTTTCTATGTACAAAATTTCTCAAGGACAATGTCAGAATCGCTGGACACGAAATGTCATTTCTGCCGCGTCATAATTTATGCGTCTTACTCGACTAAAACATCGTAAAACCTATCAATTTACGTAATTAACGCAAATAATGTTATTTTGGTAGATAGTTTATTGTGTTGTGAACGTGTTCCAGTCAATAAAATATACAATAGCTCAAAATTAATCCACAAAACATTCAATTCAAATTCAAGGTCGTGAAATTTCCGTGTTGTTCCCGGCATTCAACGAGTTAAAACCAAAATCACTGCAAATCGAACTCACAATATCAAATCTCGGGTTTTACTATTGAATTATACATTTTATATTACATGCACAGAATCACAGACTGTGTCAAATTGTTTATTTTTATAACTAAGGGGGCTGAAATTGAAAGATCTTCCGGCCGCATAGACGCTATCTTCTTTACCTTTAACTGTTGATACCGGTTGCATACACTATTGCTGATGATCCATCTGAGGGACGGCTTTTATTATGTACTACAACTGCCTTCAACATGCAGCAAAAACATGAAAAAATCTCTTCAAAATGTTTATCTGAATATCTTTATTAATATGAGGCAGAAATATATGATTAAATGTATGCATGCTGTCTGACGGTCTACCACATCAGCAATTAAAAGTTAAGCCTGTGTCACATGGGGTGGTTTTGTCACTGTTACACTACGTCAAGTGATCGCCACTTCTTTAAAGCCGTAGTAAACAGTCACGCAGAGTTACTGGAACTGCACCTACCGACTATGTCAGACAACGTGACAGTAATGCTGTGTAGCAGAAACTTCATCACATGACCCCCTAATTTGTGCATTTCTGACAATTATAATAGAGCATATTTTAATTTAGTTGCAGCTATGTTTACTCGCTGCTAGTTAAGTCACTCGCAGCAAGTACCTTGTAAGTCAAAGCGATGTTATCGCTACTATTCAAGAAGCAAAGACAAGCTTTAGTGATTTAGCTCCGAACTCCTATTTTTGAATGTCCTGTTTTGCCACCCACCCAGTCTTTTCAAACCTTTTGAGAAAAGAGAATCTATCTATTATGTCTAATCTGTTTTCTTTCAGATTGATCAAACTGAATCGGCTACTTTGGATGAAGCCAAGGTTGCCAAACAACAATCAAGAGGAGAAATAGAATCTGATGATAAAGATAAAGAGAACGAAAAAGCAGATAAATTGAACGCTGGTATGTATACATTTAAAAAATATTTTTGTTGTTTTATTGTAGAATACCTGAATTTTTTGGATACAGATCTGTTTAGTTTCAGGTTAAATATACTTAAAAAAATGATGTAAAAAGTTTCATTTCACTGGTGGACTTGTGGGTTAATTAACACAGCAATATAATTGCATTAACTTTTTATGTTGAATAAATACGTTATGTTCATTATGAATGTTGATATTTATAATGTTATGTGACTTTGAAATTGTATAATTTTGTCTCACAAAGCTTTTGATTGTGTTTATTTTATTTGCATAAAGTAAAATTGTTGATATAGCGGTATTTTTTCTAAAATTGTTTACATTCAATAGCTGTTTTCTAATTTATTTGGATAACTTACATTGTGGTTTATAATATTACATTAACCCGTGAATCTTGCACCTTTTTACATAATTTTTTGAAAAAAATTATACAGCGCCCTTGAGGTGATTTTTACACAGAAACGCCACTATATAAATCATCCAAATATTATTATTATTAATGTTATAAGTAGATGTCTGTATGTATAGATAGATAGATGTTTGTATGATTAACAAGCAAGATAATATGAATTTTGCAATTAGTGTATTTATTAATATGATATTTGCGTATAAGTAGGTGATATACAGCAGGAAAAAATATGTAAAAATAGTGGGCTGGTTTGCCTTAGTAAAGTTTTGCCCTTCAGGGCATGCAAATGACATTAATAATTAACCTGTCAACAATTGAAATGCTAAATAAAATAACTATATAAAATCGATGCGCCCAACATAATGTTGGTACTGTTTTTTGTCATAAATTATACTGAAAAATAATTACATTTTTAAAAATCTATTTTGGCCTACTTTTAAATGTGCAGATTACTCGGACATATACCTGGAATTTCACATTGTGGAACCAGGAGACATCACCAAATAACCAAGACAATCAGACAATATCCTTCTCAATAATAATAATAACTAATAACATTTTTATAATTGGTATTTATTTTTCATTTGATATTCATATACTCATTTATGAAATAGTATCTATGAACAAAAATAGGTTCTACATATAATAATAATATTTGGATGATTTTTATAGCCCTGTTTTTGTAAAAAAATCTGTGAGTTTTAGTACGTTATGTAGCGTAGTGATTCACAACCCGTGGACCGGTCAGTAGCTTGAGTTGGCACCGCGTTTGGGTCGCACCCAGGCGTAGCGTGTTCAATTCCTGGGCTGCCTAAGTGCTCCAACACGACACACGCCACATTTTTCATTTGCTGGGGTCGTAGTTGGAGGTTTTCAAATATTGTCAGGTTATTTGTAACTTGGGAATGTTTGTTTTACTTCAAAAAAAAATCTACATGTGACATCATGATTTTCGCTGGCAACTTCCACCTCCCCACAAAAAATCCACAGAAACCCCACTAGTACTCTGAACATGATAAAGATGCCTCTCTGCTAAGAAGGTTTTTCATAACTGAGATGTAGGGCTTGTGGAAATGGTGGAATATGTGTTTAGGTTAGGTCAGTGGTCGGCAAACTTATTAGTCAAAAGAACCAAATATCAGCGGAAAATGATTTAGACTTCTTTTGAGAGCCAAATTTCTTTAACCTGGCGAGATGGGGACTGGATCAAGATTACCCGCGTCTTTTAAGTATGCCTATAATTTTAAAACTATTTGAACGATGTTGCCGCTTTTCTCAGTAGCTGGAGTTATTGAGTGCTTCGACAAGTTTCTGGTGCGTAATCAGTCGGGCATTAGCCGCGTTGTGAGCTACACGTGCCAAAACTTGAAAAAGGAATTATTACCCATGCCCATATTCGGTGTCACTTTTCTTTCTGTGAGGATTGTAGCAATAATGATGATGTTAATGAGTGTTTTCGACTGTTTCCGTAATTGTTTATGTAAGTAGATTCATAAAAGTAACATTTAAACAATTGAAGACTGATAATTGTTATATTTAACTTTGATTTTGCTAGAAGAAGCCAAAACTCATTGATTATATTATTTTAGACATTAAGTTTCAAAGCCTTTTTCCTATGATTAAAAGTTTATTTCTAAGATTTTTTTGATGTTTTATTACATTGATAACATGTAATAAAACACCAAATACATAATGCTCGTAACGAATAATATTAAATTCCTTAAATAGATACCGAAATGTGTGACATTGTCTACTCCGATAACAATTACCCGGCCTCCACCCCCGTGTAACAATTTTCCACCCCCGTCTTGCCGAGTTAAGAGAACCTTGTTTTTAGAAGTCGGTTAAAACTGGGTGTACTGAATAAAACTATGTATCATACTTTATAATAATCTTTAATTTAATCTTTATAATAATCTTAATCTTGACAAAAATACATTAAAAATGTAATTTTGGTCAAAATAATATAAAACTTTCAATATTATTATTTTTAACTAGCTGACATTTTTTATTACAAATCAAAGTACTTATGCTTAAAATATAACAATAATTTTTCAAAATATAGCACGAATAATAAACGCAAAGTAAGCACTTTCCTGTATAAAAATGTCTGTCTTGCAAATATTAGAGAAATACAATTAATTGTCTATAAATAAACTATTCGCAATAAAATAATTAACTGAGAAACGCCAACCACTATTTAAAATGTCTTAAAAAACTCTCAACAGTAAAGAAACGTCAAATTACAAGCGTCTACCCATAGATAAGGATAGAGGGGAAACTTCAACGGCAGTGGTGTAGCGGAGTAACCGCCGGCCTCGCATCCTGGCAAACGAGAACAGTAACATTCTCACAGGAATGTTTTGAAATATTTAGTACCAACCTATTATAATTTTTGTTTTTGATATCATTTCATTAATTATATTTCTATTACAGCTTGGCCCGATGATGAATACATTGTGGAGTACTCGATGGAGTATGGCTTCCTCCGATTATCGCCCGCCGCCCGGGCACGGCTAAACATCCCGGTACAGATTGTAACGCTGGATCCCAACGTGGATAAGTGCTTTGGAGACACCTTCTCCAGATATGTGCTGGACGAGTTCCTCGGATACGATGATCTGCTGATGGCTTCGGTCAAGACCCTTGCCGAACACGAGGATAGCACTGGATATTTGAGGTAAATTAAACTAATTTATTCTGGCACTGGGTCTAAAAATATTAAAGACTGCTCAGATTACAATATTACACCTATTATTAAAGATAATAAACCCTCCGGTCTGAAAAACAGCAACTTCTGATAGGTGCAAACCAAACATCACTTTTGCACCTTATTAACTTACGGGGGCATACATTAATTATGTGAGCAGTTTTTTTTCCAATCTAGATCCTTCCCCCCCTTGGTGAGATAAATTTGGCTCAATTCGTATATTCTTTTCAAGTAATGTGAGATTTTGCTGGACCCTCATGTAATTATTGTATGCCCTCTAAATAACCAGAGAAATCAATAACAAACACATTGATACGTAACCGAATTTTCCTAAAATAAAAATCCACGGGATTTTTGAACCCGGGTGGTAATAGCTTGGCTTTCAAGTGAGAAAGCTATCAATGCGCTTTATAGTGTTGGCAATAATAAAAACGCTAAGTAAATATTTAGAATGAAATATATTGTCTCCACGGAAAATGACAACAATTACCAACATTACTACCGTTTGCCTCACTTTTCGTAACGTTCTCGTCACACATTCACCAGCTTACTCCCCAAGTCAAGCGTGCGTAAAGAAGTTTTACTTCAAAAAGAAAGAAAAGAGAGTAGTATCATAAAAAATAAATAAATTAAAAAATTAAATAAAAACAATTTTTTGATCGCCTTTTGGTCCATCAGATCGAAAATTGTGGAGGCCAATATTTGTAAATCGAAAGTATCCTATGGATAATGCTTTTCAAGAAAATGGTGAAGTACCCCATTCCTTACAATTGAAATCATATTATTTTTAATCAGTTACTACGTTTTACACTTCACCCCCTGACACCCTGTATAATGTGTACTTTGTATACATTTTTTTAAAGCATTAATTATTATTGTTTTATATAAATATAAAATTACCAACTTATTATACACATAAGACTGCAACATGAACATAATGATGTACATCTTGTATACTAACAAGATTTTGATATTTATTTTTTCAGAAATGTGGTCACAGGCGCCCATTACAGATTTGTATCCTTATGGATGGCGCGAACATCTTACCTGATGGCATTCTTCATTATGCTGATATTTGTGAGTACATTTTATTATTTATCAATCAGTATAATACACCAAACGAGACTTTCCCTTCTTGTTGAATTCATTTCAGTCATGATTTTTGCAAAATGTTGTGTACGGCGACATCTATCCAAACTTAGCCGTACTACAATGAAACATTGGTTGCCGGTAAAACAGTTCCCTGCATCTGATTTCTTTTCCTAAATATAGATGGCGGTATACGTAGGAAAATGCCATTGTCATAATGATTATAATTTTTAAGTCCTCAGAAAATTGCCATATTGAATAAAAATGTCCTCAATAATACATGAGGGTATTATTAATATTTTTTAAACCATTTTTATGTTGTATATTATATCATTGCAATCAAAAAAATCTTTTTAGACTGCATTACATTTAAGTTACTTAGGGGCCATCCATAAATTATGTTACACCTTATGGAGGGGGGAGGGGCGGGGGAGTAGAGAAGTGTGACAAGGGGTGTGGGGAGGTCATCAGCTCTGTGACATCCATCACATGTGAAAATTTATTAAAACTCAAAACTTATGGATCGCCTCTTACCTACTGAAAGGATAATTATCACATAATATTATGCTAACCCATAATATAATAAGATAATAATAAACAAAACTTTACTTTTTCATGGTATGTCGATAGATATGCCTGTAGTATTTTATGAGACCAACTCTTTTCAGGAGTTTTAATTGAAATTTCGACAAAAATTGTGCATATGGTGGGAATTTTAAGGAAAATGGATTAAATTTAGAAAATATATTATAATTAGTCCGTCGATTAAAATTTTAAAATACTAACGATTCTTACTTAAATTATTAAGGCGATCCACTAGTTCAGGAAAAAATCGAAATCGGAATTCACGCCCTTTATGGGAGGAGTTTAAAAATACTTGAGAAAAAGCTTTTGGAAAGGTTGGAAAAGGTATTTGAGAGTTTTGTTTTACAGGTTGATTTCGTAAAGACCTGTAAAAAATATTAATTCCTGTTTTACTCATTGTTTATTGTAATAAAACGGAAATTTAAAATTGATTTCACGAAATCAAGCGACGCGGAGTGACGCGTCCATCTCCCGCTCAGTTTGGGGCGTGACTGAGGTTTGGCGACTGTGACGTGAACAGTAGTTCTTCAGTGGACGCCATAGGGTTCACTTTGAAAAACCGAATTCGTCGACTAGCGGTCGTATTGTAAAATAACAACGCGAAAATGCACATTTTATTTTATTTTGGGAAGATTGGGTGTAAATATCAACTTTTTTTGCGATCATTATAAAATAAACTGAATTTGCCACATTATACAATAAAACCATAACCCAAAAGGGGTTTATAAATAGGAGAGTTTGGACTTGAAAGTGTGTTTTTTAGACCATATACTTTATTTTTTTATAGGCTTATCAAAAGACTTATAAAAAAAAATGACTGATATTTTTAAGGGCCAAAGAATTTTCTACACGCAGTATTTAATTGAAGCATCTACAATACTTCTAAGCGATCAAATTTTCAAAACAATAACATATAATTTTGTATGATTTTGCATTATTTACTATGGCTTCATCTTAATAGGTATGTACAAAAGGCCACTTGCATGGACTTCATAACAACTTGGAAAAAATCGTGTGGATAGATTTTTTTACTAAGATTACGAAAATGTTAGTAAAATTTTTTAGAAATGTACATTTTTTTTATTTTTAAATAAATAAATCCATTATTTGGGCTCGTGACGTCACTACATGAAAATGTCCCGTCTCCGAAAATGTTCCTATTAATTTTATAAAATTCCACACTGATTTCTTTTGTTTTATATGACATTTAACTTTCACTAGATTTATTGTTTGTTCTCTGTGAACGTATCATTTGGTTTGATTTTTTGACAGATGTAATGAAGAGAACTCCGTACATTTTACGTTGTCCGTACGTGTAGAGGTATAATGATAATGGTGCGGATTTTAACAAAATCAAATTTTATAATATTATTATTATTATAATTTACAAGTACAAGTATATTACATTTGATTTAGTAATATAGACGTTGAACGTTATAATGATTTATGATCAATAAGATGGATCAAAGAAAAAAATATTTATGAGATTTAATATTTTTAGTATGCCTCGTTATTCTCCTGTGTCATTTGTGTGGAAAAGTTTTTTTTTTTTTAAATTATTTTCGGCTACGTAATTATCGTTTTTTCACACCTATAAAATTATGTCCTTTCTTTCCGGTTTATAAAAAATGGTCTGATTTTTCGGAAAAATTTTTCAAAAAATCGCCAGGGTTTCAAAAATACGATTTAAAAAAAAAAAAATACAGAATGTCTTAGAATATTTGCCTAAACCGGAAAAAAATTTAAAAAATGTTGATGCAAGTGGCCTGCCTATTCATAGATAAGGTGGTGACCAGATAACTTAGAATGTATTCAACCTAACACCTCCTTGGAAAAGTCATTAAAAGTGCTGAAAAAAATATATTAACAATTGGATGGGTTATGTTAGGTTAGGGAACGTACCCATACTACGTGACACTTTTAGGGGGGGGGGGGTCTTCAAAATGTCACGCTCCATACAAATGAGCAGCGGGTTGCTTAGGATTTTGGACACCGGGGGGGGGGGGGGGGGGGGGGGGGGTTAAAAATTGCAAAAAGTTGGTCACGTAGTATGGGTACGTTCCCTTAGGTTATCGGCTATTTTAATTTTTTTTCATAGCTTTTAATGACTTTTCAAAGAGAGAGGTGTTGAGTTGAATTGATTCTGAGTTGTAATGAAACTCAATGAGGTACTTGATGATAATAAATAATTGTATTTATATAGCAAAAGAGCAAGAAGTTCCCTATTTTTAATAGCTGCTAGTAATATTAGGTCCTTACCATAGACATCCAAATGGATAGACAAGCAGTTACAGATGAGGGGTAAAACCAAACTATGGAGAGCGGAAGAGGGGAAAGATGACTGTCATTCGTTGAACAATCAATCTGACAGTATATAGGCATCTCGCATTACAATATCACCATTTAGTTCTTAAAAGCAAAATCTGCTTTGAATGAATAGACCTTTTTACATGGGAGCGCGAATTGCTTGCCACGTTCAAAACTTATTTGCTAAGGCCAAATGCTCGCCCCAAAAAGACTCGCGCCAATACACATATCAATATTTTCTTGCCGTGTTTAGTTAAAACACTTTTACAAATGTTTCATAATTTACTTACCCCTGTAACCAGCGACGAGCACATTCATTGGAGTACCGCCCACATTCGCTATGTGCATATTGATAGGTAGATATATTGTATAGCACAAGCTGCCGTTATTTCGTTAAATGTATGGATGTCAGCTTCTCGCTGTTCATGGCAAGAATGATGACGTCACACATTTTAGATTCAAGCGAGGCTATATCCCCTCCCCATGGAGCGAGCCGGTTCCAAGGAGGAGCTACAGCCGGCGCCATGTGGAGGGGGAAATAATACGTTTTTATCACTTAGGGCAGGTCCAGATATATTCATATGTCCGTGGTCCTTACATATGAAATTGGCGTTTCGTATGGGAGGAACATAAAGTCGATTTTTTTTAAATATAATATATTTATTTAATCAAAGTATGTACCATTGCTATCTATGCACTTTTGCCATCTCATAGGTAGTTCATCGATCCCTTTACTAAAAAACCATTCGGACTGGAATCAATAAAATCTTTGAAGGCGGTTTGGACTGCCCCATCGGAGTTGAATTTTTTCCCTTGCAAGAAGTTATCCAATTTGGAAAAAAATGATAATCTGTTGGGGCAAGGTCCGGAGAGTACGGTGGATGTCTTAGACATTCCAATTGAAGCTCCTCTAATTTGGTAGCCGTCTGTTGTGCAGTGTGTGGTCTAGCGTTCTAACGCGCGTTTGTTGATTTGCTTCACTCAATTGGTGAGGTACCCACCTTTCAAGCTTTTTCACCTTCCCAATTTGCTTCAAGTGGATTAAAACAGTTTTATCACTAACACCGCAGCCTGCAGCTAACCCGGACGTGGTTTGCGATGGATCCGCTTCCACAATAGCCTTCAATTCTTCATTATCAACTTTGGTCTCCGGTTGTCCACGGGGCTTGTTCTGCAATTGAAATTTCCAGAACGAAAACGTTGGAACCAAAAACGCACTTTGTTTTCTTTTGCGGCACCGTCACCATACACATCATTAATCCTTCAGCACTGGTGCCACGGTGGAACTCGTACTCGTAAATAAAGCGATATTTCAAGTTTTCCCTTTTGTAAACTAAGTGACGCAAAGAAAAAAAAACAATTATAGAAAAAACAAATGAATTATAATTTTCGAAACACAAATACATGAGTAAATTAAATAGCTGTATAAATTTGAATTTGGAATTCCTAACCAAAGAGAAGATATTTGAGATCAAAGTTGCCAGTTCGGCAAAACGCCAATTTCATATGTAAGGACCTAATATTTACTAAATATTGTCATTTATAATATATTTTTATGTTTTAATTCTTCTGGCGGAAAGTTTACAATTAAAATTATTGTGATTGTGGTTTATAAGGTATTTTTCTTGGATTTGTCGTTATAATTTAGCTGCCGAGAGCTCCGATGGAGAGGTTACAACTGAAGTGTCTCCTGTAATGGTCTATCAATCTAAGTTGACTTCATCACAGTACTCACACAGATGCATAATTTACATAGAGCGTGTTTTGTAGACTAATAAAAATAAAAATTAATGATTTCTTCAAAAACAGCAAACTTATTTTTGTGGCACCATTTTAACCCATCAGGCTAATTTGTTCGCTTTTCAGAACAACTCGAAGAGGTCTCAAAGAAATCATTATGTCTCCCTTACTATTACGGCTAGAAATATGATCTAAACGATGCTCAAAAGAGAAAACACCACGTTTTATATTCAACTTTAAAAGTTAACCAAAAATAATTATAATGCACCTTTATGAAACCAAAGTTTCCGACTTCAAAAATTAAATGAAACTTTGGGAATTTTTTAAACATTATTTTTACATGAAACAACCAAAAAGTAAGTTGACGATAGTGTTTATAATATATTTGCCTAATAAAATATACTTATGTTTGTTTTTATTTTTTTTTAAACTTTTTCATGTTTGCATTAAAAAAAATCTGTATTTCAAAAATTTTATGTTTATTTCGAATTATAAAATTACAAAGCATATTTCATCAACTTTTAAAAACAGTTTTTTGGTTTTGGATGCGTTTAGTAATATTACATTCGTTTCGATTTTATTGTAAAGCGGAAATATTTTGACCTTTTGGCAAATTAGGCCCGAGGCCTGAGGGGTAAAATATATTTGGATAGACAGAGACAGACAGTTGACCTGTTTTCCGCTATGGTTTTTGACTATTTTCCTTGTTTTGTATGGAACTTTCTGATGGTTCTGAACTTATTTTTTAATCATTCCTGTCACCCGATTCCACATTGACATGTTTGATGGCTGATTATCGATTATTCAATAATTATAAAGATTGTACAAAACTCCCCTGATTGATCAATATGAGGGAATAACCAGAGAAAACCGGAAATATGTCATTTTTAAATCAAATTTTAGACGTATTGACTCTTTTCCACAAAAAATTATAAATTGATTTCAAAAGATTGTTCTTTTATCTAGTGAAGGTTTGTTTTAAATTTTAATTAAAAAATATTTATTTTTAGTACAATAAGGTTTATGGTATAACCTTATTGTACTAAAAATAAATTGTGGTCGTTGGCAGATTTGTTATATTTTCAAACAAAATTTTGTATTATACAACACACATTTCAAATCATATAATCATGCAGTAAAATAAACCAATAAATTATCTGTGAAAGCTATGTTTTAGAATTTTAATTTTAGTTAAAATAAAATCATAAAAAAAAGATCCGTACACGTGTTTTGTGACGAAAATACTTCAGTTTGTCTATTTATGTACAAACTAATATATTTAAGATTTTTTTTACATTCTTATTTTGCTTAGACATTATTGAAAAATTATGAATACTTATGATCAAAAAATAATTACAAAAAGTACACCATTTTAATAGTTTTATCATCTCGCCTTTCAGTGGTTTTGTATGTAGGTATAAATTAAAGCAAATTTTGAATGAAATAAAATCGATATTGAGTTATAATTTTAAAAAGCTGGTACGGAGAATAATTAATGTTTCTCATTGGAACCGCCCTGTACGATCGTAAGAACATCTTTTGACGAAATTTGGATTCTCGGCCACTGGCTGGTTAAAGGCCCTTAACTTTGGTAGTCCTAGTGACGTTAATAATTGGTTTGTAAATAAATAAATTTTAAATGTGAAGAATCAATAAATTAATAAAATAAAATTAATGAGTAGACTACTTAACCTTTAGTGTGCCGAGAAATCCATAGTGGATTTCTGACGTTTGTACCCTTAGTTTGCCGGCGAATCCACTGTGGATTCGTTAGCAGTTCACCACACTTTACCCTGTTTTATTGTATTTTCTAACAAATGTTTTATGCACCAACCAGGCCAGGAAATACATAATATTAATTAATATCAATTAAATATTAATTTTGTCCTTGAATTTTTGTATTTAATTAAGTGACGAAAATTTCCGAATTTCAAAGCCCACTGTATTTATTTACAGAAAAGCCTTAAATAATTTATTTTTTACTGTGAAGATCAAATATAATAAAATATATATTTTTTTCTTATTTACGTATGTATTTATAACATGAGAGAGGAAAAACATTTTCTAAGAATTTAAGTAGCTATCCTAGGGAAAACACATAAAACAATTTAATTTATATTATCGGCATTTTACCCATAACTGGAGGACGGCATTCAAGGGTTAAAACAAAAAATAAATAATTTGCAGCCACTTCCTTCGCCTTTTGTTCCGCGAACACTTAAATACTCCCATAGCATCCTATGTTAAGGCGATCCAATAGTCCAGGAAAAAATCGGAATCGGAATTCACGCCCTTTTATGGGAGGAGTTTAAAAATACTTGAGAAAAAGCTTTTGGAAAGGTTGGAAAAGGTATTTGAAATTTTTTTGTACAGGTTGATTTCGTTAAGGCCCGTAAAAAACATTAACTCATTTTTTACGCATTGTTTATTGTAATAAAACAGAATTTTAAAATTGATTTCACGGAACTAAGCGACGCGGAGCCTAACGTCCGTTCCCCGCACCGTCCGGGGGCGAACTGATAAAAAAGTAATGCCGCTCGGAAAAATGATTCTGTTACTAAATTTCCTGTCCCCTGATATAGATATTTTTAAACTAAATATTTATCAATTCAAAAACGCTATTATTACTTAATAAAATAAAATGTATGTTTATTATTGGTTATGTGTAACTGTAAATGTGAATTTAAAATAAAATAAATAAATTAAAAAAACGGGCATGACAAGTTATGTAGTCCTTCGGTGGACGGCTTACGGCATAGACTTCACTTTGAAAACCCAAATTCGTTTACTGCCGGCCGTACTGTAAAATAACAACGCGAAAATGCATATTTTATTTGATTTTGTGAACTTCGGCCGTAAATATATATTTTTTTGTGATTATTATAAAAAAACTGAATTTGCCACATTAAACAATAAAACCATATCCGAAAATGGGATTATAAATAGGAGAGTTTGGACTTGTAAGTGTTTTTTATAGACCGTGTACTTTATTTTTTATAGGCTTAAAATTAAAAGACTGACCGATATTTTTAAGGGCTACACGTATCGATAACTTGTCATCGCTCCCGAGCAGGGCTGCAGACCGCTGACGAATAAACAACAGTTTACGTCAAATAAATTAGGAACCCTTGGTCGTTGTGAACTTGTTTGTTCGTTGGCGGCTTGCAGTCGTGCTCGGGAGTGATGACAAGTAACCGACATTTTCGATAAAACCTATATCGATCCGAAACCGTTTTCAATTTTTTCAAAACATTCTCTCAGGTGCCGTAAAGAGCTCCGCGAAACGCTTTTTAAAGTCGGTCGGACAGGAAAAGTCGCAGGGAGATGAGGTGAATTCGAAGTCTGCTGTTGATTACTCAGACATTTCCTAAAATCTGAATTTGAGTTGAGTATACAGTAATATGTAAACGACATTTTCTCGGTCAATATTAGGATATTTAAAAATCGGACCGTTATGCCTCCCCGGTGTTATTTTATAGCATATTTAATATGTAAAACACAGACACGTGAAATTAATATTTGATTTATGGTGAGCATTCGAATATTGCTTAAAAAATAGTATTTGGAGATGTCTGCCTAATCAACTGGACCATCGATATGTATGTAGGTATTATGTACCCCCTCGCCTTAATTCGGTATCCACCCGGTTTAATTTTTTCCTTCGATTTAAAATTTTCCCAGCGTCGTTCTTTTCCCGCTTGCACTTGCGTACTTGAATTTTGATTGGTTTAATTCCCGCCTTTTCCGTGACGCGGCATTCCACGATGGCGCCTCTTCGCGCGCGCGGGAAAACGACTTAAAAAACTCGCACAAAATGGCGATTTTTCTAGTGTGGCGTGTTGACACTGCCCCGCTGCGGTATTAGCATACCAATTGTTTCGGGCCGAGCAAACAAAGGCGTCATTAATCATCCCGTAAACTAATAAATGATACGGCGGAAAGGGCGCGCCCAGTAATGAATCCAAATGAATTTGAAACCGCGGCGACGCGGCGTAGTCCAATGGTCTGTACATAATAGGTAAACACACACATAGTATAGTCGAATGTACGGTAGGCAGTACGTAAATACATACGGCAAATGGACAATGGACGGTCGCTTTCCGCTGATGTGTCGTGTGCCTTTTTTAGCTGACCGAATTATAATTATTATGCATTTTTCCGATGGGAAGGAATTTCATACAGTTTTTGTGTAGGCTAACATTTGAGAAAAAGAAAACCATTTTTCCACGGAATAGAGAACTCCAGTCCATTTTTTTATGAATAATGAATGACCTTCTGACTTAAATAACTGCATATTTTTTTTTAGAGTTTGTTTTAATAGTTAAAATAATTTTCAAAGTTTTAATTTTTCAAGATTCCCCGCAAACACCCGCACGTATAGTGAATCGTGTGACGTCATCACTCCTGAAAAGTTTTTTAACTGGTGTTCATTTTGTATGACAGTTATACGGAAGAAAGTATGGTACTATTCGATAAGTTAAAACATTATTTAGGTGGAATTATTTATTTATTATATTATATTTAATATGTTATTATATTTTTCAATATTATTACGGGAGAGTGGTAGAGAAATTGTTTGAAATTATTATTTTTTTAGCTTTTAAAATCAATACTATCTCAAACGGAGCATCACCTGCACACTGCAAAAATTGTAGGCAAATAAGATACAACGCCGACGGTTAATTATAATATGCACCTACCTACGTATTATGATTTTCTCGTTTGGCGCGTTTATAATTATTTTTCCAATGATAAGAAAATTTCATTTTTATAGTAGGTACCTACGTACATACTCGTAGTTGTGGATGTGTATCATTTGAGATAATTTTTCGTTGAAATTATGAATTTTCATCAGATACATTTTAGGTACCTATAGTAATTTTTATGCGGCTGGCGGTGACAAAAACATTGGGAATGTATGGCGAGCGATATGCTGAAATAAGCCAAAACCAAATGATATTTTATAGCTAAGTCTTTTGGCCCCCTAAAACAAATTTGACCGGTTAAATAACTATAATTTAATTGTTTTGCCTTTAATAATGAGCGGCTCTGGAATTTTCGTTTTGCCACCGCCACCCGCTTACTACGGCAACCGCTTACTAGTAATCACATATGTCATTGAAAAATATATATATTTTTTGTTTTTAATAGAAAAAAATATTTCATGGCACAGCAAAATGACGCGTACCTACATGTGTTTTACTCCAAATATGCTAAGGAATCGTTGGTTAAAATCCTTCGGATACTTTCGGTAACACCTTGTTTAAAATCGCCCACGTGAGTGTTGTGTTTCTAAAATTTCATTCAGCACATTTTTACTAATAAACTTTATAAATATACCTACCTACCTAATTATTTGGAAATCCAAAAAATAATAATTTTATATTTTCATAAGCTACCAAGGAAAACATCTACTTGCATGAAAACAAAACACTCAGATTTTGAAGAAATCCACCGAAAAACATTGTGTTATATTAAATTGTAAAATTTTTATTGGTTTTCGGAAATGAAACAAATAACATGGAGTGGTAAGAATACGTAGGAAATATTATTATTAAATGCAAGAGTACAATGAAAAAAAAATGATATACACTCCAATCCACGCAAGCAATCAAAAATCAAAACTAAAATATCAATTAAATTTCATATTTAGATGCAAAATTTCGTTATTACGATTTAGGCCACTAAGTTTGGGTTGTTTCACTTTAAGACTATTTTTTTTACTATGTTAGCTTTTAGCTTATTTTGTATTTAGCCAAAACTTCACACTTTAAACTGCAATTTCGTTTTAATATTTACCTGTCCAGTCCACCCGCCGATCGTAATTTTAGACCTTGAACCGATACATTGAAAATAGATCTCTCTACTTCATCGAAATATAGTAAAATTTAGTCCTTGGGCTACTTCAAAGTTCTCCCACTCTATTAAGGTCCGGCTTCCCGCATTTCTACCGATTTATTACAATTTTCCTTGAATACGTTTTTTTTAAAGCTCTTAAAAATATATGTTATTCTTACTGTATATTCCCCACGCCGAAACGGCATTTATATGAAATTCCCTCGATAGAAAAAAATCGCATCGTGTGCTCCCAAAATTATTAAAAACACGTTTTTTCAGTTATTTTACAAATTATATGCATGAAAAAATTTACAGTGTTTCTTTAAATGCTATTTTAGACATTCCCCACGAGATTTTTGCTCTATTTTAAACTAGTCGTGTTTTAATAAACATTTTCATAATTTTCGCTTAAATATTATCGTTTTTTACCTATATTAGCGCGCTCCTTCTAACTTCGTATTTACATATCTCTCCATCTTCTTCATTTTGAGCGGGTATACCGGGCCTTAATGAATGCTTCTTATAAACCTGCGAGCCGATTGCGAGCCCAACCGATCATATGCAAATCAGTCCTCGAAATAAGTGCTCTCTTAAAATCCAATATTAAACATTTGGGATCGTTTTAATTGGTTGATCATAATGACCCGCCTCACCCCCGCATTATTATCATTTGCCGTTGTCAGGTAATTAGCCAACTATAAATTTGCTTCTATTGATTTCTATACGTTTATTTTATATACACTTTCCTTTGTGTTCTATTGTTTTTCTTTCCTTTCATGGCATCATGTATGTGCAAATTCTGTTTGTTTATTTTATTTTTTAGTACACAGCAGCAGTCGAATTTACAGCTTGGGATGGATAATTCCATTATTATTTTCGTGACTATTATTAATTTCTTCTTTTTTTTAAGATGTTATATTGTTCTAATGTTATAAATGTTATATTGTTTATCTGGAGGTTAGACAGAACTCCTTTGTTTGTTCTGTAATGTCCTCTTCCCCATCGAAGGGGTTGGACTTTGGGCCTTGTCCCTGTTAACTTACCTTTGGTTTACCTTTTCGATTCAATCATTGTTATCTCCTTCTGTACCCGTGCCACCCCCCCGGTCATGATAAGGTTGGAGGAAAGATTGAGCGGCATCCGGAGGTCTGTCCGTCCCCTCTCCGGCCACCCGACGCTTTTCTCCCTAGGGTCTTCATTTTGCAGTCCATTTACTTCTTCTAGGCACCACCGGCTGGCTGGCTAAAGGACGACTCCACTGGGTGCCGTGATGTTGGACTAAAAACCTCATACATTCTCTGGGGGACCGCCGGGCTCACGATGGTCATGACGGTTGTCTTTTTCCGTTTTATGTTTTGTTTTCAACTTATGATTCTTTTTCTTTTTTTGTCTTTACACGCAGATGCCTGCAGTCACGGAGTGTGTGGTCTCCCTCTGTTTATAATGTATTAAATATTTTGTTTTCTCTCTTTATACATTTATGTCTACTAACACCAGTAGTATTAGTTTTTGACCATTACAGTACAGTCCTGTAGGCGCGACCGCATACCGCCACCTAACACAGTATGAGGGGACATTGAAGGTCTAGATTCGTTACATTAAATGTAGAGCCGTTTATTCAAAAAAATTAGATTCTTGTGAGAACCCCGAAGGGGCGACCATAAGTTGCCTATACCGGGGTGGGACAGTGGTGGGTACTTCAATGCCGTTGTCAGGTGGCGCGCGCGATAAGCACGTTTAGGATCGGGAAAATTCCCACCGGCCGTGGCCGCGTCTCGCATGGCGCTATTGTGAAGGTGAGTTCGTTCGTTCATTTCGCCGGCCGGCACACAATACTCGTTATTATTATTATGGCGACCTGTCAGAACATGACAATCGCCGTCAAATTGGTACTGACGTTATCTGGTCGGGGTAGGATTGCGGTCCGTAGGTTCGTACCCGCTACCCAATACCCAGTACGGTGTGTCCAGTGTTCACTGTTCACTATCCACTGTCCGGAGTGTCCAGGGTAACGATTTTGTGAAATTCGTTACGTTATGATCGGAAAAAAACCTTTTTCAATAATAATAACTACACAATTCTGGTATAATTTTATTTAGCTCCACGTAGAAGGCCATGAGGAACACAATTTCCCTCGGGGCCTTTGTCATCTTTGGGGAGGGTCTTTTTAGGGAAAGGAAGAAGAGGAAGTTCTGGGAAAGAAAAAGGTATTAAGGGTGGCTAGGAATCTCAGGGTCAATGTGTCCAGGTGTGACGAACGAATAAATCCAACCCTCCGACTGCGGTGCAAGGTCCGGCTGGAGAGGTCTAGATCTCTCCCGATCTGGACCGCCACGAAGTAGGTGAGGAAACGCATACGATCCCGATATCGCGGGTGTAAATATCGGCGTGAACAAGTAAATTTTATTTGATTGATTTGTATTATTTCACAATTTAATCATTTGAAAATAATACAAGGTTACGAGGCACGTTACGGAGTGGAAGATACCCTCAGTATCCCCCTGGTGTTACACCAGCATTCAGAACTGAAACGTTGCTTGAAATGGCTTTAGCGGTGTATGGTGACTAGATATGATTAGCCAGGTACTTCCCCGCCTTCCTCTCCTCAATCTCCTTCCCCTCCCCTCTACCGACAACCTCGCAACATACCCCAATTGGGGATGCCACAGTCTCACAGGTGCTTGGAAGCAATTGGGACTCTGAAAGAAGGTACTCGTAAATGGACATTACAAAGCGATGAAATTGCAAGCTGAAAACATTGCGTTGACCTGAAAATTTCCTGATACAAAAATTTCATCTTTGTACAATACATTTTAGATTTCATACAATACATTTAATTTAATTTTTATTTATTTGGGAGACCAACAGTTTACATTAATAACAAAAGTATTTGATAATTGAGTACAATAAATAATTGGACCATTTACAGGTTTCCACGTGGGTATTGTATACAAGTGTGTAATGATTCCAGAGATATTTACCAATAAAAAATTTCGACTTACATTGACAGTAGTTATTCCCGGTTTACGAATAAAATATTCGAATTCCTACTACCGTCACTATACGCGGAAAATGTTGCTAGAACAATGATGTATGACTTAGCAAGCAGAGGAATTAAATCCACGACGACTGAGTGGGTATTTGTCCGCCCATTAATTTGATGAAAATTTTTTAGATCACCGATTTGCTTTTATTTAAAATTATTTAAGTAAGTATTTTAACTACGACCATAATTAAATCATTTATCTAACTATGTCAAGCACACCTAATGCTTCTTAGCTAAAATAAAATAATGATTGCTTTTAAACACCACGATGACGTGAGAATTCAACAGAATCACTACCCATGCTTGTCTCTCTAGTTCCCCTGTCCTCGTGTAATCCGTGGGAGCCGGCAGATGCACGCCGAAATGTGTTGTTTATCTCGACAATTTATCGCGCGACCGGGGGTAGCTTGTGGACTAGGTTATAGTGGTGGCGACTGACGACACACCGCGCAGTGGTTGCGAGCGACCGACCAACCGTTCTGTTCGTGTTAATCGCCTGGGGTACTTGGTGAATCCACCCAAATTGCTTTGGTACGCGGTCGAATTTTGGAATTAGTAGCGGATTTTGTGTTTACGTCTGTGAATCAATGCAGTTTCTCATGTTCAGATGAATGGTGACAGGTGATTGCACTGATAGATGGATACCTCTAGGCTGGCAGATAAAACTTGAAAGCTTAGAATAAAGAATACAACAAATAAGTTTGTTTTATTATTTTTTTTGTGTGAATACCTCACAAGAGTCCCTGCTGCCAGTGAGAATTCCCCAATTGGGGTATGTTTTGAGACTGAAGGTAATCAGAGGAGAAGGAGACAGGGAATAGGAATGTGGGGAAGTACTTGGCTTTTCAAATCTGGTCACAAAACACGGCTAAAGCCATTTCAAGCAACGTTTCAATTTTGAATGGTGATCTTACACTAGGGCGATGCTGAGAGTATCTTCCACTCTGGAACGTGCGTCAAATATACTGAATATTATTTTTAAATGAATTAATTGTGAAATAATACAAATTAATCAAAATAAAAGCGGGATTCGATCCCATGACCTTCGGATTGTGATTCAAGAGCCTCACCGCTCGACGACGGCGGCCGTCAGTGCCTACAATACAAATTTTAATGGATATACCTACATGGTCCATTTAGCTCTACCTCTGAGCGTTCGGTCTCATTTTCACTTGCCTGACATCGTAGATCTCCATCCCATTTGAATTCTGAAAACACAGTTTTGTATGTAAATATTTTCCCAAATGAAGCGAATTTGTAAATAAGGTCACGAAACACGTCCGCAAGGCACTTATTTTGTGCTTAAAAAATGTAAGATAATACACAACACCTGGAATGCGGAAGATGTCGATTTCACACTCCGGTCTCGGCGATGATCTCTCTTGTGTTTTTATAATTCGTATCTTTATATCGTGATTTTTTTTTCAATATTCAGCCGTATAATTATAGTGGACTGTTTTTGTGGTATATCGTATAATACCTGTGGCTTTCACCTATCTTTCATCGCTACAAAAATATATATCCTGTTGCCTGGTGTTGCAACTTCATTTCCATCATTAGTAGCTTCAATATCCACGTATCTCTCAACAAGCCAACATACCTACTATTTCATCAACCAATTTCATCAGCCAATATAACTGCTATCATCAAGAAGCCAACATACCTTCTGTTTCATCAACAAGCCAACATACTTGCTGTTTCATCTACAAGCCATCATACTTGCTGTTTCATCTACAAGCCATTATACTTGCTGTTTCATCAACAAGCCAACATACCTACTGTTTCATCAACCAATTTCATCAGCCAATATAACTGCTATCATCAAGAAGCCAACATACCTTCTGTTTCATCAACAAGCCAACATACTTGCTGTTTCATCTACAAGCCATCATACTTGCTGTTTCATCTACAAGCCATCATACTTGCTGTTTCATCAACAAGCCAACATACCTACTGTTTCATCAACAAACCATCATTCCTATTGTTTCATCAACAAGCCAACATACCTACTATTTCATCAACCAATTTCATCAGCCAATATAACTGCTATCATCAAGAAGCCAACATACCTTCTGTTTCATCAACAAGCCAACATACTTGCTGTTTCATCTACAAGCCATCATACTTGCTGTTTCATCTACAAGCCATCATACTTGCTGTTTCATCAACAAGCCAACATACCTACTGTTTCATCAACAAACCATCATTCCTATTGTTTCATCAACAAGCCAACATACCTACTGTTTCAATCAACAAGCCAACACACCTACTATTTCATGTTTTTTTTTTTATTGTGTACTCTGTAGAAACCCAGTTGTAACTACTAGTTTTGTCATAAAAATATATATTTTTTACACATTAAAGCAATTCTTAAATACATTCTCATTTTCAGTAATTATACACCTAGTTGTAAAACAAGAAATAAATAAGAAATAAAACCAAGGAGGTTACGCTTTTTTCCTCCTTAATCCTAGAACAAATAGTCGGAATCTCTTCTGTATCTCAGGATCACAGACTAGAGACATTCTCCCCTCTGGCCGCCTCTACCCCCTGTATCACGGTTCATCACCCAGCATCGGATTCGTATTGACAAGGTATCAATACGAAGCGCGGACGTGAAAAGCGATGCTTGCCGGCAGAGATCCGCTAAGAAGGGTTGGAGTTGTTAGGAGAATGGGTGGTGGCAGTCCCTCCCGGGGGGTGGCACTTCCACGAGGGGGAATATTTCCACGAGAAGGGGGAAGCAGTTCCACCCCATTTGTCGAGGCTCTGCGGGAGAAAACCGATACGGTAACGCCGTAATCCAATGTAAATGTTTTAAATTTGTACGAGATTTATGTTATCAGTGTTCTATCGAGCTTTGGAATATTACTTGACGTGTAAACGCAAGATTGGGTGAGAGTGTTGCGCGGAAAACACCTGAAAATTCGAGGGGGATATCAGGAATTATAGATCACAAAGTCGATATGAAGGGAGTTATCATTTTGTTTTTTTTTTTTAAGTGTAATTCTTTAGAATATTGACGTTTGAACGTGATTACGTATGATCGTCTTAATTTCTTAGATGTCAAGTAAACGAATATTGCAAAAGAAACAAACGATGTGAATCAAAATTTTCCTACACAAAGGGTATTTCCCAAAAATACATTTGTATACCACAATACTACTACTTACCTCCTAAACATGAAAATAATACCTTTATTGAATCCTTTTGCCTTCACGATACAGTCACACAAGTTGCGAAGCATTCCTAAAAATAAACCACACAAATAATCATTTCAAAGAATACGAATGTACAGGGTGTCCCAAAAGAAAGTTGATATTTAGTGGATCGATTTAAAAAAAAGTAAGGGTTCTATCGAAAAAATGTTTATTAAATACTAAAATACACATTTGGGAATTTATTTCTGAAAAATAATATCGTCCAAATGTAAACCCTCACGTTCGCGGCATTCATTTAATCGAAGAGTAAAATTTCTTATGACGGCTCGCCAGGTAGGCTTCGTGATGGCTGCCATTTGGTGACGGTTATTTTCTTTTAATTGCGTCAGGGAAGTCAGATTTTTGGCGTACACTTTAGATTTGAGATAACCCCACAGGAAAAAGTCCACAGGGATTAGG
This sequence comes from Limnephilus marmoratus, assembly GCA_917880885.1. Taxonomy (NCBI): domain Eukaryota; kingdom Metazoa; phylum Arthropoda; class Insecta; order Trichoptera; family Limnephilidae; genus Limnephilus; species Limnephilus marmoratus. Next base: position 19,851,923 of record OU862924.1, on the reverse strand, counting down.
TCAGGACCACGAGGAGGCCAATTTATGTCACCTCTCCTGGATATCCATTTGCCAGGGAAAATTTCACGAACTCATGGCAGAGTCGTATTGGACGTTTGTAATGTTGCTCCGTCTTGCTGGAACCATGTTCTTTGGTTATAGCCAGTAAGTTTGTAGGGGTGCAGCATTAGGTCTTTGTGCAAAATGCTGTGTAACGATGATCTATGCACTTTTAAAGCCCTTACGCGCTTCCGAATCGAAAAGTTTGAGTCGTCACGATAAGACTGATAAACACTCTCTACGTTTTCTACCGTTCTCGATGACATTGGTCGCCCGGATTTTGGTTTTGCCAGCGTTGTACCGATCTCTTCAAACTTTTTGACCCATTTTCGAATGAGAGGAATGCTTGGCGCATCATTGAATTGACGAAAACCTTAAATATTGCAGAATCTTCTGCGCGCTACAGTCGCCGAATCACCATTTTTGAAAAACTCACGCAGGCACAACGCGCGGTCGCTCCTGAGAAATGCTTCATCGCAACTAAATTCCCAAGAGCCAGACTACTGATTGACATCATCCTCGCCCCTCGGAAAAGTTGCGTTCACACAGAAAGCAAAACAAATATCAACTTTCTTTTGGGACACCTATATATAAATATTTCCATTCTTTTCTTTCATTTTTGCTAAATTTTACTCTTCATGATTCAGAATACATATTTTCAGATCACATTTTTTAATGTGCTCGTTATGTGTTCACGCTTTCCTTCTAAATTTTGTTTTTAACCCTCCTTTTGGTAATTTACGTACCTACCCGAACCCCTTTCGCGACGCACTTGACGACGCGACGACGAATATAACGAATACATTGTAATCGTAGAATAAATAATAACATTGTAATGCAATATTTACCTTCCTAGTTTCGTTTCAAACGCCAACATAACAAAAAAGATATGAACCCCATCTTTAGGCGACAACGCATTTTAACTCTTGACGTAATCATCCACAGGAATATGTTGTTCAAAGGAGGCAGTCGTATGGCCTCGATTTCAATTAACTTCTCACAATTTTTTATGAATGTTTTTCTGTTTTAGGGTTTCCTCATGGTCGCTCTTTCATACCCCTTTACCGCTCGTAGCTCAAACAGCATTGTTTGAATGTGCCGACTAAATAAATGATTGTTCGTTTGTATGTTTGCTTTGCACGATGTGCAGAAAGAAATGATTTCGATTCGTTACTAAAATTATAAGTATTATGTTACACAAAATCTTAAGAGCGTTTAACCAGCCAGCGGACGAAAATCCACATTTCGTCGAAAGTTGTTCTTACGATCGTGCAGGGCGGTTACAATGAGAAAGATTAATTATTCTCCGTACCAGATTTTTAAAATTATAACTCAATATCGAATTTATTTCATTCCAAATTAGCTTTAATTTATACCTTCATCCATAAATGCTGAAAGGCGTGATGATAAAACTATTAAAATAATGTACGTTTTGTAATTATTTTTTGATTATAAGTATTTATCATTTTTCAATAATCTCTAAATTTAATAAGAATGTTAAAAAAATCTGAAATATATTAGTTTGTAAGTGCGCAAATAAATACACAAATGGACCAATTTTCGTCAAGAAACACATGTACGTACATATTTTTTAATGATTTTATTGAAACTAAAATTAAAATTCTAAAACATGCGTTTGCTAGATAATGTATTGATTTATTTTACTGCATGATTATATTATTTGAAATGGGTGTGGTATAATACCAAATCTTTTTTGAAAATTTAATAAATCTCCCAACGACCTATGGAATAACTTTATTATAAGTACTAAAAATTTAAAAATTTTCTCAAAATTTATTACATGCGAATGCTAGATAAAAGAACAATCTTTCGAAATCCATTTATAATTTTTTGTGGAAAAGAGTCAATACGTCTAAAATCTTTTTTGAAAATGACGTATTTCCGGTTTTAATGCCCTCTTAAGGGCGATTAACCAGCGGCCGAGAATTCAAATTTCGTCGGAAGACGGTCTTGCGATTGTATTCTTGCAACTGTACAGGGCGGTCCCGATGAGAAAGATTAGTTATTCTCCCTTCCAGCATTTTTAAATAGTAGCTCAATATCAATTTTATTTCAATAACCTATATTTAAAAATGCTCAAACGTGTGATGATAAAACTACTAAAATAATGTACTTTTTGTAATTATTTTTTGATCTTGAGTATGTTAGTTTGTAAGACCGTACATAAATATACAAACTGAAGTATTTTCGCCACAAAACACGTGTGCGGATCTTTTTTAAAATGATTTTATTTGAACTAAAATTAAAATTCTGAAACATAGCTTTCCCAGATAATTTATTGATTTATTTTACTGCATGATTATATGGTTTGAAATGTGTATTGTATGATACAAAATTTTGTTTGAAAATTTAACAAATCTGCCAACGACCTACGGTAAAACCTTATTATACTAAAAATAAACAAACTTTCTCAATTTTAAAAACATAGCTTTACTAGATAAAATATCAGTCTTTCGAAATCGATTTATAGTTTTTTTGTGGAAAAGAGTCAATACGTCTAAAATTTGATTTTAAAATGACATATTTCCGGTTTTTTTCTGGTTATTCCCTCTTAAATATAATGTGCTTTTTGAAGCATTGAAAATTCTCAAAGGTGAGTTCTGGTCGAGTTTTGCACAGTTTTTTTTGTCCGAAGTTGTTAGATCAACGCAACTAATAAGTTTAGCTTGCAACGCATATTCCACGGAGGTTAAAATATCAAGTCCAAGAATAAGAGTTCTTGTTGTTTGTTCCATTATTTATATTACTAAAACAGTACAAAACTAAAGCGTCATTTTGATGACAACGAAAACTGTTTAGTCATATAAAATACTGCAAAATATTTTATATGTTGTTTAAATTTTATTTAGTTATTGATTTTATTGTGTTTTTTTTTCTTTGTTAACTCTAAAATGAAGGCTCCAATTTACCTGCTATATCAATTTCAGCATAATTAGTAGGTACCTACCCCAAATCTAGTTTTGCGTATCATCACAGGAAAACAACTTTACTGCAACAGTCGAACGATTTCACATTGCTGTAGCGGTATTGTCTTCTCATTAAACGCGTGTTATTATCGAAGAAGGTACAATAATTTTATAAATATAATTATTGTACCTTCTTCGATAATAAGGTACAATAATTTTATAAATATAATTATGATTATTTAGTAGATAACTATTATAAGTAGATAACTAATTCGAAACACATAGCTACTCTGGTTATGCGTAATAAACAGAGATTAATGATTTTTGAGAAATTGCCATCTTTTAGTTTTTTCGAATGTTTAAGCTTTTCGTCATGAGTAATTCTTTTAATTTTGGTTTGGGCGATTCTGGGAACAAGACACAGACGAACGAAAGCTCTGAAACAAATTTCCATATTTTTTAAAAATGAAGACAAACATTCCCGGCTTATGAATAAGCTGACTGTGTTTTAAAATCTTCTATAAATAGAAAAGAGAAAATGTCATGCGTAAGGTTTAGATTATGAACATACATATATTTGTGTATACATGTGCAAATTACATATTTATTTTAGTGTATTTTCACTTCTTTGACAGCCTGATATAAAAGTGTGATTATTTATTATTCAGAATCCATTTATCTTGATAAAATAATATTGAATGAAATATTTTCAAGTATGATTCGTTTGTCTTTTGCTGTAATCTGTTTTCCCGGTGAGTAATTCAAATTTATTTTGTTTAATTTTTTATTCCAGCAGGACTGTGTGGGTAATGCAATGGAGCAATGCTTAATCTGCCATGTTACATGAGACATATCAAATACATGAAAATAAAATGTATGCTTAACAATTATAAAATAAATTAAATGGATCCTCCATCAGGGTGATCGCCGCTCCATCTGCACCTATCGCTCATTGAGAGTAGAACTGGACCATCTCAGATGTAGACACGACAATGACGTTTGTTATAATGTTTGTTTGTTAAAGCAGGCTAGTCGGTTTCGAAATAACGCAGAGAATGAGTGGTCAACGTAGAGGCACTGCAGAACTTTGTAATTTGTAGAAGTTACCTGAAGGCATTATTGTAGCACATGATTTTTTCATTGAAAACATATTATTAAATTTAATCTCGGCAATGTCACCCCGCTCTATGAAACTGTTAATATCTTTGCATCAAAATGAATGAACGAAGTTTTGAATCGGGTTGAAAGTGATCATTATACAATGTGATTTTAATCTAACAGCGACCGATTTGATACCAAGTAAAGGGTGACTTTGATGAGAGGGATTTTTTAATATATTATTATCACAACGAAGTTATATTTTATTGCAATCTCGCGTTGTTGCATTTTTATTAAAATAGTGTTATCGGATTTTACTGACAGAAATATTTTGTCACATTCATTACAGCGTTTTTTTTTTATCTCGGTTATCGCCATGCGGCGTCACACCCATCAAACACCCTTTTTACTTTCTCCAGATCCTTAGCCCGAAAAGCTTTTCGGTTACACTCAGTTATATTATTTATTACAAACCGTTTGGTAAATGTTGTAAAAATTAATTGCGTAAATTTTGGTAAATGTTGTAATATGTGATGCAGAACTAAATATTACAAAGGTATTTGGAAAACAACTTATGTACTGACTTACGGAAACTTGTATGTAAAATATATATACCTCCTACGTATTTTATGTAATCGTGTAGGTATCAATTTGTCCTTGCAAATTGGCGTTTCTCATGGTTGGAAAAAACGTAGAAAATCTTAAAAAAGTTTTTTTGACCGATTTTTATACATTTTATTATATGCTAATGGGAATTTAATTTCGCCTTTTTTTACCCCTTTGGTGAAACATTAAATAAAATGTATAAAAACACGGCAAAAAACTGTTTTTTAGCTCTCCTAAAAAAATTACCCTATTTGACATATTGTATTTGTATTGACAGCGACGAATTATTTATCTAAAAACATAAAATATAATAATAACTTTTTTAAACTGAATAGGAAGCATCGTAGGTATTGACCATATAATTTCAGCTTGAAATCCGTTATTTTTCACAAAAACTGACTTTGAAAAAGTCATATTTTCGATACAGTATCTCTGCGCAGAAAAGCGGAGACCCTGCGCAAAGAAGTCCCATAACCGGTCAGCGGTTGAGTGGGCATAAGGGTACGATCAGGTACAAAGCGAGTTTCGGTTTTCAGATTAACGGCGTTCAGTGCCCTGTGGGCCTAGTCACTAATTTTTGTAAACCTCCGTTTCATGAAGTTACGGGTTTAGCTACGTCACATACCCGTTGTTGTTGTTATTTAAGTTGGCGAATCTGTCAAAATACGGGTATGTGACGTAGCTAAACCCGTAACTTCATGAAACGGAGGTTTACAAAAATTAGTGACTAGGCCCCCTGTTCCACCGGCTGCAGTTGACGCCGAGATGTGGACAAACAGAATGCGGATAAAACGTGCGCTACCTGCGCGGTAGCATGACAGCAGCTGTCAGTTTTTACGAACTGTCGAGTTCGTAGACGACGATTATTTACTCTTGGAGAATCCTTTCTTAAAATTAAGGAATAAAACAATGGTATTTGGTAATTGGTATCTTTAAATATGAAAAGAAAAACCTCAGGAGAACATGATAATATGTTAAGTACGTGCCCGAAAGAAATTCACTTGTGACATTTGAGGTTATTTCAAAATTTTATCTCTTTGATTTCATTCCATCACTTGTCAACAACATTTCTGGTGGTATGGAATGTATTTATTTTATCCCAGATTGGCGATTGATTGAAAACAGCGGCAATTAACAGGTCGCTCATTTTGATATCAGATTCTGACCGGCGTCACCGGCGAGCAGGAATTAAGAATTCATTCCGGTAAAGCTTATCGGCGCCGCCTCGCGCGGACATAAATCTGAACCTGCCTTCACTATGTTCGGCCTGATACGTTGACATACAAACATTCTTGTCAGCACGCCTGCGCCAGTCGGCCGCCCTTGCGCCGACTAATCAGAAAACCGAAACCCGCTTTGTACCTGATCGTACCCTAACGCTTGGGTCCCACCCGAGCGTCGCGTGTTCGATTCCTCGGCTGGCTAAGTCCTCCATCACAACACAAGCAACATTTTCGGCTTTCTGTGGTGGTAGTAGGAGCTTTTCAAACATTGTTGGGTTATTCGTAACCCGGGAATGTTTGTCTTACTTTTAAAAAAAAAATAATAACGACTGCGCCGCAAACCTCAGAGAACTTAAGTTTTCTTCACAGGGTCGAACAGAATGAATTCTCTTTTCGATAAATTCAAATTTGAAATAAAATAAATTCAACTTTGTTTGAACCACTTATATAATGAGTAAATCCGATCGGTTTCAGAACAAACGTTCCGTCTTCAGGGCAAGCGTTTACTCATTATATAAGTGGTTCAAACAAAGTTGAATTGTTTCATTTATCTATAATGGATATTAACCACAAAGTTATAGCTTCGTTCAAAAATATATAATTTTAGTTCGGCACCCATCTCTGGGTTAAAAAAGTCCTTCTCCGCTACTGGAGTGCACGTAACCAATAGAAGGTAATCGCTTTGCGATTGTGCTGCGTTGTTCGCTAGCCACAATATTCTGGCGTGTTCAGTAAAATAATAATATTAATATAAAATAATATTTATTTAAAACAATAATTAACTCCCACAATAATAATTATAACCTTCAACTTTTCAAAAGGTGAAATTCGTGTGAGGCTTCTCCTTGTCCCACACATGAATATAGGGTTTATTTGTTCGGCCCTAAGCGAGGGGCGCCGGAACAGTACGGCTCCGTTATCGGCCGCTTGTGTCGCGGCACATTTGCTCATTGTATATCAATTTTTATCGACCTGTCAAGACCGATAGCGACCTGCCAGGTGAGCGGCTCTTCCACGGATACCATTCGTACTTTTCCCTATAGCGAGGCACGAATATTCCCTTTTTTTCTCCTTCGTTTCGTTCATTTCACCTTTGGCGAGGAATCATTAGGCGAGGGAGAATATCCCGTATGGATTGATTATAATGCTTGCTTAATATTATGAGAATATCTTTATCTTCATGGAAGCAAATGTAATTTGTGGTTGCCACAATCCAGTCCCACCTGCCGAAAGCTGTCTCTTCAGTGTGTCAAACTCCCATTACGCTCGTGTTCTCCAATTAAATGATAGGTAATATTACAAGTCTTCGTGCTTCATTCATTTTAAGAGGAATGTAAAAAATTCTTATTTTTTAGCCTTATTGCGTTTGAAGCAATAATTTGAAGATTATTGCGTTTGGAGACAACTACTGTCTTATTCGGGAGTTCATTATCATGATCATGTTCAAAATTACTTCCGTGTACGAACCAATACTGTGCAAAAATACCATACATAAGATAGTTTCAACGTTCTGATAATGTTGAATCTGTGTTAGGTATTAAATTTAGGTTTAGCGATGTAAAGTTTATTTAATATATTGTTATTTTAATGTACTGGTACTAGAGTTGTGTACGTGCACCGACTCCAGATTCTAATATCTACAGCCTGTATGTCGGACGAATATCTACAGCTCATACGTTGGACAAATATCTATGAACTTCAGAGTGAGGACTAATATCTACAGAGCTAAGGTCGGACGAATATCTATGACGGTCCCAGAGGTGACTAATATCTATGGAACGTAGATGGGACTAATATCTCCAGAGGGCAGCTGAGCAAGAGGTTGTACGGAAAACCTAACCTAACCTAACATACGCAATATTACGTTATTCCAATATGCTATACATAATTGCAAATCCAACCTCTGCTGTGCTGGTGATGTAGATATTCGTCCTCACTTTGGTTCTCATAAATATTGGGCAACAGTTTGAGCTGTAATTCGTCCTCACTTTGGTTCTCATAGATATTAGTCAGCAGTTTGAGCTGTAGATATTCGTCCTCACTTTGGTTGATACAAAGACATTGGAATATAAGTAGATGTGCTATCTGCTGTTTTTACTATGTGGGTCTGCGCTTCCGGGTGTCGCCGATATTGTTTACCAATTAACAAATAAACTAAAAGAACAAATAATTAACGAATAAACCAAACGAACGTTAAATTAAATGAACGAATTCTTTCCTTATTCAAAATATATTGTTAACCAATATTAATGCACATTTTCAAAAAATCAACGAAATGAACAAATTCTTTTTGTATGAAAACTACGCTAATTAGCGCGTAGTCCGGCGACAGTTGCGCGGACACCATAGCATATCTATTATGTATTAGAATATCTTTGGGTTGATATAAGTCCGATTTGTTCAGTTTTTGGAATTCCTGTAGATATTAGTAGATGCCTCCCGTGCACCTGTGACATTGGGCGCCATCTGGCCTCTTTTAATTGAAGTTGCAATAAATACTACGTTTGTTTATCATCCGAAATTTTAGTACTTAAGTTTGATATCCATGTAGTTATATTTTCTACAAATTCCGGGAATTCTTGAAATTTTGTATCCACGTAATGCTTTAAATCTCTTTGTAAAAAAGCTTACGTTTTTTTACATTTTAGCACTGTGGTTTTAGAAGATTGGAATATTTGATTAAACATAATAAATAAAACGTTACCTTTAAAATATACATGGTATTTAAACTTACTCCGCCGTGCTTTAAGCTCTCAAAGCTCTTATTTCTTGATTACCTTACGTGAATACCTCCTTCATGTATAAAATATTTTTTCAAGTATTTGTATTTTAATATTTAAGCGCCGATTTAATACATTTGGTACCACGTGCCTCAAGAAGGAAAATTTCCACAGTCATGGAAACAATCTACCATTATACCGGTTCCGAAGGTTAAAAATACCAGAAAATGTGAAGAATTTCGACCAATCAACACCTTACCAAAATATGAGCAGATTCTTGAAGTGATAATAAAAGAACAAATTTTACAATACCTAGATAAACACAATATTCTATGCCAAGAGCAATCAGGATTCAGATCTAATAACTCGTGTGAAACAGCATTAAACGTAATTGTCGAAGAATGGAAGGAAGGAATGAATAGTAATAAATTTGTCTTAGCAATATTTTTAGACTTTCAAAGGGCATTCGAAACTATAGATCGAGAAATCTTAATAAGAAAACTTAAAGAAATTGGTTTCTCATCTATAGCCATTAAATTAATAGAAGAGTATTTGAAAGACAGAAAACAGATAATAAAAATAAATAATCAATTCTCAAAACCAATGGAAAATAAATTAGGAGTACCGCAGGGATCGGTCCTTGGACCCCTATTGTTCATACTCTATATTAATGACATGGTGAAAATATTTTCAAAATGCAAAGTACGACTTTTTGCCGATGATACACTTATATACTTAATTGGAGATAACTATGAAGAACTAATAAATATTTTAAATAATGAACTAGATGATGTATCAAGATGGCTAAAAATAAATAAGCTTAAATTAAATACAAAAAAAAACAAAATGTATGGTGATTGGATATAAGAAGACATCCAGTGAAAGCAAAATTAAAATTGATGGTGAAATTATTGAAAATGTTTCTGAAATGAAATACTTAGGAGTCATATTAGATCCCAAACTAAACTTCAATAGACATGCCGAATATACCCACAAGAAAATTGGCAAAAAGATATCTTTTTTGGGAAGAATTCGGCCTAAAATTTCCAGAAAAACCGCCATCACCATTTACAATTCAATTATTGCTCCACACTTCAACTACTGTTCAAGTATCCTTTTCCTTTGTAATGAAAGAGAACAGAATAAATTTCAAATTCTCCAAAACAGAGCAATGCGAATAATACTCCGAAGAAATAGATTTTCAAAAATAATTAAAATGTTAAAGGAACTTAATTGGTTAACAGTGAAACAAATACTGACCTTGAACACGTTGATATTTATTCACAAAATATTAAACAACATGTTACCAAAATACTTCACAAATAAAATCGTATACAATGAGGACATTCACAGACATTACACAAGGACTTGCAAGGAAATAAGATTAAACAAAAAGGACAAAACGAATACGCAAAACAGTCTGCTGTACAAAGGAATTAAGTTATATAACACACTACCAGAAACTCTTAAGTCCTCACCAATTGAAAAGTTCAAGATGGATTGTAGGAGCTACATAAAACAAAAACAAAAAATTTTGTGATTTCAAAAAATTTTGTGAATTTAAAATATTATAATTAAAAAAACTGCAATATGAAATATTATAATCGATTAGAAATTTGTAAACTTAAATGTACAAATTACTAAAATAAAATTCAAATAAAAAAAAAAAAATTAAATTCAATAAAGTTGTACGTACGAGGGCACATGATGCTAAAAACTTCTTATTTATTTTTTTACCATAATTTTTTTGAATTATCGAACGGCATGGCAACCCCAAAACTAGTGACAATAATTCTTATAGCCGTGGTTTTCTCAAACCATATAATATTTTTTTTTTGGATTATAAGGATATTTTTTTATCATTTCCTCAATTTTACCGTGATGATGAAAAAAGTCCGAGTACTGTGCAATTATGGTAATATTTCCCATGTCTTATGTAAATTCGTTATACGGGGTGTTCGACAGGTGTTAAAATCGTTATGACGGCTGTACTTCACACGTACACATTTAACCAGTGATTCCTGACAGTATTTGGAGTGAAAAACGTTAATGAAGTCTTAGTCTCTTAACTTAAAAAAAAAATCAATACACAGTTACGGCCAGGATTAGGGGTTGAGCGTTTACTCGACTGAGTAGTGATGACGTAGAAGAAATTTTTTTTGTTGGGTTTTGAAGAAAAAATGGATTTTTTTTTGTTCCAAATAATAAGTCAAGAACGTCCTTATCACCCTATTTACATATTATTTGGGAAATATGTAAAGTGTAATTTTTCGTTCTTTTTCTTTGGAAAATGGTCCACGGGTAAGGTATTGTCAATTCAGCGATCGCTAGGGTATTTGTTGACAGGCCTCCCGACGCGTTGAATATTACGTGTTATAACTGTTACTAACTGGGAAATTTTACTAAGGTAGTACTAATATAAATAATATTGATTTTCTCTTTCTCAAATGATCCTTTTTTGGACGTTGTTTCGATGTTAATAATAATAAGAAAAATATTTTCTGTTAAATTAGAGATAGAAGAATCGATATTAGAAGCTGCAACCCTTTTTTTACAATGTATTTTCATTTCGCTCTTCAAGGACCACCGCTTTATTTATTTATTTATTTTTATTATTATCGTACAACAGAATAATTCCAATTACAGTACAATTTAGTTACCTTATCAGCATTTAGGCAAGTGACTCTTCAAAAATGTTTTTAAGGCATATAAAGAACAGTCACTTACATCCAAATGGTTTGCAATTTCATTTAACAGCACCACTCCCCTCGTCATGCTATGCTTTGCCAAGACGTCTGTTCTGCCGTTCAGTACTTTAAATAAGACATAATGTCGACTTCGGCTGTAGTGGTCTGGTACATATAAATCATAGCATCCCAAGAGAAATGGGATATCGATGAAATTGTTCCAAATTTTGAAAGACAGAATAGCAAGACTTGCTTTCCGTCTAGTTTCTAGACTCACAGAATCAGTTTCTTCAAGTAAGTCAATATGGTGCATGAACCTTGGAAAGGTTCCATGCTTCCGCATATAAACATACCTGAGGAATGTCTTCTGGATTTGCTCTAACATATCAGATATTAAGCTGATAAGAACAGATACTACACTTTGATCTTAGCCAACAGGCCGAGAAGCGATAAATATTGTAGAAGAGGATGATAATGCATTTAAGCATTAAAATGAATCATCAACATAAAAAAGTTTTTTTTTTAAATTTCAAGATTTAAAAAAAATAAATCGCACGTTGCGCCACAATACGAAGTATGTCAAAAAAATACAAATAAATAGTAGTATATCTGTGTGTAAGGATGGAATGGCCAACCTTATGATTCCAGAGATATACTCATTTTTAATGTCAATGCCATACAAATTTTTCTTAAAAAAATGATAACTCCTTCATTTGTACACGCAATTGCTTCATACGAAATTTTATAGCATAGTAATGATCAGCAGAATCCATTTCTAGCAAAAAAAAGACCCTTGAAAATTCAAGTCTCTATGTCTACGAAAGGCGATTTTCAGCCCACTGTGTGGCTGCGTGGCCCTTTTCATACAAAACTTGGATTTGAGGACAAAATAACCAACCTAACTTAATATTTTTTTTTTAATCAGGCCGTAATATTATTTTAATATACGATGCGAGCTATTTTTATTTATCTGTATTTTACGTAGGCACAATTTAAGAATTCGAATTTTCATGGTTTTAGAGGCAACTTTTGCATTTTTGTGAGTTAATAGAAATTCTAATTATTTAAATTTTTTTTGATCAACCGTTAATATAAACCTTATCTTAAAAAATATTATGAAAGATAAAATAAAAAATAAAATCACAGGTGTTTTTTTGAGTTGATATTTTAATTTATAGAACCCAAGTTTGTGTTCTAACCTAAATCGGTCGTATGTAATTTATATTTTCCATAAAAATGTTTTTAAATCCTTTTTTTATATTTTATTACGTACATTCCCATAGTAAGTAGAACAAATTAAAAAAAAATCATTAAGTCACAAATAATTTCCAAAGTTACCTCTAAAACATGAAAAATTGAATGTAAAATTCTTTAATGTCCTATTTATTATATACTAGCTGACCCGGACACGCGTTGCTGTGGCTGATAAAACACAACGTCATCTACTGGATGGTTATCCAACCTTTATAACCACCGCCGTCTTTGAGTTTATCGCGAAGAGACAGACAGATGCCGCGGAGGACTTTAATTTATAATACGTAGAGATGGTGTGAAAGATTATAATAATGTGCATGAAATGCTTGGGGTAACTAACGTATTTAAGTTAATAAGGATTAACACTGTATCCGTCTAAATAACTTTTCAATTACCGCAATGTGCGTGACCATTTTTTTAGAAGATAGAGTGGGTATAGTAAGCTATCCGTAAAAGATAGATGTATGCCTTCGCGGACTTTTTTGTAGATCTATAAAAAAGGAATATCCCACCATGCATTGTTTTGTTATATCCCAATAGGATTAGGCAGCGTTTTCGATGAAAGCTACCAGGCGGCTTGACTTTTTCCGACGCTTCTAACAATTATCGTTATGTTTCAACCAATTTACACAAATCCTTGACAAATTACATACTTAAACCTTCGTCACGAAACACTCTATCTATTGGTGAAAACCGCATGAAAATCCGTTCTGTAGTTTTCGAGTTTATCGCGAACAGACAGACAGACGACGCGGGGGACTTTAATTTATAATATGTAGAGAATGTAGAGATGAAAGAATGTATTCAGTTTCTTTGGGTATTTTTGCCTCAAAATAAAATTTAAGTTTTTTTATGAAAAGGGCCGCTCAGTCATTCCTCTTAAAGACCTTTGATGTCTTACAAGTCCGTCGGGTTTAAACTAGGTATTTATTTGTTCAATACTCTTTACAATTTCATTCTGAACATCCTAGGGAAGATCGTTGGTTACCCATTAAAGTAACAATAGTTTTTAATGGAGCTGTAGTAGGTTTTGGCGAAGGTAGTGCGTGGGTAGCAAATTGTTTGAGTTCGGTCGTGGATTCGTTGTATTCTCTGTTATTACAAATAAACGCTTTTGGCAGCGAACCCAACAAAAGAAACTAAATCTGGTAATTTATTTTTTAATATTCTAGAATTATTTATGCCAAGGCAGGCTAATGGGAAGAGGTATTATTCTTTTTTGTTTAGAATAAAAATATTTTGTACTCTTGGGTCGTTTTTTCACAGAAATACGCAAATATCCGGTACTAGTGTTGAGTAGAGGTGATCCACGCCGCAAAAAACTCGTCGCGCAGTCCTTATGCTGATTCCAGACTCACGGCGAGAAGTCTCGGCGAGAAGTTCTCGCCGAGACTTCTCGCGAGAACAAGCACTTATCCACACTCATTTTTCTCACTCGTGATCTGTTTCCCATCCGGTATGGACGACATTACAGACGATATTCAAAATGCTGCAGGTTTGGCTCTGTGCGATAAATTGCAACTCTTGTTGATTGTTCCACATTTTTAACACAAGGAAACAAAATTTTCGAAACAAAAACAAAAATATCACGCACGTCTACTCTCAACCGCTTACTAAACAACACTGAGACAAAACGTGAGTGCAGTAGTCTTCTCGCTTCTCGCCCGAGAAATCCTTTGAAGCGGCCAAATTTACCGACAGCTATCCGAGAACAGCCGAGCCCGAGAAAGAGAATGCGAGAAACTCATCACAATCACGCTTCTCGGGTGTTCTCGGGGCTTCTCGCCGTGAGTCTGGAGGGGCTACTACAAATCGCTACAAGACCCGCGTCGACATCAAACAGTGTTGAATTTTCGAAATGTCAAAATTAGAATGTTTTCATGATCTCTCTCACAACCACAACTGCTGTAGCTGTCATATTTACATCCTGGCATTATTTGTTGACAGTTTTGTTCTTACCATTGATCTAAAGTACATGTATTGTTACAAACGTCGGAAACAAGTTACATGTTACAGTTTGTGGGTGCGGGGCATCCCCACACTGAAAGAAAATAAAAAATCTACATACAAAAAACTGAAAAAAAAGAAAAAAAAAATGGTTTTAAGCTACGACATCAATAATGACGTATTTTTCAATCTTAGCGCTCTAGATAAGGGAACGTACCCATACTACGTGACCAACTTTTTGCAATTTTTAACCCCCCCCCCCCCGGTGACCAAAATCCTAAGCAACCCGCCGCTCATTTGTATGGAGCGTGACATTTTGAAGACCCCCCCCCCCCCTAAACGTGTCACGTAGTATGGGTACGTTCCCTAACTGAATTGAACGAAAACTCACAGACTGCCACTGATCCCTACGGGTTACGGGTTTTTGATTTCAATGACACAAAAACCTTTCGTGAATTCCCACGAACACTACTTTTTATAATGTACTAGCTGACCCGGCCAGGCGTTGCTGTGGCTAACGAAACACAACGCCATCTACTGAATGGTTACCCAACCTATATAACCAAGTGTTGTGTCGATAAATTAACTCACACCACCGTCTGTTAGAAACTTATTGAACTTACAAATTATACAATAATAAATATTGAGGTTAATAATCGAGATAAAAACTATCCTATCTTTTAAGTTGGACCAAATTATACAGGGTAAGCGAAATTTCATCAAAATCAGTTAAGTTTAAATAATTTGGGAGGCGGGAATGGGTACCGCCGCCCCGGGAACCTTTATTATATAACCAACACCTCCGCCATAGATCACCCCAAGTGGTTCGCTACGTTTGGTGATTTAGTAGGAGTGCCCGAGTTCATGGGGTGAGATTTGTCTAGGTCTTGGAGGCGGATGACCAGGACACACTGAACCCCAGATTCCTACCCACCCCTTAAACCCTTTTCCTTCCCAGAACTCTCCTCTCCTTCCTTTCTTAAAAAACCCTCCTCACAGTATCCCCAAAGATGACATAGGCCCTGAGGGAAATTATTTTCCTCGAGGCCTCCTGTGTGGTGCTCATGTAAAAAAAAAGTATTTTCGGAGTTTATCACGAACACATAGGGACGCTAGATTTTTATATATAATGTCGATATATAGGACTTTCTGTATAGTGCTTTTCTATTTGATATCGTGTTATTTAATTTGTTCGAAAACACAAAAATTCTTACAGTTTGATAGAGCAGCTAAACTATTTTATTTTGTTCAATGGTTGTAATACTTTTTCTTATGAAATATATTTAAGTGTTGAATGCGTGAACATAATAAGTGAAACACTACAATGTTGTTTATTTATTTATAACCTTTTAAGTTACCTTATTAAGCCAAATAATCTACACATGAATGTGCAAAGTTCGATGGATATATTATGAACAAAGATAATAATATGACATCATGTGGACACATGTGGCGCAATCAACATTAGTTTCTAACTAGGTAGTTTTTTTTTTTTACTTGAATACCGCACAAGAGTCCCAACTACTCCCGTCTGGAGCCAGTGGGACTATGGCATCCCCAATTGGGGTATGTTGTGAGGCTGAAGGTAGTGGGGAGGGGAAGGAGATAGGGAAGAGGAAGGTGGGGATAGTACCTGGCTATTCAGATCTGGTCACCAAACACGGCTAAAGCCATTTCAAGCAACGTTTCAATTTTGAATGGTGGTCTTACACCAGGGCGATACTGAGAGTATCTTCCACTCCGGTAGTGCCTGTTCTTAGAAATAAAATTATACTATGTCAAATAAGGTTCCATGCCAACTCAGAATGAAACCAACTCAGAAACACCTCAGAAAGGTCATTAAAAGCTATGAAAAAATAATTTTAAAATAGCCGGTAACCCTAACCTATCTTAACTATTTAACCAATTTTTGTAATATTTTATCACCACTCTTTGACCTTTCTGAGTTGGTTTCATTCTGAGTTGTCCGGTCACCGTCAAATAATACAGACAATAAATTATTAATTTCTACGCCATCAATGAGATACAAAATTATTGCCGTTCTTTTTGTTTATTTACTGATAAATTTTTGTTTTTTTCATAATTTATTAATTTAAAATTACATGACCGTGGTCTTGCGGTACGTTCAAGAGTTGTGGATACTGTCAGTATCGCCCCGGTGAAATACCATTATTCAGAAACGAAACGTCTGTTGAAATGGCTTTGTTTCGTATTTTATGGTCAAAACAGAATAGCAACGTTTTACCCAACCTTTCTCTTTCCTATCTACTTCACCTTCAGCTCCCCAACATACCCTAATTTGGGATGCCATCGGTTGGGAGCAGCTGGGACTCTTGTGCGGTATTCACTCAAAAACAATATTTAGCATTTTTTCCAAAATTAAAGATGACTAATAAAAACATAATATTACAAAAAATTTCGTATTCATAGCGGAACATTACGTGTGCCCAAATGTCAGGTGCTAAAATATTTGATTTAGTGTATTATTGAAACAGTCTATTAATAAACTGTATTAATAATCTCCCTTTTACATTTTCGATCACGTAGGCGTAGTCAGTGTTGTTTGAACGGAAAATATCCCCCGTGCATTATTCAAACAAAAACTGCAACCATACGCTGCTTTACCCTCTCGTGAAATCTCTGAAATTTTTTTTATATGAGCTCCACACAGGAGGCCCTGAGGGAAATTGTTTTCCTTTCAGAAAAAAAAACAAAGGAAAACAATTTCCCTCAGGGCCTATGACATCTTTGGGGATGCTGTGTGGAGGTTTTTTCTTAAGGAAGGAAAGGAGAGGAAGGTTCTGGGAAGGAAAATGGTTTAAGGGGTGGGTAGGAATCTGGGGTTCAGTGTGTCCTGGTCATCCGCCTGCAAGACCTAGACAAACCTCACCCCATGAACCCGGGCACCCCTGCTAAATCACCAAACATAGCGAACCACTTGGGGTGACCTATGGCAGAGGTGTTGGTTATCCAATAAAGATTCCCGGGGCGGCGGTACCCATTCCCGCCTCCCAAATTAATATGTATTACCTACTAAAGTGGCGATGTTCCACGGCAAAGTGTTAAGAACTCTAAACCCGAATTCGCGGAACCAAAACCCGGTGATTTCCAAAAAAAATGTCCCACCTGGTGGAGGACCACATTTCAAATCATAATTTCAACATTAACTATAAAACAATGTGTTTACATATGTATATGTAGCTGAAGCAGCTAAAACTCTGGAACGGTGATCTACGTAATGAAGTTTACACAGGTTTTTCTTGACCTTTTTGATCTCTGTTATACATAACTGTGTATAAACAAGGCATCACATTTTTGCTCTTTAAAAGTGTGTTAAAAATTGGGCGAAACCGAGTAGTCACTATATTTCTTTGTATTTAGGAGGCGGATATGGGTACCGCCGCCCCGGGATCCTTTTATTTGATTACCAACACTTCTACCAAACGAAACCCTTCATTTTGTTGCAAGGCGATCTTTGATTGATTCTGCATTTCATCTACTATTCATATCAGCCTCTCAATTTGGTAGACGGGTATGGGTACCGCCGTTCCAGGATCCATTTATTGGATTACCAACACCTCTGCCATAGGTCACCCCAAATAGTTCACTACGTTTGGTGATTTAACAGAGGTGCCCGGATACATAAGGTGAGCTTGTCCAGATCTTGGCGGCGGGTGCGTCTGTCCACCAACTGCGTGGCAGGCGGATTGGAGGAGACTGGTTGAAGGAGACCATTTGACCTCTCCAGCAGGTCTCTCTCGGAGCAGTCAGACGGATAGATTCGTACGTCCGTCACTCCTAACTCCGTCACACTGACACCCACTTTCCTTCCCAACTTCCTCTCCTTCCTTTCCTAAAAATACCCCCCACACAGCATATGAGATAGGAATTAATTAAAACGAGTGTGCTTTAGACCACACGACTGAAGTGAAACTTCACTAACTTATATCTCCCTCTCAACTTCCGTTCGCCTCGCCCGATCACACTTTTCATAACGCTCTCGTCACGCATTCACCAGCTTACTCTCCAAGTTAAGCGTGCGTGAAGGACCGACCGTTCGCCTCGCCCGATCACACTTTTCGTAACGCTCTCTTCCCGCATTCACCAGCTTACTCCCCAAGTAAGTTAAGTCAAGCGTGCGTAAAGAAGTTTTACTTCAAAAATAAGAGTGTCAAAAAATATCTTTCATCTTCCAACCTTTTATCGAACACGTTTTAAACTGCAGTTTTGGATACGCTAAATAAAGTATATTACCTACAATTCACATGCTATAACAGTTGTTGAGTGACGCTGGGAACATTGTTTTTCCCACTTTATTTTTTTATTATTTTATGATGTTTTTAAAAATATTGTTGAAATATTTTTTTAAATACGTACATTTTTTTCTCAAAAACGTCCATCCACCCACTCGAGGGTTTAGCAAACATTTCACGTGAATTTGAACGTACATCATATTGGGGCCGTGCTATTTACTTTGGATGAACGTGATCCGCGGACAGCGTACGGCGGACACCGGCCATCCACGGGCCGCTTCCCATAACGCTGATCTGTAGTTAGTTAGCTATCTGGGGGATAACAAAATGTTTTACAGCAGAGAACGGATCAACCTGGATCCGCGTAAAGCTTCTGCTAATAATACGGAGAACTGGTAATTAAGCGCGCCGCATATATATCTGTACCCGGGAAGCATACGGATGCAAGTCCAAAAAGGTAAATGTTCAGCAGAGCCAAAAAACAATTTTTCTGTAACTATGGTCTCATAACTTCTTCGGATGTCCATGCTGATAGTTAACAAAAAAGTAATTATTAAATCAATTAGTTTTGTTTTAGCCAATAAAACGAAATATTTTATATGTAAAGCCTTTAAGGGAACGTAGGTACCCATAGTATGTGACCAATTTTTTGCAATTTTTAACCCCCCCCCCCCCGGTGACCAAAATCCTAAGCAAACCGCCGCTCATTTGTACCAAGCGTGACATTTTGAAGACCCACCCCCCCGAAGAGGTCACGTAGTATGGGTACGTTCCCTAACGATATTGTTAAAAAAAAAACGCTTCCAAAAAACACCACTCCTGCTTCAAAATGAAATGGAATATTTTGTTATGACATGTCGACCCTTTTGAATAACAAGGTTCCACCTGTTGCGCTAATGTCATGCAATAATGAACTCTAAAGTAGCTTAGGGAACGTACCCATACTACGTGACCAACTTTTTGCAACTTTTAACCCCCCCCCCCCCCCGGTGACCAAAAACCTAAGCAACCAGCCGCTCATTTGTACCAAGCGTGACATTTTGAAGACCCCCCTCCCTAAATGTGTCACGTAGTATGGGTACGTTCCCTTACTATAGATCCCATTATCGCATGAAGTTACAGCAACAGATGGAACCTTGTTATTCCAAAGGGTCGGTGTGGTGTATTATGAAAAGATCAATATTTGAAAATTGTTTACTTCCACAGAAAACGTAGTAATGTTAGAGGCAGAAGGATGCAAATAGATTTGAGTCATAATACTTAAAATGCAACTAAATCATAAAGATGCAATTTTATTTATTTATTCTTAGTACATTTACATTACAAAGGTATAATATGTATATTGTCCTCCACACTAGGAGTTCACCTGTGTTGTGAGGACATTTTTCAGTTGTAAATTATAAATTATAAATTGTGAATAGTAAAACAAAAGAGTGTTAATAGCTAATATAAAAAGAGAAACTTTCCAAGAAAAAAGAAAAAAATCCATGTATATCTTTCCGCTTTTGATAGTTGTTGCATCAAAGGTAGTTGCATCCGTATACATTTTTGAAAATCCTACTTTTCTTCATGATAGGACTTGGTATCTTTCTGCCACTGATAAATATGATAATTTACTTCAGGTCTGCATCAAAAACTCATTTCTTCAAATTTTGGACTTGCATCCGTAGGCTTCCGGGTACAGATATGATCCCCAGCAGTATTAATTATACCGTGGTTGTTTTTCATTCGGTTTGCATTCGGATTGTTATTAGGTTATAATCATGTCGGGTTAATTAAGGTTTACGGGCTTAAAGCGTTGCTCTAATGACGGGGAAATTATTACGAAACAAATGCAGAGAAATGCGATCAACGGGGAATTGAATCTAGTTTTATTGTTGAATTAATTCTGTTTTGTCAGATTTATTATTATTATTATTATTATGTGTGTCTGCATTAATTAAACTTGATTTGATAACTTATTTAACGTGCATTTTATTATGGTAATCGGATCAGAGTTTTTGGTTTATGACAGACTGTTCGTTAATAAAGATAACTTCATGTCATAGCGTTATTATATTTGTATAAACAAACCAATTGGATTTTTCAAAATTTGAAGAGATTTAATTTCACTTCTAGGATGCTGTCCTAAAATAGTTATAAACAAAATTCATGTAAAACTTTAAAAATACCTATATTACATTGTGTTAAAACGGGATGAAATAAAACAAAACCAAATAAAATCCAGACTGCTCTCCAGAAATACCAAGATATTAGTGTGCATGACACTTATCAGACCAGCCTAGCAATTCCGTATTTTTTGTGAGATCGTTATTGGATAACGAACGTTATCTCCTGACAGATTTGTGTGATTTTTATAGCTGTTATTTGCTTTATCTATGTACAACGTACTTTAAATGAATAAATAATAATGCGTACTTACAAGAATTCGTGTTTAAATCGATCTAAACTAAAAGTATTTGACTGTAAATATGTAAAAATCAGACAGGAGATAACGTCTGTTATCCAATAACGATCCCACAAAAAATATGGAATCGCTGGGCAGTACTCACATACGCAGCTGTGACTTGGGTGCTAACTAAGAGGAATGAGCGAGCACTGAATGTTTTTGAAAGGAAAATTTTGACGCGTATCTTCGGACCGGTTTTAGAAAATGGATTTTGGCGCAAACGTTACAACAATGAGCTATATACTCTGTTTAAGGATTTAAACGTCATAAAATTTATTAAACTGGGAAGACTTCGGTGACTGTGTCAAGTAGAGAGAATGACCGAGCATCAAGCACCAAAGTCCCTGAAGCTGAACTAAAGACCGATAGGGCGAAGGATCCTGGGAAGACAAAGATTTTGATGGAGCGACAACGTCCTCAAAGACATATCTACCTTGGAGCTTCTAAACTGGAGAGAGCTGGCACAAAACCGAGATGATTGGAGGAAGACTCTTGAGGAGGCCAAGACCCACCAGGGGTTGTAGAGCCAAGAGTGATGATGATGATTAAAACGGGATGTATTTAAAAAGGACATATGTTAAATTGTCTCAGTGATGTAAAGTTAGTATATTTACTTATGTACTTGCATTATTCCATGTGCTGTTGTACTTTACAACATAATAACATACACTTTATGTAATAATTATTATCATAGTTAATATCTGCCCCGAAGAAACCAATTGGCGTGCTCATTTTAAAAAAAGATGATTGTGCACCCAGTTGTAGCGTTTAATCTAGTAGTTTTGTGAACCATAGTCCTCGCGTCCAAAAATGTGTTTCTTATTTTCTCTTATTTAATAAATCAAAACCAAAATTTCCCATGTAATCATAAGATTTGAACGTAGGTACTTAAATACGAGTACCTACCTACTTGATGAACCGTACAACATTTTATACTATGTATTTAAAAAAATTCAAATAAGGAATTTTACGATTTGTTCAAAGAAATGTCACCATCTCAATGACAATTCTTTTTTCAATATTTCGTAATACTATTGGAAATTTCAATTAAAGTTAGCCACCTAGTCATGCTGGTTTGAATAATAAAGTGGGTGCAAAAGATTTTACAAACATTTAAAATGCCAAAAGGTGGAGTTAAAATAGAACTTCGCTACGCTTCGTCAATTAATAGACAATTCACTTATAATTTACGGACATCAAAAAGTCACTAATAATCTAAATGATTATAGACTACTAGCTGACCCGACACACGTTGTTTTGCCATATAAATTATTTCTAGTGAATATTTTGATTGTTAAATAAAAAAAAAACAATGTATTGTTAAGTGTGTGGGGATGGTATCTATGACAGAAAGAGGAATGGGCGCTGTAGACGATGACCGCCGATAAAAACAAAAAACACCAACCATTCATTTTCTCAATTCAATGTATTTCATTAAAGTAACGGATATATTCATTGTTTGATCTCTTAAAAGTTAAATATAAAGTGAAAATAGTAATATTTATTTATACTAAAGTAGGAAAATGAAATAAAGAAAATCAATATTAATTTCGAAGAGCAATTGAGTGTACGATATTTTTTGTCAGTCCGTCTTTAGCCAACTCAAATAAACTCAAAGGTTTGCCCACGCAAGAACATGATGCCGAATGAAATATCAAAATGACGCGACGCTTCTCGTGAATGTCTTGCGCATATGTGGATGAAAATTCGATGAGGCGGACGTAGACGTCTGTCATTCAACAACATAAATAATTTCGTTCCGTTTGAAATACGAACGACGACGGTTAAATTTGTTCACACAAAAATACTAAAATCGCATTTAAAAAATGGAAGGGTGGGGGTAGGCGGGTTAAAATTTGGGGTTATAGGTTTTTTTAAGCCAAATAATAAAAAAATACAAAAAAGAAATTATCAAAAAAAATATTAAAAAAAATTCTGGACAGGGTCACCCTAATCACCTACCGGTATGAAATTTACTTTAAAACCTATTCTCATACGTACCAAATATACTTAAAAATGTTCATAAAAATCGGTCAAGCCGTTTCGGAGGAGTGCGACCACAAACAACGTGACACGAGATTTTTTTATATAAGATAAACACATAAAAAAACTACCAATTCAAACATGGTATTGAATAATGGATTTTATTTAAAAACAATGTTTTATCACACTTCCTTTCCTTCAAACTTTAGTCCCGTCTTAAAACAATTGATTATCGGCGAGCAACACTAAATAAACAACACATCCCCCAGTTTTCTTTCGGTTGACCATAAGGTGGCCCCCCTTGAAGTAATTTTCCGGCTTGGCGCTCGCGCTCTATCACTGCCGCGCAGCATCCAGTAAACCCAACCCAACCCCACCCACCACCCACCCCATCTACCACCCACCCACCCTCTGCTTCTCCTGTAGCAACCCTTACGTAAAGCATACACTCCCCGCCAGGTCTCGCCGCAGGCTGTGCAGTTGGAAAATGGGCACACCTAGAGGTGACTGGTAGATCTCGACTTTTTTCTCCTTCTACTTACGAAATAGTATCTAATATTTCCAATACTTATTGGCCCTCCACTCTAGCGGCTTAATTATTGTGAAAGTACTGCGAATTGTAATTATACTCGTACAATCAAAGATCTGAGCTGTTAGTCGCAAAGATGTAGCCATGTTGTAGCTTTGAAGGCCTCCGTGGTCGAGGGATAAGATTCTTGTTTCGCAATCCGAAGGTCGCGGGATCGAATCCCGACGTGCGCAAAAATATTTACGAGTATATTTGCGGCACTTTCCAGAGTTGAAAATACTCTCAATATCGCCCTGGTGTAAGACCACCATTCAGAATTGAAACGTAGCTTGAAATAGCTTTAGCCGTATTTGGCGACCAGATCTGAATAGCCAGGAACTTCCACACCTTCCTCTCTCCCCTATATATCCCATTCCCTTTCTTTCAGTCTCACTTCATATTCCAATTGTGGACGCCATAGTCTCACTGGCTCCAGACGGAAGCATCTGGGACTCTTGTGAGGTATTCACATAAAAAACTGTAGCTGTGCTACATCTCAGATGTTGTTATCACGAAGAACATCAACAATTTGCTTCCGAGGCAGTTTCAAATATTCTTATGATTTCAAAACAAGTGCACTCCAATTTCCACTATTTTTCTTGCTATTGCTCCAAATTTCAAATACTTTTTTAGCTAGATGATGATTAGGGAGAAGTAAGAACTGGATACTTAGACTAGACATAGACGTCCCGGTAGGAATAATGCATATTCTCATTTCAAAACCAAATACCGTATAACGTAGGTAGAACAACTTAATTACTATAAAAGATTTAGAAACAACACCACGAAAATTATAAGAATTGCTCATGAAAATTACATACTAAAACTACTAAAATAAAACAATGGGCCGTATTCATAAAAAAGGTTATGCTTATACTTGCAGAATATAAAGGAAATCCTTTAGCTCGCCTTCATAATATTCCGAGTAAAACCTTACACTTATGGAGTACGAGCATTTCCTTCACAAAAAGTATTTGGTTATTCATAAACGTTACCTTTTACTCTAAATAAAAAGGATATCCTTCAATAATTTCGAGTGTGGTCAGTAGCAGACTCAGTCGTGTAGTGATCAGTTATAGCGATGGCAGATGTTGTGGAACTGAGAGAGATTAAACACTTCAAGCAGCGTTTATCAACACCTGTTCGTGACTACAAAGAATTTTTCCAAAATCATGGGGGCATTAGCAATTTCATCTGCTGTGAACTGCAATTCGGTTTGTAGCATTATCTTTTTCTGTACTTTCACTATCAGCTGCTTGACGAATACATCTTCTCTGATCGGAAGTACTGTACTCAAATAACACCGATAAGAAAGAAATACCGTAAATAAACAAACCATCGAAAACAGGTTGGAACCTGCCGCGGCATAGTCACAAGCCAACATGCCAACAACCTTTTACTTATTCTTGGAGGATATTCTTGCAAGTATAAGGAAATGCTTATACTCCTACCTTTTTCTTCAACTCAAAACCTTATACTTCTACCTTCAGTTTATCCTTCAGTTTTATGAATATCCAAGAATATCCTTCAGTTTTATGAATACGGCCCTATCTCCAAAACTGAAAAATTATAAAATAAGTTAGGTTGTACAATGTACATACATACACACAAAAATGCAATCAGAAAACCAATGTCGAAACTATTTGAATAACTTCTTCGCAAACATAGGAAACATTAGTGAACCGTAGTAAAACACTACCACAAATACACCGAACATCAACAAACAAATCCCACACTTAAGAGCGTTTAACCAGCCAGCGGACGAAAATCCACATTTCGTCGAAAGTTGTTCTTCCGATCGTGCAGGGCGGTTACAATGAGAAAGATTGATTATTCTCCGTACCAGCTTTTTTAAATTATAACTCAATATCGAATTTATTTCAATCCAAATTAGCTTTAATTTATACCTTCATCCAAAAATGCTGAAAGGCGTGATGATAAAACTATTAAAATAGTGTACTTTTTGTAGTTATTTTTTGATTATAAGTATTTATCATTTTTCAATAATGTCTAAATTTAATAAGAATGTTAAAAAAATCTGAAATATATTAGTTTGTAAGTGCGCAAATAAATACACAAATGGACCAATTTTCGTCAAGAAACACATGTACGTACACATTTTTAATGATTTTATTGAAACTAAAATTAAAATTCTAATACATAACTTTGCTAGATAATGTATTGATTTATTTTACTGCATGATTACATTATTTGAAATGGGTGTGGTATAATACAAAAACTTTTTTGAAAATTTAACAAATCTGCCTACGACCTATGGAATAACCTTATTATACTAAAAATTTAAAAAAATTCTAAAAATTTATTACATAACTATGCTAGATAAAAGAACAATCTTTCGAAATCCATTTATATTTTTTTGTGGAAAAGAGTCAATACGTCTAAAAACTTTTTTGAAAATGACGTATTTCCGGCTTTCTCTGGTAATGCCCTCTTAATCATCCTTAGCAATACGCAAACCTGCTTTCCTTATACCCTTAAATAAGGAATATGGAAATTACCAAGCAACGCATTTATCGATAAATCGATCGAATCACATTGCTAAACTCACTAAGTATTTAAAAACAAACTATAACATACTTGGAAGATACGACATGATTTTAGATTTTCACCGCCAAATGTATTATAGTGAGTTATTTTTATGGTGCTAGTATTATGCCGTGTTATGCCTTCTTCAGCCAACTTTCCATTATTAGGCCAGATGTGTACACCTGGATAATACCCCTACACTTACCCCTACATATTCACGGCACTACACCCCAAAAATAACTTTTTGTAAACCTGGAAGACTACGTAAATTACCTAATTCCATATTTTTAATATTATGGTACTTACCAAGTTTCGTAGAAAATGCGTTTAACAAGGCTAGTTCACAAGAGTCTTTTTCGAAAAAAAAACTCGTCGGTTAGCTGGAAGTAAAAGACTGCCACTTGTATTGCAGTTATTCAAATCTCCCAGGTGGAACGTGGACTGCAAGCTACGTCACGAATTATTCGCCAATCACCGCGATACCCCCTCGATGAGGTAACTTGGGTATCTTACCTGCCCGAAGATAGTTTGAAAAAAGAATTGCTATAGAAGAAAGTGACATTTCTTTGGACAAATTTTATAATTCCTTATTAGCTTACACGTGGTAGAAGCGAAACTTTACCAAAACAATTTCGGGAGGAATGCAGATCCGGGCACCACTTTTTTTTGGCAGAAAACCATGTTTTCACCGCGTTTTAAGTTGAGAACTTTAACCTGGAAGGTGAAAAAAAGTGCGGAAAGCAATAAAAAAAAAATTGAATAAGTAATTAATTTTCAATTACGGTAAAATTTCACTTCACGAACAGATTATGTCAGTACGCCCGCCATTTTATAAATAAACCAGTCATACTAACCTAAGAAAAGAAAGTCAGTGTTGCCAACTCCCAAAAATATTTATCCCTAAACTAAACTCAAAAACCCCTAGAAACCGGCAAATTACTTGAAAATACCCCTAAAATTTTTTTTTTGTAAAAATAATGAATAAATGATAAGCTGTAATGTTTTTTAATAATCTTTATTTATAAATTATTTAAAACATCAAATACGCTAGGTTTGTGTAATATGGTTTGTGATTCAAAAGAAAGTGCCCCTTTATAACGCCTACTCGCGTCACGGCAAAAAATAATCCCAGTTTTCAAGTAGTTTAGCGGCTACGCTAGGTTTGTGTAACATGGTTTGTGATAGAAAAGAAAGTGCCCCCTTCGTAGCGCCTACTCGCGTCACGGCAAAAAAACATCCCAGTTTTCAAGTAGTTTAGCGGCTACGCTAGGTTTGTGTAACATGGTTTGTGATAGAAAAGAAAGTGCCCCCTTCGTAGTGCCTACTCGCGTCACGGCAAAAAAACATCCCAGTTTTCAAGTAGTTTAGCGGCTACGCTAGGTTTGTGTAACATGGTTTGTGATAGAAAAGAAAGTGCCCCCTTCGTAGCGCCTACTCGCGTCACGGCAAAAAAACATCCCAGTTTTCAAGTAGTTTAGCGGCTACGCTAGGTTTGTGTAACATGGTTTGTGATAGAAAAGAAAGTGCCCCCTTCGTATGTATACTAAAGCGCCGTTTACACGCACACTTCAGAACGATCGAATCCCGCGCCACTTCAGGCACTGGTTTGTCTAGCAGGATTGTGTATTATACCTATTATCTTTACTTTAAAAAACAATCTACGTTTTAAATGGTTTGTCTAACGGGATTGTGTATGTTATCTTTATTTTAAAAAACATCCCAGGATTTGAATGGTTTGTCTCCATTCCAGTACCTACGCGCCTTATTATTTATTCCCTACAATCGTATCTAGGCTCTTGTATCAGGTATCCCTACCAACAAATTAGTATCAAATGGCGGACAGTATCTGTTCATGAAGTGTCATTTCATACATTCTGTCAACGGCTGTATCTCCCTCAATTTTGCCGAGCGCGCCTTAATTTCTTTTTTATTCAACTTTTCCACACTTTTCTCATCTAGAAAGTGCATTTTTATTAAATTTCCAAACGGTGCCCGGATCTGCAGGACCCACAATTTCAACCAATACTTGTTAAGTGAGGTCATACTCAAAGCGACCATGAGCGCAGACCAGCGTAATTTACGTTTCATAACTCAACCAATAGGAGCCTTTAAAAGTGACATCATTATCAAAGCGGTCTGGGGGCATACATTTATTACGTGAGCAGTTTTTCTTCCAATCTTGCCCCCCCTCCCCTTGGTGAGATATATTTGGGCCACTTCGTATATTATTTTCAAGTAACGTGAGAATTTGCTGGACCCCTCCCCTTTTGAGCTCACATAATTAATGTATGCTCCCCCCAATGAATGAGCGAAGTTGATGCGTCGCAGGTGCAGTAATTGTCATTTCCGTTTCATCCGAAATCCAAATCATAGCGGGGCTAAAGAAGTTTCACTTCAAAAATAAATTTACAAGCAATAACTTTAAGTACGTACTTAAAAATGTTTTGATTTCAGAGGAAATTTTGGTTTTTACTTATTAA
Organism: Limnephilus marmoratus; assembly: GCA_917880885.1. Classification (NCBI taxonomy): domain Eukaryota; kingdom Metazoa; phylum Arthropoda; class Insecta; order Trichoptera; family Limnephilidae; genus Limnephilus; species Limnephilus marmoratus. The sequence continues at coordinate 19,823,142 of OU862924.1, read as the reverse complement.
ATAAGAGAAAATTAGAAACATACTCTTTTGAACACGACGTCTACTGTTCACAAAACTATTGTTACTCTTTACTGTACTTTAAACGATTCATTAAATCACGCCGTATGCAGTAATTTAGAAGCTAATACTTTTTCTACATTAGAAAAATTTTGTTAGATTTCAGACAAACCTTAATCAAGTCTACGTCGCATGCCGTTTAGCAGTTAATTTTTTGGCATTCAATAAATAAAAGCGTCTCAGTTTCACCGGCAAGTTGACTGAGGCGTGCGGAGGTTGCTTATCTCGCGGTTATTTCACAGCCAGTTTGCGGCGTCTGAATACACCACCATAAATCACGTCGGCGCCGCGACGCCCGACTCTCCTCGACGCTTTCTCATCTCCTACGCTCTCCTCTCAACTCGAAGCGACGCGACACGATGCTCAAGGTACGAGGCGTTAATTTGAACATATTCGTGGTTTATTAACGTCTGCGGAGGAACCGCTTCGGTTTCTCGGAAATGTTTGTATTATCTTAATATCCTTATTACCGATTATGAGATTTTGATTATTTGACTATATTATCTACAGCCGAATTCTGCTTTATTAAGCACCACTAGACAAATATAATATGTAAATATTCGTTTTAATAAATGTGTGATTAAATCTCTTCGTAATACGACGTCTTCCTTAAGAGCGTTTAACCAGCCAGCGGACGAAAATCCACATTTCGTCGAAAGTTGTTCTTACGATCGTGCAGGGCGGTTACAATGAGAAAGATTAATTATTCTCCGTACCAGCTTTTTTAAATTATAACTCAATATCGAATTTATTTCAATCCAAATTAGCTTTAATTTATACCTTCATCCAAAAATGCTGAAAGGCGTGATGATAAAACTATTAAAATAATGTACTTTTTGTAGTTATTTTTTGATTATAAGTATTTATCATTTTTCAATAATGTCTAAATTTAATAAGAATGTTAAAAAAAATCTGAAATATATTAGTTTGTAAGTGCGCAAATAAATACACAAATGGTCCAATTTTCGTCAAGAAACACATGTACGTACATATTTTTTAATGATTTTATTGAAACGAAAATTAAAATTCTAAAACATGCGTTTGCTTGATAATGTATTGATTTATTTTACTGCATGATTATATTATTTGAAATGGGTGTGGTATAATTAAAAATCTTTTTTGAAAATTTAACAAATCTGCCAACGACCTATGGAATAACCTTATTATACTAAAAATTAAAAAAAAAATTCTCAAAATTTATCACATGCGAATGCTAGATAAAAGAACAATCTTTCGAAATCCATTTAGAATTTTTTGTGGAAAAGAATCAATACGTCTAAAATCTGATTTGAAAATGACATATTTCTGGTTTTCTCTGGTAATGCCCTCTTAACCGAAGGCATCTGGGTAGCCTGATAGTCTTCTAAATGAAAACTTCTTCCAATAACTTCTAAACTATCGAAAAAATAAAACACCAAATAACTACACCAAATGTTATCAAGCATCAAATAAGCTCTACCACTGCCAGTTTTAATACACGTCTTAAAGGGTTAACTCGACATACCCGACTAGTTGACCTATGGCAGTGTAGTTGCCTTAGTGCAATACGCGTACATATTTTGATATTCCTGTATTTATTAGTGACCGGACAACTCAGAATTAATTCAACTCTCCTCCTTTGAAAAGTCATTAAAAGGGATGAAAAAAATTGGTTAAATACTCGTAGGTTAGGTTAGTATGGGCATTAAAAATTGGTTAAATGCTCGTAGGTTAGGTTAGTATGGGCATTAAAAATTGGTTAAATACTCGTAGGTTAGGTTAGTACGGGCATTAAAAATTGGTTAAATACTCGTAGGTTAGGTTAGTACGGGCATTAAAAATTGGTTAAATACTCGTAGGTTAGGTTACTATTGTCATTTGTAGCTTTTAATGACTTTTCGAAGAGGTATTGAGTTGAGTTGTCATGGAAACATTTATTATTGTGAATCCCTGTCTCCCCTTTTCACCATTATCATGGAATTCGAATGGGAAGCGATATACAATGTCAGGCAAGTGTAAGAGATATAGAGCGCGTACTAAATGGTCGAAAACCAAAAACCCGCCAATTTTGATATTTGTTTCCATTCAAATCATTAGGTGTATTTTTAAAGTGAAAAATTCTTTAGCACCGTTGTGATTTGTAACTCGATGAAACGAAAAATAGCTACACTAAAAAGAGACAAACACGTACGTCTAAAGATTTAGCCTGCGAGAGAATGAGATAGTATAATCGGACTCCTGTTTGTGCGGTGCTTCGTAACCTGTCGGTCTCCTCTTTCTGCGGTGTTTCATAGCCTCCCCATTCTTGCCTACTTTAGTTTTCTGAAGGATTTACTTCTACCGCGTGTGAATTCTACACCTTGTATTTATTTTTTGGTGCCACCATTGTGATTAATTTACAAAAATCACAAATCCACATGTTGCAACCGCATTACTGAACGAACTTGAGAGTTTGCTAAGAGGGTGTGAAAAATCGTCCTGGGGTCACTCTGCCTGTAAGATAGGGAATAAGAAACGACAAAAAGGAGTCTGCATCACCCGTCAATGTCATCTTGTCTCTATCTGATCTCTTGCAGCGGTCAAGTGGTCTACAATCTTTCTCTGGCTTGTCATTTGTCTTTAGGTTGGCACCCTTGATTTCGTCAGCTACGGGTTATTTAAACATGACTACTGTTATTTATGTTTATACATATTATAAATTTATTATTTTTCATTCCTGAAGAAGTGAACATTGTTCACGAAACACATATGAAAATAAAGTAATGTAAATAAGGCTATTAGTTTTTTATAAAATAAATTTATTTTAAAAGTTTACGTTTTTTAAATCAATTAAAAGGGTAATTTATTAGTGAGTTTCAAAAATGCTACCTAACACAAGTTCAAAGTGTTTTTTTTACGCTCGTTTGAATCAAATTTCTGAAACAGTGAATTTTTTTTAATTACCTTTTAAATAACCTGAATTACTTCAATTAATCAACATTCATATTGCCAAAAGATCTTGCCGACATTTACTACCCTTTTACTTTAACAACACCAGGATACTCTCCTACCAAAATTCCTCGATTCTGGTGCTTCACAATCTCGGAAATAAATATTCTGATCTAGGAGATATATTTCACCTTAAGAATAACCAGTATAAACATTGTTTATTCCAATTCTTTTATAGATACATCTAGACACAAATAGTCGTGGATAATTTCTTCAATTTTGTTTATATTGCATATTCTTTTTTATGTAATACTTCTTACCATTTTTAACAATGTATTTTATTTCATATTATATGCTTTTGTTGTTAATTTTTTTTTCATTATATTATATTTTCATTATTGTTTTAGTTTTAAAGTATTTAAAAGTACTGTGTTACTTAACTTATAAACAAATAATGTAAAAGCCCATTAGGGCGTGTAATAAATAAATAAATAAATAAATAAAATGTTAAGACTTTCTTCCCAAGTGTTAAGAGCGTTTAACCAGCCAGCGGACGAAAATCCACATTTCGTCGAAAGTTGTTCTTACGATCGTGCAGGGCGGTTACAATGAGAAAGATTAATTATTCTCCGTACCAGCTTTTCTAAATTATAACTCAATATCGAATTTATTTCAATCCAAATTAGCTTTAATTTATACCTTCATCCAAAAATGCTGAAAGGCGTGATGATAAAACTATTAAAATAATGTACTCTTTGTAATTATTTTTTGATTAAAAGTATTTATCATTTTTCAATAATGTCTAAATTTAATAAGAATGTTAAAAAAAAATCTGAAATATATTAGTTTGTAAGTGCACAAATAAATACACAAATGGGCCAATTTTCGTCAAGAAACACATGTACATACATATTTTTTAATGATTTTATTGAAACTAAAATTAAAATTCTAAAACATGCGTTTGCTAGATAATGTATTGATTTATTTTACTGCATGATTATATTATTTGAAATGGGTGTGGTATAATACAAAATATTTTTTGAAAATTTAACATATCTGTCAACGACCCATGGAATAACCTTATTATACTAAAAATTAAATTTTTTTCTCAAAATTTATTACATGCGAATGCTAGATAAAAGAACAATCTTTCGAAATCCATTTATAATCTTTGGTGGAAAAGAGTCAATACGTCTAAAATCTGATTTAAAAATGACATATTTCTGGTTTTCTCTGGTAATGCCCTCTTAAGAAATCTTTTGTTGATGTAATCCGATAAATAAAATCTAATGCATAATTCATTTAATAAATGGTAGTTACGAAATAATCATTTCAATTAGGTTGCAGCGTTACTTCTGAATATAAAATTAGTTTATTACTGCCAAGTTTGACATAAAAATTACGAACATTTTTAAACATCGCGAAAAAATATTAAAATTGACATTTTCTTCTTCCATATAATCTCTGGATTTACAATTATTTTTAAGCTTGTTTGTTTGTCTGTTATTTTAAAAAACATTTTTATATAATGAGTGCCCCGAACCTACCCCGGAGGCGGCCCGGGGCTATGGGCTGGCCGTGGAGGGCGGGGGAGAGCCAGTAAGGGGAGGGCGGGGGCACGGGGGCAAGCGTTCCGCGAAAAATACCCGCCCTGGGGCTGGCTGGCTTTAAAATACCCAGCTTATTTTCTTTTCATCTCGCACCGGCTAAGTTTCTTCTCTTTTAGCCAGCCTCACCTTTGATAGGGAATCCGAACGGAAAGGTGAAGATGAAAGATACTGCCGATTTTAAACGATTGTCATCGATTATTCATCGGCTGCTCGATATTCATGAATCTTCCTCTTTACTTACACGGAAAGAAGTTGTTAAGCCCTTCTCTTCTTGAGTCTTCCAGCCTGTCATAATAGTACCATACCAAAGTATCTACATTTATTTGTACCAATCGAGTTAAAAAAAAAATCTTTGTTTTCCAAAAGTGTCACATTCATGTATTTAATTATATTATGAACTAGCTGACCTGACCACGCGTTGCTGTGGCTAATAAAACACAACGTCATCTACTGGATGGTTATCCAACCTTTATAACCACCGCCGTCTTTAGTTTATCGCGAAGAGACAGACAGATGCCGCGGAGGACTTTAATTTATAATATGTAGAGATGGTGTGAAAGATTATAATAATGTGCATGAAATGCTTGGGGTAACTAACGTTTTTAAGTTAATAAGGATTAATACTGTGTCCGTCTAAATAACTTTTCAATTACCGCAATGTACGTGACCATTTTTTTAGAAGATAGAATGGGTATAGTAAGCTATCCGTAAAAGATAGATATATTCCTTCGCGGACTTTCTATCTATATGGATCTATAAAAGAGGAATATCCCACCATGCATTGTTTCGTTATATCCCAATAGGATTAGGCAGCGTTTTCGATGAAAGCTACCAGGCGGCTTGACCTTTTCCGACACTTCTAACAATTATCGTTATGTTTCAACCAATTTACCCAAATCCTTGACAAATTACATACCTAAACCTTCCTCACGGAACACTATCTATTGGTGAAAACCGCATGAAAATCCGTTCAGTAGTTTTCGAGTTTATCGCGAACAGACGAACAGACAGACGACGCGGGGGACCTTAATTTATAATATGTAGAGAAGATGTGATCGCGATTGGCCGAAAATACTACGAAAGAAATTATTCATTTTATTTGTAATTGAAATTTCGAATGCAGTATTTTCCATTGCACCCAATTCAAAAAATTGTCTTTTACAGTAATTAAGATGAATTAAAAGGTTTTTTCTAAACAAATATTCGTATTAAGGGTGTCCAGTAATCTCGTAAATTTACCAACAATGTGAAGAGGTTCGGGTCGATAGTTCACCCTTAAAAAAAAAACAGTTTTAAAATAATTTATTAAAAAAGGGTTGCATTGAAAAATAATTTATTATATTTAAAATGTTATATAACATGAAGAAGAAAATAACAATAATAATAGAAAGATAAGTCATAGAAAATAAAAAAAAGTTAACGGTCGCAATTGGAAATCGAATATCTATCTTAGCGGGACAAACAATGCCTCAATCCACTCAGCCACAAAGATCTATTTTTTTTTGTCTCATCATTTTTGTTGTTCCCGTATTTCAAATTCAGAATAAATAATTAACAATATCATCTTCAAACTATTTTTTTTCCCATATTCTTGATTGCAAATTTATTCAATGATATTTAGACTGAATGGCCAGTGCACTAAATAAAATAAGCAAGTTGACAAATCCTACCATTACTTTGCGACGGCTTTCGATAAGGTTGATCGCTTACTGCCGTTGTTCCCAAATTTTTCGATCTATCAATCTCAGTCTCCGATCAGCTAATTTGTTTAGTAACGCTCGATTCGCCTGTTGGTCGGAGAGTTGCGTTGGGAAGATCGTATTTGTGAATTTGAGGAGTGTTGAGCCAAAATGTCGTATCGATCAGTGGGATTGGGAACAATGGCCGTTAGTTAGGTTTGATAATGGTGTTTCCGAATATTTATTGAAATTCTTTAGTCACTATCTAAACATTCCAAACGAAAGGAAATAAATCGTATACTACGGTGTGTACGACTCCAGCGCACATTCAACAACCTCTGGTGAGCGAATATGATGCAATTTAGGACCTATATTACTTTTTAAAAATCAAACTCGTCCGTTTTTTTTTTTTTTTAATTTTTCGCTGATGACGTTAAACTCTTCTTGAGAATAAGATCATTGGAAGACTCTGGACAACTTCCGGAAGATATGAATGCAGTTATTTATGTACTGTTTCTTTGCATGGTAGATATTATTGTTATTGACTTAACAAACATCGAGGATGCGAAATCTTTGTCAAGAGGTTCAAGGGGGATGGCGTTGTTTCCCACGGGAGAATCGGGAGTCGATTTAAAACTTGTGCCGATAGTTAATGTTGCTTTCCCTAGGAGGAAAATGTTCTACATAAAAAAAAACAGTTGCTTCGCGGCTTGTCACCATGCGACCGGTTTCAGAAGAGCTAAAGTTTTACTGTATAAAAAATCTTTCACCCTGACGAAGGAAGAGTTTCTTCGAAACCGAAACGACGGCTCTTTTGTTATAATTTTCCCTATCTTTTTTTAAATTTTTGCGGGCTTTATAATTTTTTTAATTTGATTTGTTGATTTTTAGGCGTCGGTTAAGCGAGAGAATCGAAGTTCGCATTTCTTCATCCCTTAAAGGTTAAAAGGTTTCAGTTGTTCGGAAGTGTTCTTTGCAAATTGTGATGCCTTCCGTTTTAATTACAGGTATGGATGGGTACCCTTTGAGGGCCGATCAAAGGGCCCGGGCCCGTTTGGCCGCCTCTGACTAATCCTTCTTCTGTGATTCATTAATAAAATGGAATAATTACTCCTTGTAAACTTCTGTCCCGCTTCCCCTAGCATTTCTCTTGTTTTCGTTTGTTTATTGTTCTGGATTGCCTGCAGATGGGGGAGGTGCGGGTACATTGTGACCATTGTAATGTGATTTTTCCTCATTTTAATAGAAAAACTGTGTTTAACCAGGTTAGAGCCTAACCACTCAACGTTAATCATAACATAACTGAATTCGCTTTTTCTTAATAATTATTAGCTGACCCGGCCACGCATTGCTGTGGCTAATAAAACACAACGTCATCTACTGGATGGTTATCCAACCTTTATAACCACAGCCGTCTTTGAGTTTATCGCGAAGAGACAGACAGATGCCGTGGAGGACTTTATTTTATAATACGTAGAGATGGTGTGAAAGATTATAATAATATGCATGAAATGCTTGGGGTAACTAACGTATTTAAGTTAATATAGATTAATACTGTATCCGTCTAAATAACTTTTCAATTACCGCAATGTACGTGACCATTTTTTAAAAAATAGAATGGGTATAGTAAGATATCCGTAAAAGATAGATATATGCTTTCGTGGACTTTTTTTGTTGATCTATAAAAGAGGAATATCCCACCACGCATTGTTTTGTTATATCCCAAAAGGTTTAGGCAGCGTTTTCGATGAAAGCCACCAGGCGGCTTGACTTTTTCCGACACTTCTAACAATTATCGTTCTGTTTCAACCAATTTACACAAATCCTTGACAAATTACATACCTAAACCTTCCTCACGAAACACACTATCTAATGGTGAAAACCGCATTAAAATCCGTTCAGTAGTTTTCGAGTTTATCGTGAACAGATAGACAGACAGACGACGCGGGGGACTTTAATTTATAATATGTAGAGAAGATGTAGAGAAGAGATGTAGAGATAGAGAAGATAGAGATGTAGAGATTAGTACTGTATTAAAATATAACTAGCCGTTGGAAACAATAGTTATATTGCTTCAACGTCCAACGCTGTTGAAAATAATTAGCGTCAACAGTTGAAATATAATACCTAAATGCGAATATTATTCAACGCAGTCAACGATTCATCTGCCTAATAAATAAAAAAGGTTAAGAGTTTGTACTTCGTGAACAACATTACTCGGTATTTTAAATGGTCTTTTGGAAATGTACGTAACTACTGCCCTTTTTATTTTATTTTCCCATCCAATACGGCCGATACGCAGCGCCAGGGGACAATCAAATTTATCAACGACAAGCAAAAAAATAACCTATTGATAATTGTCAATGTCGGTCGCCTAACACCTAAGTTTTGTACCTATTGTTTTCAACGGTGTTGGAATGATATAATCAAAAGGGTCAAGAGATCACACTTCGTGAACGATATTATACCCAATTAGACATGGTTTTTTCGTAATGTACGTACCTACTGCACGATTTTTTTTTATTTTCCCGTCCAATACGGCCGATCCGTAGCGCCAAGCAACAAGCGAATTTATCAGTGACTAGCAAAATATATCTTCAACGGGGTAATATTTTCAACACCGAAACCAACGTCTTCCAACAGTTTCAACTTTCAACGTTATTATAGGATTATTATTACGTGTGTGGGGCGTGGGGCATAGAGATAATAATAATTAACAATACATCAATGATTCGGGGAACCACCCGTTAAAAGGGATTCCTTAATACGATTATGATATATTTTTTGTATGTTTTTTTGTTAGTATCGTGTCGATCTCCTATTATAGTTGCGTCAACGTCGACGTTATTTTCAACAGTTGAAAATTGCCAACGATAACGACGTTGGCGTTGGATAGAATTATCGTCAACGCCCAGTACTAGTAGAGATGTTACCTTAATTAAATTAGATATTTCTGTACTAGTAAAATATTTTATTAGTCAGCTTGTAGACTGTGTGTTATTATAATGGGTTATTTTTAATTTTAATTTAGTTATCACTTTGCAAAAATACACTACTGTTAGCGTAGTACCTACCAAAAAAACTGTGTAAATTTTACGGTAATATTGAATTATTTGTCATTATGCTGTGCCCCACCCTCTTTTGTATGCACTTCGCTTATATTACATTGGACTTTTTGAAATAATCTGTGGTCATGCGAATTCAAGAATATGAATGGTAGCTTCATATTTATACAGGGTGTTAAGGGACGTACTTGACTTACTTTAACCAGTGATTCCTGACATTATTTGGAGTAAAAAATGTAAATGAAATTTTGGTCTCCGGTGACTTTTTTTGACGACTTTTTTTTTTTCAAAATTTTTTTCTTCAAAATCAAACAAAAAAAAATTCTTCCGCATGTCGTCACTGGTCACTCAGCCGGGTGTTCGACGAACCCCTTATCCCGCCTCCAACTGTTCAACAACTACCATTTTTTTATGTTTTTGTAGAAAAAAAAAACCCTTAACACCCTGTATACAGGGACGTACTTGACTTACTTTAACCAGTGATTCCTGACATTATTTGGAGTAAAAAATGTAAATGAAATTTTGGTCTCCGGTGACATTTTTGATGTTTTTTTTTTTTTTCTACAAAAACATAAAAAATGGTAGTTGTTGAACAGTTGGAGGCGGGATAAGGGGTTCGTCGGACACCCGGCTGAGTGACCAGTGACGACATGCGGAAGAATTTTTTTTGTTTGATTTTAAGAAAAAAATTTTGAAAAAAAAATGTCGTCAAAAAAGTCACCGAAGACCAAAATTTCATTTACATTTTTTACTCCAAATAATGTCAGGAATCACTGGTTAAATAAAGTAAGTCAAGTACGTCCCTTAACACCCTGTATGTATGGCTGCGATAGACTTCTTTTTGAAATTATGTCACTTGAATATGAAATGAAAATCATTTCGTGGGGTTTGCATTTTATAAAGACGACAAATCCGTGATTATAATAATATGATTAGGGGTTTGTATGTGATTCGCTTCTGCGTTTCTTATTCGCCAGCGCTTTCCGGAGAGTGTATCATAGAATAGGCCAAACTCCTTATTCCCTGGTCGTGCTTGATTTTATATACAATTCAATTCCATTATCTCTTTGCTATCGTACAAAATGGATCCGTTTCCCTTTTTTTGAATACACTTTCGAGGGTTTTGTAGAAGAACAAAATCCACTGCCCGTTCACCCTCTGATGAATTTATACAAAAACTGCCCTATATAATCACCCAACCTCATACCTTCCTGGCAGGTTGATTCCTCGAAATCTTTCGCAAAAAGAGGCAATTCCCTAACAACGGGAATTAATCAGACGAACGACTGCTAAATCATTTTTTACATGGGGTGCATTATTTTATCTGCATCTTCCGGAAAGTATTTCATAAGATTTTTTTGAGATATTCGACATGCGGAATTTTGGTACGTCGATTCTTAGAAAGCTATCACAAAAAAGAACCGATTCCCATCAATGGAAATTTAAAAGACCCACCTGCTAAATCATTTCTACTTCGTGGGTATCATGTTGTCGTCTTTTCCGTAAAGCATATCAAATAAACTTTAGGGCGTACGCAACATCTGGTACTTCTAGCAAATATCGCACAATGAAGTCTCGAAACCGTTCGAATCAAATTTTGTCTCCTCTGATTCGTTTGAGTAAGTTTCAAGAGGACATTATTCAGAGCCTGATTTTCATAAATAATTTTTACAATCTTTATATTTATTTTATTACCCGCTTATTACCCAATTTCTATTTATTTCTCGAATATTCACATGATTCAACGCGATTTGAAAAGTAAATAGTATCTATTGTCATTAATCGTGTTGAGTTTTTTTAAATATAATTTTACGAGAGACTATGTGTGAAATCATCAGCCAATCTAGTATTGTTGGAGTTGTCTGACGTTCCATCATCTTTACTTACCCCTGGGGAGATACGTCCTTAATGTGCATTTAAACCAGTGTTTATTAACCATATTGAAAGAATCGCCCCCTTTACCACCGTAAAATTATCCAGCACCCCCCCACCTTTCGTACTGATCTTGCTCCGTATCAATGAATTAACACATACGTAAGAAGTGTCGAACCTCGGACGGTACAAAACTTTCACTCACAGGCGATTTTTAGAACCTTTTTGAATGGGCCATTTGAACGCTCCCATAGGGGAGCTGGCGCCCCGGTTAAGCGTAGCTGGTTTAAATGATCGTAGCGATCCGTAGAGGCGATAGCTCTACAGTCCAGCTCCATTGGAAGCTTTTCCTCTTTCTCGCGAGCTCCCAGTGGCAAGACTACCTATTTATAGTAGCCGAGCTGTATTGTAAGTTGTTATCGCGCCACGATTTTCCGGCTTGCAATTTTTATTTTTATTTGGACGGGGTTTATTTCCAAACTTTAAGTTGTCGAATTTCCGCGATAATCCGGTTAGGCAGTCTCCGCTGCCCGGATTACGGCGGCACGCGTGGATCAGCAAGAGTCAATTAACCGGAACTTGGACGGGTGCTAGTCGGGTGCAGGTTCGGGCACGGTGCGGGCACTTAGCCGCCAGCTGGAACTGAAAATCTCCAATAATTAATCCACTTCTGCAGGCGGGACACTAGAAAAATCAACTTTAAAAATCCCAACACTGAAAAGTGGCCATCGTGCTTTCCACGCATCACTAATTTTCTAAATAGATTTTTGTTTTCCTAGCTGTCTCATGTATGTATTTTAGAGAATTTTCTCATTTAGGTAGAAGATTTGGGTCTTCCTATAATCTTAAAACATGTTGTTACGATATTGCATTGATACCATTGTAAATTTTACAATAATGATTAATATCTAGCTGTACAAATCGCACGTAAATTCCGATTGCTTAGGAATTTTTTTCTTAGGAATTGTGGAAGGAAGCAGCTTTTGATAAATGCAAGGAGCATTTCTCCCTGTGTTAGAATTTAAGACAAAGGGATAGGAATTTCGGAGAGGGGGCGAGATTGATTGTTCACCCTGAACTAAAGAGACTATCTTAAGAGGGTATTACCAGGGAAAACCAGAAATATGTTATTTTTTAATCAGATTTTAGACGTATTGACTCTTTTTTAAAATGAAACAATTCAACTTTGTATAAACCACTTATATAATGCGTAAATCCGACCGGTTTCGGAACAAACGTTCCTTCTTCAGGGAAAACTTATACTAATTTGACAGTTTCGAACAATGTTTTATTATGGTAGGGGTGGAGCCGTTTTGCTAGTTAATAATGTAGATTGGGTGGGTAGGTATTAATGTAGAGTGGGTGGGTAGGGGAAAAAATCCATGATTGGGCTATAAGACAATATTTTTTGTTTGTTGATAATAGTTTCATTATTTTTAAGGGATTTTTTAATTTCCAAAGCTTCTTACTTATCTAAACGTTTTCCTTTATGATTAATATTAGTATAATGTTTATTTTTAGTATAATAAGGTTATACCATAGGTCGTTGGCAGATTTGTTAAATTTTCAAAAAAGATTTTGTATTATACCACACCCATTTCAAATAATATAATCATGCAGTAAAATAAATCATTCCATTATCTGGGTATCGCATGTTTTAGAATTTTAATTTTAGTTTAAAAAAAATCATAAAAAAAAATATACGTACATGTGTTTCTTGACGAAAATTGGTCCGTTTGTGTATTTATTTGCGCACTTACAAACTAATATATTATAGATTTCTTTAACATTCTTATTTATTTTGAAAAATGCTAAATACTTACAATCAAAAAATAATTACAAAAAGTACATTATTTTAATAGTTTTATCTTCACGCCTTCAGCATTTTTGGATGTAGGTATAAATTAAAGCAAATTTGGAATGTAATAAAATCGATCTTGATTTATAATTTTAAAAAGCTGGTACGGAGAATAATTAATCTCTCTCATTGTAACCGCCCTGCACGATCGTAAGAACAACTTTCGACGAAATGTGGATTTTCGTCCGCTGGCTGGTTAAACGCTCTTACGCGCCGTCCGGTGGCGGATTTGTATCGCTAGAGCTTAAAATCAACAGTCTTTTCTTTGTGGTATTGTACTTTCATTTCTTTACGTCATCCTTATATATTTTTTAATTTTTTTGTAAAGTTATGTCGACGGATTACTTTCAGAATTTAAAAAAGCTTTTTTCGGCTTTCACCCCTCGGTGTTAAATGTTGTAAAGCTGAAGAAGATTATTTTATTGTCTGTCCAGGAGAAAGCTCTGAATTCTTAATATCTTTCCGTTAATTGAATAAAATTCCATGATTTCCGGTACAGGTTTTATGAAATCAAATAACGGTTAAAAAAATAAAATAATTGCAGCTTAATGTTGATGGTTATAAATTATAAATTTAAAATCCTTCCACTCAAAGGATTAGTACTACGGTACTAAAATGCAATACAGCTAGTTATATGGAGCTTTTCCAATAACGAGCAGCTCTCCTGCATTGGTTTTTGCAGTTTTCGTTTCGAATGAACGCTTTTTATTAATGCATTTTTGCCGTTTTTACCAGCTCAGCTTTCAAGTTTGATTAGGGGCGATGGATTCGTTAGAAAGGCTTACACACTTATTCAGAGTCGATCCTTAAAGTTGTCTCAGTTAAGCGTCGGCCTTACTTTAGTAAAGGAAATAACTAACTATCCCTACTTCTAACGATTCTATCCAAAGTCCACATTCATATTTCCTTTACTAAGATAAAACCTTAAGTCTGCGTCGAAAGGAAGTTGTGATATCACCCGAAACTTGTCGATGTCCTGCTTCTATTGGAACAATATGCCCTGTTTTGTGTCAAGCTATATGTTTATATATGCTGTTCTCTGTGGATTATATTCGAGCGTCTATTCTAAATAACATAGTCCCGTCCATTAGTTCATTTTTTTCGCTTTGCATTTAATTAACCGGATTCGCGAATTGTGATCATGCCTAACGAAAAACAATGTTTATTAAACTTAAAAACAAATATCCCGCCGTATAATTGCCGGTGGCGTAGAATCGCAGCGCGATAGCTACCCGAATAAGAGGAGGTATGGGCAAGCCTCTTTTATTTACCAAAGTGTTATTTGGAAATAAAAGAGGAATTACTAGTTGCATCACAGATATCCTTTACAGCCAATATAGTTCTTTAAATTGGCTGTCACTGTAGAGTTCCACAGGATTTTTGAAATCGTAAATCTCGTAAATATCGCCATACGCTGCCCATGCCGTCAGGTGTGTTGTTTGGATCAGCGGCTGCATCCAAAAGCTCGTTATTAATTTCCATGATAATATCCATCTCCGTTATTTTACGTCATCGACCACAAAAATTGGCAAAAAATCACCGACTTTGAGAGTATCCCTCTTACCAACCTCTATTTTTGATAGTTCAAATCCAAAGGTTGCAAGAATGCGTATACATACCGTACCGCAGTACCGTAGAAACTTTCGAAGCTGAACACAAATGTTTTTGAAATTTTAAGAAAGGTAGCTTCCTTGATAAGTGACGTCACACCGACCTTAGACGTGTCTGAAAATAAAACTATGGTCCTTAAAGAAATGGTAGGCTTCTGCACCAAAGGTTTAACTCTGTGCGCGGGTGTTTGCGTGCAGATTGTTTTTATGACTTGTTTGTACTCACCCTGTACCTACTGGTAAACTCGGATTTTTTTTTAAAAGCATTTCATTAACAAAATTTCACGCGAGAGGTATGACTGGCAGGGGTTCTAATTCGCCTTTAACTTAAACTTGGCTCTATAATCTAGGGTGGTATTTGGCGTCCTCCACAAAAATGTTCTCTGTATATTCGCATTTAGGCTTGTGACATTGCGCTCCTATTCCAATTGTACTACACATAATAATTTAACCTTTTCCATGTCCGGAAATTTCCTTCTGACCCAGAATGTCATGATTTGTGGTATCTTGATCTAGTCCATGACCAGCCCGTTTGAGAGCCCATGAAACCCAAAAAATCTTAGAATGGTTTCATAGAATTTACGGTTCATTTCATTTTCCTGTTTCGGCCTTGGAGCAAATCGCAAAATCTTCATTCCCGGGTTATTTAAAAATTTGGCATTGGCTCTTCTTCATTAAGTCCTAGATATGTATTACTGACTGGCTAATTTCCTTGTTTCTTTCTGTTGAAGGGAGGTATTGAAGACGCCTCGAAATATTAAAGATTGATACGAAACTGAAGGAAGGTGTTGACCGGAGCCTCGCTAAGGCTGGCGTAACTCAAGTGGCGTTTCGCGCTTTTGCTGTTGCTTCATTCCTTTTCCATAATTCGTGGTTCGTCTAGTGTTTTGTTATATGCATATACGCAATTATACTAAGAAGCGCGAGTCGGATACGGCCTTAGAATAAAGAAGAACACAAGAAATGTCTCGTGGATGTGTTTTATGATCCAAATATTTGCCCAATCTGTGTTTACGAAATTCAATTGGGATGGAGATCTACCATGTCAGGCGAGTGTAAGCGAGATAGCGCTCTAGGCTTTTGCAACACTTGTTTCCATTCAAATTTGTATTGAAGTTAGATATGATTTTAGATTTTCACGGCCAAAAATTTTTTTTTTTTTTTTAAATATTGAAGTTACTCGTCTGTATTGAAGTTACTTCTATTTTCTTCTTTATCGAGCGCCGGCTGGTGACAACAGGACGCACATTGTAGAATAGCGTGTGTCAATAATTTCAACTTTTGAATTCAGAAACGCCCGGGGTCTCAAAAGTTGCGCCTTGCAAAGAAAATGAGAACTGCATTTAAATTTATTTTTTTTAAAATGGTTATTAGCCCGCTAAAATGCATTGAAAATCAGAAAACAAACCTAGAACCATTTTTTTTTAAATTTTTAAATTTTTTTTTTCAGTAATCTAAACTTTGTTTATTATTAAAAAATTCGTATAACTGACAAAAATGAAAAAAAAGTTCAACTTTATGAATACAAGTAAGTCAACAAGAATTCTGATTTTATCCAGAAAAAGTGTTATTTTCCCCTTTTATTTTTTTAACCAACACATCACATATGTTTAAAAAATTTTTTTTTTTGGTTCTTTCTTCTGCAGTTATGTAATGAAAAATAAGTTTGGTACAAAATATTAAATATGAACCCTTTGTTTTACTTTTTTTCCAAATCACGAAATCTATTTTTTTTTTCAAAACTTCCGGCCATTTTAGCGGGCTAATGGTGAACAATAATTTCATTTATTTTTACGTTTTCGAATAGCTACAGATCATACGATACTTTTGAGACCCCGTGCGTTTAAATATAAGGCCATTTGTTTTCTCTCTATGGAGAGCGACACACGCTATTGTAGAATGTCTACTTTGAATAATAATCCATGATTACACCTTTGCACCTACCTATGTAGGTACATCGCTCTGTTGGAGTATTTAAAAAAATCTCTATCCCTATAATATTATTCTCTTAACTCAGTTCTGCTTTAATTTTCATAAATTTGTTTAGCATTTGAAAATATTTTAAAGTGTTTTTCTGTAAAGATTTTTCGTACCTCCATTTGAACACATTTTTACAGGTTTCATTTTCAGATAAAATAATACGAGATTTTAAAATCAACACACTCGCAGAGTTGTTGGAAGTCAGAAATGTTTTTAAGTTTTCATGTTTTATGTTTATCCTCGTGTAGATATAAATACATATATTGCGTATGTTTATTCGAGTAATACCACGCTTAACTCTAGGGGAATTTGTTTTTCTTCTGCTGTTTGTATTTTTTCAGAATGAAAAGTGTATGATGAGTATCTTTTCGCTAAGCTGTATTTTATTGGCCGAATTCGGACGCGGTTGGCATTTAATAAATTGGCGGTATTATAACATATGCCGTTTACAATATTTGCTTATGTATATATCTGCTGCTGTTATTAAGACTTTTTAAAGGGGCGTTAAATTTGCATGATTCTAAGTTGTCAAGGAACCGCCGGGGACATGAAACGACATTAAATATAGCAACTCAGGGGTGTTCAACATTGCCTTAACAATTTTTAACAAACACTTTATATTTGCAAATAATTCTTCGTTCCGAAAATCTTAATAAATTTAAGAGGGCATTACCAGGAAAACCGGAAATACGTCATTTTAAAATCAAATTTTAGACGTATTGACTCTTTTCCACAAAAAAAAATATAAATCGATTTCGAAAGACTGTTATTTTATCTAGTAAAGCTATGTTTTTAATTTTGAGAAAGTTTTTTTTATTTTTAGTATAATAAGGTTTTACCGTAGGTCGTTGGCAGATTTGTTAAATTTTCAAACAAAATTTTGTATCATACAATACACATTTCAAACCATATAATCATGCAGTAAAATAAATCAATAAATTATCTGGGAAAGCTATGTTTCAGAATTTTAATTTTAGTTTCAATAAAATCATTAAAAAATATGTACGTACATGTGTTTCTTGGCGAAAATTGGTCCGTTTGTGTATTTATTTGCGCACTTACAAACTAATATATTTCAGATTTTTTTAACATTCTTATTAAATTTAGACATTATTGATGATAAATACTTATAATCAAAAAATAACTACAAAAAGTACATTATTTTAATAGTTTTATCATCACGCCTTTCAGCATTTTTGAATGAAGGTATAAATTAAAGCTAATTTGAATTGAAATAAATTCGATATTGAGTTATAATTTAAAAAAGCTGGTACGGAGAATAATTAATCTTTCTCATTGTAACCGCCCTGCACGATCGTAAGAACAACTTTCGACGGAATGTGGATTTTCGTCCGCTGGCTGGTTAAACGCTCTTAACGAGTAAAGTAGGTTTCTGTACCTAATCCATACTAGGCATGCCTAGTATGGAATAGGTTTTTTTTTTTTTTTACATGAATACCGCACAAGAGTCCCAACTGCTCCCGTCTGGAGCCAGTGGGATTATGGCATCCCCAATTGGGGTATGTTGTGAGGCTGAAGGCAGTGGGGAGGGGAAGGAGATAGGGAAGAGGAAGGTGGGGAAGTACCTGGCTATTCAGATCTGGTCACCAAACACGGCAGAAGCCATTTCAAGCGACGTTTCAATTCTAAATGGTGGTCTTACACCAGGGCGATACTAAGAGTATCTTCCACTCTGGAACGTGCCGCAAATATACTATATATTATTTTAAATGGATAAATTGTGAAATACACAAATTAATCAAATAAAATTTTATTTGCTACGCCGGGATTCGATCCCGCGACCTTCGGAATGCGAGTCAAGCGCCTTACCGCTGCACTACGCCGTTTACTTATTTTAAGAAGTTATTCTGGATTCTTTCAATCGTGTGTGAATGAACTTCATAATTTGGAGACCTAACTGTGGAATAATACTCGTTTTGCTTTAAAATATTAAGAAGAATTTTTTTGTTTTCGCCCGGACATATACAATATTAATATGAATAAATAGTTTTGTCGGTATATAAACTCAATTCTTTCAAGAAAGGCGTACAAATGCAAAATGGGATTGAATCACCTATACATATTAATATATTACAGCGTACCTTGCAAAAAGGTTTTTTTTTTCCTAAAATAATTAAATTACCGCCATCTATTACAGTTTATTTTAAGTTCCCTAAATATTCTTTATATACTTCTATTATATTACATATTTATTCGGCCTTCGACTGGTCACTCGACAAATATTATTCAGTACTCGATAACGTAGTTAATATTGGCTGTATTGGTGCTACCGCCCTTAGCCCGCGGCTGCCCTGCCGAATAATTTCACAAGGTTATTGAGTTTCCGGTGAAATAATTCTATTAAATTGATCGATTTTTCCCTTTTTTACAGACGGTGTCGATTTCCATGCTGCTCCGATACTCGCATCACCAGATTTTCGTGTTTATTGGTAAGTTTTTTCAAATTGTTATTTTTTAAATTTGTGATAAACTGGAAGGAATTTTTTCTACCTTTTTACCTTATTTTGGATACGAAGGTTTCAAATTCCGTTTTCACGGAGATGTTCCACTTTTTCGTTAGGATTGTACTGTAGGTACCTTTTTTGAAAATGTGAATACCACACTAGAGTAGCGCTCCCTTAATTATGCCGACTTAAAAACTATTGAATATGATTAGTGTGGTTCGCGACGAGTTCATCGAAAACCAATTTATCGAAAATCAATTATCGAAAATCAATTCATCGAAAGCAAATTCATCGAAAACGAGTTCATCGAAAACCAATTCATCGATAATCAATTCATCGAAAACCAATTCATCGAATGATCAATTCATCGAATCGCCAATTCATCGAAAAAATATATTTTGTTGATATTTGAGAGAAATGCCGAGCGGACCGAGAAGTTAAAAAAGCATTGGTCAATCTAAACTAACCTAACCTAACCTAACCTATTTAACCAATTTTTAAATATTTTTTTTATCATCACTATTAATTAGCTTTCTGAGTTGTTTATGAGTTGGTTTTATTATGAGTTGTCTAGTCACCGTTCCTCGGATATCCCTTTTTTGCAGTATCAGACAATCGGAAATCGAAGAGATAACCTATAAATTTTACATTGTCACTACGAAACTGACAGTTGCTAAACACATTTAACTCAGTTAAACAGACCTTTTTGGGTATTTTATTTTGACAGCTCTAATATCCACAAAAAAAATGTTTTTCGATGAATTGGCGATTCGATGAATTGATCATTCGATGAATTGATTTTCGATGAATTGATTTTCGATGAACTCGTTTTCGATGAATTTGCTTTCGATGAATTGATTTTCGATGAACTCGTTTTCGATGAATTTGCTTTCGATGAATTGATTTTCGATGAACTCGTCGGTTACCGATTAGTGTACGTGTTACGTCTCTACCAAGTTAAGCGTTTTCTATTTGGAGTATTATGCGATTGCTTTTTACAAAAAATTGAACATGTTAGTATATTCTGTGCAGTAAATTCTTTAGAAGATGACAT
Organism: Limnephilus marmoratus; assembly: GCA_917880885.1. Classification (NCBI taxonomy): domain Eukaryota; kingdom Metazoa; phylum Arthropoda; class Insecta; order Trichoptera; family Limnephilidae; genus Limnephilus; species Limnephilus marmoratus. The sequence goes on along the minus strand of OU862924.1, from coordinate 19,802,985 downwards.
TTTTTGCCTATCGTACCTCTTTTATTAAACAATGTTAAACAACACCCACCATGGCCGTGTTTCTATGAACTAAGCAAGTTTTAATGAGCTTAAATTGGTTGAAAAATAATCTTACACATCGTTTACAAATTTATAACTTTTTGTTGCCTGTTAATCCAATCTATAAAGTATAAAAATATAAATAAAACTGTATTGAAAGATAATATCATCTAGTTTACTATTGCCGTGTTTCTACAGTCTTTGCAATTCCTTACTTAAGGGGTTACATCGTTCTAGTAGAAGAAAAAAAGTATATTTTCTCGATTTTTCAAAAATGTAATATATGAATAATTTTATTCGAAGTGTTGAGCACATAAGAGAACAACTTCTAACAATATTGAAAAAAAATGTAAAAAAAAAAATCGGAAAATTCAGCCGGTGGGGTCTGGTTTGTGGAGACGCATGAGAAGTGTCCTCGCGGTAGGCAGGATAACTCATGAGAGCTTCACCTGAAATTAAAAAAAAAACTCTCAAAAAATTGGAATTTAAATTTTTGGTAGAGTTGTATGCAAAATAATTCAATTTTTGTTACAATTTACACTACGTTTAGCTTTGTAAATTTGTTCGTAGTAAAAAAATCCTTCGTTCTGGTCAATGCTATTTTTAAGAAGTTTGCCAAATTTCAATAAGATCAGTCACTGGTTTCTGAGAAAACGTGCCTACCGACTTCAAAAATGGTGTTTCGAGATAAACGCGTTTGAAGTTTCAAGTAGGAATTAAACGAAGACTTATTTTATAACTCGCATACTCGTGGAATCGTCGATTCCAGCATTATATTTCAAAGACTATTCTAGACATATAGTACTATTAGTTACAGGGAAAAAAAGGATTTTTTTAAATTTTCTGACTCATGTAACCCCTTAAAAAGTGTCCACAGTTTACTTTATTCCACGGCAAATAATGAATCGAGCCTGTTTTTTTATTGTTGCTCCCACGCATCCACGATAGGATACTACTGCGTTATTCGATATTCGATTATTTACGGTTTCTTCTGGCCCGCGCCGTGCAAGATGAAACGGAAGGGTGAAAAGGGGATGGTCTGGGATGGGGGTAGAACGGATTGATATCAAAATAAACAGATACAGATATCGCAGTGCAAAGTAGATCAAAGTAAAACAATAATTTTGGAATGCAAAGAATTCTTTATTATTGTTGATGGTTGAACTTCAAACGTTTATAAATTCCGATACGGGTAACCGACTCAACCCCCTTCCAATAAAAGTTATCCTTAGTGATTTTTTTCTATTTATTTATTCTTATTATACTGGAAGTAACTGGATTAACTTGGATAATCCATTTTTAACTTAAGCTTTGAAGTGAAACTTCTTTAGTCTCGTTGTTTTATTTTATTTTATTTTATTTATTTTATTTTAGGGAAAGTTGACAGCAAATCAGAGATTACAAAATAATACAATAATAATATGATAATTATGCCAATTATGAACTTTCCACTGATAATAATTAATAATAGATAATAAAGTGTGACAGTGTAAGGGTATTTTCTTAGTTTTATTGTTTAGTTACAAAACATAAAAAAGGGGGGGGGGGAGGAGGAACATAGGGATAGGATTAAGTGGTAAATGACCGGAATATATAGGGATTGAACTTTCTAGTTTGTGTCATGTTGCTTGGTGAGTTTTCGTTTTATGTCACGTAAAGTTGAGTTAAAAATGTCAATGTGGTAATAATTTAAGTTAAATGAGTGTGTGGATCTGTAGATAAATGAGTTCTGTTTAGAGTTGGTCTTGCAAAGAGGGAGATTAAAGGTAAGCGACTGTCTACTGTTGCGATTTGGAACATGGAAGGATAGGTGTTGAAGAAGATCAGGACAATCGATTAAGTTATGTGTAATTTTAAATAACATTACCGAATCTGCTATATTTCTTCGACAAGTTAACGTTTGCATTTTGAAGAACTTTGCAGAGTCTTCATTACTAACATGCGATCGAAAAGAGCGGAAATTGAGGTACCTTAAAAATCTGTTTTGAACGCTTTCAATTCTGTTTTTGTGCACTGCATAGCCTGGGTTCCATACCTGAGATGCGTATTCAAGGATACTACGAACATATGAGAAATACAGTGTTTTGAAAGTAGTAAGGTCTTTAAATTGTTTACAGGAGCGGATTATGAAACCAAGCATAGAAGATGCGTTAGTGACTATATGGTCGATATGTTTATTGAAATTCAGTTTACTATCAAGTATAACCCCAAGGTCCTTACTTTCGAATTTGATAGACAACGGTACATGATTAATTGAGTATTCATGGATTAATACGTTTTTATTTCTAGTAAAGCGCACGATGAAGCATTTAGAAGTATTTATTTCTAGACAATGGGCATTACAATACGTGCTCAAACGTAGCAAATCATCTTGCAGCTTCTGACAGTCCTCGATTGAATTTATAGGTGAAAATATTTTCATGTCATCTGCATACAGGATAGTTTGGGAGTTTAGAAAACAGTTACCAACATCATTGATATATATGTTAAATAATAATGGTCCTAACAGACTGCCTTGAGGAACTCCTGATGTAACAGCAACAGAATTTGATTTAAATCCAGCAACCACTACTATTTGGCTACGGTTGGAGATATACGAAGAGAGCCAACGATAAAGATTGCCATGAATACCAATCTCTAAGAGCTTGTTTAACAAGATTGAGTGATCGACCCTGTCAAACGCCTTACTAAAGTCGGTATAGATAGTGTCCACTTGTATTCGGTTATCTAAATTATCCTGGAGGTACTCTGTGAAAGTTAAAAGATTTGTGCTTGTTGATTTACCACTAATGAAACCGTGCTGGTTTATATTCAGGCTAGGTTTAAGAGCAGCATATAATTGATCATAGATTATTTTTTCAAAAATTTTGTTGAATATGCAAAGTTTAGAGATTGGCCTGTAGTTTTTGACATCAGTTTTTTTGCCATTCTTGAAGATGGGAGACACAAACGCGGATTTCCATATAACTGGGACAGTGCATTCGGTAAGAGAACGATTGAAAATCAAAGAAAGGGGTAAGGCTAGATTGTTTGCACATCGTTTAATAAGGATTGAAGGTATTTCGTCAGGACCAGCACCTTTGCAAATATCAATTTCCTTAAGGTATTTTAAGACGATTTCTCGCGTCACCTCAATATTGCTTATATTGGATGTATGGTTTCCGACGTCAGTTGGATTACGGGCAGGTGGATTGGAGGGTTTACTGAAAACCGAACTGAAATATTCTGAGAATAAATTTGCGATGGCTGTTCCATTATCGGCTCTCAACTCTCCTAGATACATTCATTTTGGAACACCCTGAGATTTGTTGGAGGATTTGACGTGGCTCCAGAAGTTTTTCGGGTTTGAGGATATATTATTTTCGATTTTACTTAAGTAACGAGATTTGTTTTCCCCGACATAAATCTTTGTGCCGTTTACGAAGGAGAGAAAATGCGTCATAATCAGCCTGATTTTTGTATTTTTTATATTTGCTAAAATATTTCGATTTTTCCTTCATTACCTTAATAAGGGCAGCATTGTACCAAGGAGGATATTTCAAATTCCACGAAAATTTATGAGGAATATGAAGGTTTATGAGGGATTTCAAAAACGTATAGAAAGCATCAAGCGCTGGTTCTATTTGGGAGGTAGAGAAAATGGATGCCCAGTCAGCTTGTTCTAGGGCGAGATTAATTGATTCGTAGTCTCCACGATTATATAGAAAAACTTTCCTTTTCGCATTTGTCAATGAAGGGGTTTCCTGAAATGGCACACTAATGGACAAAGCTTTATGATATGCATCCTCGGGAACTAGCGGGTCGTCATTAGATTTGACAGAGATTAATAGATTTGACAGTATCAGATCTAGAATATGGCCGCTTGAATTTAGTTCACCGTTGTATTGCGAGAGGTCTAAAAAATGCATACAGTCTACGAAATGATTACTTACATGAGTAGAGTAATTACTAGCTGCATAGTGGGCAAATGACGTAGTTTGGGTCCATGAAATTTCAGCACGATTAAGGTCACTTAAGATGACAAAAGAATCCATGGGATTATTCGATACCACATCTGATAACACGTTAAGGAAATTTTCAAGTAAATATTGATGTTGAGTCCCTCCGGGGATGTATACGCAGCATATATGGACTAAACGGTGAGGTGTACTATTAGTGCGAATGGTGACCCAAATGTCTTCAGCACAAGAGGTCCATTCAGGTCGGGCGATGCTGATAAGCTCCTGTTTAATAGCTAATACTACACCACCGCCAAGACGTTGACCGGTGGAAGCGTAGTCGCGATCTCTACGATATACATGGTATCGAGAGTCGAAGAGTTCTTCATCTCTGAAACCTTTGGTGAGCCATGATTCTGTAAGAGCGATTATGTCGTAATCGTTTGAAAAGGTATTTTGAAGGAACGTCGTTGTTTTGGTTCGAAGACCTCTAACATTCTGGTAATATATTGCTAAAGACATGGGAGAGTATTTAAGTAAATGTTAGTGAGTAAGCGGTAAGTTATACATATAAGTGATAAGTGTAATAAGTAAATTCGGTTATAGTGCATGCAATTTAAAAGAGTAAATACGTCTAACACAATGCATGTGTTAGATGTACCTACGTAAATTAAGTACCTACGAACGTGCATTAATGTACGAGTATTTACGTAAAATAAGTAAATTCGGTTATTCTGATGTTGATATAATTAGATATAGGTAGGTACCCATATTTAAGGTAAGAACTATTCATAATATTATTTAGTAGGTATTTCAGTGAGATTATTGTGGACAAATGAGTATATAATAATTTGCTTACCACAACAGCAGAAAAGGCAATTAGTGTAAACGAGACCGTGATAGTTTGTCGAGTAGGTCTGGGTGTAAAGCGTGTAGCAGGTAGTGGTCGCCAACAGGCGGTTACATGGTTTTCAAATTGGTTCTTGAAAAGTTTACTTGATTGGGTTAGAAGTGAATTAAAAATTTTAAGGGAGAGGGCAATATAGGAGAGGGAGGATAGGTGTAATAGGAGTGGATGATGAGGGGAGGGGAATGTGTGGGGAGATACATGACAGAATAAAAAATCTATTTTACGACGCGAAGAGGATGCAGAACGACTTAGAAAATTTTCTTGAGGTCCTCTTCCTTGGTAATTAGTATGGGGGGCGAAGTAGAATTTTTCCTCACAAATATCATGCTGTTTTTCAGCCACGTGAATTGGTACCCCTTCTCCTTCGCAAACCCCTTGGCCCGAAAAAGGAGGTTTTTGTTGAAGCTGGTCAGATGGTCGTTGACATAGATTTTTTTTTCGTCACCGGGGTAATTAAGGTCCTTCGTGCTTATTCCTTTTCTTCGTCGAATTGCCGATATGAATTCATTTTTACGTGAGCGGGAGGTGAATTTTACAATTATTGGTTTGATGAATTTAGAATGAAGTGGGTCTTTCGCCGAGACTCTGGTGGCGAACTCGATTTCACTGGTTTTAAAGTTGTGAATACCAATTTGGTTTGCTATTTCTGATAGGATGTTTGGAATGTTTTCGTTTTTATCTTGAGGTATTCCTTTTATTTCAATATTCTGAAGCCTCATCCATTGTTCCCTTTTGTTTGAATCTTCTTGCATAGATTTGATTGTCAATTGAAGAGAGGAAACGTCTCGTTCCAGGCTGTCTACTTTGCTCATCGATTGTTCAAATGCTTGGAATCGTTTAGTAAAATCATCTAATTTTGAGTTATTGAAGTCGACGGATTTTTTGAGTTCAGACATGTCTTCCTTTACTTGGTTATTAAGGGTTTTGAGGGAGGCAAGTTCCGAGAATATTTTTTTTATTTCAACCATCACATCATCTATAGGGTTGGTTGACGAAGCTGTTGATTGAGGTGAAATTTTGCAGGTAGTGCAACGCCAGGTTCTTCTTTTCTCATTGTTAGCCTTTCGAAATGTAGTTTCAGATGTCCCTCCGCATTCGTAGTGAAACTGCTTACTGCAGGAGTAACAAGTGATGCCATCGGTCATAGTTAGTTGGCACTTAAAACACAACATGTTAAAAGGTTGGTCGCCTCTGGCTTGTCAGGCGCACAATATATAAGTAGGTATATGTATATGTCTGTTAGGCAACGGAGCACGGCACTGCAAGGGCACTGCCCGGCGCGGATATACTTTGTAGGTAGTCCTAAATTCTAATAAATGGCAACGCAGAACTGCACTTTATAATTTTGGTTTCAACAATGAATTACCATCGACACTTTCGAGTAAATATGAAAACTAATTTTGTACGAATTCACCGAAGAATTGTGCGAAGTTTGAATGTGTAAATTGATGTTTTAACTGTAGGAAAGCAATAACTTTGAGAGAACAAAAAATGACGTGTGTCACACTCGATTGATTGTTGTTGTTGATTGTTGTGATTGATTGTTGTGATTGCTGTGATTTGAAATTAGGATGAAAAGGAAGTGCGTCACTAAAAATTATTATTTTACTAGTCCTGGGTTCTAATATAATGCGGGTAAATTCACAACTCCGCGCAAGTCTTCATTAATTTTTGGGGATCGTTGGAAACGGTTAATACGCACTTTTTTTAAAAAATATCTTTTGATTCACCTTAATTACATTAAAAGACAACTTTTTGCATTGGGGGAAGTGGAAAATATTTCATTTTAAATTTCGATTACGTAAAATTAAAATTAGCTTTGGTCTTGTGAGATTGTACGCCATTATGGTTATTATCACTTTGGTATGTTGGTATTCCCGATACACTTGAATGTATAACGAACGGCTAGAAGATTTTGAAGGTACCACGAAATCTGGAAAGGTAAGTACTAAATTATCGGAGTTTTGGGAATAAAATGACAGAAAAAAACATAATTTCGGTACCTAATTATTTTTTATAAATAATACATTCACTTTTGTATCAAAAACCGTGTTACACAAACCTAGCGTAGCCGTTAACCTACTTGAAAACTGGGATATTTTTCTTGCCTTGACGCGAGTAGGCGTTATAAAGGGGCACTTTCTTTTGTATCACAAACCATGTTACACAAACCTAGCGTAGCCGCTAAACTACTTGAAAACTGGGATGTTTTTTTGCCGTGACGCGAGTAGGCGCTACGAAGGGGGCACTTTCTTTTCTATCACAAACCATGTTACACAAACCTAGCGTAGCCGCTAAACTACTTGAAAACTGGGATGTTTTTTTGCCGTGACGCGAGTAGGCGCTACGAAGGGGGCACTTTCTTTTCTATCACAAACCATGTTACACAAACCTAGCGTAGCCGCTAAACTACTTGAAAACTGGGATGTTTTTTTGCCGTGACGCGAGTAGGCGCTACGAAGGGGGCACTTTCTTTTCTATCACAAACCATGTTACACAAACCTAGCGTAGCCGCTAAACTACTTGAAAACTGGGATGTTTTTTTGCCGTGACGCGAGTGGGCGTTATAAAGGGGCACTTTTTTTTGTATCACAAACCATATCACATAAAATTAGCGTACGTAGCCGCTCAACATCGCAGAAATAGTTGAATTATAAAAATAAAATTTTAAAGTCAAAAAAAATTTTAACTAATAAATTTTAATCAACGCACGCAATACATGTGTATTATGTAAGTACCTACTAATTAGGCGGAATTTCAGTTTTATAACATTAAAAAACTCCCGCGCGATTTTGTCTCTAGCCGTTGGTTTTACGAGCCGAATTTCCATGAAGTCTGCTACGATTTGCTCTAGCATCTTTTCGTACAGTAACAAGAATACCAACATCACAAAAAAATGACATTTGAAAATAATGTTTGAAAATGGACGGTCTCGTTTCACAGAATGAAAGCTAATTTTAATTTTACGTAATCGAAATTTAGAATGAAATATTTTCCACTTCCCCCAATGCAAATAGTTGTCTTTTGATGTAATTAAGGTGAATCAAAAGATATTTTCAAAAAAAAGTGCGTATTAACCGTTTCCAACGATCCCCAAAGTTTACCAAGTCTTCAATAGAGCAGCGGCGTAAAGCGCCTGACTCCCAGCGCCCAGAGAGACATCCAGCGATAGCGAATCCTACCAAAGCAAAAGCGTAGCAAAAAGGTAGCAAATCCTACCAAATACAAAAAAATAAAAAATTTTATTTTTGTAAAATCAATATCCAATCTTCAAACCACTTTAAAATATACAGGCAAAAGAAAAGAAAACGACATCTAGCGACTTTCTAGTTTCACTTCTACCGCGTGTGAATTGCACACTCTAATTTTTTTATATATTCAGTTAAAAAAATATATTTAATTATTTATTTAGTATATAAATTGAATAAAAAATAGCGGAAGCGCAAAAGGAAAAATAGCGGAAGCGCCATCATGCTGGTAACAGACCATTGGGAATGCATGGCGAGCGATATGCAGAAATAGGCCAAGACTAAAAATGCTGGCGCTTTTATGGCTAAGTCTGTCAGTAGCATAAACATGGGATATTAAGGATGAACCTACACAATTTAAGCTATATTGTTTGTTTGTGCTTGTGTTCATTAAATCAAGTTTTCTAGAGTTTCTCACATGTTCCAAAAAACTCTGGAAAAGTTGATTTGATTTATTTGATTGATAAACACAAACATAGCTTATTGCGTAGGTTCATCTTTGCTGTCACAGCTGCATTTTTCCTTTCCGGCGTCGATAATATTATTGAATATACAAAATAATACCTTTAAATATGCTTAGTGAGAAAAACTTTAACATGATTTTTTGTGGATGTAGCACCTACCTATTCTTTTTTCCCGGTAATTTCATCCTTACACCACAAGATCTTGCAGTGCCCATATACGAGTATTAAATACCTACTAAATATTTTTTAATATTTTTTTTGCGATACCCATCAATCGAACCCACGATCTCGGTTTCAAACGTTTTTCCGATACTTCGATCACTTCACCATTAATCGGATAAAATCTTGCTAAGAATATAATAAATTGAACTAAAAGTGTACTTACAATCTAAACCTTTGTATCTTCAATGTATATTTTTTTAACATTTACGTACATCGTTTTTTTTTAGATTTAGGTCAGTATACCACTGCAAAGGAAGGAAAAAATGAATAAAAACCGCGCTCTCTATATCTTTCATCTGTTCATTGTATATTTTAAATGAAACATTGGTGGGTCTCTCCTTTTGAGAGACGTTTCAATTTTTCAATATTCACTCGCGGCTTCAATCAAATGCCACAAAGAAAAATGCCTCGTTCATTTGATATCATTCCGCAGATTATTTTCTACGCGAATGGATTTTATAATAAAATGTTTAAAAGCTAAATCAATTCACATTCCGGGCGATCGTTCTGCTACGGATGAATTTGAATGTTTTGCTCCTTTAAGTGGAAATGTTCAAATCGCATAATATCGTCTCACTGACTTTTTTGTTTTTGAATCAAACTTGAACCTTAATAAGCTCTTTCCGCCAAAGCCAACGATTTTATCACTTTTCTGTTTGGTTTACTTGGTTGTTCATAAGTCAAACACAATTTATTGTGTTTTTCACACTAGAAAATTTCACTGTTCTGATTTGTCAATTCATTTGTTATTATTAATTCTAGATTTAAAAACACATCAACAGGCCACTTGCATCACATTTTTAAATTTTTTTTTCCGGTTTAGGCAAATATTCTAAGACATTCCGTATTTTTTTTTAATCGTATTTTTGAAACCCTGGGGATTTTTTGAAAATTTCAATCCGAAAAATCAGACCATTTTTTATAAAACGGAAATACGGGACATAATTTTATAGGTGTGAAAAAACGATAATTACATAGCCGAAAATCATTTTTAAATAAAAGAACGTTTTCCACACGAATGGCACAGGAGAATAACGAGGCATACCAAAAATATTACATCTCATAAATATTTTTTTCCTTGATCCATCTTGTTGATCATAAACCATCATATTGTACAGCGTATATATTACTAAATTCAATGTAATATACTTGTGCTTGTAAATTATAATAATAATAAGAATATTATAAAATTTTATTTTGTTAAAATCAGCACCATAATCATTATACCTCTAAAACACGTACCAACGTCTTCTTCACGTTCTGAAGAGAACCCCGTACATCTAAAATGTACGGGGTTCTCTTCAGAACATCTGTCAATAGACATGCCGAATATACCCACAAGAAAATTGGCAAAAAGATATCTTTTTTGGGAAGAATTCGGCCTAAAATTTCCAGAAAAACCGCCATCACCATTTACAATTCAATTATTGCTCCACACTTCAACTACTGTTCAAGTATCCTTTTCCTTTGTAATGAAAGAGAACAGAATAAATTTCAAATTCTCCAAAACAGAGCAATGCGAATAATACTCCGAAGAAATAGATTTTCAAAAATAATTAAAATGCTAAAGGAACTTAATTGGTTAACAGTGAAACAAATACTGACCTTGAACACGTTGATATTTATTCACAAAATATTAAACAACATGTTACCAAAATACTTCACAAATAAAATCGTATACAATAAGGACATTCACAGACATTACACAAGGACTTGCAAGGAAATAAGATTAAACAAAAAGGACAAAACGAATACGCAAAACAGTCTGCTGTACAAAGGAATTAAGTTATATAACACACTACCAGAAACTCTTAAGTCCTCACCAATTGAAAAGTTCAAGATGGATTGTAGGAGCTACATAAAACAAAAACAAAAAATTTTGTGATTTCAAAAATTTTGTGAATTTAAAATATTATAATTAAAAAAAAAAAAAAAAAAAAAAAACTGCAATATGAAATATTATAATCAATTAGAAATTAGTAAACTTAAATGTACAAATTACTAAAATAAAATTCAAATAAAAAAAATTCAAATAAAAAATAAAAAGTGAAATCAAATGATAAGTTCGCAGAGAACAAACAATAAATCTAGTGAACGAATTCAAAAATTCGCCTGAAATCAAAGTGATGCCATATAAAAAAAAAAAAATCAGTGTGGAATTTTTTAAAATTAATAGGAACATTTTCGGAGACGGGACATTTTCATGTAGTGACGTCATGAGCCCAAATAATGGATTTATTTATTTAAAAATAAAAACATCTGTACATTTCTAAACAATTTTACTAACATTTTCTTAATCTTAGTAAAAAGATCTATCCACATGATTTTTTCCAAGTCGTTATGAAATCCATGCAAGTGGCCTATTCAGTACATTATGAAACAAGTTATAGGTATATTAATTTAAATTTTTAAATGGCTAAAGTATCTATAACGAAATTCCCTTGAATATCATTAGGTAATCTCGCATGAGATGTGGACGGTTCTTAAAAATTATAATCAATGTATGAGTAATGGTAATAAAAAGTAAAAAAGTGTGTGTGGAGAAATAGGAGAAATTTTGATATCAAGAATTATATGCTCACGAATTGTAATTGACCGTTAATAAAATTTTAATGAAAAATGAAATGTAAAGAGTTTTGAAATAATTATTGTCACGCTAAGAAATTTAATAATTAAGTTTTGTATATTAGTATGGAATCATAAAAAATGTCTAAGTGCAGAAATTTTACTTAGTTGTTATAGATTGTGATTGGGCGAGTAATTGGTGAGTTATTTGTTGCATTGGCGTTGATGGCTTCTATTGAAAAAGCGAAGTGTGTCTGGTAAGACTCATTGGAACATTTAAATTGAGGGAGCGGGAGACAGAAATGAAAGGCGTCGGTCGATGCATGAGTCAGTCGTTTATTGGGCTACGTAGCCAGGTCGGTGAAGCGGTAACAAGATGTAATGCGGGGTGCCGTGATGAGATGCTGCAGGCGTACCGAGGTGATGGGAGATGGTGTGGTGAAGGTCAGCGAGTTGCTCAACACCTTGGCGGTGGAGATGACCTATCTTCCAGGCCGTTGCTCGACACTTTGAATCGCGGAGATGAACGGTGGGTGGCTCGGTGAGCTGAGCCACCAGCAGGTAGTCCTGGCGAGGCGGAGCGTGTTCCCATGGCATCGAAGCACGGTGGGGCTTCGGGGTGCCATGAAGTGGTGAGCTGATCCCTGGACTGAAGGTGACGCAAGCCTTGTAAGTCGCGGGATGGAGCTGATCTCAGGAGCTGAAGACACGATGGGCCTTGTAGCTGAGCATGGTGATGGACCTCGGGAAGCTGCCCTGGATGTGTAGAGATGCCTGCAGGAGCACTTGTGCGGAGATCTGTTACATGACGAGCTGTTGACCGACGGTTAGTGTGAGACTGACTGCAGCGGGCGAGCGATCGGCTGCTTATATAGCCGCGGTAGAGTATTTACTCTCACGGTAGGCAATACGTGCCACTTCGGCAGTTGACGAGAATGTTCGGCGCCGTACAGATATTGTACGGTGCTATCTCGAGACCTTTCCAGGCGGTGGCGATATTATTATCGTCGAGCCGGCACGGCAGGCGAGAAAGTGCGTCGCGGCCAGTATAGGTAGGAAGGTACCTAGGCAAGTAGGTTTGACGGTGCGCGCGAATATTAGGAGATGTTTCTCGTATCTTCTTTTGATGGCGAAATAAAATCAATAATGGATACAAATTCGGGAGTATCTATTTTATTATTTAGCAGATTTGAAAATGTACGTCTTTTTTGTTTAATTAACATGTTATTTTTTGTAGTTTTTGTTTTTTTCTTGAGTATATATTTCGAAAATGTATTCTATATACTTTCTACTAAATCTTTGTTTACCGTATATTGAGGATTACATATTGTGGAAGCATACTCCGGTGGACTTCTGACCAATGAATTTTTGTATTTTATGGTGTTTTTTCAACATGGCGATACCACCACTATAGAATGAGTTGTAAATATGCAAAATTTAAATAGAATTAAATCTTCATGTGATCTATTTTTCCCCTCGCCTAGATTTGAATCGAATAAATCGAGAACCTTTCCTCTTCTGTGGAGGGTGTCATCTAAAATGATTTCTTTCGAAATATTTGATAGCTTTGTGTTGTATTATTTTTTGTTCGATAAAACACGAAGGAAATGATTTTTTATAATTATATTGATCAAATCTATTCCCAAAAAGTAAAAAAAAAAAAATACGCGCAAATTGTTGAGAGGAAATTGAGTTAAGATCTATCATCGCATTATTCCTGGCAAACTGCTCCCATGAAATTCCTCCTTTCATTCATGTGAATTCAATATTCGCATCTTGCTGAATTACGGAGAATACAATACTGCTTTGTGAACATTTTTTCTTCTTCTATATTAGCTATATAAAAATTCTATGACGGCTGATGGCATACGTTTCGACTTATTATTAATTTCGAGGATGATTTTTGGCGACGAGGATTTAAAAAAAGCTCCCCACTTACAACTGAAGGGTATTATTCGTTTTTTCACACGTCTTTTCAAATCGTATTAAATAGCTAATGCTAAAATTTCAATGATGAAATATTTATATCCATCTTGAAATAAGTCGTACAAAATGTCGACGCGATTTAGAACAGAGCTTAAGAAAGATGTGTTTTTAAAACCCAAAATTTTTATCTTGATTTATTACGCCGGATTTCGCTTCCTCCTTCTTTAGCCAACGTTTCAGATAGCGTTACAGTGTCCTATCATCGGGGTAGATCTGTAGATGGGGGTGAAGTGTGTGTTTATGTGTGTAGAAGTGATACCGCGTTGTGCGCTTCAATCTTTTTAGGGCCGCGCGCCGGTATCGGAGTATATTATTACGTTAGCGTCTGCGTGTTTGAATTTCAGAACCCAGCTACGAGTGCATGTCTGACGATACGCTTAACGGCCGCGCCTCAAATAACATCTGTGTACGTGGAATTTCACGCAAAGCTACTGCTATAATTCGGTTTCTAATTCAAGAATTCGACACAAGATGACGCTACTTCCGCCAGCAGCTCGCATGCGGATGTTACTTCCCTAGATATAACTACTACGGATTTATAGAATTTTTGTGCTGTTGCTTTCATTTTTTCATTATTTTGTTGTCCATGAATTTACAGGTTTGGAAAGTGTTTACGTTGAAATTTCACAAAATGTCGCTTAAAAATTATCCAAGTATTATTATTATCATTAAGGAATGAGGTATGCATTAAAAAAACGGACAGATAATCCTCTAGAAAATTCTAGAAATCACTTAGAAGATTAATGGTTTCCTTGATCCCTGTTTCATATTTTAATCCAAGGAAAGCAACAACCATCACCATTTTTAGTATATTTTAGAATTAGCATTTTATATCGCCCGTGATAATACTAAGGAATAGAAGTGAAAGTTAAAAATCTTTATAAATGGTAATGCAGCATTAGTGGAACGTTTCGTTTGTTGGCATTTAATAGAACGTTTTGATTTTTTTACTAATAAAGAAAAATACGTTTTTCAGGTTCATAATTTATATATTTATTAACGGACTTATGTCCAATTTTCAAAAAATAACAGGAAATTAAAAAAAATATATAAACTTTAAGAGTAAAGGAGGTATATGATAGCAAAGAAAAAATTAGAGATACACGCAAGAAAATAGAAGTGACAACTCAAGTCAAGACTTAGTGACCGACAAAAATAATTTAGACTTATACCAAAAAAAAAAAATCAAGGTCTTGACTAATATCCGTAATACGAGGTCTGTCCGTAAAATAAGGTGTCCAAGGTGCTGCGGTCGCGAAGAACGATTTTACGCGCTATCCGGCAATACTGGCGTGAAGCCTGATTCCCTCACGCCAAATCCCTACCACGCTGCAACTCTCTGCGACGCTTAGTATCGGCGTGGCAGCCTTTCGCGATGGAGTTTCCACTCGCCGCTCTTGCCGAATGTAATTCGTTTTTAAACTTCCGCGGCTTCGGCGAATCTTAATGACACCAATGACGGGATTGCTATATATAAATAAAATCGGATATATCCTAGACACCACATAGGTTACAAACTAGTTCTTTGAACACTTGTTTACAATGAAAATTGTAGTTGGCAATAATATGAAAAAAAATCGAAGGTAATATTGTTAATTCTAAAATTAAATAAATAAACATGACGGTGGCAATGACTGAATTGGTAAGGCTTTTGTCCCGATATGACGAAAGGTTCTGGGTTCGAGTTCCAGTCGCGACCATTATCTTTTATGTTTCTGTGTCTTGTTCTCTTTCATATTTCCGTTTAGATTATCAGTGTTATCTTCTTTTTTAATGATATTTTAATATTTATTGATGAAGTTGTGGATTGATTCGTTTTGCAAGGATTTAAAAAAAATTCTCATCGAATTAATAATACCAAGATATTGTACATATATTGTCCTTCTCACGCTCACGCTAAGAGTTCACACGATTTTTTGACCTTGGACTAGTGTGTCAATATATTTTTTAACTGGCACAGCCCCCGTCAATGATGCCTAAATGATGTTAAAAAAATCACTGAGAATGTAATGAAGCAATGCAAGCGATTTATAAAAAAATAGACATCTTTTTGTAAATATGTTAGTTTTGTGTTAGGATAAGATAAGACTGCGAACCAAAAAAATATTGTTTCACTATATATTTTTTTATAACTTCAGATAACCACTCAATGTAAGACCGTACAAGCTGTCGAAATCAAAAAGGTTTTTTAAATACGACCGCCGCATTTTCCTCCCATATTCCATGATTAAACCTTCATGAGATATTTTTCCCCTCGCCACCGTTATGGACTTTTGGTTAAAAGCTCGAATCCAATGGAACGGTATAATATGCGGATTTGGTTTTGAAAATAATGATAAACAGTGGTTTAGCACCGTTTTTATCTGCAATATAACGTTTATATGCGTTCATAAAGTACCAGTTTTGAGATTAATTCCTTATGAATTAAGACACATAGGGACTAGTTGTTTCGCAGAAATTCAAATGTGAAATTGTCATCAAAAAGCCATTCAGCGCCATTTTTTTTCTCGTATATTTGAAAGGTCCCCGTTAAACTCCGATTCTAGGTGCGTTTCACTTTCTCAAATCGTAATAAGCCGACAAGCACAATAGTTGTTCTCTTCTGCTGATCACAATTTGTTCAGAAGTTGAAATAGACCCAGACATTTAGCAGGACCTTTCAACTGTCGAATGACAAAATTGCGCTGAATGGCCATTTGATGTCAATATTACATTTGTATTTCTGTGAAACAACCCGTCCTAAGATGTATGTTTACTTCTTACATCTCATCTTGTTTACTCTTTGAACGATCAGTGGCTGAGTTGGAATCGCGTTTGGGTCCCACCCAGGCGTCGCGTTTTCGATTCTTCGGCTGGCTAATCCTCTACCATGATCCAATATTTTTTATATTTTCCGCTTACTGTGGTGGTAGTGGGAGATTTTAAAATATTGTCAGGTTATTTGTAAATCGGGAAAATTTGCCTTTCTTTAAAAAACAAATTTTTAATAAATCTTTTCAGAATTTTCTTAATAAAAAAATAATTTCTTAAACAAATAGAATAAACAATAGAATTTTGGGTGAGGTGGGATTATTACCTAACTAAGGTAGGTGATATTTCAGAAAGACGTTATTATTTATGGTGATAGAATTTTTTACTTTATTAATTTGCTAGAAATGGTATTGTCTTAATTCTAAATCCGATGTTCATAATAATGTTATTAAATTTTAGGGAAAAAATTGTATCGTCGGTTTCCGTTGGTTTATCCACCGTACGATTTTTCATACGCTTTCTAGAACAACAATGGTAAAGCCATGTTTTCAGCCTAAAACCATACAACATAGGTACATATGTACATACGACAGCATGACCGATTGTTACCACTGCCAAATTATTGGCGGTCTGACGAAAATGCACACACAATACCTAGGATCCAATCACAGCCGGTTGTGGCGATTTTCTCTTGGTTTTGTTTTGTTTTCATTGTACGAAGGATTATTATACGACCAATATTGCCCAGGATGTACAGTATTTATGTTTTCTTTCATGTTTATTTGTTTTTCATGCCCTGCGTCATTGAACGCTCATGTTTTTATTTCAGGTACTTGGTTTAATGCCTTACACTTTTAAGTTATTTTGTAACATATACTTTAGTTATGATTACTTTTTTAGTTTTTTTAGAAACGATTATTTTTTTTTAGTTATGATTACCGCGTAGAACTGAACTCAGTTGTTTGTTCTGTGCCGTCCTTCTCCCCATATAAGGGGTTGGACCCTGGACCGAGTCCCCGCCTACTGACCATGGACGGTCTTATGGAACTGGTGGAGTTGCACCTGTCTGCCGCGCCACCCCCCGTGACATGAAGAGGCTGGGAAGAAGGCTGAACGGCATCCGAAAGCTGTCCGTCCCGCCTCCGGCGACCCGACGCTTTTCTCCCTAGGGTCTTCTTCTATGATTTCCAGTTACTTTCGTCTAGGCACCACCGGCTAGCTGGCTTAAGGACGACGCCGCCGGTTATCGGGAGGCCGGACAATTAGCCTTCTTCATTATCTCGGGAACTGCCGATAGCCAGGTTGCGGTGACACCAGTTCTACTCTGTATATACACATTATTTTTCTTTTGTTTATTTTTTCTTTTATGTACAGTGCCCGGTGCTGCCCACCGGATTGTGTGTGGTCTTTCGCTGTCATGAGCTGATTACTCATGACGGCTGCTGTCATTTTGGATTACTTTATTTATTTTTTTTTTGTTGATGTTACTAACAACTTGTTTGACTGTCCATGAGGCTCACTGCTTTTGCATTGACACCTTCATGGGCTTTAGAATTGTAGAGATTGACCATTACAGTACAGTCCTGTAGGCGCGTCCGCATACCGCTACCTAACACAGTATGAGGGGACATTGAAGGTCTAGATTCGTTACATTAAATGTAGAGTCGTTTATTCAAAAAAAATTAGATTCTTGCGAGAACTCCGAAGGGGCGACCATAAGTTGCCTATACCGGGGTGGGACAGTGGTGGGTACTTCAATGTACGAAGGATTTTTTTATTGGCTTTTATTTTAAAATAAAAAAATTCAAAGCCTTGTAATAAATACTTTTGTTTATAAATACATTTAACCATGTATAGGTACCTAAGTGTATGGAAGTAAGATTTTCGGTTTTCGAAATACTTTATTAATATTAAATTAATGATCTAACATTTTATCGCCGTTTTTACAATGAAATGTTAAATACATAATTTTATTGATTCTGATGATCGAAATTTGGGGTCTTGGAGGTGAATCTAGTAATTCTCTAAGGCCCGTTATATCAGTTGGTTTCTTATCCCCGCTATGGACAACACTCCTCGCTCAAATATAAGCGGGCTAAATCGGCCGCTCAGTCTTTGATAAGTCGCGAAGTAGTTAATTTTTTAGACGCCGAAGCGTTCGCAGTGAAATTTGACATTTGCGTAAATAATTGCATATTTTCATCTTACCGAAATTTACATAAATTGCCTACTTCTATCAGTATTGACCGAATGTCGATAATATTAATTTATAAAGGATGATATACAATCTAAAACAGCCATGATATGTGTACCAGCTTGATTAAAAAGTTTTAGGACCGGCCACCGTTGTAATGGTCCGCCACTCTTGGCTTTTGACACCAATTGTGATGAACCCTACCTAGCTGGTTTACTTTTCTAAGCTTCTACCTCGTAGTTCAAATCTCGTAGCTCCTGTCTCGTAGCCACGCTCATAATTCTACCCTTATGTCCTACTGATCACACCACTAGGTATGATGGCCTGACTAAACCCTCCTTCCAGTTTGTTTCTACCTCAGGCTCGTGATTTCTAAACCCCTATACCTTATAATCTAGCTAAACCTACCCTATCTTCTTAAATCCCTGCGATTTTCTCACAGTAATCAAGATTTAAGATTTTTGTTCACATTATTTCTATAATCTTCGTTGTGTAATTTTTTGTTTTAGATTTTACATCTGTTTGCATACTTAATATGCACACATATGTAGAGAAGATAATGTATTACGTGTGGTAACCCATAGATTCTTTTAGAGAAAGGGTGAGAATTTTCCGATTTATTAATTATTATTATTTTAGTATCTTTTACCGAGTTTGATAAACTAACCCCGCCTTTAACTTTGTGTCTATTTGATTTCCGTAGGAATTTAGTGTGTTTATTTAATTCTTCCTATCACCGCTGATACATCGATAACATAAACAACCGTTAATAAATTACATCATTTCAAGAAAGAAAACCTTACCTTACCAGTGTAGAATGTTCGTACTCGAGAGTCCGGTTTTCTCAGTTGAAGTTCTTGTCTGCAGCTTCTCCTAACATAATGTGTTTGTATTCATAGTTAGTGTTATTGGTTAGTATTCGCAAAATTGTTGAAAGAGCAGGAATGGAGGGATATGGGGAGGGGATAATATGTTTGCTGAAAAGTCGGCTCCTCCGCTAACCAAGTGAAAACCGATGAACAACAATTACAAACCCGGATTCTCCCAGTACGTTTGCTAGGCTTATCCTTAAATCCGAGTTTTACTCTCTTCGACGAGCGTCTCATGCTATGAAAGGGGCCCTTCACGCCAGCAGGGGGAATACCGAGTCTTCATGCCGTTTTTCTGTCCCACTCCGACTTCCGACACCTCCGGATTGAATTTAACTCTACTGAGTCTAGAAGGGGTAATTCATGTCTTCCCTTATCATGTCTCTATCCGTTAAATGTGGCACGCAGCTGTTTTAGGCGAATCCATACTCCCACGTGACTAGCCATTAGCAATACGCTCTCCCACCTCTGACTAGCTGACATAAAACGCACCTTATGAGCCTTATGTTTGCTTTCAGGTTTGACAAGAGCTTACGGTATGCAAATAACCTGTAGTTTTAAATGCCGCGCCTGCGTATTATCCGCATACGTCTCTACCTCTCCCCGCATGCCCCATCTCGACAATACCGTCACAGGATTTAAAATTTTCCTCTCGGACAAAGTTCTCACTACCCTTCCGATCAGCACATAATTGCATATAGCAGCCTTGAAATCTATATGCGTGAGCAAATTCAGGATTTAGGACTGTATGAGTATTTGAACACCAGTGTTTTTAAATGAGGTCACTAGTTCCTCGTGTGCTAGGTATCTAGGATTTTTGGGTATTTATGGGTTCTTGGATACCTACTTGCTATAAAAGAAATTAAAAAAAAGAGATAAATCATGTCGTATCTTTCTAAGTTGTCATTGGATCAACGACCTCGTGAATAATTGTGATGAGCTCTCTTTGAGTTTGAAGCTAGTCGAGGTACTTTACTTTGCGAAATTTTGCATGCTAAAACAATGCTACCTATTGGCGATCGCTCTAGTATAATCAGTTGTTTAGAATTGAGTGAATTTAACGTCGATTTTACTTTCACATATTGGGCGAAGTTTCCGTCGTAAGCTATGATTGATAAACCTGCCCCTTGACTTTTGTGTTTTTGTTTTGTTTATTCGTTGGTGGAATCTAGGTGACCGTGTCATTGAACTCTAATCGAAATTTTAGATACACAATCGAAGGTCATATAACATACCCTAATCTCGTCAGTGAAAGGATTAGGTAGGTATTAGTTATACCTATCAATTGGCTATTCCCATTGATTTTAGCGTTACGTATTTCATTTCTCATGGTTATTTGTTTATTTAATTTATGTGTTGTCGTTAATTATTTTCCCTCGTCTTATTATTGTCTTTATTTGTAATTTTAGAATATGGAGTGCATTGCACTGCACTTTCCCTGCACACATTCTGGAATAAATTATTATTATTATTATACAAGTAAATACCTTAAATTGTTTGAGAGGCACATTTTTATTCACATCGTGTAATACCTAATTACATTGTGCCAATAGATGATCACCTCCAATGAACGAATGAACGATAATGAATAGATACCTACATCATATTTTTATGGTTTATTTGTTTACACTTCGCATGGGCGACCTTCGGTATACTGACCTACTTTGGAGATTGTTTATTTCTACGGTCATTGCCCTTTTGAAACACGGTTCATTGTTTAACTAATTCTTTTATATTTTATTTGTCCTAGCTTTGTCCAAACATTGGTCGTTCAAGTAGGTACCTTGCTAACCTAAGAGGTATCTGGATGACCTAGTCTCAAGTAAGGTATAATTTGCTTGACCTAGTTTTGAGAAGTATTTATTATAGGTATTTCGGTTACGAATCAAACTGATATCTTACGTCGCCAATCCTTATGCGCGTTTAAATAAACAATAGACCTACCTAACTAAAACAAGTACTTGTATAACCTAATTTATAAGGAGGCATTTGTTTGTTTGACCTAATTTTGAGACGCATGTATACTCCCGCACACGAAATATAGAATAAAGAGCTTCCACGATAGTCATTTATTACGTTCTACGCGCCTCGATTCGTTTTATATGAGTTATAATAAATTAGCGTATTTACCTAACTGAAGAGAATACCTTCACATGTAGCCTAATCCTAAAGTAGATATTTCCTGGTTGACTTGCTTTCGAGCTGGTGGGCATTGTTGTCCTGCGTGGAAAATAACATAATCTTTAATTAGTGACATTGTGTTAGTGACAAACTTCAAAGGTCCGATTGATTTATTGGTGATGCCGCCCGTCCCTTTCTTCTTTGTCTCTGAAAATAATTAATAATTGGTTTTATCTTACCGCCCTCGATCGATTACAATTTTTTCCAGTCGGGACTTTCATAACTTCGACATTGTGATCGAGGTTTTCCCTTTTTTCGATTCCTAGCTAATGGATTCCTATCGGCCCTTTTTGAGAAAAGACTCTGATGATGAAAAAAAAACTCTTCAAATATCTGTCTATTTAAGATTCACTTCGGTATTTCGCTTAGTTCCTCAACCTCGTATTAACTACTGTTTTATTTCATTCGCCTTCGAGAGGTGATTCATCAAATAACAAATCAGATGTTTAATTTTATCGTCCGAAATTAGGTAAATTATTATTTATTTTCAATATTTTAATATCACTTTAGAATTAATAACCGTAGATACGCACGTTTTCCAAGTGTACGAATTATTATCACTACTGTTTATTACAATTTCGTTATTCAATTCACAAAGAATTTTTAACCGCCTTATTATTGAACCACTGTCGTTTAAACGTGATTCGAACAATTCGTTATTGTTATTTATTTTACCTATGTCATGTAATTTAAAGTAAAGTTAAAGTTTTAATTATTATATCACCTATAGTTAATTTTAAAATCGCGTGTTATATTTTCTTTTATCCGGTAATTTGATTTATTTTAAGACACTGGATTTTTGTTAAATGTTATAAAACCACTAAATATAAGTTGTAAGAAAGAACCCCGAATGTCATTTAATTCTTATTTACTGACTTTAAACACTTTCATTATAAAACACCCGAACTTTCACGAAGTATTATTTTAAAGCACTTTATCGGACTTTTATTTCTCAATTTTAAGAGGAAAATAAAACACTGAATTTACTATTTTTGCAAACACTTGTAGACATTTCAACTTTACTAGTAGTCTTCCACGACCACTCCTATAACCGTGCACTTTACGTTTTTTCTTGATCCCGCACTTCCCGTTGTTTCGTCCGAACTCTCCCCAATCTCCCAACGAATCCCCTTCTTTATCAAACCATGGTGTTTTAAAGACTTCTTAGAGCTCTCCTTTCATAGAAAAATGACTCCTGATCGCCCAGACTTTCATAGGAAAAGGACCAAATTCGGTTCCTCCGTATATGACCTTTTGTCAAATCTCTGTTAATCTCCTATCTCATGCCTTAGAGCCAAATTTGTCTACTATCTCCCTCTCGTAGAAAATCACATAAATTTTCTCATTGACATGTATCTATAATAAAAATTTCATGTACTTGCTCGTAATTCATTGTTAATGCCCACACTATAAAAAGTAATGGTTTTATTTTAGAGTAAATATTCGTATTTAACTTGTATAATTTTGTTTAGGTCGTTTCGTGTTAATGATGCCCTTAATTGCTTGAAATCATGTTCTATAAATTTATTTGGATAAAGTCATATCAACAAAGTGATAGCCAACCTTTTTTCTCTAGTCAAACGGTTAGCGATTCCTTCGACGGTTCACGCGTATTTCCCAGTGTCAGGCTACGTTAAGCATCTTTTCCTGTGATTTGATTTAATTGTAGAGTGACCAAAATGTACCATGGCCTTTGACATGCCATATTTTCAATATCCTGTTTATCGTGAATAGTGTTGTCAGATCAGAGTAATCCTTATACCGGTACCTATTAAAGTCAATTTAAGTAGTTCCAATTAGTTTTCTTTTGAGATATTTGGCTCTAATAACTTCGTTTCACCATTCCATTTCCATATCAATAGGTTTTCCCACTTTTCCAATGGTAATGCAGCGTTAGTGGAACGTTTCGTTTGTTGGCATGTTAGAAAGTTTTGATTTTTTTACTAATAAAGAAAAATACGTTTTTCGGGTTCATAATTTATATATTTATTAGCGGACTTATGTCCAATTTTCAAAAAATAACAGGAGATATTTTAATATTTATTGATGAAGTTGTGGATTGATTCGTTTTGCAAGGATTTAAAAAAAATTCTCATCGAATTAATAATACCAAGATATTCCTATTGTCCTTCTCACGCTCAAGTTCACACGATTTTTTGACCTTGGACTAGTGTGACAATATATTTTTAACTGGCACAGCCCCCGTCAATGATGCCTAAATGATGTTAAAAAAAAATTCACTGAGAGTGTAAAGAAGCAATGCAAGCGATTTATAAAAAATATACATCTTTTTGTAAATAAGTTAGTTTTGTGTTAGGATAAGATTTTCCCCTCGCCACCGTTATGGACTTTTGGTTAAAAGCTCGAATCCAAGGGAACGGTATAATATGCGGATTTGGTTTTGAAAATAATGATAAACAGTGGTTTAGCACCGTTTTTATCTGCAATATAATGTTTATATGCGTTCATAAAGTACCAGTTTTGAGATTAATTCCTTATGAATTAAGACACATAGGGACTAGTTGTTTCGCAGAAATTCAAATGTGAAATTGTCATCAAAAAGCCATTCAGCGCCATTTTTTTTCTCGTATATTTGAAAGGTCCCCGTTAAACTCCGATTCTAGGTGCGTTTCACTTTCTCAAATCGTAATAAGCCGACAAGCACAATAGTTGTTCTCTTCTGCTGATCACAATTTGTTCAGAAGTTGAAATAGACCGAGACATTTAGCAGGACCTTTCAACTGTCGAATGACAAAATTGCGCTGAATGGCCATTTGATGTCAATATTACATTTGTATTTCTGTGAAACAACCCGTCCTAAGATGTATGTTTACTTCTTACATCTCATCTTGTTTACTCTTTGAACGATCAGTGGCTGAGTTGGAATCGCGTTTGGGTCCCACCCAGGCGTCGCGTTTTCGATTCCTCGGCTGGCTAATCCTCTACCATGATCCAATATTTTTTATATTTTCCGCTTACTGTGGTGGAAGTGGGAGATTTTAAAATATTGTCAGGTTATTTGTAAATCGGGAAAATTTGCCTTTCTTTAAAAAACAAATTTTTCATAAATCTTTTCAGAATTTTCTTATTAAAAAAATAATTTCTTAAACAAATAGAATAAACAATAGAATTTTGGGTGAGGTGGGATTATTACCTAACTAAGGTAGGTGATATTTCAGAAAGACGTTATTATTTATGGTGATAGAATTTTTTACTTTATTAATTTGCTAGAAATGGTATTCTGTCTTAATTCTAAATCCGATGTTCATAATAATGTTATTAAATTTTAGGGAAAAAATTGTATCGTCGGTTTCCGTTGGTTTATCCACCGTACGATTTTTCATACGCTTTCTAGAACAACAATGGTAAAGCCATGTTTCCAGCCTAAAACCATACAACATAGGTACATATGTACATACGACAGCATGACCGATTGTTACCACTGCCAAATTATTGGCGGTCTGACGAAAATGCACACACAATACCTAGGATCCAATCACAGCCGGTTGTGGCGATTTTCTCTTGTTTTTGTTTTGTTTTCATTGTACGAAGGATTTTTTTATTGGCTTTTATTTTAAAATAAAAAAATTCAAAGCCTTGTAATAAATACTTTTGTTTATAAATACATTTAACCATGTATAGGTACCTAAGTGTATGGAAGTAAGATTTTCGGTTTTCGAAATACTTTATTAATATTAAATTAATGATCTAACATTTTATCGCCGTTTTTACAATGAAATGTTAAATACATAATTTTATTGATTCTGATGATCGAAATTTGGGGTCTTGGAGGTGAATCTAGTAATTCTCTAAGGCCCGTTATATCAGTTGGTTTCTTATCCCCGCTATGGACAACACTCCTCGCTCAAATATAAGCGGGCTAAATCGGCCGCTCAGTCTTTGATAAGTCGCGAAGTAGTTAATTTTTTAGACGCCGAAGCGTTCGCAGTGAAATTTGACATTTGCGTAAATAATTGCATATTTTCATCTTACCGAAATTTACATAAATTGCCTACTTCTATCAGTATTGACCGAATGTCGATAATATTAATTTATAAAGGATGATATACAATCTAAAACAGCCATGATATGTGTACCAGCTTGATTAAAAAGTTTTAGGACCGGCCACCGTTGTAATGGTCCGCCACTCTTGGCTTTTGACACCAATTGTGATGAACCCTACCTAGCTGGTTTACTTTTCTAAGCTTCTACCTCGTAGTTCAAATCTCGTAGCTCCTGTCTCGTAGCCACGCTCATAATTCTACCCTTATGTCCTACTGATCACACCACTAGGTATGATGGCCTGACTAAACCCTCCTTCCAGTTTGTTTCTACCTCAGGCTCGTGATTTCTAAACCCCTATACCTTATAATCTAGCTAAACCTACCCTATCTTCTTAAATCCCTGCGATTTTCTCACAGTAATCAAGATTTAAGATTTTTGTTCACATTATTTCTATAATCTTCGTTGTGTAATTTTTTGTTTTAGATTTTACATCTGTTTGCATACTTAATATGCACACATATGTAGAGAAGATAATGTATTACGTGTGGTAACCCATAGATTCTTTTAGAGAAAGGGTGAGAATTTTCCGATTTATTAATTATTATTATTTTAGTATCTTTTACCGAGTTTGATAAACTAACCCCGCCTTTAACTTTGTGTCTATTTGATTTCCGTAGGAATTTAGTGTGTTTATTTAATTCTTCCTATCACCGCTGATACATCGATAACATAAACAACCGTTAATAAATTACATCATTTCAAGAAAGAAAACCTTACCTTACCAGTGTAGAATGTTCGTACTCGAGAGTCCGGTTTTCTCAGTTGAAGTTCTTGTCTGCAGCTTCTCCTAACATAATGTGTTTGTATTCATAGTTAGTGTTATTGGTTAGTATTCGCAAAATTGTTGAAAGAGCAAGAATGGAGGGATATGGGGAGGGGATAATATGTTTGCTGAAAAGTCGGCTCCTCCGCTAACCAAGTGAAAACCGATGAACAACAATTACAAACCCGGATTCTCCCAGTACGTTTGCTAGGCTTATCCTTAAATCCGAGTTTTACTCTCTTCGACGAGCGTCTCATGCTATGAAAGGGGCCCTTCACGCCAGCAGGGGGAATACCGAGTCTTCATGCCGTTTTTCTGTCCCACTCCGACTTCCGACACCTCCGGATTGAATTTAACTCTACTGAGTCTAGAAGGGGTAATTCATGTCTTCCCTTATCATGTCTCTATCCGTTAAATGTGGCACGCAGCTGTTTTAGGCGAATCCATACTCCCACGTGACTAGCCATTAGAAATACGCTCCCCCACCTCTGACTAGCTGACATAAAACGCACCTTATGAGCCTTATGTTTGCTTTCAGGTTTGACAAGAGCTTACGGTATGCAAATAACCTGTAGTTTTAAATGCCGCGCCTGCGTATTATCCGCATACGTCTCTACCTCTCCCCGCATGCCCCATCTCGACAATACCGTCACAGGATTTAAAATTTTCCTCTCGGACAAAGTTCTCACTACCCTTCCGATCAGCACATAATTGCATACAGCAACCTTGAAATCTATATGCGTGAGCAAATTCAGGATTTAGGACTGTATGAGTATTTGAACACCAGTGTTTTTAAATGAGGTCACTAGTTCCTCGTGTGCTAGGTATCTAGGATTTTTGGGTATTTATGGGTTCTTGGATACCTACTTGCTATAAAAGAAATAAAAAAAAGAGATAAATCATGTTGTATCTTTCTAAGTTGTCATTGGATCAACGACCTCGTGAATAATTGTGATGAGCTCTCTTTGAGTTTGAAGCTAGTCGAGGTACTTTACTTTGCGAAATTTTGCATGCTAAAACAATGTTACCTATTGGCGATCGCTCTAGTATAATCAGTTGTTTAGAATTGAGTGAATTTAACGTCGATTTTACTTTCACATATTGGGCGAAGTTTCCGTCGTAAGCTATGATTGATAAACCTGCCCCTTGACTTTTGTGTTTTTGTTTTGTTTATTCGTTGGTGGAATCTAGGTGACCGTGTCATTGAACTCTAATCGAAATTTTAGATACACAATCGAAGGTCATATAACATACCCTAATCTCGTCAGTGAAAGGATTAGGTAGGTATTAGTTATACCTATCAATTGGCTATTCCCATTGATTTAAGCGTTACGTATTTCATTTCTCATGGTTATTTGTTTATTTAATTTATGTGTTGTCGTTAATTATTTTCCCTCGTCTTATTATTGTCTTTATTTGTAATTTTAGAATATGGAGCGCATTGCACTGCACTTTCCCTGCACACATTCTGGAATAAATTATTATTATTATTATACAAGTAAATACCTTAAATTGTTTGAGAGGCACATTTCTATTCACATCGTGTAATACCTAATTACATTGTGCCAATAGATGATTACCTCCAATGAACGAATGAACGATAATGAATAGATACCTACATCATATTTTTATGGTTTATTTGTTTACACTTCGCATAGGCGACCTTCGGTATACTGACCTACTTTAGAGATTGTTTATTTCTACGGTCATTGCCCTTTTGAAACACGGTTCATTGTTTAACTAATTCTTTTATATTTTATTTGTCCTAGCTTTGTCCAAACATTGGTCGTTCAAGTAGGTACCTTGCTAACCTAAGAGGTATCTGGATGACCTAGTCTCAAGTAAGGTATAATTTGCTTGACCTAGTTTTGAGAAGTATTTATTATAGGTATTTCGGTTACGAATCAAACTGATATCTTACGTCGCCAATCCTTATGCGCGTTTAAATAAACAATAGACCTACCTAACTAAAACAAGTACTTGTATAACCTAATTTATAAGGAGGCATTTGTTTGTTTGACCTAATTTTGAGACGCATGTATACTCCCGCACACGAAATATAGAATAAAGAGCTTCCACGATAGTCATTTATTACGTTCTACGCGCCTCGATTCGTTTTATATGAGTTATAATAAATTAGCGTATTTACCTAACTGAAGAGAATACCTTCACATGTAGCCTAATCCTAAAGTAGATATTTCCTGGTTGACTTGCTTTCGAGCTGGTGGGCATTGTTGTCCTGCGTGGAAAATAACATAATCTTTAATTAGTGACATTGTGTTAGTGACAAACTTCAAAGGTCCGATTGATTTATTGGTGATGCCGCCCGTCCCTTTCTTCTTTGTCTCTGAAAATAATTAATAATTGGTTTTATCTTACCGCCCTCGATCGATTACAATTTTTTCCAGTCGGGACTTTCATAACTTCGACATTGTGATCGAGGTTTTCCCTTTTTTCGATTCCTAGCTAATGGATTCCTATCGGCCCTTTTTGAGAAAAGACTCTGATGATGAAAAAAAAACTCTTCAAATATCTGTCTATTTAAGATTCACTTCGGTATTTCGCTTAGTTCCTCAACCTCGTATTAACTACTGTTTTATTTCATTCGCCTTCGAGAGGTGATTCATCAAATAACAAATCAGATGTTTAATTTTATCGTCCGAAATTAGGTAAATTATTATTTATTTTCAATATTTTAATATCACTTTAGAATTAATAACCGTAGATACGCACGTTTTCCAAGTGTACGAATTATTATCACTACTGTTTATTACAATTTCGTTATTCAATTCACAAAGAATTTTTAAACGCCTTATTATTGAACCACTGTCGTTTAAACGTGACTCGAACAATTCGTTATTGTTATTTATTTTACCTATGTCATGTAATTTAAAGTAAAGTTAAAGTTTTAATTATTATATCACCTATAGTTAATTTTAAAATCGCGTGTTATATTTTCTTTTATCCGGTAATTTGATTTATTTTAAGACTCTGGATTTTTGTTAAATGTTATAAAACCACTAAATATAAGTTGTAAGAAAGAACCCCGAATGTCATTTAATTCTTATTTACTGACTTTAAACACTTTCATTATAAAACACCCGAACTTTCACGAAGTATTATTTTAAAGCACTTTATCGGACTTTTATTTCTCAATTTTAAGAGGAAAATAAAACACTGAATTTACTATTTTTGCAAACACTTGTAGACATTTCAACTTTACTAGTAGTCTTCCACGACCACTCCTATAACCGTGCACTTTACGTTTTTTCTTGATCCCGCACTTCCCGTTGTTTCGTCCGAACTCTCCCCAATCTCCCAACGAATCCCCTTCTTTATCAAACCATGGTGTTTTAAAGACTTCTTAGAGCTCTCCTTTCATAGAAAAATGACTCCTGATCGCCCAGACTTTCATAGGAAAAGGACCAAATTCGGTTCCTCCGTATATGACCTTTTGTCAAATCTCTGTTAATCTCCTATCTCATGCCTTAGAGCCAAATTTGTCTACTATCTCCCTCTCGTAGAAAATCACATAAATTTTCTCATTGACATGTATCTATAATAAAAATTTCATGTACTTGCTCGTAATTCATTGTTAATGCCCACACTATAAAAAGTAATGGTTTTATTTTAGAGTAAATATTCGTATTTAACTTGTATAATTTTGTTTAGGTCGTTTCGTGTTAATGATGCCCTTAATTGCTTGAAATCATGTTCTATAAATTTATTTGGATAAAGTCATATCAACAAAGTGATAGCCAACCTTTTTTCTCTAGTCAAACGGTTAGCGATTCCTTCGACGGTTCACGCGTATTTCCCAGTGTCAGGCTACGTTAAGCATCTTTTCCTGTGATTTGATTTAATTGTAGAGTGACCAAAATGTACCGTGGCCTTTGACATGCCATATTTTCAATATCCTGTTTATCGTGAATAGTGTTGTCAGATCAGAGTAATCCTTATACCGGTACCTATTAAAGTCAATTTAAGTAGTTCCAATTAGTTTTCTTTTGAGATATTTGGCTCTAATAACTTCGTTTCACCATTCCATTTCCATATCAATAGGTTTTCCCACTTTTCCAGGTTATTATCTTCAGTTTGTGAAATTTTCCGAGATTCTACCCGTTTTTTGTGATCATTCCAGATCGGTTTTAATTAAATCGACCCCTGGGACCATTCATGTTACGTTTTCCGTGCCCTTATTGATGATTTTTCATTTATTTATTTTCAACATTCCCGTCTAAGATTTTTTTGTGTTTCCGTTTAAAACTTTAGGTACCCAAAACCCCCAGTTCCCGATCGCGTCTTATGTAAACACGACCCGGAGTCAATTTTTTGTCCTTTCAACTCTTTGTCCTCAGTATTGTTTTTAATACAGTTCATTCAACCTAAGTTCCTGTGAGAATTAATTCAAGGCCACCCAAAATGATCAAAGTCCACTCTCTTATTGGTAGAATTTAAACTTCCTTTGTTCTCGATATAACTATGATATGGGGTTCCCTCGCTCCAGTCTCTATGCAGATCTCTGTAATAGCTCCCAACTGCTCGGACAGATGTCGCCGAATGTACCATTTTCTCTACATAATATTTAGAGGGAAAAATTTTTTTTTTCTTGTAGGCTTCTCGTAGGTTGAAGGTTGGCATTCATCACACCGTGTGGCGCTGTCAGTCACCTGATTAGAATTTTTTTTGTTTGATTACCACATCTGTCATTGACACTTCCGTCCAAATTTCAGCGTCATAGCTTGAAAGTTGTAAAAGTTAAGCTGTACGGAGTACATTTACCTTTTTGTACGTGTTTTCTACAAACCCGTAGATTTTTCACTACAATAAGACACCGTCGCACAAAGCGACCCTTAACCGTGAGTTTTTGACCAAAAACAACACGAATACTATCCATTAGCCTTCGAATTTACCTGATCTGTACGGAGTACATTTACCTTTTTGTACGTGTTTTCTACAACCCGTAGATTTTTCACCACAATAAGACACCGTCGCACAAAGCGATCCTTATCCGTGAGTTTTTGACCAAAAACAACACGAATACTGTCCAGCAGCCTTCGAATTAACCTGATCTGGCTTCTTACGACTTTTTCCTGTTCAACCGACATTAAAAACAGATTCGTGGAACGCGTTAGAATGTCATGAAAAAATCAGGCTCTGATGGACATACCGAAAATTGAATACCGGTGGTGTTTCGAGGGTAGGATCAAGCGCTGGCGTAAGTGCGTTGCAGTCGACGTCGATGGGGAGTACGTTGGATGGAACCATATCGATTTTGAAGAATAAACTTGTATTTTCGATTTTATGAAAATAATCCTAAAATTTTTGTTCAAGGATATATAGCATTAAAATAAATTTATAATCTTATAATTATATCCCCGTTATTGTAACGAAATGTTAAGTGCATAATTTTAATTGATTCTGATTTTCGATTCCGCACCGAAATTTGGTAACCCGAAGGTGAATAAGTCGTCTACTCATTACCTAACGGCAGTATTCTAGTACATCACCACAAAACTGATTCAGAGGCAGACACCCCACGTGCTCATAAAACCAGAGCCAAACAAACAGACATGCTTAATATACCAAAGTGTAACTCTTCATTTGGACAAAGAAGTTCTGAATTTTTAGCACTAAAGTTATATAACAAACTCCCAATTTGTATCAAACAAATTAAAACAAAAAATAGCTATATTAAGGACGTTAAATGTTGGCTGAAGAAATTTTCGAAAAAATAATTTTACTAATTTATTTAACACATCGTCATAAAAGTTTCTGGAAAGCCTTATCCAAACAATGAAGTTAAACCATAGAAGTCGCTGAAAACTTATCCAAACATAGTCCCCCTCAGCACAGGATCCACTAGTGAGGAGGACTACGAATATATTTTCTATTTTATATATATACCTAACATGTTTGATATAAAAATGTAAAAAATAATAAATGTATAGTTACTAAATTTAAAAAAAAAAATCAGTTGGTCAGTATCCTCGCTATGGACAACATTCCTGGCTCAAATATAAGCGATAAAACTTAATCTTATACACCTAAAATTAATTTAAATCGGACTTTGTTTCATTGAATGCAGAATCACGCTTCCTTTTCATTTTAATAATAAATATATACATGTTCAACAGTTTTTTTAACTGACTAAATAAAGTAAATTAATAAATTTTTATGTGAAAATATAAATAATAAAGGTTTTAGTTTAGACTTAGGGAATTCAATGTCTTTCCAAAATTCTATACTGCATGACTATTCTCTACAATGCATACTGATTCATCAGGGGGTCACCAATTACTTTCATTAGGGGTCCGTTTTTTAAAATAACATGAAC
This sequence comes from Limnephilus marmoratus, assembly GCA_917880885.1. Classification (NCBI taxonomy): domain Eukaryota; kingdom Metazoa; phylum Arthropoda; class Insecta; order Trichoptera; family Limnephilidae; genus Limnephilus; species Limnephilus marmoratus. The sequence continues at coordinate 19,770,453 of OU862924.1, read as the reverse complement.
GTTATTTACCGTTAGTTACGTTAGTTACTCCCCCCCTGGCATAACAATTGATATAATAAACTCTACTATTTAATTATGTGTAGATATAATATCAATGAACAAATAAAACGAATGGGTTCCGGAACATTATTTTGTTAAATATTAAACAAATGTGATTAATAAAAAGAAGTAACAAGGGTTTTTACAATATTATAATGGGAAAAATGACATTTTTGCCTCGGACTATCCGTCCGAAGTTTGGACTAAAGTTTGTGCAGGCTATTGTCATTATATTTTTGAGATGTTCATCGGTTAGTCTGCTCCGGAATTTATTTTCAATGAAGTTCGTCTTGGAAAATGCTGCTTCACAAACATATGTTGACCCAAACCAAGTGAGAAGTTTCAAGACATTTTTTTAAAAGTTTAGTATTTATTAGCACAAACAAATTTTATCCAAAACTCTTATCAAGAAACTTCTTGTTTTTTGGTGTTTAATGGTTAATTGTTGGGGGAGGGGAAACATTATCAAATTACGTACTCAAGTTACATGTGTAAAATATTTTTTATATTATTACCACAAGGTCCGCACAAAATAGGTCGGCGGTCCTGCTATAATGCATACCGATGCCCGTAGATTGACGTGATGTTTCTATCGATCCCGTCAAATTAACAAGCGGATATTCTATTTCATTATCCGCACTATCGATGCCAGTGAGTCATCAGACACCGTTTGCATTTTAATCATATCCATCAATTTAATAATTGGATTTCAAAATCAAATTTAATTTGAACATACCTTAAATTAATTACCTTGACTTTTTATTGCGTTTTAAATTTTGACGCGACTCCCGAAAGTTAATACTTAACCCCGCTGGCTTATTTATTCGCTTTTGGTTAACTTTTTTTAAATATAAAGCGTGCTGTTTTCTCTTTCTAACACTGTTTAGTTCATGATTTTAAAGTACCTACTCGAGAAACAAAGCAAAACATATTATTCTGCAACAATAATTCTGTAACCAACTACCACACACATGCACCAATTTCACGATTACACACACTAGGGAACAAATTCACCTCAAATATCGATATATTTAATACAAGTTTACCTTTATTCAAGAAATATCTGAACAATATTTTTATGTAGAATATTTTGATATCTAAGGAGCATCACATAGGATCTATTGCATATATTTGTGTATTTCTATATTAATCTACAATGTAAAAACCTATTACCGTTTTCTTTTTATGTATCTTGCATTTTGTCATGTATTTTTCATCACATTTAATTAGTCACCTGTAAATTTTGTAATTACTAACATACCTACAAGTTTATTTCTATGCCATTTATAACTTAGAAACTTTCTCTTTTATTGTAATGCACTATCTTTCCTTAAATTTATCTGTATACCTACCTTTCATATGATGTTTACTAGTTATATTTTTATACTTTATCTTTTTCATTTAAAAACTATCTCTGTATTATAAACTTGTCATGTAAAAGCCCATCAGGGCGTTGAAAATTAATAAATATCTAATAAAAAAAAATATATATTTATAACCATAATTTTAAGGAAGACACAAAGGTTTCAATGAGACCTACATGAGTTGTTCCCAAAAGCGAATAAATTAGCTTAAAACAACTGCCCAAAATCACAGAATATAAGTTTTTAAATATCTCAGAATGTTACAACTTTCAACGGAGAATTTTCACAAAAGTACCTCTCTTCAATTTGCATAATTTTATTAGGTATCTACTCTTTTTCCAATATTTCCATACAACAAAAATATATATTTCTTACGTTAGCTCTTCACAGAGTCCGTCAGGGCCTATCTCTTCTTTGGGGGGATACCGTGTGGAGGATCTTTTTAAGGAAATGAAGGAGAGGAAATTCTGGGAAGGCAATAGGTATGAGACGTGGGTAGGAATCTGGGAGTCAATTTGTCCTGAGGACTGGACTGGACTTCAGGATTGAGGGACGTATGAATTCATCCCTCCCACTGCTGTGCAAGCGGGTCGAAAGATTCTTGCTGAAGAGGTCAAATCACGCAATAGGTGGACATTGGAGGGGACCCCACCACTTTCCCAACGGCGTTATAAGGAAATATGTGGTTTCCTCCTTCACCGCACACGTCAAGAATCTATTTTATTGAACGAACCTACATTTATTTGAACGACTCTAGATCCTCCAATGTCCATGCATACGGGGTTAGAAAGCAGTATGCAAGTACTTACATTAACATAATACAAAAGAATAATAAATCTGGCAGCCCGTAGAATAATTCTTCTGAAATCTATACAGATAAAGGTTTTAGTAAATAAAAAGAAATATAAGAACTGCGCCCGGTTGAGGAAGCCTGGATAAGAGAAATAACGAAAAAGTAACAGTGATAATATAATGCAAGTATTTACAATAATAACTGAGAGAAGATAAAATGTACAAAAAGAAAATATACAGAGAAGGTATTCCACAAACCACCAGGCAGTCCCAATGACAGTGTGCATGGCTATCGGCCCAACCGCAGACGAAACCCGGAGTCCGCGCCCTTTAGCCGGCTCACCGATTTTGCCACGAAGAAATATATGTGGGAAAGGAGAGAAAGTTTTAGATGACTCTGGGGTGGACAGCAAAAGGTGGACAGTAGGCAGACGCATCCGCCGCTAATATCTAGATAAATCTCACTCCATGAACTCGGGCAGCCCTGCTTAGTCATCAAAATTATCGCGCCACTTGGTGATCTATAACGCGGTGTTGGTTATTCAATAAATGGTTCCGAGGCGGCGGTATCCGTACTCATATAATCTACATATTGTATTATGTACGCATCTCCCACACACCCATTTAATAATACATGTTATTGCCATACGTTCCGTTGGGTAGAGGTACAAACGTAGCACGGTGAACGCGGTCCGCATTGTATAACAGTTTCCGATAGTCCCCGAATCCATCACCAATTTCCAACTGCCTATTCATTTATGTACATCCGTTTAGAGTCGGGAGGATAGCCCGACAGGGCATTATGATCGCCCTTTGATGCCCGTTAGTGCGTCAAAAGACCGCCCGTCGCAGATTTAAAGAGATAAGCCGCCCGTTTTTTGTCCAATGTGTCGTCCTTTTCGAGGAATATTTTTTCATTCGGCGTATTTGGGAGTATTTTTACCTTGTTGTGTTGTGGTTTTTTCGTGAATTCGCTGTGGGAACATTGTTTGCCTGCTACCGATGGACGCAATCTCTTAATCGGATCAAAATTATCTTATTTCGGGTCGTGTGATAAGATTTTTCCGGTATTCTTTTGAACTAGAGTTCTCAAGTTTTTACTTGTAAAGTTTAGGGTATTTTGTTTTTCGGGAAAATCAATATTTTTTTTATTGCTTTATGTAGTCCATTATGTAAATAATGTGTGTTAAAACTTATGTAATTATTATCTTTTGTAAATCCACTGTAATAATTCATTTTCTCTGAAAAAAATGGTGGGAGTAAAACCATAAACATGTTTTGTTATTTTTTTATTTATTTATTAACGACCTTTTTGGGGCTTTTATATATCGGATAGTAAAAATTATTTTGTATTTATTGTACATAATAATAATAAAAGCTTTTATTCATCAGTAGATTTTTTTTACAATATTACGTACGTGGGGGGGGACCCAAAAGTAATGAGATTTTCTTTATAACTTGCACCAAAATTTGGTCGCTTTTAAAGTGTTCACCTTTAGAATGTATGCCCCGGGAACCATTTATTGGATTACTAATACCTCTGCCATGTCACCCCAAGTGGTTCGCTGCGTTTGGTGACTTAGCAGGGGTGCCCGGGTTTATGTGGTGAGGTTTGTCTAGGTCTTGGCGGCGACCTGGACACACTGAACCCCAGATTCCTACCCACCACTCATACCTTTTTCCTTCTCCGAACTTCTTGTCCTTCTTTTCCTTAAAAAGACCTTCCACACATCATTCACAGCGCTCTTGAGGCGATTTTTCGCAAAAACAGCGCTATATAAGTTGTCCAAATTTATTATTATTATTATTATCATTCCCAATGATGACATATGCCCTGAGGGAAATTATTTTCCTCAGGGCCTCCTGTGTGGGGTTAAAATAAAAAAAAAAAAAACAAAACTGAAATGCTTCAGTAACAACATTTTGTATTTGTTATTAGTGAAAAATTGAAGATGTCCGCTGAATTGGTTAACTCACGAGTATGTTCATTTTGCCAACATAGCATTGCACATCTTTGCAAATATTACACTAAAATATTTAACTATTGCCGAGTTCTGTCATTCCCTGTCAATAAGGTCCAAAAATACTCCACTATTGTAAGGCATTCGTGTCGCCACTGCTGGTTTCCGGTAGCCCGCAACCGGAAGAGCTTTCAGCGGCTGGCTGAGCTTATTCGCTGAACAAAAAGCTCTTTAAATCATATTTAATGCTCGCGCCTATCCAATGTAGCCTTTCCAAATAGTGGTCGCTTCATGTGTCCTGATTTTACTGTCCCTTTATGTGATATTATGTATCGCGAATTATCAAAAAATGTTTTGACGTTTTTTGTTTTAATCTTGAAGAGGGTATAACCAGAGAAAACCAGAAATATGTCATTGTTAAATCAGATTTTAGACGTATTGACTCTTTTCCACAAAAAATTATAAATTGATTTCCAAAGATTGTTCTTTTATCTAGTAGACGTATGTTATAAAATTTGAGAAAAAAAATCATTATTTTTAGTATAATTAGGTTATACCATAGGTCGTTGGCAGATTTGTTAAATTTTCAAAAAAAGATTTTGTATTATACAATACTTATTTCAAATCATATAATCATGCAGTAAAATAAATCGATGCATTATCTGGGAAACGTATGTTACAGAATTTTAATTTTAGTTTAAATATATACGTGCATGGTTTTCTTGAAGAAAATTGGTCCGTTTGTGTATATATTTGCGCACTTACAAAGTAATATATTTCAGATTTTTTTACATTCTTATTTTGCTTAGACATTATTGAAAATGATAAATACTTATGATCAAAAAATAATTACAAAAGTGCATAATTTTAATAGTTTAGTCATCTATCATCAATAGTTTTATCATCATTAGCATCTTTTAGCTTTTTCGGATGTAGGTATAAATTAAAGCAAATTTGGAATGAAATAAAATCGATATTGAGTTATAATTTTAAAAAGCTGTTACGGAAAATAGTTAATCTTTCTGATTGGAACCGCCCTGTATGATCGTAAGAACATATTTCGACGAAATGTGGACTTTCGGCCGCTGGCTGGTTAAACGCTCTGAATGTCGTCGAGATAATTAAAGAGAGATGATTAAATAATTTAGTTGTTGCAAAACATCGAATCTAGCCATAAAAATGAGCATAGATAATTGGGCATTATTTTGATTGGTATTGGTTGGAACTTACACATAAAAGAAATCTCTTTCATCCCTCCCGCTCTGGTTCTTACCAGGGGTTCAGGAGGGGGTGGTGATAGGTGGGGGGGGGGGGGTGTAGCACAACCCCATTCAGGCAATACGCTCGGCATTAGGCAGCCGAAAGGTAACGATCTCTTGATGTGGAACACCCTGTGTGTGGTGCGTAAGTCCTGGTTACCACGTTACCAATCCCTTCCAATTTCCTTTACCACGGAAAAAAAACTCTTGTATTTATCCAAAGCAAATCGAACAAAAGCATAAACTTCGTCCCACATATGAAAAATATTAGAGATACAATAATACCTCCTCCCTCGGTGACAATAATAAACAAGCGGAAACTTTCCAGAAGAACGTTTTGTGGGAAAATAAACACAAGTGGAACGCTTACTAGGTAGCTGTATTTCAAAAGTTTTCAGATGTTTTATCGGTGAATGCAAACTTGTACGTGCGTATAAATCTTATTGTAAATCTTTTTTTTTTACTTTTGTGAAAAATTTCACCTTACTTTACCATTGATCGATTGGTGCAGAAGAGTGGAAAACAAAAGCTGTTAATTGTCGAATTGAAGTTAGTACGTACCCATTAGTGTTGTTACGGATTTCACTACTGGGCTTCACACGCATTTAAATTGAAAGATGTATTTTTTTACATCAGCTCCCCACAGGAGACCTTGAAGAAAATAATCCTTCAGAAAATAATCTGTCATCTTTGGAGATGCTGTGTGGAGGGTCTTTTTAGTTCTGGTAAGGAAACAGGTATGAGGGGTGGTTTGGAATCTGGGGGTCAATGTTTCTAGGATCCATCCCTCCCACCGCGGCGCAAGGCAATGGGTCGAGAGAGTCCGGCTGGAGAGGTCTATGTTAAGTCTCCCTCAACCAATCTCTTCCAAATGGTACCCATACCCGCCCTTAAATTGATATAGATTAGACAATAATAATACAATTATGATAATAAAACTCCATTTTATAAATAGAACGTCTATCAGTAACTTCACAACAGTTTTACAGTGCTTGCGGAAGGCGAAATAGCCACGCGTAACTATAACCTTAAACGCCGTCATTTCAAAAAACGTTAAATAAATTTAATGAAGTATTTATTGACTTACTAGCTGGTTCCCGGCATGCGTTGCTGTGCCATTTAATAAAGAAATAGTTTATCCCTGCGTGTCCTTTCCCATTCGTCCCGTTCCGCTTCCGCCTCCCCTCCCTATCCCGCGTCCCCTTTCCTTCTCGCTTTCCCACTTAACCTCCTCCACCTTCCCTCTCCCCATTCCACTCCCCCCTCCCCCCCCCCCCCGAGTTCCCCTCCCCACTACCAGAGGTCCCCTCTCCCCTCCGCACTTCCGCCTTCCATACATTCATTCCCGGTCCATTCAGTTTTCAAACAGCTCGCGTGCCATCTATCGCAATTTTTTTTATTCAAATTTCATAATGCCAGAGCTCACCAGTAGTTTCATACAAACCTTGTCCTGATAATAACAAATACAACAAAAAACAAGAATTATACAATTTGGTGCAGTCGTTCGGAAGTTACGCGCGTACATACATTTCGGCGATTCATTTTTATATATATATATATATATACTAGCTGGTACCCGGCATGCGTTGCTACGCCATTTAATAAAGAAATTATTTCTCCCTGCGTGTCCTTTCCCATTCGTCCCTTTTCCCTTCCGCCTCTCCTTCATTTCTCGCGTCCCCTTCCCCTCTCGCGTTCCCACTCCCCCTCCCCCACCTTCCCTCTCCCTACTTCACTCCCCCCTTTCCCATATCCCGTGAACCCCCTTCCCGATTTCCCCTCCTCCCTCCCTGGTTCCCCTCCCCCGTCCTGCGAATCCCCTACCCGAGTTCCCCTCCCCCTCCTACATTCCACACATTCATTCCCGGTACATTCAGTTTTAAAACAGCTCGCGTGACACCTATTGCAGTTTTTTTTATACAAATTTCATAATGCCAGAACTCTCCAGTAGTTTTATACAAACCTTGTCCTCCAAAATTGTTTCTCCCCGCGTGTCCTTTCCCATTCGTCCCGTTCCCCTTCCACCTCCCCTTCCACTCCGCCTCCTCCTCCTTCCTTCTTCCCACTCCACTCCCCCCTTCTACCATCCCGCGAACCCCCCTCCCGCATATTTAGTCCCTGTAAGAACATTCATTTTTCAAACAGCTCGCGTGCCACCTTGCAATTTTTTTATACAAATTTCATAATGCCAGAGCTCACCAGTAGTTTGATACAAACCTTGTCCTGACAATAACGAACACAAAAAAAATAATTATCCAATTTGGTGCAGTCGTTCGGAAGTTATGCGCGTACATACAACTCGGCGATTCATTTTTATTTATATAGATTATATATAGATATATAGATATAGATAGAAGATAGATAGATAGATAGATAGATTAAATGAAATATAAAATCTACATATTATGTCTACAATAATAAGGTAAACATTTTCAGCAAAATTTACTTCCATGTATAAACGGTCTCAAACAACGTCCATTAGCCATTAAATGAGCCTCAACCTTCATTACCTGCCTTCACTTACCTGAGCACATAGGATATATTTTTGTAAAAACTTTGTGTATTCCAGCTAATGAGTTTCATTAGAACAACAAAACAATTTCACTTTCAGAATATTTTATCTTGTCTAATGTCTAATACATGGAAAATGTCTGGAAAATGCATTTCGGAATCCTGTCTTTGTTTGAACAATGCAGAGAGGTTCAAGATAGTATTACATACAATATGTAAATTAATATTTTTTATTTAAGTACTTATTTATTCTAGCAGGACTGAGAGGATAGTGCAATGCTAGTCTGTCAAATTTCATGATAGGTAGAATTATTTCATTATAAAGAGAGAAAATAAGACTAAAACGAAAAACATAGTAGGAAATAAAATAAATGTTAAAGAGTCGTCCATCAGGGAGGTCTCCTTATCATCACCTGCATCCATCACCATCATTATTCTTTGCTCTTCAACACCTGGTGGATCTCGGCCTCCTCAAGAGTCTTCCTCCACTCATCTCGGTTTTGTGCCAGCTCTCTCCAGCTTAGAAGCTCCAAGTCTTTGAGGACGTTGTCGCTCCATCTTAATCTTGGCCTTCCCAGGCTTCTTTGCCCTATCGGTCTTGAGTTCAGCAGGGAATTTGGTGCTTGATGCTCGGTCATTCTCTCCACATGACCCAGCCACCGAAGTCATCCCAGCTTTATAAAATTTGTGATTAAAATGGTGTGTTTAGCTCCTTAAACAGAGTATAGAGTTCATTGTTGTAACGTGTGCGCCAAAATTCATTTTCTAGAACCGGTCCGAAGATACGCCTTAAAATTTTCCTTTCAAACACGTCTAGTGTTCACTCATTCCTCACGTTCAGCTGCGTGCGTGAGCACTGGTCTAATAAGTGTTTTGTACCCTAATATCTTGGTATTTCTGAACGGCAGTCTGCATCAATTGCTTATTTAGTGGATAGCTGAGCCACTCGGATGAAGCCACTACAATGACATGCCCCAGAAGCTGGGTAATCCTCGGCGAAGCAGGGAACGGAATGAGTGCACCCACCCTTCGGTGAATATTGTGGAGGCACTGCAGAACCTTGAAAGTTGCATAAGTTGCTTGTACGAATTATTGTAACACACTCTCAGTTTGTCCCATTGCATTGCTCTGCTGAGTATGGTGTCCACAGTTCAGACGTTTACAGGGCAGTGCAGTATGATTTAAAAAACAATTTCCTGACATCGTGGTAGAACTGCTCCGAGAGCATTCCTGCCCATATATGAATTGCTCTTCTCTTGTCGTTCCATGCCTTCCATATCTTTCATGTCTTCCGTAAGGTTATGTCCCAGGTATTTAACTTGTGAGGCCACAAACTGTTGCACAAGGTTGACCTCCTAGCCAAAATACGATAATCATAGTTACAAAGGCTTAGTTCTTCAGATGATGTTCGCCTTTATTACAAGAACACATTAATTCAAGTATGATACTCTTTATTCTTAATTAGACTGATTAAAATCTGCCACTAAAACTCTGGATATTTGATACGTGTGTTCATGAAATTTTGCATAACTGTTTCTCGTACAAATTTCTAGATCTGCGTGACTATTTTTAGACGGCAAGCGTCACAAGTCAGAAGCTGTGAAGATATTTTTTTTACATTAGCTCCCTTCTCACAGGAGGCCCGGAGCAAAATAATTGAATGTGAATATGAATCTATCCCTCCCACTGCGGTGCAAGGCGATGTTCCGAGAGTCCTTCTGGAGTGGGCGAAAGCTCTCCCTCAATCAGTCTCTCCCGATTCGGCCTGCCCGCAGTTGGTGGACGGACGCAACACAGAAACATCACCCCATGAACATGGGCACCCCTGCTAAGTCACCAGATGAGGCGACCTATGGCAGAAGTGTTAATAATCCAATAAATGGTTCCCGGGGTGGCACCGCCCATACCCGCCTCCCAAATTGAAAATGAAAAATAATCATAAAAAATTGAGACATTACAAAATTTCGACGCCATATCGTTCAGTACTATGAAAGTTAAAACTCGTTTCTTTTTTCAATATTACGATGAGTGCAAAGCATATTTTTTCAGTTTTGTCTCCTATTTCCTTTATTTTTGAGAAATCTGTTAATAATTTATCAATAGGTATTTATACAAATGGAAAAATCCTTAAAACTTACCTATTATTTTAAAAAAATCAATGGAGCTACTCTCCCGGGAATTTAGTTTTAGGTATTATTGTTTGACTTTTAATTAGAAATATTTTAATGGGTATTTCTATTTAAAACAATTATTATTTTAATTTAAAATTTAATAGATTTCTTTGTTTTTACCACTTTTATTGTTTATAAAAAAACGACATATTTCGAGAGCGATGCTCACTTCCTCAGGGTTTACAAAACTCTTTATAATAATAGACTTAACGTGTTAATGAAAGTTAGGAGTGGAGGGGGGTAATTGAGGGCACAATTTACAAAGGTAACAAGTTCAATAATGGGTCATTAAAAATATTTTCTGATTATTTATAATATTTAAATTTGAATTTGCCCTCTTAGTAATTTCTAATATTTCCAACTTGTCAAACTGAACATTAAAATTATTACTATTACAATAAAATTATTATTATTTTTAAAACATTTTCACAAACAATGAATTTGACAAGTACCAGAATTAAAAACTTGCAGGTGAATTTACAGTTCTGTGGAGTGTATGTGCAGTAGTCCAGATATTGTTTGTTTGTACTCCCTTGAAAGATTCGTGGAATTGAGGCTCACATTGATCCAGTCGGTAATAATACGGAGTGCACTCTAGACCCGTCCCACAGTTGGGGAATCGACGGACACCCACAACCCCCCTGCAAATCCCCTACAAACGGTTCCAGAGCGACTAATAAAAAATAAACAACACACTTACTAAAGGAAATGCTCAAAATAACCATAAAAGATTTTTTCACGTCTCCTGCAAATACGAGTAGGTTGAGTAATTAGAAAAAAGTATTCATCGCCATCCCTTCGATGCATAACTATTTATGTGAGATATAAACTTGATACATAATAACGTATAATACCACGAAAAGCTCAAAAATGCCAATTGTGTGTATACTCGTATATTACTGTATCGTTTATCATATTACAAGTATCATAAGAAATGTTAGTTGGAGCTTAGATATTCCATCTTCTTCCATGCAGTCATTATGGGTGGCTTATGTGGGGCATCCAATATGCCTATATTTTCTATCTTACTTTATCGTTTATCATATTACAAGTATCATAAGAAATGTTAGTTGGAGCTTAGATATCCCATCTTCTTCCATGCGGTCGTTATGGGTGGCTTCTGCGGGGCATCCAATATGCCTATATTTTCTATCTTTCTTTATCGTTTATCATATTGCAAGTATAGTAAGAAATATAAGTTGGAGCTTAGATATCCCATCTTCTTCCATGCAGTCGTTATGGGTGGCTTCTACGGGGCATCCAATATGCCTATATTTTCTGTGCATATTGCAAGCCCATTGCAGTCTTTGGAACTGAATCGTACGACTATTTCTTGCTTAGGCATCCCGTCACATTTCAGAAATCTTTTGAGGTCTAGGTAGATCTCACGTGACCACTCAATTATTTTTTCAAAGAATTTCTATTCGTCAAGATTACTACGACTACAATCACAGCATTACATTTTTATTGAGAGTTCAGAAGAAATTTCGGAGATTTCTCTACATGAGGGAGTACCCACGGTTCGTGGAAAATACGTTTAATAAGGTTAGCTCATACGGGCCTTTTTCGAAAAAAACTCGTCGGGCCTTGAATTAAAAGACTTCAACTTGTATTGCAGTTAATTCAAATCTCCCAGGTGGAACATGGACTGCAAGCGACGCGACGTCTCGAATTTTTAGCCAATCACCGCTCTACCCCCCTTCGATGGGCTAACCTTGTTTAACGCATTTTTTTACGAACCTTGGCTACTACCCGGGACTCTATCCTACCGACTTTATTTTGGGTATGCTCGGAATGCGCCATCTACGGGTGAGTAGCGATGTACATTTTTTCAGACTGATTCGAAAACTCTTCATTTCTATGTTCCCGATTGTTACCAACGTCCTCGACAGCATATATCTCCCAGCCTGCATGACTAACTTGCCGATGGGTAATGCCGTTGGAGAGGGCAATCTTGTTCTTGAACAGAATCAATTAGGATATCGACATACATACATATGTAGCATCAATGAAGTTACCTTTTAAAAGCAAGCTCTGTCGCTACTTGTAAAATTGGTACCCACTTTTTATATTTACATATTTCTACTAAACAAATTTATTTAAAGACTCTTTAAAATAGTTTTTAAAATAATAAATTGAATTGGATTGAAAAAAAAGAAAATAAACATTGAGGAAATCTGGTAGGCGTGTAGTTTATTTATAATATTAACGCCTTTCGGCTTTTACATAATATAACATAGTGTATAGCAACAACATGAAAAATACAGCTCTAGTGAGTTTGTAAAACAGAAAGAAATAGTTGAGAAAGACATATGTAGATATTCAGATAACGAAACGAAAATAATTGCTGCGATATTTAAATATTATAATATTGTAACAATGAAAAAATACATTTGTATATACAAAATAACTTATCTAGAGGATAAATGATTTATTTTTCATACTTATATTTTATCAGCGACACATTACATACGCCTACGTGCGAAAACATATTGCCTAAGTTTGGAATTCTGTGACGTGGTATATTGAAATGGGACATAGTCGTAGTATTGCCACAATAAAAAAATGAAAAATGAGCAGAGTGATAAATATGCAAGTAAAGAATTCGGTGTATTCGAGTTTCGAATTCATTTTTTTTTTTAAAATTATTTTGTATTTTTACATAAATTTCCAGAAAATGTTCAACCCACAGTTGAAGTGACACTGCCATAAACCCCTCGCATTCCCAGTACTCCGAAGCTTTGGTACGAGCTCGCCGTTGTATTATTACCCAAAGTGCTTTTGAATTTTTCCATAAACATTTTTTAATTGCTCTCAAATGTGTGTTCCGCTCACCGGGTGGCAGCAACAAACGCTGCTATGTTGTTTTTGTCTCTTTTTGTCCTGTCGTCTTTGCGCTTCTTTTGCACTTGTTTGTTCCTCTTCGCGCCGACAGTCTCGGGGGAATGTCAAAAGAATCCTTTGCCCGCATATATTATTTTCTTCGTTAAATTATCATTGATAAAAAATATGGCGTGGCAAGTTGTCGCATGAGGTACAAGGACAAAGTAAGACTTTGACTTTCTTTGAGTTATAAAATAAGTCAGTAAACCCTAATAAATTCTTTACAGTCTAGTAAAAGATTTTCCTACATCCTCTAGTAAACTTTTGGTACCTAGTATTTTACTTCCTTAAATGGTTGTTGATAATAATTTGGGAGGCGGGTATGGGTGGATAACCAACACCTCTGCCGTGCCGTAGGTCATCTCAAGCGGATCACAAAATTTGGTGACTTAGCAGGGGTGGCCGGATTGCTTGGCGGCGGATGCATCTGCCCACCTACTGCATGGCAACCGGATCGAGGGTGACTGGTTAAGGGAGGCCTTTTGACCTCTCCAGCCGGAGACTCGACCCATCGCCTTGCACCGCAGTTGGAGGGATGGATTCAAATGCCTTTTTTCTGTTCTGAATTGCATCTCCTTCCTTTCCATAATAAGACCCTCTCCACAGCATTCTCTATGATGACATAGGACCTGAGTGAAATTATTTTCCTTATGGCTTCCTCTATGGAGCTAACGTAAAAAATATATTAGCGAAACTCTACCGAATTTTTTTTTCTGTTTTTTTTTTGTTTCCAGATTTTCTGTTGAGTTTCGCTAATATTGTCTTCATTTAATTCAGTATTACAATTTGTGGTTTAACTCACAGAGTTAAAAATTAAAATGAATAAAAAAATTTATTTGTATGACTAATTGTCGCACAAGTTATAGCGATCTCATAACCTTGTTTGAGATGTTGAGGGGTTTGCTCTGTTTTATTACGCGCTTATAACGTCGATAAGGCAATTTTTATTCTTCCAAAAAAATTTGCTTTGTCTTATTGGCGATATTTTTACTGTAATTTTTTGGATATTAACTAATTCAAATAAAAAGTATTTTTTTGTTAACCAAATTGAAACGTCACGAATTAAAAAAAATTAAACGTTCTGCTCTAAATGTGTTTACATTTCCGGGAGGTATTTTCTCCCGTAAGAAGAGGCGTATTTTCTCGCCTCTATTCCAACACTCCTCAAGTCGTTTTCCATTCCCCGTGCTCTCCGGGGAATCTTAACCTCATTCCTACCAGATATCCTCTCTGTCCTTATGTATAGTAGGTAACTCTAGAACCTAATTGTAGAGACGTCATTAAAAATGTCATACCAAATAATCATTGGGAAGAATGGATGCATACGTTCGTAACTCCTGGATACACCGACCCCTATATTCCTCCACATCCTTCATACCTTTTTCCTTCCCAGAACTTTCTCTCCTTCCTTTCCTTACAAAGACCCTCCACATAGCATCCTCAAAGATGACCTAGGCTCTACTGGAAATTATTTTTCATAGGATTCCTGTGAGGGGTTATTGTAATATATATGTATATATTTTAAAAGGTTTTAGTATTTTTTATTTATTTTTATGTGATTACCTTTCACGAGTCCCTTGCTAACTGCTCCCGTCTGGAGCCAGTGAGACTATGGCATCCCCGATTGGGGTATGTTGTGATGCTGAAGGTAAGTAGAGAGGGGAAGGAGATGGCGAATAGAAGGGGACGATTTATCTAGTTATTCTGATCTAGTCACCAAACACGGCTAAAGCCATTTAAAGTAACGTTTCAGTTCTAAATGGTGGTGTTTCACCGGGGCGATACTCAGAGTATCTTCCACTCTGGAACGGGCAATTTTGTGAAATCACAAATCAATCAAATAAAATTTATCATCAAACGCCGGGATTTGGACCCGCGACTTCCGAATCTTTAGTCAAGAGTCTTATTCCTTGACCACCGAGGCTATCGTGTAGGTATAGGAATGTAGGTATTCTTTCTGAAGATTGTAAACTGCAGAGAGCTGGCACAAAACCGTGATGAGTGGAGGAAGACTCTTGAGGAGGCCAAGACCCACTCACGGGGTTGTGGAGCCAAGAGTGATGATGATGATGATGTATTCTTTCTCAAATATTCGAGTAAAACCTTTTTGATACCTGTCTGTTATGTCTGCTACCTAATTATCTTTCTTACATTCCTGGAATGTAGGTACGACGTTATACAGCAATTTTCTTTTTGAATAGCATTTTATTTAAAATATATTTTGTACGAAAAAAATTAAGTTTTTTGTGCCATCTTTGAAAATCATTGTCTTTTTTGTATTCCGTTTGAAAATAAGGATCAGTTGAGTATTAAGTTCAGTAAAATGGGGGAACTCGGTTCATATGGCACACCTCCCTCCCTCCCCCCAATTCACGTATTACGGAATAAGAGAGAACTTCTCGTCCCTTTGTGCTCTTCGCACCCAGTTTCCCCGCGAGTGGAGTATTAATTTTAATACTTTATTACTTTTTTCGGAAATCCGGGGGAGAAAGTAAATGAATGGAAAACACGACTCCTAATATACGTCCCGAATGAGGGTGGAACGTTTTGCAAATTGGTGTCGGCATTATACCTTATGACGTGTGGTCTTTGGAATATAAAACATATTATTTATTTTGCTGTACGGTTTTGGAACGGGTGCCATATTAATGTCGCTCCTTTGAACTTATTTTTATTAAAATTATTTTTTCACTGAGAGTATTCTCATTTCCTCGTTCTTGTGCGATTTTCTGACTTATGCATTACGTTTTAATGACTGGAATTTCTTAGAATATTGTGGTCTGAGGACATAATTGTGTTGCGGAAGGAAACTGAAAATAAGGAGAAGGAACATGACGCAAAATGATTTCAGCGGTTTTGAAACTATTAAATAAATATGAAAATAATCAATTTAACGAAAACTTTAACACTGAACCTTTAAATGTTTTGGTGTGATTTTCTAATAAATAATTGAGATTCATAGATAATTTTCAAAAATTTACTAATGTGGTTTTTTAATTTAATTTCGTCGGGACTCGTTTTAAAATTTTAATTAAGTATGGAAATTTCGTTTAA
Source organism: Limnephilus marmoratus (assembly GCA_917880885.1). Classification (NCBI taxonomy): domain Eukaryota; kingdom Metazoa; phylum Arthropoda; class Insecta; order Trichoptera; family Limnephilidae; genus Limnephilus; species Limnephilus marmoratus. The sequence continues at coordinate 19,754,419 of OU862924.1, read as the reverse complement.
AAAACCCACAAATGTTTCTCTACTTGATTGGGTTACTTATTGTATTATTAAAGAGATTTCAAGTGCGAACAACGTTGTGTAACACATTATTTCTAACGAATTAAAAATCCTTCCAACAGAAATAGATTTTTTTTGTAAATTAACGCTTTCTATTGCGACGAGCTTCCATTAAAAAGGTAAATTTCAGCTTCTAAATATAATTATTTTTTTTTGTCAATGTGGATTTCTCTCTTTGTCTTATTTTTTTCACATGTTTATTACCGTTTTGGTACCCGACTATTGTTGAAATCTTTATTCTTTTTTAATTTCTTAATTCTTTTGTAAATGTACTGTAAATGGATATTTACAAGCTATGGATGCAAATCGAAAATAAGCCAGAACTCACCGTTTGTGAGTGACATGTTTTTCATAATTTTCAGCTTCGTTGTCGTTGGCAAGACGATTTTTTTTTATCAAAATGCATTGGTTATGCATGAAATAAAATTTATTTTCAACTTTTCTGAGATAGGGAAGGATTTAGCATAAAAATTCGAACCGAACGTTACAATAAATCCGTGAAATAAAATAAAATATATTATTTTATGTATGGTATACAATTTTAACTTGATTTTTATAACCATTATTATGCTTTTGTTAAAGCATTTTTTCTATTGGTATGATTTTAGTTTTTCTCGGCCAAAAGTATTTTCGTTATTTATTTTTGGGGTTTTATGCCGTGTTGCGCTTCCTTCTTCTTTAGCCTTTTTCTATTGCACATATCATTTATGTATTAGTACATTGCAAAATCGCAAAAATACAAAATCGCAAATAAATAAAGAATTTCATATCATAGAAAATCTTTATTGGCGATTTTTCAATACTTATATCAAAGATTTTTTAAATTTAAAACGCGGGGGACCATGAAGGGCACACGGGAAAATGAAAGCGTAATTGCGAAAACATAATAACAATAAAAACAACATAACATTTGTTAAATGATTTTGTGGTCATGTTCTTAAAATTGGTCATACAGTGCCCCTTACACATTTGCAAGAGAAGAGTGCAACTTTGCGATTCTAATAACTAATTTATTTGCACTTCTTCTACTAGTGCAAAATTATTTTGTGGTAACATTTTAAATTCAAATTAATAAATAACGTTGTATTAACCACTTAATTATTTACAAAAACCGACATGTTTCGTCAGCAAAGCTGACTTCCTCAGGGTTTTGACAGAACTAATTTTAAAAAATAGACATAAATAGGTAATAGAGAAAAATAATAGACATAAACAATAATAAAATTTGAAAGAAAATAATGTGTAAGGGACGAGGGGCAATATAGAACAATTAAAATTTTTTAAAAAATCTATTCAATTTTTTAAATCTATTCCCCTTTTAAATTTTTAAATTTTTTTTAATGGTTCTATATTGCCCCTCGTCCCTTACACATTATTTTCTTTCAAATTTTATTATTGTTCATGTCTATTATTTTTCTCTATTACCTATTTATGTCTATTTTTTAAAATTAGTTCTGTCAAAACCCTGAGGAAGTCAGCTTTGCTGACGAAACATGTCGGTTTTTGTAAATAATTAAGTGGTTAATACAACGTTATTTATTAATTTATTTGTTTTTTTTTTTATATTATTAGGGCTCTTTGTCAATCTCTATTCGATCCTTTCGCCGTAAATGTTCTCCATCGGTAGGTAACGGTCCGTAAAAAAATTATTCCAGTCTTGAAGCATTTTTATCTTGTTGCAATCTTCTTCCAAATGGTCAGTCAACCTCTTCTTCGGTCTTAGTTTTTACGGGTGCATCCACTAGATCAGGGTTTCCCAAACTTTTTCTGCAATGGAACACTTTGCAAACCCGTAAATTTTAACGGAACACTTGGCTCATTTATTAGATTGGGTCATTCCTAATAATAAAGTTTTTTAAAATGTTATTACACATTATTTATTAAGAATACCAACAATATATAAACATATATAACATAAAATGGAATAAAAACAAAAAAAAATGGAATATAAACAACAAAAAATGGAAAATGAACAAAAACCAAAATGGAATATAAACAACAAAAATGGAAAATAAACAAAAACAAAAATGGAATATAAAAAATAAAAAATGGAATATAACTAAAAAAAAATTGGATTATAAGCAACAAAAAATTGGAATATAAACAAAAAAATGATTATAAACAACAACAAAAAAATGGAATAAATATAACACCTGGCTATGATGATTTTGAGTCCTTTAATTGCATATCTTCTTGATATCCGGCACAATATTGGTAAGTTGTATTTTAATATCTGGCGTGGCGTCTCGAGCCTGTTCCTGCACTTTGACTTGGTTGCAGCATAATTAGAAAATCCCGCTTCGAATAAATAGTTCGTAGAAAACGGGAGTATAACAACAATAGCTTGTTTTGATAAATTGGGGTACTCTTCTGACAAACTCGCCCAGAAATCATTTAAATGAGAATAATATCAGCATTGTTGAAATATGAATATGTGTATAATAAATTAAATTAAATTCTTCCGAAAAATTGTCGCGGAACCCCTGTACAGGTTCGGCGGAACCCTAGGGTTCCGCGGAACACAGTTTGGGAAACCCTGCACTAGATCATGATCTGTTATCTGCTTCGACCAAGGTTATCTGGCATTCTATCTATTTGGCTAGCCCACCGCAGTCTAGTTTATTAAGATTTTGGCCTTCACTGTTCATTTTTATTCTGTATCTATTTTCCAGCACATTTATGTTCCTCACTTTCTTACTTTATTTTGTACATGGGTCAGATTGGCACTTGAATGGCCACTGTATACAATAAAACGCCTACGAGTATCGACGCGACATTGTCCGCTGTATACAAATGGAATCGGTATGCATTGTTACCATCCATATTTGACATCCATGACGACCTCCGTAGTCCAGTGGCTAAGACTCTTGACTCACATTCCGGAGGTCGCGGGTTCGAACCCGGCATGCGCAAATAAATTTTATTTGATTAATTTGTGTTATTTAACAATTAATTCATTTAAAAAATAATATATAGTATATTTGCGGCATGTTCCAGAGTGGAAGATACTATTAGTATCGCCCTGGTGTAAGACCACCATTCAGAATTGAAACGTTGCTTGAAAATGGCTTTAGCCGTGTTTAGTGACCAGATCTGAATAGCCAGGTACTTCCCAACCTTCCTCTTCCCCACCTCCTTCCCCTCCCCACTACCTTCAGCCTCACAACATACCCCAATTGGGGATGCCATAGTCTCACTGGCTCCAGACGGGAGCAGTTGAGATTCTTGTGCGGTATTCACTGTAAAAAAAAAATATATATATTTCGTAACTGTCAAATCAGTATACGTTTGCCCTGAAGAAGGAACGGTCGTTCCGAAACCGGTCGGCTTTACTCAAATATATAAGTGGTTCAAACAACGTTAAATTGTTTAATTTGTCTATAATGGATAACCACAAAGTTATAGCTACATTCAAAAGTGTTACATTTTTTAGTTTTATATTTAAAGTCCTATTCTAGTGTCACCATTTCGGTTTTCTTGTCCTGATGTCAAACAAGATAACATGCTTAGGGGCTATGGCTGGGCTAGAGTGTTCGGTTGGTTTTGAATTGCACCGTCTGGTACCATATGGGATAATGCCGACTCGTCTGGCTCTGGCTCAAGTGCCTGAGGCGACGCCGGAATTGTGTACGAATTAGTGGACGCCGCGTCGCATTACCCGCCTGTGTGACGACACCTTAACTATTCTTGCCTTAATCACATTTCGTCAACTTTAATTATTGTGTTAAACAGATTAGGTGTATTTCTACTAAATTTGGTCCAAAATTGGTTGCATTGATAAACTTTCAGATCCCACTGTGTATTTCTTAAAATACTGGGTCTAACTACCATATTTGAGTTCCACGTTGCCCAGAATACTAATGGAGGGAAATAATTATGCAGAGTTAGTGGAAATCTTCAATTTATCACTCAAGTAGAAAAGATTATTAATGACGGCCTCCGTGGTCGACGGCCCTTGGCTCGCAATCCGAAGGTCGCGGGATCGAATCCCGGCTTGCGCAAATAAACTTTATTTGATTAACTTGTCTAACTTCACAATTAATTCATTTTAAAATAATATGTAGAATATTTGCGGCACGTTCTAGAGTGGAAGATACTCTCAGTATCGCCCTTGTGTAAGACAACCATTCAGAATTGAAACGTTGCTTAAAATGGCTTTAACCGTGAATAGTCAGGTACTTCCCCACCTTCCTCTTCTCCTTCTCCGTCCCCTCCCCACTACCTTCAGCCTAACAACGTGCCCCAATTGGGGACGCCATAGTCCTTCTCGCTCCAGACGGGTGTAGCTGGGACTCTTGTGAAAAAGTATCTTTTTTATTATTCGTAAGTCTATTACTAGTATAGGTATTCGAGACTTAAGACTTTTTGTATAATAATTATCATCCCAGGTGGTAAGAGTGGCATTATGAGAAAATTGTAGGTACTGTAATTAGGTGTTTAATCTTTTATACAATATTAAAAAATGAATAAAAGCCCCTGAAAAGGACATTAATAAATAAATGAATGAATAAATATTGTATAGAAAAAGACGCTCATTATCTGTACCTATTTATTATACGAAATAGACTGTTGTGAACTCCTCCATGTAATCAACTTAAAAGTACCAAGTCGAGCAATTAGGCGAAATACATTAGTCTGCAATTATAATTCCAGGTTAAGGGGTTATACCTTAAATATGTGAGCAGTTTTTCTTCCAATCTAGACCCCTCCCCCCTTGGTGAGATAAATTTGGGCCACTTCGAATATTCTTTTCAAGTAACGTGTGATTTTTCTGGACCCCCCTCCCCCTTTTTGAGCTCACGTAATTAATATATGCCCCCTAACTACCACATACATGCACATACGAGTATTTCTCGCAATATTCACATCACCTGAAATATCGACAGATTTAAGTTTATTCGTATAAGAGAGAAAAATTATATTTTTACGTAGCATATTATTATTACTTAGGAGCATTACATAGGAGCTATTGCATAATATATATTTTAATTCTTCCTAATTTATCTCTAGCCGTCCATGAAGTCCCGTCGTTGCCCGGGCACTACGCAGAGTCTTTTTCGAAATGACTTAAAATGTAATAATCATGTAAAAACCATCTGGGATAATAAATAAAACAATAAACGCCCGGGTTGCCGGCAAAAAAAAATAAATATATATATATAAAATATATTGCCTAATAAAATTGTAATACAATTCCTCTGCATGGAACACTTTCTACAATAGTCGTGCAAAATTCACTGAGAGAATCCAAAACATTTCTCAGTACAATTAAATTAAAAATTAGGAATTTCCGCAGATCACAGATTCTCTAATGTAATCATTGCGATTTTATCGTTAAAATAGCAAAATATTATTATAAATTAGCTAACCGATTTTTTTTTATTAAATTAGTCAAAACCTGGTTTGATACCCCTGAATTTCTTTTGTTAAAAATTATCACGTGCAAGCAAATCATTTAATTATTTCTAGATTATTTACGTTTTTAGTCTGGTAGCATTCACTTTTGTCTAAGAAACTATAGAGTAAAGAAGTGCAGTAAAATGTTCGCTTTCGAAGTGAATTTAAAATAAAGTTTCATTGTATGAACTTGTAAAAATGCCTAAGTTTCATTTCCGAACACAAACCATTTCAAAATTCAAATAGAAGTTCAAATGAAAATTACGCGTTCGAAGAAACTTAACTTAACTGAACTTAGAGTCATTATAATTTTCACTAGTTTAAGGGTGGATTTCTTCATTTACCGAGAATGCTAAATGCAATGCTAATTGTATAAAGTAAACGATCGAAATTTGAAATTTCTGTGCATTTGACCGTTTACTTTTACAATTACCATTGCATTTAGCATTCTCGGTAAATGAAGAAACCCGCCATTAATCACGAACGTTTAAAAAAAAAATTAAAATATGCATAAAAGCCCTTGTGTTGTGGCCGAAACACTAATAGATTATTTTTAGTTAATAACATTTTAATATAAACTTATAATTTTAAAAACCTTTGATAGGTATAATTTCACATCGGACTAGCTTTGCCTTGTAGCCAGCATCTCCATGAATATGGTTTTTGTGAATAAAATTTTAAATTCATAAATTCATATCACTAATGCTGACGAAATGGTGTTGATTTTGGTCGTGTGCTCTTGTCTGCAACTGCTGACTTTTCCTTTGGCCAGTAAATTAAACAAAAAATATAAATCCATTTTTGATTTTTGCTGCCACTTCTCGTGGTCTGGAGCCCTAGAATACTATAAAAAAACCTTGACTTGTTTAGAAACACGAGGTCCGTTTGATGATTCTCCTATCTTAACATTGCTGTTTACCTGGTATCTCAAGTATATATGCTCCAAGGAAACTATGGTACAAGGTAACTAGCGTCATTGACCCCTTTAGCATCAGTTCATAGTCGAGAATCACCTAAACGAGCTTACAACATATATACAAGGTTGACATTTGTCACATGAGAACCGCTCGTTTCTACGAGTTAAACAGCTGGGCTGTGGAATGTTTTGTCGGTGTTTGTGTTTCCTCCTTTCTACATGATAGGTATCATTTTTTTTTAAAATTTTTTAAAAGAAAGACAAATATTCCCGGGTTACAGTGGAGGTAATCCACCTCTTACCCGCCCTGGTATAAGTAACTGATGGTTACTCCTTCAAGGCTCTCGCAAGATTCTAATTTTTTTTGTTAAACGAAGCTACATTTATTTATTTTGAACGAATCTAGACCTCCAGTGTCCATGCATACGTTGTTAGTAAGCAGTATGCAAGTGCTTAACAGGAAAACAAAATGCACAAAATAGGTTAGTAAGACAAAGATAAATTAAACAAGGCAAAAGAAAAAAACTCATTCATGAGGCTCCATGAGGCGGCATTGCATCTGTAAAAAACCTGGAAGCACATGCATAAAATAGAGAACATAAGTAATACAATAAATCTCAAATCAATTGGCAAGTACCAACAAAATATGTAAATGGCTTTCGGTCTGACCATAAACTACACTTAGCTTCCGTGTCCCTTAGCCAACCACTCAGTGAAGCCTCAAAGAATGTTAACTGAATATTTGGGGTAAAATACCCGAAGACTAAAAGAAAATTCAGCGTTGGGTAGTCAGAGGCAGGACAAAGGACAGTCAAGGTCGTCTGATCAAACCTCAAGCCTTCACATGTCATTGGGGGAGGCGCAGGTAGATTTGAAAAGGATCTGCAAAATTAATTATTTAACTAAAGATGAAGCAGGGACAAGGTCCAGCACCCCCCCATATGGGGATAGGGGAAAAAAAAATAAAAAAAATATATAAAAAAAAAATTGAGTTCAGTTCATCCAGTAAAACATTTAAACAGTTAAAAACAAACAAAACAAAACAAGGAACATGGTATAAATTAACAGGTAGTATAGTAATTATTAACAAAACAAATCGCAAGGCAATTATATACATTTTTCAAAATATAGTGAACAAAATAACATAATGCAAATGTAAAATATAACACATAACTTATAATATATAATAAAATAAATGTTAATAAAATAAAATAAATAACATATTACAGAAACACATAAATCATAACAATTAAATCCAAGCGGTAAGTGTAAAGTAATCATGAAGATTGTCCGTGAATTCAGAAGCAAAATACACCTGGTATCTAAGTTGTTTTACAGCTACTCAGCGACTCTAAGAACAGGCCATCTCTCAACCCAAACTTTCGTGAATTTCTTCAGGCACTCAAAGTTCACCTTATTCGAGACGAGATCTGTATTCCAAGCAGGTCTCGTAATAACTTGTAAACCATCAATCATTTCGTCTCGAGCATCCGTCAAAATCTCACAGTGCCACAAAATGTGCTCGGCTGTTTGGTCGGTATCACCACAAGCGCAATTGGGATGGGATGATAGAGCCAGTCTGTGAAGTCTACCTCTAAACTCCCCATGCCCAGAAAGCAATTGGGTAATATGGTGGTCCATTAAAAGATATGCCCCTTCCATTCTGATTTTAACTGATGGAAAGAAGGAGAAGGTCCATCTTCCCATATTCGATCTATCCCATCTCATCTGCCATTCACTCAGCGTTTTTCTTCTCATCATCTTTAGAAGTTCAAGGAGAGGCACTGCTCCACCAGGTATTAATTCAACACCAAGGTGATTTACAGGTCTTCCTCTTTTCAGACACTTCTTTGTCAAAACTTCCCTAATTTCTAAATCAATTGGCAAAATGCCGGCCAAAATTGGCAAAGTATCCGATGAAACTGTTCTGTAGGCTCCTGAAAGCGCCAGTAAGGGGATTCGCTGGCCCCTCTTAAGCGCTGAATGAATAAGTGAATTACTCAGTCGATGTTCCCATACACATGCACCGTATGAAACTTGTGCCACATATACGCATCTGTATAATAGACGGAGCGCAGGGAAACGTAAACCCCATTCAGCAGTTGAGATTCTTCTCAGTTTTAAGAAGAGAGCCTGGGCCTTACTAGAAACGCTTTTAACGTGAGTCAAGAACGAGGAGGATCTGTCTAATGTAACGCCTAAATATTTAGTACTCTCTACAAAACGGATTGCAGTATCTCCCATTTTTATGAAAGGGTTTCTACCTCTACTGAGGGAGCCTTTCATAAGGAGACCCACGGTCTTATGGGGAGCAAAAGTCAGTCTGTTTTCCTTTCCCCAGTTAAGAATCATATTCAAACCTTCTTCAGCTTTATTTTCAACTTCTTTTCTACTGTCCCCAGAGACCAAATACAATTTGTCGTCTGCGTAATCAATCGCAATAGTGCCTTCAGGTAAGGGTAACCTGGAGGAGTCATCGAATAAAATATTCCAGAAATCCGGTGCAAGGGGAGAACCTTGGGGACAACCCATGTCCACATCTCTTTCAATGATGCAATCACCAAAAGAAATTATAATTTTTCTATCTTTAAAATAATCGCAAGATATTTTAAAAAGTTTTCTTGGACAATTGCGATTTTTTAATTTAGTCAAAATCATCTCCCACCATGCATTATCGAAGGCACCAGTTATATCTAAGAAGATACCGATTACGTACCTCTTTGTGCAGACCTTCACCCAGTCAAGCGCAGTCATAATGGCGTGCTCCGTGGACTTACCTGGGACAAATCCATATTGATGTACATATGATGGTGTTAATGTTTCTCGTAGACGATTTTGAATTATTTTTTCCAAAATTTTCCCCAATACAGGAAGAAGTGTTATTGGTCGATAAGCTTTAACATCAGTTCTTTCTTTGTCGTTCCCTTTAGGTATGATCCTGAGCACGCCTTTCTTCCATACAGAAGGGAAAACTCCCCTTCTCATACACGTTTCCATAACCTGAAAGAGTTCTTCCTTGGCATGGATCCATACATACCTCACAATTATACTATTCAATTTATCATGCCCTGGTGCCTTTCTAGGACTCAAACCCTTAATTGTAATTTCTATTTCAGCTCTAGTTATTTTAGAATTTCTTTCCTCCTGGGAGAGGATTGGAGGAATCCGTGATTGATTTCTAATCTGTTGGTGGTGTTCGCTTTCCCCAATTACTGAATCTAGGGGAACTAACTTTCCCAGAAGTGTATTGAGAGTAGTCACCACGTTAATACTCTCAACGTTCCCGTTATCATTGTCGATAACACTAGATAAAAACCGATCAGAACCTTTACCCGTTTTTTCAATGGCGCTACGAATATCCCATGGGTTAGAGTTACCAACATCTTTAACCCAATTATGCCAAGCAGCTCGTTTAGCCAAAAGTACAGCCGATTTGAAAGCTTTACGAGAGCTATTAAGTTGTCTACTGAGGGTGGATGTCTCCTCCTCCGTACACCCAACCCGTCTAGAGACACCTAAAGCTCTGTAAGCTCTCGTAAAGGTGCCTTTTAACAAAGTCAGCTCATTCGACCACCACGGAGACCTAATAATCGTCTTCGGGTTTGTTCTTCCCAGAGCCGATTCAGCGGCTGATACTACGGCCGCGTTGAAAAAATTCCCCAAATTGTCCGGATCTCTAGCTGCTACGTCATGAAAACCCCTTAAAGTATCACGTAGAGCATCCCCAAAGTTATCCCAATTCGCCCGAGTAGTTTTGAAGTTCCAGGAGTTAGTTAGTTTTTAGTTAGTTTTTCCCGGGTTACAAATAACCCAACAATGTTTGAAAATCTCCTACTACCACCACAAAAAGCCGAAAATGTTGCTTGTGTTGTGATGGAGGACTTAGCCAGCCGAGGAATCGAACACGCGACGCTCGGCTGGGACCCAAGCGCTATGCCCACTCAACCACTGACCGGTCAAGGCTTCTTTCTCTTATTCCTCCACAATTTTTCTCATTACCTCCAGTATGGAATATTTTTTTTATGATATTACGTTAACTTCACACAAGATGCAGTGTGGAGGGTCTTTTTAGGAGAGGAAGGAGTAAACCTGGGTCTTGAAGAGACCTACATTGTTGGATGGAGGAAACATAGAAGCCGGCAAATCGTTCCACAGCCGAGCTCTTGAACTCAAGACCGAGTCGTAGAAGCGACCCATTCTCATGTGTCAAATGTCAACCCTGTGCGTATGTATGTTGGGCTCGCGTTTAGCATGTTTCCCGGCTTCGCACCGGTGCCCAGGGGTTCAATAACGCTAGTTCTCGGAGCATATCCCATTAAAATACCGGTAGAACAAGGACAGCATTCCGACACGACGGCTGTGCTCTAAAGGTTGCAATCCGTTCGTTAAGATGGGAGAACTAACCGCCCGTGTCAGCACGGTTTAAAATAAAAATTAAAAAATATGAATATTATAATTTAAAAAAAAAATCATAAATAAATGAACGAATGGTAAATGACAAATTGATGTATAATTTATACATTTAAAAATTTTGCTGCACTTATAATAATTCATTTTATTGTAATTACCATTCTAGCGCGGTGTAAGCACAGTAGGTCAGTGTTCGGTGCCTCAGTTAATCTGGACGCGCGGTCCTCCCCCTTGGAGGACCGCGCGTCCAGATTAACTGTGATAGTTTTTTTACTGTCTTTTAGCCCCGGAAAATGTCGATGCCGATTTAGAGCATCGGATGGCGTTAAGTTAACTCTCCTTACCCTCCCAATGACTCTCCCAAACCCGCACAACCACCGAAGAGATGAACCTTTAGAATTGTGTGGGGGTTATTTGTGTTCGTGAAGTAAGGTCAATTTAATCGTACTTCAGGTGAAATTTGGCAAACACTTTCAAATATCAAAATTCTCGCTTAAACCGCGGTATTCCGAAAGTCTACCATTTCGTAAGATAGAACATTTTAAGTTTCTAAAAAAATATATCTTATTTTTGAAGATAATGTCTATACATTTGCCACGTCCAAACGGTAATTATATTGTTATAAGCAATAATTTATCAGCCTGAAATACTCATCCACATTGAAAAAATCTTCCGAGAAAAGATACTTGCCGCCAACGGGACATGAACCCGTGTCCTTCTGACTGCCAGTCAGGTGCTCTGACCACTGAACTATGGCGGCTTATCTTTTACCCGCCAAATAATTCAGTATTACTGGTGTTTCATTCAACAATTACTGCTTATTACATTTTTCCACCTGAAAACAACCAACTTTATTTTTGTGAGAGAGGCATTGTTAGCGCTAAAACTCTCGCTAGGTGGTGTCGAGACAAATTATGTCTACATTTTTTTGGGAAATACATTAACTTGTCAAATATTAATTATTATTTTTTAATTGATACACGTTTAAGACAAGATTTTTATGCATAGCACAAAGGGTAACAATTATTATAAGCAATAATTATCAGCCTGAAACACTCATCCACATTGAAAAAATCTTCCGAGAAAAGATACTTGCCGCCAACGGGACATGAACCCGTGTCCTTCTGATTGCCGGTCAGGTGCTTTAACGTTAGTTTATCAATTAAAAAATAATAGGTAATTATATAACATTCGCTCAATAGAAAAAATCGCAAAGAATGTTCCCCAATTTATTTATTGTTATTAAGTTTATTTTGTAGAACTCCATTTTAATTTTTAATTTATTTTATATATTTAATAATATTATTATTCAATGTATAAAATTTTATACATTGAATAATAATATTATTAAATATATAAAAAAAATAAAAATAAAAAATTAAAAAAATAAAAAAAATAAAAAAATAAAAAATGTTCCCCAAATTATTATTAAAACGTTTTTTTCTGTTATTTTAAAAGTTATATGTGTGAATCTGCAGTGCTTCTAAAAGTTATTTAAGAAATTTTCCACGAGGTTTTTGCTGCATTTTAAACGAGCCGTATTATATGAAACATTTTCAAAATGTTCGCTTAAATATCATCGTTTTTAATATTAGCGCGCTCTCTCTAATGTTCGTATTTACACATCTTCCCTTTTTCTTTTTTTTTGAGCGCTTTTGCCTACGATACACGACATATTTTTTCAGCCCGATTCCAATTAGAGACCAACGCCAACATTTTTCGCTTTACGCGGTCGCTATTTTCATCTCTATTTTCATATCTACGATTTCAGTTGGCATCACAGCAAACAGCATGGTTCATGTGTTGTTTGCAGTGATGAAAAAGATGTCGTGTATTGTAGGCATTACTACCGGGCCTTGAAGTGATAAATCAGTTTTATGAGAGTTGAAAGGTTTGGCATAAAGTCATTATATAAAATACGTATGGATTATATTCCAAAGATTTTCTTTTCAGCCTACGCAACTATGCATTTAAATTTAAATAATACCTGTTACAACAATATCATGATAATATTTAACACAGGATAATAAATGAAACGCTATTAACTCTATGATGATGTAGTATCAAATGAAACTTTGTATCTGGTTTTGGAACAGCTGTATTTTCATTAGATCTGATTATAATCTGAATTTTATTATGTTAGTGGATATGTTAAAACCGGTTGGCTTGTTCATTTAAATAAAGTTACACTTTTCATTATAAATTACGTTGTTTCTCGACTGAAAAATAATTAAAAAACGTCGCGCTTTATATTAACTTTATTATAATATACTAAATAGGTTTATCTATTTTCGGGTATTAAATCAACTAGCCTATTATGCTCACTTCAAAATCGGTCTTCATCAAGATCAGATTTATTGGTTAGATACCTACCTATTCAGACATTCATTAGGTGGGTACTAGAGGGTGGCCTAATTATTTGGTACGCTTATGTTTCGGCCTCCGTGGTCGAGGAATAAGGCGCTTGACTCGCAATCTGAAGGTCGCGGGATAGAATATAGGCTTGCGCAAATATATTTTATTTGATTAATCTGTATTAACTAACTAACTAACTAACCATCACGCCTTTTCCCAGAGTATTATTTGCGCATTTTCCATTATATAAGAACGGAAGAACTGTTGTTAGACTTGTTCCAAACTATAATAAAAAAGCTTTTCTCCGAATTTTTTTTAACAACTGTTGTAGCTTTTATTTATTAATCATCAACACCTTTTTGGGCTTTTACATGTTATTACATTTTCTGTGATTAAGTGCGTACAGGTATCAAAAACAATTTTAAAGGTTAAGTTAAAAAAATAGAATAAAAATGGATAAAACACGTGGTACCTAGGTTAGGGGGTGCATTTTAACAATATACATTAAAGAAGAATGAAAATAAAAACAGTTTTTGGATTGCAGACGGCATAAAATATAACAAAAAATTAATAATATGTGGGTTCTTATTACATAATTTATAAGTGCAAGATACGTAACAGGATAGATTTAAATACACAAACACACAACCGCTTTACACAACACTAAAATTAGTATTAGAACAATTCTATTTAAACCAATTTAACAATTGTCAGAACTTCTGTTTGAACAATTCTCATTCAGAAATACATTGCAGATTTATAAAAGCAATGTGAGGTATGTTACACTATCACGGAAAGTACAAAGAGTTACCGAGGGTACCAAGGTAAAGGTAGGAATTATAAGTCATCAAAGTAAGTTTATTATTATAATTATAAAAATAAATACGCCAAGATTGTTGTTAAGTTTGTTTATAATTAGCAACAGGACAGGACACTGATTGACGACGATAAACATCAATTGAACTATATTTATTTCCTAGTCTATGAAGCCTTTGGATAGGGTGGTTTTCGAAATAATTATTAGCAGACTTGGAAACAAATGCAGCGCAGTTAAATGTGTATCACGAGTAGGAGGTACTCCCAAATTTATTAGACTGGTTAGATCGACAGTGTTTTTTAGAGTTTTAGCAGTCGTTATATTAATTAAATTCACATTGCTCAAATTATGTTATTTAGCCGAGGCGAAAGCTCTAAGAAGAACTAAAAAAGAATATTCGTTTTTTTTTTCAAAACTCACGAAATCTATTTTCTGGCCCGATCAATGTTCCTGGCGTATTGCCTGTCAGTAGGTTTAGTACATTTGCCGTAATACCTCATTATTTCGTCTAATCATCGAACCTAATGCCGAGTTTGATAATAAATTATTTCATGTTTTGTAAACAGGCAATTTGCTCGCAGGATTTCGGATACAAAAACAATCTTATTTGGAAACTCGGTACTATAAAATTAATTAGGCCTTTCTCTTATTCAGTTGTACTTCAGATGAGTTAATCGGCTTAGTGATGGAAAACTCGCGAAATCGATACATTATAATTTGGAGCTCCTTGTGCCGTTCCTTACCTCGGGAAGAGAGGGGCGAGGAGGGGTGCAGAGGCAAGGAGTGCTCTAAGGGTGTAAGCTTACTTATCATACCCCTCCCGAACTACCCCTGTACTGTTATGTACCCCCGTCTACATTCTTCACTATGAGCGTAGGTAGAAAGTCACCATTGATCAATATTTCTTAATTTTAATCCAAGTTAACACTTTGTTTACTTAATTTTAATCCAAGTTAACACTTTTTTTGTGAAAAACCATCTCAAGAGCGTTGTACAATTTATTATGAATTCTTAGGCTCTACATAATGTTACTATTTCCAAATACTCGTAGATACAGATAACATATTAAGTCCTTAACATGTGAAATTGGCGTTTTGCCGTACTGGCAACTTTGATCTCAAATATCTTCTCTTTGGTTAGGAATTCCAAATTCAAATTTATACAGTTATTTACTCATGTATTTGTGTTTCGAAAATTATAATTCATTTGTTTTTTCCTTAATTGTTTTTTTCTTTGCGTCACTTAGTTTACAAAATGGAAAACTTGAAATATCGCGTTATTTACGAGTACGAGTTCCACCGTGGTACCAGTGCTGCAGAAACGGCTCGAAGGATTAATGATGTGTATGGCGACGATGCCGCAAAAGAAAACACAGTGCGTTTTTGGTTCCAACGTTTTCGTTCTGGAAATTTCGACCTGCAGAACAAGCCCCGTGGACCGCCGGAGACCAAAGTTGATAATGAAAAATTGAAGGCTATTGTGGAAGCGGATCCATCGCAAACCACGTTAGTTACAGGCTGCCGTGTTAGTGATAAAACTGTTTTAATCCACTTGAAGCAAATTGGGAAGGTGAAAAAGCTTGAAAGGTGGGTACCTCACGAATTGAGTGAAGCAAATCAACAAACGCGCGTTGACCGCTAGACCACACACACTGCACAACAGATGGCTACAAAATTAGAGGAGCTTTAATTGGAATGTCTAAGACATCCACCGTACTCTCCGGACCTTGCCCCAACAAATTACCATTTTTTTCGAAATTTGGATAACTTCTTGCAAGGGAAAAAATTCAACTCCGATGGGGCAGTCCAAACCGCCATCAAAGATTTTATTGATTCCCTTCCGAATGTTTTTTTTTAGTAAAGGGATCGATGAACTACCTATGAGATGACAAAAGTGCATAGATAGCAATGGTACATACTTTCATTAAATAAATATATTATATTAAAAAAAAAATCGGCTTTATGTTCCTCCCATACAAAACGCCAATTTCATATGTAAGGACCTAATATTTAACTGGCAAGTCACTTTTTTTACATTAGCTTCAAACGGAGGCCCCAGGGAAAATATTTCCCCTCAGAGGGCCTATGTCATCTTTGGGAATGTTGCGTGGAGGATTTTTTAAGAAAGGAAGGAGAGGAATTTCTGGGAAGAAAAAACTTATAAAGGATAATGTGTGAGGGATGGGTGGGAATCTGGAGGTTAGTGGGTCCAATTCATCCCTCCCAATTCATCTCTCTCAACTATTTCCCCCCGAATCGGCCTGCCATGCAGCTAGTGGGCAGACGCATCCGCCGCCAACACCCTGACAAACCTCAACCCTTAAACCCGGGCACTGCTGCTAAGTCAACAAACGTAGCGAACCAATTGGGGCGTTCTAAGACAGAGGTGTTGGTTATCCAATAAATGGTTCCCGGGGCGGCGATCCCCCTAACCGCCTCCCAAATTGTAATGTATGGTCACTTCCGATAAACACACTTTACTTAGAAAGTTTAAGCTTGGAGAAGATACGGCTTTACACGCAGAGGACACTACATTTAAAACATTGGATACTGCATGATTTTACACTTGCCACCCCATCGCCATTAGTATTCAATTTTATGAGAAGATTAGTGGCAAAAGTATATTTGATATTTATTTTAAAAGACTGAAGAATTTAGGACTCTTTAGGGCTGGAAAATTTTTATGAAATGACCTTTGCCAAAGCTTACAATAAGATTTTTTTTATTTTTTTTTTTACACAATTAGTTATTTACAATGTCGTGGGCAGTGAAGGTGAAAGGTTTTTGATTTTATAGATACGACTCTGAAAAGGTGTGTTTTAAATTTAGCTCTAAATTCCGCCCAGTCTCATTGATTGACTCTCAGCGATCATTCTTAAATCAAGTGGCAGTGCATTCCAGGCAATATTGTTGTTTAGTTAATATCTTGAATAAACACCTAAATGATCGTGTAAGATGAAGTATATAGATTTTATAATGGGCATTACATTCTGAGATACAGATCTAAGACTGACTTGACTTATATATTGGATGATTAAATTTATTAGAATTCGCTTCAAACACCTTGACTGTATCCAAAACGACGAAGGCATCATTAGGTCGATTGTTTTATGGGTTTAGGTGTGAACTTTTCATTTATGCCTGTTCGTTTTCATAATTTTAAAAAAGTAGCTCTCTAGGTTGCTCTAGTACGTCCGATGTCTTTCTTTTTAAGCACTAAGCCTTCTCAGTAGCCCTGAAATAGAGTCTTCAGAAGTTTAATACTTGAGCGTCGTTAAAGTAGACTGGTAAATCATGAATACGAGTACAAGACGGAGTATAGTTAATTTCTACCTTGAAAGTTATTTAAACTCAGATGGCTAATAATTAACTTACTGACAATCACGATGTTTCCCCGAAGGCGTGGGTATAGAGGGTGGACCGCCAAACAGCTCTGTTTTGGCACATTTTCCTTGCAACATTCACATTCATACAACTAACAGGAATATAAAGACGGAATATAATGGGACATCATAGAAATCTGTATTCGATAAGTGTACAGAAGACATAAAAAAATGTAAAAAAAATCTAATGATTTTGTAAACTCTCACAAATAATTCTACGTAATAATTCTAATTTGCGTATTTAAAACTATCAACAGTATTACTGATACACCTGCTTTGTTACAACTCATCCAGTTCAACATCCCTTCCCGTAGACTCCGAAATAACGAATTAATGTTCCTCAATCAACATTCTACTAATTATGGATACCATTCTCCCTTATCCAGAATGTCGAGGCTTGTCAACGCAAGTCAAAGCATTGATTTTTTTGGTGTAAAACTAAATGACTTTCGGCAGTCGATACGCAATATTTAAAAGCTTCTTCATACTTTGGCTTGTAGTGTCTTCTATAAGTAGATACTTTTTAAATTTTATATTGTCTCTGCTATTAATTTATATGTGCTCTCCCTTCGCTGTCATCTTTGTTTTTATTTTATTCATGTTATTATTATGTTTTTAAAAGACTGTTGTCCGTAAATAAATAAATAATAATAATATTAGCGCACGAAAAATCATGGGATAGGCCGTCGGATAATTATTGATAAATCAGTTTAAATTTTGAAAATGACAAGTTACTAAGAATAAATAAATTTTTAAAAAAATCAGTTAAAATATTATATAATAGGCAGGTACTTTATCGCTACTCTGATTTCTCCAAACAAACACTTCCAATTTTGACGATAACACTTAATTCAAAGCACTTTTGAGTTCATTGAACCGGAGCATGTAGGACAGACCCACAACCGATATGAGTATTTTTGATGATTCAATATATAAGTTAGGACATTTTTTTTTCAGAATAGTAGAAACATATGCATTAATATGAATGAATCAGGGAGTGTATGCAAATACAGAGTTGTATGGCCGTCTATCCTCTCTGACACTACCCCCCAGGACCGCGTGGTAATTAGTTATTAGATTCCAAGTATAAATTATTGACGATGTTGTAGTGATTTAGAAACATTGGTAAGAATGGTAGAATAAGAAATAATTAAGGCTCCCTGAAAAGGCGTGTGGCATGGTTGTCCTGAAGTGTCCGTGTGTGGGGTGCTATTCAATGGTTCTCTAACACTATAAATAGTTTACATGTCTCCATATTCAAAATTGGAGGTATGATTATTTTAATGATGGCGGAAATTTCCAAATCGGATGCTCAGAAATCCCGGACGCTGGACGCATATTTCAATTGTTATAGCGAACGCTCGAGTGGTTATCAAACCTCTTAATAATAGTTATATTATGAATCTTTTCTTTTTTACCGCTTTTATATTAATTTAAAAGTTGGTAGAAGGTATCTCTCTTACTTCCCACCGCGGAACGTTCGGAGACTGCTCTTTGAATCTGAAACTTGACGTATTAATTCGGAATTAGCGGCAGTCCGCGGCGCTGTTTGCGTGTTTGCGCGTCTGTTTGTCTTAGCTCACTTGAGAGAAATTTTAATTTAAAGTTTTCGGACGTCCGGGAGAGAGCGGCTACCTACTTCCTGCCTCGCCGGCTGACTGAAGATGAAGATTTCTCGCAAATCGGCCTGTGATTTGTCAATTTACCAGAAATTAAATAATCGTATCTGATGTTCTAAGATATTTTTATGTTGTTTTTTTTTTTTTTTTTTTTACAGTGAATACCGCACAAGAATCTCAACTGCTCCCGTCTGGAGCCAGTGAGACTATGGCATCCCCAATTGGGATATGTTGTGAGGCTGAAGGTAGTGGGGAGGGGAAGGAGGTGGGGAAGAGGAAGGTTGGGAAGTACCTGGCTATTCAGGTCACTAAACACGGCTAAAGCCATTTTCAAGCAACGTTTCAATTCTGAATGGTGGTCTTACACCAGGGCGATACTAATAGTATCTTCCACTTTGGAACATGCCGCAAATATACTATATATTATTTTAAATGAATTAATTGAGAAATAATACAAATTAATCAAATAAAATTTATTTGCGCATGCCGGGTTCGAACCCGCGACCTCCGGAATGTGAGTCAAGAGTCTTAGCCACTGGACTACGGAGGTCGTCTACGGAGGTGTTGTAGTTATCAAAGTATAACATTGGTTGTTGTATAGTATAGCCTGGATCTGCCTTGATGATAGACATTGCAACGCTGTCCGAAACGTTGGCTAAAGAAAAAGGTAGCGCAACACGGCGTAACACCCCAAAAACAAATAACGAAAAACGTTCAGAAGTATTTTATTTATTTGGATTTTATAGCAAAGCGGCAATATTTTGATCTTATTTTATTTTATTTACAAAATACGCCCAAGCCGTGTGAGGTTAATTATTATGTACCCCGTGTATCGACGGCTTCGTTTTATTCTGCCACTATTGTCAGTTTCGCCGACGACACTGTACTACTATTTCAAGCAAAAGATTGGCCTACCGTATATTCTAAAGCGGAGGTAGGAATTCAAAAGGTTAAATATTGGCTTGACTCGAACACATTAACTCTTAACATACAGAAAACAAAATACTTACTGTCTAGTCTTACCAATATCACAAAACCAAACCTACACCCAAAATTAAAAATACACGAATGTAATAACTCATCTCAGAACAGGAATTGCAACTGCCCATGCCTAGAACAAGTAGCAACTATCAAATATTTAGGATTAACCTTTGATACACATCTAAATTGGAAGCAACATATACTTAACACTACAAACAAAATCCGCAAATCTATTTACTTTTTCAAACAAACGCGCAATTTCCTTAACCTACAACTTTTAAAAACAGTGTATTACTCACTGTGCCAATCTCACATCGAATACGGAATTTTAGCTTGGGGTAACACTTATTATAATGCCCTCGAACCCATCATTAAAGCACAAAAACTAATAATAAAAATAATTCTTAAACTTCCTCTCACTCCCAGCACTGATACGATCTTCAATACTTTCAACGTTATGGACATTAAACAGCTCTACGCAAAATCCATCTTACTTTATTTACATAAAAACAACAAAATCCTATACAAACCAACACAAATGATACACAATACACGAGCCAAAAATAAAGAACTTCTCCAAACTCCCTTTTCTAAAACCACCTTTGGACAAAAACACTTTAAATACATAGCTTGCAAACTATACAATACACTTCCAGCCACGATTAGACAAACCGAATCAAAGACCAAATACAAACAAGATTTAAAGAAATGGATTATGAGTATTGGACGCCACACTACTGCTAACATCTGTAAAATAGAGTACAAATAGACAGAATTACCATCTCACGTATGTCCTTACCCTTATTAAAGAACTTAAAATAGTAAAATCCTATATGTATAATATAACTTCCTATATAGACTCGAAAGGATTTACTACTTTATTCGTCTCTTCCTTCACCTATATAATGCTCTCTTTATGATATTAACCCTCAATCTTAATCATCTTTCTGTTTGAATTGTATAAATCAGTATGTATCTTACCTGAAATATTCTCATGTTGTAATTAAATATTCTTATGTATGATACTCATTTATGTACCTCTACGCCTGTCTCAACACAGGTATTCCCTAGTGAGACAGGCATCGAATAATGTTATGTAAACATACCTTTTATAGATAAATAAATAAATAAATAAATTCTATGAGCTTCTTTCATAGAAATATGAGCTTTCGATAAATAACTCGGAAAATTCCCTCGGTTCTCCTCATATTTAAATTCTTGACGACTCCTACGCCGGCCACTAACGTTAAAAAGTACAACGCAATGTCTATTTGATTGCATTTCCCGAAGTTCGCCACTCCCCCGCACGGATAATGCCGGGCGACCACTACAAACAGCCCTAACTAGTCGCGCCGGAACGAGTGTGTGTGCCGTAAAATTCTCAAACATAGTCCTAGGGGCTTCGACGTTCCCCGTCTGTCGCATTGTTTGCTCGAATACCTCGTATTACCGTAACTCTATACCGACCACCTCCTCGGTTTATAGACGGCGCGGGGTGTTAGCTGGGGCGGGGGTGTACGGGTTCTGGGGGATCATTTTATTAATTGCACGTGACACCCCTTTCTGGCCGCTGAGGGATGTCATCGATTGTTGTTCGTATTATTTCAAATTACGGGATATTTACCACAACGTATCAAACAAACCTATTATTTAGCGAACTGATGGAATTAATAAACATCAAAAATATAATAACATTGTTAAGCGCATTTGAGGTGGTAATATTTTCCGAAATGGGATATGAAAATTGACCAACACTAATTAAAATAATAGTTGTTATATCATTTTAGCAAATTTTCTTTATTTAATCCCTCAGTCTAATTCGTTCGCTTTTGAGAACAACTCATGTTGGTCTGTAGTCGTACAGTGTAAACATAATGTTTGTTAAATTACTCACGTACTCGAATGTCCACAATTGAAAATTGTTTTTTTTTTCAAAAGCCGCTATTCGCCCAATTTAAATTTATTTTGATTATAATTTTGGCCAGTTGTAATATTATGCAAGTTTTATAAATCCCTCTGCAATTCCTATATTATATACATATTTTTGATTTGAATATCATGTTTAGTTATTTTTTATTTTATTTTTTGAAAACAATACATTTACAATAATTTATAATTTACTAGCTGGTTCCCGGCATGCCTTGCTATGCCATTTAATGAAGAAATTGTTTCTCCCTGCATGTCCTTTCCCATTCGTCCCGTTCCCCTTCCGTCTTCCCTTATTTTCTCCCGTTCCCACTCCGTCACCTCCACCTTCCCTCTCCCCACTCCACTCCCCCCCCCCCTTTCCACCGTCCAGCGAACCCCCCTCCCGAGTTCCCGTCCCCTCTCCCAGGTTCCCCTCCCCCTCCCGGTTTTCCCCTCCCCCATCCCTCCCTCCCTCCCGCTTTCCATAGCAATAGCCGCTTCCTCGCGTGCCACCAATAGCATTTTTTTATAAAATTTCATAATGCCAGAGCTCACCGGAAGTTTTATAAAAACCTTGTCCTGACAATAACGAACACACAAAAAAAGAATTATCCAATTTGGTGCAGTCGTTCGAAAGTTATGCGCTTAGCAACACATTCAGCGATTCATTTTTATATTATAGATTTGACGGTCTTACGTATTATTAAGTTCTGCAAGCATTTTTTCTATTATTGTGAAAGCTGTTTCGGCTTACAAAACAATTTTAAAACTGTGATTAGGCCACTTTGAGATCACTTATTTATATGATTCTATTTCCCCTTACCCAATTTAAATTTATTACCGGATAAACCGATTTACTGATAAAATACTCGTGACAATTTTTTCTGTTTTGCGGTCTACTTTGAAATCTGTTTTTTCCACATTTAATGTCTGAATTCTTAATTGTTTATTATTATCCGTGTTGTAATGCGTAATTTTTGTTTTAAATTCTTTTAGAAAGCTTCTTAAAATTAATGATCCTAAATGGTTGTTGATATTTTGACTTCGACCTTTATACACAATTTTATGAATCTCATTTGATGTGAACTTCCATTCAATGAGCAATAATCGCAACATAGAAGGAAATGATAGTAGGTACAGTGTGATTGGAAACAAACTGGATACCTTTACTTTGTGTGAAGTCGACCGGTATGGGCCTGTACCGGGTGTGCCGGCCCCGTCCGATGATTGATCGCCCGGTGTGAGTTACGTTTGTTTTGTTCTCCTGGCGGGGGGCGGGGGCGGAAGCGGGCGGGGTGGCCGCGAAGGATTTTATTAGCCACATGTTCTGTGTTACTTTGTGTGTCTTATAGGTTACTTTCAATCCCCCACCCGTTGCGAGGTACACGTTACAAGAGAGTCTTAAAAATAAGCGCTAAATTGATAAACATCATTGTGGTTTTAAGTTGATTGCTTTCTCTGTACTTCAAAGCATGTACCTATACATTATAATACGGTGTCTGGAAACTCGTAGTACAAGCGGGAAACTGGAGAATCCACATCACATTTGGAGTCGATTTTGTGGTTTAACTTTTTTTGATTTGAGCTTTCGTTTTCGAGTAAATCGGGTCCGAAGTTGGAATTTTTTAGGTTAAATTTGAAAAAAATTTTCACTAGGGGGTTGATTTCAGCTGTGTAATGTCTTATAAAATGCAACGAAGGGTAAACCGGGCTCAAAAATTTTTTTAACCCTTTAGTTGCCGAAAAAATGGAAAAATAGAAAAAAAATAATATTAAAATCGAAATGCTTAGATCGAAAAAAATAAGTTTTTTGGGTTCTCTACGTGATGTAGATTCCCCAGTTTCCCGCTTGTACTACGAGTTTCCGGACACGTTGTATTGTCTTAAATACACCATGTTTCACGCTCATACAGTGATATTTCAGAGTTGTTTTCATTGAAAACTGACCTTTTTTATTTGGGACTATATGAAAAGTTATGGTGAGAGTTCATATAAACGTTCCCGAACCTTTCAGAGATTTTTCCAACCCGAGTTAAAATGGCAAGTTGTCGCGCGTTACTGTTGTAAGTAAAAATGAAGCTCCGCTTACACGCACTACTTTATCGACTAATAATTTAATAAAATAGGTACATATTGTATATGTTTTAGATTTTCACGGCCGAAAGTATTGTTATTTATTTATTTATGGGGTGTTATGCCGTGTTTCGCTACCTCCTTCTTTAGCCAACGTTTCGGAAAGCGTTACATCTACCCTGATGATGGACACTGTAACACTGTCCGAAACGTTGGCTAAAGGAGGAGGTAGCGCAACACGGCTTACCATCCCAAAAATAAATAACAAAAATAGGTACATGTTGTTCACGAATCATTCCTTTGCTGCCTTACCCAATTGAATTTTTTTAATGTAAATATCATACAAGAGTCCCAACTGCTCCTAACCGCCGAGAGCAGTAAGAATATTGGGGTGTGTTGTGATTGTGAAGCTGAAGGTAGTGGGAAGGGGAAAGAGATAGAGAGCGGAAGGTGGGGAAGTATCTGGTAAGTTAGATGTGGTCAACAAATATGGCTAAAGCCGTTTCAAGCAACGTTCTGTTTAAATCAATGCTGATGATGATGTCATGCGGATTCTTGCGACTCTTAAAATTGGAAGTTGTTTGTGCCATTCCCCACATTTCGTACACCTGTCGTCGATTGATCAAATTTGTAAAGTTAATCACTTCGACTCCTAAGCTTGTTTACACGACAATATAACAGTAGCAGTCAAGTACAATAAACATATTTTCAAGCTAACGCGTGTGTTCCCACATAAATCGTTATGTATCGTATTAAATGGTAAAAAAGTGAGGTGACGAAATCGTTTATTATACATTTATACGATAGAATAAGTGTTTTGTTTTACATAATCCGTGTTTTTAGTACCGTTTTCACATAAAAACATCACGTGCGTCATTTTTACATTTTTTTTTTTTATGTTTGCATTTAAATTTTAAAATTTACAAATGTTAATATTTATTTTTAATAACTCAATTTGAGAGCTTATTTCATAACCTTTCAAAAACCGTTTTTAGTATTTGGCTATGTTCAAATTTTTTAATTTATTGAGCTTTAATTGCGAAGCGAAAATAACACAAAGTTTTTATAAATCTCACAGTTCGTTTAAGACAAAAAAAAAACTTGCACTTGCACAATGGCAAAATATCCGAGTGGTTAATTAGTTATAACTTCATTTTATATACTTGTAATGTTAGTTATAACATTATTTTAATGGATGAAAATGTTCTATTAATTATATTTTTATTACCATGTAGGTCCTAGCCAACTACCCGACAAATCTAATAATGAGGTAAGAGATGCTTTCAAATATACCGAAGACCTACATGAATAGATTTTCTTTTTTTTGTAGTAGTGAACATTAGGGAAAACTAAATGTTTTTGATTTTGGCTCCTTTATATAGGCAAATCACCTAACACCGTTTTAATCAATTCCGATTTACGAAGGCATTACCAGGAAAACCAGAAATATGTCATTTTCAAATCAGATTTTAGACGTATTGACTCTTATCCACAAAAAATTATAAATGGATTTCGATAGATTGTTCTTTTATCTAGCATTCGCATGTAATAAATTTTGAGAAATTATTTTAATTTTTAGTATAATAAGGTTATTCCATAGGTCGTTGGCAGATTTGTTAAATTTTCAAAAAAGATTTTGTATTATACCACACCCATTTCAAATAATATAATCATGCAGTAAAATAAATCAATACGTTATCTAGCAAACGCATGTTTTCGAATTTTAATTTTAGTTTCAATAAAATCATTAAAAAATATGTATGTACATGTGTTTCTTGACGAAAATTGGGTCCCTTTGTGTATTTATTTGCGCACTTACAAACTAATATATTTCAGATTTTTTTAACATTCTTATTAAATTTAGACATCATTGAAAAATGATAAATACTTATAATAAAAAAAAATAACTACAAAAAGTACACTATTTTAATAGTTTTATCATCACGCCTTTCAGCATTTTTGGATGAAGGTATAAATTAAAGCTAATTTGGATTGAAATAAATTCGATATTGAGTTATAATTTTAAAAAGCTGGTACGGAGAATAATTAATCTTTCTCGTTGTAGCCGCCCTGCACGGTCGTAAGAACAACTTTCGACGAAATGTGGATTTTCGTCCGCTGGCTGGTTAAACGCTCTTAACCTCGTGGTATAAAGCGAGTATATATTCTTCTTTACATTGGAATGTTTTGATTTGTATCTTTCTATGAATCTGTAATGATTAGATTAAAAAAAAATCTGTCGCCAAAATAAAAATTTTGTCGATGTTTGTTTTTGTTGAGATTGTTATTTTGCGTTGCCTGGATGTATGCCTCCAAATATTAGATGCATATTCCGCTGCAAAAATCTTTTGTTCATTAAGTCTCACCCTTCTAGTATTCAAACAGTCATCAGCCGCTTTATTTTATTAGCCAATCAATTTATTTATTAACATAAATGGCTATTAACATCATTAATATTTCAGACTATACGCACGTGATTGTACAAAATACATTTTGCTTTGCAATCTTTAGACTTCAGACACCAAGAAATATAAAAAATGTTAACCACCATATTTTGTCAAGGTTCAAAATATTTCTGCTTTGATATAACATCCAAATAAATAGACTTCTGAACATATCCGAAAACTAAAAAATATTTTACGCTTTAAAATTTTATATATGCAAACATAAGTACTTGCGTACGCAGCTGAGACTTGGGTACCAACTAAGAGGAATGAGCGAGCACTGGACGTTTTTGAAAGAAAAATTTTGAGGCGCATCTTCGGACCGGTTCTAGAAAATGGATTTTGGCGCAGACGTTATAACAATGAGCTCTATACTTTGTTTAAGGAGCTAAACGTCGAAAAATTTATAAAATTGGGAAGACTTCGGTGGCTGGGTCATGTGGAGAGAATGACCGAGCATCAAGCACCAAAGTCCCTGCTGAACTCAAGACCAATAGGGCGAAGGAGCCTGGGAAGGCCAAGACTAAGATGGAGCGACAACGTCCTCAAAGACATATCTATCTTGGAGCTTCCAAACTGGAGAGAGCTGGCACAAAACCGAGATGAGTGGAGGAAGACTCTTGAGGAGGCCAAGACCCACCAGTGGCTGTAGAGCCAATAGTGATGATGATGATGATATGCAAACATAAAAAGTTTTAGAATAGCTCACCTCGCCTTACGTTATTTGTAACTAAAATTTCTGTTAACGAAAAAAAATAAAAACACATATTTTATTAGACAATTGTACCATAACACCGGCATGTGCCTACCATGGTTGTCAAAAAATCCACTAATATATAATCATCAAAATAATTGATAAAGAAAAAATTTGAAAAAATTAAAAATAATAAAACATTTTTTGTCATTCCATGCCACTTTTTTGTCGTTCCATGTAAAAATAGTTCATGAAAAAATTGTAAACCCAAACAATCATAATTTTTTTTCAATTTGTGTTCCGAAACATTGGTTTCATAAATGTGTAACTTTACTTCTTTTGAATAAAGAGTGTAGTGTTTTCTCTTTTTAACCTTTTTATATCTATTTTTCACAACGGTAGTAAACGAGACACAACGACTTCTATAAGACCCATGTGAGTTGTTCCGTAAAGCGAATAAATTAGCCTGAGGGGCAAATAAAATTACTATCATTATTTGCTATGACTACATGACAAGATCACTTAAACAATTTATTATTTAATTCGTCTTGAATCGTGGTGACTTGGCTGATATAACGAGGGTGGTCTCATACAATATTTGGATAATTGCATGATCCGTATCCCGACTCCTCGCTGAGCGGGGCATGGGCAAATTACACGGCATGATTCCGGCGGACAAAGGACCCTGATTGGGTGACGCCACTGCCTGGGCGGGGGCGGGGTAGGGGAGTGCATTATTCCTACATACCCTAATAACTAGGACAGACCAAACTACACGTTCCCATCATTGACGTAAACATCACTAGATGTTTTTCCACCGAGACATTCCCATTACAGATGTGCCGAGGAGTGCTTTGCTAAAGTTCTCAATTCAACTGTATTTTAGTGCTTGGAAATATACTCGTATATCGATCATGGAAATTTGAAATGCTATTAACCCGGCGGTACTCGCTAGGTATTTACGAACATGAACACTCGCTACCGGGTAATTAATACCACAGAGTTTAATTGCCGTTATTTTCAAAAATACGCTTGAGTTTCAATGTTTGACAATGTATTTGTGTTATTAGTACTATTGTTCATAAATAAAACTACAAATGGAAGTTTTAATGTTTATTTATTGGTATTTGAGTTTATCCTAAAAAATAATCAAAAAAACCATTTTTTTCTTAGTAATCTTACGAAAATCAACAATAATATTTTTTTTTCTTACAAATTTGGCAAAATTGAGATCGGTATCGAAAATAAACTAGATACGCTCCTAAAATACAAAAAAATAATGATACCTTTATACTGAGTGAACATTGAGATAATCAACACTAAACAAACTGTTTCAAATATTTTGCTAAAAACGAAACTACTTCACTCTATCATAGCAATCCTCACATATTGGGGTTGTATGCTCGCGGCATATCTTTTTGGAGCACAATTCGCAAACCAACTTCTGAATCTGAAGGTAGACGGTCAAAAACATTTTCTGAATTTGAGGACGCGCCTGAACTATCAGCTTCCTGTTCAGTTTCACTTTCGTGTTCACTATTCTCATCAAAATCTTCTATTTCTGACACATTTTCTTCTCAGCTGTCTTCTTCTTGAAGCAGCTCTTCTATTGTACTATCACTTTGAGGAATACTCATTTTATTACAGCTCGAAAACAAAAAACATAGTCATAAAAATATCGAAAAATAATGGAACAAGGATCGTCGCTACCGGGTATTTTTTACCCATTCTCACTTTACACGTCTGTCATTAACAAGCGCCGTGCGTGAACTGACCCCACCGTGGGGTGAGGGTGTGTGAACTATCGGTTTGAAGGTACTTAGAATCTTGGGTTGCCAGAACGCGTAGAAAAAAAAATAAACCAATTTTTTGTACTCTGTGGTATTTTTTACCCGGTAGCGAGTATCGCCGACAAACTGTTAATTGTTCAGGAGAGCGCAATTTTTTTTCTAAATATCATATCTACTGTTTTATAGACCTGTAATTATAATTTTTTGTTATAAAATAACATTGAATAGATCTACTTTTGTTACTGACAATTCGTGGTGGAATTCCATTATAATAAAATCATTAAACACATATTAAACTTATTTCCACTTTTTTTTACCGTAACCGGTTTGCATATTTCCAAATCTATAAGTATACTACCCACCATACCCGCCTTAGGGAACGTACCCATACTACGTGACACGTTTAGGGGGGGGGGGTCTTCAAAATGTCACGCTCCATACAAATGAGCGGCGGGTTGCTTAGGATTTTGGTCACCGGGGGGGGGGGGTGGGGGGGGGGGGTTAAAAATTGCAAAAAATTGGTCACGTAGTATGGGTACGTTCCCTTACATGTTTGTAAGATGGGTATGGTTAGGTTTTGTAAGGTGATTTTACCCAACAAAACCATACCGATTCACTTGCCCGTTGCTTCGTTGCTCTATATCTGTTTCAGTGAGGGTGACAACCGTAATTATAGAGGAGTAAGCAGAGAGGATGGACCGCATTAATAATATAAATAATAAATTGTTGCTTTGCTCTGTACCTATTTATACTGAAATTTTAATTTTTCATTTCTAATAATTTTCCATACGAATTTATGCAACACTGTATGGTTTTGTTCGTGTTCATACAATTTTCTTCATATTTTGAACGTCAAGTGTTCATAAAATTCGGCCTTAAATTTTGGAACCGGGTTGGCTATTCGTGTAAACAGTGACCTCCCCTTTGTTTTGAAGGTCAAGTGTGCAAATTTCAACAATTTTGGAATAAAACTTTAGATTTTCTTTATTATCGTATTTATGTACTTGTACGAGGTCCCAATTTTTTCAGTTTCCCTCAGTTTTTTTCAAATCAGGTGTACACAGTAATTTTTCACTTATTTTGAAAGTTAAGCGTGTAAAATTTCATCAGGAAGATGTAAGAACAAAAGTTCTTCTAGGGGGGGTTTTTCGAATTTTCGTACAGACAATCGCTTTATAAAGACAATCATTTCTATGTATGTACATATATGGATAGATAGATAGATAGATTTTTTCCCTTCTACGTATTGATAGATTCGATTTTTGTAAATGCTCGGATAACCCATTTTAAAATTCCTATTAAATTTCTAAACAATAACATTTAAGACAATGGCGGTTTTGTTACAGATTTCCTCAAGCTCAATTGTTTCAGCTTCGCACGGTGGATAGAGGATATGCGCAAGGTAATATGAGAAGTTCGTTCACATCCAACAATTACCTCTTATCTGCTCCAGGCGTCGCGCGTCGGTCGTGGTTGAACAACGGAGGCTTGTAGAACCGGGATTGCATTTTGAATATGTACCCGGAAAAGCACCGGCACTTGCTTTAAACTGAATAAAAAATAAATCCTTTGTGTACACCACTTTAAAAGCCAAATATCTAATTCAAAGCGCAACCATTCCTTCTTTCTTCTTCCTTTTAGGTGAACTGGTTATAAGGGATTGATTTGTTTGTTACCAGACCAATTATAACGCGTATTGTATTCACGATTGGACTGCCCTGTGATAGTGAGTTAAACTGCCCTAGCTATCTGTGCGTCCAAATTTCATTCTATATTATTTGTTACTTTTGTTTTTCTTTAGAACCGGCAATAACGAGGTTAAATTATTACAAATTCCGTATGTCTTAACTTAAACTTTAGGTCGCACAGTTTACATTCGCGTTGTGCGCAAGTATACGAAAAAGTAATAAAAAACTAATTGTTGATTATATGGTTAACAAAAAATGTATTAACCCTAGTCAATACGGTTTTAGAGATAAATTAAGCACACTAGAAGCAATTGCAGAATTAACTAAGTTTATTTATAAAATATTAGATAAAGGTAAAAAATGTTTAAGTATATTCATTGACCTCCGTAAAGCTTTTGTTAGTGTCTCACATTCACAGTAAATAAATAATCTAAATAATGTAGGAATTACTGGCGAAGTTAAAACATGGTTAAAAGTTATCTCTATCAAAGAACACAGCAAGTAAAAGTAAACAACCAATTGTGATAGAAATTATAAATAGAAAATATAGATTTTGAAATTCCTCAAGGAACTGTATTAGAATCTTTACTATCCATATTTTACATAAATTTAATTTTTGAACTCCTAATTATTGCAAACATTATATCTTATGCGGATGAGAAATATTGGATGACACGTTTCGGATGATAAGTGAATGAGATTATGATTGTGTAGAGTGGATTGATATGTTTGTGTAAAGAATGACTGGCGAAGGACCTTGATTTTGTGTTACTGCTTGAAACGATAAAAACACATGTTTCATAGAAAGGAAAGGACTCACCGAAAAGGGTAAAAGAACTTGTATGCTGGCAAATGCACTTGTCTGCTTTCTCTCCCATCCAACAGGCACAAACAGCAATAGACGTGAGTTTTGTTTATTTGATAGTACACGGCGGTTCACCGATAGCGGAAGCACAATGGCTATATGTTGCGGCGGGCGTTTATTACAGACTGACTATGGATAAGATTGACGGAATAGGAATAGGGATAGGTAGGAAGGGAATTTGCAACATTATTAATACCAATCCCAAGCAGTGACAGTATGTATGCGTGCTATGTAGGTATGTGTATGTGTGGGTATGTGTATGGGCGTAACCAATAACTAAATAAAGGAAATTCTTGGAAAGAGGTCGAAGTATCAGCTAATAATGCAATAAATATCGTAAAACTACGGTTTGACGAAAACTTATTGTCACTAAATATTGAAAAATGGCATTTGGTTCCTTATAGCCTAAACAGGGAATATCTCAAATATAAACGTAAACATTAAATTCACGAACGAAACTGCTTTCTTAGAATCACGCCCTTTTCAAGTGCTGCATGTTTGTCATTGAGTGCAAATGTGTTTACTAACGTACGTAGGCTACACTTTAGAGCCGTTCATAATAATTAATATAAATTATATTTTAAAAATTTGAATCTTGACATGTACGTCGTACGATGAGGGGGGTAAACAATCAATTTCCTTATACCGTCGTTGGGAAAGTGGTCGGATACCTCCAAAGTGCCTTCTTTCTTAAAGTTGCACGGTTTTGTCAGCAACCAATTCGCCATTTATTTTACAAACTCAACTGTTGAACTCACACACTCGACTAACAGAACGCCAGAACCACGAGTATTTTGCAACCTCTACTTGGCTGAGAATAATTTTATTATCGCATCAAAGGCTTGACAGTATGAAAATATATTTTTACGGTTATTTAATTTTTGTTACTAATATCACCTGACCTCATTGCAGCTTCAACATTATTTGCTGGAATCCTTTTTTTCTTATTTACTAACAATATGGCTTCTTATACCTTTTTGAGACCAGTAAATTGAATTTTCGTAGCTCATGGTATGAAATTTGGTCGCGAAATGATTTTTTTGTATTATTTTTAAAATTCTTTTTTAATTACGTAGGTACGATTTTAATTAAAATCATCGTTTTTTTAATCATTGCGTTATAAGATCATTATTTTAAAACTCTTTTCATTTTCGTGCTTGTGAGAAGTTTTTCTAAATTTAGGAGGCGGGTATGGGTACTGCCGCTCCGGGATCCATTTATTGAATAACCTACTCTTCTGCATTAGATTACCCCTGCCATAGATTACCCCAACTGATTCGCTACGTTTGGTGATGTTAAATCTCACTTTTAGTTTTTGTAAAGTAGCTAATTACTACGTGGAATAGCAAGATAATTAGGTTGAATAAATGAAGTGCTATCTACTATGTAGATAGCAGTTTGCGTGGGAGGCTGTAAGTAGCAGATGCCAGTCAATTACATCTCTCTTCCGCTCACCACAAATCAACTTTTGGTTCTAATGGAACCTTTGGACGCCAATCCTCGACTATACAATTTGCAGCAAGCAAGAGACTCACCCTTCACGGCGTGGGCATTCTTAATGTAACATCCCTGGAAAGGAGTGGGGTGTTGGGCTATCGCCATTAAAACCCACTTTTAAATGTGAACATAAGCATGGTATATTGTATAAAGGAATACTGGTAATAAATGATACATAAAAGGACTCACCCGGGACCTCGAATCAATCTAATTCTAACCTATCTACCTATTTACCCCCCCGGACTGCAGCTGCGAGTAGGAGGCCCTTGTGGCCTCTCCCGGAGACGCCTGGTGTGAGTTCCTACCGAAGGGGAGGCCCAGACTCTCTCCATCAATCGGTAAAACTCCGCTCGGGATCCGCTCAACTACGACAGGCGGAATCCCATGATCCTCCGCGGGATGCCGATCCTCCTGCTTCCTCTCCTGGCCTCGGCTCTGGAGCCGAACGATCACCGATGGTGGGGACCCATGAACCTCTCCTGACTACCGGTCCTATCTCAAATGGTGGCGACACTCTTGCTCCCTTACGGCGCGAGCTCTTAAAAATGGCGAGCTCCGCGGGATTGTCGGCCGCGGGAAAATGATTATTATCAGCGTAAACTACTATATACCGACAGGATGGCTCTGATCACTCCCGATTACAATTTTTGAGCCCGGCTACAATAACATGCCGCAGAATTATACTCGACACGATTCATCACGATCTCACTCGCGTTTTTGAGGGTTTTACTTTGAAAACCATTAATAAAATTTCACCAAAAATCAATTGTCGCCCGCGTATACTTTCTTTTACTCTTTCCCGTACAATTAGCACATTTTACTCCCAATCTGTGACCCGTCGATTTCCAAATCGAGCCGCTCTACTCGCTTCAAAATCAAAGTGTCCGGAACCGGAACAACGCCCTCTCGCGCCTCTATAGACAACAAAATCCTGAGAGTGTCGCCAACATTATCGTTTTTTTTTAAGTACTTGACGGAATAATAAATTTTTAAGAATTGCTTCATAACAGTGATTTATTTTAATTATGCGAACCATATAAGACAATAAAATACGAGGCTTCCTACCATTATATATATATGGTCTTGCCACTGAGAACTATGTTGCAACATCTCTTTCTGTTACGTGGTCTGTTTAGGACAGTGGTTCTTAACCTTGTTGGAGGTACTGACCCCCACCAGTTTTGTATGCGCATTCACCGAACCCTTCTTAATTGGAAAAATAAATTATTCTTTTTTAAAATTCAAAACATAGGTATAAATTTATACATATGTGCACAAAATGAACAAAACCATTAAAGAAAAAAGAACAAAACCATTCAAACACGAGTTTCACACAGAAACAAACACATAATAATGAATATTTACTGTAAATCAGTATGACTTCTGCTGTTGCTCTTGACCTCCGCCGAACCCGCGAAACTAACTCACCGAACCCCTGGGGCTCGATCGAACCCAGGTTAAGAAACACTGATTTAGGAGAAGAGGAAGAGGTTACAACGAATATACCGACTTGATGCCCATACAAATTTTCAATCCCATTAAAAAATCATTCCTACGTCAGGAGGCGAAAAGGCCTCTCCCGGGTCCATAATTAACGCGTGGGGTCACCAAAAATACTCCACATAGACGGGACTCCCGGGACGTTTTGAGGAACGGCCCCGAGGCGTCCAATTAGCAGGCTGCATTCCGTTGCAGACAAGAAAACAAATTACATCTACAGTGTCCCGCCATCGCAAAACACGAGCAAATAATAATAAAGCTTCGGCTTTTCTACATCTTAAGGATAAACAAAGACAATTCCTCGTTTTCATTACGCTATGTACATACTTTACAAGACATTTTATTATATTATACATTGTTGCTCTTTCGCTGCTGCTTCTTCTTCTTATTTTTCTTATTTGACTTTTTACTGTTGAGCTATTTTTGTTCAGTTTTGATATCCCGTCTTCATTGAACAGATTTTTCCATCTTCTTATAATGTATCCACTTTAGTATTGCTGTTTATGGCAATGGCTTGGGTGCATGGAAAATAATTAATTATCTGGAAAATATAATATTGCTTACTTGATTTTTGTAGGCACTTTTCCTCACTTATTTAAACTTTATTTTGAATTTTATATAGATACTAGCTGATCCGGCGAACTTCGTACCGCCTCAGAATCAAAAACTGTTGTCAACTTATTAGCTGAATTGATCTAAATTGTTTCTCCCTGCCCCCTCCCCCCTCCCCTTTCCCTCCTCCCCCCTCCCCCGGTTCACAGTTCAATATTATACCCCTTACAATATTGCTGCAGTTCTTTCAAAATGTATGGGGAAAATAATTTTCTTCGGAGTGGAACACCCTTTACTTTTAGGGGTATGAAAAATAGATGTTGGTCGATTCTCAGACCTACCAGATAAGCACACAAAATTTCATCAAAATTGGTCCAGCCGTTTCGGAGGAGTATGGTAACAAACACCGTGACACGAGAATTTTATATATTAGATATATTTTTCCTTTATTTTTCCCATTATATCTTGATTAATTTCAAAAGTATTTTTTTACATATTTTCTAAATATATATAACATAACACAAGATACAAAATAATGTAAAAAAGTTAAATATATATATAAGACAAAAGTAGATAATGGGAAGGCACAAAGGCGCTGCCTGTGCGTGGGTAATATAAACTAAAGTGCTAAATTACACCAATAAGTTAGAAGTAAAAAATGTAAATTTCAAAGTGAAAGTTTAAAAATATAGGTATGTCATTGAAAATATTGTAGTAACAAAGTGACACATACAAGTTTAGTTGATTTTTAGTTACGGTTTCAAGAAGATAAATAAAGTTAGTCTTGAAGTTATATTAGAATTGTATTAAAAAGTGAAGCATGAAGGTTTACATATAGTTTATAACAAAAGTGTTTCAACATCTGCATCATTTAGCCATCATTTTAATTATTTTATTTAAAGTGATATTTTATCTGTCATTTGAATGTGTTTTGGTAGAAGATTAAATGTACGAGGACCGATGTGTTTGCTATGTGATTGCATTAATTTGGTTTTGATATTGTACACGGTGTTTCACTCTAATACAGAGGAACTGCATGGCGTGATGAGTCTTTTGAAGAAAATCAAAATATATTTTATTGGATCCGAATAAAACAGAATATGTACCACTTGTAATTTTTTTGTATTTTTTTTTTACTTTAGCTCCACACATGAGGCTCCGAGGAAAATAATTTTCCTCAGGGCCTATGTCATCTTTGAGGATGCTGTGTGGAGGGTTTTTTAGCGAAAGAAAGGAGTTCTGAAAAGGAAAAGGGTATGAGGGGTAAGTAGGAATCTGGGGGTCAATGTGTCTAGGCGTGACGGACGTATGAATCCATCCCTTCAACTACGGTGCAAGGCGACGGTGCAAGAGAGGTCTAGGTTAGGTCTCCCTCAACCAATCTCTCTCGACCCAGCCCGCCATGCATTGACCGTCAAGACCTATGAACCCGGGCATCCCTGCTAAGTCACCAAACGTAGCGAACCACTTGGAGTGACCTATGGCAGGGGTGTTGATTTTCCAACAAATGGTTCCCGGGGCGGCGCATGCGCCTCCCAAATTGTAAATTAATTTAATTATTTTGTCTATTTGGTGTTCTTTAGATTACTTCATTATTTATTCGATACATAGTGGTACCAATACGCAGTTTTCGCTGTGGACACAAATAAAATAATTGAAATGTAATAAGGCTTTGTTCACACTATATTTGTTAATAAATAATGTTTGTATAATTACGGTTAACGGTTATTATTAACGGTTTTACGCAAGAATATACAAGTGGTTTTTTCTTCAATAACTAAATAAATCACACATAGACAGAAATAACTATTCACATACAACCTAACCCATATAAAATAAATGAAAATAATGGAATCCTGTCAAATTTAACCTATAAATAGATTAGGCAGAATTTATTTCATTACTCCATCTCCAACATTTATAAAATAACTCTCTTTAAAAGATTTACCACCCTTCCAATCACCCTTCTGTTTTAATTCTATTCATAATATGTATTTTACCTGAAATATCCTTGTAACTACCATATTCATGTATATACCTGTACGCCTGTCTCGACACAGGTATATCCTAGTAAGACAGGCATACAAATAAAACCATTGTAAATATATTTTATTATAGATAAATAAATAAATAAAATATTCTTAAAAATTTTACACTTTTATAACTTTTGGTATAAATTCTATGTAAGTGCAATCTTCGATAACTTAAATATCATTTTATAATCTATGTAAAAGCCCCTACGGGCGTATAACAACAATAAATAAATAACTTTTTTGTTACTCTTTTCGAAAATCTTTTATTATTCACCGCTAACATTCACTGTATGAGCTTGAGCATGTGCCGCGATGTGTGATATTAATTTATGTCGGCATTCTCTGCGCCCTGTAATCTCAATCATGTTTTCTTGAAAAGCAACCTATAGCTTCGAAAACGATCAGATACGCACCCTTAGCGATTTAACCCTGGAACGAACGGAAATTTTTCGCAAAAGTGTTCATTCTTGTGGGATAGAAAAACCCGAACGTATGTTCACAAATTACTACAGGTCAATTTTTCAGTCACTACACTACACTATGATCGCAAATCTTTCGCAAGATGACATGATTTAAAAATATGTAATTTAATTTCATCAAAATAATTGACGTTTGGTCAGGATAAACGTACAATACGTTTTGGTTTTTACCAAACCATTGCTTTTGAAACATGTCCATTATTTTGCTTAAATATTGGTGTACCATATACACAGTTATTAATTTTCATTAAATTAAAATGACGCCGCAAAGTGTGTTTGTAATAATTGAAGAAATAAAACTATATAATTCTCTTGTTCCGTAAATCAGGTTTAATTCAATATTCGGGAAGAAAGGTTACGCAATCAAAAGGTGTCTTTATTTTATTTGATTTCTTCAAAAATCTTTTCATATTTTTTGTTTACCAGTATCAGTTTAATCTGGGAGGCTTTTATGGGTACCTCCACTCCGGGAACCATATATTCGATAACCAACACCTCTGCCATAGGTCACCCCAAATGGTTTTCTGTATTTGGGATTTGTTGGCTTCATGCACTTAATGCGTGGCGGATCGGATCGCATCGGGAGAGACAGGTTGAGGGAGACCATTTGGCCTCTCTAGTTGGACTCTCTCAACCTTTCGCCTTGCACCGTCAATGGAAGGGATGGATTCATACATCCGTCACTCTTGAACCCACTGACCCCCTGATTATTGTATCTTGATTTCCCGCTAAGCACTTAAATACTGCTTACTAACAACGTATGCCGGGACACTGGAGGTTTAGATTCGTTCAAAATTAAATGCAGATTCATCATTCAAAAAAAAAAAAATTGCGTCCTTCCGAGAGCCTTGAAGGAGTAACCATAATATGTTACTTATACCAGCCGAGCGATTCGGAGTAACGGACGTGATCACCTGTCAGATTTGTGTGATTTTTATGGCTGTTATTTGCTTTTTCTATGTAGAACGTACATCAAATTAATAAATAATCGTGCATACTTGCAGGATTTCGTATTTCAATTGATCTAAACTAAAATATGTGACAGTAAATATGTAAAAAAATACACAAGTCTGACAGGAAGTTCGTTATTCAATAACGATCCCACAAAAGATACGGAATCGCTCGGCAGGGCGGGTAAGTGGTGGATTACCTCTAATGACCCCCAGATTCCTACCCACCCACTAATAACATTTTCCTTCCCAGAATTTCCTTTCCTTTAAAAGACCAGTGTCCCCAAAGATGACATAGACTCTGACGGATTTTTTCCTCTGTACCTCTTGTGTAAAACTATTGTAAAAAAATCGATCAATATTTGAGATGTGCATTTATCTATCGTTATTTCATTCTCATTGGTTTATAATTTTAAAAAATCTATCAATATTTGGGATGTGTCTATTGTAAGGTTTATAATTTAAAAAAAATGATTGTGTTAAATCCACCCCAGCGGTTAGTTGTTGTGAGAGAGATTTCGGTCCCAGCCTCCGGTTCATCTCGCGCAGACAATTTGGCCTCTCGGATCGCCTTCTGTCACCGGCGGCGCGCGTATAATTATCGGGCGGGTGGAGTGGGCGGGGGCGGATCGTGTGAAGCGAAGATGAAACATCAACCCAGTCAGTGATTTCCCCCAAGATTACGTTTGAAATTAGTTGACGCGAACAGAGATGTAGCCGGATATCCGATATTAAATCGGAATATCAGATTATCGCGCATATCGCGTTATTTTATTATACAGATCCTTCCTCTTGTGGGATTTGTCAAATTTTACACTCAGCCGAACATCGATACAGGTACTCATAAGTATTTTATTTTATGGATAGGTTAATACGTGTCGATTTAATATTCCTAGCTGTTGTTGAACCAAGCAATTTAGTTTTTTTCCTTAATTCTTATTCAACATCATGTGTATAATACAACCATTAACTCATCTGCTGAATATTAGCATTCGCCAAGGATTATTTCCCGCCATTCTAAAACAAGGTCTTATTATCCCTATTTTCAAAACAGGCTCCAAACTTGATATTAGTAATTATCGTCCTATTACGTTACTCAATTCCCTGTCTAAAGTATTTGAAAAGATCGTTAATAATAGTCTTGTGGAATATCTGGAAACCAACAACCTACTATCGCCGCGGCAATTTGGCTTCAGAAACCATAAAAGTACAAACGATGCCATAGCCACCGTCACTGACCACATCTCTGGCCACCTTGATAAGGGCTCGAAATGTCTATCGGTATTTCTCGACCTGTGTAAAGCGTTTGATACAATATCACACATCAAATTAGAACGCAAATTGTTCAACATAGGTATTAGGAATAATGAATTAAGCCTCCTCTCCAGTTTCCTATCTGACAGATCCCAATGCGTTAAACTCAGAGCTACAAAGAGTCAGAATTTACCTATTAGTTACGGTGTCCCACAAGGCAGTGTTATAGGTCCAACGCTCTTCCTAATATACATTAACGAGTTGTGTAACCTAGATATCGATGCCACTATTGTCAGTTTCGCCGACGACACTGTACTACTATTTCAAGCAAAAGATTGGCCTACCGTATATTCTAAAGCGGAGGTAGGAATTCAAAAGGTTAAATATTGGCTTGACGCGAACACATTAACTCTTAACATACAGAAAACAAAATACTTACTGTCTAGTCTTACCAATATCACAAAACCAAACCTACACCCAAAATTAAAAATACACGAATGTAATAACTCACCTCTGAACCGGAATTGCAACTGCCCATGCCTAGAACAAGTAACAACTATCAAATATTTAGGATTAACCTTTGATACACACCTAAATTGGAAGCAACATATACTTAACACTACAAACAAAATCCGCAAATCTATTTACTTTTTCAAACAAACGCGCAATTTCCTTAACTTACATCTTTTAAAAACAGTGTATTACTCACTGTGCCAATCTCACATCGAATACGGAATTTTAGCTTGGGGTAACACTTATTCTAATGACCTCGAACCCATCATTAAAGCACAAAAACTAATAATAAAAATAATTCTTAAACTTCCTCTCACTACCAGCACCGATACGATCTTCAATACTTTCAACGTTATGGACATTAAACAGCTCTACGCAAAATCCATCTTACTTTATTTACATAAAAACAACAAAATCCTTTACAAACCAACACAAATGATACACAATACCCGAGCCAAAAATAAAGAACTTCTCTAAACTCCCTTTTCTAAAACCACCTTTGGACAAAAACACTTTAAATACATAGCTTGCAAACTACACAATACACTTCCAGCCACGATTAGACAAACTGAATCAATGACCAAATACAAACAAGATATAAAGAAATGGATTATAAGTAT
Source organism: Limnephilus marmoratus (assembly GCA_917880885.1). NCBI lineage: Eukaryota > Metazoa > Arthropoda > Insecta > Trichoptera > Limnephilidae > Limnephilus > Limnephilus marmoratus. The sequence goes on along the minus strand of OU862924.1, from coordinate 19,713,625 downwards.
TGGACATCACACTACTGCTAACATCTGTAAAATAGATTACAAATAGACAGAATTACCATCTCACGTATGTCCTTACCCTTATTAAAGAACTTAAAATAGTAAAATCCTATATGTATAATAATATTAACTCCCTATATAGATTCTTCTCTTCCTTCACCTATATAATGCTCTCTTTATGATATTAACCCTCAATTTTAATCATCTTTCTGTTTGAATTGTATAAATCAGTATGTATCTTACCTTAAATATTCTTATGTTATAATTAAATATTCTTATGTATGATACTCATTTATGTACCTCTACGCCTGTCTCAACATAGGTATACCCTAGTGAGACAGGCATCGAATAATGTAATGTAAACATACCTTATATAGATAAATAAATAAATAAATAAAATTATTACAAACATCTATTTGAATTTTTAATTCTGTTTGTTTGATTGAATTAATTAATGAATATACGAAATAAAACCTTAGAAATAAAAATAAACCCTCTTACCGACATCCGATCGAGGTAAAACTCAGCAGAAAGACTCGATTGTACCAATCTATCTATCTGTCGATGGCAATCACGCACATACGGAGATACATGAATTTTTCTGAATTTCCACGACAACACGGCAATTAATATACGCAACAAATGTCGGTCTTATCCATTCGGGATTTGGTTCGGTTGGTAGAGTTATTTCCTGGGTAGGGAGGTGCAATCCTCAGTAATACAAAGAAAAATAAATTTGAAAATAGGTGTATTATAGAAAAAAGTTTGTTTAAAAATATTTAAACGGTCTTAGGCATAAACAAAATTGAGCATAGAGAAACGAGAATATAAAATGTTTCCAGAAATATTATAATTTGAAATATTATAATATTCCGTATGAAGGACCAATGAAATACCACATCCTAATCATCTGCTTTTATCTAAGATGTGATATTAAAATATTTTAAAAGAATCTTTTTACGAATGTTTAAATGCCAAATGTTTTTCCTTTATTTTCCAACATTAATAAAATGGGTAGCTAATACCAACTTCATAACATCGTGGAATTTATCAACATTTATTTCTTACAACCATTCCCCATTTAACTAACTAATTCACCATCCTGCAGAGGTAGGCAAAGAGAACGAACCGCCAAACAAATCGGTCTTGGCACACACTTTGCTTCATACAACATACATAGCTTTCTGTTATTCTGGACTCGGCATGATATATTTAACTATATTAATTTCTTGTGTCTCATTAATGAATTTTTTGGTGGTTTGTCAGTTTGGCTCTGTCCTCTGGCCAGATCTCTCTGAATTTGGTTTACGATTAATACCCACTGTGGAATATTCACCCCTAATAATGCCACCCTTCCGCCCGCAACAACTCGCCACTGAATATTTTTATGATACGTTCCACCCCCAACTGTCTAATGTACACATATCGATTTTAAATTCTGAAAACGATATCATTTCTTGATGAAATGCGCTCCATAATTATTTTTCCCAGTATTCTAATTGGTTTGAATGATTTTAATTCCGAGTAGCTAACAATTTTATCAAAATTATTGTGTTTTTATCGTTTCTTTTAATAAAATTTGTTGTGCAAAGTTTTACGCGGACGTATTTTTGATATTTTAAAAGGGGGTTTTTTCCACGCATTAGTGCAAAGGTTCTCAACCTTTCTTTTGCCCACCGCCCACTTTGAGAACAATTTTTTTTCGAAAGCACCACTTTTTTTTGGGGGGGGGGGGGGGGGGTCAACTGTCACGGAATCGATAATTCGATTAAAAATATATTATATTATTTGTTTTACTTTAAAGAAGTAATAAAAGCATTTCTTTTCTATTTTAAGTACCTCCTACCTTTTTGTATTGATGATATATACACGTAAAATGATAATATTATATAATAAAAAAATTATATTATCCAATTTAATGTAGAACTGAATGTGATGGAATATTTCAGTTCAATTTTGATCCACTTCCCGAACTACCGAAATATGTGAATTTTCGCACACATGATAAAAATGATTACAATATATAGAATAAAAAAAATAACCGATATTAAAGTTTACTTTGCTTTATTAATTAGTACGTGATTAGCGTGTTTTTTTGTTTGTTTTTTTTTAGACCGCATTTTTTTACCTGTCCACGCCCTCACTGAAAGAAAATTATGGGGCGTTGAGATGGCTCGACTCCCCCTAATTTTCCCTGGGTCTTCTACTGCCCCCCTGAAAGTCTCAAATGCCCACAAGTGGCGTTATCGCCCACGTTGACAACCTGTGCATTAGTGTTTCAGCACAGTAAATCGATTGTTTTTTAACGTTGTGTAGCGGGTGCGAAGTAAATAGTCAGGTGCTCTAACAAATGTGTCTGAACTATCGATCGCTTTGCTATTTCTGTTGCACGTCGCTTTAACCCGTTTAATCACAGGAGACCCAAGTTGTCCCAAAACATCATATGCCGTTATAATAACAAGAGACCCAGATTGTCCCAGAGCGACCGTGCATTATTAAAAGTTAGATATCTCTCTTTTTGTAATGCGAATATTTGTGATTTCTTTTATGTTAGAAACGGAAAGAAATAATGCTTCTCATTGTCTTAGAATTATATGAGCTAGGTTGTTCAGATATTTTACAAACCTGATCAAAAGTGACAGTTTGATTTTGCGCCTATTTGTGACGTAACCCACATTTAATTTTAAAATAAAATTGTATGAAAGTGATAAAAAGTGAGGTGATAGTTTTATTACAAATTTTGTTTAGAAAAGGAATCTGAATTTAAAATTTGAAGTTTATTCTATTTTAATTACTTTAATTCAAATATTCGCAGGTATGCATTTTTTAGGCAATTTACATTTCCAAAATTAAAATTTTAATATTTATAAACAATAATGTTGATTTCTAATAAACATATCGGAAAGATTATTTTATCCAAATTTTAGAACAATTTTTATTTTTGCAAAAGCGTTAAAAAAAAACTAATAAATAGGAACATTTAAAATGCACGGGAAGAACCAGGAATTTCGCGCGCAAACTATGACTGGCAAAAGTTGACAGAAAATTATTTTCTTATTATTCGAAGGGTTAAATAAATGTCGATCAATATTTGATACCCTTATTGTAATTATTTGTTCGTCTATCTATTAAATATTGACCATAATAATATAAATATAATTGCACAACTAACAATGAGCGTGAAGAGAGTTCAAATTGCCAAAATGTGGGGTGAAATAAACGAGAGCCTTTATTACTCGGAGGGAAACATTTGTCAAACCAGAAATAGCCATAATCCTCGTCTTCGGGAACATGAAATGGAACTTAATTACAAATCCTAACTGTCGGCGCCCTCTCATTAAGTTGCCCCCTTCCCCCTCCACCCATCTCCCCTCTCATCCCCAACTTCTCGAATTTAATTTTTTTAATACACCAAGATTATGTTGTCACCCTTGAATTCCGCAAGAACCTTCTTATCTCGGCAATTTGGAGAACGTTTTTAATTAGCGAACATTCGAAGATTCCACCCTTCAAACTGACGAATTAATTCGCGATGGGAAAAGGGCCGACGCGCGATGGACCGACGGCGTGCGGCGGTCTAATCAGGATTTGTCCCATGATTTTTATTTTAGTTTGCGGATTGGAAAACTTTAAGGAATAATTCCCGTCAATTAAGTCATTATCTTTGGTGTCATTATCAACGAAAAGCAGCTAATTAAAGAAAATCCTCTTTGATTTTCCAATTTGTCAGTTGCGATCGTTTCAATTCATTCGAATAATATGATTTTTTCACAAGGATTTTTCTTAAAACATTCTATTTACTTTCATTCCTATCGGAAGCTGAACACCATATTTGACACCAGAACCCTTGACGCTATATCTCTGAATATGTTTTGACATTGCCTATCACTTTCTGGCAATAATTATTTGCTACTATCCATTCGTTTGTTTTATAAACTACTTGGTTACGCATTGCAATATGTTTTTTATTTGTTCGAAATTTTAAATAAATATATATCACAAGCATGGTACTTACTCACTCCTTGGAATTAACAAAAACACCGAAATGGATTGTTTTTCAAAAATAGATTCTAAAACAAGAAAATTACTGACACCGTTTGTTTTGGAAAATTTTCATGCATTGTGAAAAGAAACTTTGAGTTTGTGTATTCATTGACAAATTTCATCTCTTGTAAAAACTTATGAGTCACCCAAGGATTGCATTGACTGCATCTTATTGTTCATTGGATGACATTAAGGAGGCCTCCACACTTCAAGGTCAGCAAAAACAAGGTTGGTGGATTTGTTATATTCCCTGGAGTTCCTCTTTGTGTCATTTGTGATATATTTGTTCGCAAGTAGAGTTTTTTTCATGATCATAATTTCTTGGGTATTAAGCCCAGAGGGTCTGGGGTTATTTACACACCTCAGGATCGCATATTATAATGCACTACTCGTTTTTATTGTGTGAACATTTTTACAAACTTTGATTTAAAAAAATTATTATTACTAATTTCCATAGCACCATCTCTTGTAGGCACCTCACATATTATATTACCTCCAATGCTAGAAATTAACCTAAATCTGTACATCTTTTAACATATAAATACATTTGCTTGTCTATTAAGAGAAAAGACCTAAAGTTTAAGTTTAGACTTACGGATTTCAATACTTCGTTTGTGTGAAAGCACTATGAAACCAATAAATGAGAAAATTGTACAGTAATTGGATAAAAATCTGTTGTACAATATTAAAAAAAAAACTCTCAACATAGACAATATCTAGTATCCAAAGACTTATAATATTTTTTCTGCTTTTTTTGCTAGTGTTTTCACTTACTATTTATTTACTGCATACGCTAGTAGGTTTTCCTCATAACCTCCAATGCTAGAAAATATCCTAAATCTGTATATCATTTAATATAAATACATTTGCTGCCTATCAAGAGAACTCTCAACACACTGCAAATTCCAGTATTCGAAGACTTCTAATACTTTCCCTTTTTGCTAGTGTCAACGCTTTTACTTACTGCTTACACGATTAGGTTTTTTATTAACATTTTCAGTGACACGGCATTTGTCAACAAATTTTTAGATTCGCATAAAGAGTTGATTGCTACACATTTCTTAAGACTGATTCGCGGATGGTTTGAGAACCCGACCATCATGGAGAGCATTCATTTCTATGTTTCCGATGGTTTATCTCCATGCCTGCAGGACTAACTTGCCAATGGCCATGCCGGTGGGAAGAGCAAACTTGCTGTTAAACGGAATCAATTCAGATATCGATATATTTTGCATCAATGAAGCTGCCTTTAGGCAAACTCTATTGCTGCTAGTTTTATAGTTGATACCCCCTTTTTGTACTTATTCTCCTACACAGATTTATTTAATAACGCATTAAAATGAACAATTTTGTAATGTTCTAAAAATATAAAATGATTTCAATTATAATTATACTTTGTATTAATCGTTAGCTTTAATGACTTGGCTAATTTTTCTTCTTTTTAACAATTGTGCTTCTTAGATCCTAACAGCTCATCTTTATGATTGATCTAGAAATTCATCGTACAGTCTCAGGCCTACTTGGGAACTACAAGCACTTTTGTAAACCTGCTTCTGAAATAAATTATTATTATTATTGAAGAAGAAGATGACAATAATAATCTAAACGAAAATATGAAAGAGACCAACACTCAGAAAATAGAAAAAAATAATGTTAAAAAAAATAACAAAGAAATAATAAATAAATAGTAAATAATAATGGTCGCAACTGGCACTCGAACCAGAACCTCTCGTCTAACCGGGACGTGCGTGTTTACCAATTCCGCTATTGCCACCGTCTGTCAAACAGTCATATTTGTCAATCTCATATTTCAAATTTCAGAATTAACAATATTATCTTCAACTATTTTTTTTTCTCCATATTATAGGCAACTACGCTTTTTATAGGACACAATCATTCTAAGAATTATTTTGTAACGAGTTTTAAACGAGAGGTTCTGGGTTCGAGTCCCAGTTGCGAACATTATCTTTTTCTATATTTCTGTGTCTTGTTCTCTTTCAAATTTTCGTTTAGATTATTATTGTTATCTTCTTCTTCAATGATATATTACATTGATGGGAGTAACCTTTAGTCCAGTAACTTTATACATCACAGTATGCGTTAAATCCGGTAGTTCTGATTTTTTGCAGACTTGTTTATGATGTTGGTCTAATGAATAATCCAAGTTTTCGACCTCGAGTGCCGACCGCAACTTTGTCAAAAATCGAAAAAACCGCGAAAAAATTGTTATTTTTACAAATTTTGGCGATTATAACCCTAAAGGACTAGTTTTTGAAAAAAAAATTTTAAAACGTTTTTAAAGTAGACTAAATTTTCTACAATATGATACTAGAACTGTCTCTGTAGCCCCAACAGTTTTTGAGATTAAGCCTTTCAAAGTTTGTGACCTCGAGCGCAAACCGCGAAAAAATCGTTTTTTTTTCAAATTTTGGCGATTACAACCCCAAAGGACTAGTTTTTGAAAAAATTTTCGTAAAATGTTTTTAAAGTAGACTAAATTTTCTACAAGATGATACTAGAATTATCTCTGTAGACTTAATAGTTTCCGAGATTAAGCCTTTCAAAATTTATAATTTTTTCGAACTTCGCAATTTTTTGCAATATTTTAGACGTCACTCGAATAACTCTAGCGGGATGAAGTTTCAATTACCTCCGATGTGTGAAGTCACGAATGCGACCCACCTGTAATACATTTTTAACCCGAGGACGTGGTATGACTGAGAGTGTACTCTCTCGATGGACATTAGGCATGGTGTATCTACATAATATCTGCCATGGAAACATACTGTGAGGTTACTACTTCAATAACTGAACAACATGTTGACATGCGACCATCTCGTGTTATCAGAGATGAATCAGATACTGAAAAACTCTGTAGATGGTTTGCAAAGTACCCTCCATTCCTTACAGCAGATTTCATCATGTCTATCAGCAGTGGCCTAGTTGGAGAAGCTGGCTCTAGAGATTGGGAGAGAATCGATGCTAAAGATGGTTGGCGAGAACTTCCAGGAAGTGAAATTCAAACGTAAAAATAATGTGGTGTCCCTTTCTTCAGCTGTACGAACTATTACTGTTGGCAATAAACAGGTAACTATTGATCATCTAACACTGTTTAAGAGCGTTTAACCAGCCAGCGGACGAAAATCCACATTTCGTCGAAAGTTGTTCTTCCGATCGTGCAGGGCGGTTACAATGAGAAAGATTGATTATTCTCCGTACCAGCTTTTTTAAATTATAACTCAATATCAAATTTATTTCAATCCAAATTAGCTTTAATTTATACCTTCATCCAAAAATGCTGAAAGGCGTGATGATAAAACTATTAAAATAGTGTACTTTTTGTAGTTATTTTTTGATTATAAGTATTTATCATTTTTCAATAATGTCTAAATTTAATAAGAATGTTAAAAAAATCTGAAATATATTAGTTTGTAAGTGCGCAAATAAATACACAAATGGACCAATTTTCGTCAAGAAACACATGTACGTACATATTTTTTAATGATTTTATTGAAACTAAAATTAAAATTCTAATACATAACTTTGCTAGATAATGTATTGATTTATTTTACTGCATGATTACATTATTTGAAATGGGTGTGGTATAATACAAAAACTTTTTTGAAAATTTAACAAATCTGCCAACGACCTATGGAATAACCTTATTATACTAAAAATTAAAAAAAATTCTAAAAATTTATTACATAACTATGCTAGATAAAAGAACAATCTTTCGAAATCCATTTATAATTTTTTGTGAAAAAGAGTCAATACGTCTAAAAACTTTTTTGAAAATGACGTATTTCCGGCTTTCTCTGGTAATGCCCTCTTAACAGGTTGTATGTCTTAAAACAATCGGATGAAGAATTGCGAGAGTTTTTCACTTACGAACTGTCACCAATCTCAATGTCATTGTTCTCTGAAGAGGGGATGAGAAAGGGTACAAAATCCACCTTGTATTCAGTATTTGAACCTGTAACCTTAAATGAGAAGCAACGGTGAAACGAAGTTTGTAGTAGTGGATGGAGTTCATCTACTTCACAAAGTTGTGTGGCCTCGAAGCTCATCATTTGGTGCGATAGCTGACAAATACATACAGTACATTACTGCTCACTATGCCTCAAATGTGGCAGTAGTTTTCGATGGTTACCTCGTAGACGCTGTACAGAAAAACACAAAGAGCTCTGAGCGTCTTCGAAGAGCCAAGTTACACCCATCGCGAGAGATAATCGTTGATGAAAAAACCGTGGCACAGGTTCCTCAACAGAAATTCTCGTCAAATGACAAAAACAAGATTCGTTTCATAAAACTGCTGACAACAAAAATGGGAAATCACAACTTTCAAGTACTCCAAGCAGAGGAAGATGCTGATAGGATAATCATCACTACAACTGTAACTGCTGCCAAGGGCGGATCCAGGATTTTTTTCTGGGGGGGGCACAAGGGGCGGACGGGACGAAAAAACGTTTGATAGTGACAGTTTTCTGTACTGTGATGGAATCTCCACAGTACAAAAAAATACTTTCTGGGGGGGGGCACGTGCCCCCGTGCCCCCCCCTCCTAAATCCGCCCTTAACTGCTGCCTCTACCTATGATTTAGTGTTAGTCGTTGGTGAGGACATTGACTTGCTGATCATCCTTACTGCGATCTCAATCCAACGTGAAATTTTTTATAATAAATGTGGAAGAGGCAAAGCATCAGATGTTATGTATTCCAGCATCGCTTCTTCAAAATCCTCTTTGAAAACAGAGCTTTTCCTCTCCATCCATGCCTTTAGTAGTTGTGACTCAACATCCTGCTTCTTTGGCTTAGGGAAGATACAAAAACGATGTTGAGAAGCAAGCTGCGATTTTTCTCGACACCAACTCTACACCTGACGATATAGCAGCAGCAGGAGAAGGAGTCATAATTGCTCTATACGGAGGCAACCCCAACACCCATAACCTTGATGAGCTGCAGTACCAACTATTCGCCAGGGCTGCGACGAAAACCAGCTTCAATCTAGCCAGGTTACCTCCTATACGAGACTGCTCGATTTCACTCCTTGCGGACATACCATCAGGTAAAAATTTGTCCTTGCATCAGTTACATATATCATTCATCATTTTCTATTCTCATCTACAATCTTCTTACAGGTTCAGGTGTGGTTGGGAGTCACACTGAACCCTCTCTCCTGGGGGTGGATATGGTCTTACTTAGCAAATTAAAATGAAATTTTACTTTGAAATTATAAGATTTGTAAGTAGGTGCTTAAATACCCATTACCCATCTATTAAATTATAAATCCTATATTATTTTATGTAACATTTATGTCAACTAGACGATGTTAGCTATGTAGTCAGAGTTAGCCACCTAGTCAAAGCATGGCCTGCTTATGGTAGAGCTGCTTATGCCTATGGTAGGACCCGCGAAGTATTGCATAATAAAGTGGATGTAGCAGATGAAACCGGAAACGGTACGCACAAACAAATAAATGAAATGCCAAACGGTCGAGTTAAATCAAGCTCAGTCAATAAGGGATTTTCCAGTAAATGTGAAGCGTATTTAAAAAGAGGAATGCTAAATTGTTGTTAATTCTGAGTGTAGGTATGTGTAATAAGAAGGTAAATTAAACCAGAGCATGAGACCAAATGAAACTCTCAACTTTAAACAATATTTATTAATTTACAAAACATGTATATGGATTATTCTAATTATGAGAGATTAATCTACAGGGTGTGCCTACCCTCGAAGAGACTAGGTATTGTAATATAAGTTATGACACGTGTGTTAAATATAAGAGGAAAGAAAACGATTAAATTAGATATGAGCGCCATCCTAATTTTATAGTTGAACTAGGAAAACTACAAGCTAAGTATTATAGATAAACCATTGCAAAATAAATATATAAGTTAAGACTACATTACGAAAGTTGACCGTGAATCCGAAAGCGAAGTCCATTGTTCCATGTAAGATCTCTCGTGACCGGTTCCCAGCCGTCCTGCAGTGTGTTGGAAGATGCCGCTGCTCTCGCTCCCAGATCGTAACTGATATCTAACTTGAATATGTTCGCCAACGCCGCGTCAGCCGCAAGGTCACGTGGTTGTATGATTAGGGTTGTGCCGCCTCGCTAGTGATGTCTGATCTGCGATCGCCACTGCTATAAATGTCGGTAAGTAATTTCAACTTATAAAACTGGATGTGTTTTCATATGCCTATTAATATGAGTACCAATTTAATAAACCACAGCTAATTAACATTATCAGAACAAAGATTTTCAACACAATTCTAAAATTGGTAATTTGTTACTCCCACCCCATCGACCAAATATGTCTCCCACCCGATTACCTAAGAACAAATTTAGGTAAATGAAGCGGTTTTATTAGTAGAACCATTATGTTCAATATTTTTTTAGAGGCTCCTGATAATAGAACCATTAGGGAACGTACCCATACTACGTGACCAACTTTTTGCAATTTTTAACCCCCCCCCCCCCCCGGTGACCAAAATCCTAAGCAACCCGCCGCTCATTTGTATGGAGCGTGACATTTTGAAGACCCCCCCCCCCCCTAAACGTGTCACGTAGTATGGGTACGTTCCCTTACCTAAGTAAACAAACAAAACATTTATATTTTTGTTTGGTCAATTCTGAAAATATGTTGTTTTGCATCTCGTTTTTTTTTCTAATAATTATAAACGTTTTTTTTAACCTCGAAATAAAACATTAAGGTTTTATTATTGTAGAATATTCCTTTGAAATATTTTTTAGTTGGCTGAATTGAAATTAGTATTGTACTTTTGAGAATTTGAAAGTTTTACGATCTCTACTCAAATTTTATAAGTCACTCTTCAGTGGTTAATCACCCCAAGTTCATTATGTGGACTAGTTTTTGGAAGTGAAAACTTCTTTAGCACCGATATGATTTGAAACTCGATGAAACGGAAACAAGCGACACTAGAAGAGACAAACCCATAGATCTATAGGATTTAGCCTGCGAGAAAATGAGATAGACTAATCGGTGTCCTCTTTGTGCCGTGCTTCGTAGCCTATCGGCCTCGTGTTTGTTTGGTGCTTTGTAGAATAAAATGTAAAATATTTTTTAAACTTGGTAACAATATTATAATAAACTATAATAATAATAATAATAATTTTTATTTTAGTAATTTGTACATTGAAGTTTACAAATTTCTAATTGATTAAAATATTTCATATTCACTATATTTTTTCAAGTTTTATGTAGCTCCTACAATACATCTTGAACTTTCCAATTGGTGTGGACTTTAAAGTTTCTGTAGGGCGATTCCGGTTCTACTTAAAGACACTAATCCTTGCCTTAACTTCAAAATAAGGAATCTTTCGTGAAATGCGATTCCCGTTCTCTCGATGACAGTTGTTATCCTTACATTTTCGAACGTACGGGGCCACGCCCCTAGCGTTCGCTAAGGACACCTCGAAAGCCGTCATTCGCGAAGAATTGACAATTATTTGACAAAGATTAGCGTGCGTCAGTGACGAATATTGTGAATATTTGCGTAGTTTTAACAAGGGAAAACTTAATATAATCGTAAGTATTGACTGTAAACATACTTAGTGAGTTATTTTTCGCATAATATGCTATTAAATGATCCGAATTACGTAATTGAGATGTTTTTGAAGTACGCATCCTGCTGAAACCCGTAATGTCAGCCAAAAGTGATTTCAATTCAAATACACTACACGTTTAGTATGCGAGGATTTCCAGATAAATAATAATAATATGTTGCAGATAACATGGCTGCTGGATTTTTGGCTTTAGATATATTAAATTTGGAGAATGATCCACGTTTGGGAAGAATCCCATTTCGAATTCTCAGAGACGCCCAAAATCCTATGTAGTCAACTGATAACTAGCAGATAAACAGACTCAGTGAACTACTATAAAAACAGACTGACGGACTGACAACTGGCGGTTGGTTCGCGCGTAAATGTGACATATTAACAAGTGTGAACGTATAACAAAGTCGTTTCTATCTAGTGAGGTAGGTACCTTTTTACGAAACGTAAATCTTAGTTAAACGGCTTATTTATGTTGTTTAAAAATAAAATAAGATGTTATTAAAGTGCATTATAATATAAAGTAATTGTTTTAAATAGTTTCGGTTAAAAACCTTGCGTCATTTGATTATTTTCGATCTTTCTGTATTTTGTCTCAATCTCTTAACAACCCTTAACCACGGTTGTTCAGGATTTTTTACAAAGTCTCTTGAAACTCGCCGCTGTAAGGATCGTGAATCGCTCTAAACGTACAAATGGGTGTTACAAGCTAAAGATACATTTCCGTCGCAAGGGACAGTAGCGTTAAGCAAATGCAAGCGCTTAGAATAAGGAGAAAGAACGGGAATCGCCCTCCTGGTAGTGTGTTATACAACTTCATTCCCTTGTACAGTAGACTGTTCTGCGTATTCGCTTTGTCCTTTTTTTGTAGCCTAATTTCCTTGCACGTCCTTGTGTTATATCTGTGAATGTCTTTATTGTATACAATTTTATTTGAGAAGTATTTTGGTAACGTGTTGTTCAATATTTTGTGGATAAATACCATCGTGTTCAAGGTCAGCATCTGTTTCACGGTCAACCAATTTAGTTCTTTTAACATTTTAATTATTTTTGAAAATCTGTTTCGTCGGAGAATTATTCTCATAGCCCTGTTTTGGAGAATTTGTAACTTATTTTGTTCTCTTTCGTTACATAGGAAAAGTATACTTGAGCAGTAGTTGAAGTGTGGAGCAATAATTGAATTGTATATGGTGATTGCAGTTTTTCTAGAAATTTTTGGCCGAATTCTTCCAAAAAAAGATATCTTTTTGCCAATTTTCTTTTGGGTATATTCAGCATGTCTATTGAAGTTTAGTTTGGAATCTAATATAACTCCTAAGTATTTCATTTCAGTAACATTTTCAATAATTTCACCATCAATTTTAATTTTGCTTTCACTGGATGTCTTCTTGTATCCGATCACCATACATTTTGTTTTTTTTGTATTTAATTTAAGCTTATTTATTTTTAGCCATCTTGATACATCATTTAGTTCATTATTTAAAATGTGTATTAGTTCTTCATAGTTATCTCCAATTAAGTATATTAGTGTATCATCGGCAAAAAGTCGTACTTTGCATTTTGAAAATATTTTCACCATGTCATTAATATAGAGTATGAACAATAGAGGTCCAAGGACCGATCCCTGTGGTACTCCTAACTTATTTTCCATTGGTTTTGAAAATTGATTATTTATTTTTGTTACCTGCTTTCTGTCTCTCAAATACTCTTGTATTAATTTAATGGCTACAGATGAGAAACCAATTTCTTTAAGCTTTCTTATTAGTATGTCTCGGTCTATAGTTTCGAATGCCCTTTGAAAATCCAAAAATATTGCTAAGATAAATTTATTATTATTCATTCCTTCCTTCCATTCTTCGACAATTACGTTTAATGCTGTTTCACATGAGTTATTAGATCTGAACCCTGATTGCTCTTGGTATAAAATATCGTGTTTATCTAGATATTGCAAAATTTGTTCTTTTATTATAACTTCAAGAATCTGCTCATATTTTGGTAAAGTGTTGATTGGTCGAAATTCTTCACATTTTCTGGTATTTTTTACCTTTGGAACCGGTATAATGGTAGATATTTTCCATGACTGTGGAAATTTTCCTTCTTCAATCGTCTCATTGATAATATTTAATAGAGTAGATCCAATAACTGGAAAAGCATCTCTTATTTTACTAATAGTTAATCCATCTGAACTATTCTTTGATTTTATTTTGTTTAAAATGTTAAATAAATATTCTGCATTTATTTTTCTGAAGACCAATGATTCTTTATTTGGGTCGATATTATCATTTGTGGGGTTAACAGCAATGTTGGGTATTAATTTGTTAATTTGAATGATACTTTCAATAAAATATTTATTAAAGTTATTAGCCATGTTTTCTTCGTTTATCTCTTTTGGAAAGTTTACAATTTTTATGTCGTCTTTGTTTTCGCCATGTACTAATTCTTTTATGCTTTTCCAAATTTTTTTGGGATCCCCTTCTTCTGAGTTTATTTTATTATTTATGTACTCATTATGCATTCTTTTTATGTCTTTGGAGTATTTGTTTCTCGCTTTTTTGTAGTTATCCCAATCCGTAATACTATTAGTAAGGCATGCTCTTTTGTAAAATTCATCTCTATCGTGCTGCATCGTACGTAGTTCGCTTGTGTACCATTTATTATTGTTTCTTTTATGTATCTTTTGTTCTGGAACAACTTCATCAATAGATTTTTTTAAGTTTAATATCATCTGGTCAGCTTTTTGGTTATATTCCATTTGATTTATTACATTCCAATTAATAGTCTCTAAGGATTGAATGAAAATTTCCTTATTGTATTTTTTGTAATTTTTAAATGTTGTTATTTGTGTTTCCTTACTGGAGTTGCATTTTTCTCTGTCATTTATTAGAATTTGAATGATGTTATGGTCGGTAATTTTAGGATTATCTAGTACTTTAATATTTAAGTTGAATTTATTTGAGATTACCAGATCAATCGTCGTTTTTGAGATATTTGTAATTCGTGTAAAATCTTTGACTAATTGTTTCATCCCTGTAGCTTGTATAATAGATTTCAGTTTTTTTGTGTATATGTCTGCATTTGCTTTAACATTTATATTAAAATCTCCAGCTATAACGTTTATATTTTCATCTTGTAAATTTTCCATGCACCATCTTTGAAAATATGTTAAAAAGTCGCACTTGCTTGTGTTTGGCGATCTATAAATTACAGTATATACACCTTTCTTGTTTCCTGATTTAATGGTGATGGCTAAGATCCAACAATGTTTTTCAAATTGATTGTTCGATATTACTTCATATGGAATTTTATTGCCTAAGAGAATCATCACTCCTCCTGTATGTCGACTATGTGAGTCGCAACGGATGGTATTATAATGTTCAAATCTAATTTCACTATCTTGAATATCTTCAGTAACATGTGTTTCACTCATCATAAGCATAAAAGGTTTCTTCTCCTCTAAAAGTATTTTTACCTCTTCGTAATGTGCCATGATGCTTTGTATATTCAGGTATATAATTTCATCTTTCTCGTAACTTTTTTTTATAAAAAAGAGATTCTGCTCATTTTTGCTTCTAGTTTTCTTTTATAAATTGGGCATTCCTTGCTCATGGCTGAGTGACCACTATTTAGTTTCAGTCCTAATCTATTGCTAGTCATTATACAATTGATGCACTGAATATCCTCCTCGGTGCAATCTTTAACATCATGATGTTTTGCGCATTTTGGACAAGATTTTAGGTTTCTGCAATCTATAGCCTTGTGATTAAACCCATTACATTTAAAACATCTCATGATATTTAAATTATCAAAGACCCTGCATCTGTCCCATCCAATATTTATTTTTTCTTCCTTTAACATCCTGTGGTATGTCTTTCCGTCAACGTCAGCATATATGGTGTAGCTTGTTTGATTTCGTAGATTTTTTGTTTCTTTTACAAATGTTACTTTTATTTTTGAGTGCTGTTCAAAAATAAACTCATTTTGACACTTAATTGTCCTTTCCATTTCTTCAAAAGAATATTTTTCGGTTAAGCCTATAATTTTGACAGATGGATTTTTTTCTTGCGGGATTTTTACATCATATTTGTCACCTATCTTTGAAATTATTTGCTCCTCCATCTTTTGTATTGCAGCTACGTTCTTGCACTCCACTATATGAAGTTCCCGGCGTTGCCCGGGCTTTACACAAAGTTTTTTGAAATCAGACGTGAACAGTGATTTTTCTATGGTTTAAAGGTCAAGTTTACAAAATTTCATCAATGTAGAAATAAAACTGTAGATTATTATTTTTATAAACTTAAAAATAAAAATCACGGGATATTGTAATTATCTTGTACGATTTGTGAAGCTGTACGTTTTTATACAATACTAGCTTTTTCCCGCGGCTTCGCTCGCATGGTTTTAGGGGAAAATCTATATATATATATAAAAATCAAAATATGCTAGCTTCTGGGTTTGTAGTTCCCGGCATGCGTTGCTATGCCACTTAATAAAGATATTGTTTCACCCTGCGTGTCCTTTCCCTTCGTCCCATTCTTCTTCCGCACCCCCTTCCCCTCACGCGTTACAACTCTGACTTCTCCGCTTTCCCTCTCCCCACTCCCCACGAACCCCCCTCCCGATTCCCCCTCCGGCATTCCACACATTCAGTCCCTGTACATTCAGTTTTCAAACAGCTCGCGTGCCACCTATTGCAATTTTTTATACAAATTACATAATGTCAGAGCTCACCAGTATATATATGTATACAAACCTTCGTTGACGTGCTCACAACAACTCACCAAAGTTTCATCGCAATCAGATGAACGGTTTAGCAATGTACAATTTCATGATGCCAGAGCTCACTATTGTATACAGAAACCACCGCGGACATGCACACATCAAATCCCCAAAGTTTCATCGCAATCGGATAAACGGTTTAGCAATGCGTAGTTTCATGATGTCAGAGCTCACTATTGTATACAGAAACGATGGCGGGCATGCACATACCAACCCCAAAGTTTCATCGCAGTCGGATGAATGGTTTAGCAACGCATAGCGGACATACACACATTCTCGAAGTTTATTTTTCGGAAGGTTTCACTTCCACCGCGTGTGAACTGCACACATGTTTTTGAAGTGAAAACTTCTACAGCATCGTTGTGATTTGAAACTCTATGAAACGAAAACTAGAAATTTTTACACTTTAAAGTGTATAAAAGTGTTATATTTTGCCTATGTTAGAAGTCAACTTGAGTACAATTCTCCCGTCTGGAATCCACAATAGTGTATATGCACAAGCTGTTGAAAGAATACAAAACAAATTCTTACGTTTTCTAAATTTTTAAATGGATATTCCAGCACTTATGTTGAACTACAACACTATTTTAAATAATGTGAATATGCTCAAATTGTCAGACAGAAGAATTTTCACGGACTTGGTATTTCTATATAAAATTCTAAATGATTTAGTTTATAGTCCGTTATTGCTATAATTAATAAGCTTCCGGATTCCACTACGTAATACTAGAAGTCAGGATTTATTTCAGTGTAGAAATTCTTGGACTAACTACCATATGTATTCCTCTTTGCCCAGAATACTAATGGAGGGAAACAATATACCAAGTCAGTGGACATCTTCAATTTATGTTTAAACAAGTATAAAATATTGTTATTGAGACAGTTTAGTTATGTATAATGAATGCTGTGTATTTTTTTTTATTATTCATATGTAATGTAAAAGCCCCGAAAAAGGGCGTTAATAAATAAATAAATAAAATATCGGTAACACCAGTAAGCACAGTCCCACCCAGTAAAAACTGCCGATAGCACATTTCTTATATTTCAATATCTTTTGGATATACCTACATGTGTGGTGTGAATTAGTTACTCTAAAAAATGAAATATTATTAAATTATATTATTTTGATTTTGTTCGTCATATTTCTTAACTTAATGATGAACGTGATGACATATTCGGCAGTTGTCTAAACATGAGTTGCATGAAAATGATAAACGACCGTCTCGCGTGTTGCCTGAAAACGCTTGGAATTGAAACATCATACGAAGTCATTAGTTATATCAGCGAAGAGATTCCCTAAGTGAGTAAGCAGTCTGTAATGTAAACAATGAACCCTTTCGTCCTATCGAGGGTCAGATTGCACTTAACTACATAAAGTTGGTAGGGGTGAATTTCTGATTTTATCAATTTTACTAGTTCTTGGTAAATAATTTTTGAAGTGAAAAATCTTTTCGAATTTCTTAATTTTTCATACAAACTAATTGTAATGTCCACGACAATTACAATCTCTATTTATTGAAAAGGTCTCGTTATACGAAGTTGATTATTTATTATAAGTCAATTATGGAGAAATACAATGCTTCCTCTAGTGGGGTGAAATGCGGAATGTTGGCGGCCCGGCGGCTCTGTGAGCTCCTGGCTAGCTCCCCTCCACTACCTTGTATTCGGGCGGGATCGGAAGCCTTCGGCTACGTTCGACCCCGGGTAAAGGGTACCACAGACACTACATTAATCATCATCTTCTTCCCCTTGTCCTATTCTGGGCAGGGACCCATTGCATCGACAAGGCTCCTCCATACGTCCCTGTCTTGTGCTGATTGTTCGGCCTCCGTCCATGGTAGACCCATCCTCTCCTCACACAGTTTCTGGAGTTGCCTCGGCCATTTGTGTCTGGGGCGGCCCACTGGACGTCTACCCTCTGGAATCGCACTCAGTAACTTCTTCGGAATTCGGTCATCAGACATTCTTAGTACATGTCCAAGCCACCTCAGTTGCGATTTTTCTATGAAGAGTAGCAGTGGTTCAATGTTTAGATCATCTCGGATCGACGAGTTTCTTATACGATCCCATTTAGTAACCCCTGCCAATCTTCTCAAGTACCTCATTTCGGCAGCTTGGACTCTAGAGCGTATTCGTTCATTTAGCATCCATGTCTGGTGGCCATAAGTGAGCGTCGGGCGGTATACCGTTTTAAACACTGCCATCTTTGTCTTGATGCTGAGCTCGGCTTTTCTTATCACTGAGCTGTAGAGAGGACGCAGTACACTGCTTGCCGCACTTATTCTTCTATCAATTTCTCCGTCTTGCCGACCATCGCTGGAGAATTCGACTCCAAGGTATTTGACCCTCTCCACCTACTAGGATAGGGTAATGCATTAGTTCGAAAGTAAAGTGCAGTCTTATAACATTATGAAATACGTTCGGAGGTCGCGCTTTCGTAGTATCAAGCCTTAAAAGTTGGATTAATCTGCTAACAGCATGAAAACCTTATTTAAGCTATTGGCCCCAAACCACGAATGGGACTCGGGTATGCTACTTCTGTAGTACTTAACTATGAACCCTTATCTCTCTGGCCTAATAGGTCGGCCTAAAAACCGAAAGGCGATCATATGACCGGTCAGTGGTTGAGTGGGCATCGCCTTTGGGTCCCGCCCAGACGTTCGGTCTTCGATTCCTCGGCTGGCTAAGTCCTCCATCACGACTTAAGCAACATTTTAGGCTTACTATGGTGGTAGTAAGAGATTTTCAAATATTGTCGGGTTATTCGTGTCCCGGGAATGTCTGTAGGTATGTCTTTAAAAAAAGATCTGTGACTTCAAAGAATAAACTGTTAAATGTCAATCGCTCTATAGAAAATGAAAATTTCATTTCGCATTATTTGCAATAATATGTTGGTAATGTTAATGATACTTACATACGTTTAAAGTTGTTTTAAAGCGGCCGGCGGCCATTAAATTTCTTCAATACATTTAAACTTGTGGTTATTAAATATCTACATTACGTTTAATTAATACATTTAATATTGTGGTTATTAAATATGGTACACCGATGCAGATTTCCAATGTTTGGTACAAAATGATCTCTGGAGTGAGCTGGGGCCAATGGGTTAAGAGCTAGGCCATGATACATAGAAAGATAAATACATATTAATTTTTATTAAATATTTATGTTTACGAATCGGATGTATCGTTATCCAACGGCAAGAAAATATCTCGTTTTTGAGTTAAATCTTTAAATATTACCGAGTCTTTTTCTGCTTTTTAATTGGAATATCAACCACATACATAATTTTAATAAGAGCCTTCAATTGATTGCGTTCTATTAAAAATCCTTTTGGTAAAACCTCATACATAATTATGTTGAATTACAATACCAACCAACATAATTAAGATTATTTTCAATATTTTTGTAAAATTTACTCAGAAACACTGAAAGACGTTACGAAGGAAAAAATCTTAAAAATTGATTAACTAATGATTTTTATAAATCTTTCATAATTGTTGATTACTTCATATTTTGACTTATTAATTAGTAATTCACTCACACAGCTCATTTAGAAATGCCCTAGTCTCACTGATAATGATAGTAGGGTTACGCGTGCTACGTTAAAACATATTTTTTTTATGCATCCTTTTTTTACATTGATATTAATTTATGTATTTTGTGTTTACAGTGGACCTGCTGCAGATGTTAGAATTCAACGTGACAGTGACGTTCCCCGCTGCACCTCTGCTGACCGTGATCCTGGCATTAGTTGGTGAGTGACTTTATTTTGATATGGTTCGTTGCTAATTTACTATACATATCGCCGCCGCATCACAATAGCATCAACACAAGATGTCTAACACAGTTTTTCTCTGCGATAGCCATCATTCTAAAATTTGGTTTATTATTGATTTTTTATGATATTTATTTTTCACGGTTTCAAAACTATCACACTTTATTCCACCTATGACCAGATTTGGGGGATAAGTACTCTAAGTATCGCCCTGGTGCACTGCCATCATTCAGAATCAAAACGCTGCTTGAACTGGCAACAGTCGTGTTTAATGACCTCATCTGATGATAATAATTCCTAATCTTAATTTTCTCTGCCTTAAATTAATGTTTCTCCGCCCCACTCCTTTCAACCTCCACGTGGTGGGGAGGGGGGGGGGGGTGCAATAATCCCATTGGCTTGAGATGGAACTGTTTTCCGGTATGCAAACCAACATTTTGCTACAGATTACATCAAGCATTACAAGTATGGCGATTGCACCGTATTTAGAGCAAGATACACGTTCCGTATTTTAAAATTTATACTATGTTTTCAAGAAATTCTAAAATCATCATAACGCTAAACGCGGCAATCATTTAATGTTTCGTTTTCTGTATCTCGCACTCTCGAATAATGTTTATTTTTCTGTAACGATTAAGATGACCTTGTCAAGTGTAGCGACATTTCCGCAAGGCAATCTCCCGACACGCACGGATACGAATAGGGAAATTGGCAAAAGTGTTGCTCGAATTTTTGGATGTAAATATCCTTCGGATAGGGAAGATATTTAAAAAAATATCGTAATGTCAAACTTAATGTATATGAATTCGTATCCGGTGAGTGTTATGCATTTAGCTATTCATGAATCTTCATGGCTCATTTTGTTTTATAATTTTAATATAACACCAATGGGGAAATGGAGAAAAAATTTAGTGCCTATGCCTTTTTCGCTATGTTAAAGATGCACAAAAGGAAAACCAAAAGAATTTTTGCGTTCGATTACTCAGTATTCAGTAATCACGTTCTACATCGACAAGAGTTGTCCTGAAAAGGTTAAATATTAAATCAATTCATTATCCTCCAACTTTTTAATCAAATCAGAGACTGAATATAAAAAATATATCTTTTTCCTACTCGTTGTTCTTTTTTATTTATTTTTTGCTTCTCACAGAAAATAAAGCATATCTTTTCACTAGGAGCCTGTTTCGAGGTAAGCAAGAGGTAGATGTAGAGAACAACAATCGAAGGTAGATATATGTATAAATTAATATCGGAAACCTAATTTGTTCATTAGATAGTGACCAAAACAAATGTATCTTTATGAAGATGAGGAAATAAAAATCTACACCCATTCAGCAACACAGTCCGCCTCGGAACAGGAATACCTAGTGAGGAGGACTGTAAACAATCCACTTTATTTTGTATTTTTACTTATTTTGTAATTTTACGTTATCCTTATATTGTCATTAAAATAAAAAAAATAAAAAAATAATATTATTCTCAAACGACGGTAGATATATTCTAATAAAAAATAAAAGTTGAGTGTAGTTCACATGCGTTAAAAGTGAAACCTCAACCAATAGGAGCCTTGAAAAGTGAGCTCATATTCAAAGCGGCCAATGCGCGCAGCTTGACAGGGCCCAACGCTTCGTAGGTACTGCATGTAGATAAGGTTTCATTCTATCCCATTCTCTCGCAGGCAAAATCCTATAGATTTATGTGTTTGTCTCTTTTTAGTGTCACTCGTTTTCGTCTCATCGAGTTTCAAATTACAACGGTGCTAAAGAAGTTTCACTTCAAAAATCGCCGTAATGCTCATTATGCAAACAAAACCAAATATTATGTATGTTTTTTTTTTAAATTACAATTAATATCGTCATCGAACTTTTTGCAGCCGTTATTCTCAAAAATCATGCATCCAACACTTTCAACATACACTATACAAAATTGGACATTTTTAACTCTGCACCACACTCCTTAAAATCACACAGACGCTCTCTCGATACTCCACAATAACAATCACTTATAGCTACACTCTAATACAACCACCACTCTATAAACTACCTTTTTTTCTCTTTTAATTTTTTGTCAAGCATATTTTTATTACTATACCTCAACTTAACCGACCCCCCCCCATCCTACCCCCTTCTTATTCCCATCTAAATAACTTACGTCTTGAAGTGTAATTTTTTATTAGTAAATATCTCTGGAATCACTACACTACTTGCATTCAATACACATGTGTAAACCTGTAAATGGTTCAATTATCGTACTCAATTATTATGCTCTGTTATTAATGTAAACTGTTGGTCTCTCAAATAAATAAAAATAAAATAAAATAAAATAAAAAATCTACATAAAAATGAAAATAAATTCGAGCGAATATTTTTTTCCCGAAACTCATAAATTGTTAGAAATGTTGAACGCGCCCGAGCAACAAGTGAAGAATCGGCAACAAGTCGCCCGTTGCGAGTGGAGCGGGCGTTTCGCCTCCCCCGTCGCGGGTCTCATCCGCCTTACATTATTACCCGCTTGGCCGCGTGCCAAGAAGCAGCTGCCTGTTTCCAGTCGCCTGTTGCCTTTAGCCTGTTGCCTGTTGCTCCGCGTCTTTTTTCCGAGGCGCAACTGGTAGAGCCGGTACAGTCCCTAGTCGCGCCTACGCTGAACGAAAATTCGTGTTGGCTTTAAAATGGGATTATTATTTATTGGGTGATTTCTTCCCTTTTTCCTTTTATGTGACGTTTTTTTTACATACGCTTTAATAATAATATTAATACATATTTATATATACATATTGGTGCAAAATTAACTGCATGTAACTTAATGTTGATAAATGCAAAAATTTTGTCGTTTTATAGAACCAAAAAACCTATTCAGTTTGATTATAAACAAAATAGTGTTTTTCTATCTACTGTCACATCTATCAAGGACCTTGGGGTCACTCTAGACTGCAAACTTTCTTTCCGTGATCACATTAATAATATCGTAAATAAATCACTTAACTACTTGGCTTCATTCATAGAATTACTTCAAACATACAGGATGTTAAGGGATGTACTTGACTTACTTTAACCAGTGATTCTTGACATTATTTGGAGTAAAAAATGTAAATGAAATTTTGGTCTCCGGTGACTTTTTTTGACAATTTTTTTTTTTTTTCAAATTTTTTTTCTTCAAAATCAAACAAAAAAAAATTTCTTCCACACTTCGTCACTGGTCACTCAGCCGAGAATCCGACCAACCCCAAACCCCGCCTCCAACTGTCCAACACCTACCATTTTTTTATGTTTTTGTAGAAAAAATAAATAAAAAAAACATCAAAAATGTCACCGGAGACCAAAATTTCATTTACATTTTTTACTCCAAATAATGCCAGGAATCACTGGTTAAAGTAAGTCAAGTACGTCCCTTAACAGCCTGTATAAGTACACTTAAAACTCTTTACTGTTCGCTGGTTCGCCCTCACCTTGAATATGCTAGTGTCATTTGGTCTCCTTTCTATGCTGTCCACATTTGTCACATCGAATCCGTACAACATCGTTTCCTAAGAGGAATTGCTTGGAGGTTGGGTCTTGAAAGAGGCGAGTACTCATAAGATGAAATTGAACACATTTTAAACATTTCTTCTTTAGAAAACGTAGAAAGGGCTCTGATCTAATTTGCATATTTAAAATTATCAACAGTATTACTGATACACCTGCTTTGCTACAATTCTTCCAGTTCAATACCCCTTCCCGTAGACTCCGAAATAATGAATCGCTGTTCCTCAATCAACATTCTACTAATTATGGATACCATTCTCCCTTATCCAGAATGTCGAGACTTGTCAACGCAAGTCAAATCATTGATTTTTTTGGTGTAAAACTAAATGACTTTCGGCAGTCGATACGCAATATTGAAATGCTTCGTCATGCTTTGACTTGTAGTGTCTTCTATATGTACTTTTACATTTTATATTGTCATTGCTATTAATTTATATGTGCTCTCCCTTCACTGTCATCTCTGTTTTTTTTTTTTTTAATTCGTTAATTATTATGTTTTAATGGACTATTTTCCGTAAATTAATAAATAAATATTTGATTAAATTGCTTTTTGACTGTTAACTTTTACAAGTTGACATTTTAAGACTAGACTTATATCGCTGCGACAGATAGTTCAAGATCCATTCCAGTATGTGGAGGGGCGCACACTTGGCGACGCGACATTAAAGCGACTTTTTTTTGGATATTTATGGATTTTGAAATGGTCGCCCAACTGTCAAAACTTTGAGTCAAATAGTTTGAGTTTAAAAAAAACTGACTCCTCATCCGAGGTCCTAACTTTTCCCTCAAGGCCTATGTACTCTTTGGGGGATGCTGTAAGGTATTTTTTTATAAACCTTGGTCTTGAAAAGAGGAATAATAAAACAAAAAAAAACTTAAAAGTCGATCTGCCATAAACGAGCAGTATAAACGCCCCTTTCTCCCGGTGCAAGGCGTTGTTCCGAGAAAGTACGGCTGGAGAAGTCAAAGGGACTCCCTCAACCATTCTTTCCCGATCCGGCATGCCGTGGACAGACTCATCCGCCGCCAAGACCCGGATAAACCTCATCCATGAACCCAGGCACCCCTTCTAAGCCAGCAGACGTAGCAAACCACTTGGGGTGACCTAGGGCAGAGGTGTTGGTCACATAATAAATGGTTCCCGGGGCGGCGATACATATACCCGCCTCCCAGCCTTGGTACAATTAAGCCGGACTTACGTCTAGTTTAACCATACCAACGCAGTGATAAAAAGGGTACCGCGCGTTTTCATCCCGCGACAAAATATCCCCGACAATATTTATATCCTTCGATAAAATGTCCCTCGACATAATATCCCAAGGACAAAATATCCCACCGACAAAACTTACCACGACAAGGAAGGAAGGAGACAGAGCAAGGAACTTACAGTTTCGATTTAAATTCCAAATTTTGCGCCGAAAGGCGTTTTAGGCTAGGTTTAAATTTAAAATTTAAAATATAAAATTTGGGGCAGAAAAGTTTTATTGGGTTAGATTTGGTTAGGTTAGGTTCGGTTCGGTTAGGTTTTGTTAGGTTAGAATATTTTGTCGGGGGTATTTGGTCGGGGATATTTTGTCGCGGGATGAAAATTCACTGAACCGATAACAAGTAAAGTTTTTCACTAGCGCCGCGTAATATTTACACCGCTATGGATCTGATAATTGGCAACAGAATACACAATACTCTGCAGAAAAAGGCATCAATGGATTCTTAGCAGTTTCATAAAACTCGATTGAACTATTGGTAACAGAAATCTACATCGCACGCTTACTGGCGATAATGATTATTATTCACACCAGTTTCGCAATACTTGGTATTCACATCGGCTGTGAACGAAGAAATTGCAAAGTCTTGTTAGCTATTTTTATGGTATGCTTCAATCCAATTTAAAGTTGTGTAGATCAAAGCCTTGATTCGAGGAGCCCAATCTTATTGAAACTTTTTGAATCGTTCTCTTCTGCGTTCATACTTCAGCTCTCTTACGTTGAAGAGGCTGTGTGACACTGCAGTGCCACAAAGTTAATTGCGTGCCATAAGACAACTTGTTAACTAATTAATTCATCCTTATTAATTCTAGACTTACAATTTGTGTCGTCCTATGCCTGTCTCACCAGGAAATAAGAAGTATTGGATATCTTCCAACTAAGTTATGTGTTCGAGTGATTAGTGGTTTATTTAGTTAGCTTAAATATTTCCAATGAATATTAAACTTGAAAGATATCCTTACTAGGCTAGGCTCTAAGTAATTCCGTGACTTCGGTGAGAGGACTTTGGGAGCCCGCCCAATCTCACCGAAGCCTTCGACCATCATAATTATAACCATACACACCTAACACACGATCGGCGATAGATGGTACTCTTCTAAATCGTATTCCGAATCAACTGCCATGTGTTGAAATATGGTAGATCTTCGTATTCAAACTAAGCCATCGACATCTATTGAAAGAAGCTAAAACTATATGAATAATCAACAAACTACATTATTTACCGCAACTGTTTTCAAAAGTGTGTTTGTTACCTGATATTTTTTTAATTTTGAAACTTTTTATTCGTGATGGAATTCCATGTTAGTATGACTTTTATGTGAAAGTTTTTCAATCCATTAAAAAGTCATAAGTCATAACATATCTGATGTTACCTACTCTGGCAATTGAAGAGTTAATCCAAAACAAAGCTCTCCATCTAGTACTACCTGAAGTACAATTACATGGACCAATTTGACAAAATAGTCACATCTGGTTGTGGGACCTTCTACAAATGAACTGAATGCTGAAGTGTACGACAAAGCCAATGCCACCGAAAGGTTGATTAGAGTCCTTTAGATCACAACATACTTACCTGCTGCATCCTCACAACCTTACTTTTTCTATATCTTTTCCTACTTCTCGCTCAAACACTATACTTTTTTTAAATTTCCTAATTTTGATATAACTTTCGTCCCGGTCTGGGCGGTGAAGTTAATGTTCTTCCGAAACTGGTAGACCGTTGAAATAAATTTGGTGATTTAAAACCAAGCGTTTGTTTAATCTAATATAGTTCGGAAAACAATCACTTGTTGTAATTCGCAACATTATTTTCCAATCGATATTGAGCGCAAGCCTGCGAGCTTGTTACTGTGCGGTCTTGTTTACCGGTGGCATGAAACCCCATTCCCCAAATTAATTTCACCTTACGGATTCTCTGGGCTTTCTCTGCCTTCAATTTTCCGTTCACCTTGCGCCCAAGGCGGGTAAACGAACGTATCAAAAACAACTGAAAGCACGGATTTGAATACAATGGATTGGGTGAAACGAAAAATGTTGAAACCGCGTTCTATCGGGCACAGGAATAGAGGCAAAATATTCTTTCTGATCTGTTTGGTTCGATATATCAAAAATATTTTATACATATACAAATTAAAGTTCAGCCAAAGCTGTCACGTAAAAATGTTCCCGTAGAGAAATGTTTTTCGAATTAGTACATTACTAAACACTATTATAATCTATTAAATCATTAAAAATTTGTATCAATTACTAAATTTGATAAAAAACTTAACCCTTCAGGCTAATTTGTTCGCTTTTGGGAACAACTAACGTAGGTTTCATAGAAATCGTTTTGCCTGCGTTTTACTATCGTGGTGAGAAATATGTTTTAAATGGTTTTAGAAAGAGAAAACAACACGCTTTAAATTAAAATCTAAAAGTTAACCACAAAAAAATTTTAATGTATCTACGACTTTATAAATACAAAGTTGACAAACGCAATTTGAAAAATAAATACTTTGGGAATTTATTTTGAATTATTTTTTCATGAAACGACAAAAAGTGAGATGACGATAACGTTTATAATAGATTTGTCTAATAATTCACGTGTCTGTTTTTTTTTCGTTATCAGTAATTTTAGTTGGAAAAAACTTCAAGCGAGGCATTTTTAAAAACTTTTTTTTATGTTTGTCTTCAAAATTTTTATATTTGAAAATTAAATGTTTATTTCGAATTATATTATTTTTAAGCGTATGTTATCAGTTATCACCTTTCAGAAATAATAAATTAAAGAACTCAGGAATTTACCTGTCGAATGAACATCGCTCGTAAACTTAGTTTAGTAACTTGTCAAATTTTTAAACAAAAGTAATACACATCTCAAATAATATAATGAATTAAATAAAAATATAATAATTTCCGGATTATTGTAGGTAGGTACATACTTTGTCGCTTGTCTGAATTTGCACAATCATCATTTCCGATTTTGAAAATTTCAAAGCTAATTTGAGTTTATTACGCAGGGAGATTATTTTTTACCGTTATGGACATCACAGACAACCGAAATAAGTAGTTACAGGAATGTGCCCTTTTTACTTGACGGTACTTGAAGTTCCTTTTCGTAATACCTATATATTTCTCCTTTTTCGGTTCTTATATTCAATTTATTATTGGGAAACATGTTTGGTTCTTTAATGCATCGCCATTCAATAATTATGAGTAATCCCTAATGAGAAATTAATGTTCTTTGAAGTTTTGTGCTTTCACTATGATTTTGGAAATATAATATAAAACTAATTTTATTTTAGTTACAGCTTTTTTTTCATTCGTGTTATACAAAAATAAACAACCTTGCATAAATAATGGTAAGCCAACAAATGATTTTTGTTGTAGTTTTTCAATTTGATAGCGTCTTCAGAATTAAAAAAAAGGTTTTATCTAAAGACTAAAGTTTGTTTACTGTACACAGAAAACATTTTAGTTCGAGGTTTGGCAATTTTGCTGGGTGTTCTTTCTATACCTGTTTTCAGAATGCTTTACTCAAATAACCCGTTTTTTAAACTCCATTGCAGTGCAGTGATCGGTGTTAGAGATGGGTAAGTTCTGCATTTTATCGGAGGCCTCCGAGACGTGCTTCTTTTTAAAAGTACTCGAGTTCTAGGGCTAGGTTCCGGGTCCGAGTTCTTTGGTGCGGACGCGCCTACTAGGTGCTGTGCGGCTACCGGGACTTGCTCGGACTGCGAACACGGGGTCGCAGGGGGATGCATTTGGGTTCCGGCTCCGAGTCCGGCTCCGCGTTGGAGCCTGCTGGACCGGGTTCTTTGGGAGTAGTCGATTTGAAAAAGGACTAGGAGTATAATCCGCTTCTCGCGAAGATCCCGAGTGCAAGAGCCCACTCCAGCTGAACCTTCACATCGCTACTGAGTGCGATATATTGTTTCAATTGCTATTGTATTTATGTAGTTTTACTAACTGTGGATGGGTTTATCGTTTAATATTTGTTTTCTTTCTATCAAATTTAAGTATGCATCCAGAGTTCAATAGACCGTTAACTAAAAGCTTGTTCACCCTGCTTACCTTTAAAGGGAGAAACAATTCCCTTTTTTGCTTCTTCCGCCCTCGTAAACCGAGCCAAGCTTTGTGGCTCCATAAAAATATGTGACTCGTGGAAATCGCGAAATGCCTCGCCGAATTAATTATCTTGAGATGCGAGTTGCTCGAGGAAACGGGCGAAAGGGACAAGAAATCATTTTACATTTGGTTAATTGAAGTAACTTAAGTAGGTGCGCATAAAATAAATATCTTTATGGCGGGTACTTGACGAAAATTGCTGCTAAGCATTTTGGCGGGCCTTCGCCCCGAGTGAGTGTTAAAGACGTTGAGAAGCGATGAAACTGTATTGCGAATACACCAGATAACTGTCGCCTGTTGGCATTACTGTCCAAGTGCTTAATTTCGCGTATAATTCTGGCGTTTAAGACAATTATTTTAGATTGCCACCCAGGTGAAAACGTCATTTAGGTTTTTAAAGTTTCTCGAACTTGGTTTAGTCACCAGATCGAAAAATCAGTTTTCTTAACTTTTACTCCCTCAATTCTTCCGCCTCCACATTACCCCAGTCTTGGTGTTGCTATTGCCACTCTGATTCCGAGCAGTGTACATATCCTACAATATCGTGTCAGTACGAAAAAGTCTTGATTTTCATAACTTTTGGTTGGTATTTTCAACCATATGATATTCAAATTTTTAAAACAGAAGAAACGGGAAAAAATTACCATAGACGCCCGAAGAAAAGCGTTTTTAGTTTTCCAATAAAAATAATTTGTGTTGCTTTAAAAAATCTTACTGACTTGAAGATTGGAAAAAGTTAATTTTACGTAAATGGTACATCCATTCTTACAATATTGTAATGAATTTTTTTGTGGTGGGGAAAATCGTGATAAGGATGAATTGACCTGTTTCTGAAAAGTTTTCTTTTGTTCTGTCATTCTAGGTCACATCTCTTGGCCTGTCTGATGGTTGGGTAGGTTGAAATTCTTCACATTCCCGGTTAACCTTTTTCGACCTACACATATCTTTGTAATGTGGCGCTGTGTCCTGCACTATTTTCATACTCGGCTACATTTTATGATGTCACAAGGCTCTCCCTTCATTTTTGTCTTTCCACTTCGTTAACGGATCTTTTTTGTCATAGATGTGCGATAGCTGTTTCTGTTGAAACTTTGTGTTCGTATTGAGTATTTATTATTTTAGTATTATCTCTGCATCATTTACCAGTATCTAATTCTGTGAACAATAGACTTCGCGTCCAAAAAGTGTCGCGTCCAATTTTCTGTTTGATAAATCAATACCAAAAAACTAATTTGAAATCATAAGATTTGTAAGTAGGCAATTACTTATCTGGTTTTTAATTATATACCATATTAGCTTTTTCCCGCGGCTTCGCTCGCATGGTGTAAGGGGGGTTCCCACTCCGCCTCCTCCAACTCCCCTCCTCCCCCCCTCTCACCGCCCTCCCTCCCCCTTCCCCACTCCCCCCTCCCCCCCATCACTCCCTCTCTCCCGCTTTCTATACATTCAGTTTTCAAACCTCGCGTGCCACCAATTGTGATTTTTTTATACAAATTTCGTAATGCCAGAGCTCACCGGAAGTAAAAACCTTGTCCGGACAATAACGAACACACGAAAAAAAAGAATTATCGAATTTGGTGCCGTCGTTCGAAAGCTATGCGCTTAGCAACACATTTAGCGATTTGTTTTATTATATTCGATTCATTATAGATTAGCAGACCCAGCCACATGTTGCTGTGGCTAACGAAACACAAAGCCATTACCCAACCTGTATAAAATCCACACCACCCGCTTGCCAGCTGCCCGCTGCCCGAATTAAATATTTGAATTTCTCGGCTTTTCTCTACTATAATAAGCGTGTATTATATATATAAACCTTCATCTTGAATCACTCTGTGAATTGGTAAAAACCTCATGAAAATCCGTTGCGTAGTTTAAAAGATCTATGCGCACATACATTTTGAGCGACTTCATTTTATACTATTTGTACGACTTCATTTTATACTACGTAATGATATTTTATGTAACGGTTTTTTTTAAATTTCAAATGTGAAATTATTTAATTTTCCCAAAGAAACGACATTATAACAATGACAATTCATTTTCCAAATTTTATTCAAGCAAGTAGGTACTTGAAAACTTGGTGAAACGGAACCTAGAAACAAATTTACAGGCAAACGAAATGCAAATGGTCGAGTCAAAACAGGAAATTATGCTCAGTAAATTACTTCTTTTCAGACATACTCAACTTTTTTTCTTCTCGGTCGCATTCCTATGTTTGCAATGTTACATTCAAAATATTTTAAAACTTATGTAATGCACATCTTATATATTACTGTATTATGTAGTCTTATCTAGGTATTTCTATAGCAGAAAATCTGTTCGCATGATACAGCACAAACTTGAGTGGAGACTTAAGGGCTTTTAACCAGCCAGCGGCCGAAAATCCACATTTCGTCGAAAGATGTTCTTACGATCGTACAGGGCGGTTCCAATGAGAAAGATTAATTATTCTCCGTACCAGCTTTTTAAAATTATAACTCAATATTACTTTATTTTATTCCAAATTTGCTTTAATTTATACCTACATCCAAAAATGCTGAAAGGCGCGATGATAAAACTATTAAAATTATGTACTTTTGTAATTATTTTCTGGTCATAAGTATTTATCATTTTTCAATAATGTATAAGCAAAATAAGAATGTAAAAAAATCTTAAATATATTGATTTGTAAGACCGTAAATAGATAGACAAATTTTCGAAATATTTTTTTTAATGATTTTATTTGAACTAAAATTAAATTTTTGAAAGATTTTATTTGAACTAAAATTAAATTTTTGAAACATGCGTTTATTAGACAACGTATTGATTTACAATAATGTATGATTAGATGGTATGAAATATGTCTTGTAAAATAAGATTCATCATTTGAAAATTTAACAAATCTGCCAACGACCTATAGTATAACCATATTATACTAAAAATAAACATTTTTCTCAAAATTTAAAACACGCGTTTACTAGATAAAAGCACAATCTTTTGAAATCAATTTATAATTTTTTGTGGAAAAGAGTCAATACGTCAAATATTTGTTTTAAAAATGACATATTTCCGGTTTCCTCTAATTATACCCTCTTCAGATGTTTTGAAATTCGCCGAGTTTTTTTCTGTCTGGAATTCATAGGTGGAGCTTTTAAATACCCTTCTAATGCAATGCAACTCTATAAATAAGACGCCTTTATTTTTGTAACCATATTTTTTAATGATTAAATAAGTAAAATAATATTATTTTTCAAACGGCCATCAGCTTGCCATCTATGGTGCATTACAACAAGCACAATACATCTTGTGCTACTACAAGTACACAGAGGCAAGAAAATCTTCTTTGAAATATAAAATTATATTGATTTTTTACCTGATTTTATTTATTATATTTTTATAATTTTACCTGTGTTCTTACTTGAATCCCTTGTGTAACTATGTACTTACACTCTATGGAATGTGTGGGATGGCACATACCTCCTCACATTCTGGAATAAAGACAATTACTAATTATTATAATAACTTCAAAAATTAAAGGAAATACATTTAATGGTGCTAAACCAATCACCTCGTGTACCTTCCTGAGAATCTTTGGCCGTTTATTGAAGTAGTAAATTTTGGCTCCGATTCTAGGTTTATTATCTATTACCGTCGAATAATAAAGTAAAATAACAAACCTCTATTACGCACCTCGTTTTGATCTCCAACTAACCATCGTAGCGCAAATAATTCGTTAATATTTTCTCTCAGCGGAGAAGGAGGGAATTCTCTTTATTCTCCGGCCGAGTGTATTTCCTCTACCGTGTAATGGAACGTCGGCGTTTCTTATAGCGCAGAGAGCCGAAAGGGGAACTGGGTTAAATAATAAAACTAATATTATTACTGGAGGAGAATGGGAGCGAACACCCTTTCGGCGAGGGAGAGGGACTTAATCAAAATAAATCTAAGCGAAAAGCTAAGCTATCATCATCCTCAATTAGATCGTGCCGGTTGATTTTCCGTTTTTTATCCTTTATTCCTCATCTTTCTGTCTTAAAAAACAAATAGCGTTCTCCTTATTCGAATGCACGGAATATTACTTTGTGTACTAATAATAACTTGTAATATTAATAATTTTTGTATTATTATATATCTGTGTTTAGTTTTAATGGGAATTTAAGCATGAAAAGTGTAAAAATATGGCTTATCAATGAAAAATCTATGTATCTGTAAAAAAAAACAAAATAAACAAAGGAAAAAAAAAGATTGGTGATGTTATGGTAGTTAATTTTTTAAAAATATTTGTACCTTTTTCTTAAATGATACCAAAACTGTTATTTTATTAAAATCTTCGGGAAGATTATTAAAATATTGTATCCCATTGTAAATATATTTATTGGGTATATGTTATTTAGAAAATATAGAAATTTGGTTGTTATGATATTTTTTTATTACATTTTTTTAAATATTTGTAATATCAAATCTTTTTACAGAGGGCTTCAATTTCCTTTACATTTTGAAATTACACATATTATTTTTTTTACTTTTAATCTTAACGAGCGTATATTGAGGTAGAATCTGTAGACAAGCAGCCATGTGGCAGCTTCGCGGGACTTCCGATAAATTGTTTAAATTATATATTTATGTAAACTATGTTTTTATTGGAAATAATATAAAAAAATAAAAATAACCATTCCACTTACGTTTTTAGATTTTCACGGCCAAAAGTATTTTCGTTATTTGTTTTTGGGGTGTTATGCTGTTTTGCGCTCCGTCCTTCTTTAGCCAACGTTTCGGACAGCGTTGCAGTGTCCATCATCAGAGCAGATCTGGCAGATGTGTAATTGTTAGTGGTGAAATGTGTGCTCATGTTCTTGGAAGCGATACCGTGTTGCCAGCTCCACTCCACTACGAGCTGGTATTACAGTACACTTAAAAATGGTTGTAGATTTCAATTGCCTCCGTAATCAGGCGTGCTACAATAAGAACTGGTTTCAAAAAACTGTTCCTTGAATACACTGTCATACAGTGATCGCTAGTCACCGGTACAAAGTAACCGAGACTAGCGAAATAGCACCATTTAAAGTATAATTTTTTTACGTCGTTGTAATAATTGCTGAAAGATAAATTTAATTATATGCAAGTACAATGAAATTAGTACTTTATTTATTGATTTTTATTTCTTGCTGGAGCAATCCTGATGAGTTAGGACGAGAGGAACATACAATTCATAGGTGGGAGAAAGTAGATAGATACAATTATGCTGGTAGGTGCCTAATTTAAATAGGTTGCGAAGAATACGTCAGCCATTGATTAACAAGTTATTAGACAAAAAATGGCAATCACAGAAGTAGGTACATAACACACTCGAATTTTCTATATTATTATTTTTTTTTAATTTTATTTCAACTAAATTGTGTAGTTATTATTGATTGTGTTTGGTCCTCCGCGATAAGAGTTTGTTGTGGAGGTCATTTTTCAAGGGTTAAATGATTCAGTACAGTGGAAGACTTCAAAATAATAATACACAAAACAATCTAACATATAGATTGTCTGTTGGTGGCGCACGGTCGGGCATACAAATCTACTCTTTTATTCATAGGTTAAGAGGGCATTACCAGAGAAAACCGGAAATACGTCATTTTCAAAAAAGTTTTTAGATGTATTGACTCTTTTCCACAAAAAATTATAAATGGATTTCGAAAGATTGTTCTTTTATCTAGCATTCGTATGTAATAAATTTTGAGAAATTTTTTTAATTTTTAGTATAATAAGGTTATTCCATAGGTCGTTGGCAGATTTGTACAATTTTCAAAAAAGTTTTTGTATTATACCACACCCATTACAAATAATAAAATCATGCAGTAAAATAAATCAATACATTATCTAGCAAACGTATGTTTTAGAATTTTAATTTTAGTTTCAATAAAATCATTAAAAAATATGTACGTACATGTGTTTCTTGGCGAAAATTGGTCCGTTTGTGTATTTATTTGAACACTTACAAACTAATATATTTCAGATTTTTTTAACATTCTTTTTAAATTTAGACATTATTGAAAAATGATAAATACTTATTATCAAAAAATAACTACAAAAAGTACATTATTTTAATAGTTTTATCATCACGCCTTTCAGCATTTTTGGATGAAGGTATAAATTAAAGCTAATTTGAATTGAAATAAATTCGATATTGAGTTATAATTTTGAAAAGCTGGTACGGAGAATAATTAATCTTTCTCATTGTAACCGCCCTGCACGATCGTAAGAACAACTTTCGACGAAATGTGCATTTTCGTCCGCTGGCTGGTTAAACGCTCTTAATGAAGTTTTGCACACTTAAACTTAAAAAGAGACGAAGATTACTATATATTAGATTTCAAAAAACCAACAATCTCCATTCCCTTTTTATATCCCTTAAAGTACTATTTTGATTCTCTTTGACGAAATTTTGCACACTTGATGTTCAAAATAAGAGGAAAATTAGTGTCTACATGTGATGATTTCGGAATAACTCTGCATAAAGCCCGGCCATCGCCGGGGACATCAGCTGTATATTATCTATTAATATTGACATGCAAGGTGCTAAGGGACGTACTTGACTTACTTTAACCAGTGGATTCAATTAATTTCAAAAGATAGGTTAAAAATGTTAATGAAATTTTAGAAACCGTAAACCTAAAGCGACTCCAATAACAAAAAAATTAACTTTTTAAATTATTGACAATATTATTAAAAATTCACCACGTTTACTAGAATTCACAACCTCAAAACTTTACTTTGAACCATTAACAACACCGAGAAACGCCAGGTTCACACTTCAGCTTGTAATTATGTAAAAACACTTCAAAATATATAATTTTAAAGCAATTTTAACAATAATTTCAAAACAAAACAAATCGACATTTTACAAGGGTATATAAATTATTTTCAGTGGAAGATTTTAAAATAATAACAAGAAATCAATTAAAAATTAAAATATTTAAGCAATTTGAACAATTTCAATATTAGTCGAGGGTAAATTGATTTAGTAAATTTGTGGAATTCTTTGCAAGGGATAAAGAAAAACCCTGTAAATCTGTCCTCCGTCGTCTCTTTTATGTAATATTTAAAAATAAAACAATATCAACTAACAGTCTTAAAGTTCGACACGCTTTACTGTGCAGACGGTGACGTCGCTAATGTAGATTTTGGGATACAAAAAAACTAGGGAATAAAAACAGTTTGTCTGTTTGTCCTTTGGTAACCCGCAACCTGCAAATAAGTGAAGCTGTAGAAGTTTTAATTGTGTCTACTAGCGGCAGGTTTAGTCTACTCTCAACAATTGATTTCGAAACATTGAAATATTTTATTTTACACGCCCAAACCAATAATACCAAATTAAAGCAAAAACATTGCAGTTTTATTCATCCCTGTACAATTTCAATATAAAATATCACACTTTGTAAAATAATTTAAATTATTTGATATAGATGTTGAAACACTGTTTCTATAAACTCTTATCCACTTTTCACTACAAATATTATACACATTAGTATCGCCCTGGTGTAAGACCACCATTAGTAATTGAAACGTTGCTGGAAATGGCTTTAACCGTGTTTGGTTACCAGATCTAAATAGCCAGGTACTTTACCACCTTCCTCTTCCTTATCTCCTTCCTCTTTCTTCAACCTCACAACATACCTCAATTGGAGATACCATAGTCTCACTGGCTCGACACGGGAACAGCTGGATCTCTTGTAAGGTATTCACATTAAAAAGGAAAATAGAAAGTTAATCCTGACATTTATAGTAAAATGTGTAAATGAAATTTGGCTCTCCGGTGACTTTTTAATGTTTTTTTTTTGAGACGCCTGCAGATAAGTACATAGTCTGGTTATACAGCCTTATATCCCTTTCTGCATACCACTTCGGGGTCACGCTATATATAGCGTAATTCCCTAAACGGACTACAAATATTGTTGTTTAGGGCAAATACCCTAAAAAGAGTGCTATGTGATTGTTATTTGGCCGTATATCCTCAATGCACTTTCCTTCGGGGACATGACATTATCAAAAATATTTTATAACGAATTTTCACTATCCATCGAATTTTTTTATACGGCCGTATATCTTCTCTACACACTTACTTTACGAATGATGATCTACATCAGAAATAATCCTTTAAGGGATCATCTGTCCGTGGAATCAAATGGAAGCGGGATCAACTGTCGGCGGGCCAACTAAAAGGGGATCGACTATCATGGAATCAAATTATATAATACCGTAACTTTACAATTTACATTGTATGCTTGTTTGTTATTGTATTTTATTTTGTTTTAAAAGTATTTATTAAACATTTTATCTCGAATTCTAGATACATATTATGTATGTTTAAATTAATTTAATTTCTATTTTAACTCACCTATTTCTACTTTAACTCTATTTATTTATAAGTACATTAGAATTAATACATTGTGACATGAAAATCGAAATTTGTTCCTATAACATGCTAATTTTTGGTAATACCACCAATACACAGTAGCTTG
This sequence comes from Limnephilus marmoratus, assembly GCA_917880885.1. Lineage (NCBI taxonomy): Eukaryota > Metazoa > Arthropoda > Insecta > Trichoptera > Limnephilidae > Limnephilus > Limnephilus marmoratus. The sequence continues at coordinate 19,676,074 of OU862924.1, read as the reverse complement.
TGTCGCTTTCCAAAGAGGAGAAAAAAATGGCCGTATTTTTAAACGCCCGGGGTCTCAAAAGTTTCGTATGATCTTGTAGCTATTAGAAAACGTAAAAATAAATAAAATTATTGTTCACCTAAAATGGCCGGAAGTTTTGAAAAAAAAAATAGATTTCGTGATTTGGAAAAAAAGTAAAACAAAGGGTTCATATTTTATATTTTGTATCAAACTTAATTTTCATTCCATAACTGCAGTACAAAGAACAAAAAAAATATTTTTTAACCTTTGTGATGTGATGGTTAAAATTGTAAAAGGGGAAAATAACACTTTTTTGGATAAAATCAGAATTCTTGTTGACTTACTTACAAACTTTTTTTTTCATTTTTGTCAGTTAAACGCATTTTTAATAACAAACAAACGTTAGAAAGTTAAATTATAGAAAATAAAAAAATATTAAAAAACTAGCTGAACCCGACCACGCTTCGCTGTGGCTTTGTCTGATTATAATTATTTAAGGAGTTAACAAAAATTGTCTTGCAACTGTGCATTTTCCAAGAAGACACATTGCTTAATTGAATATCTGCTGTGACTATGCTGTAGTATAATTTTTTTTAAATTATTTATTTATTCAGACCTTAAAGGCTTTTACAATATCACGTTATTTCATGCGTTGCCATGCCATTTAATAAAGAAATTGTTTCTCCCTGAGTGTCCTTTCCCATTCGACCCGTTCCCCTTCCGCCTCCCCTTCTTCTCCTGCTTCCTCTTCCCCTCTCACGTTCCCACTCCGTCACCTCCACCTTCCCTCTCCCCACTACACTCCCCCCCCCTTCCTCCGTCCCGCAAACCCTTCTCCCGAGTTCTCCTCCGCCCTCCTAGGTTCCCCTCCCCTTCCCAGGTTCCCCTCTCGTCTTCGCCTTCCACCTTTCCCGCCAACCCTCCTCCCGCGTTCCATATATTCAATCCTAGTACATTCAGTTTTTAAACAGCCCGCGTGCCACCTTTTACAATTTTATTCAAATTTCAATTTTTCATGTATATTAAATTTGGTATCTAACATAGGTACCTATTTAAAATATCTAAAATTCTTGATTCGATTCAAACTATTAGGGGAGTACCTACTTTAAATAAATTTATCAAACTTAAAGATATTCAAAAATGGAATTTTATTTAACAATCATTTTTCTGCAAAATGTCATTCTGTCTAGAACTGTCATTCCGTTGTTTACAATGACAAATTATGAGTCAATTTAAAACGCATAAAATTATTATTTTCCTTTGTAACTTCCAAATAAAAAGTATGTATAAATACTCTTCTGCTAAAATGCAATGTTCTGTAAAAATTTTGAAACAATCCATCGATTACTTTCCGAGATTAGCGAACGCAAACATATGGAACCTAAATTTTTATAAATATAGATAAAAAAAAAAGATTTTAGGTTTGTTTTCTGATTTTCAATGCTTTTTAGCGGGCTAATAACCATTAAAAAATGCAGTTCTCTTCTTCTTTGTAAGAGGCAACTTTTGAGACCCCGGGCGTTTTCGAATTCAAAAATTGAAATAATTGACACACCCTAATACACAGGTATTGCCTTAATGGGTTCTTATTACTTTTTATTATATATTTTGTTTTTATTTTGTACGTGCCTTTGTAAAAATTAAACAAATTTTATTATTTATACTATTATAGGTATTTATACTATAATCGTACCTATTACGTACTTTTGTATTATGTTTTATATATATTATTTTATTTTGTCCGTGCCTTTGTAAAAATTAAACAAATAAAGGTATTTATACTATTTACCTTATGTAAAAATAATGTTAAAAATAAATAGAAAAAAAATCTTACGATGTGGTTTCGTTAAATTAAATTCTATTATTTTATAAAGCACCGGTAAGGAGAAGAAAAATAATAATAAACTTCTGAATGCCGAATAAAATATAACAATATCCCTCACGTCTGCGAAGCAGGTGCGTACAAATGCAACTTTTCCTCTTAAAAAAGTTTTCACCCCGAATTAGAATCGATGTCAGAAAAACCCTCTTCTTAAATATCCGGATGACCTAACAACAACAATCGGAACCTTTAGTACTGCCTCCTCCTACCCAACCACCCCTCCCTCAACCACCTCTCGACCGCCGTACTTACCGCTACGAGTATGCTTATTTCCGATCAACTTTGCTGAAATAACAAATAAAAATACTTCGCCGAAAAGTTGGGCTGTCTTTGAAATTTAAGAACAGACTCGCCATCATGTCTGAATTTCATCATCAAACAAAAGCAGATTCAGAAATCTGTACTTTTAAATTATTTACGGATATTTCTGAGTCGGGGGTGGTAATCTCCGTAATTTGTGACAGGATGTGACCAGATATTTTTAAGGGTAAAGCTGTTTTCATTGTCATCAGATTAAAATGGAATAATCGTAGGTATAATAATATATTTTAGTTAAGTAGTTAGAAGAAGTGGTGATAATGTCTGTCGTAATAATCTTTAATTAATATAAATATTTAATCCCAAATACTATCCAACCAAATTTTTATACTAATAACAAAGAAAAAGATTTTTAAGATTAGCGAATTTATTTATTTTATTTTAGAATTTTATTTATTTTATTTTAGAATTATTTTCCGAGATTAGCGAACGCAAACATATGGAACCTAAATTTTTATAAATATAGATAAAAAAAAAAGATTTTAGGTTTGTTTTCTGATTTTCAATGCTTTTTAGCGGGCTAATATTAAAAAGATAAATAATATATAAAAGATATTAATAATATATAAAAAGATTTTTAAGCAGATCGGTGGTCTATTAATTAATTTGGGACTTACGGAAATTTTAACCTTTCTAGAATGAGTAGTTAAGAGAAAGATTTATAGCTATGCTGTGGTAGGCTTGTTGAAAAAGTATCTATATATCGATATTTTTAATTCAATATATCGATATTTTTAGCCGATATATTTTGATCCGATATATCGATACAAAATATCCAATATCGAAAACCGTACAGGAACGAACGGAAAAAAGTAACTGTATTGGGTCATGACATCTGGCGGTTGAAATTTTAACTATTAATAGCTTACAAATCTATTGTCTTTGCATTAATATTTGTGATCACCAATACTATCTCATGTGTGTAGGTACATACATAGAAATGTATGCTATTTTTCGCCATTTTTTTCTAAGCCACTTCTATGTGTTGGTTCCCAATTGTCTATGATTATTGACTATACCTTGTCCCAAACACGAAGTCCTTTTCGACAGTTTAATACGCCAATAGAATGTTACTGAGACGCATACAAACTTTGTATGCGTCTCAGTTTACATATAAGATAGAAGACAGCTTTTAAGTTTTTGATATTTTTGTAATTATTACGTAATAAAAATGAATAGTGATAAAAATACCTTCATTTTTATTGAGATTTTTGTACATTAAAAAAAGCAAATTGTGTACAAAAATTACTATTGATAATATTGAGCTGAATACACTATTATTTTAAAAACGTAAAATCTCTTGAAAATTTGACCGATATATCGATATTTTTTCCTCGATATATCGACGTAGATATTGATATTTTAATAAATATCGATACATCGATATATCGATATTTTTTTCACTTTCGACATCCCTAATCTGTGGTGATAGTTCAATAGTTCAGATAATGGTAATATATACTATATAATGCAAAAAATACGTGTTATACCAAGAGGGGTAATTAAAATCTTCAATGAGCAATATTTTAGAAAAATATACCCGTGACTTTACGATACACATTTCAGTATAAATCACTATTTGTACAGCAGAGCCGCGCCAGTCATTTTAAGTACCGTTACACGAGTCTATCCGCCAATAGATTTTCCTAAAACATCATAATTTTGACGGCTTAATCGTATCTTTGGTACTATTCGGTATTTAAAAAAATAAATACAAAGGTTTTGTCCTTATAATGCTTTAATAAGTATGATAAGTGTTATTTAAAATTTCGCTGTAGGAAACGACCTCATTGCACCAAAAATCGTAAACGTTTGGTTTGGTGGATCGATTCTGTATAACTGTATTAAATAAAATTTGTCAAAGTTTAAACCAAATTTGGCAAAAAACTCTATGAAAATTACATTAAATCGCATCAATTTCCTAATATATTGTGTTATACTTGCATTAAAAAGTGGAAACCGTGGTCTATAACGGAAATTGAATTTCCGTTGCCGGTCGTGATAGCTTTAAACAAATAAGGCCGTACACTCACCGAGAGGCCGGAGCGGACACAGCGGCGAGTGTACACTGTGCCGAACATTTACTGTACACCCCGCTCTTCCATTTCATCCCCTACCTTCGACATCCTATTTTCCCAAATTTGATCCACCCTCGACGAGGCATGACAATTCTATCGATGCCGGGATTACCGGAACGAACAGGTCGAACAACACAACAAGACCAACCTCCCGGCAAATCGCAAACACCAAGCAAAAAGAACCGAGTAACGCCATCGAACCTATTTTTTGTAACGTTTTTGAGAAACTCTTTTTTATGAATGTCTCGGTAATCACGATCAAAATTTAGTCGGTGGGTGCCAGCCTATAGTTTATAATTCGTCACGTTCCAGGTCCTGGAACGGCTCTGCTATGGCCTGTATTGTTATTTTACGATGGCTTATATTATTTATAGGTATATTTTAACGATTGAATGCAGCTAAACAACGCGGTACTCAACGGCATTTCTCGCCTTTACACTGTCAGGTGTAATCACAATAATTACAAGTCATTAGGAACAATAATTCAATATGAGCTAAAAATATAAACCAAAATAATATTAAATTTTAATTCTATCCACACGAAGAACCATTGGTTTGGAAACATGTGGTGATAAGTGGTGAATAAAAAATGATTTTTTTTTTCATTTAATTAAAAAAAAATGTTTATTCACGGTTGGACAGCCCTGTCCGAGCCCTGCCCGAGCTAAACTGCCCTAGCTACTTGTTATTATTTTTTAAATGTGCCTACACATTTTATTGTACCCTCTTTTTACTTTTCTTGTTTATCTTTAGATCCGTCAATAACGAGGAAAAAACGTTTCTTATACTTTTTATTTTATTTATTAAGTGTATTGGTTATTGAGAGAAAATATGTTTACTAAAAACCCTGGAGGGTCTAAAATCGTTCATAGTAATTAAATAAGCATTTTAAGTTCATTTCATAAAATTTCTCCAGTCTTTCAAAATAAATATCATCTTCTCTTTTGGCACAAATCTTATCATAAATGTAATATCAACAGTATAAGTATAGATATTGCAAGGAATGGCGCCAGCCTACGTATCGGAACTCTGTGTCCGACAAAACTTAACCGAAAGATAGCTTACTCTAAAGTCAGCAGATCTAGTCGAACTTTCTAGGTCAAATCAAGTCGTTTCGTGTAACTTGTCCGCTCATTTAGAACCAACTTCGCCAATTTAGAACGGGCTTTAAAAACAAACTTATTTAAAAAATCATACCATTTATGAATGTCAACTTCTTTTCAATATACGCCATGTTTTTCAAGGTTCCGGTAATTGTTTGGTTTCGGTTTCTACCTTAGGGAACGTACCCATACTACGTGACACGTTTAGGGGTGGGGGGGGGGTCTTCAAAATGTCACGCTCCATTCAAATGAGCGGCGGGTTGCTTAGGATTTTGGTCACCGGGGGGGGGGGGGGTTAAAAATTGCAAAAAGTTGGTCACGTAGTATGGGTACGTTCCCTTACTGTACTTTTATGTTTAATGTGCACTCAGAATGATACGTTTTAAGATTTTCACGGCCAAAGCATTTTCGTTATTTGTTTTTGGGGTGTTATGCCGTGTTGCGCTACCTCCTTCTTTAGCCAACGTTTCGGACATCGTTGCAATGTCCATCATCAGGGCAGATCCTGTAGATGTAGATGTGTAATTTTTAGTGGTGAAGTGTGTGCTTATTTACTTCGAAGCGATACCGTGTCGCCAGCTCCACTAACTTTCACCGCACCGGTACAAAATAATCGTGACAAGCAGTGGCGTCAATGCCGCGAAAGGGAATAGAAAGTTCACTAAAACTTGGTATTTATGCTAGACAGGGGCAAGTCCGTTTGCGAGTTGACGACGGAAGTGGCTCCATCTCTTAACGATTTCTAAAATCGCTGAGCACTCAATCGAAACCGGCCATTACTTTGGATATACTGTATATTCTTTGTTTCATATTATTTGATCAATATTTTGTAAGAACTCGTAAAAAATACTATGGGATTACTTTTAAGTTTAGTGTAGTTAAGCGCACTTGAAGCGAAATAACACAAAACTGCGCTATACAATTGTTACATGTTACATTATAATTACAGTGTTTTAAATATAGTGTCCTTAGCGTGCAAAGTCGTATCATCTCCGACCATAGACTTTATAATGAACAAGCTGACCCGGCCACGCGTTCTGTGGCTAAGGAAACACAACGCCATCTACTGGATGGGTTACCCAACCTTTCTAACCACTGCCATCGGTTAATTTGCATAAAAAATCAAATTCACACATTCACACCTGCCGCTTGCCAGCCCGCTCGTTCACCACATACAGACATTCTCCTTTATATATTTCAACCAATTTACACAAAATCTTGACATATTATATACCTAAACCTTCCTCATGAATCACTCTATATATTGGTGAAAATCGCATGAAAATCCGTTTTTGAGTTTATCGCGAAAGACAAACAGACGGAAGCGTCGGAGGACTTTAATTTAAAATATGTAGAGAAGTGCGTTTGTTGGAAGTATCCTGTTAGGTAAGTATGTTTTATGTATCTGTTTGTAAATAATAAAATTAGATATAGCCTAAGGACGGGTTGTTTAAAAAAAATTGATGGTTTCATCAAGTATTTGAAGTTAATTTTCACTTTCTGTGTAAGTTATATTCAAGTTCTGTTATTATATCATTATAGGCCAGTTGCTTCATAAAACTGAAAAAAATCACAGAACCTGAACAGAATTTACACAGAACGTAAAAATTTATTTGAAATATTTGATGAATCCGACAAATTTTTTTAAACAACCCGTCCTAAGATCTCACAACATATTACACAAGCGCACTACAAATTATCCAATTGTTATTATTATTAGTAATAAATTCCTTTTATTAAAAAAAGGAATCTTGATGTGTTCGCCGAAGGAGGTAAACAAGCAGTTTACCGTTGCGCTGGGAAAGTGGTGGGACTGCTTTAATGTACATTATTTGACCTTTCCACAAACTGGGTAAACATTAAATGCTGCAGTTGAAATATAAATTCCGTATATTAACTTTTTACCGTATATTTCGGGAAAAAAGAGGAAATTTCGCCGAATCATGTAATTTAGCGCTTTCAATGACGCACTACATTATGATCTCTTGTTTACAATAATATTCATACGTTTATTTAGTAATTTCACTTCGCTGTTTATTTTCCGTCTAGTGTTGCATCAAACTCAAAGTTTTTGTTATTTTAACGGTACGGAATTAATTCAACATCTCTTCAAATATTTATGCAGTGGTATCGTGCTTAAAAATGGGAGCTTGTAGCTCTAATATTCTGCCCACTGCACTATTATGGGCTCCTGGAATCACATCCATTGTCCATCAATCAATTTATGCCGGAAATTAATTGACGGTTTTCCCCATAATTATATGTTGATGGATGTTTCGTGGACATATCGTAATCCTATTGAATATTCCTGCCTTTTGTCTGAAAATAATTAATTTAAATTAATGGTTGTATCATGTTTCTAACCCATAATATTGATATAAATTATTATTATTTTTTGAAGCCATTATGTTTTCATGGATTATATTGTTTATTGCGGTATTTTAAATAGGTATATAGTTATCTATGTCCTAATACAATCCTTATATATACATACACTTAAAATAACACATCTATACCAAATCAATCACATTTCTTCGCAATTTAATTTTAAATGCCTTTATGCTCTCTTCCAATTTTATTTCTTCTGGTAATTCTCCAAATATCTTCAATGCTCCGTACATCAATGGCTTTTGACTCTTTGTTTTTTTTTCCTGAAGGGGGGTCTTAGTTTATTTTTTTCCTCGTCACATGTGTATGTTTGCTTTGTAGTTTATCAATTTTTCTTAGGAATTCAATAGTCGTACGGCCATTGATTATTTTATAGACTCAGATCAGGGACTTAGGTGTTATATTTGATGAAAAGTTAACATTTACTTTGCACGTAAATGAAATAACAAATAGAGCTATAAAAATGCTTGGTTTTATATGCAGAACAGCATGTGATTTTAAGTCACTAGAATGTTTGAAAATATTGTACACTTCTTTAGTAAGAAGCCAGGTAGAGTATAATTCGCCCATTTGGTCCCCATTGTATAAAATACATTCCGACAATATAGAAAGGGTACAGCACAAATTTTTAAGATTTGTTAACTTTAAGCTAAATATTCCAATTCAAAATATTAACTATGTTCTTTTGATGAAACAACTAAACTTAATTACGCTGTCAGATAGGCGGATCATCTCTGACCTTGTACTATTAAATAAAATCATTAATAATTGCATTGACAACCCTGAAATTCTCGCCAAAATAAAATTTTACGTACCGACCAGAGATACGAGGCAAAGTGCTACCTTCTTCTGTGACAATTTTAAAACAAACTATGAGGCTCATACACCTATAAATAGATTACATCATTTTGGTAATAAATTTGGGAATATTGTAGACATGTTTGCAGATTCTGTATTAATTATAAAACGAAGTCTTTATAATTACTTTAGTGAAATGTTTGATTTTGATTTTAATTAATTTTATTTTTTACTATTATTTTAATCATTATAATTGTATACCACGTACCTGCCTAACTATTATTATCTATCTTTGTAAAAGTCCACTATGGCGTAAATAAATAAATAGATTAACAATATAGTATTGAAGTAAATAATTAGAATTTCGAACTTGCTTAATTACTTCTACCATCGTATAAAACCACCTCTCAAAGTTTGTGCACTGTACCCCCGGACACCCTGTATAATAATTAACCGCCAAAATCTTTTTTCTTCTCAACTTAAGATTATTAATCTTATTTAATTATCTTGTTCAGTTGTCTTATTCATTTTCTATTTTTTTTAAATTAGCAAGATTTCAAAAATGAGGCAGGGTTTATCTACCTGCGTATACCTACCCGACTGATTTATTAACTAACTTTTTTTATATTTAAATAAGCTTAGGAATCGCTTGTAAAGTGTGTCGGATACGTTCTAATACACCTGGATATTATAAAATCTCTATTGATTTTGGAGTAATTATTTATTGATTTAATTTTTTTTTAAACTTTATGAGTAAAATCTCAAATTATAATATTTAATTAAATGAAGACAATATTAGCGAAACTCAATCGAAAATCTGAGACAGAAAAATCAGAAAAGATATTGGCTCCGCTGGGACTCGAACCCAGGACCCTTTGCTTACATGGCAAGAGCTCTACCGATTGAGCTACGGAACCCATATGAAAATCGATCACTTTTAACCGTATCATACTTCGACTAAGAACTACCAACATTATCTTCATTTTCTTAACGCACACATTATTGGCTGCTATCTTTATATATAATTGCAAAATTCAACTCGAACTAAATGCAATCTAGATAGTGTCTGGATAAATTATTTATCCATTTTATTTTTAATACGCGATATAAAGATAGCAGCCAATAATATGTGCGTTAAGAAAATGAAGATAATGTATGTAGTTCTTAGTCGAAGTACGATATGGTTAAAAGTGACTGAATTTCATATGGGTTCCGTAGCTCAATCGGTAGAGCTCTTGCCATGTAAGCAAAGGGTCCTGGGTTCGAGTCCGAGCGGAGCCAATATCTTTTCTGATTTTTCTGTCTTAGATTTTCGATTGAGTTTCGCTAATATTGTCTTCATTTAATTAAAAATTATTTATTGTTCACATTTAAAGCTTTTCGTTGAAATGTGACAACCTAAATCACAATTAATTTTTGCATTACTTTGTCGAATCACGTATTATTTCTTAGTGCCCCGAATTCATCCCTTAAAATCAAACCTACCGCAATTTTTTTAGCGAAAGTGTTTTCAAATGTATTTTTAGGTCACGGTGTAGTCGCATAATCTAATAAAGACATTTGACCCAAACAAATTAGGACCCACGACCCCTCTTTACCTCCTTTGCCCCGTGTCACGCGTTTCCAAAATGACATGTGTCTATCTGAACCAATTAAATCTCAATTTCTGTGGCGCGTTGGTTTCGTGGTATCCGTGGGGTAGTATAACCACTGCGGTCATCTGTTATGCAAATGGTCCATTGATTATTAACACTTAATCTGGTTTACCAGACAATGCTCTTCTACCTTTTCCGTTTTTTCCGACCCTCTTGGAAAGCGTCGCCAACCCTCGTAAATTATATGGATAGCTCCGGCCAGCAACTTTATTTGTTTACGTCAATCCGCCCTTTCTGTTTGTCATGTCGCCTGATTAGGTAATTGTGCCGGAACTTGTATGACAGGGGAAGATGCCCGCTTCGCTTTCACTCAGAATTATTAACCGACGGTTGAGGTATATTCCTGTAGGATTGTTACGTCACTCGTTTGGCGGCGGTGTGAATTATTTGCCTGTTTATTGACCTGCATCGAATCGACGTGCATCAACTGTCCTTTCAATCTGGTAACCATATCTTTGTACAATTTGTAAATATCCAAGACAACCTTTCAGAATTTAATGACATTCGATGTGTGAAGCTTTGGGCTGCCAATCAATAACACAGTACGCCATTTTAGGATGGAGTGGAACACACACAACCGCTTTACATGGCTCATAAACTAATAATTAAAACAATTCTACTAAATGTACACATATACGCATCAGAACTTCTGTTTAAAGAAATTAAAGTCAGAAAACAAAATGCATTATACTTCCACCATACAACATTACAAATTTACAAAGATAATATTTTAAATCAAACTGCTCCATTTGAAAATAATGGAAATTAGTCAAAGATCAATTCTCCCGACTCCAAAATAAAAAAAAATGATTAAAAAAACATCGGGGCAATTTAATATTAATTTACCATTAGAAAGATTAAGAAACATTATTAACTAATTAAAAAAAAAATATTTCACCTTTAAAAACACACTGAAAATGTACAACAGGTTGTTAAGATGAAGTCATACTAAATAATGCAAAATCATACAAAATCATATGTTTTTGTTTGGAAAATTTGATGGCTTAGAAGTATGCTTAGAAGTATGCTATAGATGCTTCAATTAAATACTGCGTGTAGAAGACACCTTGGCCCTTTTTGAGTTGAAAAACGTCTAAAATTTCACCGGAGACCAAAATTTTATTTACATTTTTTACTCCAAATAATGTCAGAAATAATGATGCTTCAATTAAATACTGCGTGTAGAAGACACCTTGGCCCTTTTTGAGTTGAAAAACGTCTAAAATTTCACCGGAGACCAAAATTTTATTTACATTTTTTACTCCAAATAATGTCAGAAATAACTGGTTAAATACAGTGAGTTAAGTACTTTTCTTAACACCCTGTATTTAATATGGCTTCAGATTTTATGTCCGGGTTAAATCTTTCCCACAGGAAAAACTTACCCTTTCACATACTTTTCCACAAATGATCATTTAGTCAATCCACGCTATGCAATTGCACTATATAAGTATAATAAATACAAGAACAACATGTCAACCTACGAGAGACCAAATGGAAAAATAATTCACCGACTCCAGATATTTTCGTATCAGAGGGTTCGGCTCGGTTTATTATATAAAGTTATTATTACATTATAACATATTTGATTGTTAATGATGTTACATTACCTTTTTGAATAAACATGTTTAACAAATTTTAATTAGTGAATAGATTGGATTAGAATGGAATCATTTATTTATTTATTTATTTATTTATTATTAATTTCAATAGCAAGGTTTGTACATGTATGTATAATGTATAGTATAAGTATAGATCCATTTTTTTTTTCACAGACCTCCTCACTAGGATTTCCTGTTCTGAGGTGGCCTGTAGTTTTTTAAAATATTTGTATTTGGTTATTCCCAAAATGATTTAAAATTTTGAAACCTTTTGACAAAAATCTGTAAATATATACCCATTATTTCCTTGACTTTTTTCACACTATTTCCTTAACTCAAAATAAATCACCCCGAGTCAATCATTTCGTGCAGTAAAAATTAATTATCTTTCCCGTGTATGACTTTCCTGCAATTATTCGTCAAATTCCCCCGTTTCAATCGCTGCTATCCCCCCGCTCTCTGGTGAGATTTTAGGTTAATTCGAATCGAATAAAGTCGTCAAGTTGTAATCCGATATTCAAGCTTGGCGACAGGCACAGGCGTGGCGTAACTTTGCCAGTCTTCCACTCGCAACCGAGTATCGTAATTATAATAAATAATATTAAAATGTACAGATTTAAAAAAAAATCAATAATATTACATTTTTGCCTACAGTTTAAGGGCTTTTAAGCAGCCAGCGGCCGAAAATCCACATTTCGTCGAAAGATGTCCTTACGATCGTACAGGGCGGTTCCAATGAGAACCATTAATTATTCTCCGTACCAGCTTTTTAAAATTATAACTCAATATCGATTTTATTTCATTCCAAATTTGCTTTAATTTATATCTACATCTGAAAATACTGAAAGGCGTGATGATGAAACTATTAAAATTATGTACTTTTGTAATTATTTTTTGATCATAAGTATTTATCGTTTTTCAATAATGTCTAAGCAAAATAAGAATGTATAAAAAATCTGAAATATATTAGTTTTTAAGTGCGCAAATAAATACACAAACGGACCAATTTTCGTCAATAAACACATGTACGTATATATTTTTAAATGATTTTATTTAAACCAAAAATTAAAATTCTGAAACATGCGTTTACCAGATAATGTTTTGATTTATTTTACTGCAAGGTTATATGATTTGAAATGGGTGTTGTATAATACAAAATCTTTTTTGAAAATTTAACAAATCTGCCAACGACATATGGTATAACCTTATTATACTAAAAAGGTTATACATTTTGAAAATAAACATTTTTTCTCAAAATTTAAAACATGCGTTTACTACATAAAAGAAAAATCTTTCGAAATCAATTTATAATTTTTTGTCGAAAAGAGTCAATAGTCTAATATCTGATTTAAAAATGACATATTTCTGGTTTTCTCTGGTTATACCCTCTTAAGTAAATGGTTAAGTTTAAGGGTGAAGTGGTTTGAACTATTTTAGGGCCGGCCAAGGCTGTTATCCATTTGTTGGAAAAGGTCCTTCAGATCCCAGCGATATTTTGAACATATGGGTGTGGCGATTGTTTACTACAATAATTTATAAAAATCCCTGAAAGTTGATCAACCGCTGGTCCCTTCTTGATATCGATATACTTAAGGTATTTGAATGTGATATCTTCGTTGATCTTGTCTGAATTCTTGACACAATCACTTCCTAATTTGAAAATAACATTTTACTTGTGGTACACAGTGTTTACATTTTTTTCATACGTATTTTTAGTAATCAGCAGTAAGTTAATTAAAATAATTTCTTACATTTCTGTGGTACACAATTGGATAAATTTGAAGAAAATAAAATGATAACAAATCAGGAACTATTACAAATAATAATTTAAAAATAAACATTAAATGAAATTATCATTGAAAAAGGTAACACTAATAATCTAAATGAAAATATGAAAGAAAACAAGACACGGAAAAATAGAAAAACATAATTCGCAACTGGGTCTCGAACCGGGACGTGCGCTTTTACCAATTTCATATTTTCAAATTTTAGAATTAACAATATTATCTTTGACTATTTTTTCCATATCATAGGCAACTACCTTTTTCATTGGAAACAATCGTTCTAAGAACTGGTTTGTACCCTAGATAGGGTCTCGGTTAAATATATCCGATTTTTTCATATGGAACATTATACTGACTTCTTTATAAAAGTCTAAATGAATTTTCAATTTTTTATAAGAACAACTCTCTTTTTATACCATTTGAAGGTTATCATTGAAGAAGAAATATTTTCGTTTAGATTATTAGTGTTATCTTCTTCTTCATTGGTTGTATTACATTGATGTGAATATCCTTCAAAAGTTATATAAAGTGAGTTATTCTTATATAAAAATGAATAAAACAAATTGTTTAAGAAATTGTTACATTAAAAATGTCGATATCATTTGTATATTATTTGTTTGCCAAACTATGTAAGCGAGGAATTGGCGATTTTGCCACATAATTTGTTTGTGAATGGTGGCATTGAAATAGGTCCTTATGCTTAGTGAATCGAATAAGTACTCTTAAATTGACTACACTTAAGAGTTCGCAACAGTCGATCTTTAACTTTACTATTTAAAAAAAGAAACAAAAATTCATTGAGCCAGAGTTACAAGCACTCACAGATAGACCCACACCCAAAATGAATATATATTTTTTTATAATATAATAAAGCTTCCCACAAGTCTGTGTGGTTACTTAACTAGGTCTGGTATGATCCGCCCGCACTTCACTCTGTTTACCCTCCCCCCTCCGCCCTGTTGCCAGCCATCAAATACTCCGCCTACCCCCGCCGGCAGTTTATGATTGATGATCATTGGGTTTTCAGGCGGCGACCATTATTGGACATATGGATATAGCTGCTTGTATTAATGGACTCTGAAATCGTTTTATATCCCTTTTGCGTCTTTTGTTTGGCACAATTTTGAGGCAATGTTTTGAAATATCGCCAACAAAAACTCTTCGGCCAATGAGTATGACAAGGAATTATTATTATTAGCGTAAACCAATGAAAAATCATTTAAATTATAGGTAATTCCGGTTTTGAAAAAGACAATAAAAATAAATTTCTGTTAAATATTATATTACAAGTATATTATTTACAGATTACTGATCTTCCTGCAGAGATTATATGACAGCCGATATACGAGTCGATACGTATGCATATAATCCAAAATTGTATTGAAGAAACTTCCCATGCACTAACGAGCTATTTTAGTTATTCTAGAGAATAATTGGCATTAAAGTTCTAAAAGTTTTAAGTAATTAAAATGTGTAATTAACAATTTTAAATTGCACACCATAGTATTTCTAAATTGGATTCGTAATCCTATCATAATATCTCGTCTGCCTTCAAATTGGTACGTGCAATGTGCATTCTGAAAGTACTTGACCAAAACCACGGTCAAAGACCTGACTCCTGTTCGTTTGAAAATTTTCATACTGGAATGGTTGAGATTAAGAGGAACGGCTGCTAGTTTTTTTTCATACAAAACTTAAATTCGGATTTCAGGCCTAAATACTTAACCAAACTGAACATTTTTCTCTGATTTGTGTTCATTTATTACTCACGGATACGAATACTTCCTTTTGCGATTCTGCCAAAATATAACACCATATGTGCAATTCTACAAATAATCCAACACTCCTCACACATCAACCCTAAATCGGCCATTAATTCCGACGTACACCAGGACAAAACACGATCACAAAATCCAATATACATCACATCATCTAATCAAACGACTTAATTTGGAAGTAACTCTTTACATATTATTATAAGGATTACAACGCATTACCTAGTAACACAAAACTTACAATAACACATAAAGAAACATAGGCAAAAGCTCGTTTCAAAAAAATATATAATAATAAATATTTTCTCAACCAATGACACAATCTTTCTTTGGAACTCTCTAACTTTTGTATATCGTAATGTAACTATTTATAATTTTTCTTAAATTAACTGTGTTATGTCTGTCTGTTGAGTTTTAAAATCTATGCACACGCCTTATTGACCTGCCTTTTAAATTCGTATTCTTACGTAAAAATAACTTTCTTTAATTTGTGTACTATTGTCTTTTTAGAAACGAGTTTTTAAACTCAATGGGAATAATACATTTCAGTTTTTATGTCCGGGTTAAATCGTTCCCGCAGGAAAAACTTAACCCTGTTGCGCACTTTTCCACAAATGATCACCTATTCAATCCACGGTTGCACTCGCACTATATAAGTATAATAAATACAAAATAATACAAGAATAACATGTCAAAGAGACCAAATGGGAAAATAATTCACCGACTCCAGATATGTTCATATCAGAGGGTTCGGGTCGTTGGAACTCCTAATTGGACCTATAAATCCTACTGATCCCTCAATATAAATATTTAAAAAATCTTTATATATAAATTCTTTGACAAATCTAATATGCCTGCATTTTGAATGAGAGACCTAGGTATAATGCCAGTAGCCGAAATAACAAATGGTAATATTTTTATAGTCTGAGAATGCCAAATTCTTTTAATCTCATTTCCTAAATCTGTTTATTTTCTTATTTTTTCAGAAACAGATTTTTGAATATTATTATTTTGTCATTTATTATCACTTAATAAACAAATGTGGAAATTACCGCTATGACGTTACTTAAATGATTATGTTATGTGCATACGTACCCCTTAATCTTTAAACCTGTAACCACATAAAACCACGCCTTTTCAGTTACCGAGTTACTTTCTGAAATCAAAGCTTCCCGATGACAAACCTTTGACAAAAAGCTTATGAAAGAGTTGTCTTTACACGTTCATTATAACGACCATCTAATCTCCACTTAGAGTGAATTTCATCTCCGTTTAAAGTCGAATTATCATAGATTCGCATACGAGAATATTATGACCATATTCTTTCATCAGTATTATGGCGAAGATTCTTCTTATATTATATTGAGATGATCTCGACTTCGCATTTTACAATAAAATTTTCAAGATTTGTTTATTTATTTTTCATTGTGTCCATAAAGCAGTTGCACGCTAATACATTACAGAAATTATTATCTATTTTAAACGGCCTCCGTGATCGAGGGGTAATGTCCCCTACTACAAATTCGGAGGTCGCGGTTATGAATCTCGGTGCGCGCTAGTAAACTTTATTGAATTAAATTGTGTTATTTCACATTTAATTAATATAAATATATATTTATCTATTCAGGGACGTACTTGACTTACTTTAACCACTCCGACGCTTAAGCTTGTTTACACGACAATATAACAATAGGAGTCGAAGTACAATAAGCTTGTCTTCAAGTTAACGCCTGTGTTCCCACAGAAATCGTTATAACTCCGTTATTTTTCTAGTGAAAACCCTAAACAAAAAATAGAAGATCCATATCAAATCAAGCTTCTCATCTCTATTCAACGTTGTCCATTGAAATGAGAAATACATAAAAATGACTTATTTTGTAGTAATAGTTTTAATCCCCCAAATCGTCGACACGCCGCGCCGTTAGTCATTGTTATTTTTTTTATTAAATATTCTTGTATGAAATGGTAAAAAAGTGACGTACGATACAGTTTTTTTTATATAATTTTTTAGTACCGTTTTCAGATAACTGGCACAATGGCAAAATACCTTAGTGGTTTTGACCAGTGATTCCTGACATTATTTGGAGTAAAAAATGTAAATGTAAATTTTGGTCTCCTGTGACTTTTATGATTTTTTTTGCTTAACAAAAAAATGTACCTATCTTCCACATGTCATAGCTAGTCACTTAGCCGTGTAACAGCCCAACCCCTCATCCCAACCCTATTTGACCAATACGTACTGATTTTTTTTTTTATTTAAGCGAATACGAAGAACAGTCTACTGTACAAGGGAATGAAGTTGTATAACACACTACCAGAAACTTAAAGTCCACACCAATTGGAAAGTTCAAGATGTATTGTAGCAGCTACATAAAACTTGAAAAAATATAGTGAATATGAAATATTATAATCAATAAGAAATTTGTAAACTTAAATATACAAATTACTAAAATAAAAATTATTATTATTAAAAAAAAAGTAAAAAAAAAACATCAAAACAGTCTCCGGAGACCAAAATTCATTATGTGATCTACTTTAACCAGTTCATCACCCTGTATTTAAAGTATACTTGCGGCGTGTTCCAGAGTAGTGGATGCTCCCTGTTTAGCCCTTGTAAAGATCACCATTCATAAAGGAATCGTTGCATTGGCTTTGATGATCAAATAAATATAAATAACCAGGTACTTCTCCACTTTCCTCTCGCGCATCTCTTTTACCTCATCATACCCTTCAACCTCATAAAGGAACGTACCCGTACTACGTGACACACTTTTTGCAATTTTTACCACCCCCCCCCCCCCCCGGTGACGACGTGTAGTATATTCCAAGACCCCTCCCTACAGTTTTCACGTAGTATTTCATAAATATGGTTTCGAATCATTTTTTGCTAACAAAAAATAAAAAATGCATTATTTGGCTTATATTTGTCTTTATAAATACGCCGCTTGCTGTGTGACAGCAAGAGTGCATGCATTACAAGTGGAAAAAATATAATCAAGATAAAACTTATGTCAAAATATATTGAAACCGGAACGTAATTTATGGAAACGAAAGTCTTGTTATTTTTCTAAACATTTTTCATCTCAATCATCTTCAACAAACACGTTCCCAGCATCAATCCATTCGTTGTTATAGTTGCTTTGCCACCTGCGAGTTTAAAAAGCGCCAAACACTGCGCGCCATATTTGGATGTACGAGGGTGGGTTTTTAAGTTTGCGGATTGGGTAAGGAGTGAAAATAAAAACCACAATTATTTTTCCTTTTCAACATATTCACCTACTACCCTAATACATTTTTCCGATCTTTAAATTAACTTAAAGGAACTTTATAACAGCGCGGAACTCAATTTTCTCCACATTTCACAATTTCTTCCCGATTGAAGTGTTTGGTCGACGATAGCTCAAAGACTAATGACCTAATTACGACAAAACCCGGTGTTTATCCTAAAAATGAGTTGTTCAATTAGTACCTAATTCAGCGGTACCCCCATTAATCACTTACCTTCCCATTCCGCGAACTTAAAAACCTCCCCTCGTAGCTCACAAAAAAACGCGAGATTTCTAGATTGACTACGTGATAAAAACCTAAGCCCCCCCCCCCCCCCGTTGTGACCAAGCGTGGTATTTTGATGACCCCCCCCCCCCCTGAACAGGTCACGTAGTATGGGTACGTTCCCTAACATACTTACTTCAATTGGGGCCATAGTCTCACTGGCAGGGAGCAGTTTACTCTTGTGTGGTATTCACAAAAATCTAATCATCGGTTTTACATACACCTTTTAATATTATAATTTCAATAGTTTTTACTCTATTTCATTGTCGTTTTATTTGTTGACATTTTATTTTAATTCGTTTAATTTTATTTACCATCAATACAATCCACTTTATTTAAATACATATTGATCGTCTGGTTGATTAGTCAGACATCTTTAAATATTAACTTTTGAGATAATGAGGAAAGATAATAAATATTATTTACGACAAGTGTCTGTGTTTTTGGTAATTAAATATGCTATAAAATTACACGGATAACGGTCCGGTACAATAATATAGTATAACATTTTGAAATATGAGTGAATCAACTTTTTTTTTAATTAACTACAATTTTTTCTGCATTATGATTTGTTTGGTTGCTTTTATGAGAAATCTGAGTGTTGTACTATTTAGAGGGTACACTCTATAACTGTATACTCAACTCAAATTTCATTTTTTCAGAGATTTCTGACTAATCAACTGGTCAATCGATATATTGTATCTTATAAAATCCCCGGTATCGTTACACGCCAAACGACGTCCAACACTAACGTACGCTCGTATTTTTTTACTTCCTTTTTTAATTGCTTCATAGAGGAAATTGCTGCAAACCAATCCCAGGATTGAAACTAGAGAGAGAGAGACTCTCTTCAAAAATACTATTCACACAGCATGGCTAAATATCGCATTTACCCTGAGTTTTCTTTTTTGTGCTAAGTTTATATTAAATAATTATTACGTGTAAACGATATGTTAAGTTCAGCGGCTCACTATGAATTTAATCAGAGACAACCGGGGAAGTTTAATGTCTTCAACTTTCTTCTCAATATTCTTAAATTACCAGACGTTTTTAAAACTATCATTTTTCCGGAATTTTCCTTTTAAGGCGATGCGCAATCTGTGCCGCAGCGCGTGACGAACGCGCCATGGCCTTGCAAACGAAACACGTCTGTCGGAGGCGTGATATGCAAAGGAGAGAAGATGAGAAGGGAGTAGTGAATAGCGAGTAGGAAGTGGAAGAAGGAAGTAGAAAATAGGAAGTAAGGAGCGGGCAGACGCCTCGAGTGATGGCGCAAAAAGCAGAGTGTTTGTGAAACATGATCCGGCGAAAGCTCGCCTAAAACGGAGACCGAGTACAAAGAGGACATTTCCTCTTCCATGGCTTGTGGAAAAACTCAAAAAAATCCCGATATAAAACTTCCCCACGCCCTGAAGAAATAAAAGGAGGAAATATTAAATTAATTAATGAAAATTCGTTTTCCTGCGTGTCTCTCTTTTCTCGTTTTGCAGCTCACCGTCAATGGTCGTAAAATTTCCATTGTTTAGGGCGGAGAAATTTTCGGCTCTGGCATTATTATTGGGGATGGAACGGAGATGTACCGTTATTTTCATTAATTATTTTTATAAATATAGATTATAGATTATAGGCTTTTACTTCATGTATCTAGGTAGACAGCAAAAAACTAGCCACTATTTTATGTGCACATCCAAAATTCATTTGGATTACTCTGGGTTCCTGCATTTTATTTTTATTATACTGTTTTGTTTTGATTTATTTATTTACTTACTTATATTCTCAATATTTTTTTTTATAAAGGGTGTCCGGGGGTAAAGTGCATTAACTTCGGGAGGTGATTCTAAATGATGGTACAAGTAAAAAAGATAATTAACTTTTTTCGAAATTCCAACTTTTATCACCAATTTGTTCAGAGACTTCATGTTCATTTATTTTTATTTATTAGCATTATAAACAGTCTGTACAAAATTCATAAATGACAGTGATAATAATATGTATGTCATAGACCAATAAAATAACGACAAATTGAAATTTAGAACCATAATACATAAATACACAATACCTATACCTGATATAAACAATTCTGATAAAGTGTATCTTCTTACTTAAATCTACAAAAAGTAATTAACTGAAATTTTTTAAGGGTTTTCATTTAAATTTTGAAGAATATCAATAATATATTTCAGGAAGTGATTTTATTAGAATTCGAACTGCTAAAAGTAGGAGAGAAAATGTGGTGATACTAAAAATAAAAAAGAGAAATACAGAAATCAATGAAATATTAAGTTATTAGTTAAACATGTGGCATTTAATAGTGTTATTTTTTTATGCATGCTGTGAATTTATCAAGGTTTGTATTAAACACATCGATATTTGGGCACAATCTGTTAAATGTGCTACAGTTTCTTCTTACAAATACATTTTCAAGGTCTTGCTCTGAAATTCCAACTTTTAGGGGCGTGTGCGGCCAGATTTATTATTTTCCGCTGTTACGATACGGGCCAATCACAATCGAGTCGAGCGCCCGGCAGGCTCTCAGTAAGTAAGATCGTACCTCACACTAAGGATTTTTAGTAGCTACGTCTTTTTGTATGGGAAAAAAAAGTTGGAATTTCAGAAAAAGTTGTTAATCTTTTTTACTCCTATCATCATGTAGAATCACCTCCCGAAGTTAATGCACTTTACCCCCGGACACCCTGTGCAGTTTTTCTCGACTATCTAAAAACATTTTATTTCCTAGAATAAAGAACTCTAGCGAAAATATTACAGCTTTAAAAATAATACACACAAATTTAAAAAAAAATCTTTACTCATGGACTAAGTTCTTTAATAATTATTGTATAATTTATGTTTATTTTTTAATGACGGAAATGGGATGTAATCATGGGCAGATTTTCAACCAACCACCGGAATTATGAAAATGTATTATACATTTTGTGATCACTCTGTGTCGCTCGCGATCTCAAGATAGGTACATAATTTGATATTATTTATGTTCAGTTATAATTTACTATCAATATAATACACAATTATTTACTTAAGGTAGAGCGAATGTTTTTTTTACGTTTGAAATCATAACCTCACAAACGCGGATCTGGGCGTTCAATTACATTGGAAAAAATTTGTCGAGTACGGAAAAGTCTGTATTTTTAAACTTTGGTACACTGCAAAAACAATAATGACATGTTGCCGACATTTTACGTTATCTATCTCTATTAATCTTCAATTAAAACATAATGGTAAAAACGTATTTTGAAAAAATTTCGCATTATAATCCTCAACCATATTCAGGTTCTCTGCAATATCCAATGTATTCGATCACTCTGTTAAAAAATAAACAAGCATACTTTTTTATTCAAAACATTAAAAGTGATTCTATATCCTTTACGCATATCAAAAGTCCATCAGAAAAATGTCCATATTCAAAATGGCAATATTTATTTTCCCACACGCGCACCGCCCCGTCCCAAAAGCGTGCTTTGAAATACGATTCCTGTATTATGATTCTACGTTTTCCAAATTCCTGTTTTACATTCCGTATTCCTTAATTGTACATTTTTGATTGAGCCGTGATAATTGTTTTTATTATTCATGCATAAATTCTTTATAAAAATTAATTCAGACGGTTACTCGGTTGATTATTATAAAAATGCAATATCAACACGTCCATTTTTTTTAATATCGTGATTAAAAACAGTGGATACATCATTTTTGTCAGAATTTTTTCCCACTTTGCTCCATTTGTGTATTTGCATATTTATTTTGATCTGCTCAATTACATTCTCCATTGTCTCTTCTGAGAGTACCGTAGCAGACGCTTTGATGCGAGGGGGGTCGAATAAATATTCATTCATTCGAACCAACACGCCTTCCGTGAAATCATTGTAATACCTACGTACCTAGTGAGCGATTAAAGTCGAACGGCGTAAGGACTTCATTGCTTGAGCATAATTTAATTCGACAATACAACTGCATTACAAGACTTGTACCAATAAAATTATTTTGCAGTTCATGACTTTATTCAGTGCTTTTCATCTCTGAAAATTGCCGTCGGTGATACTTTCCAGCACCAATCATAATTATTGTAATAAATATTATCTCCAAAGGAAACGAATCCTTTAATCTGTGTATGTATGATAGAATAAAAATTGTAACCATCAAGAAACAAACAAGATCAAAAGATGTCATAAAAACAATAAAAAAGCTGAAGTGAAAGTGGTCAGGCCACACAATCAGAGGAAGTGAAAAATGGTCAAAATTAGTCATGAATTGGTTCACAAGTGACATGAAGAGAAAACGAGGTAGACCATTTAGACGGTGGGTTGACAACATCAAAGCCATAGCAGGTGGTACATGGACAAGAGTAGCTAATGATGGAGAGAAATGGCGACAGTTGGAGTAGGCTTTTCTCAACCAGTGACATACAGAAAGGGAGTCGATGAATGATAAGTGTTATAAATGTGAAAAGTTTATTATAAATAATGTAATGTAATTTACTGTCTGAATAAAGGCTATATATATTAATGTTCATTATTATTATTATGTAGAAGATTGTATGTAGATTTGTCTCTTTGTACAAATCTACAGATTAAAATTAAATTCGAAGATTGATCTAATTTTGTACACTTGACCTTCACAACCAGAGGAAAGTCACTGTCTACATGAAATTTCTAAAAATTACTTCCATCCCCCTTTCCCACCTTTTTTCTGCTTAAACAGAAAAAGCCCGGGCATGGGGGGGGGGGGGAGTTTTTCAGCTGGTTTATTTTTATTTATCTATTTTTTATTTATTTATTTGAACATAAAAATACAGATACATTATAATTACATAAGATATATTATAAACTACGAGATTCCCCGTTTTAGGACAGTCAAATCGCAGTAATCGTGATCAATTAAAATTTCACAGAAATAACCAGAAATATTTGGATAATGTTTTCAAGCACAAAAAAAATATCCTTCCTCGGGCGTCCCCGACTTCTTCTACCATTCACATTTGCGTCATATATTCTCCTTACACTCCTTTCCTCGTTCATTCGCTCTACATGTCCAAGCCATCTGAGCGTCCCTTTCTTAATCTTACTCATTACTTGCATTATTTGCGGATCTCCACGTTTCCCATACTAGTTTTATAATTTTATTACACATTAAAAAGTACCGTTGATTTAACATTTTAATTCCTTCCTGCCAAATCTGATCGTCGGGTTTAACTAATCAATTATCACTTGAGAGCTCACTTGACCCTCCCAATAGTTCCGTCTCTCCTCGTCTTTCCTCGTTGGGTTTTATCGCCTGAATATAAATCGCTCTGTTTCACTGATTCCCATTGCGCGCCGCGATGGAACGGTCGTTAATATCGCACTAAACTTTAATTTCCCGGTTCGCTGCAAGTTTTAGAGGTTGCTGCATCATTAGTTAATGAGGAACTATATCCTCTATACGCTGTGCACTTGCACTATTGTCTGTCTACTGTGCACCGTGCTAGCATTGATATTGATGAAGCAAGATAGCCCTCTCTGGTACAGGAATTATCCGACATTTCACCGTGTTTCTACCGCTCCTCGTACCGCCAGAATTCAAGTGGGGGATTTTAATGAAAATTTAAGCGTTTTATCCTAGTTAAGTTCTTTAAACCGAAGCAGTGCTTCTAATAACTTGAAAAATATTATACATACTTTTTTATGTTGTCGGCGCGTGCGTGATTTTAAATTGTAAATATGCGTTATACGTAAAATTATTCAAGTTCAATGAACTTTTAATTTTAAAAATTTGAACTGATAAGTATAAATCATATTAAACAAGCGATAAAGTATGTATCAAATCTAGAATCTTTCTTAAAGAAAAAAAAAAACAACAAATATCATGCATTTTAGAGACACTCAATATCAGGGTCAACTCTGAAACAAAATCCTACTCTCATTCAAAATTCCCAACAATATAACATTTAAAACTGAAATAAAAAGCCGGATACAATACTTATTAAGTTCAGAAAAAGAAAACATTCTGACACCAAATACAGACTGAAACAGAAACCATTCAAACGCACTTAAAAAATACCATGCGCATATTAAATATTTCATTTACTTCATATTGCATATTCGTACAATTAAATTGTAATACTTAAATTAAATCCTCAGCATGGGATATCCCAATGAGGATACCATTATCTCTACTTGTAACAAAAATGGAAGACGGTAAAACATTTAATATTATTATATTATGAGGATTTACTTCACGCCTTCCGGTGGATTGTATGCAGTTTGCTCCCGAAGCAATTCAGATCTTGAAAATGCGCTGAATAAAGGAAGAAATACTAACACGTTCGATTCGTGATCCATTATCCGGAAGCTTTAACAGAAAAGGATTGTTTTAGATCTAGATAGTAGGACCCAGCTAGTGTATTCTGGCTCGATGATGCAGGTTGTTCTACCTTATGGGACATTGACTCTCGTACGGAATCCCTCTGTGTACGCTGCTGAATTATGGTCGTTTTGCGCGATTTACCCCAGTCGCGGATTAGCCCTCCGCGAGCACTGTTTTATGCAAAACGGACAAATGAGCCCGGATTAATCCCCACTCCTGATGATTGTATTAATCATCTGCTACTATCAAATATTGTATTGCGATGAGTGATTGGAGATAAAATGAATCATTTTGTTTCCTTTCAAATTCTATCATTCTGCCATCTGTAGTTTGAAGCTTTAAAGCTTTTCAAGCTCTCGTACGAGGACCTCTGGCGTCATGAATTTTATACAACTTTTTTCTGTTTCAAAAGTCTAGCTATATTATTTTCCATTTGGAATATGCTAAATCCATCTATTGCAGTAATTTGCCTCCAATATGAAAATCCATAAATTGTAGTAATTTGCAGCCCCCTTGAAATAATGAATTATAACATTGAAGAAGAGGAATACTAATAAATCTTAGATATAAAAAAAAACCTAGATAATGAAACTGGAAGCAGAACCAAGGTAACAAACACTCTTAAAAAATATGGAAAAGGGTATTCCAATAAAATAAAATTAATTAAATACTTACGATATGTAAAATAATATCGACCTTGCGGTGATCCTTGGATCCAGCACCAGAGGAGATTCCTTGGTAAGTGCATTTGTGCATTGCACTGCTTATCTTCTGATTACATTCGTAACGCAAATCACGTGTTGGAGCAGTGCAGATATATAGCTCATCTAGCGACGCTAGCGCGAAGATCCTTGAAGGCAAGCGAATTTTGCACCACTTTGACCATGTGCAATACAATGCGTCTGGATAGTATTTTTTTGGAAATGCTAATTTACATTGTTAGCGCAACGACATTCATAGATTGGAACTGGTGCGCGGTGAATTTAAACGGTTTCGCGAGATTTTCAGCGATGAATTGCATGTCTTTTACTCTTGAGATTATTTTGCGATCGCTGACGGAGAATTATCAATTATTTTACCAATGTAACTTATTGGAGTGAATGAATTGCAGTACCCCCCTTTAATTAATTTGCTACGCCTATATTACATACCGGGTGCATTTTAAAAGTGAAATGCGCTGCTAATGATTTCAATCACGAGCCGCCTCTGTCCAGTACTAATTTAATTCTTCGGGCTAGCCTGTCCTTTTTTGTCGAACCCATAATCTTCCTAATCACTATTTTCTGCTTAATGGGTAATGATTTTCTAGGCATGCACACTCATCTTAACGTTGCAATTTTAATGCATTGTCTAATGTCTATGTCTGATTTGATTTTAATACTCTGTCCAGATGCCTTGCTCCCCCCACCGCATCCAACCCCCCGCCCACGCCCTCCAAACAAATTCTACCCCCTTGAATACAAGATTATCCCCCCTCATAACAAGAATCGCCCCAAGAACGTTAGCCGTTTCTTTATCAGTTTTGTCACCAAATCGAGCGCGATTTCAGATTAAAGCAAACAGCGCGAGAGGTCGCCTTGGTGCGTGCACCAGGGATCACTAGGGAAACGCCTAGTGACATCTATGCATTATTCATAGAGTTCTGTGAGTAATAAACACCCTTTTTAAGTCATTACAAATTGCGAGATAAACAAACTATTTATGATGCGAACTGTTTCTAATTAAGAGGCTTTCGTTGCTTTGTTAATAAAAGTGTAGGTTTTTTTCATTGTCGTTTTAAAATGATAGCCATTTTTTGGTACAGAGAATCATGATGTACTATTGTCCCATTGCCACGATTGTTGTACTTAGTATATTGCGCCAATTTTGGAATGTTGGATGAACTATTATTTATTTTATTTCGGAATATTATCTTCGTTATTCATTTATTTTTAGCTACATTCAACCTCTTCTTACTTCTTTTTGGTAATTGCTTTCTCATTGTTTCTTCTTCTCTCCCATACCTGCTCCGTTTGACTTCTTCTACGGAAGATTATTAATCGCTGGTGAAAGAAATGTGTTATTAGAATATTAAGGTTGTACGATCGAGGCTTTATATTCCTATCTGGTACTCTAGAGATCCTTATTTGCGCAATTGCCATTTTCAACTGGACAATCAAATCATGGTAAAATTGTGTGAATTAACATTTGAGTCCTATAATTTCAATACCCGCTGTATCCGATTTTTCGACAAAATGATCTGAGTATGACATTTTGTTCACATTTTTGGCGAGGAACAAGACTAATCTAAAATTGAGTTTCGAAACGTCCTTTATCATAACCAAAACCACGTTAAAACTGCGAGTGAGAAACAAAACCCGCTATATCATTCAAGAAGTTACTATCAAAACCCGCTATATCGGAATACAACCAATCACGAGTAGTTATTTAGCCAAGATGGCGGGTGTAGAAACACGCCCATCAGGTGAGTTGAGTTTCAAAAGCCTCTTTATTCCATATACAATCCATTTTATTTATCCAAATTACTTAAATATTTCAAGACATACATTGAACAATGAACCCTTTTCGAATGTATAAATTGTATATTACTCCAATTCATCATATAACAAAATAAAATGCAATTTTTTATTTACGCTAGAGATGTGACAGTTTTTTGCGGTTTTCTCCGAATCAGTGAAAGTTGATATAGCGGATGTGAAATTGAACGACTCATTTATAATCCCTACAAAAATTGTCTGCAAGTTGTTACACAAGTACCTACGCATAATTTTGAGTTGAAGTTACTCTAAGTATCGCCCTGTTTATATAATATCTACAGTGTGCAGAGATCAAACAGGATTCATCGCGCAACATTTACGGCATCCTTAAATTTCGATTGAGTTGCATAAACCAGAAAAGTTTCCCCATAATAGGCTTATATGAAAAATAAGTAAACCTGATACCTAATTGAATGTACTTATAATTATTGATGGCAGAGTTTTTCGAAATCAGACTCTGACAGTGACCTTTCTCTTGTTTTGAATATCAAGTGTGCAAAATTTCGTCAGTCTCGGAATAAAACTGTAAATTTGTATTCAAATCGAGTCTCCGTCGCCCGCCCGGTGTCCGCCGCAGACACTCTTCTTTAAATAAACAGATTCAAGGACAAAACCGAAATTTATGCGTAAAATAGTATTTTGTTGAAACAAACAACATTAATGTTCATGAAACAGTTTCAGGACAGGACAAGTCCCGTGGCGCCTTCGCTCCGCTGAGGGAGGACTTCCAAAATGATTGGCATTCAAATTAAAACGGAGCCGAGCGCATTTTTTTCCTATTTCCAATGTCATTTTCTCAATTTAAATCACGTTCAAATAAAATGATACGGAGGAGAACTAGGGATTTGTTCTTCTCCTTTCACGCTTCTGTTCTGTCAAACTATGACGAAGATGAGATTTTATCGAGTTTTGTAGAGTAGTTTTAAGTTGGTAGGTTTTTAGTTGATCCACTACTAAGCAATCCAAAATCTATGATTTTGGTTTGAAAATTAGATCGCTCAGAAATATTTTAGATGCTTCAATTAATTACTGCGATTAGAACTCATATTTGCTTTTTTAAAAATCGAGTCTTTTTATAAGCCAAAAAATAAATAAAGTATCAGGCCTATAAAAACAACTTTGAAGTTCAAAATTTCCTTCTTACCAGCCCCCCTTTCGGTTATGGTTTTATTGTGTAGTGTGGAAAATTAAACTATTTAGAAAATTATCGTAAAACATTTAAATATTTGTGTGTAAGTTTCGCAAAATAAAATAAAACACGCTTTTAGCGATGTTTTTTCCGTGAATAAATCAAAACGGGCGGCGTTGTTAAACGAATTTAATGTTAAGGGAATTTTAACCTTATCGCCATCTATATAAGGTGTGCTATTGTTACTGACCTGATCCCTATTTTACGCGACGTATCAAAGAAAAATTTCAAAAAATTTGTTCGTAAATGTTCGTATTCTTGGGTCAAGTGAATCAGCAAAATTGAGATGGATGCTTTTGGATGGGTCGCCTTTACCAACTTGGTCTTCTTCTTCCTCTGGTACTCAGAGGTTAACCAACTTCACCTTACGGACCGCACCTGGGTACGTCTCTGCGGAATTGCACTCGTACAAACAAAGATTAAAAACTGTGAAGTGAAATGACTGAATCTGTTACGTCTTCAATCAATCATCCCCTGGATTTGTCAATTGGGTAATCTTGTATTGTTCTTTTCTCAAAATGTGATGTGATGTATTAGAGTTTTAGTCTTTTTTAGCTAATATAATTTTTCACATTTTGGTCAATCGACGAAAAGCTTCCGAATTGATTTTTTTTTTACATTAATTCCATACAGGAGGCCTTGAGGAAAATAATTTCCCTCAGGGCCTATGTCATCTGGGATGCTGTGTGGAAGGTCTTTTTGAGGAGAGGAAGGAATGAACGTTGGTCTTGAAGAGACCCATGTTGTAGGAAGGAGGAAACACAGAGGCCGGCAAATCATTCCACAGCCGAGCTGTTGAACATAAAAACGAGTCGAAGAAACGACCCGTTCTCATACGACAAATGTCAACCGTGTACAAATGTTGGGCACGCATTTGGCGTGTTTCCCGACTATGCACCGGTGCCGAAGGGATCAATGATGCTAGTTCCTCGGAGCATCTTACATTGTAATACCGGTAGAACAAGGATAGCATTCCCACCCGACGCCTGTGCTCTAAAGATTGCAATCCGTCTGTTAAGATGGGAGAATCTATCAAACGGACCGCCCGTTTCTGCACAGAGTCGAGGGAATTTTTCAGGTATTTTGGAGCTCCAGACCAGAGGTGGCTGCCAAATTCAACCGTGGGGCGCACTTGCGATTTGTACAGGGTTAGCAGTTGTGCACTATTAAAGTATCGGGATAGATTACACCGACTTTCCATGTATTTTGAGAATGTAAGTTTAAATCATACAAGGAATAGAATTTACACACATAATAAGTCAAAATCTGGCCGATTAAATTATTTTCTTAGATTTGGAAGACGTCGGAGATTTCAAGAACTAAATGTTAATTTTTTATAGCTATTAAAATTTCATACTTTACAGTTATTTGACGAAGAGTTTCTAAATTGGTTACACCAGTATTTTACCAGTAGTTCAGGGTATTTTGAAGATTTAAGATTAAACCGTACGAGGAATAGACTTTCCACACGTCCGGCCAAATAAACTACAAAGATATTGATGGTGTTGGAGGTTTCCAATCCTACTGAATAACTATTGAGCCGAAATTTGGCTCAGCACTCCTCAAATATGCCCTTCCCAACTCAACTCTCCGGCCAACAGGCGAATCGTATGTTACTAAACCTATCACTTAGCTGATCGGAGACTCAGATTGATCAATTGAAAAGTTGGAAACAACGGCCGTAAATGTTTGCATTCGTCTTACCTCCCTTACATTCGGGTACCGTCTCATTCATGCGATTTGCTACGGTAGGGCGGGTATTGCGATGAGTGGATGGGTACCTGATGTGCTTGCCGCCTGACTTTTATTTATTTTGTGATTTATCCTTGGATTTAATTTAGGGCCCTTCCCGCTCCTTGGGACCTGTCTGGAGAATGCCGCGGATGTAATACGGGTCGTAACGCACTGAAACACGGGTTGTAATGGCAGAGCTTGAATTATTGCCGATTTTATGGCGAAGTTCAGATGTTACAACTGATAACTACATTGGTACTGACCCGAGAAGTCATAGGGTTCGAGTCCCAGATGTGACCGTATCTTTCTCTGATGTGTCTGTTTCAGATTTTCGATTGAGTTTCGCTAATGTTTCGTGAATGTTTCGCGAATTAATTAAATATTACAATTTGAGGTTTTATTCATGAAATAAAATGAAAATGAAAATTATTAGTTCAATACACTATTTCTTTCCATGCTCTTGTCAGGACAGTTACAAGACGGTACCTAGCATGGTATTATTGTAAAATTATTCTTCTTCTGCGTCGGAATATTTACTTCTATGAGATGAATTAAAAATTTGGGAAACGAATACGGTAAAATAAATTTTGTTGTTGAATTCAAAACATCAATATTATAGTGTAAGCATACTAGAACGGTTTTTTTCATGTAGTACCTATGTAGAGCTATTTTATTTGATGAAATAAATTAAAACGGTTTGATAATTTCGCGGCCAAAAGAACTATCATGATTTATTTTTTGGTTATTATGCCGTGTTGCGCTTCCTTCTTCTACTATGCTGTGTTGCATAGTAGAAGAAGGGAGAAGATTTTTGAATGTAGCTATTACTTTGTGATTATCCATTATAGAAAAATGGAAAATTCTGGAAGAAGATTTCTTCAAAAATTATCACCGGTTTATATTGCTACATTTAAAATAGTTATTTATTAATATTATGTAAGTACCTATTAAATTTAGTTTTTCTTTTCTTGTACAATAATTTTAATGCTGTGAGTATGTATATTATATACATGTTGTAGATTTATTTTCTGCTTTATATTGGAGACACTGCTGAAAACCAGCTGCTTTCCAGGAGAAATCCTGAATAGGCCACTTGCATGGATTTCATAACGACCTGGAAAAAATCATGTGGATAGATCTTTTTACTAAGATTACGAAAATGTTAGCAAAAATTGTTACATATGTACAGTTTTTTATTTTTAAATAAATAAATCCATTATTTGGGCTCGTGACGTCACTACATGAAAATGTCCCGTCTCCGAAAATGTTCCTATTAATTTTGTAAAATTCCACACTGATTTATTTTTTTATATGGCATCACTTTGATTTCAGGCGAATTTTTGAATTCGTTCACTAGATTTATTGTTTGTTCTCTGCGAACTTATCATTTGGTTCGACTTTTTGACAGATGTTCTGAAGAGAACCCCGTACATTTAATGATGTACGGGGTTCTCTTCAGAGCGTGAAGATGATGTCGGTACGTGTTTTAGAGGTATAATGATTATGGTGCTGATTTTAACAAAATTAAATTTTATAATATTCTTATTATTATTATAATTTAATATAAGTACAAGTATATTACATTGAATTTAGTAATATAGACGCTATACATTATAATGATTTATGATCAATAAGATGGATCAAGGAAAAAAAATATTTATGAGATGTAATATTTTTGGTATGTCTCGTTATTCTCATGTGCCATTCGTGTGGAAAAAGTTCTTTTTTTTAAAAATGATTTTCGGCTATGTAATTATCGTTTTTTCACACCTATAAAATTATGTCCCGTCTTTCCGGTTTATAAAAAATGGTCTGTTTTTTCGGATTGAAATTTTCAAAAAATCCCATAAACAAAAAAAAGGGTTTTAAAAACACGATAAAAAAAAATACAGAATGTCTTAGAATATTTGCCTGAACCGGAAAAAAATTTAAAAAAATGTGATGCAAGTGGCCTATTGTAGCTGAGCAGTGACCTTTTTCGTCAATAGAATCAACGTTAAAAGAAAAAATTCCAATTGTAAAAAAAAAAAATCTATTGATGAATAAACGTTTTTATTATATTTTTATTCACTGGTCAACAAATTTAAAAAAAAATTGGTGCCGACATACCTTTGATGGATTTGTATTTAGGTGAACATTGGCAACACTAAATAATATTTTTTTTTCTTACATAACAGAATTTATAAAGAGTTGAAAATTGTGGATGAATTCAAGCCGTGGATACCCCAGATTGTTTGTAAAATGTGCTATGAACACTTGAGACAGCGGGTCAGTGGTCAAAGAAATCGTATGAGGTTCGGAGTGCCTATGCAATGAAAAGAACAAAAATAAACACTACAACGATTCTTACTAATTAAAAAAAAAACACATTTTTTTTTGTTAAAGCGGGTATTTTCGATGGCCCACAAGTAAGAATATTAATAAATGATACGGACTTCTTAAGTTCAATAAACAATGTGGAACGACCTGCGTGGATTTTGTTTGTGAAGTTACAAATTTTTTTCTCGGAAATCACAAGTCAAGTAACTACACTAAAATTGTAAACGACATGTTAGATAACTTTAAAAACTTAGGATGTAATAAATCCATTAAAGTGCACTATCTACACAGTCATCTTGATCAATTTCCAGAGAATCTTGTATCCTAGAGCGAAGAACAAGGGGAGCGATTTTCCCAGGACCTAAAAACTATGGAAACCGATGGGATCAGCATATGATGGCTGATTACTGTTAGGGGGTGCAACGTGATTGTCCCACTACACCTCATACAGGAAAATCGCGATAAAGAAAGTTTTTAAGTCCATAATAATATAATAAATGCTGTTTTTTTACGTAATTTTATTTATTTATTTATTGTAAGAAGCAAACAGCAATAAAAAAAAACAAACAACAAAAGCAAAACAGGATGAGTTATACAAGAGGTTAAACATGAGGTAAGCCAAAACAGTTTCTTATGCTAATGTTGGTTATTATGATATAATATACAATTGTAATTGGTAATAACCATTAAATGAAAATGAAAATAACAACAAAAAATATATATATAAGTATATTAGAAGGAAGAAGGAAGAGGAAAGGGCAAGAGGCAGAGGAAGGTGGGATGGGGACAGGAGATGCTCATGCTGTACCTTTTCTATAGTTGTGCATTAATTAAATTAACATTTGTGGTCGTACGCTTGACTTCGTTTCGGTATTTCACAAGAGTGTTATTAAGAATATCGATATTGTTAAATTGCGTGTTATATTGCGCGCATATACGGGGGATTGGAGAATTTTTTCTAAGGTTGGTTCTGCACGCTGGCAAATGAAAAAAATGGTTTAGTCTGGTTGGCCTTGTATGTATGTGAATTCTTAAATAATTTACGAGTTCAGGAGAGTCCAGGCCGTTATTCAGAATTTTGTATAAAAATATTTGATCAGATATTAATCTTCGTGTTTGAAGTGGAGTAAAGTTGTGAAATTTTAGGAATTCGGTGTTATTTGCAAAGAGTAATTTGAATTTATAATTTATGTGTTTAAAAAATTTATTTTGTACACTTTCGATTCTGTCAATATGGCATTGGTAGAACGGTGCCCAAATTAGTGTGCAGTATTCTAAGTGGGGGCGGATATACGTGATGTAAAGGGAATACAGAGTTTTAATATTGCGAAAAGGTTTAGATATGCGAATTATAAATCCCAACATTTTATTGGCTTTGTTGATTACTTCGTTAATGTGTTTGATAAAATTTAGTTTATTTATATATGTACAAGTCAAAATGTAATAAACTACACGTAGGAATTCAAATTTTTTAGCTATTGTTGTACTCAGTATAAGGTCCTAAGTTAAAACAAATACAGCTACTCGGCACCAAAACCACTGTTGGCCAGTGTTATGTATTTGTAAAAAAAATATTAATTTAAAATTGAGAATCCTACCTGATATTTCCATTATTATTCTTTGTCAAGTATTTTACTGAGTGTCAGTAACAATCAACCGCGTGTAAAGTGACGCAATGTTTCACAAATAATTTTTAAATATTGTGTGTACATTTTTGTATAACTCGCCAGATCTGAACCTTTTCGCAGTAATTATAACATTTGTACAACCTTTAGAATTACGTCACCTTTCGACTTTAGTACATTTGGATATATCTGCAAGCCAATAAAAATGGAACTTTAAAAACAGTCGTGTTTAAGATAAATGCCAACAACGCTGCACCCCATTTCCCTTGCATCCTTCCCGAGTCAGTCGGAATTAGCCGAGATTTCATTTATCGATTCAAATTACTCTGATTCCACTGCGGATTAGTCTCGTCTGCTCGTCTGGGTCCGCAGCCTTCTTTTTTATTTTCTTATTAGCTTTCTCCGCCAACTCCTATCCTCCTTTTATACCTCTATTATCCATTCTATCTCGTTGCGAGGACGTGATCAGTGTTTTTGTGATACGTCCTTATTTCGATGTACTAATTCGCAGGGCAATTATCTTATATATAAAATTGAATCGCTAAATGTGTTGCTAAGCGCAAATCTCGAGAGCAGCTGAACCGATTTCGCTAATTCTTTTTTTTAGAATATTCCTTGAAGTACGAGGATGGTTCTTACGGAGAGAAAAATTAAGAAAATTGGATAATTTCAGAAAACCTAACGACTATCGCACGTTTGACAGTTCGCGTGTTTGAGAATGACATTTTGCAAAACAATTCTATTTTTGAAAATCTTTAAGTTGATAAATTTATTTAAAGTAGGTACTCCCCT
Source organism: Limnephilus marmoratus (assembly GCA_917880885.1). Lineage (NCBI taxonomy): Eukaryota > Metazoa > Arthropoda > Insecta > Trichoptera > Limnephilidae > Limnephilus > Limnephilus marmoratus. The sequence goes on along the minus strand of OU862924.1, from coordinate 19,640,584 downwards.
AATTGTTTGAATCGAATCAAGAATTTTAGATATTTTAAATAGGAACCTATCTTAGGTACCAAATTTAATTTTCCTTAAAAAATGGAAATTTTAATAAAAATTGTAAAAGGTGGCACGCGGGCTGTTTAAAAACTGAATGTACTGGGATTGAATATATGGAACGCGGGAGGAGGGTTGGCGGGACGAGAGAGCGGGAAAGGGAAGAGGGAAGGCGGGCAAGGTGGAAGGGGAATACGGGCGGGGAAGGGGACGTGTGAGGGGGGAGGGGAACTCGGGATGGGGATTCGCGGAACGGGGGAAGGGGGGGGAGTGGAGTGGGGTGAGGGAAGGTGGAGGTGAGGGAGTGGGAACGCGAGAGTGGAAGAGGATGCAGGAGAAGAAGGGGAGGCGGAAGGGGAACGGGACGAATGGGAAAGGACACTCGGGGAGAAACAATTTCTTTATTAAATGGCATAGCAACGCATGCCGGGACCAGCTAGTTTGAATATAATATATTCACCCCAAAGTATAGTAGGATAACTTGTAAAAAACAATATTTAATATTTTCACATTTGGATTTAGTGTACTAATTAAATACTTTACTATTGAGTTAAATTATTCTACTCTAGCTAATTTAATTGTGTTAGAACTGATTCACTCTAGAAGTAACGGCAAATCGAGTTCTATAATTTTATAGAGTGTTCTGAATTCCGCACATATTATTTTTTTTTCTGCCCTAATGCACTGCAATGCAATATTGATATATTTCCAAACTAATCCAATTAACTTATCGAACGCGTGTATCATCATCGATTCATATAACAGAATTTATTGATGTGAAAATTTCCTCTTTATTAAAGTAATTTTTTTCCCATATGATGCCTCTTTATTAGTTTCAGTCATTAAATTAAGGAGGCGGTGTGACCGCTCATTTCGAAAAGTTCGGGCTTTTTTCCAAAATTGAATATTTTGTTACACTGTTTAGTTAAACACTTTTACAAATGTGTTATAATTTATCAATCACTCATTTTTAGCGTTGCTACGCCGGCTTTTTGTTTAATAACGATCATTCAGAAATGCGCAGAAAAGTCCCACAGTGGACTGCGGTACAAACTTTTCCTTATATTTGCGAACTTTACCTTTCTGGTTATTTCAATGTATGCTCTTCGGCGATTAATGAATGACTGATGTTGTAGTTTTCCAAATTTAATTTCTCTTGGTGCCAAAAATATGGTCACGTGGCTCGTCAAAATGATACCCAGATTTCACGTTAGGGCAAGTGTGACAATTTGGATGTCTGTGGTTTCAGTATCATCATCATTATCATTATCATTATATTATATTATATTATATTATTATATTATATTATATTATACATAGTATAAAATGAAGTCGCTGAAAATGTATGTGCGCGTTAATCTTTCAAACTACGCAACGGATTTTCATGCGGTTTTCACCAATAGATAGAGTGATTGAAGAGGAATGTTTATATGTACAATACATGTAAATTATATTAGAGAAAAGCTGAGAAATTCAAAGAAAACATATTTTTGTGCGATTTAAAACGGCTGGCGGGCCGTACTATAGTCACTTTGGAAGAAATTGGAAAATATGTAGATGTCCTAGAGTAAGTAGGTATTTGATTTTCCCTTTTCAAATATCCAGTGTTGCATTGCAAGCATTGTATAAATAGTGGCGATCGCTCGAATTGCACTATACATAGTATAAAATGAAATCGCTCAAAATGTATGTGCGCATAGATCTTTTAAACTACGAAACAGATTTTCATGCGGTTTTCACCAATGGATAGAGTGATTCAAGGGGAAGGTTTATAAGTATAATACATGCTTATTATAGTAGAGAAAAGCTGAGAAATTCAAATAGTAAATTCAGGCAGCGGGCAAGCGTGTGGTGTGGATTTTATAATGGTTGGGTAATGGCGTTGTGTTTTGTTAGCCACAGCAACGCGTGGCCGGGTCTGCTAGTGTAGTATATAATATGTTTAATTCACCTTTTTATGGGCGCATTCCTTATGTCCGTATAACGTATAATCTATCCCGTAGATCAGGGTTGGTAGGGCGAGGGCTGGTGGGGCAGAGGACAGAAGCGGACGGGGAGAGTGCGGCGGGCGCTCCGGGCGCCGCGGGGCGTCGAATTGATTAAATCAAACCGAATTAAAGTAGATTTGCACCAGCTCGGCGCAATCTGTCCGGGATTTAGCCTGTCGGCTGCTCCGGGTCGCGCGCCGTGGGGGCACGCAGGAGAGGGCACACCGGACAAGACCGACGCTCCGACACTGTCAAATACCACTAACAAACATGGAATTTCAACGCTATATTATGCAGTTATGTTAAATTTTCCTCACAATACACAAAGACACATCGATAGATAGGTCCATATTATCTATTTTCTATGAATTATGCCGATTGAAGATTTTTCTGTAAGTTTTGAAAAGTTGAGATAAAAAGATTTTTTTCTGTATTTGACCAGTGCGTAATGTACTTTATTTTTCTATTATGGTTTTGGAATGTCGTTATTTTATTGTTTAATGATGTAAATAATCCTAACACTTTTATAAATGCATTATATATTTAAAAAAAAATCTAGTGCAGTTTACACGCGGTAGAAGCGAAACTTTACCAAAACTATCTCAACCAATACTTGAAAAGTGAGGTCATAATCAAAGCGACCAATGGGCGCAGACCAGCGTAATTTCCGTTTCATATCTCAACCAATAGGAGCCTTTAAAAGTGACATCATAATCAAAGTGGTCAATGAGCGCAGTTGATGCGTCGCAGATGCAGCAATCGTCATTTCCGTTTCATCCGAAATCCAAATCATAGCTGGGCTTTGGAAGTTTCACTTCTAAAACTTTTTACAAGGCTAATAATTTATTTTTTTAAAGTAGTTCAGGTAGTCGTTAATCCGATCGCCTAGAAGGCTCGGCTAGCAGTCGGCCGGATCAATTCCAAAGAGAAAATCGTGGGTCCGAGGAAAAACCCGGGAAAAATCGTAATTTTAATTTTCAAGCATTTATTTATAAAAAACAAAATACGAAAAAGCCAAATTTTCATTCGATTGAATTGCTTTGTTTTGAGCTGTGTGCATTGTCTGCTTTGTAACACAAAGGTAAAACCCATGGCAGTTCAGATTTTTTTAAATAAAATCTTAAATCTTAAATGTACGTGGATTGCCGAATTTTTGAGGGAGAGGTCGATTCAGGCGGTTGCTGACGGTTTCACCTCTTCCTCGCATTCGATAAATGCTGGCGTCCACAGGGATCGGTTCTGTCACCGACTTTGTTTCTGTTGCACATCAATGACCTCTTGTCATGTGCACCGATTCATTGTTACGCGGATGACACTACAGTCCATGATAGCTTTTTGTTTGACAAGCCCTTAAAGGGCACACAAACTCCAATAGCTCGGAGGGCTTAGAAGCAAAGAATGGACGGTTACCTCGAGTGTGTTTTCTTTTGGGGTAAGAATAACCTCGTCGAATTTAATGTTTCAAAGACCCAATCATGTTTGATAACGTCTAAAAGGGATCGAAATGAAAATCTAGTCTCCTTCAACGGAAGCAATCTTCCGAACAGGACCTCCATCGATGTGCTTGGTGTAACTCTAAGTGACCAGCTCAGGTACGGGGGCTCCATCGAAACCAGAGTTAAGTTAACCTCTCAGAAACTGGGCGTACTGTACAGGGCCCGCAGATACTTTAATAGTACACAACTGCTAACCCTGTACAAATCGCAAGTGCGCCCCATGGTTGAATTTGTCAGCCACCTCTGGTCTGGAGCTCCAAAATACCTAAAAAAACCCTTGACTCTGTGCAGAAACAGGCGGTCCGTTTGATAGATTCTCCCATCTTAACAGACGGACTGCAATCTTTGGAGCATAGGCGTCAGGTGGGAATGCTGTCCTTGTTCTACCGGTATTACAATGGAAGATGCTCCGAGGAACTAGCGTCATTGATCCCCTAGTCACCGGTGCATAGTCGGGAAACACGCCCAACACGCGCCCAACATTTGTACACGGTTGACATTAGTCACATGAGAACGGGTCATTTCTATGAATCGTTTTTGAGTTCAACGGCTCGGCTGTGGAACGATTTGCCGGCCTCTGTGTTTCCTCCCTCCTAGAACATGGGTCTCTTCAAGACCCGTGTTGACTCTTTCCTTTCCTCAAAAAGACCCTCCACACAGCATCCTCAAAGATGACATAGGCCCTGAGGGAAGTTATTTTCCTCAGGGCCTACTGTGTGGAGTTAATATAAAAATAAAAAATAAATCACGCCCAAATCCACATTTATTTCTATGATTTGACACGAACAGCATTTTTTCTCGGATTGCAGTTTTATATATAACAGATATTGCACCCCAGTATAAGTCCGCTCAAGGCCTAGTTCACACGGGTTCGTGACGGTCAAAAACCGCACCACGGTAAACAAAGTTTTCATACATTTCGTATGAGAGCCTTCATTCTGCACCACAACCGTGAGACGGTTTAACTGTGTGCGGTTTTCGACAGCCATGACCCATGTAAACATAATCGAAAATCCTTCTCACCAGGACTGTCAAATGCAAGGGATATTTTCGCGTTTTGTGACGATGGCGTCAAACGACATCGCAGATTTGAGCTGACTGCCGCAGCGGCACTTTGACGTCGGCTTATTGTGCTCCCAAAATGTAATTACAACCGGCTGCACCAAGCTGATCAGCGCTTGCCGCACGGACGACCGAATAGAACGTTTTGCTAGCCAAAAATATTATTTCGACAATTGACAAAATTTAATATATTTTTTAAAACTCGGTGAAATATCACAATTGTACATAATTATTTGAATACAAAATTCGCCGTTTAATCAGAAATGGCATTAGGTATACCTACTGGAAACGCGTCTATTGTTTTTTTACATTAATTCCACACAGGAGGCCCTGTGGAGAATAATTCACTTTTTTTAATGTCTTTGTGACTCGACGTTAATTGCGTGTTTATACATCGGAAGCAATCGCTTATGTGTTTGACGTTTCCATTATTTTAATATTTGAAGGAGTTTTCAAGGTACGAGTATATATATCAATTTCGGTAGCGGGTAAAGGTACCGCCGCCCCGGGAACCATTTATTGGTTAACCAACACCTCTACCATAGGTCACCCCAAGTGGTTCGCTACGTCTGGTGACCTAGCAGGGGTGCCCGGGTTCGTGGGGTCCCCGATCTTGGCAGCAGGTATGCCTGCCCACCAACAGCGTGGCAGGCCGGATTAGGAGAGACTGGTTAAGGGAGATCTTGATCTTTCTAGCAGGACTCTCGGAAAATTGCTCGCAGTGGAAAGGATGGATTCATTCGTCCATCACTCCTGGACGCACTGATCCCCAGATTCCTCACACCCCTCATACCTTTTTCCTTCCCAGAACTTCCTTCCTTCCCCTAAAAAGACCTTCTATACAGCATCCCCAAATATGACATAGGCCCTGAGTAGAATTATTTTCCTTGGGGCCTCCTGTGTGGAGCTAATGTAAAAAGGTATATTTTTAACGAAATGCATTTTTTAAAAAGTATTTGTTAAAATTAGCTCAATAAATCAAATAATTAATTGTGTTAGAATTTATAAACATTTTTCAACACTATACACGTGTAACTAATTGTTTTTTAATCTTTGAAAGGTTTGTGTCGTGTTTTAAGTAATATCTGCAGACACAACGTTTTTTCTGAAATTGACAAAAAAGGCATAGTTTTTCTGACCTATATAGAATAAACCGTTTAAAAAATTTCCAATGAATAGATGTGAAAGAAAATAATTTCAAGGACTTGATATGAAAACTGTCTTTGATGCGACGATGACATATTGTAATTTTTATTTCTCTTATATATTCAATAATATTTATATTGAGGGATCAGTAGGATTTATAGGTCCAATTAGGAGTCCCACCGAGGCGAACCCTCTGATATGAAAATATCTGGAGTCTGTGAATTATTTTCCCATTGGTCTCTGGTAGGTTGACATGTTGTTCTTGTATCATTTTGTATTTATTATACTTATATAGTGCAATTGCATAGCGTGAATTGACCAGATTATCATTTGCGTAAAAGTGTGTGAAAGGATTTAGTTTTTCGTGTTGGAAAGATTTAACCCGGACATAAAATCTGACGTTTATAAAAGAAATGGATTTTACAAATTAAACTTGATAACAACTAATACATACATACACCTTATAATACCTACACTTTGGTAAATATCATGAAAAATTTATGGTAACATCTTTCTTTTTCACAAATATTTATGTCCAGCTTAATTTTGCTATTCTGACTCTTTGTGCGGTGTGTTCAGTTTCACCGCTACAAGTGGTGTGCACGACACAGAGATTAGCGCCCGTGGGGTAATGGTAAGCCATCGTTAATGCACGTGTCTGGCGCGTTGCGACGTTCACTCGATGCAGGTGCAGGAAAATGCACTTTTCTTTTTGCGCATATTAGCAATAACACGCAGGCAGGTATGGCGTATTCTTACTGATAATTTTGATATAAAAAATATGCTTTATCTTTTAAACTCTCAGCTTCATTTTAATCAAATTGGATAGTACTTGATAGTCCTGTAGTGGTCGAGTGGTTCAGAACGTCGGGTTCCACTCAGGCGTCACGCATTTGTTTGTAACCACGATTTATTTATTAATTACCTATTATTATTATTTATTTATATATTACCTAGGTATTTTTTAATTACCGACCGGTTTCGCTCAACACAAGCATCTTCGGGGTATATAATTCTTGTGTTAAGCGAAACCGGTCGGTATTAAAAAAAATAAATAAATAAATCGTGGTTACAAACAAAGTCATTGTTTTTATTTCAATAAAAAATTTCCGCTTATAATGTTGGTAGAAGTCACAATTTGGGAGATGGTCATGGGTACTGCCGCCCTTAGAACCGTCCATTGGGTAACCAACAAATCTTTCGTAGCTCGCCCTAAGTTTTTTTTTATTTAATGACAATATAAAATAAAATAATAAAATAAGTTAAAATACTAGTAAAGTGGTCTGTTCAAAGTCTTCCTCACTGTTCCGAGGCGGACTGTACGTTGTTGTATGGGTGTTGATTTTTATTTCCTAATCCTCTAGTTTGTTGTTTTTTTGCAAAACAAACAATAAATTAAATTAAAAGTATTTTTGTTTGTTGTCTGTAGGTTGCGTTGGGGTTACTTCATAATTTTAATGATTTCCTCATATTCATGTTTACTTAGCCATAATTTGATGTCTTTTTTTAAACTTTTGTATCTCCATGGTGTTTTTAATTTCAAATGGAAGGGCATTATATAATTTTGTGAAATGGAAAGTATGGCCAAAAGACCGGTCAGTCAGTGGTTGAGTGGACATCGCGCTTGATTCGATTCCTCGGCTGGCTAAGTCCTCCATCAAAACACAAGCAACATTTTCGGATTTCTGTGGTGGTAGTAGGAGATTTTCAAACAGTGTTGGGTTATTCGTAGTCTGGGAATGTTTGCCTTTCTAAAAAAAATAATAATAATTTCGGTATGTTCAGTAGTTTTGCGAATTTCGTAGTAGTGTAGGCGTCCTTGTAGTGTAGGCGTGTTGGTCAGCATGGTACTCATATGTTTCTTTAAATTTGAGTATGTGGTTTGCTACATATGGTGGCTTAGCATGGGTGTCCGGATTCCTGGGTGTGAGGTCTACTTTGAAATAGGATGTACCTTTAAGCTGTACCCATTAAATTTTGTATAATTTATTTATTTATTTATTAATTTACGGACATACATACATATGGTGGCTTAGCATGGGTGTCCGGATTCCTGGGGGTGAGGTCTACTTTGAAATAGGATGTACCTTTAAGCTGTACCCATTAAATTTTGTATAATTTATTTATTTATTTATTAATTTACGGACATACATACATATGGTGGCTTAGCATGGGTGTCCGGATTCCTGGGGGTGAGGTCTACTTTGAAATAGGATGTACCTTTAAGCTGTACCCATTAAATTTTGTATAATTTATTTATTTATTTATTTATTAATTAATTTACGGACAACAGTCCATTAAAAACATAATAATAACACGAATAAAAAAACAGAGATGACAGTGAAGGGAGAGCACATAAAAATTAATAGAAATGACAATATAAAATATAAAAAGTACATATAGAGACACTACAAGTCACAGCATGAAGAAGCATTTAAATATTGCATATCGACTGCCGAAAGTCATTTAGTTTTACACCAAAAAAATCAATGCTTTGATTTGCGTTGACAAGTCTCGACATTCTGGATGAGGGAGAATGGTAACCGTAATTAGTAGAATGTTGATTGAGGAACAGCAATTCATTATTTCGAAGCTTACGGGAAGAGATGTCAAACTGGATGAGTTGTAATAATGCAGGTGTATCAGTAATACTGTTGATAATCTTAAATATGCAAATTAGATCAGAGTCCTTTCTACGTTTTTCTAAAGAAGACATGTTTAAAATGTGTTCAATTTCATCATATGCGTACTTGCCTCTTTCAAGACCCAACCTCCAAGGAATCTTAGGAAACGATAATAAAATGTTTTTTTTTTTTTATTTTGGCAGGGAAAAAAGAAAAAGCGAAAATAAACGTAGTTTCTATATCTTCCTCGCCATATTCCTCCAAACTCATGCTCGCCTATCCTCATCAGAATAACACCCATAAAATATCTCAATCACAATATTGTTCAATTTCACCCCTTCTGCTCCAAATCACCCAGCCCCTACCTCCATAGCCCTGCCCGCCCCCGTCCCACACGATCAATCAACCTGGTGGAGCCCAGGCCCTGGCCAGTCAATGCACACACATATCATACGGGCTGCAGTCGCTCTGAACCCAATTTTCAAAGGAAAATATTTGACGATGGGTAGTGGAAAGTTCGCTGGCCGAGGACGGAGGAAATTGGCTTTGGTGAAAATTCTCGCTGTCCAAAATAATATTTTTATTTTACTAGCTTGTGTAGAATGACAAAGAGATTGTTTTATTATTATTGATTGTTTAACTAACTTTTAAACTTTCAAAGCACGATCATTTTCAAAGCTTGTGATGAGAGTGGATGGCGTAGCCAAACGAAGCTGTTGCACTAAAAAACACTGTTGCGTTCGCCTCTTAATTTCAAACGGAAAAAGTTTGATTTTCATGACTCCAGGACCCGCCGTTTGAGAGTTTCAAATGCTTCATATATCACGCGTGTTATTTGTCTGTTTCATAAGGATGGATCTTTCTGAAAGATATAAGTTAATTAATTCTGAGGAACTTATATTACTAAAAGCTCAGATCTTTTAGACCAGGGTTTCCCAACCAGTGGTCCGCAAGAGGCTAGCGTCCGCCGGTCAATAAGCGAGAAAGCGCGCGGGCGGTCCTTGGTCGAGAAGTCTGAAAAAAAATCGGGACAATATTCCATTTATCACTACTGTACCTTGTGGTCAGTGGCTATTATTATATTCCGTTTCGCCCCATCCCACCCTACACCATTCTACCCCCTCCGTTATGGTAAACATTCTGCTAGAACCCGTCCCACCCTATCCCATTCGTCGCCTCCACCGTTGTGGTAAATATTCTGCTAGAACCCGTCCTACCCTATCCCATTACGTCCCTCCTGTTGTGCGGGTTGTAGGGCGGACAATGTGGTGTTACCCCCCCCCCCCCCCGTTAAAGTTGACAAACACAAATTTCGACTTCAGAAAAAAATTGAAAATTAGTCCGTCCCGTCCTGGGAGGGGGGGGGGGGGGGTTGGCTAGAGACACTACTTGCGGTCCCTGTCAAAAAAATAAACGTACAAGTGGCCCCGGGTCAGAGAAAGGTTGGGAACCACTGTTTTAGATGGATTACCTCGGTAACTTACAAATTCATCGTCCAGAAAAACAAAACCGCTAATGTTGAAAATATTTTTTTAAAAAATTATCAGACCGTCTTTCCCAAAATATTTCGATGTTAAGTTACGATTTTTATTTGTGTTAAATATAAATGACTTACATCCCGTATGCGTCCGTTTAAAAAAATGTGTATTATAGTAGCGAATTCGTCGGATTAATTAAAATGTGAACCTCGGGTAAACCCCGATAAAGTTGGCGATGTTTCCTCTTAAGATAGTTTCAACTTATGCTATACTATCATAATTTCATTTTATCAATATAATATATTGTGAGAGTATAGAACACGTATGAGACTAGCATTATGTCGATTGTTTTCGGTATTATACACAGCAAATTGTTACTAAGTAATTTTTAAGGATAATTACAAGTACATAATTGTAATTGATGGTACATCTTGAAACATTCGACTTAGCAGTACCCCAAATTAGAAATTAACAAACTGTTTTTTTTTTTTAAATTTTTTTTTCCATAAAATCCACACTAGCTATGCCGCCGTCTGCAAAGACCATTGTGTCTAGCTGTTTTTCGGATTGTTCAATTTTTTTTTGATTTCCACAGAGGAGATCCAGAAGCGCATAGTGAACGCAAATCGCTGTTATCTCCGCCTAAAAAACCAATTAAAGTCCAGACTGCTGTCCAGAAACACGAAGATATTAGTGTACAAAACACTTATCAGACCAGTACTTACGTACGCAGCTGAGACTTGGGTACTAACTAAGGGGAATGAGCGAGCACTGGACGTTTTTGAAAGAAAAATTTTGAGGCGCGTCTTCGGACCGGTTCTAGAAAATGGATTTTGGCGCAGACGTTATAACAATGAGCTCTACTTTGTTTGAGGAGATTTCGGTGGCTGGGTCGTATGAAGAGAATGACCGAGCATCAAGCACCAAAGTCCCTGCTGAACTCAAGACCAACAGGGCGACGAAGCCTGGCAAGACCAAGACTAAGATGGAGCGACAACGTCCTCAAAGACATATCTATCTTGGAGCTTCTAAAACTGGAGAGAGCTGGCACAAAACCGAGATGAGTGGAGGAAGATTCTTGAGGAGGCCAAGACCCACCAGGGCTTGTAGTGCCAATAGTGATGATGACGATGATAAGATTTCCAAATGCTCGGAGCAGTGCGACTAAGGCATCTCGATTTGGGTATATTGTGAGGTCGAAGGGATCGGGAAAGGGAGTAGATGAGGAAGGTCGATAAGTACCTGCCTATTGAGGTCAGGTCAACGTTTCGATTCGGAATGGTGGTTTTTACCGGGGCGATATTGAGTATTTAGATTACCTACCACTCTAGCTCTAACCCATATTTGTTATTTGGACCACTTTAAACCCCTCGGCCTTTAAAGTATTGTTTCCTAAGTAACAACGGTGATATTTCATGGAATTTCTGAATGCTACCGATGTATTTTGAAATAATCGATAATTTGGTTGTTTAGAAACGACATAAAATTTTCTTTGAGTTGTTTGTTTTTTCTTACATATAAATAATAAAAGTTTAATATCACGCATGAAAATGTTAACGAAACATTTTTACCCGAAAAGTCCTTAATTTTGAACGAAATTGATATTTAGAAAACACATTCCTTTCGTATAGTGAATTAGTAAGAAAACTGTCTACTCACTTTTTATGCCACTTATACAATAAAAAAAAAACAATATATTTTTTAATTTCAGCTGACATCGAAAAATTCCCGCCATATTTACAGTATTTAATTCAACACTTTTATAGTATTTTTGTATTTCATCCATGGAATCCAGTATAAAAAATTGAGACACACTGAGAAAAATAATTATTTCTCTTTCCAACCATGAACATATCGCACATCTCTACATTATGGGTCATTCCGCGGTTTCGTTCAAATCGCATGTTCTCGCAAAAAAGTCATATGAAAGTGAATGTTTTTCAAGAAAATTTTATTGGAAAATGTAGCTATTTAAAAAAGGAAAAAGGAGTATTTCCTAGATTAGCCATTTGTTACTTAATTACTTTATGATATACAAAAAACATGCTAAAATTTCATTACCTTCCCCATGAAAATGAGGGACCGGTAAATTGATCTACAAATAAGAACAGTTTACACTAGTAAAATTTCAACATTCATTAATCGACCTATATGTACAACTAATTATGCATATTTATTTGTATTTAATTTATTTTTAAAGCTATTGTATCATAGAAAGAATTGAGATTTTGATTTTGTCCAGAGAAAATCGTCGTAGTCTTCCGCGAAAGCGGAAATTAAAATTGTGACCGCGTTTGTTCCTGTTGGTCAGCCGTATCCCGCCCTGCACCTCCGTTACTAACCAGTGTATCACTACATCTAGACGGGGGAAGCCGTGCGTCGCTGAATAAAGAAATATCTGCGATCTCCGTGCTCGAAAACAACTTTGTCACCGACCAGGCATCATTACCTTCCAGCATTTTTTACAGTTAAGTACATGTTTTAAAAATTCGAATCATATGTCTATATTTTTATTTTTATTTTAACTTTATGAGTAAAACCTCAAATTGTAATATTTAATTAAATGAAGACAATATAAGCGAAACTCAATCGAAAATCTGAAAACAGAAAAATCAGAAAAAGATATTGACACATCTGGGACACGAAAACTAACTAACAGTGGTTAGCGCGTTCGCCCGGTAAGCGAGAGGTCCTGGGTTCGTGTCCCAGATGTGTCAATATCTTTTTCTGATTTTTCTGTTTTCAGATTTTCGATTGAGTTTCGCTTATATTGTCTTCATTTAATTAAATATTACATATGTCTATAAACTGTATTTAGTCGGACTATTTTTTATTGAATCATACAGATTTGTAATGTCAACATTAAGCGAGTAATTGAGAAAAAACTGTCAAAACTTCATTACCCTCCGATTCATTACCTTCCGAATCGTCAAAATTTTTGCCGGATGGTAATGTGGAGGTTTGGAGGGTAATGAAACTTTTGTAAGGGTTATTTTTACGAGCATCTGGGACCATGTTTGGGGGTTAATAAAAGCTAATATTATGAATAAATGCAGTTTCTTGCGTTCTGGCGTCGGACAATTTCGGTTTTAGTGAAATAAATATTTTCGTTTTATTTTTTTTTATGTGGAAAACAATCAGTTAAAAGTTACCCCGCAAATTTTTATTTGTAAATTGATTTTTTATTCAATGATATAATTATTCAAATGTAAACGAATATATTATACAAATTATTTAACTATTCACCCTACAGTCTTAAGATCTTTCATTAGTTAATTGTCTTTCAAAACTGACGAATTTTTACATAATTTCAAGTTTCTAAACAATGCCAAATTTAAACAAAAATCTACGTAATTGGGCATCAAGAGTCCAATGTAAATTTCTTGATTAAAAAACGGTATCACTACTGTTACATTTTAAATCATTTAGGGTAAAAAATTATTAAACAAAGATATAAAAGTGGTAACATTTTTTGGACTCTCCTGTAAAAGTTACCAAAATGAAATTATCCATTTTGTTTTTCGACTTCTCACTTAATCCGATACTTATGATAGTTTTTCTTTGTTATTTGTTACAGGCTTAACCACTATAAACCACAATGGTAAAGTTAAATAAAAATCTGAAAAATTAAGAAAAGCTATCCAAGGACAGACTACGTAAGCAACAAAAATATGCAGAGATTTAAAGCAATCCGAAACTGTACAGTCTTCAGAAAGCGAAAGAAAAAAAAGATACACTCTGCGAAAAGCGCAAAAAAGGATATGCAGCATTGAAGATAATAATTGTTGGATGATTTTTATAGCGCCATTTTCGTGAGAAAGATATAAGTGAAAGAGCCCAGAGAAAGCAAGGACGAAGATGGCGAAAGAACTCTCTAAATTATTTGAAGAAAAAAGAAGAGCAGTGTAAAATAGAAATGATTGTAGTGGAAAATATGCCTCCAATTAGAGACAATGATAAGGAAGTACCCAATAATGTGCGAAACACTCTAGATCCTGACCTCTTTGCAGTCGAGAATGAACAACGAATCACACAAAAAAACATGCATGGTCTAACGAATGTTAGAAAATAAAGGTACAGACAGATCTATGAAAAACATTACCAAGTTACAGGATGAGATAAACAAACTTAAGAAAGAGAAAAAAAACGAACAAAAGAAAATGGAGGCGTTGCAGCTACAAAACACAAACATAGCAATCGAAGATACATTAGGGAAAAAATTAAACGACATAGCTACTATTGACTCGCCTACTATTTTCAATAATATTGATGACAATATGCTATTGAGGAATTCGACGGCTCCATGTTTTTGGACGATACTATTGCTTCAACGCCAGAATCTGCTAAAACTATAGAAAAGAAATGTACAGTGAAAATACTCTCAAATGACCCGTTCGACTGTCAGCATTATTCCTTCTATAAAAATAGTACCCAAGAATTCAATCTTTTCGATCAATGTGAGTTCGAGAAGTTCATCCGATCCCTAAGAGTAGAAGATCCTGATTTCAATGAATCAAAGCAGCAGTCTCCTAAAACTATGGAAATCCCACACATGGAAATTGACGAAAAGAGCATAAGGAGGCGCCATTCAAATATGACTTCGATGACTGGATAATGGTTCAATATAAAATAAATAACCCAACACACCATTTCATTGTGAAAATTATTGGGAAATATGAGTAAACAATGGAGTACAAAGTATTTCATTTCATTCTGGAATCACAAATTCTTCAGCGCTTGCAAAATCCGTATGAGAATGGAAGAGGAAAATTCACTTTAAAAAATTTGCCGAACTTTAATTTTAAATAGTTTTCGAGCAAAAACTTTCACAAAAATAGCAACTGGTGATCTCATTAAAGTTCCTTAAATATCATGTTCCTATTTAGATGTAAGACCTGTACCTAGTACGTATTAGTTATCTTGTGTTTGTTTAGTAGTGTCTCTGATGTTATTTTTAACTGCATTCCAATTGAGTTCTGTTCATTTCTTATTTTAATTATTATTTTTAATATTTAAATACTTCTATTTTTCAATTATTACAATGTTTGCTCAGGAATGTGAAATTTATGTATTTCTTGTGTCCAATACCCACTTATAAAACTGAATTATAAAGAATTTGACTAGGTACGCCTTATAATTTTGTGGTAAGTAGCATAAGTAGGGAAATTTTTGTTGTGCTTGTGATGTTCCTGCTGCATTTTCTTCATTTGTACCTATTTTGATATTTTGTCCATTATTTTTCAACAATTTATACAAATATTGCAAAAGCATAAGTAAGCAGAACTGCAAAAGCATAAGTAAGCAGAATGAAAAAATGTATTTCTTGTCTCCAATACTCGAAAGTCTGAATAAAGCTTTTAGTTTTTCACTATAATAGATTTTTCTTCCTTTTTCCTAATCCGCTCATCACATCAGGTCAAATGATACTTGGCATGATTTGAAATCTATTTTATTATTCAATTTCAATTCATATTTCATTATTCACAGAAATTTTAAGAACTTTGAACGTGTTCACTACCATCTATTAATATTTCATTACCAAACTTCATCACCATCCAAATTTATAAATTACCATCCAACAGTTTTTCATTACCATCCACACCTTCATTACCATCCATCAATTTTCTTCGTATCTAAGTATCGTAGAAAGGTGCCCTTTTCACCTCTCTACATCTGGTAGGTACAGGAACCCATTTCTATAAAAATATATAGTAAAAACGCAAAAAAAAAAAATTCCGCGGAATCAGGCAAATTTGAACGAAACCGCGGAATGACCCATTATACAAAAACAGGTAAAAATACTTTAATGTATGGACGCCCCGGTCAGACCTTTATGGCTAGTAAAGTCGTGTCGAGGTTTGAGATATTAAAATTGTTTCTATATCGAGTTTAATCAAAACCAGGTGTTTTCGGATGCATTTTGGGTAATTTCCCACTTAAGTGGCATCCTGTGGCTCTTCCTAATACTTAGGATGAGCCGCCAATCAGCGTAGTGCATGTCTAGTCAAAACGATCTTCTTAATCCCAACTCTTAGTCTGTACCCCCACACAATAGGCCACTTGCATCAAATTTAAAAAAATCCGGTTTAGGCAAATGTTCTAAGATTAAATTTTTTTTTATCGTCTTTTTAAAACCCTGGTGATTTTTTGAAAATACAATCCGAAAATTTAGACCATTTTTTATAAACCGGAAAGACGCGACATAATTTTATAAGTGCGAAAAAACAATAATTACGTAGCCGAAAATCATTTAAAAAAATAACGTTTTCCACACGAATGGCACAGGAGAACAACGAGGCATACCAACAATATTACATCTCATAAATATTTTTTTCCTTGATCCATCTTATTGATCATTAATTATTATAATGTTGACTAAATCCAATGTAATATACTTGTACTTGTAGATTATAATAATAATAAGAATATTGTAAAATTTGATTTTGTTACAATCAGCACCATTACCATTACACTTCTAAAACAGGTACAGAAGGCATAAAATGCACGGGGTTCTCTTCGTAACATCTGTCAAAACGTCAAACCAAATGATAAGTTCGAAGAGAACAAACAAATAAATCTAGTGAATGATAAATGTCAAATTCAAAAATTCGCCTGAAATCAAAGTGTTGCCATATAAAAAAAAAAAATAAGTGTGGAATTTTATAAAATTAACAGAACATTATCGGAGACGGGACATTTTCATGTAGTGACGTCACGAGCCCAAATTATGGATTTATTTATTAAAAAAAAACTGTATATTTCTAAAAAATTTACAGTTTTATAAACATTTTCGTAATCTTAGTAAAAAATTTTATCCACACGATTTTTTCCAAGTCGTTATAAAATTCATGCAAGTGGCCTATTGTGACGAGTAAAATGCACACCAATGTTCCTGTCGGAACTACCATATATGCAATATACAGATATCTGCAAAGGGCAGTAGAAAATGCACTCGCTACACGAAGCAAGAACTGAATATTATATAAGACATAAATAAGAAACTGATCCTGAGTTCGTGTCCCAGTTGACCGTTTTCTTTTTATTTTTTTATGTCTTGTTATTTTTCGTTTATAAATATGTATTAGTGTTCTTCTTCTTCAATGATATATAACATTGATGGGAATAACCTTCAAAAGTTATTAGAAAAGAGAGTTATTCTAATTAAAAAAATCGACTATTTATTTAAATTAAATAAAATGGTATTTTAATAACTCTAATGATCCACGTAACATTTTTGAGTCTGGAGTCAAGAAACTTACCACAATACAGGTGCAATGAAATTATCAATCCTCCCCCTTTGCCTCTCGCCCCCGCTACCCCTTGGACCCACCCTCCCGTCACCCGGTCTGGAAGACTGCTCCCGTTACAAGTTAATTATTGCCATTAAATCGGGCTCTAATTTAATATGGTACGGCGGCCAGAGGACCGCGTTAGTCAAAATCTCGGATTTAAACTCCACTCTGATTTAGAAATGTACGAGGTTTACTAAGAATTACATAATAATATGAAACTTATAACGGAGACATCATTAAATACGTTCTCAGGCATGAATAATAAACACACCTTTAGTGGCAAAGAGGTCGAGAGCTTCTGTATAAATAGACTCTAAATTTTCGTTAATTGTTTTTGGGGATTTTGCCGTGTTGCCCTACCTCCTTTAGCCAACGTTTCGGACATCGTTCGATCCAGTAGATGTGTCTGGATCTGCCGGATCTGCCCTGATGGTGGACACTGCAACGATGTCCGAAACGTTGGCTAAAGAAGGAGGTAGCGCAACACGGCATAACACCCCAAAAACAAATAACGAAAATACATTTAGCCGTGAAAATCTTAAAACGTATCAGAATCTAAATTGGTTGACGATGATGCATCCCTTCAGACTAATTTGTTCGCTTTTCGGAACAA
Source organism: Limnephilus marmoratus (assembly GCA_917880885.1). NCBI lineage: Eukaryota > Metazoa > Arthropoda > Insecta > Trichoptera > Limnephilidae > Limnephilus > Limnephilus marmoratus. Next base: position 19,622,846 of record OU862924.1, on the reverse strand, counting down.
CTCACGTAGGTCTCACAGAAATCGTTGTGTCTCTCTTACTAGCATGGCTAAAAATAAAATCTAAAAGGTGTTAGAAAGGGAAAACACCAAGATTTATATTAAAATCTAAAAGTTAAGCACTAAATAATTAAAATGTACAACTTTATAAAACCAAAGTTTACGATCGCAATTTGAAAAAAAGTTATGAAAATTTGGAATTTTTTTATTAATTATTTTAACATGAAACGACAAAAAAGTGTGTCGATGATAACTTTTATAATACATTAGCCTAATGAAATATGTGTGTGTTTTTATTTTTTTTTCGTCATTTTGTTTGAAAAAAAAAACTATGGTGAACCATTTTAAAAAATGTTTACCTTGAAAATATTTATATATTAAAAATTATATGTTTATTTCGAATTCTGAAATTTGAAAGCTTATTTTATCGCCTTTCAAAAACAGTTTTTGGTTTTCGGATGCGTTTGGAAATATTCCATTTATTTGGATTTTATTGCAAAGCCGTAATATTTTGACTTTCCAAAAATAGGCCCGGGGGTTAAACACAATCACAAGAAAATAAGCAAAAAAGGGTCAGGTAACCTTCTATTGAAAATCACTGATTTGGGATTAAATTACTGTTATATTTTAACCAAGTTCCCTCTGTTAAAAATCACCGATTTGGATTGAAAATACTTTCATTTTTTAACCGAGATGTCGCTAGAACTTGTCTCACATCATTAAGAGCGTTTAACCAGCCAGCGGACGAAAATCCACATTTCGTCGAAAGTTGTTCTTCCGATCGTGCAGGGCGGTTACAATGAGAAAGATTAATTATTCTCCGTACCAGCTTTTTTAAATTATAACTCAATATCGAATTTATTTCAATCCAAATTAGCTTTAATTTATACCTTCATCCAAAAATGCTGAAAGGCGTGATGATAAAACTATTAAAATAGTGTACTTTTTGTAGTTATTTTTTGATTATAAGTATTTATCATTTTTCAATAATGTCTAAATTTAATAAGAATGTTAAAAAAATCTGAAATATATTAGTTTGTAAGTGCGCAAATAAATACACAAATGGACCAATTTTCGTCAAGAAACACATGTACGTACATATTTTTTAATGATTTTATTGAAACTAAAATTAAAATTCTAATACATAACTCTGCTAGATAATGAATTGATTTATTTTACTGCATAATTACATTATTTGAAATGGGTGTGGTATAATTCAAAAACTTTTTTGATAATTTAACAAATCTGCCAACGACCTATGGAATAACCTTATTATACTAAAAATTAAAAAAAAATTCTAAAAATTTATTACATACGAATGCTAGATAAAAGAACAATCTTTCGAAATCCATTTATAATTTTTTGTGGAAAAGAGTCAATACGTCTAAAAACTTTTTTGAAAATGACGTATTTCCGGCTTTCTCTGGTAATGCCCTCTTAAGTAGTAATTATTTGCGATACTGTGCTGAAGCAAAATTTATTACCAGCGGGACGAATACGTGAAGGTATCTCTGTGATAGATATGGTCAGGCAACCCTTCCCCTAATCCTACCATATATATTTGGGGGTAAATCACAAATTTCTACCCGAGCGCCGTTAAATTTTACACATTCATTAAAAAGGTCAAAACGATACCCAAAAGCTTGCAACTTATCTATGTTGCCGTGGATTTTGTTGTGAGTGTGTTGGTAAATTTTATTGGCTTGCTAGTAGGGACCAGCCTTAAATCTGTAGATTCTGTCTGTTGATGCGCTTATTGTGTCATTGCATCAGCTCGTTAAAATGCAAATAGAATTATATAGGCATACGAAGACGACCCAACGGGATTACCCGCTCCACGCTTTAAAGCGCAAACTTATTTATCTATCTGAGTTCATTTGATACAATGCGTTATAAATCATAACGCTTGTTATTTCCTTTCCATATTTTGTAGCGCATAGGGAAAGTTCTACAGATATTCTGTATAACTTTCATATTCATGTTCACTGCATTTTCATGCTTAATAATATAACTTATTAATTGGATAGTACATGATATATCATGTAATCGTTTTTATTCGACACAATCTCGTCCGTGTTTTACTTTTTAAATCAATTTTATTTTTATGCTTTAACTATATTTGTCTTTGTCTGAACCCCCGAGGTCGCTGAAGTGTTATTAAAATATTATAATTTATTTTATTGTAATTGGGCTTTTTGGAGTTTTGTTTTGTTTTCATTTATGTATTAATAATTAAATGGTCTACTCCGATAATAATAGAACTACTTAATGAGTTTATAAATATGTATAATGTGTGCAAAAATTTTCTGTTTTTGTTATTTTTTTATAAATTTTTCTTGTTTTGTAGAAGTAATACAAATTATTTTTTTTCATATACAGAGTGTCCGGGGGTAAAATGCATTAACTTTGGGAGGTGATTCTATATGATCGTAGGAGTACAAAAGATTAACAACTTTTTCCGAAATTCCAACATTTTTTTCCCTTACCTACTAAAAATCCTTAGTGTGAGGTACGATCTTACTTGCTGAGAGCCTGCCGGGCAGCGTATTTACAAAACCTATACCGATTCAGTCGCGGTAACGACAATTTACATTTTAAATATACCTCTATATTGGTTATTTTTTATCACATTGCAAAAACAAAAACTGTTCTAAAATCTAGATAAAATAATATTTCTGATGTGTATATTAGAAATTAATAATTTTATTTCTAAATATTTAAATTTTAATATTATTCCCATATATTGTAAATACACCTCTATATTGACATTTTTTTATCACTTTGCAAAAACAAAAATTGTTCTAAAATCTAGATAAAATAATCTTTCCAATGTGTATATTAGAAATTAATAATTTTATTTCCAAATATTTAAATTTTGATATTGAAAATTTAAAGCGACTGAAACGCGGTAGGGATTGTAAATACGCTGCCGGGCACCCGACTCGATTGAGATTGGCCCGTATCGTAACAGCGGAAAATAATAAATCTGGCCGTACACGCCTGACTAATTTTATATTTTTACCTCAAAACTACCCCTAAGAGTTGGAATTTCGAAAAAAGTAATTGTTTTTTTTACTTGTAGTATCATGTAGCATCACCTTACGAAGTTAATGCACTTTACCCCCGGACACCCTATACTTCAATTATTTTTTTTTTATTTATTTAATTTAACACGTGTTATTTGTCTGAACAAGTGTAAAAAATAAGCCAAATAACAGTGAACAATCGATTTTTAACACGTCTAAAAAAGTTTCGGTTTCGACCGAAAAAAAGTCCTGTTTCGGTGGGACACTACAAATTTGTAACACAATAATATGTACAAAGGAAAATTAAAACCATGGAACATGGTTATGAAATTTTCTGCAATATTGTTTTATCGATTTAATGTTTTTTTTTCACATTGATAACTTTATCTTTCTTCTTATTATATTATTTCTTTAATTTTTAATAATTGTTTATAACATTGACGATTTTATCTTCCGTAAAAGTCGATTTAAGAAGAATCTTACAAAATAGTTGAAATAGACCTGTTTACTTTTAAAGGGATGGAGGCGATCATGTCCGAGTTCTTCAACGACACCACCACCGCCTTCTACATCATCCTGATCGTGTGGATCGCAGACCAGTACGACGCCATCTGCTGTCACACAACTGTCACCAAGAGACACTGGCTGAGGTGAGTTCTTATTGCATTCAATTAAAAATGTCACACAGATTATGTGCACATCGTATTTCCATATGGTTTCGATATTAAAAAATAGTGATCTCTTTTGACACCTATTTTCGGCCAGTTTATTTGTAGACATTGTTTGTCATTTTCTTACATTATTATAAATAACTTTAATTATATATGTGGAAATTTTGCATGTTTATTTCGTTACGTATTATGTTAATTTTTTTAGGAATATATGTAGACAAGATGAACATGTGTTCGGTATTGTGAATTTCACCTCTATTTTTGATTATTTGTTATAATTTTTCGAATATTTTCAAATAATCTAAGTACCTACATGTTATATTTTGGGTGTTATTTTTGACGACTAAGACGCTTCAATACTCTAAGGCCCTCCGTTCATGGAGATACTTACAATCTACGTAATTGTGACGAAACCACAAGTACCCTGCTGATTACTACTTTTTAATGCTATTCTCCGTACACGGCGCTATCCGAAATATACTGAACTTGATCATTTTTCACGCGCAGCCGTGGTGTTAACACGCTGTCAAGCGATGTCATATGACTTTTTTTCCAACATCAATCCATGCATTCTCCACTAAACCCTTTCTTACGTATTCTGGTAAGGGGTCGTCCATTAATCACGTGAGGCTCCAAAAGGGGGGGGGGGGGGTTCGGCAAAAATCACGAAATATCACGAGGGGGAGGGGGAGGTATAATTTCGATATCACGTGTATTTATTTTTTGTGATAATATTCTGAAAATTTCAAAATACTTTGAACAAAAAATACACAAAATACACGTGATTTTGGGGGGGGGGGGGTGTTAGTCTAAACCTCACCACATATCACCAAGGGGGGGGGGGTTAAAAAGTTGCTAAAAAACATCACGTGATTAATGGACGACCCCTAAAGTATAGTTATATAAACATGCATTTTTTCCACTTCCAGAACAAATCTAACACATATCTAACATTACTTTCATGTTCCGACGCCATTCTGTCAAATCGTACGGGGGGTACTTACGATCGGCATATGGCGATATGTCATCTTTGAAGATGCTGTGTGGAGGGTCTTTTTGAGGAAAGGAAGGAGTGAACACGGGTCTTGAAGAGACCTATGTTGTAGGAGGGAGGAAACACAGAGGCCGGCAAATCGTTCCACAGCCGAGCCGTTGAACTCAAGAACGAGTCATAGAAACGACCCGTTCTCATGTGATTAATGTCAACCGTGTACAAATGTTGGGCGCGTGTTTGGCGTGTTTCCCGACTATGCACCGGTGCTGAGGGGATCAATGACGCTAGTTCCTCGGAGCATCTTTCATTGTAATACCGGTAGAACAAGGACAGCATTCCCACCTAACGCCTGTGCTCTAAAGATTGCAGTCCGTCTATTAAGATGGGAGAATCTATCAGACGGACCGCCCGTTTCTGTGAGTCATGGGTTTTAGGTATTTTGGAGCTCCAGACCAGAGGTGGCTGCCAAATTCAATCGTGGGGCGCACTTGCGATTTATACAGGGTTAGCAGTTGTGTACTATTAAAGTATCTGCGGGCCCTGTACAGTACGCCCAGTTTCTGAGAGGCTAACTTAACTCTGTTTTCGATGGAGCCCCCGTACCTGAGCTGGTCACTTAGAGTTACACCAAGCATATCGATGGAGGTCCTATTCGGAAGATTGCTTCCGTTGAAGGAGACTAGTTTTTCATTTCGATCCCTTTTAGACGTTATCAAACATGATTGGGTCTTTGAAACATTAAATTCGACGAGGTTATTCTTACCCCAAGAGAAAACACTCTCGAGGTAACCGTCCATTCTTTGTTTCAAAGCCCTCCGAGCTATTGGAGTTTGTGTGCCCTTTGGGGGCTTGTCAAACAAAAAGCTATCATGGACTGTACTGTCATCTGCGTAACAATGAATCGGTGCACATGGCAAGAGGTCATTGATGTGCAACAGAAATAAAGTCGGTGACAGAACCGATCCCTGTGGGACGCCAGCATTTATTGAATGCGAGGAAGAGGTGAAACCGTCAGCAACCGCCTGAATCGACCTCTCCCTCAAAAAGTCGGCAATCCACGTACACAAGGATGCGGAAGTCCGTAAGAAGACAGTTTGTTGACAAGCCCTCGGTGCCAAACCCGGTCAAAGGCCTTGGAAATATCCAGTACAACCGTAAACTTAACATAATGTCCGACCGAACCAATTCATGTTTGAATTTTCCAATTTCATTCGCTACTAAAATATTACACAGTGTTACAAGGCTCCGTTCATCTTGGACAAATTTATATCAATTTCAGTACAATATTTACATTACTACGCTTATGATAATTTGTATTGTGTTTAGCAATAGTTTGGGAATAACTATATAGTTTTCATGGTGGTACCAAAATACCGAAAACACTCGATTATTATTGATTATTGTGAATAAATGAACATAGTTTAAAAATTCTCGTTCCAATTTTTCAACTCTAGGATTAGGGTCCTTGAGATGAGGCACCTGAAAACCTATTTTTGTAAAATTCATTCCCGCAAGAACCAAATTTAAAGAAAAATTTTGCTGAGCGGGAATCGCTCCTTATTAAAGTCATATCATAATACAATGATATGTTGGCAAATGTTATCGGACTCCTACTTGAAGAATTTTTAGCTTGATTTTGCCAATCAAAATTACCAATTATTATGTTAATTTCCACTAATTATGTTTGCATTGAATTATCATCGGGGCTATTTATGTATGTGTGTAGTGGTTCGTATGAGTTTGTCTCCTAAATTTTATTTATATGATGATAACATATATTTATGGTCAATAACAGCTATAAAATTAGTTTTTCGATGTATTTAAAAGTGATGAAGTAATGAATTTTTAAAGTTAATTGCAGTAACGCATAATGCAGCGCAAATAATTTTATGTACCGTGACGTTACAGCTTATCGGCCCTAATATATCAACATTTTAATGGTTCGGTACTGTAGGGAATTTTCAAATAATTCTAAAAGTTCTTTCCTCGGTGAGCTCTAATTAATGTGACACAGTTCTGTATATATATATTACTTGTTTTTTTTTGTGTTTAATTCATAGAACTCCGTAGAATTTAATAAGGTTATTATCAAGTTCTGCAAGAATTTTAGATTTTATTTTTGTTACAGCTGTTTCGGCTTACAAGGCCATTTTCAAACTTTTGTTAAACCAATTTGAGACGACGACTTAAGATTCTAAATGTCAATTTTTGAAGGTGTCTAAATTGATTTACCAATTTTCTGAGAATCTAAATAATGGCCTTGTAAGCTGAAACAGCTATAAGAAAACATAAAAACTAAAATACTTGCAGAACTTGATAATAACATTATTAAATTTAATTTAAATGAAAAGAATTTAAACCAGAATGACACGATAATTTTTTGTGAAAACTTTTTTCACTAATTAAATTTGCTGCTAGTCAATTAAACATTTTGGCACCATTGAGTGCTACATTATTTGGTCAAACGTCAATCAACGCACACTGCACATAGACTGAATCTGTATGATGAAATTAATGAATCCCACAATTTAAATCGGATTTCGTCAATTTTAAACGCATTTTTTCCCAACATGAAACTATGGCATCCTCAATCGGGGTATGTTGTGAAGCTGATGGTGGTTGGGAGCATAAGAAGATTAGGTAGGGGAAGGTGGGAAAGTTCCTCACTTTTCTATATCAGGTCACCAAACACGTCTAAAATCCATTTCAAGCAACATTCTCAATTCTGAACGGTATTGCACCAGGACCGTACTGAGACCGCGCTGGAGCGTGCCGCAAATGAACCTCAAATTATTTTTAATGATATCGTGAAATAACCCAAATCAATCAAATAAAATTTACTTGCGCGCTCTGGGGTTTGAACCCGCAACCTTCGGATTGTTAGTCGAGAGCCTTAAAAGGGCCCGCAACCCGGATTTCTACCGATTTATTACATATTTCCCTTAAACACGGTAAGTTTTAAAGCTCTTAAAAAATATAAGTAAGTAGTAGTCATATCAATTTTTTGAATCAGACGTATTGGACAGTGTTCTGCATAGCAACCACCTGATATGGCGACCAGGTCAAACCAAGCTTGGGAAACCGTCACCACGGCCATAAAAAATCTTGCAGAACAAATTGGAGGACTTAAAGATCACATAAAGGAACTTAATAACAAAATTGGTGAACAATCGAACATCATTGTCATCCAAAATACAACTGTTGCCAAACTATCGGCGAAGATAGTAGCGCTTGAAGCCGCCTACAGTACGGAGAGACGCGTAACCAGCGATTCAGTGACCTCATCCACCCCACCTGCTGACAATAACCCGACCACATCAGAAGCACCTAATTCTGTTGAAATAATACTAGGCGGGGAGGATAGCTCTGGAGAACCGGAAAAGCAAAAGAAAAAGAAAAAACCGAGAAAGAAGAAGGTGATACCTACTGCACAAGAGGAACAAGAGGAACCAAACCGTTCTTCTCTCGTCCTTGGTAACCAAGAAGATTGGAAAATACAAGCCCGCAAGCATCGCCAACGCACGCGAGCAATAACGGGTACGAGGTCAGACACATCTTTACACGCAATAAAAAGAAAATTCTATATTTACGCTTGGCGTTTCAACCCGAATACAGAAATCCATCAAATACCGCTTTCTCAAGTCCATAGATCCAAACATTGATTTTGACATTGTCAAACTGAATGCCAAAGGAAATTACAATTCCTTCAAAATTGGCGTTCCCCAAGAAAAAGAAAATACTTTCTTAGACGCAGCAAATTGGCCGGCAGGAATTGCAATAGCAAAATACAAATTCCTAGGAAAAAGCGTGCCTACTTGATGGCGAAATTTGAAATCAAATATCAAAATGTCCGTGGCCTTAACACAAAAATCGACGAATTTTCAAGAAATATTATTTCTCAAAATTTAGAAGTGATTGCGTTGACGGAAACATGGCTACAAACATCTATTTTTGATAAGGAACTGTTCACTGACCAGTATACAATACATCGACGTGATCGAGACGGGCAGCGAGGGGGAGGGGTTCTGATCGCTGTTCGTAAACCGCTTGCTTCAATGCGCCTAAAGGAATTAGAAACAAAAGGAGAACATCTATGGGTAAAGATTTTTAAAAATAACTTTACCGTACTTATATGTGTAACTTATTTTTATTGCACAGACGATGGTGAAAATAGACGCAACTTCTATGAACATTTAGATACCAATTCGAATTTATTATTGAATAAAAATATTATTATAGTGGGTGATTTTAACCTGCATAATAACCTGCATAATAAAATGAAGTTTTTTGTTGCTCAAATGGATTAACACAGCATAGTGAAGTGTTTAACAGTTATGACAATATGCTGGACCTCGTCCTAAGTAACCTTTCAGTATGTGAAGTGACGAGAAGCGAGGAGCCGTTCGTCAAAGAAGATCGTCATCATCCAACACTGGCCATCATGGCGAGTCTCGCACGAGCCACGCGTACACGACATAACGGTCACAACAATCCCCACGCCTGCACTCGCCCGACATCGTCTGCACAAACTACCAACTGCTACTCACAATATAACATTAAGCGTGCTGATATAAAATTGTGTCAAAACATTCTGTCACATTTTGACTGGACATTTCTTAAAAGCATACAATCTGTTGATGTTGCGGTAGATTATTTTTATAATGTTTTGGCAAGTGTTTTTGATTTATGTGTACCAATTAAGAAATCAATAAATGTGAGTGTAACCTACCCGATATGGTTCACAAAATCAATTATTGACAAAATAAAAAGCAAGGAAGCGCATCGCAGGAGGTATAGATTGCACAAGAAGCAATCTTATTACTTGTTGTTTTCTGCGGTGCGATCCGAGCTCAAAAAAGATATTGCCGTAACTAAACAGCAATATTTAAAAAGAATTCAGGACGGGTTTAAAGGCGATGTCAAATATTTTTGGGATTTCATAAAATCACAGAAATCAAACTCCAGGTCGCATAATGGCCTGAAGAGTGGAGACGAATTTATAACAGATTCAGAATCTATTTGTCAGATGTTCGCAGACTACTTTCGGTCTGTATATGATAGTATAACCCCGGATCTCAGTACGGAATTTACGAAAACAGAAATTCCGTGGAACTTAGGTGACATATCTCTTGGATTAACTAATCCGAAAGAGATAGAAGCCTACATTCGTAAGCTGAAGACAGAGCTATAGGACCGGATGGAATTCCTTCCAGTATTATCATTAGCATAGCACCAATGATAAGTGAAGCCCTCTGTTATATATTTAACTCTAGTATTTTGACTTCTACGTTCCCCCAAATGTGGAAACTGACCCGAGTCAGTCCTATTTTCAAGGCTGGAGATAAGACAGACGTCAAAAACTACAGACCGGTAGCCGTATTATCAGCGCTGCCCAAACTTTTTGAAAAATTGATTTGTGATAAATTAAGTCACCAGATTGCGCCATTCATTGGTGAAAATCAACACGGTTTCCTTCCAAAGAAATCAACAATCACAAATCTTCTTAATTTTTCGCGGTTGGTAGCCACCAGTTTAGACTCGAGGCACCAAACAGATGTAGTTTACACCGACTTTGCCAAAGCATTTGACCGTGTTAACCATGATATACTTTTGAGGAAAATGTTTAAAATAGGCTTCGATTTACCAACACTGAACTTTTTCTCATCGTATTTAAAATCCAGAAGCCAATTTGTTTCGATAAATGGATATAATTCAAAAAAATTCCAAGCGCAATCTGGAATTCCTCAAGGGTCTAACCTCGGACCTATGTTGTTTCTAATACTTATAGATGACATCCAAAACTGTGTTAAGAACGGCAAATGTCTACTGTTTGCTGATGACCTTAAAATTATGATGGAAATAAGCTGCCAACAAGATTGCTTTAAAATGCAAACTGATCTAGATGCATTATCTGAATGGTCGTTGGCAAACAAATTAGATTTTAATACAAAGAAATGTGTCACAATGTCCTTCACTCGTTGTAAAAAAATTATAGTTTACGATTATAAAATAAAAGGCGAAACGTTATCACGTGTAAAATCCGTAAAGGATCTCGGTGTCGTCTTTGATCCCGAACTGACATTCTCTTGCCATATATCGCAGCTCACTCAGTCTTGCTACAAACTTCTTGGGTTCATCATCAGGACTTTTAAGCAGTTTGATAACCAAGAAGCTATGCTAGCGTTATTTAAAGGCATACTGAGAAGCAAGTTGGAGTACGCGAGCGATGTTTGGGCACCGTACCACCAGAAGTACATTGATATGTTAGAGCAAATCCAGAAGAAATTCCTCAGGTATGTTTATATGCGGAAGCATGGAACCTATCCAAGGTTCATGCACCATATTGACTTACTTGAGGAAACTGATTCTGTGAGTCTAGAAACTAGACGGAAAGCAAGTCTTGCTATTTTGTCTTTCAAAATTTGGAACAATTTCATCGATAGACCATTTCTCTTGGGATGCTATGATTTATATGTACCAGACCACTACAGCCGAAGTCGACATCATGACTTATTTAAAGTACCGAACGGCAGAACAGACGTCTTGGCAAAGCATAGCATGACGAGGGGAGTGGTGCTGTTAAATGAAATTGCAAACCATTTGGATGTAAGTGACTGTTCTTTATATGCCTTAAAAATATTATTGAAGAGTCACTTTCCTAAATGCTGATAGGGTAACTAAATTGTACTGTAATTGGAATTATTCTGTTGTACAATAATAAAAAAATAAAAAAAAAATTAATGAAATAATTTTACTTTGTATAAACCACTTATTTGATGTACAAATCCGACCGGTTTCGGAACAAACGTTCCTTCGTCGGGGAAAAGTATAAGCTTTCCCTGACGAAGGAACGTTTGTTCCGAAACCGGTCGGATTTGTACATCAAATAAGTGGTTTATACAAAGTAAAATTATTTCATTATTCTATAATGGATAACCACAAAGTAATAGCTACATTAAAAAATATAAAAAAAAGATGTTGGCCAAAATAATGTGGCTGTTAGCGTTGGGTGTTGTTACACAACTTTGATTATGAGCACCTGATTCTTTTTTCAAGAAGCGTAATGCTAATTCTCCTCCTACTCACCGTCGATCATCCCTTCATTCCGTCTCAATGGTCCTACGTAGGAACATCACTGAATAATTCTGTTGTCTCAATCCGGTTGTAATTTGAATTGGTACTAAGCCAATGCGAGTGGGCTTGATAATACATAATAATATAATGATCACCCACGTGTTCCCAGAAATCGGCATACGGCGGGAGTCAGGTCGGCGCGGTTTACACACGATGTAAGAGATCGACATGTTTAACTGTATAGTTGGTGACTTTGCTAACTAACTAACCAACCATCTAACTGATGACATGTTCCAATTATGTCCGTGTGCTAAATGTATCCATATTTATCTAAATAAACAATAAACAGTGTTAATCTCAAGTGACCTCCCAGGTAAGTATGATCATGTATATTCTGTCTGTACAGAGTATAAATTCTTCTTCTTTTTGGTGTGCCCTATCAGGTCCCTCCGACGTTGGCGATCACTCTGGAAAATGTCTCTCTGTCTTGCGCTGCCCGGAATAGCTCCTTCACACTTCTAATGCCGGTCCACTCTCGTACATTTCGCAGCCAAGACATTTGTGTCCTACAGAGTATAAATAACAATCTAATATGTACATTTTTTACACAGCATCGCGTTGGTGATCAAATGCATTGTAATTATATTTTTGTATTAGGGCTCGACGAACCGGTGGATACAATCTTTTAGCCATAAGTTGTTATAATATTTTGTCAAGTTTGTAGTTATAGGGTCTTTCATTAAGAGCTTAATACCTTTAAATTTAAGAATACCTTTAAATTTAATAAAACGTGTGCGTGAGATATCATTGAAATTTTTTTTCGTTTGAAAGGCATATCGATGCTATTATGTATAGAATATAATATCGGTCAAATATCAGCCGCGACTTCTCCGGGTGGCACGCATCCGAAATGTCCAATTTTCCACCACATTTTTTTTTTAATTGACCGATGGCATGGGATATGTTGGTTTTGAGGGCCGCTGTTGTTTTTTGGCTCATTTGTATAGCCCCGCGACTAAATAAAACCCACAAGATAAAGTCTAATGGAGTCAAATCGCACGAACTCGGTGGCGTCATATCACTTCCACGTGAACTGACCTTGCCTTAAAATCGCTCGTGCAGGATGTCCATTGTGACATGAGCTGTGTGGCACTTAGCGCCGTCGTGTTGACACCACAAGTCGTCGGTGTCCATATCTTGTTGGTAATCATAAACCTATAGCGCTCGCCATTGACGGTGATGGACTGGCCAACGTCGTTCTCAGAGAAATATGGACCGATGACGCCGCCAGCCCAAAATCCACACCAAACAGTGAATTTTTCGGAATGCATTGGACGCTCTTGGATCTCTCAAGTTTCAGGTCAATGCGAATAAGCCACAAACCACAGCTCTCAAAGCCAACATAACCCATGCCATCGGTCAAATTCAGCGTGATTTATGAGCTAGAGTCATGAAAAATAGGACATTTCTGATGCGCGCCACCCAGAGAAGTCGCGCGGACATTTGAAGGATGTTATATTCCATACATAATGGCATCGATAGGCCTTTCAAAAATTCGACGATATCTCACACACACTCTGTTTTATTTAAATTTAAAGATAGGAAGCTCTTAATGAAAGACCATGTAGAAGTAAGATTGTAGAAATACGTTATAAATGTGTACGGCGCTCTTGAGATTTTTCTGTCGTTTTACAAATCATCCAAATTTTATATTTATTATTATTATTCTGTTACTCCGCAGAGGTAGGCAGAGAGGATGGACCGTCTAACAATTCGGTATACTATTCGACCTTGCACACACTCCTTGCTCCATTCCCGAGTCTCGTTCTTGTGACACAGAAATAGAGATGTTTTTATCGAAAATGGGCAGCACCTGCAGTTCCGAGTGATAGATGATCAACGATATTCGATCGAATCTATTTTTAAAAGTGACCCGATCATTGGCGGTTCGTGATCGAGTCGATCACGATCGACCAAGGACTAACTTTAGCACTGATTGAGTATTATTTATCCTCAGCATGGTAATATTACCATGCTGAGGATAAATGTGAGTGACTAACTGCTGTCTGCTCACTGCTCTGTAAATCCATTCCGATACCTCCATTATGCTAATACAATACCTGGTTTTCCGGACGTCGATGCTAATCATATGCTTGCTTTGAGGGGTTGATTAGTTAACTTGATGATTGTATGGCGCCTAGTAACCAGAAGTCCTCGGCTCTTTGTCCCCGGTTCGTATTCACATGGGTTCCTATCCTATACTCCGCAAATATTCCGTAGGCCTGTTTGTACAGATATACGAGTATATTACCCATTCTTATCCCCACAGGAAACTATTGTCCATACTTACATGCATTGTATTCGCCATTAGAGCTTATAATATGCTTAAGCGCCTATTTATTAGAACAATGATATCCCGGCAATCAACTGCTTACCGGTATATTATATATTATCAATCAAGGAATATTTGGCTTAGCCTTTCAAATACTACTACTACTTAGTACATATAATAATAATAATCTTTATTCCAGGATGTGGGGAGGATAGTGCAATCCCACACGTCCCATATAGTTATACATATTTATATATTTACACAGTGAAGAAATAAGAACATAAATAGAAAAAAAAAATATATATATATATATATTATGCAGGGCGTGATCTTGAGTGCGCTCGGGCCCATCGCTCACTCAGGAGTGGCGCTTGGTGCTGAAAGGCTGCGGTCACCAACGTGTTGTCGGAGGCCATCAGCCGCATCCTGGCTCCAGTGACCCGGTGTCTCATCAGGCTGGCGAATCCATGGAGTCCTAATTCTGTGAATTTTAATTCTGTGAATTGTTGAAGCGCTGCTATATCTTCTGAATCCAAATATGATTCTGCACGCATCATTATATTGGATCCGGAGACGTTCCATTGAGCTTATTCGGTATCGACACTATGTTTCACATGTATACAGGATAGTGCAGAAAGCATTAAATAATGTTTTTTTAACATGATTGCTGCATCGGAAGAATCTTCGCGCAATCATATTTGACAAAACACTGATACTTCTCCTCTGTCGTTCAATATCACCATCATCCGAGAGGTCTTCAGTGATGATGTGCCCCAAGTATTTTACATTCGTGGATGTGCTTATGATTTCCTTGTTAAGTTGTACGGGGAGCATCTTCTCGGGATTTTTTCCATGGTGGAATGTAATCAGCTCCGTTTTTTTGGGGTTGTATATCATGTTGTGGTTGTGTGCAAAATAACTATAATAAAATAATAATAATATATATTTGTTATTTTATTCTAAAATTAGTTTACATATGTACCTCTGCAGACGGGTTTATAACTTACATGGCCGAAAGTTTACATGGTAAATTTTACTTACAAATATGCGGTAAAAAAATAATAGTTTTCGTTTAATTGCATATACAGGATGTTAAGGGACGTACTTGACTTACTAAACCTGTGATTCCTGACATTATTTGGAGTAAAAAATGTAAATGAAATTTTGGTCTACGGTGACTTTTTTTGACGTTTTTTTTTTCAAAATTTTTTTCTTCAAAATCAAACAAAAAAATTTTCTTCCACA
Organism: Limnephilus marmoratus; assembly: GCA_917880885.1. Taxonomy (NCBI): domain Eukaryota; kingdom Metazoa; phylum Arthropoda; class Insecta; order Trichoptera; family Limnephilidae; genus Limnephilus; species Limnephilus marmoratus. The sequence continues at coordinate 19,607,507 of OU862924.1, read as the reverse complement.
TGTTGTCACTGGTCACTCAGCCGGGTGTCCGACGAACCCCTTACTCCGCCTCCAACTGTTCAACAACTACCATTTTTTAATGTTTTTGTAGAAAAAAAAAAAAAACATGAAAATGTCACCGGAGACCAAAATTTCATTTACATTTTTTACTCAGTTAAAGTAAGTCAAGTACGTCCCTTAACACCCTGTATAATTAAACTTCGCCTAAAGCCTTTAGTTCAAATTTATCCTCAAAGAAATTGGTCTGTTGTAGAATAAAGTCGTTGTAACTTATAACTGAAAAAGTCTCTTATTTTAAAGATCAATTCTAAAAGAGTATCCATTTTTGTGTAGTTATGCTGTCCATATTGCGTAAGGTTGAAAAATACCTACCCTGATATATACCTATGGCAGTGAGGCATGGAACTGGCAGAGGAAGGATGTAAGTGAACTGAATGCTGTTGAAACGAGATTCCTGAGGCGGACGTGTGGTAAAACTATCTACGATCGTGTGAGAAATGTGGATATCCGCAAAGAATGTAAGGCTGATGTAAGCGTAATGAGTAAGATTAAGAAAAGGACCCTCAGATGGTTCGGGCATGTAGAGCGAATGAAAGAAGAAAATAGTGTGAGAAGAATATATGACGCAAATGAGAATGGAAGAAGAAGTCGGGGACGCGCGAGGAAGACATGACACAATCAGATAATTGAGTCGGGCCATGTCAAAAGTCAGAATAATAGAAGAGTATGTATGAGACGATGTATGAATGTGAGTGATGCAAAGAGTGTGTGCCAAGACCGAGTTGTTTGGCAGTCCGTCGTCTGCCTACGCCTGCGGGGAAATGGCGTGGTGGTATGTTAGTTAATTATGAAAAATGTGGAATGAGGTGAAAAGTGCTTTTTTTAAAGTTTTTTTATGCATATTGAATGATTTTGCGAAGCGTTTATGAATGATGTATGATTTAGGTGTGAATGCGTTTGTCGAAGGACCTTGTGTATGTGTTTTTGAGTGTATGTTAGACCACTGCACAAATAGAAATGAACGCACATAAAGGAAGGAAGGGACTTACTGAGGAATCTTGTGGTGTCTACTTCTTCTCTCTCATGAGCAGCTTTTGTTCATACACTTGTATCGCGGTATTTTACTTTCATATGCGGATTGAGTTATAGAAAATGCGGGGAGTAGAAAATTGTATGCTTACGCGAGGTTCGATTGACGACACACTGATTTGTTTAACTGATTGTTATGGTAACGAAAATTGACAGGAACGTAGGGATGGGACAATATGGGTAAAAGGAACATAATAGGGATGGGATATATGTGACAATCAAGCTACAAGCACAGAGTCTATGTTATATGTAGATGTTTGTAGGTAAGTGTAACTATGATTGTGTAAACGCCCAACCACATAGTTTTCTTTATTAATTGCTTTGTTAATTACATAATTTGAGAATTTCTCGACCACATGCTGTGGAGTTGCTTTGATTATACAAAAAACTGCAAAATGTGATTAAGTTGAGTCTAGACATGGTTAAGTTCAACATTGCCACTCAACATTGAGCTCAATTATTTTTTTATTATTTATTTTGTAAAAACCACAAAGGACTCCCAACCGCTCCCAATCGCCTGGAGCCATTGAAACTATGGCATCCCCAATTGAGATTGTTGTGCGGACGAATTAAGTAAGGAGGGGAAGGAGATGGGGAAGAGGAGGGTGGAACCAGATTTTAACAGCCAGCTTACTATACTGTTTAAATCTGGTCACCAAACACGGCTAAAGCCATTTCAAGCAACATTTCAGTTCTTAAAGGTGGTCTTGCACCAGGGAGATACTGAGATTATATTCCACTCTGGATCGTGTCGCAAATATACTGCATATTTTTTTTTTATTGAAAGAATAGATATACATATTAAAATCAACAAACAAGTCCTGCTAAGCCAATTGAATTGGCTTGTCAACAGGTGCTTATATTTTAGTTACATATAGATTTTTTACATTTAAAATTTACATCTTATATCTACAGATTCAACATTTTTTCATACATATCAATTATCAATATAAATATTTTTTTTCCGAGAGCCAATTTTTCACCATATATTTAACCTTATTCATAGAATTACATTGCTTTATAATATCAGGTAATAAATTAAATATCATCGGTATGATGTATTCAAACGTTCTCTGTCCGTACTTATTGTTAAATTTCGGAACTATTAACCCGTCGTTGCGCGTGAATCTAGTGCTGTATTTATGTTCTAATTTCTCTTTATGCTGCGGGGTAAATATATGTTGAATTATAATTTTGTGCTATAGTATTTGCCTTAGCCGGTAAAATTTTGGCACTCTGAAACAGCAATGGCGTATGATGTCTCTGTTTGAAAATATTAGGGACGACTAATAATTTTACAATTGCGTTTTGTACAACTTGGACTTGTTTCAGATTGGTTATAGTAGTATTTCCCCATATTGTTAATCCATATCTTATAATAGATTCTGCCAGTGACATATAAATTATTTTAAACGTTTCAATTGACAGGAAAAAATTTAATGCGAAATAACACGAATTAATCAAATAAACACGCCAGAATTTGCTTGTCGAGAGCCTTAACCCGCGACCAAAACAAGTTTATCGATTCGGTTCGGTCCTTCGTGACCTCAAATTGTCCACTCAAAACGTTATCATAATATATTATTTATTTCTTTGAAAACTTTCAACCCACGGGGGTTTCCAAAGGTTTCGCGATATAGAAACAAACGGAATACCTTTCTTGAAAGCTCGTCGCTTATCAATAAAAAGTATGCCAACCAAATTTATCAAACATTATTCCTTGTTTTGTATCGTTCCCTATTTCCCTCCACATCATAAATATATCACCATGATATTATTAGCAGTCCTCCCTAGTCCCTGATACACTTGTTATGTTGTGAAAGCCTCCACGTCTTGAACGTCTAGTTCCGCACTCGCGATGATGGCAAACACACTTCACTCCGGCTCTAGAAATCGTTGCTAATTGTTTGGTGGTGTTTCCCTTCCCGTGCCTTTCATTCGAGTGGTTTGTGTACGGTGATTTACTGCTCGCGGTGTTTTACGGTCGGGTGTTCTACTTCTCTGTGTGTTTGTGTTCAACAACTGACACTCGCGGGGCGTTTGAGCTTTTGAAACTTTTCAGCGCGCTTTTCAGGCTTTATTCGAGAGTGTTTTTAAAAGGCGTTTCGATGAGAGCGCTTTGCAGTCGTGTTGATGGGATTGTTAAGTGAGTATTTTGCGGCTTTGAGAGAAATGAGTAGCTTTTGAAGATTTAAGCCATTTTAATAGTTACCGTGAACATAGGTAGGTGATTTTCAATTTGAAGTGGTGGGGATGAGTTCTGCCGCCTCTGAAACCATTAATTTGATAATCAACACCTCTGCCGTAGTTCCCCCAAGTGGTTCGCTACTTTTGGTGACTTAGCAGAGGTGCCCGGGTTCATGAGGGTGAAATTTGACTCGCTTTTAGAAGCGGTAGTGGGTACCGCCGCCTCGGGAACCTTTATTGGATAACCAACACGTCTACCATAAGTCACTTCAAGTGGTGGTTACGTTTACGTATGGTGATTTAGCAGGGGTGCCCGGGTTCAAGGGGTGAGGTTTGTCTTGGAGGCGGATGACAAGGACCACTGAACCCTAGATTCCTACCCACCCCTTAAACACTCTTCTTTCCTGGACCTCTCCTCTCCTTCTCTTCCTTAGAAACCCTCCACACAACATCCCTAAAGATGACATAGGCCCTGAAGGAAATTATTTTCCTCAGGGCCTCCAGTGTGGAGCTCATGTAAAAAAGACTTGTAAATGGGGTGTTGAAATGTCACTTTGTTTAGTTAAGATGTCATGTTAAGATGTTGAAATGTCACTTTGTTTAGTTAACATGCCACGTTAAGATGTTGAAATGTCACTTTGTTTAGTAAAGATGTCATGTTAAAATGTTGAAATGTCACTTTGTTTAGTTAAGATGTCACGTTAAGATGTTGAAATGTCACTTTGTTTAGTTAAGATGTCATGTTAAGATGTTGAAATGTCGCTTTGTTTAGTTAAGATGTCACGTTAAGAGATTGAAATGTCACTTTGTTTAGTTAAGATGTCATGTTAAGATGTTGAAATGTCGATTTGTTTTGTCAAGGAAACCCTACTTTTTAAATTTCCTCTTCCCCACCTCCTTTCTCTCCCCACAACCTTCCATAACACAACGCACCACACACCTGGCTAATTTGGGTGAAATAACAATAATTGACGATTCCAAAGTTCCCCTGGCGCTGAGCAGTTGAAACTATATTACATTTACAAATAACACAGTGCACCGGATTTCTTTTTCTCTATCACCAATGCACCATGATATTTATTTTTTTATTATTTAAGGAAGAAAAACAGTTTTAATAATATAATATACAAAAGAGGATCACAAAAAATCATACATATTTTCACGGGTAGGTTAAGTACTTAAGTACTTAATGCATGTCATCTAAAATAGCAGAACTAAGTAGCAAAAATCAAAAAAAGAGGTAAAACAAATATAATAAACCCATAATTGCATAATGCATTACATAACAGTATTATATGTGCCATTAGCGCCCATGAGGTGATTTTGCACAAAAACGGCGCTCTTCAAATTATCCAATTATTATTATTATAACTATAACTAGATAGACTTGTACATAGTTATTGGACCTTGGACGGGTAAAGGGACGAAAAGAATGTTAGGGTGTTGCCGTGCAAGTAAAAAGAAAATCTTAGGTATAATTAATTTAATCATCATGAATTTGAGTTATTCGCACTTAGGATGTGACAAAATAAACTTCTGTAACGTTGGAAACTTGCAGTGAATACGTCAGCACGTAAGTCTATATTTTCAAGTTTATTATTGCAGCAGTTATATCTAAGTCGTTTTCATAAATTCATTTTAATCAGAAATTGTGTTGCATTTATCAATATAGAAAATAATAAATTTATTTTGTAAAAACTCGGGTTAGGCAATTTCGGAGTTAATAATTTTAATTATAATATAATTTTTTTGCGCTCCACACATGCGGCCCTGGGGAAAATAATTTCCCTCAAGGCCTATGACATATTTGAGGATGCTGTGTGAAGGGTCTTTGAAAGGAATGCCTATGACACCTTTGGGGATGCTGTGTGAGGGTCTTTGAAAGAAAGAGAAGTTCTGGGAAGGAAAAGGGTACGAGAGATGGATAAGAGGGATTGATAGGAATCTGGGGGTCAGTTGGTCTAGGTGTGATGGACGTAGAAATGAATCCATTCCTCCCGATCTGGTTACTAAATTTAAAAAAAAAATAGCTTATAACCCAAGGTAACCTATTTAGCCAAGTTTTTTTTATAATTTTTTTATTCATCGCTTTTAATGACTTCAAAGGAGTGAGGAAGTTGTACATTGTTGAGAAGTCCGAAAGTAGGTACCTCGCTATTCAGATCAAGTCACCAAGCGCGATTAAAGCTATTTTATAGATTGTTTTGTATTTGAATGATTATCTTTCACCGGTATCTACCATATTCTCGTAAAAATATATTATTGAAGCTCTTCAAATGAATGAATCCTCTACTAGACCGTGTATGCATAACAATAGATCGAATAAAAATGATATTAAAAATATTCCAAGTTATAAAACCACATTTGGACCAAGAAACTATACACACTTTGCAACAAAACTTCATAACTTACTTCCCCAAGACATAAAACTAATAAAAAATCCAATTGAATACAAATCAAGAATAAAAATATGGCTTAAAGAGGTCAATGAGAAAACCCTAGCGAAGACGCTAAAAACGACGTAGAAGACAAATGACCTATATTTAAATAATTTTTGTCCGCCTCGGCACAGGACCCCCTAGTGAGGAGGACTAAGAAATACAATATTTTATTCTTAATTTCACCATTATATTTTGTATGTAAATTTTTTTGTATAGTCGCTATAATAATAAAAAAAAAATTAAAAAAACCTACGTCTATATAATGAATGTTAACATAATTATTGATTAAAATTATGTATGTTTATGATTATCCATTTCTAGGTACATTTTATTTTAAACTAGCAGACCCGGCCACACGTTGCTGTGGCTAACGAAACACAACGCCGTTACCCAACCTTTATAAAATCCACACCACCCTGCTTGCCAGCTGCCCGCTGCCTGAATTGAATATTTGAATATCTCGGCTTTTCTCTACTATAATAAGCATCTAAAACCTTCCCCTTGAATCACTCTATCTATTGGTGAAAACCGCATGAAAATCTGTTTCGTAGTTTAAAAGATCTACGCGCACATACATTTTGAGCGACTTCATTTTTAAACGACTTCGAAAAGGAGGAGGTTCTCAATTCGACTGTATTTTTTTAATGTTTGTTACCTCAGAACTTTCGACTGGGTGAACCGATATTGATGATTCTTTTTTTATTTGAAAGCTGGTGCTTCCCGTGTGGTCCCATTTTAATTTTGTCCAGTTCTGACAATGGCATCCATGAGAAAATCATATAAGTCTTAAATTTGCATCAAGTATGTGCGCGACAAATGGACGAATAACACAATATCACGCCAACCGATTTCGATGATTCTTTTTTTATTGGAAAGGATGTACTTCAAGGGTAGTTTGATGAGAGTTTGGTTAGGTTCTGATTATGGGATCCATGACAAAGTAACGGAACTCTCCAATTCTGAAGAACAAATTTACGATACTCGGCCGAATCTTAATCGAATTAGTTAGTGTGCTTCAGATTCACTAAAAATCAAAAAATAAACAAAAATTTTAACAAAACAAAAAAAAACGACTTCAAAAAATGCACTAAAAAGTAAAAAAATATTTTCGTATTCTTCTACAAGTTTATACTCAACTTACCTTTTCTACTCATCAATATGTACGTACGATTGTTATTTTTGGAGTCGGTGTCGGCGGGAGAGTAGCTGTCAAGTGAACACGCCGGGCCGCGGGTACCTTGGTTGACACCGACTCCAAAAATAACAATCGTACGTACATATTGATTGTACGACTCCAAAAATAACAATCGTACGTACATATTGATGAGTAGAAAAGGTAAGTTGATTATTAAGTTGTAGAAGAATACGAAATTATTTTTTTACTTTTTGGTGCATTTTTTGAAGTCGTTTTTTTGTTTTGTTAAAATTTTTGTTTATATACTATGTAATGCAATTCGAGCGATCGCCACTAATTATACAATGCTTGCAATGCAACACTGGATATTTGAAAAGGGAAAATCAAATACCTACTTACTCTAGGACATCTATTTTCCAATTTCTTTCGTAGAACGAATTTCAAAAGTGTCTATAGTACGGGCCCGCCAGCCGTTTTAAATCGCACAAAAATATGTTTTCTTCAAATTTCTCGGCTTTTCTCTAATATAATTTGCATGTATTATACATATAAACATTCCTCTTCAATCACTCTATCTATTGGTGAAAACCGTATGAAAATCCGTTGCGTAGTTTAAAAGATTAACGCGCACATACATTTTGAGCGACTTCATTTTATACTATGATGATGATGATGATAATGATACTATGTAATGATGATAAGAAAGCACATTTTTAATTTATTTTTCACCATTTCTCTAAAATTGTATGTTAGGCAAGTCTAATCCTCTAAGCATTAAAAAGCCGTTGTAATTTTTAGTAATTAATTAATCCTAAATGTGTCGTTTTAAAGCAAGCCTCTTTCTATGATATGTTGAGCGCATTATTCGAATGGTTTCAATCGCATACTTCTAAATAAAAACAAAAACCGTACACGTACGCTCTAAAAACAAGTGAAAAATGAAAATTTTATTTGTTTTTTATCCACTCTTTCATGGATGCAAAAAAAAATATCTGGCTAGCTTGTTCTAGTGTGTGTGTGCACGGTGTGCCTTTGAAAAAGTTGATACAGTAATGTTGAAAATCACACGTTAGTAATTTTCGCAGCATCTTCGCATTTTAAGACGATAAACGCTCTAGTGCTTTCTGCTGTTGGCAACCATGGCAACAAGGAAGTAGGTTATTTTCCTCGAAGTGCAATCAGAAGTTCTATAATCAGCACGATATTATAATTGTACCATCGTACCTATTTCAAGTTTTCCTCCTTTATACTTAAGGCTCTCACTTGAGATCTGAGATGGAGCTCGTTAGAAGAATCGTTAGGGCGGGTTGTTTCACGGAACGACACATCAAATTTCACAGAAAAAGTCAAGTTCTATGAAGGTTCTCTTCAAGTTCTTTTATTATTTTAACATGGGTTGGCTGTTTCACAGTACTTGGATAGTGACAGAAATTTAGGCTTTCACTTAACTTGAATAAATATTAACATTGAAATTTGGTGAAAAAAAGTGCGCCCCACGGTTGAATTTGGCAACCACTTCTGGTTTGGAGCTCCAAAATACTTGAAAAATACCCTTGACTCTGTGCAGAAACGGGCGGTCCGTTTGATAGATTCTCCCATCTTAACAGACGGATTGCAATGTTTAGAGCACAGGCGCCGGGTGCTGAATGCTATTCTTGTTCTACCGGTATTACAATGGAAGATGCTCCGAGGAACTAGCATTATTGATCCCTTCGGCACCGGTGCATAGTCGGGAAACACGCCAAATGCGTGCCCAACATTTGTACACAGTTGACATCTGTCACATGAGAACAGGTCGTTTCTTCGACTCGTTCTTGTGTTCAATAACTCGGCTGTGGAATGATTTGCCGACCTCTGTGTTTCCTCCTTCCTACAACATGGGTCTTTTCAAGACCAATGTTCATTCCTTCCTCTCCTCAAAAAGACCCTCTACACAGCATCCCAGATGACATAGGCCCTGAGGGAAATTATTTTCCTCAGGGCCTCCTGTTTGGAGTTAATGTAAAAAAAAAATAAAATCTGTGAAACAACCCATTCTTAAAGTTGCGTATTAACTTCTGTATTATTATGATAGCATTAGATGTTACGCTGTTTTGTACATTCGGCGTGGGATTGCTTGTGCATTGCTATGAATTTTACATGAACGATAATCATTTATATGAGTTTATATGTAAAGTGAGATCATTTAATTGCAAAAAATAGATCTTTAAAGGTTCATGCTCGTTTCGTGTTTTATTAATTGACGGTACACAAACATATGTAGTTAACTAACTAACCATCACGCCGTTTCCCCGCAGGGGTCGGCAGAGAGGACAGACCGCCAAACATCCCGGTCTTGGCACACATTCCTTGCCTCGTTTACATTCATACAACGTCTTATATATTCTCTTCTATTATTCTGACTCTTGACATGGCCCGACTCAAGTATCTGATTCACTTGGTTGTGCCATGTCTTTCTTGGGCGTCCTCGACTTCTTCTACCATTCACATTTGCGTCATATATTCTTCTCACTTACCTTTCGTCGTTCATTCGCTCTACATGCCCAAACCATCGGAGCGTTCCTTTCTTGATCTTACTCATTACGCTTACATCAGCCTTGCATTCTTTGCGGATTTCCACATTTCTCAGACGATCATACATAATTTTACCACACATACGCATCAGGGATCTCAATTCTGCAACGTTCAGTCTACTTTCATCCTTCCTCTGCCAGTTCCATGCCTCACTGCCATACATCAGGGTAGTCACCAGTACTCCATTATGGACGGCGAGTTTCGCGTCTTTGGACAGTTTTTTGTTGGTGCCAATGGCGTTCATTCCTCCATTAATAGAGTTACCTGCATTCACCCTTCTTTCAATATCTCTATCAGCCTTCCTATCTCTCGTTATATGTAGTTACTTTTGCTTATAATGTAGTTGTAGTCAGTTTTTATGGAGATGCTTAGTGTATCTGGATTATAGCTTGCTCTGTGGCAGCGATTTCAGCTTTCGAAGTCATTGGCAAACTGTGTGACTATTGAACAAAATATTGAGTTCTGCAACTAACAAAAAATATAAATATTTGAAAAGAAGTTTGTGTTGTGTGTTGAGGCAAACAATTTATTTTAACCACAGACGAGCGGTTGGCTGCCCTTAAATTTAAAATGTGTGTATAGGTATACGTTTTCACTGCGTTTCCACATCCCTCACAGTTCCATTTCGACTAGTGTCCGGCAGAAATGGGCACATTTCAAATGAACAATGAGCGGACTTAATATGAATTCCTCGAGTCCTGTGTACACGACCCCCGCCTTCCTCCTTCAGCGCCACGCTGATAGCCGCCCACCCCCCACCCTGCACCCTAACCACCCACGACCCCCATAACCACCTGCCCGCACCGCGAAAGCCTTCATCCCTTACCGGAGCTTTATTATTTTAGGAGGCAGTGGGGTTGTTCTTTTGCTTTCCTTGGGAGCGAAACCGCCCAAACATCCTCCCCTTTCCACCTCGCAGGGTCCTTAGCTTCGGTTTGGCGCTCCATGTTTTGCCAGGTACCTACATATATTGTTGTTTTCTTTGGTCGTTTGTTTTGCGCGGACCCCAAAGGATACGGTCATGAAATTACTTTACCAGTTTAAAGAGAGAAAACCTACGAGTGATTGCTGAATTCGTTTGCCAAGGAACTTCTGGATTCTTTGTTGCATTTTAATTTATGAATTTTGAATATTCACTCCCATTATTTAACATTTTTTATTTCCTTCTTAAAGCATCTACTTTTAAAATTTGATTAACAACATTCTGCTTACAAAAATTTGAGCAAAACATTTCCTTACTTGTTTGGAGGAGATTATTTCCGCTTACCTTATCAGAAATAACCAGCTCCATAGGTCACGGATCTTATCAAATGAGAACACTTTCGTTATTTGTTTTTGGGGTGTTATGCCGTGTTGCACTACCTCCTTCTTTAGCCAACGTTTTGGACATCGTTGCAATGTCCACCATCAGGCAGATCCGGTAGATGTGTAGAAGAAAACAAATAACGAAAATGCTTTTGGCCGTGAAAATCTTAAAACGTATCCAAATGAGAACACTGTTTAAATATTGTTATATTTATTTGAAATACGTTAACACGATTATGAATTAATTATCCGCGACAATATTATTGTACAGAAGCAATTTATGAAAGTTGCTGGCGAGGAAGGCGTCTGTTAACAGAATGCTCTGGAAACTTCGTTTCGAACGGATTACGGATTTCACCTTGATCATCTGCGCATTCCGTCTGCGCAGAGAGCGTATGAATGTTGCCCGCTAACAAAATGTGGATTCGCGGTGCCTACACTAGCAATATCATCATGGTGTTATTAAATACTGTTACGATTTATACTGATTATTTATTTCAGTTCTATCTAGGTTATGTAATATTCTCTTGACGAGGGAAATTAAAGGAATGCGTTCTGAAGGTTTGTGTAAAATACTTTTGTATGGTATTCAATATCGCCTACGTACCTACGATGAATGTTAAGTTCCAAGGCACCAAGGCATTTTGATTGTAATAATATTGTTCAAACGTAAACTTTTTTCTCGGTTCAATTGTTGAAATTTCATCTCTTTGGAAAATTTCCGGATTTCGTCCTTCTGGCAAAGGAAAAGCATTTCAAAGAATTAAATAAACCGCTGTTTAATATTCGTTTAGCAATAGGTGCCTACCTCTGTATGTATTTGCCAGATGTTCTTTATCCCACGTTTCTGCTCCCCAACTAAATCGGTTTGAATAATATTATAGTATTTGCTTACTTTGTGTTGATTGATTTTTTTTCGTGGTTTTTGCCTATTGTTGAAACACCGTTTTCCATGATTTCTGTAAAATAATGAAAAGCGCAAGAAATAAAGCACGGTGTAAATATCTTTTAATATCTTCTACATAAATCATAAAATTCCACTGGTTCTACATGTTTTTAATATATTTTTTAACAAAAACGGTATAAAAATCAATGCATTGCAAAATCGATTTTTGACGTATTAAATATATAAGGTAACAAATGGGACAAAAAAATTACACGTAGGTAGTACCTACTAGGTACACAAGTACACATAGTTAATGCTTTAATAATACTACATTCGTTATGTGTTTGGAAAATAAAATTTTCTCGGAAGCAGTTAATAAACTCAGTGAGTCTTCCCAGGGACGTCATCATCATCACTATTGGCTCTACAACCCCGATGGGTCTTGGCCTCCTCAAGAGTCTTCCTCCACTCATCTCGGTTTTGTGCCAGCTCTCTCCAGTTTGGAAGCTCCAAGATATAGATATGTCTTTGAGGACGTTGTCGCTCCATCTTAGTCTTGGCCTTCCCAGGCTCCTTCGCCCTATTGGTCTTGAGTTCAGCAGGGGCATCACCATTGGTAAATTAGTTCTACACTTGGGAAGAATCAAAATCCTGTGTTGGCGGCCTCGCGTGAAATTATTCGGGACATGGAATTCTACTTTAGCCAGAATGTCTGATATTGATTCAGAAGCTTACAAGCCATCAAAAGTAATGCGACATCCCTCCTGCAACTAGGGCTGCAGATACCCAACATTTCCGTGATAAATGCTGTTGGAAACAGCAATTGGTAAAAACATAACTTTCTCTTGCAGTGGTATAATAAAAATTCTTTTGTATTTTCTCGACTATTTTTAGATAGACGGTGTCCTCTAGCCTCCATGCCTGAGACCCAATCTCACTAAGCTAAAATACAGAAGCCTTATGTAAGGTTGGTCAACTCCTTAGAATTGTGTATGTCAAAACCTAACATCTTTGTGTCTGATTTATATTACACCTTTATTTTTATTTTACAACTTTATAATCATCAATCAAACATCATTCAGTGAAATATTATTGCGTGAAATTATTCGCATTCAATCAACTATTCAATATCTTTGATCAACACGAATTTAAGTGTCATTTTCAAAATTGGGATCAGTGTAAAGTAGGTACCTACGCATTTTATTATATTTTAATTAGGTGTTTTCAAAATTTAGCAGAAAGCAATCATTTTGTGGCTTGACATTATATTAGATTTCCACATTACTTCAACTAGTTTCAAAACTGTACTAAAAAAGGTTAGGATGTTGGTGTCCTAAACAGTTGACGTAATTAACCTACTACTGTATTGTCCAACTCCCCACCATGGGATAGACCCGGTCCCTGCATCCAGTCAGGTGGCAGAATCCTGGTAGGGCCGTCCCACTAACGCCCGTGCCTCCCCCGGCGTCATGAGCGAGCTTGAGAAATGTTTGCGCGAGTCCGGCTCCCTTCCGTCCTGCCTCCGGTGATCCGAGGCTCACTTCATTCCCCAGGGTCTCTGGGAGTATCTCCCCCCCCCCCTCCATAAACACTTCTTCAGGGGTACTTTTGGGAAACCGGCTAAGGGACGCGGGCGTTTGGGCACGTTGCGGCCAGGCCGCTCGCCCGCTCATTCTCGCCGGGACTGCCCCGTGATAGTGGGACAAACTGCCCCCGATATCTTTCTTTTTATATATTTTCTTTGGTTTTAATCATACTTACACCTGTAAATATTTTTCTTTTTATTTATTATTTCACTCAACTAGATGCTGAACCAACAGGCGAACACATCTATGATGTGTCTTTATTTTGTTAATTACTGCAAATGTAAGTATGCATACATTTTTCTTTTTTACTAACAATCATGCATGCAGGAACATTGGAGGGTCTAGATTCGTTTCAAAAATAAATGTAGCTTCCTTTTTACAAAAAATTAGAGTCCTGACGTGTGCGGCTAAGGAGGTTAAACAATCAGTTTCCTCACACAGCCGTGGGAAAGTGGTGGGTCCCCTCCAATGACGTAATTAACCCGTTTAATCACAATAGACCATATTTGTCCCATCTCACATAGGTCTTACATAATTTTTTGTATCTGCCTTACTCGTGGTCATGGTTAGAAATATGACCTCAACCGTGTGAGAAAAAGAAAACTCCACGCTTTATATTCAAATGTAAAAGTTTACCACAGAAGAAGTAAAATGGATAATTTCATGAAACCAAAGTTTCGGATCGCAATTTGAAAAAAAAAATTAGGTATGAAATTTTGGGAATTTTTTATCATTTATTTTTACATGGAACGCCAAAAAAGTGACTTGACGATAATGTTTGTATTACATTTGTCTAATATAGTGTAAATGTGTTTGTATTTTTTTCTTTATAATTAATGTTTAATTTTTTAATTTATACGTATTTTTGCTTAGAAAAAACGTAGTGAGCTATTTTTTCAACTGTTTTCTGTTTATATTAAAAAAATTAATATTTCAATAAAGTTTTTGTTTTGTATTTTATTGCAAAGCGAAAATATTTTTACCATCTAACAAAACATGTATGTACAATAAATTCTTTTCATGTGGTTAAAACAAATTAACTTATCATTTTTGTTATCGTTTACATTAGTCACCTCTTCCAAATAAAATAAAACCTCTTCATTCTTCACGTGTTGATTATCCTCGTCATTGTTAGTAACTAGTAATGTTAGTCAGCTATCAAAAGGCAAAACCAAATAACCGCATTTCAGATTCTATACTACTTAGAGATCACGCTTTCGTTTCTGTTTCTGGTATTGAAATCTTAATATACAAAACAAAGTCGGGTTATTTACACACATTTATAACTCGAGAACGGCTGGACCGATTTTTATGATCTTTGATTTTTTTGAATTTGTCTTTGCCCCGAATAGCAGAATAGCGAATTAAAAAAATTCAGGAAAAAAAAAGTTATGAAGAAAATTATTTTCCTCGTGCATTTTGTATGGAACGAGTTCTCATCTTTTGAAAAAGCTGCAGCTATATTTTGATAAGTATAATATTGAATAGTGAGTGAATTCCAAAAATTCAAAAACTCAAATGTCAATGCGCTGATTGTTTTGATTTTGTTCTTAAACATATAAATGCTGCCCCTCTTTCTTACACGCTAAATGTCAGTAGTCAAAAATGAGACAAACGGTGAACGTATGTCTGCACCCCTCCAAAGGAAAAATACAATCTTACTTACAGTGTTTGTTACTCTTTCACGCAAAAACTAATGAATGCATTTTAATGACACTTTACAATAATATAGCTCATACATCAGAATAACATAGAGGCTATATATAATGGTAAGCTCTGGCGTTATGAAATTTGTATAAATGAAATCGTGTGTATTTCATATATTTTGGCGGCAGGGAGGAAAGGCAAGGCGAACGGGGGACGTGGGGATCGCGTAGAGGGAAGAAACGAGGGAGGGGGAAGGCGGGGAAGGTGGAAGGGAACGGGCACGCACGGGAAGGGACATGCAGGGAGAAACAATTTATTTCTTTGAATGGCATTGCAACGCATGCCGGGTACCAGCCAATATAAACGGAATATTATTGTAGTTTCCACTGAGTTAAACTGAAATAACATTACATACATTTTCATAAAATCATTTTATTTACATAAATGACTAAAATTTTGAAACCAGTATTTCATTGCTTGCCCGAAGTATCTTATTCATATATTGTGTAAATTATTTTTGTTTAATTTTACAAATTTGGATATTGTGGGTTTCTCCCTAAACTCATGAATAGGCATCTTCAATTTATCATAAATAAACTTGATAGTTATCGTATGATTATTACCATACCCTTAAAATATATCGCTTCAATTTGACGTTATGAAATCTCGTTAAATATAACGCAGGTCTACAAAGAAATAAAAATTGAGAGCTGTTTTGGTTTTTTTGGGTAATTCTTATATTTTTGGGTGTGCTGAATCCGAAAATGACTTTCATTTTGTCACAGAACGTCACGTTTTCTGACAATGTAGGTATCTATGTTAAACAAGTTATCATCTTAAAATTAAGATAAAAGACTAAAAAAAAATTATTTATTTATAATTGCGTAACAAAACTTTTTTTTTTTAATCTAAAATACATTAATTAGTAAACACTAAACACATTTATTTTTCCCAGTGAGGCTCCTTTTGGTACATTTTCGCTTGTAGGAAGCATCTGGAAGGTCTCTCTGACGCGTCCAACAGTAGTCTGCAATCATTGAGATGCTCCATCTTCCCTGGTATCCTTTTTCTATCTCCTTAATATCTTGGTGAAATCGTTCACCTTGCTCTTCACTCACATATCCTAAATTTTCTGGAAAGTAGTCTAGGTGGGAATGAAGAAAATGTGCTTTTAAACTCATTAGGCAACCTAAAGCTTGAAATGCTTTTAACGATTTGTTTGTAGTTAGGGTTTTTGTTATTACCTAAAAATTCAGGTTACCCTCCCCGATCCCTAGTTCCCCTCCCCCCCTCCCTCAAACCCCCTACCCGAGTTCCCTCCCCCCTCCCACATCCCATACATTCAGTCCCGGTACATTCAGTCTTCACGGCTCGCGTGCCACCTATTGCATTTTTTTATACAAATTTCATAATGCCAGAGCTCACCAGTAGTTATATACAAACCTTGTCTTGACAATAACGAACACAAAAAAAAAATTATCCAATTTGGTGCAGTCGTTCAAAAGTTATGCGCTGCTTACGTACATTTCTGCGATTCATTTTTATTTAATTAATTAATTTTTCGTAATTTCACGATGCCAGAGCTCACTATTGTATAGAGAAACCACCGGATGAATTGTTTAGCAATGAAATGTTTATTGCCAGAGCTCACTATTGTATATACTATGTATATCTGTATATATATATGTATACCGTTTTGCAAAATAACCTGACGTTCTGGAATTTTTTTAATATTTTTCTAGTTTTCAGAACACCTAAATACATAGAAATCAGTTGAAAACATCCAGACAGCATTTTTGTTGTAGACCTGTGTAATTTGTACCTACTTTTTAATTTCGCCTACCTAAACCATTTTGTTAAAGCGTTACACAACCCTAATAATTTTTGTTTGCTCAAAACTCACATTTTAATCATTTCCGGCGAATTCGTAACTATAATAACTTTTTTATTTCCATGCCGCACAAGGAATACGAGTTATTTATATTTTAGATTAATAAAAACAATACCTTACCATTAATATATTTTACGTTCAACGATTATAAAACTTTATAACCCGTTTTTCAACTGTTAGGTTAGCGGTAAGCACAAAGTTTTTTTTTTCTAGACGATGAATTAATAACTTCGGGAGGACAACATGGAGACACATTTTAAATATTTGTAAAACATTCTTCAGAATTAATTAAAACTAGCTGGGTCTCGGCATGCGTTGCTATGCCATTTAATAAAGAAATTGTTTATCCTTGCGTGTCCTTTCCCATTCGTCCCGTTCCCGTTCCCCTTCCTCCTCCCCTTCCTCTCCCGCGTCCCCTTCCCCTCTTGCGTTCACACTCCGTCTCCTCCACCTTTTCTCTCCCCACTCCAATATCCCCCTTCCCCCTTCCCCCGTCCCGCGAACTCCCCTCCCTCCTCCCACCTCCCGCATTCCATACATTCAGTCCCGGTACATTCAGTTTTCAAACAGCTCGCATGCCACCTATTGTATTTTTTTATACAAATTTCATAATGCCAGAGCTCACCAGTAGTTTTATACAAACCTTGTCCTGATAATAACGAACACACAAAAAAAAGAATTATCCGATTTGGTGCAGTCGTTCGGAAGTTATGGGCGTACATACATTTTGGCGATTCATTTTTATTTATATTTTTATTTATATACATAGATGAACGCGGCAGAAAGGTCGAATTTCCAGACCTGCTAGGGTGAATTCGACCGTACGTTCGAACAATACGCCGTGCCGCGGCGTATATTTGTTTACACGCTTTCTTCACTTACGTCGTTAAGATTCCCACATTATTTTTCTTCTTCTTCTTTTCTTTGATACGGCAAATTCGACGGTAGGTTTGTCCAATACACTGATCGCGAGTCGCAATTTGTATACACGGCTTCTTTACTTACGTCGTTAAGATTCTGAATATATTTTATGGTATATTGTCGTTTTAAGAATCTGAAAATGTGTACATATAATTGCATATATTTTCCACTGTTGTTCAAAAACTTCTATAAAATACTCAAAAAAACTTGCCCAATATTGTGTTTCCTGCATGAAATTTCAAAATGGACGTCGCACCCCATGTCACACATCGTTTATCTTGCGTAATGTCATTTTGTCGGTTCGGATTTCGTACTCCGCGCTTATTAACTCGGCGACGGAAACTCGATCGCTTGTGAACTAACGTAGGTACTGTGGTACATGTCATGCACTTGCACGAGTATACTAGACATGAGCTCAATATGCATACAATATCCGTACTATTACGAGTATATGTTAGGTGTATTTAGATACAACTATTTATTATTTTTATAAATGAACAACGTTAGTACCCATCCATAAAGTAATGTTTTATAATTCCTTACAATTTTTCAAGTTTTTTTCCTTGTTTTATGTAAATTTCAATTGGTACGCTTTGCTCGCTTATGGGTGAAAGCTGTTTCACCTTCAACGTTTTTCCCTCGTTTATTAGATGTGAGTTAGTTATTTTACATCTACCTACGGATTAGACGTGTCATATTTGCTCATACGAATTTAAAGAAATAAGCACAAATAAAGCTATATTTAAGCAATAAAAAGTGCAGAATATATTGATTACGCGATTGTGCGTTGTCTGTGCGTTTTAAAACTTCAAAAAAGCGATTCAGTGCTCTATTTCATAGTTTGTGAAAAAAAAAGTCAATAACATACAACGATTTAGTGAAGTAAATAAATAATAACAGTGAAAAACAACGAAATATATAGTGTATCCTAAAATCTAGAACCTCAATAAAAACGGTGTTTTTTTTCTTTACTTGAGAAGTGAGTTAAAAACAACTAAAAATACAAATTTCAATTAATTGATAACTATTATTTATAACCTTAATAACCTATTAAATCTCGCCGGCCGACATCCAGGAATTGGTCTAGCGGTTAGTGTCACTCACTAAACTGTCAAAGCCAGCCGCTGAGAAGAGAACGGGTTCAATCCTCGGTTCGGAAAAAAATAAATAATTTTTTTTTTTTTCGCATTTATTTTTATAATTAATACAGAGAAGGCGATAACTTATAAAAAATGAACCCACATCAATTTATGGATTCTGCGAAGGAGGCAATTGATGATCTGCTCAATTGTGTTCAAGATAAAGTTTATAAATTCAACAAGGAACAAATTCACCTAATTACAACGAAAACAAGTGCTATATTAAACTGGATGGGACATTTAACTATTCAATTGTCTGAAGCAAAAGAAAAAATAATTGAACCAACATTTGGATACGGGAAAGTAGCTGAAAATCAAAATAAAATATTGAAAAGTGATTACAAATTAATAGTTTCGTCCAACAATGCTGAAGAATCTTCAGAAAAGATTCAAAATAAAATCACGAAGAAAATTAGTTTAAGTAAGATTGGTGCAAAAGTGATTGGAGTTAATACGATTTCTAACAATAGAATACTCATAAAATGTCCAACAAAGTATGATGCGGAAAAAATGAGGAAAGCTATTGGGGAAGAGTGCAAAGACATTAGTGCTACAGAAATTAAAAAGAAAAGACCAACTGTAATCCTTAAGGGCATTACTAATGACTATAATAAGGATGATATTTTACAAGATATTATCGAACAGAATGAAGATATCAAGGCTGTAATGATAGATAAACCAGAAATTGAGATGACGTTAAAAAAGATCTTGAAAAACAAATATAACAACACATCTAATTACATAATAGAAGTTAGTACTAAAATAAGAAGATGGTTAGTTTCTACCGGTAAAATCTATTTGGGGTACCAGAGAATACAAGTAGAGGATGCCCGCGCTGTGGTTCAGTGCTTTCACTGCTTGGGCTTCGGACATACTTCTGTCAGGTGTCTTCATAAAGAAAAGGACAAACCGTCGTGTACACACTGCGCTGGTGATCATTCCTACAAAGATTGTGCTAACAAAGACAAAGAACCTAAATGTAAAAACTGTGATAGCAAAAATAAAAAAATGAACTGGAATATTGACATCAGGCATTCTGCAAACGACAATACGAAATGCAATGTGTATAAAAAAATGAGCATTTTAGCAAAAGAAAAAATAGAATATTGACTAGAAATAACATTAAACCTGCCTCAAAGTAGATACAGTGCTATTATAATACATATGAAGTTTTCTCGTAGAATTTGCTACATTTCAATAAATACAATTATTTACGTTATTATTACTAAACATTACACATTTCTATTTTTATACTATTTTACAGAAAATAATCATTGTATAAAGACATTAGATTTCCAAACGTCGTCATATTCTGTTATTAAAAATTCACTTTATTACATAAATATTGTTATAAAAATTATAAAAGATCGCCAAATAACTAAAAAAAATAAAATTATTATATTACATTATTTTTTGAACAGTAATATCATAACGACACTTTCAAAAACATTTTATTGTTTACTTAAACATGCATATATTCATTATGTACTATATTTCACATTCATAAATATAACAACAGCTTTTAAATTTTTTTTTAAATATCATAAATATTCTGAAATAACACTAGATGTGAACATACAGTTTATTTTATATTTATTAAGTCTTTATCAAAAAGTACTTGTACCAATTAGCACTAGAAACAATCACTTTTATATTGTTAAATATTTAACATTAAATTCTTTAATCTTTACTCAAAATACTTCTCTTTTTATACAAAACAAGAAAATAATTTATTTTTACGGGCTGAAACCTACAAAAGATATTAATTATAGTTTAGGTTTCATAAATGGAGTTATTTTATATTGCTCTCTTTTCATGTTTACTGGACAGATAATAAAAATATGTGTTAAATATATTTTTTATGTATGGGATAAAATCAACCTAACAAAAATATTAAATTTTATTGTTTTATCTAAAAATCAAATATTTGTAATATTATTACATGTTAAAAGCATGGAAAACTATTTTGTATCATTATATTATACTAAGGGCTTTTACTTTAAGAAAAAGAATTGTGATGTCTTTGATAAAAACAAATGCTTTATCATAATATTAACTTGTATAATAACTGTTTATTGCCGTATTACGCTAAGTATAAATACGGGTATTACAAAAAAAATGTATGTAATTATATCAAGTATTAAATTGAAGCTTATACTGCATTATAATATAGAGTTATTTCTTATAGAAATATTTCAATATGTAAAATCAACAAAACTTCGTATCACAATCTTATTGTATTGCATAAAATTTAACTACGAATTCAATGGCTCAGAATAATTTCTCGTATATAGATAATGATAACGAAATAGAATGTAGTACAGTAAATAATTTAGAAGATTGGATAAAAAAAGAAAACCCAAATGCGTCTGATAATCTTGTTTGTATTCAATTAAATATAAGATCTATACAAAAATATTGGAATATACTGCATATATATCTACTTAATTGTTTGAAGCATATTGATATTATAATGCTATGTGAAACATCTATTGAAATTGAAAGTACGTGTTTGTACAATATTCCCGGATATAATGCATATAACTACTGTAGGACTGATAAGTCAGGAGGAGGGATTATATTGTTTATAAGAAATAAATTTGAATTTAGGCCAAAATCGTTCCAATCTCTACATTTTGAAAATATAATAGGAAAGCTCATACTCCAGGACAAAACTAAAGTTAATATAATAGCTATCTATAGACCTCCTAATTTCAGTAAATCTTCATTTTTAACGGAATTATCATCATATCTTGATACAATTAATAATAAGGAAAATATTATCTTACTTGGAGATATAAATCTAAATTTGCTTAATGACCATGATTATATCATAACTTCATATGAAAACTTACTAACTAACCATTATTTAACAAAATGCATTAATGTGGTAACCAGAGAAGCTGTATTAAATGGACAAATTACTCGCACGTGTATTGACCATATATTTGCCAAATTTAGAGGCAAGAAAATAACTGCTTGCGTCTGTGAAAATAATATTGCCGATCATTTTATCACTGCTATTAATATAAAATCTCATAAACGTCAGGTAGACTTTGCAAATAAGTATATTCAAATCATCTCACAAAAGGCTATTGATCGATATATCAAAGATTATAACTGGAGTAAACTTATAGAGGAGAGGGATTGTATTTCATTATATGAAAAAATAAAATCTTTATTTGACAAATTTTACAAGAGTAGTTCTAAAACGATAGTGCAAAAACCGAAAACACGACCTTTTGCAATAAATGAATGGGTAAGCAGTGAATTATTATGTCATATAAAGAAAAGAGATAAACTTTATAAAAAATGGAAAAGTACACCAACAAACAAAACATTTGAAACAGAATACAAAAAAACACGAAACCTTGTCAATAAACTTATAAATAAAGATAAAACTAACTACTATAATAATAAATTTAAAAACTGTTTTAATGATACAAAAAAAACTTGGGACGAGATAAATAATATTTTAGGACGTAAACCCAAAAACGATTGTGATGAAACTATAACACGATATATGTTAAAAGATAGAACTGAGGATTCTGTGTCAAATGATTTTGTGAATTACTTCTCGGATAGCATCAGCAACATGTTACATAAATGCAATCACAAAGCTACTAATATAGTACTCGAAGAACTACCTCATAGTTTATATATACCAAGAGCTACTATAACTGATATTGAAAACATTGTTAAAAAAATGAAAAACTCTAAAAGCACAGGTATTGACAATATAAGAATGTTTGATTTAAAAAGAAATGTAAAAACTCTTGGGCCAATAATTACTCATTTAATCAATATGATAGTAAAGCAAGCAAAAATTCCACAAGAATTTAAATGTAGCATTACAAGACCAATATTTAAAGGTGGAAAACACATTGAACTAGGAAATTATAGGCCTATTAGTATACTACCAGCATTAGAAAAAATTCTCGAAAAATTTATATCAAATAAATTAAATAATTATATTGAAAAATTCACTATCATAGATCCAAATCAATACGGCTTCCAAAGAAAAAAAAACACTGAAAAACTACTGCAAGATTTTTCCAATTATATAAATAATCAATTAAATAATAAATTACATGTTATTGTTTTATTTATCGATAACTCTAAAGCTTTTGACACAATTAACTCTAAAAAACTTCTGAAAACTCTAGAAAAAATTGGAATAAGAGGAAATGTGTTAAATTTATTTAAAGATTATCTTAGAGATAGAAAAATATGTACCAAAATAAATAATACTTTTAGTAAAACAAAAAATGTATCTGCAGGAGTTCCACAAGGTTCCATATTGGGGCCTACACTATATATAATTTATGTAACTATAATGAAAAAACTTTTCTCTTTTGTTAAACATTTTGTATTCGCAGATGATACGGCATTGGTCATATCACATAAAGATCTAAAAATTGCAATTGAACTCATGCAAATTGACTTTAATCAACTTTGTAAATGGTCACATGATGCAGGATTATTAATAAATGCTAAAAAAACCAAAGTAATGCATATAAGATCACCTAATGCCAAATTTCTATTTAATCCTAATATTATTTCTCACGATTTTAATTGCATCCATAAAAATATTCCAACTAATTGTAAATGTGATAGCTTAGAATTAGTTACGGAATACGTGTATCTTGGTGTTACAGTAGATTGTTTTTTTAAATGGGACAAACATATTAAAAAAACCTGTAAAAGACTCAGATCAATTGCTGGCAGAATGTACACATTAAAATTTTTTCTTTCAATTGAAACACTTAAAATAATTTATATGTCACTGGCAGAATCTATTATAAGATATGGATTAACAATATGGGGAAATACTTCTATAACCAATCTGAAACAAGTACAAGTTGTACAATACGCAATTGTAAAATTATTAGTCGTCCCCAATATTTACAAACAGAGACATGATACACCGTTGCTGTTTCAGAATGCCAAAATTTTACCAGTGAAAGCAATACTATGGCACAAAATTATAATTCAGCATATATTTACCCCGCAGCATAAAGAGAAATTAGAACATAAATACAGCACTAGATTCACGCGCAACGACGGGTTAATAGTTCCGAAATTTAACAATAAGTACGGACAGAGAACGTTTGAATACATCATACCGAAGATATTTAATTTATTACCTGACACTATAAAGCAATGTAATTCTATGAATAAGGTTGAATATATGGTGAAAAATTGGCTATCGGAAAAAAAATATTTGTATTGATAATTGATATGTATATTGATATGTATGTTGAATCTGTAGATATAAGATGTAAATTTTAAATGTAAATAATCTATATGTAACTAAAATATAAGCACCTGTTGACAAGCCAATTGAATTGGCTTAGCAGGACTTGTTTGTTGATTTTAATATGTATATCTGTTCTTTCAATTAAAAAAAAAAAAAAAAAAAAAAAAAAAAAAAAAAAAAAAAAAAAAAAAAAAAAAAAAAAAAAAATTATACTAGGTTTTTACAGATTGTTTACACACATGTGAGAACAACCCAGTTATAATAACTCTGTTAATTATACAAATAAGACAAAGTAAAAAATTATGTACATTCAATTAGCCAAATAATACGATGATTAATTTTGGAACAGTTGAAATAAAAATTAGATAAAATAAAACAAAAAAACAGTTAGAAATATAAAATTTTTAAAATACAAAGTTTACTCATCAAAAAATTAAAGAGAGGCAAGATAAGAGAGATAATTAGAGACACAAATGATACATAATAAATTAGCACATATTTGTCGGCAATTGCAGAGCATTTTTTTTTAATCCATATAAATTATTATCGACAAAAATATCTACTTCAGCACACTCTATATATACAGTCGACACATTTGGGTCAGAGGGCTGAAATAGGCGATATTGTTTTTAAATGTATTCAGGTGAAATATATTATGGCGTCTTAAACAATTAGACAATAAACAATTATAAACATACAAATATTTTAGATTAGATTCCTGTATATTTTCTGTCTGTGTAGAGTAAAAATAAAATAATATTTTTATCGAAGGAAGCAAATACTCTGTAGTGTGACATTAATAATAATAATAATAATAATAATTGGATAATTTAATAGATAAATTAAGGGTAATACAAGAGAGAGTAGTATAGTTTCACATCTATTATATATGGATGATATAAAATTATTTTCAAATTCTGAATCAAATTTAGAGAAAATGATTAAGGTAGTTAAAATTTTTTCAGATGATATTAAAATGACTTTTGGTTTAGATAAATGTAAAACTATCCATATAGAGAAAGGCAAAATTGTAGATGGAGACGAGGGTATATTTAGAAATTTCAAAATTCAAAGTATGAAAGGGGATGAGGTTTATAAATATTTAGGATACCCGCAATCGAATAGATTAGATCACACTAGTATTAAAAATAATATTAGGATTAAATTTCAAACTAGGATCAGAAAAATTTTAAAATGCAATCTATCTGCTAAAAATTTAGTAAAAGCAATAAATACTTGGGCAATACCTCTACTAACGTACTCATTTGGCATAATTAAATGGTCCAATACAGATTTAGATAGTTTAGAACGATTAATTAGAACTACGTTAACAAAATTTAATTGCCATCATCCAAATTCAGCTATAGAACGAATTAATTTACCTAGAAATTTAGGAGGTAGAGGTGTAGTCAAAATAACATCTTTGAAACACAATCAGGTAGAAATGCTTAGAAATTTTTTCCATAGGAAAGCTAATAGCTCAGAAATGCACAAAATAATTTGCAAGGCAGATAGAAATATTACACCTTTAAATTTATATGACGAGAATGCCAACATTCTTATAAATACTAACCAGGAATTATTAGATTCCTGGTCAAATAAAATTATTCACGCAAAACACTTCAATTATCTCAACCAAACGTATGTTGACAAACTTTCGTCAAACAAATGGTTGAGTATTGGAGAGTTGAGCGCAGAAATAGAAGGATTTATGCTTGCAATTCAAGATAGAGTCATTAATACTAAAAATTATAGAAAGCATATAATCAAAGATATAAATCAAATTGATGATTTATGTAGAAAATGTTTGGCTTTTCCCGAAACTATAGAACATATTATATCGGGATGTTCTATATTAGCGCCTTCCGAGTATACATTTAGGCACAATCAGGTTTTAAAAATAATTCACCAAAGTTTGGTAATTAAACATAACTTGATTGATTGCCGTAATGTAGTACCTTATTATGAATATGAACCAAATTCATTTATAGAAAATGAATTTTATAAAATATATTATGATAAAACTATACTAACAGACAGAACAATTAGTCATAATAGACCTGATATAGTTTTACATGACAAAATTAAAAAAAATAACTTATATCATTGATGTAGCTATTCCAAATTCCTGTAATATTCAAAAAACTGTTTCTGAAAAAATTAGAAAATACACAGATTTAGGAAATGAGATTAAAAGAATTTGGCATTCTCGGACTATAAAAATATTACCATTTGTTATTTCGGCCACTGGCATAATACCTAGGAATCTGATTCAAAATTTAAGCATATTAGATTTGTCAAAGAATTTGTATATAAAAATGCAAAAAGCAGTAATTTTAAATACATGTAGGATTACAAAAGATTTTTTAAATATTTATATTGAGGGATCAGTAGGATTTATAGGTTCAATTAGAAATGCCACAGAGCCGAACCCTCTGATATGAAAATATCTGGAGTCGGTGAATTATATTCCCATTTGGTCTCTAGTAGGTTGACATGTTGTTCTTGTATTGTTTTGTATTTATAATACTTATATAGTGCAATTGCATAACGTGGATTCACTAGATGATCATTTGGGGAAGTGTATGAAAGGGTTTAGTTTTTCCTTCTTTTTTTTTTTTTTTTTTTTTTTTTTTTTTTTTTTTTTTTTTTTTTTTTTTTTTTTTTTTTTTTGGGGGAAAATTTAACCCGGACATTTAAATCTGGTGCGTAAAAAGCGTCGTTTTTGTGAAAAATTACCTCAAGGGCGCTGTACAATTTATTAGGAATGCTTAGGTTCTAACTAATTTTACTATTTATAAATGGATACAGAAACATACTTACCTGGCTGGTCACTTCCGATAAACACACTTTAATTAGAAAGTTTATGGAGAAGATACGGCTTTGCACGCGGAGGACATTACAGTTAACACACTGGACATTGCATGATTTTACATTATTTGCTACCCTAGTATTACATTTATGAATAGATTAGTGGCAAAAGTAGAGTTGGTATTTAGTTTGAAATACTGGAGAATTTAGGACTATTGGAGATTAGTGGCAAAAGTAATGTTGATATTTAGGACTCTTTAGGGCTGGAGAATGTTCATGAAATGACCTTCACAAACGCTTACATTTTTTTTCCTTTTTTCTACGTTTTTACAGGTTAGTTATTTACGGTGTCGAGGGCATTGAATGTGAAGGTGAAAGATTTTGAGTTTATGGATACGACTGTCTGAAAAGGTGAGTTTTAAGTCTAGCTCTAAATTCCGCCGCGTCTGTGATCATTCTTAAGTCATATGGCAGTCCATTCCAGGCTTTAGGTCCTGACACTCCGAAAGCGCGCTCACCGAACTTAGTATCTGATGTGCGCTTTGGTTCCTTTAACCTTCCGATAGCTGATGACGCTGCTGACCTCAGGGTTGACTGACGATAATTGGAATTTTCTGGAATACACAATTCCGATAAGTAAGCCGGAGCCATTCCGTTAAGGGATTTAAATACCATCCAGCAGAGCTTAAACTGGATCCTTTCAGGACATTTAAGCCAGTGTAGATTTTTGAGATGCTCTGAAATGTGGGAATATTTAGATACGCCGGTGATAAGTCTTGCCGCAGCGTTGAAAACGGATTGTAATTTGTTGATTTGATATTTTGGAAGACTTGCATATATTCCATTGCAATAATCTACACACTTTATATTATATTAAATGAAGAAACACACTTTGTAAAACACCACTTTTTATTTGAATTAATATTTAACAGCCAACCATTGTTATAATAAGCCCTGACAAGTTGATATAAAAAGCTCTGACGAAGCTTGAACTAAGCGAAACCTGGTTGGCTGTTAAATATTAATTCAAATAAAAAAATGGTGTTTTACAAAGTGTATTTTTTCATTTAATATTTAAAACAACATTATTTGTTCATTTTTACGCCGCATCGTGGTCATTAGTCAAACGAATTGTACATTACCGTACATTGTATCAGTATTCGATGAACCGATGAATGCAATTTTTAGCCATCGTGGTCATTAGTCAAACGAATTGTACATTACCATACATTGTATCAGTATTCGATGAACCGATGAATGCAATTTTTAGTCATCGTGGTCATTAGTGAAACGAATTGTATATTACCAAACATTGTATCTGTATTCGATGAACCGATGAATGCAATTTTTAGCCATCGTGGTTATTAGTCAAACGAATTGTACATTACCATACATTGTATCAGTATTCGATGAACCGATGAATGCAATTTTTAGCCATCGTGGTTATTAGTCAAACGAATTGTACATTACCATACATTGTATCAGTATTCGATGAACCGATGAATGCAATTTTTAGCCATCGTGGTCATTAGTCAAACGAATTGTACATTACCATACATTGTATCAGTATTCGATGAACCGATGAATGCAATTTTTAGCCATCGTGGTCATTAGTCAAACGAATTGTACATTACCTTACATTGTATCAGTATTCGATGAACCGATGGATGCAATTTTTAGCCATAAGTTGTTATAATGGTTTGTGTAGTCGGTAGTTAGAAGTAAGATTGTAGAAATATATATTTGTACAGCGCCCTTTTTACAAACCTGGCGTTATACAAATCGTACCTCAGGAATAACAATGGCACAGCTCAAAAAACTTCTTTTTTCAGGAGAGCGGTTTGAATATTTCGTTTGAGTGTATTAAATCAGTTTATTAAGAAGGAATAATCAGACAAAACCGAAAATATGTCATTTTTAAATCTAATTTTAGATGCATCGACTCTTTTCCAAAAAAAATATAAATCGATTTCGAAAGATTGTTCTTATATCTAGTAAAGCTATGTTTTAAATTTTGAGAAAATATGTTTATTTTTAACACAATAAGGTTTTACCGCAGGTCGTTGGCAGATTTGTTAAATTTTCAAACCAAATTTACAACACACATTTCAAATCATATAATCATGCAGTAAAATAAATCAATAAATTATCTGGGAAAACTATTTTTCAGAATTTAATTTTAGTTTAAATAAAATCATTAAAAAATATATCCGCACACGTGTTTTGTTACGAAAATACTTCAGTTTGTCTATTTCTTTACGGTCTTACAAACTAATATATTTAAGATTTGTTTTACATTCTTATTTTGCTTAGATATTATTGAAAAATTATAAATACTTATAATTTCCAAAAGTACATAACTTCAATAGTTTTAATCATGCCTTTCAGCATTTTTGAATGTAGATATAAATTAGAGCAAATTTTTAATGAAATAAAATCGATATTGAATTGTTATTTTAAAAAGCGGGTACGGAGAATAATGAATCTTTCTCATTGGAACCGCTCTGTACATCCGCTCGGAACATCTTTCAACGAAATATAAATTCTCGGTCGCTGGTTGGTTACTTAATATTTTTAAGAATTGTGCCTTTTTTATCGAATATGTAATAGATATCCGGGAACATTTCTGCACACTTAACCTGTTCCATTGTCTTGTCTATTTTTGTTATATATTGTATCTATATTTCCCGCTAAGCACTTGCATACTGCTTGCTAACAACGTATGCAGGGACATTGGAGGTCTAGTTTCGTTATCAAATGTAGTCGTTTTTTCCAAAAAAAAATAGAGTCCTTGCAAGAGCCTTGAAGGGGTAATCATCTGTTACCTATACCAGGGCGGGTATGTGGTGGGTCCTCCAATGCACACTTAACTCAAAAATGCAAATTTTTGACTTGTACTCCAAATATTATTTTTATCATGAGAATGCCCATGTTCACAATTCGCGACGAAAACCGTAAAAATGTAACAAATGGGTATTGTATTACGAAATCCTATCAAATGAAAAATGTAAAAGCATAATTTGAATAAGAAGCTCCAAGATCAATTCGGTATTCTGCTTACTAAACATTGAACAAAAGCGCTTTATTTCCATTACTTTCCTATGGGTATGTAAAATTATTCAGGTTGGTCGGTTTAGGCGGCTGGGATAGGCGGCGCCTGTCCGCCTAGGCGCCGGCTGGCCGCCCAGAGGAAATTACCTCCTCGCTACCAGCGCGCAGGGCGGGAATCAACTGGTGTCAACCAGTTGCCGCCCAGACTCAACTTTCAAGGGGACACTTGTATACAGGAATTGCCACGAGAGGAGACTGCTTTCTGCTACAGATAAACTGGGGAAACATATTATTCAAACCTACTTTTTTGACACGGAGGTTTAATTTTATGTGAATTAATTAATCATCCAGCTCATATTCGGGTTAATATAATTAACTAATTTTAATTTTGCCAAGTAAATTAGGCATTTTTTGATTGTGTTGGAACGTATATCTCGAAAAAAAAACAAGAAAACGAAATATAAATCAAGATTTTACAATGATTTTTCAGACAACAAATCAGTTACAACATGGGAAATGCTTTAAAATTTCCAAACACCCATGGAAACGACAACAATCAGTCATGGGATTTGCTTTAATAATTTCAAACACTCATGGAAACGAAAAACAAATCAGTTACAATATGGGATTTGCTTTAAAATTTTCAAACACTCATGGAAACGTACAACAAATCAGTTACAATATGGGATATACTTTAAAATTTCCAAACATCCATGGAAACAGACAGCAAATCAGTTACAACATGAGATATGCTTTAAAATTTCCAAACACCCTAGGAAACGGACAACAAATCAGTTAAAACATTGGATAAGCTTAAAAATTTCCAAACACTCATGGAAACAGACTAAAAATCAGTTACAATATGGGATATGCTTTAAAATTTCATTCGAACATGATTTCACAAAAAAATAATATAGCTTGTGTTAGTGAAGTAATTAGTTACATCTATTTGAATTTCTATTTTTTTTTATTGAATGAATGAATAAAATGAAATGGTGGCGGTGGAAATTAACCCACTTCCCGATCGAACTGAAACTCAACAGTTAGACTGGTTGTCGATGATAATGCATTATTGGCACTCAAACACACACACGCGCGTACGTACGCATTTTTTTCTAAAATTGGATCACATTGTATTAAAAAATTTACAGCAGTTAATATACAAAATTAATGTTGGTACTATCCAATTAGGATTTAACTTAGGTATTAGCGGTGTTGTGTGACTCCAGTCCCTGGGAAGGAAGGTTCAGTCCTCGGTCAAACAAAAAAAAATTAAATTGGTTATCAGCCGACCCCAGAGATGATGCAACTGGGTCGAATATTGAAAATAGAAATATTACTACAAAATAAAACTTATATTTTACTTTATTTTTAATTTAACTTTATGAGTAAACCTCGAATTGTAATAATTAATTAAACGAAGACAATATAAGCGAAACTCAATCGAATATCTGGAAACAGAAAAATCAGAAAAAGATATTGACACCTCTGGGACTCGAACCCAGGACCTCTTGCTTTCCGGGCAAAAGCGCTAACCACTTCGCCACGGTGTCAATATCTTTTTCTGATTTTTCTGTTTCCAGATTTTCGATTGAGCTTCGCTTATATTGTCTTCGTTTAATTATATTTTACTGGTTGATTTTTTTTGTTGATCATTCTTTTGATTACGTTTCGGTTTTTGGATTCCTATAAGAATATTTTCTTTCTCCTTATGTGGTCTCTATATCCGCAATTCTGAACATTAATATTGACTTTGGTGGTCATGAATATTTAATGTTTTTAATTTTAGATTATGAAATTTGTTACATATTTATCAAATCGAGTGCAGAGGCAAAGTTGGCATTGGCGAACAAACAGCTTGCTTTATTTAGGATGCAGGTAATATTTCTTACCACAATTTTCAACAAAATATCTTCTTTCAATGGGTGCTAAATATTCCTCCTTTGAGCTACTCAATTACCCATAGTTTGATTCTTTACGTCCTTACTGAATAATATTCTCAAAGAGTTTTTAAAAAATGCATCACTTGATCCTTCTTGAGTGTGGAACCTCGTATGCCGGCAATTTAAAAAAATATAATTATTTATTGTTTCAATGGTAACATTTCACCTAATTACCTGTCTAAAAATCCCTGGGAGGAATGGATTCATATGTCTGTCACTCCTGGGCACACTGACTTACAGATTCTTACCCACTTCTCATATCTTTTTGCTCCTTAAAACTTCCTCTCCTTCCTTTATCTAGAAAATCCTCCATACAGCATCCTCAAAGGGGACATAGGCCCCAAGGGAAATTGTTTTCCTCAAGGCCTCCTGTGTGGAGCTAATATAAAAAACAAAGCTATTTTACCATAATTATATAACAAATGAAAACCTAAATAAATACTTCGTTTTCTCCTATAAATCGACAGATTTAATAGATCGAATTCTAAACATGGTCGGTATTAATTAATTGATTTCGCTTATTACATGTGTTGAATATTAATCATATTTCGAAAGGTTGTTGTTTACGATAGGAGTCGAATTTCCTTTAGCATTTATGTGGTTAATAATAGTGGGTAGATATTTAGGTACCTACTTACAAATATTTTCATTTCAGAGGAAATTTTGGTTTTTATTTATAAAATAAAATAAAATTACGAACATACCTTTTTGGACGCGAAGTCTGCCGTTCACAGAATTACTAGTATCATGATAGGTTTATTAACAACGATTGCAGGGTATAACTATCTTAGGGCATGACCGTAATTTCCTTTATTTGCGGAACCTCTTTCTATAACCACAAGGATTTCCCGATTCATCCGTAAACATTCCAGTAAATTAATTACAGCCCATCGTGACCACCGCCTTTCGGTTACGTGGGTCCTAATCGCTCTTGACACGGTGTCATTCTCTCCGGCCTGTACCTACCTACCTACTTCCCTGGTTCCGGACTGTATCTGTCCCTACTTGCTTTACAATATGGTTAAACCGATATTTATCTACCTTAGAGAATTTACTGTATTAGACACGTAGGTACTTGAGTTATTATATCGACTATGTTTATGAAAAGACAGTAACTCTCGTGTATTGTGAGAATGAATGTACCCTTCTCAGAACAGACATCGTCTAGTGAGACGGGTTACTTACTTGTTTGTATGTACATATACGATAATGTTATATCAATAAACGCACGGGTTGCCGGCAAAATAAAAAAAAATACGTTTTTAACGCAAATGCCCAGCAACATCCTGGGGGATGAAATGAAAGCACAAAAACTAATTCTTAGTAAAATTCAGTTTTGAATTTCAATTTTCAAATTTAGGGATTTTCTGTAAAAATGTTATGTTAGGTACTAGCTTTTTCCCGCGGCTTCGCTCGCATGGTGTAAGGGGGTTCCCACTCCGCCTCCTCCACCTCCCCCCCTCTCACGGCCCTTAATTGATCATTCATTTTTTTAATAAAAAATCTATTTTTCATAAAAATAGATTTTTTATTAAAAAACATCATGAAAATAGCATTTCTTTGGACATTTTTTTTAATTTGTATGCGACAAATTTTGTATGTGAACAACGCAAACTGCTGCGAATGGTTCCGAGTCCACATTCAACCGCATAACATCTTAATTGATAAAATTTACAATTAAAGGAATACCAGTTTGTATTTTGTTTTTGATTTGATTTTATTATTTATTTTAATTATCTTTTATATTTGATATTTCTATTTTTGAGACTGACAATTCATGGTGGAATTCCATTATAATATATTATGATAAAACATATATAAAATTTTATTCCACTTAATTTAAGTGGAATAAAGTTTTATATTCGTTTTATTATAATATATTTTATATTTGAATTTTAGCATTGATATTATTTTCTCTAATTTTAATTCTGATTTACATGATTTAATTATTTTAAATTTTATTACTTTCATTATATTGTGTGTGTTAAGTTCGAGATTTGATTTAATTATTTTGATGTAATTTAATTTAATTGTTTTTATTTCATTTTAATTTCATTAAGTATTTATTTTGAGTGTTATATTAGAGGCACTATTTTTTTACATGAATACCGCACAAGAGTCCCAACTGCTCCCGTCTGGAGCCAGTGAGACTATGGCATCCCCAATTGGGGTATGTTGTGTGGCTGAAGGTAGTGGGGAGGGAAGGAGATAGGGAAGAGGAGGGTGGGGAAGTACCTGGCTATTCAGATCTGGTCACCAAACACGGCTAAAGCCATTTCAAGCAACGTTTCAATTCTGAATGGTGGTCTTACACCAGGGCGATACTGAGAGCATCTTCCACTCTGGAACATGCCGCAAATATACTATATATTATTTTAAATGCATAAATTGTGAAATACACAAATTAATCAAATAAAATTTATTTGCCACGCCGGGATTCGATCCCGCGACCTTCGGAATGCTAGTAAAGCGCCTTACCGCTGCACTACGCCGGCCGTCAGTGCCGGCCGGCACTGCTGAAAACCAGCCACATTCCGGGAGAAATCCTGAATGTGTAGCTGAGCAGTGATTTTACAATGGAATCAATGATAACTAAACAAAAAGAAAAAAATTGTAAAATCTGTAGATCAATAAATGTTTTTATTATATATATATATATATATATATAGTATTGTTTAGTTTTGGGGCAGGTCAGGAAAACTCACTCTTTTTTGTATGAAAAAATTAAGCCAAACCCGTCACGCCAAAACGACCTTTCGGCTCCTCGAGATTCGTACACTTTGAGAGGCCAGTTTCGGTCAACGGGCAGCGTAACTAAAATCGTATGAGAATTTTCAGCCATCGATCCTCAAGCCAAAGTGGACCTTGGCGTTCAGCATTTCGGAAGGCTTCACGGTTCAATCTCCTTCGAAGTCTTCGGCACGAGCTTTTGTTTTTTTTTCTGGATCGGGAAACATTTTTAATTTTAATTTATACGTTTGCCAAAACTTTACGGGAGACATCTAGCGGTGCGGAATACGAGTGTGGATTGTTCACATTAGAAAAAATCAAATGTCTATCGCATACGGTTGTAGTTCTATTTTTATCCGTTCGAATGGCGGGGTCGTCTGATTTTACACAAAAATTTTCAATTCACGAAAAAAGGGCACTCAACATGACTCAATACAGCGACTTTCTTAATATAATGTTGCCAGGTGCTTGATTTTGGAATGGCTGATTTTGGAATGTAGTCTCATTGATTTTAATACGGGTTCACAATGTCTCTTACTAAAATTGTTAATTTTGACAATAAATAATATGGAGACGTTTAAATATAAAATACATTTCATATAAATTTAATTGGATACCTAAATTAACTGCTCTAAACATACCAACACTCACTTTAAAAAATAAATTATTGAAGTTGTGGTAGAATTTCTTTTACCTCATGTGAAATTGTTTGTTCTTTTTTTTCAACTCATTTATACTATCATATTATTATTTGGAAATATATTTTAAATGGAATTGTGCATATGAAGTTTGAAAACAGCAAAAAAAATGTTTAAAAAAAATATTTTTAGGGTGTTTTTGTTGTTATTTTTTCAAAAACATGTTTTTTTCGTTCTATTCGCAGGTATATTGTAAAATGTTATGAATAATAAAGCATCAAAGTTAATATATTTATGTTTCGTTGCTTTCTTATACTCTCAATTAAAAGTTTACGAAAAACTTCTTACTAAACATAAGATTATTTTACCTCTGAAATAGGTTTTTTTTAGAAACGGCAACACTGAACCTGGTGTTCAACAAAGTTCAAAATGACAACTATTTATTTTCGTAAACAATATGGCGGGCTGTCGCTCATGGCTTTGTTCATTTATTGACGTGACGGAACTAAATTGCTGACTGTAAATAGGTAGGAATACAATATATGATATGAAATAATACTCCATTAATAATTTTATGCAACTTATAGACAGATTAGCTCGAAAATGAGCTAACACGTCAGACGTATGATATAACCTAAATCGTCATTTCTTACGGGAAAGATTTTGAAAATGATCTAAATCGTAATTTATTTACTTACAGGAAAGATTTTGAAAATGCCCCCAGAGATATTGGATAAATTAAGATGTTGGTATGATATTTATAGTGAAAGTGACACGAAAACGCAAAGTGCGTAGATATTTAACGAAGCAAGCTTACAAAAAAAAAGACTCTTGATCAAAGGAATTCATTTTAAAAAGGTATTTATTTATTATTTTCTTTAAAAAATAGAGCAATCTACCAGATAATTATGTATTTCCTATTGTTTTAACCTTCAAAAGTGCCGCGGTCACCTCGCGGCCACCGGGTGACAAACGGCAATCCAGAAGATAATGACTTCGAAGGAAAATGACAAATGATCGGACGTCATACAAAGCATTTTGTAGAAAATAAACCTTAAAATTTTCATCTGTTATGTTCTGCTGTTTGAACAGTTAAACCGTCATGGTTGAATCCTGCATGTTTGAAACAATTGTAAATGGT
Source organism: Limnephilus marmoratus (assembly GCA_917880885.1). Taxonomy (NCBI): domain Eukaryota; kingdom Metazoa; phylum Arthropoda; class Insecta; order Trichoptera; family Limnephilidae; genus Limnephilus; species Limnephilus marmoratus. The sequence continues at coordinate 19,571,132 of OU862924.1, read as the reverse complement.
ACTTTGTGACATTTTAAGCACAAGATTCTTTCTAAAATTAGTTTTGAGTGACCGTTTATTCCTTGATCCATTGGCTGTAAGACTGATGTTGTATTGGACGCAAGGAAAGCAAGTGTTATATGCTTAAGCTGGGTCCACACATGTTCTTTTGTCCGTTCCGTTCCGTACCTCCGTTCCGTATCAAAAACTCTGGACGCAAGTAAAAATAGCCCGTACCTCCGTAACGTCGCTGCGATCATCGGCATCGCGTGTTCATTCCATTCGACAGAGAGAACGACCTGCGCATGCCGCGATCGCGTCCAGACTGGCGCATACCCGTATCGTATCGCCTTTGAACGGGCCGAATAAACCGACTCCCGATGGATCGGGGCGTACCTCTACCCGTATCGTACCTCCGTAACACCATACCGTTCCGAACGGGCGTCCAAACTAGCGTTCTTGATCGCGACGCTGATACGGAACGGAGGAACGGAACGGACAAAAGAACATGTGTGGACCCAGCTTTAAAATCAACTGTGTAAGGAATCATGTCAATCAAAGTCATTATATATCTGATTTTGTTATAAAGAATTTTATTTGAAAATCAAACTTCGTTGTGTAATTACTGAATTTAAATAATATTTATGTTTCAAGATACTACGATATGAAGATGCACTGATATCGACTGGCTGTACCGACGCAATATTGATTATATCCCGTGGAGATTCTTCATTTGCTGAGGATCGTGTGCTCTACTCCAATTTCCATGGTGGATAAGGCTCTTTCTTCCGGTCCCCGCAGTCCTGCGCTATGTGGAGAGCGAAGGACATCGACGTACCAGAGACGCCAGTGATACTTGGTCACTTCAGCGCTGCGGTGACCTTCCTCTGCCTTCTACTTTGTCAGTGACTATGAGTTTCTCCAAGTTGGAGTCCTCAGTTTGGCGATCAACGTGTCCAAAGTATTTTAAAGATACGTTATAGGCAGATAAATTTAAAAAAAAATAGAAAAATCATATATTGTTGATTATTTTGACCATTTAGATTTGTCATTTAAGAGACTGCCTAGCGATTCCTTATTTTTTGTGAGATCGTTATTGGATAACAGACGTAATCTCCTGTCAAATTTGTGTGATTTTTATGGCTGTTATTTGCGTTTTCTATGTACAACGTACATTAAATGAGAAAATAATCATGCTTACTTGCAGGAATTTATGTTTAAATCGATCTAAACTAAAATATATGACTTAAAAATCACACAAATCTGACAGGAGATTACGTCCGTTATCCAATAACGATCTCACAAAAAATGCGGTATCGCTAGGCTGGTAACAATATAACTGATCAAGCACAAAAATTTTATTCATTCTTAAACACTTCGAAGGAACTTATTGTTTTTCTTTAACTTATGTTCCTATAATTAATTTTTAAGGCTTCTCATTATCCCATATGGTTTTCAAAAGAATTCATTTTCAATAAAAAACAAATGCATTAATTATATAAGCAATCTAGAAACTTTAACGATTGTACAAATTTTACTAACTGTCAGACGGATGAATCCATCCCTCCCACTGTGGTGCAAGGTGATGTTCCGTGAGAGTACGACTGTAGAAGTCTGTGAATGTAATTTAATTTCCCTCAAATAAAATTAAATAAATAATATGTTCATCAATTTTTTTGCATTATAAATATTATACAAATCTTGATTTCTGACTTTTTGTTTGCTTCAAAATGTGTAATTTTTTTTATTTTACGTTATGCTGAATAATACAATTGAAGCAAGAAAACTTATAAAAAGGTTATTTTTTCTTCATGTATTTATAGTACTTATAAGTAGTCTGTTTTTTAAATGAAAATTAAAATGCATTATTTACCATTTCTGGAAATTAAAAAACTTTTACATTCTTATCAAATTCGAGCCGCATGACGCTTTTGTAATTAAGGAATACAATTTATGTATCCCTTAATAACATAATATTTTGTTATCAATGAATAAAATTTTATTATCAAATTTTATTCAGCGTACCCATAATTTAATGAAGTACTAAAATTATGATAAATGTTTACTAAATCAAACAGATTTGCTCTCAAATTTTTTTTGAATCGTTATAATGCACAGATTTGGCTAATAAGTTTGCCGACCACTAAATGATACGGAGTATTTTGAAAAAAAAGTAAGTAAATATTTACTGGTTATATTTATGAATAGTACAATAGAACAAAAGTGATTATGAAATTGGGAGACTGGTTGAGGGAGACCTTTGTTCTCTCCAGGACTCAACCCCTTGCCTTTCATCGCAGCGGGAAGGATGGAATCACACATCATTCCTGTAGTGTTGCCAACTCGGATTTTGAAAAAGGCGTAGGCCAGATTAGAAAATTATGTAGTATTAGTAAAATTTGTATATGAAAAGTTCATAGATCCACATACTTTTTTTTCTTCTTGAAATGAAGAAGTTAGTGTAGGTGAAACTGAATAAAACATGTATTTTGTTTTACAATTTAATTAATCCATAAGCTGCTGAATTATTCTGCAGTATTATTTTGGCTGGTGTATTTTCCTGAATAAAAAATGTGTTTTTACTTACTCTTTTCTGAGGAAACTCCTGAATGTCATAAGATATTACATTGTCAATGTTTACAAATACCTATACCAAAAGCTTTAGTAATTTCGTTTTTACACAATTATTTACAAAAACGAAATAACATTAAAAACGACTATACATGCAATCCGCAGCTTACGGGTTAGAGAGATAGAACTCCCAGAGGAAACTGTATGTAGGATGCTGTACTGACAGCATTTGAACCGTTCTTCATACTTGCAATATTAGCGTATTAACCCCTTTTCATCTCTGGTATTGTAAATTATGGTTTAAGAATATAATACTCAATTTTCAGTCAAATTATATTTATTAAAATATTAATGAAGGCTCGCTGTTTGTTTTTTAGCCACTTTTTATGAAAAGTAAGCGTGTCATTAGAAAGTCTGTTTCTGACTTTAGTTTTTGTCAAATTGATCGCAGAAAACAGATGCTCGACATTCGCACTGCTTTGAGGCAAGTTAATAACTTTTGTAGTGTAATGTTGTCGTATAAGTGCTGTGTGTCTGATGGGTGGAACTCGGTAATGAAGAGAGTAGGTATAATCGGTACTGGTATTGGGGAGCTGCTGGTAGCAAAATGACATACTTCTTTATATAAACTGGACCAGTAAGGGAAACTGAAACTTCTTGAAATGGAAGATTTGTGTTTCTTGGAGTTCTCCATTCACGGTCCAACTTGGTAAGATTTGTTGGAAATAATCCTAAAAATAGTCAAGCACTTCCATCTGCAGGACTTCTTATGTGGCACGGACTCTAGCAGTATGAAACAGAACGTTTGTTGGAGTCCGCGCCACATAATTTGTCTCGCAGACAGGGGCGCCTCTGTCTTTAAATAAAGTAATTGAAAATATACTTATTCAGCCTAATGAGTAAAGTAATTTTTTCAATTTGTACAATTTCAAAGTAAATATGTAGATTCTGCGACTGAAGTTCGTAGGTGTACAGGAAAGGCCTAAAATACGTAGATCTAAAAAGTCATAGAGTTGGCAACGCTATCACTTCAGCTTTTCAATTACTACCTGAACTGTAAACATACATTCATACGTAGAGTGAGAGAGTTGGTAAGTCTTCTTTGCAGCAGGAAATTATGCATACAGGTATCAAATTACGCGTATCGACCTGCACAACCGGAATGGCGCAGTGAAAAACTGAGCTGGCATCTCCGCGGCCCCCTTTTGCGAGAGAAGGCCCGTACTGAACGCCTTGAACCGGGCGACCGAATCGGCCCGAGAGCAGGTATATGGAATTGAGCGGTCGACTTCCTGTGCCCTTTGTAGGCGTACACTCCTCGCCTTATCCACATTCAAACATCGTTTTTTCTTTGTATATTTAATTCAACAAGCGCTCCTCGCTTCATCCACATTCACCTGTCAAATATCCGATTGCTATGAAACCTTGGCGATTTGATGTGTGCATCCAGTTCTTTCTGTATAGAATAGTGAGCTCTGGCATTGTGAAATTATTGTAATATTTTCCTCGGAAGAAACTTCAACTGCAAATTAGATGTGCAAATATAATTATTACTATTAATTTTTCTTCAACAGTTCGCTGAAAGCACCATGGCTGACTGTGACACTGTATGCACTATGGACTATGGTATAATCTAATGGTATATGGTACATAATACAGAGGGTGACCAGCCAACTCAGAATGAAACCAACTCAGAACCACCTCAGAAAGGTCATAAAGAGTGATAATAAATAAAATATAAAAAATAGGTTAGGGTTAACGGCTATTTTAAAATTATATTTTTAATAGCATTTAATGACTTTTCAAAGAGTTCTTGAGTATTATAACATTATATACAGCGGGTACCCGGCTTGCGTTGCAATGCCACTTTAACCTCGGGGTCAATTAAACTGTAATGGTTTCATCCCAAGTTCCGGGAAAATACATTATAATGCCAGCGCCTGCACTATATAACATTATATACAGCTGGTATCCAACAAAAGTTAGTGAAGTTTTTCTTCAGTCATGTGGTCTAAAGCACACTTTTTTAAAAGTTAATTTTCACGTTCTGTGTTAGTTCTTCGATTGCGATGAAACTTTGGGGACCTTCGATTCTTTATGTATAAAATGGTGACCTATGGCAGAGGTGTTGGTTATCCAATAAAGGTTCCTGGGGCGGCGGTTCCCATTCCCGCCTCCCAAATTAAACCTCAGATCTGGTAAGTAAACACGGCCAAAGCCATTTCAAACAAAGTTTCGATTCTGAATGGTGGTTTTACACTAGAACTTATACTTTATAAGTTAATTAGCGTTAATGAGATATAACACAAACTAATCGATCAAAAATTATTTGCACACATCGAGTTTGAAACTGCAATCTTCGGATTGCGAGTCGAGAGTCTTACCTCTCGACCTAGGGGGCCCTAAATTATATTACGTTATTTTGATAACCAATTTCAAAATACAAAAAATTTTAAAATCCAAAAAATTTTAAATTTCATAAAATTTTAAAATTCAAAAAATTTTAAATTTCATAAAATTTTTAAATCCAAAAAAATTTAAAATCGAAAAAATTTTAAAATCTAAAAAATTTCAAAATCAAAAAAAATTTTAAATCCAAAAAATTTTAAAATCCAAAAAATTTTAAAGTTCAATAATTTTAAAATCCAAAAAATTTTAAATTTCATAAAATTTTTAAATCCAAAAAATTTTAAAATCGAAAAAATTTTAAAATCTAAAAAATTTCAAAATCAAAAAAAAATTTTAAATCCAAAAAATTTTTTGAAGTTCAAAAATTTAAAATCCAAAAAATTTAAAAATCCAAAAAATTTTAAAATCCAAAAAAATTTAAATCCAAAAAATTTAAAAATCGGAAAAAAAAGTTTAAAATCCAAAAAATTTTTAAATCCAAAAAATTCTAAAATCCAAAAAATTTGAAATCAATAAAATTTAAAAATCGAAAAAATTTAAAAATCCAAAAAATTTCAAAATCCCAAAAATTTTAAAATAAAAATATTTTAATTTCCAAAAAATTTCAAAATCCAAAACATTTTAAAATCCGAAAAAAATTTAAGATCCATAAAATTTCAATATTATAAAAATTCCAAAAAAAATTACTTTTAGGCCCATACTGAACTCTTTGAACCAGTTGGCCGAAGTGGCCCTATAGTAGGTGTACCAAATTGAGCAGTCTACTGCCTGTGCCCTCTATGTGGCGCACACACCTCTCTTCGTCTACATTCAAACATCGTTTTTTTTTTCTTCAAATACTTACTGAACACACACTCCTCGCATCATCCACGTTCACACATCAAATCGCACAGTGTTTTAACCCGTTAGTTGCTTCTGCAACGGGCAAAACCTAGTATATATAGTATTGTTTGGTTTTGTGGTAGGTCAGGGAAAACTCACTTTTTCCGCTCACGCCATTGGTCGAAAAAACTCACTTTTTCCGCTCACGCCATTGGTCGAAAAAACTCACTTTCGATTTGAGGGGAAAAGCTACCACTTTGCCCCTCGGGTGGGTGAAACCTCACGGGTCACTTTCGGTTGAAGCAAATCGTAATAAGGAAGCTGGGAGAAATTTTTTTTCGACAAAATGAAATATATACAGGGATTTATTCTCCGATACGAATCGGCGGCGAAAACTAGAAGCTCTACTCGAATCACTCGATTATATTTCCCGCCGACAGACGGCGTTTGAAAAAAAAAATTTAGGAAAAATCCCGCTAATTTCACAAAGGAAAATGCTATAATTGACATAGGTCAGGATCTCAGATGTCAAATTTTTAGCCTAACAAAACGGAACTCTCGGCGGTTTCGGTCGTTGTTTTTCGGAAAACGACATTACCGCCGAAAAACCGATTCCGGGCTAGATGTTTTTTGAAAATACGATAGCCGGATAGATTCCGCAACTTTTAACACCAATAAAACATATGATTCTCATATAAAATACGTCAGGAGATGCTGACGAAACTCGAAATTTTCCGAAAAAAAATCATCAAAAAACGCGCTCACAGATTCCATCGGAAGTTTAAATATTTGCTGGCCAGTCAAATTAACACGTTTTTCATTCGGGGTAGGTACCTACTTATTTCGGTAGTATTGCAAATATGATGAAAAAAGCTAAGATTGCCGGAATCTAAGGAAATGCGCAGGTACCTACCTGAATGGGTACCTACACAACGAATTAGGTTTTAATGCAATAAATACTAAGGTAAGGTTGTTTCCATGATACAGAATAATTGAACTTTTTTAAAGTTAATTTTCACGTTCTGTGATGGTTCTACTCAAATTCTATTGTTTTATCATTACAGACCAGTTACATCACAAAACTGAAATAATTACAGAACTCGAACGGAACTTTATAGAACTGAAAATTTACTAGAAAAATTTAAAGAATTGTCAATTTTTTTTATTAATTATTTTTTTTATTTTTAAGTGTGTTCTATTTGAACATTGTATATATATACATTACGCGTGTTCTAGGTAGGTACTTACTTGCGGGGACTTTTTTCATTTAAAAATCAAAACATGATATTGAATGAATTTATTTGTAGTGAAAATTATTTTATGCTCAACAGCATAATGGCGTCGTTTTGGTGAAATATTACAACAAAGTACCTACTTAGTACTTACACTTGCAAAATGAAATACAATACAACTACAATAGTGAGCTCCGGCATAATGAAATTTTGCACTGCTAAACTGCGGTACCCGGCATGCGTTGCGAGGCCACTTTAACTTCGGGGTCAACTAAACCGTAATGGTTCCCTACCAAGTCCCGGGAAACAACATTATAAAATTATGCACTTTATAAAATTATATACAACGGGTACCCGGCATTCGTTGCAAGGCCGCTTTAACCTCGGGGTCAATAAAACTGTAATGTTTCCATCCGAAGTCCTGGGAAACTACATTATAATGCAAGCGCCTGCAATATGTAACATTATATACTACGGGTACCCGGCATGCGTTGCAAGGCCACTTTAACCTCAGGGTCAACTAAACTCTAATGGTTCCATCCCAAGTCCCCGGAAACTACATTATAATGCAAGCGCCTGCACTATATAACATTATATACAACGGGTACCCGGCATGCGTTGCAACATCACTGTAATCTCAGGGTTCAACTTTACTGTAATGGTTTCATCCCGATTCCCGGGAAATAAAATTTTAATGCAAGCGCCTGCAATTTATAACATAATATACAACGGTTACACGGCATGCGTTGCAAGGTCACTGTAACCTCGGGGTCAACTTAACTGTAATGGTTCCATCCCAATTCCCGGGAAATAACATTTTAAAGCAAGCGCCTGCACTATATAACATTATATACAACGGGTACCCGGTATGCGTTGCAAGGTCACTGTAACCTAGGGGTCAACTTTACTGTAATGGTTTCATCCCGACTCCCGGGAAATAAAATTTTAATGCAAGCGCCTGCAATTTATAACATAATATACAACGGTTACTCGGCATGCGTTGCAAGGTCACTGTAACCTCGGGGTCAACTTAACTGTAATGGTTCCATTCCAATTCCTGGGAAATTACATTTTAATGCAAGCGCTGCACTACATAACATTATATACAACGGGTACCCGGCATGCGTTGCAAGGTCACTGTAACCTCAGGTTTCTTCATATATTTAATTTAACACACACTCTTCCTCGCTTCATCCACGTTCACACGTCAAATCGCATAGTGTTTAAACCCGTCAGTTGCTTCTGCAACGGGCAAAACCTAGTATATAGTATTGTTTGGTTTTGGGAGAGGTCTTTTTCCGCGCACTTTTTGGTTGACGCAAAAACGACCAGTACGCCCTTTGCGTTTCACCCACCTCAAGGTTCACTTTCGGTCGAAGCAAATTGGGACTGAAAACTGTAAGCAAATTTTTTTCGACAAAATGAAATATATACAGGGATTTATTCTCCGATACGAATCGGCGGCGAAAACTAGAAGCTCTACTCGAATCACTCGATTCGGCTCGGTTGTATTTCCCGCCGACAGATAGCGTTTCAAAAAAAAAATGACAAAAAAAGACTTAGCATTTTCCTCAAAGGAAAATGCTAGGTCTATGGTCAAAATCTTAGATGTCAAATTTTTAGCCTAACAAAACGGAACTCTCGGCGGTTTCGGTCGTTGTTTTTCGGAAAACGACATTACCGCCGAAAAACCGATTCCGGGCTAGATGTTTTTTGAAAATACGATAGCCGGATAGATTCCGCAACTTTTAACACCAATAAAACATATGATTCTCATATAAAATACGTCAGGAGATGCTGACGAAACACGAAATTTTCCGAAAAAAAATCATCAAAATACGCGCTCACAGATTCCATCGGAAGTTTAAATATTCCTGGCCAGTTCAAATTAATACGTTTTTCATTCGGGGTAGGTACCTACTTATTTCGGTAGTATTGCAAATATGATGAAAAAAGCTAAGATTGCCGGAATCTAAGGAAATGCGCAGGTACCTACCTGAATGGGTACCTACACAACGAATTAGGTTTTAATGCAATAAATACTACGGTAAGGTTGTTTCGATGATACAGAATAATGGAACTTTTTTTAAGTTAATTTTCACGTTCTGTGATGGTTCTACTCAAATTCTATTGTTTTATCATTACAGACCAGTTACATCACAAAACTGAAATAATTACAGAACTCGAACGGAACTTTATAGAACTGAAAATTTACTAGAAAAATTTAAAGAATTGTCAATTTTTTTTATTAATTATTATTTTTTATTTTTAAGTGTGTTCTATTTGAACATTGTTAAATAAAAAAAAATATATATATATATATATATATATATATATATATATAGTATTGTTTGGTTTTGGGAGAGGTCTTTTTCCGCGCACTTTTTGGTTGACGCAAAAACGACCAGTACGCCCTTTGCGTTTCACCCACCTCAAGGTTCACTTTCGGTTGAAGCAAATTGGGACTGAAAACTGTAAGCAAATTTTTTTCGACAAAATGAAATATATACAGGGATTTATTCTCCGATACGAATCGGCGGCGAAAACTAGAAGCTCTACTCGAATCACTCGATTCGGCTCGGTTGTATTTCCCGCCGACAGATAGCGTTTCAAAAAAAAAATGACAAAAAAAGACTTAGCATTTTCCTCAAAGGAAAATGCTAGGTCTATGGTCAAAATCTTAGATGTCAAATTTTTAGCCTAACAAAACGGAACTCTCGGCGGTTTCGGTCGTTGTTTTTCGGAAAACGACATTACCGCCGAAAAACCGATTCCGGGCTAGATGTTTTTTGAAAATACGATAGCCGGATAGATTCCGCAACTTTTAACACCAATAAAACATATGATTCTCATATAAAATACGTCAGGAGATGCTGACGAAACACGAAATTTTCCGAAAAAAAATCATCAAAACACGTGCTCACAGATTCCATCGGAAGTTTAATTATTGCTGGCCAGTTCAAATTAACACGTTTTTCATTCGGGGTAGGTACCTATTTACTTCGGTAGTATTGCAAATATGATGAAAAAAGCAAGGATTGCCGGAATCTAAGGAAATGCGCAGGTACCTACCTGAACGGGTACCTACACAACGAATTAGGTTTTAATGCAATAAATACTAAGGTAAGGTTGTTTCGATGATACAGAATAATTGAACTTTTTTAAAGTTAATTTTCACGTTCTGTGATGGTTCTACTCAAATTCTATTGTTTTATCATTACAGACCAGTTACATCACAAAACTGAAATAATTACAGAACTCGAACGGAACTTTATAGAACTGAAAATTTACTAGAAAAATTTAAAGAATTGTCAATTTTTTTTATTAATTATTTTATTTTATTTTTAAGTGTGTTCTATTTGGACATTGTTAAATAAAAAAAATAATTACGCGTGTTCTAGGCAGGTACTTACTTCCAGGGACTTTTTTCATTTAAAAATCAAAACATGATATTGAATGAATTTATTTATAGTGAAAATTATTTTATGCTCAACAGCATAATGACGTCGTTTTGGTGAAATATTACAACAAAGTACCTACTTAGTACTTACACTTGCAAAATGAAATACAATACAACTACAATAGTGAGCTCCGGCATAATGAAATTTTGCACTGCTAAACCGTGCAACCGATTGTTATTGTTAATGGACTATTTGTGCGTAAATAAATTAATTATATACAGCGGGTACCCGGCATGCGTTGCGAGGCCACTTTAACTTCGGGGTCAACTAAACCGTAATGGTTCCCTACCAAGTCCCGGGAAACAACATTATAAAATTATGCACTTTATAAAATTATATACAACGGGTACCCGGCATGCGTTGCAAGGCCGCTTTAACCTCGGGGTCAATAAAACTGTAATGTTTCCATCCGAAGTCCTGGGAAACTACATTATAATGCAAGCGCCTGCACTATATAACAGTATATACAACGGGTACCCGGCATGCGTTGCAAGGTCACTGTAACCTCGGGGTCAACTTAATTATAATGGTTCCATCCCAAGTACCGGGAAACTACATTATAATGCAAGCACCTGCACTATATAAAATTATATACAACGGGTACCCGGTATGCGTTGCAAGGCGACTTTAACCTAGGGGTCAACTTTACTGTAATGGTTTCATCCCGATTCCCGGGAAATAAAATTTTAATGCAAGCGCCTGCAATTTATAACATAATATACAACGGGTACACGGCATGCGTTGCAAGGTCACTGTAACCTCGGGGTCAACTTAACTGTAATGGTTCCATCCCAATTCCCGGGAAATAATATTTTAAAGCAAGTGCCTGCAATATATAACATGATATACAACGGTTACTCGGCATGCGTTGCAAGGTCACTGTAACCTCGGGATCAACTTAACTGTAATGGTTCCATTCCAATTCCTGGGAAATTACATTTTAATGCAAGCGCTGCACTACATAACATTATATACAACGGGTACCCGGCATGCGTTGCAAGGCCACTGTGAACTCAGGTTTCTTCATATATTTAATTTAACACACACTCCTCCTCGCTTCATCCACGTTCACACGTCAAATCGCATAGTGTCTTAACCCGTCAGTTGCTTCTGCAACGGGCAAAACCTAGTATATAGTATTGTTTGGTTTTGGGAGAGGTCTTTTTCCGCGCACTTTTTGGTTGACGCAAAAACGACCAGTACGCCCTTTGCGTTTCACCCACCTCAAGGTTCACTTTCGGTTGAAGCAAATTGGGACTGAAAACTGTAAGCAAATTTTTTTCGACAAAATGAAATATATACAGGGATTTATTCTCCGATACGAATCGGCGGCGAAAACTAGAAGCTCTACTCGAATCACTCGATTCGGCTCGGTTGTATTTCCCGCCGACAGATAGCGTTTCAAAAAAAAAATGACAAAAAAAGACTTAGCATTTTCCTCAAAGGAAAATGCTAGGTCTATGGTCAAAATCTTAGATGTCAAATTTTTAGCCTAACAAAACGGAACTCTCGGCGGTTTGGGTCGTTGTTTTTCGGAAAACGACATTGCCGCCGAAAAAACGATTCCGGGCTAGATGTTTTTAAAAAATACGAAAGCCGGAAAGATTCCGCAACTTTTGATAACAATAAAACATACGATTCTCATATAAAATACGTCAGGAGATGCAGACAAAACTCGAAATTTTCCGAAAAAAAATCATCAAAACACGCGCTCACAGATTCCATCGGAAGTTTAAATATTGGTGGCCAGTTAAAATTAACACGTTATTCATTCCGGGTAGGTACCTACTTATTTCGGTAGTATTGCAAATATGATGAAAAAAGCAAAGATTGCCGGAATCTAAGGAAATGCGCAGGTACCTACCTGAATGGGTACCTACACAACGAATTAGGTTTTCATGCAATAAATACTAAGGTAAGGTTATTTCGATGATACTGAATAATTGAACTTTTTTAAGTTAATTTTCACGTTCTGTTTTGGTTCTACTCAAATTCTGTTTTTTATCATTATAGGCCAGTTACATCACAAAACTGAAATAATTACAGAACTCGAACGGAACTTTCTAGAACTGAAAATTTACTTGAAAAATTTTAAGAATTGTCAATTTTTTTTTTATTAATTATTTTTTTTATTTTTAGGTGTGTTCTATTTGGACATTGTTAAATAAAAAAAATAATTACGCGTGTTCTAGGTAGGTACTTACTTGCAGGGACTTTTTTCATTTTAAAATCAAAACATGATATTGAATGAATTTATTTATAGTGAAAATTATTTTATGCTCAACAGCATAATGGCGTCGTTTTGGTGAAATATTACAACAAAGTACCTACTTAGTACTTACACTTGCAAAATGAAATACAATACAACTACAATAGTGAGCTCCGGCATAATGAAATTTTGCACTGCTAAACCGTGCAACCGATTGTTATTGTTATTGTTAATGGACTATTTGTGCGTAAATAAATTAATTATATACAGCGGGTACCCGGCATGCGTTGCGAGGAAACTTTAACTTCGGGGTCAACTAAACCGTAATGGTTCCCTACCAAGTCCCGGGAAACAACATTATAAAATTATGCACTTTATAAAATTATATACAACGGGAACCCGGCATGCGTTGCAAGGCCGCTTTAACCTCGGGGTCAATAAAACTGTAATGTTTCCATCCGAAGTCTTGGCAAACTACATTATAATGCAAGCGCCTGCACTATGTAACATTATATACTACGGGTACCCGGCATGCGTTGCAAGGCCACTTTAACCTCAGGGTCAACTAAACTGTAATGGTTCCATCCCAAGTCCCCGGAAACTACATTATAATGCAAGCGCCTGCACTATATAACATTATATACAACGGGTACCCGGCATGCGTTGCAAGGTCACTGTAACCTAGGGGTCAACTTTACTGTAATGGTTTCATCCCGATTCCCGGGAAATAAAATTTTAATGCAAGCGCCTGCAATTTATAACATAATATACAACGGGTACACGGCATGCGTTGCAAGGTCACTGTAACCTCGGGGTCAACTTAACTGTAATGGTTCCATCCCAATTCCCGGGAAATAATATTTTAAAGCAAGTGCCTGCATCATATAACATGATATACAACGGTTACTCGGCATGCGTTGCAAGGTCACTGTAACCTCGGGATCAACTTAACTGTAATGGTTCCATTCCAATTCCTGGGAAATTACATTTTAATGCAAGCGCTGCACTACATAACATTATATACAACGGGTACCCGGCATGCGTTGCAAGGCCACTGTGAACTCAGGTTTCTTCATATATTTAATTTAACACACACTCCTCCTCGCTTCATCCACGTTCACACGTCAAATCGCATAGTGTCTTAACCCGTCAGTTGCTTCTGCAACGGGCAAAACCTAGTATATAGTATTGTTCACTTTGGGAAAGCTCTTTTTCCGCGCACTTTTTCGTTGACGCAAAAACGACCAGTACGCCCTTTACGTTTCACCCACCTCAAGGTTCACTTTCGGTTAAAGCAAATTCAGTGCACCCTCAGTACTTTGATTTTGCGAGGTCAGTTTTTTTCGACAAAATTAGCGCCTTATTCACAGAAAAACTGACGCGAATCAACGGCGAAAACTAGAACCAATAGTAAAATTACACTCAATTCGGCCAGGTTACATTTCCCGCCGACAGGTTCGCGTTTCCAAAAAAATGATGTCATTTTGGCCATCAGTTTCGATGCAAATGAAAATGCTAGGAATATTGAGTCAGGTCAGGGATCTCAGACGTCAAATTTTTAGCCTAACAAAGCAGACTTTTCACGGTTTTCGGTAGTGGTTTTACGGTACGCGGCATTGCGGCCCCAAAACCGATCCCGGCTCGGATGTTTTTCAAAAATCTAATACAATAGAGAATTCCGCAACTTTTAAAACCAAAATTGTATGCCCATCCCATATAAAATAGTTCAGGAGATGCTGACAAAATTCGACATTTTCCGAAAAAAAATCATCAAAACACGCGCTTACAGATTCCATCGGAAGTTAAAATTTTGCTAGCCAGTTCAAATTAACACGTTATTCATTCGGGGTAGGTACCTACTTATTTCGGTAGTATTGCAAATATGATGAAAAAAGCAAAGAGAAGAAAATGCGCAGGTACCTACCCGAATACGTAGATACACAATTAATTAGGTTTTAATGCAATGGTAAGGTTGTTTCGATGATACTGAATAATTCAACTTTTTTTAAAGTTAATTTTCACGTTCTTTATTGGTTCTACTCAAGTTCTGTTATTTTATCATTAAAGGTCAGTTACATTGCAAAACTAAAATAATTACAGAACTCGAACGGAACTATCTAGAACTGAAAATTTACTAGAAAAATTTAAAGAATTGTCAATTTTTTTTATTAATTATTATTTTTTTATTTTTAAGTGTGTTCTATTTAAACATTGTTAAATAAAAAAAAATAATAAAATATATATATATATATACATTACGCGTGTTCTAGGTAGGTACTTACTTGCGGGGACTTTTTTCATTTAAAAATCAAAACATGATATTGAATGAATTTATTTGTAGTGAAAATTATTTTATGCTCAACAGCATAATGGCGTCGTTTTGGTGAAATATTACAACAAAGTACCTACTTAGTACTTACACTTGCAAAATGAAATACAATACAACTACAATAGTGAGCTCCGGCATAATGAAATTTTGCACTGCTAAACCGTGCAACCGATTGTTATTGTTAATGGACTATTTGTGCGTAAATAAATTAATTATATACAGCGGGTACCCGGCATGCGTTGCGAGGCCACTTTATCTTCGGGGTCAACTAAACCGTAATGGTTCCCTACTAAGTCCCGGGAAACAACATTATAAAATTATGCACTTTATAAAATTATATACAACGGGTACCCGGCATTCGTTGCAAGGCCGCTTTAACCTCGGGGTCAATAAAACTGTAATGTTTCCATCCGAAGTCCTGGGAAACTACATTATAATGCAAGCGCCTGCACTTTATAACAGTATATACAACGGGTACCCGGCATGCGTTGCAAGGTCACTGTAACCTCGGGGTCAACTTAATTATAATGGTTCCATCCCAAGTACCGGGAAACTACATTATAATGCAAGCACCTGCACTATATAAAATTATATACAACGGGTACCCGGTATGCGTTGCAAGGCGACTTTAACCTAGGGGTCAACTTTACTGTAATGGTTTCATCCCGATTCCCGGGAAATAAAATTTTAATGCAAGCGCCTGCAATTTATAACATAATATACAACGGGTACACGGCATGCGTTGCAAGGTCACTGTAACCTCGGGGTCAACTTAACTGTAATGGTTCCATCCCAATTCCCGGGAAATAATATTTTAAAGCAAGTGCCTGCAATATATAACATGATATACAACGGTTACTTGGCATGCGTTGCAAGGTCACTGTAACCTCGGGATCAACTTAACTGTAATGGTTCCATTCCAATTCCTGGGAAATTACATTTTAATGCAAGCGCTGCACTACATAACATTATATACAACGGGTACCCGGCATGCGTTGCAAGGCCACTGTGAACTCAGGTTTCTTCATATATTTAATTTAACACACACTCCTCCTCGCTTCATCCACGTTCACACGTCAAATCGCATAGTGTCTTAACCCGTCAGTTGCTTCTGCAACGGGCAAAACCTAGTATATAGTATTGTTTGGTTTTGGGATAGGTCAGGGAAAACTCACTTTTTCCGCTCACGCCATTGGTCAGGAAAAGGTCACTTTTGATTTGAGGGGAATAACGACCACTCTGCCCCTCGGGTGGGTGAAACAACAAGGGTCACTTTAGCTTGCGGCCGTTCGTGATGGGTCAAAACTCACTTTCGATTTGAGGGGAAAAGCGACCACTTTGCCCCTCGGGTGGGTGAAACCTCACGGGTCACTTTGGCTTGCGACCGTTTTTAAAATTTGGCAAGCCAAATTGACTTCTCGGCTCATCGAGATTGGCACATCTGTAGATTCACTTTCCCTCAAGGCCGATTAAGGGAGTGTATCTCTTTTTAAATGCATGGAAAAGTTGAGAAAGATATAGCGAAAATCTCCCATACAAAATTGATTTGGCTAGGTACATAAATTTTAAATGTCATTCTTCATTTTTCGTTTGCCCACCGGCCGACTTGCATATGCGATTTCGTCGAAAATATCACGCTTGGAAGCCAAAATTTATTAAAATTACGTCAACGAGAATTTTTCAAAGGTTAATTGACCGTCGTAATTATCACTTTTCACAAAAACATCGTCGTAATATTTGTTGGAAAACTGACATTTGCGAAAAACCCACGGAAAAGTCATATTTTGAAACTAATGTTTAAAAATAGGTACAATTTTCACGGAGACGCCTGTCGACAGAATCTAAAACTGCAGCTTTTCCTTGGAGAAATTCAAAAATGTGTCGAAATCTAAATTGGAACGTTCGCAGATCCTAGCGCGAAAAAAATGCTGTTGTTCAACGACTTATGGAACATGTTTCAAATTGATTGTATTCGTACGAGGGTGATTAATAATCTTTATTAAATTTTCTCGAATCTTGCAACACTAAGCATGGAACATTATTCAAAACCACCGCAAGTTTTCAGCGAGGCCCTGACAGCGTTACCTGACGTAATTTGTATGTAAAATGTTCTAAAACGGGCGCAGGTGTTCGATTTTCAGGCTGTGCTTGAGGTGGTTGAGACAAAGTTTAACGGTTGTGTTGCCATATAAATGAAATATTATTAACCATTTAAATACTAAGTAGGTACTTAATACAAAATTTAATAAAATCAAATAAAATGAGGTGCTTATCCCGATGACCAAATTTGTTTTCCTAAATAATAAAAATAAAATTATAGCGCCATTTTTGTGAAAAAAAACCCTAGGTTTTGTAAAATAATGGATCCAAAGTATCAGGAGCGCAGAAATTGACCGAGATAATAATATGTTGTTTTAGCTTCATTAAATTATACACGGTTAACCGTTCATCCCATTGCGACGAATCTTTGAGAATTTGATGATGGCATGTCTCCGATTGTGTCTACATACTTCTGTTTGGCAGATTTCTGCTGCTAGGCCCTGTCGGCGGCTTTATACATACGTATGTTTAACTATATGAAAAACTGTAAAATCGGTAGGTACCTGAGAAACTGATATATTATAAAATTATAAAAATAAAATTAAAGCGCCATTTTTGTGAAAAATTGCATTGCACATTCTGTATAAACGTTACAGGGTACCTACCAGGAGCGCAGAAATTGACTGAGGAATATTTAACTGTATGAAAAACTATAAAATCGTTAGGTGCCTGAGAAACTGATATAGGTATTATAAATGAATCGCCGATATGCAAGTACGCCCATAACTTTCGAATGCATGCACCGAATTGGATAATTATTTTTGTTTTGTGTTTGTAATTGTTAGGATAAGGTTTTTATTGATCTTCTGGTGAGCACTGGCATTATGAAATTTGTATAAAATGGTTGCCGAAATGTTTGCACGCGCATAACTTTCGAACGGATGCATCGAATTGAATAATTGTTTTTTTGGTGGGTTCGTTACTGTTAGGACAAGGTTTTGCATAAAAATACCGGTGAGATCTGCCATAATGAAATTTGTATAAAAATGAATTGCCGAAATGTATATATGCGTATAACTTTCGAACGAATGCACCGAATCTGAAAATTCTTTTTTTATTGTTTTCGTTACTGATAGGACAAGGTTTCTGTAAAACTACTGGTAAGCTCTGGCATTATGAAATTTGCATAAAAATCAATCGTCGAAATGTATGTACGCGTATAACTTCCGAAAGACTGCACAAAATTGAATATTTTTTTTTTGTTATGTTTGTTTATTGGCTGGTGAGCTCTGGCATTACGAAATTTGCATAAAAATATTTCAATAGGTGGCACGCGAGCTGTTTGAAAACCAAATGTAACGGCAATGAAATAATGAGCGCGGGAGGGGGGAAAAAACCACGGAGGGGGGAGGGTAATCTGGGAAGGGGGAGGGGAACCCGGGAGGGGTTTTGCGGGATGGAGGAAGGGGGGGGGGGGTAGAGTACGCTATGAAAGAATATTTTTTCTGTTCTTTTTTTTACTCGAATAAAACAAAATTTTAAAAGGATAAATACCAGGAGTGCAGAACTAAGCAAGGGAAAATATATTAAGAACATGTTTTTTTCAATTATTTCTGGCTTTTTGGGAAAGGTGAATTTATATGCATTTAATTTTTTTTTTTTACATGAGCTCCGCACAGGAGGCCGTGGGGAAAATAATTTCCCTCAGGTCCTATGTCATCTTTGGGGATGCTGTGTGGAGGATTTTTTTTAAGGAAAGGAAGGAGATGAGAGTTCTGGGAAGGAAAAGGGTTTAAGGGGTGGGTAGGAATCTGGGGTTCAGTGTGTCCTGGACATCCGCCTCCAAGACCTAGACAGACCTCACCCCATGAACCCGGACACCCCTACTAAATCACCAAACGTAGCGAACCACTTGAGGTGACCTATGGCAGAGAAGTTGGTTATCCAATAAAGGACAACTTTGGGGATTTGTATTTCTACATTACATTATATACAACGGGTACCTGGCATGCGTTGCAACAACACTGTAACCTCGGGGTCAACTTAACTGTAATGGTTCCATTCCAAGTTCCGGGAAACTACATTATAATTCAAGCGCCTTGCAAACGCATGCACTGTATTATAACATTATATACAACGGGTACCCGGCATGCGTTGCAACATTACTGTAATCTCGGGGTCAACTTAACTGTAATGGTTCCATTCCAAGTTCCGGAAAACTACATTATAATGCAAGAGCCTTACAAACGCCTGCTTTATATTATAACATTATATACAAAGGGTACCCGGCATGCGTTGCAAGATCACTGTAACCTCGGGGTCAACTTAACTGTAATGGTTCCATTCCAAGTTCCTGGAAACTACATTATAATACAAGCGCCTTGCAAACGCCTGCTTTATATTATAACATTATATACAAAGGGTACCCGGCATGCGTTGCAACATCGCTGTAACCTCGGGGTCAACTTAACTGTAATGGTTCCATTCCAAGTTCCGGGAAACTACATTATAATTCAAGCGCCTTGCAAACGCATGCAATGTATTATAACATTATATACAACGGGTACCCGGCATGCGTTGCAACATCACTGTAACCTCGGGGTCAACTTAACTGTAATGGTTCCATTCCAAGTTCCGAGAAACTACATTATAATACAAGCGCCTTGCAAACGCCTGTTTTATATTATAACATTATATACAAAGGGTTCCCGGCATGCGTTGCAACATCACTGTAACCTCGGGATCAACTTAACTGTATTCCATTCCAAGTTCAGGGAAACTACATTATTATGCAAGCGCCTTGCAAATGCCTGCACTATATTATAACATTATATACAACGGGTACCCGGCATGCGTTGCAAAGTCACTGTAACCTCAGGTTTCTTCATATAATTAATTTAACACACACTCCTCCTCGCATCATCCACATTCACACGCAAATCGCAAAGTGTTTTAACCCGTCAGTTGCTTCTGCAACGGGCAAAACCTAGTATATATAGTATTGTTTGGTTTTGGGAGAGGTCTTTTTCCGCGCACTTTTTGGTTGACGCAAAAACGACCAGTACGCCCTTTACGTTTCATCCACCTCAAGGTTCACTTTCGGTTGAAGCAAATTCCGAATGAAAACTGTAAGCACTTTTTTTTCGACAAAATGAAATATATACAGGGATTTATTCTCCGATACGAATCGGCGGCGAAAACTAGAAGCTCTACTCGAATCACTCGATTCGGCTCGGTTGTATTTCCCGCCGACAGATAGCGTTTCAAAAAAAAAATGACAAAAAAAGACTTAGCATTTTCCTCAAAGGAAAATGCTAGGTCTATGGTCAAAATCTTAGATGTCAAATTTTTAGCCTAACAAAACGGAACTCTCGGCGGTTTCGGTCGTTGTTTTTCGGAAAACGACATTACCGCCGAAAAACCGATTCCGGGCTAGATGTTTTTAAAAAATACGATAGCCGGATAGATTCCGCAACTTTTAACACCAATATAACATGCCCATCCCATGTAAAAAAAGTCAGGAGATGCTGACGAAACTCGAAATTTTCCGAAAAAAAATCATCAAAATACGCGCTCAAAGATTCCATCGGAAGTTTAAATATTGGTGGCCAGTTCAAATTAACACGCTATTCATTCGGGGTAGGTACCTACTTATTTCGGTAGTATTGCAAATATGATGAAAAAAGCAAATATTGCCGGAATCTAAGGAAACGCGCAGGTACCTACCTGAATGGGTACCTACACAACGAATTAGGTTTTAATGCAATAAATACTAAGGGAAGGTTGTTTCGATGATACTGAATAATTCAACTTTTTTTAAGTTAATTTTCACGTTCTGAGTTGCTTCTACTGAAATTCTGTTTTTTCTCAATATAGGCCAGTTACATCACAAAACTGAAATAATTACAGAACTCGAACGGAACTTTCTAGAACTGAAAATTTACTAGAAAATTTTTAAGAATTGACAATTTTTTTTAATTAATTATATTTTTTTTTTATAAGTGTGTTCTATTTGGACATTGTTAAATAAAAAAAATAATTACGCGTGTTCTAGGTAGGTACTTACTTCCAGGGACTTTTTTCATTTAAAAATCAAAACATGATATTGAATGAATTTATTTATAGTGAAAATTATTTTATGCTCAACAGCATAATGGCGTCGTTTTGGTGAAATATTACAACAAAGTACCTACTTAGTACTTACACTTGCAAAATGAAATACAATACAACTACAATAGTGAGCTCCGGCATAATGAAATTTTGCACTGCTAAACCGTGCAACCGATTGTTATTGTTAATGGACTATTTGTGCGTAAATAAATTAATTATATACAGCGGTACCCGGCATGCGTTGCGAGGCCACTTTAACTTCGGGGTCAACTAAACCGTAATGGTTCCCTACCAAGTCCCGGGAAACAACATTATAAAATTATGCACTTTATAAAATTATATACAACGGGTACCCGGCATGCGTTGCAAGGCCGCTTTAACCTCGGGGTCAATAAAACTGTAATGTGTCCATCCGAAGTCCTGGGAAACTACATTATAATGCAAGCGCCTGCACTATAAAACAGTATATACAACGGGTACCCGGCATGCGTTGCAAGGTCACTGTAACCTCGGGGTCAACTTAATTATAATGGTTCCATCCCAAGTACCGGGAAACTACATTATAATGCAAGCACCTGCACTATATAAAATTATATACAACGGGTACCCGGTATGCGTTGCAAGGCGACTTTAACCTAGGGGTCAACTTTACTGTAATGGTTTCATCCCGATTCCCGGGAAATAAAATTTTAATGCAAGCGCCTGCAATTTATAACATAATATACAACGGGTACACGGCATGCGTTGCAAGGTCACTGTAACCTCGGGGTCAACTTAACTGTAATGGTTCCATCCCAATTCCCGGGAAATAATATTTTAAAGCAAGTGCCTGCAATATATAACATGATATACAACGGTTACTCGGCATGCGTTGCAAGGTCACTGTAACCTCGGGATCAACTTAACTGTAATGGTTCCATTCCAATTCCTGGGAAATTACATTTTAATGCAAGCGCTGCACTACATAACATTATATACAACGGGTATCCGGCATGCGTTGCAAGGCCACTGTGAACTCAGGTTTCTTCATATATTTAATTTAACACACACTCCTCCTCGCTTCATCCACGTTCACACGTCAAATCGCATAGTGTCTTAACCCGTCAGTTGCTTCTGCAACGGGCAAAACCTAGTATATATAGTATTGTTTGGTTTTGGGAGAGGTCTTTTTCCGCGCACTTTTTGGTTGACGCAAAAACGACCAGTACGCCCTTTACGTTTCATCCACCTCAAGGTTCACTTTCGGTTGAAGCAAATTCCGAATGAAAACTGTAAGCACTTTTTTTTCGACAAAATGAAATATATACAGGGATTTATTCTCCGATACGAATCGGCGGCGAAAACTAGAAGCTCTACTCGAATCACTCGATTCGGCTCGGTTGTATTTCCCGCCGACAGATAGCGTTTCAAAAAAAAAATGACAAAAAAAGACTTAGCATTTTCCTCAAAGGAAAATGCTAGGTCTATGGTCAAAATCTTAGATGTCAAATTTTTAGCCTAACAAAACGGAACTCTCGGCGGTTTCGGTCGTTGTTTTTCGGAAAACGACATTACCGCCGAAAAACCGATTCCGGGCTAGATGTTTTTTGAAAATACGATAGCCGGATAGATTCCGCAACTTTTAACACCAATATAACATGCCCATCCCATGTAAAAAAAGTCAGGAGATTCTGACAAAACTCGAAATTTTCCGAAAAATAATCATCAAAATACGCGCTCAAAGATTCCATCGGAAGTTTAAATATTGGTGGCCAGTTCAAATTAACACGCTATTCATTCGGGGTAGGTACCTACTTATTTCGGTAGTATTGCAAATATGATGAAAAAAGCAAATATTGCCGGAAACTAAGGAAACGCGCAGGTACCTACCTGAATGGGTACCTACACAACGAATTAGGTTTTAATGCAATAAATACTAAGGTAAGGTTGTTTCGATGATACTGAATAATTCAACTTTTTTTAAGTTAATTTTCACGTTCTGAGTTGCTTCTACTGAAATTCTGTTTTTTCTCAATATAGGCCAGTTACATCACAAAACTGAAATAATTACAGAACTCGAACGGAACTTTCTAGAACTGAAAATTTACTAGAAAAATTTAAAGAATTGTCAATTTTTTTTATTAATTATTTTTTTTTATTTTTAAGTGTGTTCTATTTGGACATTGTTAAATAAAAAAAATAATTACGCGTGTTCTAGGCAGGTACTTACTTCCAGGGACTTTTTTCATTTAAAAATCAAAACATGATATTGAATGAATTTATTTATAGTGAAAATTATTTTATGCTCAACAGCATAATGACGTCGTTTTGGTGAAATATTACAACAAAGTACCTACTTAGTACTTACACTTGCAAAATGAAATACAATACAACTACAATAGTGAGCTCCGGCATAATGAAATTTTGCACTGCTAAACCGTGCAACCGATTGTTATTGTTAATGGACTATTTGTGCGTAAATAAATTAATTATATACAGCGGGTACCCGGCATGCGTTGCGAGGCCACTTTAACTTCGGGGTCAACTAAACCGTAATGGTTCCCTACCAAGTCCCGGGAAACAACATTATAAAATTATGCACTTTATAAAATTATATACAACGGGTACCCGGCATGCGTTGCAAGGCCGCTTTAACCTCGGGGTCAATAAAACTGTAATGTTTCCATCCGAAGTCCTGGGAAACTACATTATAATGCAAGCGCCTGCACTATATAACAGTATATATAACGGGTACCCGGCATGCGTTGCAAGGTCACTGTAACCTCGGGGTCAACTTAATTATAATGGTTCCATCTCAAGTACCGGGAAACTACATTATAATGCAAGCACCTGCACTATATAAAATTATATACAACGGGTACCCGGTATGCGTTGCAAGGCGACTTTAACCTAGGGGTCAACTTTACTGTAATGGTTTCATCCCGATTCCCGGGAAATAAAATTTTAATGCAAGCGCCTGCAATTTATAACATAATATACAACGGGTACACGGCATGCGTTGCAAGGTCACTGTAACCTCGGGGTCAACTTAACTGTAATGGTTCCATCGCAATTCCCGGGAAATAATATTTTAAAGTAAGTGCCTGCAATATATAACATGATATACAACGGTTACTCGGCATGCGTTGCAAGGTCACTGTAACCTCGGGATCAACTTAACTGTAATGGTTCCATTCCAATTCCTGGGAAATTACATTTTAATGCAAGCGCTGCACTACATAACATTATATACAACGGGTACCCGGCATGCGTTGCAAGGCCACTGTGAACTCAGGTTTCTTCATATATTTAATTTAACACACACTCCTCCTCGCTTCATCCACGTTCACACGTCAAATCGCATAGTGTCTTAACCCGTCAGTTGCTTCTGCAACGGGCAAAACCTAGTATATAGTATTGTTCACTTTGGGAGAGCTCTTTTTCCGCGCACTTTTTCGTTGACGCAAAAACGACCAGTACGCCCTTTACGTTTCACCCACCTCAAGGTTCACTTTCGGTTCAAGCAAATTCAGTGCACCCTCAGTACTTTGATTTTGCGGAGTTTATTTTTGTCGACAAAATTAGCGCCTTATTCACAGAAAAACTAACGCGAATCAACGGCGAAAACTAGAACCAATAGTAAAATCACACTCAATTCGGCCAGGTTACATTTCCCGCCGACAGGTTCGCGTTTCCAAAAAAAAAGATGTCATTTTGGCCATCAGTTTCAATGCAAATGAAAATGCTAGGAATATTGAGTCAGGTCAGGGATCTCAGACGTCAAATTTTTAGCCTAACAAAACAGACTTTTCACAGTTTTCGGTAGTGGTTTTACGGTACGCGGCATTGTGGCCCCAAAACCGATCCCGGCTTGGATGTTTTTCAAAAATCTAACGCAGTAGAGAATTCCGCAACTTTTAACACCGATATAACATGCCCATACCATGTAAAAAACTTCAGGAAAAGCTACCAAAATCCGAACTTTTCCAAAAAAAAATCACCAAAACACGTGCTTAGAGATTCCATCGGAAGTTTAAATATTCCTGGCCAGTTCAAATTAACACGTTATTTATTCCGGGTAGGTACCTACTTATTTCGGTAGTATTGCAAATATGATGAAAAAAGCAAAGATTGCAGGAATTGAAAGAAATGCGCAGGTACCTACCCGAATACGTAGATAAACAATTAATTAGGTTTTAATGCAATACTAAGGTAAGGTTGTTTCGATGATACTGAATAATTAAACTTTTTTTAAAGTTAATTTTCACGTTCTGTATTGGTTCAACTCAAGTTCTGTTATTTTATCATTAAAGGCCAGTTACACTACAAAACTGAAATAATTACAGAACTCGAACGGAACTATCTAGAACTAAAAATTTACTAGAAAAATTTGAAGAATTGACATTTTTTTCTTAAACAACCCGGCCTTATTATTTTATTTTATTTATTGGTGTGTTGATTATGAATGAAGCATGGTTCTATTGGACATTGTTAAATAAAAAAAATATATGTTTTACGCGTGTTCTAGGTAGGTTCTTACTTGCAGGGACTTTTTTCCTTTAAAAATCAAAACATGATATTGAATAAATTTATTTGTGCTGAAAATTTGATTTTATACTCAACAACATAATGGCGTCGTTTTGGTGAAATTTACAACAAAGTACCTACTTTAGTACTTAGCCGCGCAAAATGAAATACAATACAACTACAAGAGTGACCTCTGGCATCATAAAATTTTGCATTGCTAAACAGTGCAACCGATTGTGATGAAACTTTGGGAATTTGATGTGGGCATCCCCTCGATTCTTTCTGTATAAAAAAGTGAGCTCTGGCATCATGAAATTATGCATTGCTAAACCGTTCATCCGATTGCGATAAAACTTCTTTACGCACCCTCGACATGGGGGGTAAGCTGGTGAATGCGTTACGAAAGAGAATATAAATATTTTACATTTTATGCGAACGGTAATCGATGCAAATCGATGGTGATCGGGTGAGGCGAACGGTCGGGCCTTTACGCACGCTTGACTTGAAGAGTGATAAGGATAGGGATGCTGATGGGGATGGGGACAGGGACGGGGACGGGGACCGGGACTGGGACGGGGACCGAGGCGGGGACGGGGACGGGAATGGGGACGGGGACGGGGACAGGGGCGGGGACGGGGACGGGGATGGCGATGGGGATGGGGATAGGGAAGGGGATGAGGAGGGAAAGGATAATAGGGAGATGGAGGTATTAGTTAGTTAGTTTTTTTAATATTTTTATTGGACTATTTGTCCGTAAATTAATAAATTATATACAGCGGGTACCCGGCATGCGTTGCAAGGCCACTGTAATCTCGGGGTCAACTTAACTGTAATGGTTCCATCCCAACTCAATGCCCGTGCAAGCGCCTGCACTATATAACATTATACACAACGGGTACCCGGCATGTGTCTCAAGGCCATTTTAACCTCAGGTCAATTAAACTGTAACGGTTCCATCCCAAGTCCCGGGAAATTACATTATAATGCAAGCACCTGCACTTTGTAACATTATATACAACGGGTACCAGGCATGCGTTGCAAGACCATTTTAACCTCGGGGTCAACTAAACTGTAATGGTTCCATCCCAGATCCCGGGAAACTACATTGTAATGCAAGCACTGCACTATATAACATTACATACAAAGGGGACTCGGCATGCGTTGCAAACTCACTGTAACTTCGGGGTCAACTAAACTGTTATGGTTCCATCCCAAGTCCCGGGAAACTACATTATAATGCAAGTGCCTGCAATATATAACATTATAAACAACGAGTACCCGGCATGCGTTGCAAGGCGACTTTAACCTCGGGTCAACTAAACTGTATTGGTTCCATCCCAAATCCTGGAAAACTACATTATAATGCAAGCACATGCACTATATAACATTATATACAACGGGTACCCGGCATGCGTTGCAAGGCGACTTTAACCTCGGGTCAACTAAACTGTTTTGGTTCCATCCCAAATCCTGGAAAACTACATTATAATGCAAGCACCTGCACTATATAACATTATATACAACGGGTACCCGGCATGCGTTGCAAGGTCACTGTAACCTCGGGGTCAACTAAACTGTTATGGTTTCATCCCAAGTCCCGGGAAATTACATTATAATGCAAGTGCTTGCAATATATAACATTATAAACAACGAGTACCTGGCATGCGTTACAAGGCGACTTTAACCTCGGGTCAACTAAACTGTATTGGTTCCATCCCAAATCCTGGAAAACTACATTATAATGCAAGCACATGCACTATATAACATTATATACAACGGGTACCCGGCATGCGTTGCAAGGTCTCTTTAACCTCGGGTCAACTAAACTGTATTCTTTCCATCCCAAATCCTGTAAAACTACATTATAATGCAAGCACCTGCACTATATAACATTATATACAACGGGTACCCGGCATGCGTTGCAAGGTCACTGTAACCTCGGGGTCAACTTAACTATAATGGTTCCATCCCAAGTCCCGGGAAATTATATTATAATGCAAGCACCTGCACTTTGAAACATTATATACAACGGGTACCCGGCATGCGTTACAAGGCTACTTTAACCTCGGGGTCAAATAAACTGTAATGGTTTCATCCCAAGTTCCGAGAAACTACATTATAATATTTGATATTTAACCGATTGATATTTGATTTAACACACACTCCTCCTCGCTTCATCCACGTTCACACGCAAATCGCATAGTGTTTTAACCCGTTAGTTGCTTTTGCAACGGGCCCAGCTAGTATATATAGTATTGTTCACTTTGGGAAAGCTCTTTTTCCGCGCACTTTTTCGTTGACGCAAAAACGACCAGTACGCCCTTTACGTTTCACCCACCTCAAGGTTCACTTTCGGTTAAAGCAAATTCAGTGCACCCTCAGTACTTTGATTTTGCGAGGTCAGTTTTTTTCGACAAAATTAGCGCCTTATTCACAGAAAAACTGACGCGAATCAACGGCGAAAACTAGAACCAATAGTAAAATTACACTCAATTCGGCCAGGTTACATTTCCCGCCGACAGGTTCGCGTTTCCAAAAAAATGATGTCATTTTGGCCATCAGTTTCGATGCAAATGAAAATGCTAGGAATATTGAGTCAGGTCAGGGATCTCAGACGTCAAATTTTTAGCCTAACAAAGCAGACTTTTCACGGTTTTCGGTAGTGGTTTTACGGTACGCGGCATTGCGGCCCCAAAACCGATCCCGGCTCGGATGTTTTTCAAAAATCTAATACAATAGAGAATTCCGCAACTTTTAAAACCAAAATTGTATGCCCATCCCATATAAAATAGTTCAGGAGATGCTGACAAAATTCGACATTTTCCGAAAAAAAATCATCAAAACACGCGCTTACAGATTCCATCGGAAGTTAAAATTTTGCTAGCCAGTTCAAATTAACACGTTATTCATTCGGGGTAGGTACCTACTTATTTCGGTAGTATTGCAAATATGATGAAAAAAGCAAAGAGAAGAAAATGCGCAGGTACCTACCCGAATACGTAGATACACAATTAATTAGGTTTTAATGCAATGGTAAGGTTGTTTCGATGATACTGAATAATTCAACTTTTTTTAAAGTTAATTTTCACGTTCTTTATTGGTTCTACTCAAGTTCTGTTATTTTATCATTAAAGGTCAGTTACATTGCAAAACTAAAATAATTACAGAACTCGAACGGAACTATCTAGAACTGAAAATTTACTAGAAAAATTTAAAGAATTGTCAATTTTTTTTATTAATTATTATTATTTTATTTTTAAGTGTGTTCTATTTAAACATTGTTAAATAAAAAAAAATAATAAAATATATATATATATATATACATTACGCGTGTTCTAGGTAGGTACTTACTTGCGGGGACTTTTTTCATTTAAAAATCAAAACATGATATTGAATGAATTTATTTGTAGTGAAAATTATTTTATGCTCAACAGCATAATGGCGTCGTTTTGGTGAAATATTACAACAAAGTACCTACTTAGTTCTTACACTTGCAAAATGAAATACAATACAACTACAATAGTGAGCTCCGGCATAATGAAATTTTGCACTGCTAAACCGTGCAACCGATTGTTATTGTTAATGGACTATTTGTGCGTAAATAAATTAATTATATACAGCGGGTACCCGGCATGCGTTGCGAGGCCACTTTATCTTCGGGGTCAACTAAACCGTAATGGTTCCCTACTAAGTCCCGGGAAACAACATTATAAAATTATGCACTTTATAAAATTATATACAACGGGTACCCGGCATGCGTTGCAAGGCCGCTTTAACCTCGGGGTCAATAAAACTGTAATGTTTCCATCCGAAGTCCTGGGAAACTACATTATAATGCAAGCGCCTGCACTTTATAACAGTATATACAACGGGTACCCGGCATGCGTTGCAAGGTCACTGTAACCTCGGGGTCAACTTAATTATAATGGTTCCATCCCAAGTACCGGGAAACTACATTATAATGCAAGCACCTGCAATATATAAAATTATATACAACGGGTACCCGGTATGCGTTGCAAGGCGACTTTAACCTAGGGGTCAACTTTACTGTAATGGTTTCATCCCGATTCCCGGGAAATAAAATTTTAATGCAAGCGCCTGCAATTTATAACATAATATACAACGGGTACACGGCATGCGTTGCAAGGTCACTGTAACCTCGGGGTCAACTTAACTGTAATGGTTCCATCCCAATTCCCGGGAAATAATATTTTAAAGCAAGTGCCTGCAATATATAACATGATATACAACGGTTACTCGGCATGCGTTGCAAGGTCACTGTAACCTCGGGATCAACTTAACTGTAATGGTTCCATTCCAATTCCTGGGAAATTACATTTTAATGCAAGCGCTGCACTACATAACATTATATACAACGGGTACCCGGCATGCGTTGCAAGGCCACTGTGAACTCAGGTTTCTTCATATATTTAATTTAACACACACTCCTCCTCGCTTCATCCACGTTCACACGTCAAATCGCATAGTGTCTTAACCCGTCAGTTGCTTCTGCAACGGGCAAAACCTAGTATATATAGTATTGTTCACTTTTGGGAAAGGTCACGGAAAACCTCACTTTCGATTTGAGGGGAAAAGCGACCACTCTGCCCCTCGGGTGGGTGAAACCTCACGGGTCACTTTGGCTTGCAAAAATTTGGTAAAATTTGGCAAGCCAAATTGATCTCTAAGCTCATCCGATTTCAAAGGCCCCACGGTTCACTCTTCTTCGAAGCGAATTCATTGTATCTATCTCTTTTCAAATGCCTGCAAAAGTTGAGAAAGATGTATCGAAAATTTCCCATACAAAACTGATTTTTGCTAGAAATTTATTCCAATTAATTAAACGGCGATCTGCAAAATACCGAAGAAAAATTGACATTTTAAAGGCCCTTTGCGGGATGGTAAATTACGATGAAAATAAACATTTTGCGAGAGATGTCTTTTAATAATCATAAATTATACAAGATTTAGAAACTTTTAAAATAAAAACATATGTAGCTTCCCATTTAAAATGTTTCACAATATCGCGTCAAACTTTGCAATTATATCTGACATTTGCGAAAAATCCAACAACATCGAAAATGCACATCGTTCTCAGCCTGTTAAATCGGTAGATATTTGAAATGTTTATTTATTTTCTTCAACCTTGCAATACTGAACATGGAACACTATCCAAAACCACCTGAGGTTTTCAGTCAGGCCATGACACCGTTGGCTGACGTAATTTGTATGGGAAATGTTCTTAAACCAGCGCAGGTGTTCGATTTTCAGGCTGTGCTTGAGGTGGTTACGACAAAGTTTAACGTTTGTGTTGCCATATAAATAACATATTGTTTTAGAATATTTTGATGAACTAGGTAGGTACCCTGAAAATTACAT
Organism: Limnephilus marmoratus; assembly: GCA_917880885.1. NCBI lineage: Eukaryota > Metazoa > Arthropoda > Insecta > Trichoptera > Limnephilidae > Limnephilus > Limnephilus marmoratus. The sequence continues at coordinate 19,540,085 of OU862924.1, read as the reverse complement.
AAACGGATAAATAATTATCCACGGGTATCATCTATAAATTATAGCTCATGAACGACTGGTCCAAATTGGATAATTCTTTTTGAGTTGGTTTCGTTATTGTTCGGGCAAGGTTTGTATAAGACGACTGATGAGCTCTGGAATAATAAAATTTGTTTAAAATGAATCGCCGAAATCTATAAATGCGCATAGCTTCCGAGCGAATACACAAAATTGAATAATTCTTTCGTTGTTGTATTTGTTATTACTAGGACAAGTTTTGAATAAAATTACTGGTGAGCTCTGGCATAACGAAATTTGTTTAAAAATGATTCGCCGAAATGTAAGGACGCTCATAACTTCAGAACGACTGCACGTAATTGAATAATTCTTTTTTTGTTGCGTTCCTTATTGTTAGGACAAAGTTTCTATACAACTACTGGTGAGCTCTGGCATTTTGAAATATGTTTAAAAATTAATCGATGAAATGTAAGTACGCGCATAACTTCGGAACGACTGCACCTAATTGGGTAATTATTTTTTTGTTGTTATCGTTATTGTAAGGACAAGTTTTAAATAAAACTACTGGTGAGCTCTGGCATTATGAAATTTGCATAAAAATGAATCGTCGAAATGTATGTACGCGCATAACTTCCGAAAGACTGCACCAAATTGAATAATTCTTTTTTTGTTATGTTTGTTTATTGGCTGGTGAGCTCTGGCATTTTTGCAAAATTTGCATAAAAATATTTCAATAGGTGGCACGCGAGCTGTTTGAAAACTAAATGTAACGGCAATGAAATAATGAGCGCGGGAGGGGGGGAAAAATACCACGGAGGGGGGAGGGTAACCTGGGAAGGCGGAGGGGAACCCGTGAGGGGGTTTTGCGGGATGGAGGAAGGGGGGGGGGGGGTAGAGTACGCTATGAAAGAATATTTTTTCTGTTCTTTTTTTTACTCGAATAAAACAAAATTTTAAAAGTATAAATACCAGGAGTGCAGAACTAAGCAAGGGAAAATATATTAAGAACATGTTTTTTTTCAATTATTTCTGGCTTTTTGGGAAAGGTGAATTTATATGCATTTAATTTTTTTTTTTTACATGAGCTCCACACAGGACGCCGTGGGGAAAATAATTTCCCTCAGGTCCTATGTCATCTTTGGGGATGCTGTGTGGAGGATTTTTTTTGGGAAAGGAAGGAGATGAGAGTTCTGGGAAGCAAAAGGGTTTAAGGGGTGGGTAGGAATCTGGGGTTCAGTGTGTCCTGGGCATCCGCCTCCAAGACCTAGACAGACCTCACCCCATGAACCCGGGCACCCCTACTAAATCACCAAACGTAGCGAACCACTTGGGGTGACCTATGGCAGAGGTGTTGGTTAACCAATAAAGGTCAACTTTGGGGATTTGTATTTCTACATAACATTATATACAACGGGTACCCGGCATGCGTTGCAACAACACTGTAACCTCGGGGTCAACTTAACTGTAATGGTTCCATTCCAAGTTCCGGGAAACTACATTATAATTCAAGCGCCTTGCAAACGCATGCACTGTATTATAACATTACATACAACGGGTACCCGGCATGCGTTGCAACATCACTGTAATCTCGGGGTCAACTTAACTGTAATGGTTCCATTCCAAGTTCCGGGAAACTACATTATTATGCAAGCGCCTTGCAAACGCCTGCTTTATATTATAACATTATATACAAAGGGTACCCGGCATGCGTTGCAACATCACTGTAATCTCGGGGTCAACTTAACTGTAATGGTTCCATTCCAAGTTCCGGGAAACTACATTATAATGCAAGCGCCTTGCAAACGCCTGCAATATATTATAACATTATATACAACGGGTACCCGGCATGCGTTGCAAGATCACTGTAACCTCGGGGTCAACTTAACTGTAATGGTTCCATTCCAAGTTTCTGAAAACTACATTATAATACAAGCGCCTTGCAAACGCCTGCTTTACATTATAACATTATATACAAAGGGTACCCGGCATGCGTTGCAAAATCACTGTAACCTCGGGGTCAACTTAACTGTAATGGTTCCATTCCAATTCCTGGCAAATTACATTTTAATGCAAGCGCTGCACTACATAACATTATATACAACGGGTACCCGGCATGCGTTGCAAGGTCACTGTGAACTAAGGTTTCTTCATATATTTAATTTAACACACACTCCTCCTGGCTTCATCCACGTTCACACGTCAAATCGCATAATGTTTTAACCCATCAGTTGCTTCTGCAACGGGCAAAACCTAGTATATAGTATTGTTCACTTTGGGAAAGCTCTTTTTCCGCGCACTTTTTCGTTGACGCAAAAACGACCAGTACGCCCTTTACGTTTCACCCACCTCAAGGTTCACTTTCGGTTCAAGCAAATTCAGTGCACCCTCAGTACTTTGATTTTGCGGAGTTTATTTTTGTCGACAAAATTAGCGTCTTATTCACAGAAAAACTGACGCGAATCAACGGCGAAAACTAGAACCAATAGTAAAATTATACTCAATTCGGCCAGGTTACATTTCCCGCCGACAGGTTCGCGTTTCCAAAAAAAAGATGTCATTTTGGCCATCAGTTTCGATGCAAATGAAAATGCTAGGAATATTGAGTCAGGTCAGGGATCTCAGACGTCAAATTTTTAGCCTAACAAAGCAGACTTTTCACGGTTTTCGGTAGTGGTTTTACGGTACGCGGCATTGCGGCCCCAAAACCGATCCCGGCTCGGATGTTTTTCAAAAATCTAATACAATAGAGAATTCCGCAACTTTTAAAACCAAAATTGTATGCCCATCCCAGATAAAATAGTTCAGGAGATGCTGACAAAATTCGACATTTTCCGAAAAAAAATCATCAAAACACGCGCTTACAGATTCCATCGGAAGTTAAAATTTTGCTAGCCAGTTCAAATTAACACGTTATTCATTCGGGGTAGGTACCTACTTATTTCGGTAGTATTGCAAATATGATGAAAAAAGCAAAGAGAAGAAAATGCGCAGGTACCTACCCGAATACGTAGATACACAATTAATTAGGTTTTAATGCAATGGTAAGGTTGTTTCGATGATACTGAATAATTCAACTTTTTTTAAAGTTAATTTTCACGTTCTTTATTGGTTCTACTCAAGTTCTGTTATTTTATCATTAAAGGTCAGTTACATTGCAAAACTAAAATAATTACAGAACTCGAACGGAACTATCTAGAACTGAAAATTTACTAGAAAAATTTAAAGAATTGTCAATTTTTTTTATTAATTATTATTTTTTTATTTTTAAGTGTGTTCTATTTGAACATTGTTAAATAAAAAAAAATAATAAAATATATATATATAAACATTACGCGTGTTCTAGGTAGGTACTTACTTGCGGGGACTTTTTTCATTTAAAAATCAAAACATGATATTGAATGAATTTATTTGTAGTGAAAATTATTTTATGCTCAACAGCATAATGGCGTCGTTTTGGTGAAATATTACAACAAAGTACCTACTTAGTACTTACACTTGCAAAATGAAATACAATACAACTACAATAGTGAGCTCCGGCATAATGAAATTTTGCACTGCTAAACCGTGCAACCGATTGTTATTGTTATTGTTAATGGACTATTTGTGCGTAAATAAATTAATTATATACAGCGGGTACCCGGCATGCGTTGCGAGGCCACTTTAACTTCGGGGTCAACTAAACCGTAATGGTTCCCTACCAAGTCCCGGGAAACAACATTATAAAATTATGCACTTTATAAAATTATATACAACGGGTACCCGGCATGCGTTGCAAGGCCACTTTAACCTCGGGGTCAATAAAACTGTAATGTTTCCATCCGAAGTCCTGGGATACTACATTATAATGCAAGCGCCTGCACTATGTAACATTATATACTACGGGTACCCGGCATGCGTTGCAAGGCCACTTTAACCTCAGGGTCAACTAAACTCTAATGGTTCCATCCCAAGTCCCCGGAAACTACATTATAATGCAAGCGCCTGCACTATATAACATTATATACAACGGGTACCCGGCATGCGTTGCAAGGTCACTGTAACCTAGGGGTCAACTTTACTGTAATGGTTTCATCCCGATTCCCGGGAAATAAAATTTTAATGCAAGCGCCTGCAATTTATAACATAATATCCAACGGGTACACGGCATGCGTTGCAAGGTCACTGTAACCTCGGGGTCAACTTAACTGTAATGGTTCCATTCCAATTCCTGGGAAATTACATTTTAATGCAAGCGCTGCACTACATAACATTACATACAACGGGTACCCGGCATGCGTTGCAAGGTCACTGTAACCTCAGGTTTCTTCATATATTTTATTTAACACACACTCCTCCTCGCTTCATCCACGTTCACACGTCAAATCGCATAGTGTTTTAACCCGTTAGTTGCTTCTGCAACGGGCAAAACCTAGTATATATAGTATTGTTCACTTTGGGAGAGCTCTTTTTCCGCGCACTTTTTCGTTGACGCAAAAACGACCAGTACGCCCTTTACGTTTCACCCACCTCAAGGTTCACTTTCGGTTCAAGCAAATTCAGTGCACCCTCAGTACTTTGATTTTGCGGAGTTTATTTTTGTCGACAAAATTAGCGCCTTATTTACAGAAAAACTGACGCGAATCAACGGCGAAAACTAGAACCAATAGTAAAATCACACTCAATTCGGCTAGGTTACATTTCCCGCCGACAGGTTCGCGTTTCCAAAAAAAAAGATGTCATTTTGGCCATCAGTTTCAATGCAAATGAAAATGCTAGGAATGTTGAGTCAGGTCAGGGATCTTAGACGTCAAATTTTTAGCCTAACAAAACAGACTTTTCACAGTTTTCGGTAGTGGTTTTACGGTACGCGGCATTGTGGCCCCAAAACCGATCCCGGCTTGGATGTTTTTCAAAAATCTAACGCAGTATAGAATTCCGCAACTTTTAACACCGATATAACATGCCCGTACCATGTAAAAAACTTCAGGAAAAGCTACCAAAATCCGAACTTTTCCAAAAAAAAATCACCAAAACACGTGCTTAGAGATTCCATCGGAAGTTTAAATATTCCTGGCCAGTTCAAATTAACACGTTATTTATTCCGGGTAGGTACCTACTTATTTCGGTAGTATTGCAAATATGATGAAAAAAGCTAAGATTGCCGGAATCTAAGGAAATGCGCAGGTACCTACCTGAATGGGTACCTACACAACGAATTAGGTTTTAATGCAATAAATACTAAGGTAAGGTTGTTTCGATGATACAGAATAATTGAACTTTTTTAAAGTTAATTTTCACGTTCTGTGATGGTTCTACTCAAATTCTATTGTTTTATCATTACAGACCAGTTACATCACAAAACTGAAATAATTACAGAACTCGAACGGAACTTTATAGAACTGAAAATTTACTAGAAAAATTTAAAGAATTGTCAATTTTTTTTATTAATTATTTTTTTTTATTTTTAAGTGTGTTCTATTTGAACATTGTATATATTTACGCGTGTTCTAGGTAGGTACTTACTTGCGGGGACTTTTTTCATTTAAAAATCAAAACATGATATTGAATGAATTTATTTGTAGTGAAAATTATTTTATGCTCAACAGCATAATGGCGTCGTTTTGGTGAAATATTACAACAAAGTACCTACTTAGTACTTACACTTGCAAAATGCAACCGATTGTTATTGTTAATGGACTATTTGTGCGTAAATAAATTAATTATATACAGCGGGTACCCGGCATGCGTTGCGAGGCCACTTTAACTTCGGGGTCAACTAAACCGTAATGGTTCCCTACCAAGTCCCGGGAAACAACATTATAAAATTATGCACTTTATAAAATTATATACAACGGGTACCCGGCATGCGTTGCAAGGCCGCTTTAACCTCGGGGTCAATAAAACTGTAATGTTTCCATCCGAAGTCCTGGGAAACTACATTATAATGCAAGCGCCTGCACTATGTAACATTATATACTACGGGTACCCGGCATGCGTTGCAAGGCCACTTTAACCTCAGGGTCAACTAAACTCTAATGGTTCCATCCCAAGTCCCCGAAAACTACATTATAATGCAAGCGCCTGCACTATATAACATTACATACAACGGGTACCCGGCATGCGTTGCAAGGTCACTGTAACCTAGGGGTCAACTTTACTGTAATGGTTTCAACCCGATTCCCGGGAAATAAAATTTTAATGCAAGCGCCTGCAATTTATAACATAATATACAACGGGTACACGGCATGCGTTGCAAGGTCACTGTAACCTCGGGGTCAACTTAACTGTAATGGTTCCATCCCAATTCCCGGGAAATAACATTTTAAAGCAAGCGCCTACACTATATAACATTATATACAACGGGTACCCGGTATGCGTTGCAAGGTCACTGTAACCTAGGGGTCAACTTTACTGTAATGGTTTCATCCCGATTCCCGGGAAATAAAATTTTAATGCAAGCGCCTGCAATTTATAACATAATATACAACGGTTACTCGGCATGCGTTGCAAGGTCACTGTAACCTCGGGGTCAACTTAACTGTAATGGTTCCATTCCAATTCCTGGGAAATTACATTTTAATGCAAGCGCTGCACTACATAACATTATATACAACGGGTACCCGGCATGCGTTGCAAGGGCACTGTAACCTCAGGTTTCTTCATATATTTAATTTAACACACACTCTTCCTCGCTTCATCCACGTTCACACGTCAAATCGCATAGTGTTTAAACCCGTCAGTTGCTTCTGCAACGGGCAAAACCTAGTATATATATAGTATTGTTTAGTTTTTTTGCTCACTTTTTTGCTCACTTTTTTTGCTCACTTTTTTTGCTCACTTTTATTTTGACGCAAAAACGACCAGTATGCCCTTTACGTTTCACCCACCTTAAGGTTCACTTTCGGTTGAAGGAAATTCAGACAAGGAAGCTGGTAGTATTTTTTTTTCGACAAAATAAAATATATATGCAGGGATTTATTCTCCGATACGAATCAGCGGCGAAAACTAGAAGCTCTACTCGAATCACTCGATTCGGCTCGGTTATACTTCCCGTCGACAGGTGCGCATAAAAAACGATAGATGTCTTTTCGACCATCAGTTTCAGTAAATAAAATGTTAGGAGGTATCTATCTCTATTCAAATGGCTGCGAAAGTTGAGAAAGATATATTGTCAATTTCCCATATAAAACTGATTTTTGCTAGGAATTTTTTTTTTTGCTAGAAATTTATTCTAATAAATTAAACGGCATTCTTGAAAAGAGCTTGGAAAAATGGACATTTTAAAGGCCCTTTGCGGGGTGGTAGATTACAGCATGAAAAAACATTTTGCAAGAGATATTTTCAAATAATCATAAAATATACAAGGTTTAGAAACTTTTAATATAAAAACATTTGTAGCTTTCCATTTAAAATATTTCACAATGTCGCGTCAAACTTTGCAATTTTATTTGACATTTGCGAAAAATTCAATGACATCGATAATGCACATGGTTTTCAGCCTGTTAAATCGGTAAATATTTTAAATGTTTATTTAATTTTCCTCAACCTTGCAATACTGAACATGGAACACTATCCAAAACCACCGCAAGTTTTCAGCGAGGACCTGACAGCATTAGCTGACGTAATTTGTATGTAAAATGTTCTAAAACGGGCGCAGGTGTTCGATTTTCAGGCTGTGCTTGAGGTGGTTACGACAAAGTTTAATGGTAGTCTTGCCATATAGATAAAATGTTATTTTAGAATATTTTGATGAACTAGGTAGGTACCGTGAAAATTACATAAACGGATAAATTATCCACGGGTATCATCAATAAATTGTAGCTCACGAACGACTGGACCAAATTGCAAAATTCTTTTTGAGTTGGTTTCGTTATTGTTCGGGCAAGGTTTGTATAAAACTACTGATGAGGTCTGGAATTATAAAATTTGTTTAAAATGAATCGCCGAAATCTATATATGCGCATAGCTTCCGAGCGAATGCACCAAATTGAATAATTCTTTCTTTGTTGTAATTGTTATTATTAGGGCAAGATCTGAATAAAATTACTGGTGAGCTCTGGCATAACGAAATTTGTTTAAAAATGATTCGCCGAAATGTAAGTACGCTCATAACTTCAGAACGACTGCACGTAATTGAATAATTCTTTTTTTGTTGCGTTCCTTATTGTTAGGACAAAGTTTGAATAAATCCACTGGTGAGCTCTGGCATCATGAAATTTGCATACAAATGAATCGCGGAAATGAATGTACGCGCATAACTTCCGAAAGACTGCACCAAATTGAATAATTCTTTTTTTGTTGTCTTCGACACTGTTAAGACAAAATTTTGTATAAAACTGCTGGTGAGCTCTGGCATTATCAAATTTGCATAAAAATGAATCGTCGAAATGTATGTACGCGTATAACTTCCGAAAGACTGCACCAAATTGAATAATTCTTTTTTTGTAATGTTTGTTTATTGGCTGGTGAGCTTTGGCATTACGAAAGTTGCTTAAAAAAATTTCAATAGGCGGCACGCGAGCTGTTTGAAAACTAAATGTAACGGCAATGAAATAATGAAGCTTAGAAGAGGGGGAAGAAAACCAGGGAGGGGGAGGGTTAGCTGGTAAGGGGGAGGGGAACTCGGGAGGGGGGTTTGCGGGATGGGGGAAGGGGGGGGGGATGGGAGTAGAGTACGCTATGAAAGAATATTTTATGTTTTTGTTTTACTCGAATAAAACTAAATTTTAGTTTATAAAAAAATCTGAATAATACATTTTTGTAGCGCCGTTTTTGCGAAAAATTACTACATGTCTATTTAGTACCAATAATACCAGTAATAAACCTTAGTTGTTGATTCTAAAAAAATGTGACGAATACATTTTTATAGCGTTTCTGTAAATCCTTTACTCAGATAAAACACAGTTTCACTTTCTAAAAAATGCTGAATAGCACATTTTTGTTTATTGGATGGTGAGCTCTGGTATTATGAAATTTGCATTAAAATATTTTAATACGTGGGACGCGAGCTGTTTGAAAACTAAATGTACCAAGAATGAATTAATGAAGTGCGGGAGGGGGGGGAGGAAAACCAGGGAGGGGGAGGGTAACCTGGGAAGGGGGAAGGGAACTCGGGAGGGGGTTTTGCGGGATGGAGGAAGGGGGGGGGGGGGGGTAGAGTAGAGATGAAAGAATATTTTTTCTGTTCTTTTTTACTCGAATAAAACAAAATTTTAAAAGGATACATACCAGGAGTGCAGAACTAAGCAAGGGAAAATATATTAAGAAAATGTTTTTTTTTTTCAATTATTTCTGGCTTTTTGGGTAAGGTGAATTTATTTGCATTTATTTTTTTTTATTTTACATGAGCTCCACACAGGAGACCCTGAGGAAAATGATTCCCCTCAGGGTCATGTCATCTTTGGAGATGCTGGGTGGAGGGTTTTTTAAGGCAAAGAAGGAGATGAGAGTTCTGGGAAGGAAAAGGATTTAAAGAGTGGGTAGGGGTCTGGGGTTCAGTGTGTCCTGGTCATCCGCATCCAAGACCTGGACAAACCTCACCCCATGAACCCGGGCACCCCTACTAAATCACCAAACGTAGCGAACCACTTGGAGTGACCTACGGCATAGGTGTTGGTTATCCAATAAAGGTCAATTTTGGGGATTTGTATTTCTAAATAACATTTTATACAACGGGTACCCGGCATGCGTTGCAAAATCACTGTAACCTCGGTGTCAACTTAACTGTAATGGTTTCATTCCAAGTTCCGGGAAACTACATTATAATACAACTGCCTTGCAAACGCATGCCCTGTATTATAACATAATATACAAAGGGTACCCGGCATGCGTTGCAAGGTCACTGCAACCTCAGGTAGAACTCAGGATGAAATTATGCATTGCTTAAATATTTTTTTTATATTAGCTCCACACAGGAGGCACTCATGAAAACAATTTCCCTAGGGGCCTATGTCATCTTTGAGGATGCTGTGTGGAGGGTTTTTTAAGGGAAAGGACGGAGAAAAAGATATGAATTTAATTTTTTTTTTTTACATGAGCTCCACACTGGAGACCGTGGGGAAAATAATTTCCCTCAGGTCCTATGTCATCTTTGGGGATGCTGTGTGGAGGATTATTTTTAGAAAAGGAAAAGGCTTTTTGGGAAAGGTGAATTTATTTGCATTTAATTATTTTTTTATATGAGCTCCACACAGGAGACCCTGAGAAAAATAATTTCCCTCAGGGTCATGTCATCTTTGGAGATTCTGGGTGGAGGGTTTTTTAAGGCAAAGAAGGAGATGAGAGTTCTGGGAAGGAAAAGGGTTTAAGGGTTGGGTAGGGGTCTGGGGTTCAGTGTGTCCTGGTCATCCGCATCCAAGACCAGGACAAACCTCACCCCATGAACCCGGGCACCCCTACTAAATCACCAAACGTAGCGAACCACTTGGAGTGACCTACGGCGTAGGTGTTGGTTATCCAATAAAGGTCAATTTTGGGGATTTGTATTTCTAAATAACATTTTATACAACGGGTACCCGGCATGCGTTGCAAAATCACTGTAACCTCGGTGTCAACTTAACTGTAATTGTTTCATTCCAAGTTCCGGGAAACTACATTATAATGCAAGCGCCTTGCAAACGCATGCCCTGTATTATAACATAATATACAAAGGGTACCCGGCATGCGTTGCAAGGTCACTGCAACCTCAAGTAGAACTCAGGATGAAATTATGCATTGCTAAAATATTTTTTTTACATTAGCTCCACACAGGAGGCACTGATGAAAACAATTTCCCTAGGGGCCTATGTCATCTTTGAGGATGCTGTGTGGAGGGTTTTTTAAGGGAAAGGACGGAGAAAAAGATATGCATTTAATTATTTTTTTTACATGAGCTCCACACAGGAGGCCGTGGGGAAAATAATTTCCCTCAGGTCCTATGTCATCTTTGGGGATGCTGTGTGGAGGATTTTTTTTAGAAAAGGAAGGAGATGAGAGTTCTGGGAAGGAAAAGGGTTTAAGGGGTGGGTAGGAATCTGGGGTTCAGTGTGTCCTGGGCTTCCGCCTCCAAGAACTAGGCAGACCTCACCGCATGAACCCGGGCACCCCTACTAAATCACCAAACGTAGCGAACCACTTGAGGTGACCTATGGCACAGGTGTTGGTTATCCAATAGTAGACAACTTTGGGGAGTTGTATTTCTACATTACATTATATACAACGGGTACCCGGCATGCGTTGCAAGGTCACTGTTACCTCAGGTTTCTTCATATATTTAATTTAACACACACTCCTCCTCGCTTCATCCACGTTCACACGTTAAATCGCATAGTGTTTTAACCCGTTAGTTGCTTCTGCAACGGGCCCCGCTAGTATATATATTAATGCTTGGTTTTGGGAGAGGTCTTTTTCCGCGCACTTTTTTGTTGACGCAAAAACGACCAGTACGCCCTTTGCGTTTCACCCACCTCAAGGTTCACTTTCGGTTGAAGCAAATTGGGAATGAAAACTGTAAGCACTTTTTTTTCGACAAAATGAAATATATACAGGGATTTATTCTCCGATACGAATCGGCGGCGAAAACTAGAAGCTCTACTCGAATCACTCGATTCGGCTCGGTTGTATTTCCCGCCGACAGATAGCGTTTCAAAAAAAAAATGACAAAAAAAGACTTAGCATTTTCCTCAAAGGAAAATGCTAGGTCTATGGTCAAAATCTTAGATGTCAAATTTTTAGCCTAACAAAACGGAACTCTCGGCGGTTTCGGTCGTTGTTTTCGGAAAACGACATTACCGCCGAAAAACCGATTCTGGGCTAGATGTTTTTTGAAAATACGATAGCCGGATAGATTCCGCAACTTTTAACACCAATAAAACATATGATTCTCATATAAAATACGTCAGGAGATGCTGACAAAACTCGAAATTTTCCGAAAAAAAATCATCAAAATACGTGCTCACAGATTCCATCGGAAGTTTAAATATTCCTGGCCAGTTCAAATTAATACGTTTTTCATTCGGGGTAGGTACCTACTTATTTCGGTAGTATTGCAAATATGATGAAAAAAGCTAAGATTGCCGGAATCTAAGGAAATGCGCAGGTACCTACCTGAATGGGTACCTACACAACGAATTAGGTTTTAATGCAATAAATACTAAGGTAAGGTTGTTTCGATGATACAGAATAATTGAACTTTTTTAAAGTTAATTTTCACGTTCTGTGATGGTTCTACTCAAATTCTATTGTTTTATCATTACAGACCAGTTACATCACAAAACTGAAATAATTACAGAACTCGAACGGAACTTTATAGAACTGAAAATTTACTAGAAAAATTTAAAGAATTGTCAATTTTTTTTATTAATTATTTTATTTTATTTTTAAGTGTGTTCTATTTGGACATTGTTAAATAAAAAAAATAATTACGCGTGTTCTAGGCAGGTACTTACTTCCAGGGACTTTTTTCATTTAAAAATCAAAACATGATATTGAATGAATTTATTTATAGTGAAAATTATTTTATGCTCAACAGCATAATGACGTCGTTTTGGTGAAATATTACAACAAAGTACCTACTTAGTACTTACACTTGCAAAATGAAATACAATACAACTACAATAGTGAGCTCCGGCATAATGAAATTTTGCACTGCTAAACCGTGCAACCGATTGTTATTGTTAATGGACTATTTGTGCGTAAATAAATTAATTATATACAGCGGGTACCCGGCATGCGTTGCGAGGCCACTTTAACTTCGGGGTCAACTAAACCGTAATGGTTCCCTACCAAGTCCCGGGAAACAACATTATAAAATTATGCACTTTATAAAATTATATACAACGGGTACCCGGCATGCGTTGCAAGGCCGCTTTAACCTCGGGGTCAATAAAACTGTAATGTTTCCATCCGAAGTCCTGGGAAACTACATTATAATGCAAGCGCCTGCACTATATAACAGTATATACAACGGGTACCCGGCATGCGTTGCAAGGTCACTGTAACCTCGGGGTCAACTTAATTATAATGGTTCCATCCCAAGTACCGGGAAACTACATTATAATGCAAGCACCTGCACTATATAAAATTATATACAACGGGTACCCGGTATGCGTTGCAAGGCGACTTTAACCTAGAGGTCAACTTTACTGTAATGGTTTCATCCCGATTCCCGGGAAATAAAATTTTAATGCAAGCGCCTGCAATTTATAACATAATATACAACGGGTACACGGCATGCGTTGCAAGGTCACTGTATTCTCGGGGTCAACTTAACTGTAATGGTTCCATCCCAATTCCCGGGAAATAATATTTTAAAGCAAGTGCCTGCAATATATAACATGATATACAACGGTTACTCGGCATGCGTTGCAAGGTCACTGTAACCTCGGGATCAACTTAACTGTAATGGTTCCATTCCAATTCCTGGGAAATTACATTTTAATGCAAGCGCTGCACTACATAACATTATATACAACGGGTACCCGGCATGCGTTGCAAGGCCACTGTGAACTCAGGTTTCTTCATATATTTAATTTAACACACACTCCTCCTCGCTTCATCCACGTTCACACGTCAAATCGCATAGTGTCTTAACCCGTCAGTTGCTTCTGCAACGGGCAAAACCTAGTATATATAGTATTGTTTGGTTTTGGGAAAACTCACTTTTTCCGCTCACTTTTTAAAAACTCACTCACTTTTTTGTTAGCGCAAAAACGACCAGTAAGCCCTTTGCGTTTCACCCACCTCAAGGTTCACTTTCGGTCGAAGCAAATTCAGACAAGAAGCTGGGATCCTTTTTTTTTCGACAAAAAAAATATATACAGGGATTTATTCTCCGATACGAATCGGCGGCGAAAACTAGAAGCTCTACTCGAATCACTCGATTCGGCTCGGTTGTATTTCCCGCCGACAGATGGCGTTTGAAAAAAAAAAGTGACGAAAAAACCCGCTAATTTCACAAAGGAAAATGCTTGCTAGGACTATTGACATAGGTCAGGATCTCAGATGTCAAATTTTTAGCCTAACAAAACGGAACTCTCGGCGGTTTCGGTCGTTGTTTTTCGGAAAACGACATTACCGCCGAAAAACCGATTCCGGGCTAGATGTTTTTTGAAAATACGATAGCCGGATAGATTCCGCAACTTTTAACACCAATAAAACATATGATTCTCATATAAAATACGTCAGGAGATGCTGACAAAACTCGAAATTTTCCGAAAAATAATCATCAAAATACGCGCTCAAAGATTCCATCGGAAGTTTAAATATTGGTGGCCAGTTCAAATTAACACGCTATTCATTCGGGGTAGGTACCTACTTATTTCGGTAGTATTTCAAATATGATGAAAAAAGCAAATATTGCCGGAATCTAAGGAAACGCGCAGGTACCTACCTGAATGGGTACCTACACAACGAATTAGGTTTTAATGCAATAAATACTAAGGTAAGGTTGTTTCGATGATACTGAATAATTCAACTTTTTTTAAGTTAATTTTCACGTTCTGAGTTGCTTCTACTGAAATTCTGTTTTTTCTCAATATAGGCCAGTTACATCACAAAACTGAAATAATTACAGAACTCGAACGGAACTTTCTAGAACTGAAAATTTACTAGAAAAATTTTAAGAATTGACAATTTTTTTTTATTAATTATATTTTTTTTTTATAAGTGTGTTCTATTTGGACATTGTTAAATAAAAAAAATAATTACGCGTGTTCTAGGTAGGTACTTACTTGCAGGGACTTTTTTCATTTAAAAATCAAAACATGATATTGAATGAATTTATTTATAGTGAAAATTATTTTATGCTCAACAGCATAATGGCGTCGTTTTGGTGAAATATTACAACAAAGTACCTACTTAGTACTTACACTTGCAAAATGAAATACAATACAACTACAATAGTGAGCTCCGGCATAATGAAATTTTGCACTGCTAAACCGTGCAACCGATTGTTATTGTTAATGGACTATTTGTGCGTAAATAAATTAATTATATACAGCGGGTACCCGGCATGCGTTGCGAGGCCACTTTAACTTCGGGGTCAACTAAACCGTAATGGTTCCCTACCAAGTCCCGGGAAACAACATTATAAAATTATGCACTTTATAAAATTATATACAACGGGTACCCGGCATGCGTTGCAAGGCCGCTTTAACCTCGGGGTCAATAAAACTGTAATGTTTCCATCCGAAGTCCTGGGAAACTACATTATAATGCAAGCGCCTGCACTATATAACAGTATATACAACGGGTACCCGGCATGCGTTGCAAGGTCACTGTAACCTCGGGGTCAACTTAATTATAATGGTTCCATCCCAAGTACCGGGAAACTACATTATAATGCAAGCACCTGCACTATATAAAATTATATACAACGGGTACCCGGTATGCGTTGCAAGGCGACTTTAACCTAGGGGTCAACTTTACTGTAATGGTTTCATCCCGATTCCCGGGAAATAAAATTTTAATGCAAGCGCCTGCAATTTATAACATAATATACAACGGGTACACGGCATGCGTTGCAAGGTCACTGTAACCTCGGGGTCAACTTAACTGTAATGGTTCCATCCCAATTCCCGGGAAATAATATTTTAAAGCAAGTGCCTGCAATATATAACATGATATACAACGGTTACTCGGCATGCGTTGCAAGGTCACTGTAACCTCGGGATCAACTTAACCGTAATGGTTCCATTCCAATTCCTGGGAAATTACATTTTAATGCAAGCGCTGCACTACATAACATTATATACAACGGGTACCCGGCATGCGTTGCAAGGCCACTGTGAACTCAGGTTTCTTCATATATTTAATTTAACACACGCTCCTCCTCGCTTCATCCACGTTCACACGTCAAATCGCATAGTGTCTTAACCCGTCAGTTGCTTCTGCAACGGGCAAAACCTAGTATATAGTATTGTTCACTTTGGGAAAGCTCTTTTTCCGCGCACTTTTTCGTTGACGCAAAAACGACCAGTACGCCCTTTACGTTTCACCCACCTCAAGGTTCACTTTCGGTTAAAGCAAATTCAGTGCACCCTCAGTACTTTGATTTTGCGAGGTCAGTTTTTTTCGACAAAATTAGCGCCTTATTCACAGAAAAACTGACGCGAATCAACGGCGAAAACTAGAACCAATAGTAAAATCACACTCAATTCGGCCAGGTTACATTTCCCGCCGACAGGTTCGCGTTTCCAAAAAAATGATGTCATTTTGGCCATCAGTTTCGATGCAAATGAAAATGCTAGGAATATTGAGTCAGGTCAGGGATCTCAGACGTCAAATTTTTAGCCTAACAAAGCAGACTTTTCACGGTTTTCGGTAGTGGTTTTACGGTACGCGGCATTGCGGCCCCAAAACCGATCCCGGCTCGGATGTTTTTCAAAAATCTAATACAATAGAGAATTCCGCAACTTTTAAAACCAAAATTGTATGCCCATCCCATATAAAATAGTTCAGGAGATGCTGACAAAATTCGACATTTTCCGAAAAAAAATCATCAAAACACGCGCTTACAGATTCCATCGGAAGTTAAAATTTTGCTAGCCAGTTCAAATTAACACGTTATTCATTCGGGGTAGGTACCTACTTATTTCGGTAGTATTGCAAATATGATGAAAAAAGCAAAGAGAAGAAAATGCGCAGGTACCTACCCGAATACGTAGATACACAATTAATTAGGTTTTAATGCAATGGTAAGGTTGTTTCGATGATACTGAATAATTCAACTTTTTTTAAAGTTAATTTTCACGTTCTTTATTGGTTCTACTCAAGTTCTGTTATTTTATCATTAAAGGTCAGTTACATTGCAAAACTAAAATAATTACAGAACTCGAACGGAACTATCTAGAACTGAAAATTTACTAGAAAAATTTAAAGAATTGTCAATTTTTTTTATTAATTATTATTATTTTATTTTTAAGTGTGTTCTATTTAAACATTGTTAAATAAAAAAAAATAATAAAATATATATATATATATACATTACGCGTGTTCTAGGTAGGTACTTACTTGCGGGGACTTTTTTCATTTAAAAATCAAAACATGATATTGAATGAATTTATTTGTAGTGAAAATTATTTTATGCTCAACAGCATAATGGCGTCGTTTTGGTGAAATATTACAACAAAGTACCTACTTAGTACTTACACTTGCAAAATGAAATACAATACAACTACAATAGTGAGCTCCGGCATAATGAAATTTTGCACTGCTAAACCGTGCAACCGATTGTTATTGTTAATGGACTATTTGTGCGTAAATAAATTAATTATATACAGCGGGTACCCGGCATGCGTTGCGAGGCCACTTTATCTTCGAGGTCAACTAAACCGTAATGGTTCCCTACTAAGTCCCGGGAAACAACATTATAAAATTATGCACTTTATAAAATTATATACAACGGGTACCCGGCATGCGTTGCAAGGCCGCTTTAACCTCGGGGTCAATAAAACTGTAATGTTTCCATCCGAAGTCCTGGGAAACTACATTATAATGCAAGCGCCTGCACTTTATAACAGTATATACAACGGGTACCCGGCATGCGTTGCAAGGTCACTGTAACCTCGGGGTCAACTTAATTATAATGGTTCCATCCCAAGTACCGGGAAACTACATTATAATGCAAGCACCTGCACTATATAAAATTATATACAACGGGTACCCGGTATGCGTTGCAAGGCGACTTTAACCTAGGGGTCAACTTTACTGTAATGGTTTCATCCCGATTCCCGGGAAATAAAATTTTAATGCAAGCGCCTGCAATTTATAACATAATATACAACGGGTACACGGCATGCGTTGCAAGGTCACTGTAACCTCGGGGTCGACTTAACTGTAATGGTTCCATCCCAATTCCCGGGAAATAATATTTTAAAGCAAGTGCCTGCAATATATAACATGATATACAACGGTTACTCGGCATGCGTTGCAAGGTCACTGTAACCTCGGGATCAACTTAACTGTAATGGTTCCATTCCAATTCCTGGGAAATTACATTTTAATGCAAGCGCTGCACTACATAACATTATATACAACGGGTACCCGGCATGCGTTGCAAGGCCACTGTGAACTCAGGTTTCTTCATATATTTAATTTAACACACACTCCTCCTCGCTTCATCCACGTTCACACGTCAAATCGCATAGTGTCTTAACCCGTCAGTTGCTTCTGCAACGGGCAAAACCTAGTATATATATTAATACACAGTTTATCGACCGCGCACTTTTTCCTTGATGCGAAAAACGACCACTCTGCCCTTTACGTTTCACCCACCTTAAGGTTCACTTTCGGTTGAAGCAAATTCAGACAAGAAGCTGGGAGTAAATTTTTTTCGACAAAATGAAATATATACAGGGATTTATTCTCCGATACGAATCGGCGGCGAAAACTAGAAGCTCTACTCGAATCACTCGATTCGGCTGGGTTGTATTTCCCGCCGACAGATAGCGTTTCAAAAAAAAAAATGACCAAAAAACCCGTTAATTTCCACAAAGGAAAATGCTAAGACTATGGTCAAAATCTTAGATGTCAAATTTTTAGCCTAACAAAACGGAACTCTCGGCGGTTTGGGTCGTTGTTTTTCGGAAAACGACATTGCCGACGAAAAACCGATTCCGGGCTAGATGTTTTTTAAAAATACGATAGCCGGAAAAATTCCGCAACTTTTAATAACAATAATACATATGATTCTCATATAAAATATGTCAGGAGATGCTGCCAAAAATTACACATTTTCATGTCAAAAACGTGTTCGTAAATTCTTTGAGAGTGTAAAAATCGCTGGCCATATGAAAATTTAAAACAACACAATTTATAACGCGGTAGGTACCTACCATTCCATTGAATTATTGCAAATTCGCCAAGTATTTATTGAGAATAAGCGTAGGTACCTACCTACACCAATATTATTTTTCCCGGTATGTTTGAGGTAGGTACCTACCGGCTTATGAAGAATGTTCTTAGAAAATAAAGGCGCCATAGAATGTTATTTATTACAGGATAGGTAGGTACTTAATGCGTTCTCACTAAAATAATGCCGATTTTCGTTGCTTGCCAGTGTTTACGAATGTAAGTGCAGGGTGGTAAAAAAAATACCGTTGGAAATATATTGATTAATTTTGTAATATTATTAATAATGTTTTCTTATTTTTTTTTGTTTTTAGAAAATGGAGTCGGGCCGTTGCGACAAAGATTTTCGCAGCGTATAATTTTTTTTCAAAATGAGATACGTAGTTTTTTTTTAAATTTCAATACATTTTTCGTTCTGAATAACTATTTATTACGAAAATAGTATTGGCGTGGCTAAATTCGAAAGGTGGACACTTGATAGATGACATTTTCAAAAAATAAAATCAAAGGGTCGATTTAAAAAAAAAAAAAAAAATTGTTCATCAAATTGTGTTTGTTTAAAATGAGTAAGGAAATATTGGCGGACCCTATCTTTTTTAGCTTTCAGCCAATCAGGAGAGAGATTGGAATTCTATTCCGATGTCCAATCAGAGTGGCCGCATAGAGATGTTATTGCTTATTAATTCAAATGACAATATTCACTATGAGTAGGAACTTATTTACTTTAAAATTATGATATAAAATAAAAGGAAGTAATCAAAGATGTAATTTTAAAAAATGCTTCAGTACCTACGTGTATTGGAACTATTTATTATGTACATTTAACTAAAATTAAATTACATGCGTAATTGGTTGGTGCAATTATTTGTTTTGTAAAAATACGTAGGTAACTAGGAACACAGATATATTATGTGTGTTAGTAGGTAGGTACTAGGTATGAGAGAACTTTTATCTTATTTTCTGTCCAAATGAATAGCTAAAGTTTTTGTTTTACGCATCAGAAAAAAGTGTAGATTGCTTCATTTACATTCGGATATACATACTAAATTTTACAAATTTTTCATTACTTTTTTTTTTACAGATGTGTGGGTACCTACTCAGAATCTGAGTAGGCTACTGCACATAACGACTCAGAATCTTCTGATGATATTGCGTATGTTTTTTTTTTGTAAAATATGTGATGAAATTACTAGAAGTTGAATGGGATCATTTTTTTCAAAAATATGAAATTTACATAGCGCTTTTTTTGTATTTTGCATTTTAATGATAATCATTCAACGTGGAATTGGAATCGCCACCCCGGGAACCATTAATTGGTTTCTATATACAATATTGAGCTCTGGCATCATGAAATTATGCATTGCTAAACTTTTTTTTTACATTAGCTCCACACAGGAGGCACCGAGGAAAACAATTTCCCTAAGGGCCTATGTCATCTTTGAGGATGCTGTGTGGAGGGTTTTTTAAGGGAAAGGAAGGAGAAGAAGATGTGGGAAGGAAAATGGTATGAGGGGTGGGTAGGAATCTGGTAGTCAGTGTGGCCAGGAGTGACGGACGTTTGAATCTATTCCTCACACTGCGGTTCAAGGCGAAGGGTTGAGAGAATCTGGCTGGAGAGATAAACAGCCTTCCAATAATTATGGTACCATAAATAATTACAGAACTCGAATAGAATTTGAACAGAACTTTCACAAAACGTTAAGCTTAACTTGAAAAAATGGAAGTTTTTTTTAACAACCACGCAGGAGGAACCGAGGAAAACAATTTCCCTAAGGGCCTATGTCATCTTTGAGGATGCTGTGCGGTGGGTTTTTTTAAGGGAAAGGAAGGAGAAGAAAATATGGGAAGGAAAAGGGTATGAGGGGTGGGTAGGAATCTGGGGGGTCAGTGTGGCCAGGAGTAACGGACGTATGAATCTATTCCTCACACTGCGGTGCAAAGCGAAGGGTTGTGAGAATCTGGCTGGGAGAATCTTATATACAACGGGTACCTGGCATGCGTTGCAAGGTCACTGTAACCTCGGGGTCAACTTAACTGTAATGGTTCCATCCCAATTCCAGGGAAATAACATTTTAAAGCAAGTGCCTGCAATATATAACATGATATACAACGGTTACTCGGCATGCGTTGCAAGGTCACTGTAACCTCGGGGTCAACTTAACTGTAATGGTTCCATTCAAATTCCTGGGAAATTACATTTTAATGCAAGCGCTGCACTACATAACATTATATACAACGGGTACCCGGCATGCGTTGAAAGGTCACTGTAACCTCAGGTTTCTTCATATATTTAATTTAACACACACCCGCTCCTCGCTTCATCCACGTTCACACGTCAAATCGCATAGTGTTTTAACCCGTTAGTTGCCGCTGCAACGGGCAAAACCTAGTTATAATTAATATGCAGTCGGTTTAGGGAGAATACGGTATACCCACGTATACAAAATATAACTAAGTATCCCCGATTGCACAATGCAGAGAGGATGTACCGCTGAATAATAAAATTATAACACATGTTTTCATTCAAACGCATCAAGGAAAAAACTACTTGTGTATTTACTGTATTTACCAGCTTATAAGTACAAGAAATCCACAATCTAAATAAATTCATTTGATATCCATTCCAACTTACGAGTATTATTAAAGTTATTTTTGAACTCGTTTTTATGTTAGGTGTTAAATAATTCGAATTTTTTTAATAATTTCAATATCGCCAACTGTCGGGTCACCCTACGGTGTTACAATTACCTAATGCAGCATTGAACTAAATCAACATCACATTCGC
The DNA here is from genome assembly GCA_917880885.1 of Limnephilus marmoratus. NCBI lineage: Eukaryota > Metazoa > Arthropoda > Insecta > Trichoptera > Limnephilidae > Limnephilus > Limnephilus marmoratus. The sequence continues at coordinate 19,518,496 of OU862924.1, read as the reverse complement.
CATATTTGACTTACTACGACTAGCAAGTAGTAAGAGAGCCCGGCGACAGTGTCTGTTTGGTCGTTTCCATTCGGGTTCGATTCCCTGTTTCGGAAAACACTCTGCCGGCATCCCCCGACCGGGGCGACAACACCGACAATTAGTCCCTTCCACATCCCTGTCCTTCCGTGGCGGGAATATTAATCCGCATCGTGTAATTGTGTCCATCCCCGGACGTCCGGTTTCTGTCTTTCCGACACGCCCGGCATTAGATTTACGGGGCAGGGGCTGCGAACTGATGAAAGTGTTTATTTCACTTTAAATCGCATTAATTCGAATAACAAATAAATTTACCTTAACGTTTATCTTATAACGTTTTATCTTTGACATTTAAAAAAATATTGGAGTACTCTGGCGTCTTGCAATTTGCAGTTATTTTTCTTTGTCTGGTATTTTTATATCAATACAACTGTTTTCAGCTTGTAATATAATTTATTTTTTGATCTATAGATATATATCTGGGACTGTTAATCGATTGGAGAGGAATTGCACCCGTTTTCCAGCGCTATACCCTTATTATTTATGTACTGTGTCTTCCTCCCTACAAGTGCTTGCAGGATATGCTGGATACAATCACCCATCGCTTGCCTCCTCGTGGAAAACAACAGCAAATATTGCAACCTGTCCCATTGTCTTGTCTGTAGTCGTACTAACACTTATTGTATCTGGATTTCCCGCTAAGCACTTGCATACTGCTTACTAACATAAGCCGGGACACTGGAGGTCTACATCCGTTCAAAATTAAATGTAGATTCGTTATTAAAAAAAAATAGAGTCCTTGCGAGAGCCTTGAAGGAGTAACCATATGTTACTTATACCAGGGCGGGTAAGCGGTGGATAACCTTCAATGATCTATAGATCTTTAAACTGTTCATGTAACGTTCAATCTAAGAGAATCACCTTGTTGTTTGTTTTTGTTAGATACATTTTTGTTAGATACATACATTTTTTAGTTAGATACATTTTTAAATTAGATATGGTTAGACCGGTTTTCAATCCATAAGCAGTGAAAGCTCTATAACCAAAAATAAGCTTTTTAATTTAAACAGTTTGAGATTTAGCACACCATCAAATATCATGTTAATTGATTTATCTTCGGCTCATCGTGGGGTTAATAAATGTTTTTTTGTAACCAGCCACAAATTGAAACTTTACGTAAAATGGCTTTAGACGTGTTTAGTGAACAGATAAGAATAAGTAATTACTTTTCAACCATCCTCATCCCCCCATCTCCTTATTCTTACACCCTTTTGGTCTCACAACATACCCATAATCTCGAGTTCAATGTCCCTAATGGTTGCCTTAGGTTCGGCACTGTTGAAACATGGGTATTCAAATAATAAAAATAAAATTAACTGGATGACCGGTTTGTGACCGAGTTGACAAATGGACTGGTTCCCATCCAAACCTTGTGTGTTTAATTTATCCCCTGGTTAAGTACTCCATCGTTGCTAGCAACATTTTAGGTTGGGTTAGGTTGTAACCCGGAAATGACTTCTTTAAAAAAGGGTAGGTACTTAACACTTAACGTAAATTGATTGCATCATCATTATTGGTACCTCCAATATGAACATTTATAGAAAAATGAAACAATTCAACTTTGTATAAACCACTTACATATATAATGCGTATAACCGGTTTCGGAACAAACGTTCCTTCTTCAGGGAAAGCTTATACTAATTTGAAAGTTTCGAACAATGTTTTATTATAGTAGGGGTGGAGTCGTTGCTAGTTATTAATGTAGATTGGGTGGGTAGGTATTAATGTAGAGCGGTTTATACAAACTTGAATTGTTTCATTTTTCTATAATGGATAACCACAAAGTTATAGCTACATTAAAAAATATGAACATTTATATTTAGACAGTCCTAGACAGGGAAATTAATCCTAGTAATTCCTAAAGTTAGAAATTTTTGAAGTGAAAACTTCTTTAGCACTGTTGTGATTTGAAATTCGATGAAACGGAAGCGAGCGATACTAAAAAGAGACTAACACGTACATCTGTAGGATTTAGCCTGCGAGAGAAACTAGCAATAAAATATTTATTTATTTCACGTGTACTAGGTTCCAATGTAGTACGATAAATCTACGGTATCACACAAAAATTTAGTCTAATGGTATAAAGCGCCGACGAACCTTAGCGGCAGACATTCAGCTGACCAAGAATCGAATCTTGTAGTGCAGGAAAAGGTGCACTGGAATTCGACGACAAAAATATGGAAAAAATCATCGTTCACATTGATTAAAAAAACAATCGTAGTCTCCCCACTTTTGTCTATTTTAGTATTCTGAAGGTTTCACTTCTAGCACACATGAAACGCACACTCTGATTTTTTTTTTGACAAATGTATTTTCTATTGCAAATGAATAAAAAAAAACAATATTGAGTATATTTTAAATAATTTTGTCACTTCACAGTAGACTTTCAGATACATTTGTACGTTAGTAATCCCGGGATTGATTCGGGTCCGGGTCCGGGTTCCGATGCGGGCTCGGAGGCCTGCGCGGCTCTATTTTCAATTATCGCCGCCATTACTCGCCGCCGCTGCGGTGGTCGCGTCAAATGCCACCAATTAATTTGTTGTGCCCGGTGCGGGAGCGGGCCCCCCTCAGCCCCCCTCCCCCCACCCGCCAATAATTACGTGCCCTTACCCGACTCTGTATTTGAACCATAGCATCGTCGAATTCACAGAATGTAGAGCTTCGTAGCTTATTTAAGATTGATTCTAAACTTTTTGGCTGTCTTGAGAAACGTAAAAAGTGTTATTCTTGTTTATAATATATTTTCATTGAGGTAGGTACTTAATTTGCTAAATGTGATGATTTTAGTACATGACAGAGGGTAACTGTGTTTTTCAACATGTTCGTTGTAGATATATATATATATATATTTTTACATGAGCTCCACACAGGAGGCCCTGAGGAAAATAATTTCCCTCGGGGCCTATATCATCTTTGAGGATGCTGTGTGGAGGGTTTTTTATAAAGGAAAGGAAGGAGAGTTGAGTTCTGGGAAGGAAAAGGGTTTAAGGGGTGGTTAGGAATATGGGGTTCAGTGTGTCCAGGTCATCCGCCTCCAAGACCTAGACAAACCTCACCCCATGTACCCCGGCACCCCTGCTAAATCACCAAACGTAGCGAACCACTTGGGGTGACCTGTGGCAGAAGTGTTGGTTATCCAATAAAGGTTCCTAGGGCGGCGGTACCCATTCCCGCCTCCCAAATTAAATTGACATATAGTGAATATTATTATGAGTATCGACACTTTTTAACTTTGCGTTGACCTTGAATTTTAGACACAAAAGCTGTGCAATTTTAATGCCTTCAGGTCTCTGTGCTAGGGTTTTTGGTAATTAATATAATGGTTTCTGGTTTAGTTCAGTATATCTTAAATTCAAGGCTCAGCTCACAATTTTCCTTTTTTTAAAAGACTCTTCACATATCATCTTCAAGTTGTCATTTTTTAAATTTTTACAATAACTCCACACGGAAGACTCTGGGGAAAATAATTTCCCTCAGGGCCTATGTCGTCTTTGAATATGCTGGGTGGAGGGTCTTTTTGAGGAGTGGAAGGAGTGAACAAGACCCATGTTTGTAGGAAGGAGCAAACCCAGAGGCCAGAAAATCGTTACATAGCGGAACTGTTGAACTTTAGTGTTTCCGATTATTCACTGGTGCCGATGGTATTAATGATACCAGTTCTTCGGAGCTTCTCCGTTGAAGTACCGGTAGAAAAAGGATAGCATTCCGACCCGACGCCTGTGCTCTAAAGACTGCAATCCGTTTGTTAAATAAGCCCTAAAGTAAATTATTTTCCTCAGGAGCGAGTCCTGTTTGGAGTTAATAAATATATGTAGTTCAAATTCTACTGTCATTTCCCAACAGTTTTTAGGATTCCTTGTAAGATTTTTTTTATGAAAAAACTTTGCATCTTTATTTTTCGTGAAATCAAATCAATTGCCATGACCGCAATCCAATGGTCCGAAATTCACCAAGAGTTATCCTTCGCCTTCTCTCGGTAAGGTAATCGAGTAAACGGACCGGCCGGCAGCTCGCTCGTGTCGCACGCCCTCGACTTTATTTTCAATTAGGACGGCCATTATTCTCCGGGCGCGGGCGGGCGGCTAGCGGCGAGCCGTCGCAGAGGCCCGGATGATCGCTCACTTGCGGTCCCAATCCCGGCGGCTCAGTGGGTAGCTGTATAATGTATACGTCGGGAAACTGCAACGCAAGCGAAGGGTTATTTCATTAAACAAAGGGTTGAATAAGTCTTTCTTTAAATTGTGTGAATACCGGAACACGAATATATATATAATTTATGTATATATTGTATGTGTGTAGATTATATATGTATAAAAATACCTAAAAACACCCGTGACGTGGCGGTATCGTCTGCGGGTGATACGTCAGGCGCCGGGACGGCGGCTACGACGGACGCCCCACGGAGAGTCGACGCCGACGCCACGCGCCGTGCGATGGAGTCCGTATAAGGCAAAAGTACTTGTTTAATGAAAGGTCTCAATTGGTACAAAGCTCATCATTCAATTATTGATAACTGGGACATATATGGGAGTCAATTACGGTAATCAGAAGATTGAATCGTACACAAGTCTGAAATTAATCGAGATAATGTCTGAAATTCATCAAATTGATCATATAATCAATGGTTTCAACAACTCATTAATCAATTGATTTTCTTTACTTGCTCCACGCAGGAGGCCCGGCGAAAACAAATTCCCTCAGGGCCTATGTCATCTTTGGGGATGCTGTGAGTAAGTTCTGGGAAGGAAAAAGGTATGAGGGATGCATAGGAATCTGAGTATGAATACCGCACAATAATACCGCACAAGAGTCCCAACTGCTCCCGTCTGGAGCCAGTGGGACTATGGCATCCCCAATTGGGGTATGTTGTGAGGCTGAAGGTAGTGGGGAGGGGAAGGAGATAGGGAAGAGGAGGGTGGGTGTTAAATACAGACTCGAGTGTAGGCGAGGTTATTTATAAATAATGCGCGTATTGGCGATATGGATATTTATTATAAGTAATGGCTATAAATACGTCCTAACTAACGTGTTGGCGGTTGGAAAAAGAGAGTGAGGAGAGGCCTGCATCTCCTTTTATATGCGGGATCACCTGTCTCGCTCTTGTATGGCCGGAAACAGGTGTGCCACCCTAAAACCTTCTGTGAGAGAGGTTTTAGGGTGGCACACCTGTTTCCGGCCATACAAGAGCGAGACAGGTGATCCCGCATATAAAAGGAGATGCAGGCCTCTCCTCACTCTCTTTTTCCAACCGCCAACACGTTAGTTAGGACGTATTTATAGCCATTACTTATAATAAATATCCATATCGCCAATACGCGCATTATTTATAAATAACCTCGCCTACACTCGAGTCTGTATTTAACAGTGGCGCAGCCTACGGTACACGATTCTGCACAATACGGCAGAAATATCGCGAAAAGAATCGACGCGCAAAAAAAATTTGGCACAAAAATTTGGCAAAAATACGCGGTAACATTATTATTTCGGGTCGGTAAGAAAGGCCGGACCGAAATTATTCCAACACTTCACTGCAAGGAGTGAAGTGCAAGAAGACACTGGAGCCAGCCAGCTTTTCGGAAGGGGGAAGCACGGGAGGTCCAGCGTCAATCGACATCTCTGAGGGTCAAGGATCGGAGATCCAGGTCGCAGGAGTGATCTGGGGTAGCCATCGGTGTTACTGTGTGACGGGTCTGGAAGGAGCCATCAATTCACAGGGTCAAGGAGCAGTTTCCGGAGCAGGGTCCAGGGAGCAGACGGCAGAAGAAGAAGCCTCATTGGGAAGTTTTTGTTTTTTCTGTTTTCTTTCTCTCTATTTGGGTACCTTCTGGGCATTGGGAACATGGAGTCTCGAGGATTGGAGTCCTTCAGTTTGCGTGACGGGAACTGGGAGAACTTCAAGGTCCGCCTCGGACAATTTCTCCTCGTGAATGATGAAAAGTTTGCATCGGATGATAAAAAAAGGGCTATTTTCCTGAATGCATTGAAAGATGATTGTTTTTCCTTATTGGTTAATTTGTGCATTCCTAAAAAGGTAACAGATATTAAGTTAGAAGATTTGATATCTAAACTTGATGAGTATTGTTGTTCAACGAAATGTTTTTTTGAAGAGAGATCTAAGTTTTACAGTGCTAAACAAAGAAATGACGAATCAATCCGTGAGTTTGCAGTGCGGTTAAAGTCTCTTTCTACTAATTGCAAATTTGGGAATAGTTTATCAGTAAATTTAAGGGATTTCTTTGTTTTGGGTTGTAAACCAGGAAAGGTAAGGGAAAAATTATTTCTCGAGGGTGAATTACACTCGTTCGAAAAATGTTTACAAGTCGCCGAGTGCATTGACCTCGTAGCTTCAACTCAAGCGCAGTCCCGAGTTGATAATGCGGTTTACGCTAATGTACAGCTCAAGGCCGGTCGACTCTCTTTTAATAATTCGCGTGTGAAAGACAGAGACGTGAAGCGTTTCGGGCATAGCAACAGGGCACGGTCACAGTCGCCAGCGAACGCTGTGAAACAAAATTGTACCGTTTGTGGTCACAATAATCACATCGCGACGGAATGTAGATATAAAAATTATTTATGTAAAATTTGCAGTACGAAGGGTCATCTCGCAAAACAGTGCAAGCGTTCCTCAACACGTAAGAGTGTGAATACTTTGTTGTCGGACACAAAGTTGGGTGAAGTTAATAGTGTCGAACCATTTTTTATTGAAGTTTCACTAGACGGGATCAAGAGTAAATTCATGGTAGATTCTGGAGCATCTTGTTGCGTAATTTCCAAGGAGTGTTATTTCAGTAAATTCAGTAGAATCAAGCTAGTGCACGAAGACATTAGTCTACGGGGTTTTGACAATACGCTCGTGAAAGTGGTAGGTACAATTACGCCACAAGTGGAATTTAACGGTCAGTGTCACAATTTGAAATTTGTTGTTGTCACAAGTGCTTCGTTATCGATAGTGGGGCGTGATTTTATGAATCTTTTTAACGTCGGGATTAACGGAATCGTAAACAGTATAAAACAGAATACTTTGAAGCAGCGATTAGTAAAAAAATTCCCGGAAGTTTTTACGGATAAACTAGGAAAATTTAATAAGTACGAAGTGAATTTAACTTTAAAAGAGACCGCTATTCCGATATTTCGTAATCACAGAGTTATGCCGTTCGCTTTGAAAGAAAAAGTCGAAAGGGAGTTAGATAGTTTACTGTCAGACGGTATTATAGAACAAGTCCAGTTTAGTGAGTTTGCAAGTCCAATTGTTCCAGTAATTAAGAAAAACGGTAGTATTAGATTATGTGGTGATTATAAATCGACAGTGAATAATCAGTTATTAGTTGACAAATATCCATTACCTAGGATAGAGGAGCTATTAACGAAAGTAAATGGTGGGAAAGTTTTTGCAAAAATCGATCTTAAATCGGCGTATAGTCAATTTGTTTTAAAAAAGGAGTGTAGGCGTTTTACAACAATCAATACCCATTTAGGATTGTTTCAGTATAAGCGGTTAGTGTACGGGTTATCTCCCGCGCCAGCTATATTTGCAAAGGCAATGGCAAATTGTTTGTCAGGATTACAGAACATGACGTTTTATTTGGATGATATTATCGTGATAGGGGAAGACGAAGACGATTTAGAGAAAAACGTATGTGTCGTGTTAGAAAGGTTGAAACATTGTAATCTAACAGTGAATAGTGACAAGTGTGAATTCAATTTAAAAGTTATTGAGTTTTTAGGTTATAAAATAAGTGAACAAGGGATTCAACCGTGTGAACGGAATAAAGAAGCCATTTTAAATGCACCAGCACCTAGTGATTTAAATAATTTAAGAAGTTTATTAGGTATGATTAGTTATTATCGTAATTTTATTCCAAATATGGCAAATATATTGTCACCATTATACGAATTACTTAAAAAAGATGTTAAGTTTCAATGGGGTACGGAACAAGAAAATAGTTTTGCGATAATTAAAAGAATATTAACTTCGGATAGGATTTTAACGCATTTTGACGAAAATATACCTGTGAAACTTGTCACAGATGGTAGTTTTAATGGGGTAGCAGCAACATTACTTCATAGGTTTCAAAATGGCGTAGAAAGACCGATTGGGTTCGCAAGCAGAACTTTAACTAAAGCGGAAAAGAATTATTCTATTCTAGATATTGAAGCAACAGCAATTATTTTTGGAATTAAGAAGTTTTATCAATATTTGTACGGCAGAGAATTTATTTTAGCTGTGGATAATCAGCCGTTAGTGAGAATTTTAGGTGAAAATAAAGAAGTACCTAAGATTGCCGCGTCAAGGTTACAGAGATATGCTATTATGTTAGGTTCGTTTAATTTTAAAATTGAATATGTAAAATCGAAAAATAATTGTTCAGACTTTCTGAGCAGGTGTCCGATTGAAAAGGTTAGCTGTGAAGATGAGATAGAGTCTGATTACATTAATTATTTCGAGAATAATGGGTTTAATTTGTCTTTAGACGTGATAAAAAGCGAAACCGAAAAGGATGATGTGTTAGGTCAAGTAAAAAATTTTCTTATCGAAGGTTGGCCAGCATCAGTAAAAAGGCACAAAGTGGTAACTTTATTAGAATTTTTTGGGAAAAAAGGTTAGAATTGTCTTTGATAAATGGGTGTGTTTTATATCAACATAGGGTTGTTGTACCTGAGTCTTTAAGACAAGAGGTTTTAAAGATGTTACATAGATCTCATTTAGGGGTTTTTAAGACTAAAGGTATTGCAAAAAGCTTTGTCTGGTGGCCAAAAATTAATCAAGATTTGGAGAAAATAACGGAAAATTGTAGAGATTGTTTAGAAATTAAACCAGAATCACAAAAGAGTTCTTTAGCAGTGTGGCCATATGAACCTGAAGTATGGTTCAGGGTACATATTGATCATGGTAGTTTGTATAACAAAAATTTTTTAGTGGTGGTAGACTCTTCTTCAAAGTGGATTGAGTGTCTGGAAGTAAACAGTCTGTCTTCAAAAGAAAATATCGAAATACTTCATAGATTATTTTCGCAATTTGGTTTTCCTGCAACTTTAGTTAGTGATAATGGTACGTGTTTTTGTTCTGAGGATTTTGAAAATTTTTGTAAGAAAAATGGGATAGAACATATCACTAGTCCAGTCAATCACCCTAGTAGCAACGGGCAAGCTGAAGCTACAGTAAAGACTTGTAAAAATTTCCTTAAAAAAATTTGTAAACATAATGGATTTCCTTCAGATTATAAAGAAAAGTTAGGTAACTTTTTAGCAGACTATAGGAATACAGTTCACGCAACAACAGGATGTGAGCCATCTGTATTATTAATGGGTAGAAAAATTAGAACAGTATTTGACTCTCTGATTCCAAGGAAAATTGAGGATAGAACGGGTAGTTCAGGTTCTACTCGACGAAACAAAGTAATAAAAAAGGTTACTCAGAGCCAAAACAATCAGAAAAGACAATATAAGGGTAGAGTTAAATCAGGTTTTAATATAGGTCAGAAAGTAATGACTAGAGATTTCAGATCTCAGGGTAATAGGTTATGGGTCCCTGGGGTTATTGTGGATAAAAAAGGTAGTAAAATATATTTCATAAAAATTAACAAGTCTAATATGGTGTGGAAAAGACATTTAGACCAGCTAAAGGAATTACATGTTTCATGGCAGGAGGAAGATAACCAGGAATTCGCGTCTGACACGTTGGAATTGTCGACGGACGAATTAGATCTCTCCGGTATGTTACGTAATAGAAGTGTCTCTAATTCTGTTTCTCCATGTTTCAGGTCTAACCCATGGCAAGGAAGGCTTCGGCCCAGGTGACAGCACTTCGCAGCCGAAATGGACAGAAATGGACAGAAGGGAAACAGAAAGAACAAAAACAAATGTTTTGTTAATTTTAAATGTAATGTGTTAATTTTAAATATGAAATATAAAATATATTGTATGAAATATGTAGCTATAGGTATCACTTATGTAGCCAGGATTCTCCCGTTTAAGTAGGGGAGGATGTGAGAGAGGTTTTAGGGTGGCACACCTGTTTCCGGCCATACAAGAGCGAGACAGGTGATCCCGCATATAAAAGGAGATGCAGGCCTCTCCTCACTCTCTTTTTCCAACCTGGTTATTCAAATCTGGTCACCAAACCCGCCTAAACCCATTTCAAGCAACGTTTCAATTCTGAATGGTGGTCTTACACCAGGGCGATACTGAGAGTGTCTTCCACTCTGGAACGTGCCACAAATATACTATACATTATTTTAAATGAATAAATTGTGAAATAACACAAATTATTAAAATAAAATTGATTTGCCACCCGGGATTCGATCCCGCGACCTTCGGAGTGCTAGTCAAGAGCCTTACCGCTGGACTACGCCGGCCGTCAAATGGTTTTGAGTAAAGATCTGAGTCTCCCTCAGGCACCACCGACTTCTTCAACCATTCAAATTCAAAACACTCCTAGCACTACTAAGAATAAACTTTTAAATTTTTAGTGAAATCCGTAGAGTAGTTTTTAGGTCTACAGGGCACACGGCGCACACGTACGTTCATTGTATTTTATTTGTTTGGTAAACAGTTTGTTGTCGGTAATTTGAACCACATTCTAAACCCATACGTCACAAAAGGCCACTTGCATCACATTTAAAAAAAAAAATTCCGGTTTAGGCAAATATTCAAGACATTCTGTATTTTGTTTTTAATCGTATTTTTGAAACCCTGGCGATTTTTTGAAAATTTCTATCCGATAAATCAGACCATTTTTTATAAACCGGAAAGACGGGACATAATTTTATTGGTGCGAAAAAACGATAATTACATAGCCGAAAATCATTTAATAAAAAGAACGTTTCCACAAGAATGGCACAGCAGAATAACGAGGCGTACCAAAAATATTAAATCTCATAAATATTTTTTACCTTGATCCATCTTATTGATCATAAATCATTATAATCTTCAATGTCTATATTACTAAATCAAATGTAATATACTTGTACTTGTAAATTATAATAATAATAAGAATATTATAAAATTTGATTTTGTTAAAATCCGCACCATTATCATTATAACTCCAAAACACTTACGGCCAACGTAAAATGTACGGGGTTCTCTTCATAACATCTGTCAAAAAATCAAACCAAATGATACGTTCGCAGAGAACAAACAATAAATCTAGTGAACGTTAAATGTCAAATTCAAAAATTCGCCTGAAATCAAAGTGATGCCATATAAAAAAATAAATCAGTGTGGAATGTTGTAAAATTAATAGGAACATTTTCGGAGACGGAACATTTTCATGTAGTGACGTCACGAGCCCAAATAATGGATTTATTTATTTAAAAATAAAAAATCTGTACATTTCTAAAGATTTTTACTAACATTTTCGTAATCTTAGTAAAGAAATCTATCCACACGATTTTTTCCAAGTCGTTATGAAGTCCATGCAAATGGCCTAATATATTTTTAGACCTTCATTTAATGTAAGAATTTAGAAATAAATCAGTCGAAAATGTGGTTACATCGGAGCTTTCGGCTGCAGTATTGTATCACTGTTTTACATTCACGATCCACGGTGTAAAACGTACGACAGGCGAACCTTTGTTTCATTTACTCCCCTTCAATTTGTCTGTTCATCTGTATTCATTACGATTTGTCGGATTGAATCCATTGGATGTTATTTTGTGTTTCTTTTTTTGTTGAGATTGTTTTTATTTAGACTGAAACATTCATAATCGTCTTTTGGATAAGCAAATCAGTTACTACGGTATCGTGTTTTTATTTTATTTTTCTTACCTAATGGTATTCCTATGTACCTCCTGAGTAGGAACTACTGAAGCCAGCTTTTCTTGCAATTGTCCCCTGACTAGACTAGGAAAAATATGCCAAATGACTTTCGAAGTATTTAAACAGGTCGCGCTTCTTCATCCTTAGTTCATCCTTCAATTGGTTACCGAAAAGTTAACACCTGGATTTTAGCCATGCTTAAAAATATTTGTGTAAAACACACACCAACAACTCATATAGGTTTCATGAAAATTGTTGTGTCTTCCTTATTATTATCATGGATAAAATGGTTTATGATACCAAAGTTTCCGACGGAAATTAATGGAACTTTGGGAATTTGTTATTAATTATTTTTATATGAAATGGCAAAAAGTGAGTTGACGATAACGTTTATGATACATTTGTCTAATATAATATGTACCTATGTGTTTTTTTTCATTATCAGTAGTTTTAGTAAGAAAAACGTAAGGTGGACCATTTTTATGTTTGCATTTGAAATGCTTATACTTCAAAGATTTATATTGGTACGTATATTTCGAATTATAAAATTGGAAAGCTTATTTCACATCACCTTTAAAAACAGTTTTTGGTTTACGGATACGTTCAGAAATTTTCCAATTATTTGTATTTTATTGCGAAGCGGAAATATATTGACCTTCCGAAGAAATAGGCCTGAGGCCTGAGAGGTCAAAAGTTAAAAAAAATACTATAAAATATCCTAACTGCTTGACTAAAAAGGTGTCAAAATAAATTACTGCTCATTGAACAACAAATTCTGATTCAGATTGTCGTTACATATCAAATCATTGCAAAAAAATACTTCTGAAAGCGTGTCATAATTTTATTTCTTCACGCGGTAGAAGCGAAACTTTACCAAAACAATCTTATTGATCGCTTTGAGGTCATAAGCAGACCTAGCGTAATTTCCGTTTCATATTTAATAATAATAATCAATGAAATAACAACAATATAACCAAAAAAATACATGCTCAAAGTAGTTTACAAATAGAATACATCAATCAGTACAGAAAAATTATCAAATAGGAAGTAACGTAAGAAAGGTTCCACAGGAGTAGTATAGTTATACAGTATTTTTAGTTGTGCATAGCCTGCCTCACTAGGTGAACCTGTATTGAGGCAGAATTTTTGTTAATTGTTTCTCGCAATTTTATCTATGGTTTTTTTATAAATGTGTAAAGTAGGTTTCCATACAGCAAAAACTTTATTTTAGTTAACATTGTTGTTTGCATATACCTACACAATTCATAAACTACAAGGTTATTACTACAATAACAACTGTCAATGACTGGGCGTTTGGGTGAGGGCACCAGTATAGACTCGATCATTAGAATGTATCCATATTTTAACATATTTTTTAAACTCTCTCTGTGTTTGACTCAGTTTGATGTTTTCTGGGAGAATGTTAAATATTTTTGTGGCAAAGTATCTAAAGCTACGATGACCAAAGGTGGAAGAGAGTGCTGGAACTTGCAATATGTCTTTGTTGGAGTTACGTGTAAATCTTAAGTTTATTTTTTTTTCGTAAAGCACATGTTTGTTTTCACACATTTCACCCAATAGGAGCCTTTAAAAGTGACATCATTATCAAAGCGGCCAATGAGCGCAGTTGATGCGTCGCAGGTGCAGTAATCGTCATTTCCGAAATTCAAATTACAGCGGGGCTATAAAAGTTCCACTTCAAAAAATTCTTGTTGGCTATCAAATTCTGATTTTGATCCAACTCGTTGCAAAATTTCATATATTTCTTCCCCCTCGGAAACCAGCATACTACCGTCATACCTCCTAAGCATTAAATTCTAGGATTTCCTTTACTAACAACCTGTCAGTATGTTTGTTCTCCCACGTCGTGGATGCCAGCCACCGGAGTGCATTTCCGTTGACGGTTCTGAGAAGCTCTCTAGTCTAGCAGATCAATAATTCCGCGCGGGCCATTTATAATTCACATTTAAACATCTTATTCCGATTAGCTCCGGTGATTAACTGAAGGATCGGAAGTGTTTACCCGGAGCCCCTTTGTTTACAATACACGTCCTTCTTAATCAGTGGTAACCATCTGCCGAGATGTCAAATCGAAATAATCAATATTATGGTACCTACCTGCCTGAATAGAATTTGATTAAAGCATTGTCATTGAGATGGTGAAATTTCTTCGGATATATATATATATATATATATATTTTTTTTTAACTCCCTAGGGCCTGTCATCTTTGGGGATGCTGTGTGGAGGGTCTTTTTAGGAAAGGAAAAAGAGGAAGTTCTGGAATGAAAAGGGTATTAGGGGTGGGTTGAAATCTGGTGGTCAGTGTGTCCAGGAGTGACGGAAGTTTGAATCCATCCCTCCCACTGTGGTGCAAGGCTGTGTTCCGAGAGAGTATTGGCTGGAGAACCCCCTTAATCATTCTCTCCAGTTCCGGCCTGCCATGCAGCTGGTGGGCAGACGCGTGCGCCACCAGGACCCGGACAATTTCCCACCATTCAGAGTTGAAACGTTGCTTGAAAATGGCTTTAGCCGTGTTTAGTGACCAGATCTGAATAGCCAGGTACTTCCCAACCTTCCTCTTCCCCACCTCCTTCCCCTCCCCACTACCTTCAGCCTCACAACATACCCCAATTGGGGATGCCATAGTCTCACTGGCTCCAGACGCGAGCAGTTGAGATTCTTGTGCGGTATTCACTGTAAAAAAAAAAAAAAACCTCACCCGGCTAAGTCACCAAACGTACCGAACCACTTGGGGTGACCTAGGACAGACGTGTTAATTATCCAATATATGGTTCCCAGGGCGGCGGTACCCATACCCGCTTCCCAAATTGAAAAATTGATGAATTGTACAATTCCTTAATTGAAATTTAATAAATTTTACTAAAATATGGATCATCTTAAAGCATAGTGTACTAACCCACTGTTTTTGAGAAGTTTCTGAGTTAGAGCTTAAAATGAGGGCTCCAAATCATAATCTAGCTCTGACAAATAGAACCACGTTGTTTGACCAATCATGGACAGTTTTTCAGAACCGTGAACCAATCAAAGATAACCATTCTTAAATAAGTTCTCCAGCCACTCGAAACTAACCCAGTATCAAACTTTTAAAAATATTTTTGAAGTGAAAGCTTCTTTACCACCGTTGTGATTTGAAACTCGATGAAACGGAAGCGAGCAACACTAAAACACATACATCTACAGGATTTTGCCTGCGAGAGAATGAGATAACAATAAAATGAATATCTTTACTTTATTTTATCTCTTTATTTCATTGCTATTTATTTCACGGGTACTCGGTTGCAATATAATACGATAAATCCACGGTCCCATGCAAGTCTCCTTTAGTCTACTGGTATAAAGCGCCTGATGTTCAGCGAATATATTTTTGTAAAATCAATATACAATCTTCAAACCACTCCAAAATGAACAGGCAAAGAAAACACAAAAGAAAGCGACATCTAGCGACTCCGAAGAAGAAAACACAAATACTAATAGGATGACCAATGTATAGGAAAAGGTGCACTGGAATTCGACGACAAAAATATGAAAAAAATCATCCGTCACATTGATAAAAAAAGTGCTTCGTAGTCTGCATACTCTTGTCTACTATAATTTTCTGAAGGATTCACTTCTACGGCGTGTGAATTGAACACTCTGATTTTTTAAATTGGTCAGTTAAATGTGCTGGAGTATAAATATTTGTTTAAAGCTCATCCTAAACCTTTATCTAAAATAATGACACGATTTAATTCCTTAGATGGTGATATTTACACGATAAAACCATAACAATACCATTTTTTCTCAAATGTAAGATTTTTGACTATTGGTTTAAAACAAAGATATTGAAATATAAGTAGATGTGCTATATGCTGTTTTTACTATGTGGGTCTGCGCTTCCGGGTGTCGCCGATATTATTTACCAATTAACAAATAAACTAAAAGAACAAATAATTAACGAATAAACCAAACGAACGTTAAACTAAATTAACGAATTCTTTCCTTATTCAAAATATATTGTTAACCAATATTAATGCACATTTTCAAAAAATCAACGAAATGAACAAATTCTTTTTGTATGAAAACTACACTAATTAGCGCGTAGTCCGGCGACAGTTGCGCGGACACCATAGCATATCTCTTCTGTGTTTAAAACGATCCATATTTATGGTTTATAATTATGAGGTAGATATTTAAGTACCTCCTCGGAAATCTTTTGATTTCAAGGGAAATTTTGGCATTGATTTATGAAATATCTTAGACCCTAAACATTTTTTTTTTAATTTGTGGGTTTGCCGTATACTTGGAAATATATGTATACCAACTTAACCTGTCACCTTAAATTAATGGGTTTTGATCAAAAATAAACACTCAATTTTTTAAGCAATATTGTTGTGGCTACAGAGTTGTTTTTGTGAATTTTAGTTGCTAAGCGTAAATGTGAGTATTTTCTTATGTAGGCCATTATTAAAAGTGTGACTATTATGCCTTAAGTTAGAATTAAAAACCCACAGGGAGTCTTTTTTATAGCCAATAAATAACCTTTACTAAAGTGTCGCCAATGGTCCCCACGGTTTCTAAGGCAACGATGACGCCATGTTTACTAGTTAGAATAATTCATTGATTGAATAGAAAAAGACGCCCTTAGATTTTTTACTCCCCATTTTTTTTTTTTTACATTAACTCCACACTGGAGGCCCTGAGGAAAATAATTTCCCTCAGGGCCTATGTCATCTGGGATGCTGTGTGGAGGGTCTTTTTGAGGAGAGGAAGGAATGAACATTGATCTTGAAGAGACCCATGTTGTAGGAAGGAGGAAACACAGAGGCAGGCAAATCATTCCACAGCCGGGCTGTTGAATACAAGGACGAGTCGAAGAAACGACCTGTTCTCATGTGACAAATGTCAACTGTGTACAAATGTTGGGCACGCGTTTGGCGTGTTTCCCGACTATGCACCGGTGCCGAAGGGATCAATGATGCTAGTTCCTCGGAGCATCTTCCATTGTAATACCGGTAGAACAAGGATAGCATTCCCACCCGACGCCTGTGCTCTAAAGATTGCAATCCGTCTGTTAAGATAGGAGAATCTATCAAACGGACCGCCCGTTTCTGCACAGAGTCGAGGGTATTTTTCAGGTATTTTGGAGCTCCAGACCAGAGGTGGCTGCCAAATTCAACCGTGGGGCGCACTTGTGATTTGTACAGGGTTAGCAGTTGTTTACTATTAAAGTATCTGCGGGCCCTGTACAGTACGCCCAGTTTTTGGGAGGCTAACTTTACTCTGGCTTCGATGGAGCCCCCATACCACCCATTAGAAAAATGCGTGACGTGTTCCAACAACTTGAACAAATCAAAAATTCTTTTTAATTGCAACGACAACATCAGGACAGAGTCATTTAGTACTCGCCTGTAACTAGAGTCAAATGCTTTATCAGAAGTTGGAAGAAAGTTTCACGGAAGTAGGAGATGTGTTTAACTGCACGGAATATTTACAAACAGGCTATAATAACATACTTCAATAAATCAATGTTACCATAATAAAATAAATAAAACCATTTACAGTTCAATAATTGCTCCACATTTTAAACACTGCTCAACTATCCTTTTCCTATGTAACGAACGAGAACAAAATAAGTTTCTAAATCTTCAAAACAGGACAATGAGAATAATACTTCGACGAAATAGATTTTCAAAAGAAAATACAATGTTAAAGGAACTAAATTGGCTAACCGTGAAACAGATGCTGACCTTGAACAGGATAATATTTATCCACAACATAGTAAACCATAATATTTCTAAAATAAAATAAATAAAAAGGACATTCACAGACATAACACAAGGACATGTAAGTAAGTGAGACTACAAAAAAAGGATAAAGCGAATACGCAGAACAGTTTACTGTACAAAGGAATGAAGTTATATATCAATATATACACGCTACCAGAAACAATGTCCACACCAATCGGAAAGTTCAAGATGTATAATTGTAGGAGCTACATAAAACTAGAAGAAATATAGTTTGCAATACGAAATATTATAATTAATTAGAAATGTGTACACTTAAATGTACAAATTACTAAAATAAACATTAATTTAAAAAATAAAATAATAATTCCCATTATTCTTTGGCACGGACACTATATAATTTAATTAGCCCATTTTATATCAAGATTATTGTTCGACAAAAATTATTATTTTTAAATATATCATGTTTTTTACATTCCTTTGTTAATGTAAATAAATGTAGTTTTTTTTTTAATTTGTTGGTGTATTTTTTATCAAGACATTTGTACGTAATATCGCACTCAAAACGAAAAATGCTTATGTTAGGTTTAAGTATTAAATAATAATAGTTTTCTTTTCAAGTTCGTAGCTAAACACCGTTGGAACGAATTTCTGCAAAACCATCAAATTCCGTTTATTGCCAAATTATTGCGGAGGAGCCACCGAAAATTTCTTAATTATATAAGAAGAAAAAATTACTTGCCCGAGGTTATTTACGCAATAATTAATAGTTCGATAACGAAATTTCTCACCAATGGAGTTGGCTCGTTTGCATATAAACCTATCGAAATGGTTCCTTAATGTTTCTCCGCCGTCCGGTTTTTATAACAAAAATATGGTTACAATTCTGTCGAATCAGAAGATGTTTGCCATGAATAATAATGAATATAGTTCACGACTTCAAACATGGTAAACACATTTATTTATGCAGTTCGATCCGATCAGCTGCTTTACAGCGTTCGATACAGAAGCTATATAGTAAATATCTCATCACCCTCCCTTGTTATTTCACCCCCTGACTGATTTATTAGTTCATCCCGACTCTACAATAATTATTACATGGATTGATATTTGTTTCGACGTGCCAATTTATTTTGCTTTCTGATGGAATGCAGTTGATCGGGTTTCTGATACTTCATAAACATTGACCATGTTGTGAAAGATTAATGGTGACATTATAGATGTACGAGGGTTGTCCCAAAAGTACCCGACCTAACCAAGAAAACACAAAAAATTTGGGATTTTTTTTTGTGTTTTATGAACATTGTCTCCTTTCAGGTCGACACACTTTTCCCAGCGTTGTTCAATAGCTTCGATACCCTGTTTATAGTGAGAACCGTCGAGCACCTCAAAATAGCCTTCTACCGCAGATTCCACCTCTTCATTATTGGCAAATCTTTTATCACTGAGCCATTTTTTCAAGTTTGGAAAAATAAAATAATGCGAGGGGGTTAAATCTGGCGAATAGGGTGCGTGAGGAAGCAATTCGAACTTTAATTCATTGATTTTGGCCATCGGGCTAACGGATGACTGAACTGGTGCATTCCGCTGATGAAACAACACTTTCTTTTTCGCCAAATGCGGCCTTTTTTTCTTGATTTCATCACTCAAATGCTCCAATAAGTTTGCATATTACTCGCCGTTGATTGTTTTTCCTTTTTGAAGATAATCAATAAAAATTATCCCATGAGCATCCCAAAAAACTGAAGCCATGACCTTGCCTGCTGATGGAACTGTATTTGCCTTTTTGCAGCCGATTCTCCCCTTTTAGTCCATCGTTTTGACTGTTTCTTCGTCTCAGGTGTGAAGTGACAACTTATGCAAAAACTCGGCTTTATTTCTGTGAAACATCGCCAAACACTCGATTGAAACATCCTCACGACGCTGTTTTTGGCCATTGTGGGCAAACACGGCAGCCATCTTGCCACAGCTTTCTCATGTCCAAATTTTCAGTCAATATGCGATGTACAGCACTTTTTGAAATGCCTACTGTGTCTGCTAGCTCGCGCATTTTCAATTGATGGTCATTCAATACCATTTTGTGGATTTTCTTTACTTTTTCTGGCGTGGTCACCTCATTTGGTCTACCACTGAGATGTTCGTCTCGGCAGCTCGTAAGTCTTCGTTTAAACTTTTTCACCCAATATTTTATTATTGTAAACGAAGAAGCAGACGCCGCCAGAGTATTCTACTCTGAACTCGTCTTCGATATTGGTTGAGACATTTAAAATTAAAGTTTTGTATCACATAATTTTGATTAATTTTTCCATGTTTACAAATTAACTTAGAGGGTTCGCTTTTGATGGCTGCCAAAAAAACACTAAACAATGTAGCGCCTTGAAACTTAGGCCTTTAAGGTTGGTAATTTCTACCATAATTTTTTTTAAAGCAACAACCACCAGAAGTACGTCAGGTCGGGTACTTCTGGGACAGCCCTCGTACATAAAGCAGCGATGGCGTGCATTGTAGTGTATGTAGGGGACAATCTAACCGCGAACACAGGGTAACTCCAAACGATCGTGTTCTACAAGGTTCCGATACCTTCACACTAGAGTGCTTCAAAAACGTAAGAAAAATATGTTGTTTTTCGAAATGTCTATGGGCACCCTTCCAAATGTTTCCAAATGTATAAAAAATTACATAGTTTTTTTTTCCAAAATTTTTAATGGGGTTTTAAGGGTCGCTACTAGCTGTGACCAAAAGTACAAGAAGTTATTATTGTATGTTACACAAATGCTTTTAGGCGCCATTTTATGTCAATAATAATAACTAGAGTTAAAAACCCGCTCCGCAGGTTTTTGCTGCTAGGCCCTGGGGGCGGCTTTTGGTTCCGCTTTGCCCGGTTTGAGTGTTCGTGACCATTTTATAAATCCGATAGGAACTTGTTCCTAAAATAGCCAGTTCCTCGGATCCACTGTGATCCAGTGACAGCTAGTCACCGTTCACCGTCGGTGACTCATCGAGACTAAGTAACCGTGACACGCAATAACGTTATATGTAGTTTATAACAACTTCGTCAAGTATTGCCGTCAATCTTCCGAAATCCGGAAGGATGCTTAAAGTATATAAATCCGTGGCATTTATACATAGGGGGGAAACATACACCTGCGAGCTGCTGACGGAAGTAGTGACATCTTGTGTCAAATTCTTGAATTTGAAACCGAATTATAACAGTAGCTTTGTGTGAAATTCCACGTACACAGATGTTATTTGAGGCACGGCCGTTGAGCGTGGCGTCCGACATGCACTCGTGACTGGGTTCTTCCACGCAGACGGTAACGTAATAATACTGTTCGATTGTACGATGATTTGTCAGTAATTTCACTCGAAGAACCAAAAGTTGTACTCAAAAATTCTAATTGCGAATTGCGATATTAAAATGTTTAATAACACTTTTCTTTTTAAAACGGGCGGGTGTTATAAGTTTGACCGCCATCTGTGTGTCTGTGTGGACCGATTATGATGCGTTTTTTTTCGTTTGAAAACTGACGTGATCGAGATGGTTCTTAGCTAAAATTCATGAACATCTGTTCAGGTGTATCAAGGTCATCGGCTCTTTTTTGTGTCGTGGGTTACTACTTACAATTTTTCTCTATTATTTTCAATACTGCGGCGGTCGGGAGAGGGGTGTGTTTAAACAGTCTATGGCTTATTTAATTCTGCGTTCAATGATATTTTTAGTCTGAAGCGTTGCAATCATTGCCCTAATCGTCGCGTATTTTCGAAACATTGATCAATGGTAGCAACCCCTAAAATTTATTTAAATTAAAAAAAAATTTTAATTGTGTAAATTTTTGTTTTGGTTATTGAAAGCATTTACGTGAGTGCACCGATGAAAAAAAAACAAATTTTTACTTTTTCAATTTTGTATATTTATTTATTTAAATTAAAATGTGTCGTTTTATCTCAAATTGAATTATATAATTTTTTTTTTAGATTTTCTTTTTTTTTAGTTTTTGCTTAGGTGTTCGGCATTTTTCCACTCACCTCTTCTTTAACAGATCAACGTTTACAGTACCTACCGTAATGTACGTTCGTAATGAACGGTCTACCGAGACCTCACCTGACCCGATTACTTATCCGACTGTATTGTGTGTGTAAATGAGAACGACTTTTATAGTGATGACAATGTGTATATTGGACTGCTTGGTCCGACGTAATTTAAAAAAGTGTCAGAAAACGATGAGAATGCATGTACTGGGTGTTAAGGGACGTACTTGACTTACTTTAATCAGTGATTCCTGACATTATTTGAAGTAAAAAATATAAATGAAATTTTGGTCTCCGGTGACATTTTTGATTTATTTTTTCTTCAAAGAAACATAAAAAATGGTAGGTGTGGGACAGTTGGAGGCGGGGTAAGGGGTTCGTCGGATACTCGGTAGAGTGACCAGTGACGACATGCGGAAGAAATTTATTTTGGTTTGATTTTGAAGAAAAAAAATTTAAAAAAAAAAATCATCAAAAAAAGTCACCGGAGACCAAAATTTTCGTTAGCATTTTTTACTCCAAATAATGTCAGGAATCACTGGTTAAGTACGTCAAGTACGTCCCTTAACTCCCTGTATAATGAAGGCCATGTAGAGTGATCAACGAATAGATAATTTATTTATTTATTTAATACAAACGGCATAAGTATGCCATAAACATTAATTACATGTCACAAATTCGTATTCAAAATATTAGTAATGGTAAAACAGTGTATGTATAACAGTTAATTGTGACGATACATTGGGAAGTGACACCAGAGATACATTTACATGCAAAAATCTATAATACAAATACAATTAATAGTTTACTTCTTCGAACTTTGCAAAATAACTTTGTGGTATCATTTTTCATATAATGAATAAAAAATCACTTTGTTTAAACCACTATTGTTAAAACAAATCAACATGTTTCGACAACAATGTTGTCTTCATCAGGATATGTTACTATAGTAACATATCCTGATGAAGACAACATTGTTGTCGAAACATGTTGATTTGTTTTAACAATAGTGGTTTAAACAAAGTGATTTTTTATTCATTATACAATTAATAGTGATTAAAAAAATATGATAGCATAGCCTTCTTGTACCTATGTTCCGTGCAGTTAAATAGATCTATCACATCTGCATATCTATTAGTAACTTCATGCAACCTAGGTAAAAGTGAGTGTTTCGTGTACTCAGTCCGATTATTGTTACATTTAAAAAGGATTTTAGAACGAGTGGTTCTCGTGGGAATATGAAATTCAATGAGCTTAGTTAGATCAGGACTGTCTATTCTACCATTTACAATTTTGAACATTAATATTAAGTCAGATATAATTCTTCGATCTGACAGTCTTAGTAAATTTAATTCTTACATCAAGTATTATAATTTATGTTTTCAATGGGAATACCGAGGTTAAAATTAATGTGTCTTAAGAATTTGTGTTCAACTTTTTCGATTGAATCTGAATGTATTTTTAAATGGGGGGACCAGATCGAGGAGTTATATTCGACTTGTCTACGTACTAAGGATGTATACAATGATTCGATTTCAATTATTTATCGTGTATTGTAATGAAAAACTGATTTTCAATTTATCAGGAAGCTTATAAATCTCATTGTAATATTTAATCACCAAAGAAAATAAAATTAACAACACTCAATAAAACATGTCCCGTATAAAAATAAATTGGCTTAACTACGCGAATATTCGAAACATTATCTAGGTCGCAAATATACGTTCTGGTAAGATCTTTGCAATTCCAAAGAAAGAATCCATTAAAAAAATGGGAATTAATTTCGGATGACATTGTCAATATTCTTAAATGATCGATAAAAATTACCGGATATTATTCGATTTATGTAGCTCAATTGGTTAAGTGTTGGGCCCGGTAAGAATAGTGCATCTGGATTCATATATCCGTTGCCACCGTTTTGATTGTTCTGTGTATTTTCTTATTTTCGTTGAGAGTTGTTAATATTGAGGTCTTCATAGTGGCGTAGCGTGGGGTTTGGCCTCCCGGGGCGGAGGAACATTTTGCCGCCCCTCCCCCCTAACTTCTACAGGTACATCTTCCGCAGATTTTCAAGCACTGACCGGGATCGCTGACGCTGATCTGTATTTGGCGAATTAAAACTACACTCAGAATATGAAAATGGTTTCTCTTTGATTCTGGCAGCAAGGGCGGATTCAGGGGGGAGGTTATGGGGGTCATGACCCCCCCCCCTGGGCTGGGTCCAGAACCTAGGTGGAGCTACTTTTTACTTGTATCTATTATTATAAAAATTAAATTTTAACTTTTTGTGACTTGACCACGACTATGCGACCCCCTCCCCCCCTGGCGCCAAAGCTGGATCTGCCCTTGTCTGGCAGCACATACATACATAGTCTGCAACTAGAATTTTATAACTTATAAAATAATGGCCTCTTTCGAAATGTATTAGCCGAAGAATTCACAACTAAAATTCATTCGTTAATACATTCTGAACACAATTCTGGTTTTAATTAAGAGTGAATCTGTTTGCGAGTTATCAGCTTTGATTAGTATTACTCTCATAATATGCGTACGGTTTTCCTACGAATTGCGGAAATTTGCAGCTTAAAAAAATATAATTATTGATATTTTTAATAAATAATAAAAAAAGTTGGATTCGTAAATGAAACTATCGTAGAACATTTTCAAATAATGATTTGAAATGCTTAAAATTTTTCCTATTTATTGTGAAAATTTGCCGCCCCCCTTAAAAGTGCCGCCCGGGGCGAACCGCCCCCCCCCCCCCCCCCCCACTGGATCTTCATTGATCAAAGAAATACGAATTATTGGTGACCGAAAACTCAGAATGAACTCAACTCAACACCTCTTTTGAAAAGTCATTAAAATTGATGAAAAAATGGTTAAATAGGTTAGGTTACGAGCTATTAATAACTTTAAAGAGATGTCGAGTTGTGATTTTGAGTTGGCATGAAATCGAATTATTAGGTGTAAGGTTGTAAAAGTAAATAATATTACCTCAATTTTTATCATAGTATGTAATTGAGTAAAAAATATAGACACCAACAGTTCTGCCTTACTTTTTGTTTGATATATTCTGTTGTTTACGCAGAGAATAATAAATTAGGGGATCAACCGACGCTGTTAATATATCGATCTAAAAGTATAATGGTTATATATTTAACGAAACGGTGCGTGCACAGTATTTAAAACCTTATTTATTTTAGTTACTTATTTTTTATATATGTATCAGGTACATGGTATTAAAATTTGCCAATATAGTGGTTTACTCGTATGCTTTGGTTCTAGACTCAGAGAGCGAGTATTAAAACCACGACGATGAAAAAATATTTAGTTCTTTAGATTCAGTATAATTCACTTCTTGTGAGGTTTTTATATTTTGTTCCTTAGTAGATGTTATCACCCGGTTGAAAAATTCTGATTCTGAATTCTTTATTACGAAATAATATTAATTTAATTTTTTTTAAATTTTTTATTATTTCATAAATGATTAAATGTTACATTTTTGGCCATTTTTGTGTTGTGGTAGTCATACATGTAATATAATTTTATATAAACAGATAATAAAATATAAGAAGAGAAAAGAAAAAAATAACATATTTAGGGATAAATAAAACTAAAAACATATAAAAATATAAGAATTGCAAGTTATCTAAGAAATAAAGAAAATTTAAAGAAAATTGAAATAAACATTGGTGAGCATTATTCTTCTCGAAATAAAAATAGAAATAAAATTTTGTAAGTAATCTTCTGCACGAGAGTACATGTTTGTAGTCATTTTTGATATTCATTCTATGAAAGAAATTGGAAAGAGTGTTAGAGAAAGTAATTTTTTGTTTGATTTTTTTAAAATGCAATATTAAGTTAAAGTAATTGATTAATAAAATTTGTAATATTTTTTTAATTAATTTTAATATTGTTTGTTTTTTATTGTAATATTAAGCTCTCATGTGTTGTTTGAAGAAATCTCTTCCCTTTTCAAATATCCAATGATTGATACGGGATTTAAAGAGAGATTTAGAATTATGTGACTTTATATCGACACTCAAAGCATTATACATTTAAATGGCTTTCATCATTTGTACCTTTCACTCCACGCGCGAGACCTCGAGGAAAGTAATTTCCATCAGTGTCATCTTTGGGGTTGCTGTGTGGTGGGTTAAGTTTTTATTTAAGGAGAGGAAAGAGAAAAAGTTCTGGACAGGCATATGGTGTGAGGGGTTAGTAAGATTGTGTCTAGGAGTGACAGACGTTTGAATCCACAATAAATAAACAATTTTCTAGATGGTTCTAGTAGGTACGTTACTCACCTTTCAATGAATAAATCGCTAGTGGTCAATCGAATCCATATACCTTTCAAATGACATCAGCACAAGCTCCAATTTAACGGTGCCGCCCTGACCGTATATTTTCCTCAATCTCCTCGTTAGGGCGGCTAGTGGCACTCGCCCGCCCCGCGATGGTAACTTGAGACCGCCCGCCTCGCTCGGAATATCTCCCAAATGACCACTGTTTCATTCTGCCACCCGCCCTACTGCAATTTGCCGCCCAGAATTAGTTGGGTTGGACTTGTTGCGTTGCTCGTGGCTTTTTGCGGAATGAGATGGTGATATTTTACAGAAACCTTAGATTTAAGTACTCAAATTTATTTTACCCGGGAAGTTAATGAAGCTTTCAATTCACGCGTATTAATTGTAAACTGTTGATTTCCCAAAAATAAATAAACGTCTCGAATTCTTGAAGTTTTTTGTCGGCCTGATTTTTTGGAACTCGATGAGTAGTTTTAGTTTTTCATATTTCGTGTCTGAAAGACATGAGAACGTTGGAATTAATTTTCTTGTTGCAGTGGAACTTAATCGTCTAAAAAAAAACACCGCCTTTCTTTTGACAAATTTCATTTTTGTTGTTTACCTCTTGGATAAGCTCGGCGTTAAGGCTCTGCAACCGGACCCGAAAAGAAGAAGATGGAGAGATACGAAATTACGAATGTTAGAGGAGAGCGCTAACATTTACAACGACAAAATCGATGCGAAAATTGCGAAAATGTTTAATAAAACACGTCTCGTTTAAAATAGAGCAAAAATCTCGCGGGCATTATCTTAAACAGCATTTAAAGAAACACTGTGAATTTTTTCATACATATAACTCGTAAAATAACTGAAACAAATGTGTTAATAATAATTTTTGAAGCATACTTTACGATTTTTTTCTATCGAGGGAATTTTATATAATTTGCGTTTCGGCGCGGGCAAAGTCTAGATATTATCTTCAAGAATAACATATATTTTTTTAAGAGCTTTAAAACTTACCGTGTTTAAGGTAAATCATCATCATCATTACATCATCATCATTATCATTATCATTATCATCATTATCATCATCATTACATAGTATAAAATGAAGTCGCTCAAAAGGGATGTGCGCGTTAATCTTTTAAACTACGCAACGGATTTTCATACGGTTTTCACCAGTAGATGGAGTGATTGAAGAGGAATGTTTATATGTATAAAACATTTAAATTATAGTAGATAAAATCCGAGAAATTCAAAGAAAACATATTTTTGTGCGATTTAAAACGGCTGGCGGGCCGTACTATAGTCACTTTTGAAATTCGTTCTACGGAAGAAATTGGAAAATAGATGTCCTAGAGTAAGTAGGTATTTGATTTTCCCTTTTCAAATATCCGGTGATGCATTGCAAGCATTGTATAATTAGTGGCGATCCCTAACTACATTATTATTTAAATAAATAATAATATAGTGATTCAAGAGGAAGGTTTATGTCTATAATACATGCTTATTATAGTAAAGAAAAGCCGAGAAATTCAAATATTCAATTCAGGCAGCGGGCAGCTGGCAAGCGGGTGGTGTGAATTTTATAAAGGTTGGGTAATGGCGTTGTGTTTCGTTAGCCACAGCAACGTGGGGCCGGGTCTGCTAGTATGTAATAAATCGGTACGGGGGCGGGTTGCGGGCCCTTAAGGTTACGTATTACCAACCGTATGTCCATATCGGGAATGTGGGTACTTAATCAATTTAATTAAAGTTTTTTAAAGTGATTCAATTTATACACCTATACTACACATAACTATGCATTAAATTTACAAAAATAACTTTTAATAACTTTTCCAAAAATAGTTTTTTTGTGAATGCACAAAAATTAATTATTTTCTCTAACCGCAACCTGATTTGATTTTAAGTAAATTACTGGATGTGAAATTTATTTTCGAGTGAAATCCTAATTGATTACAGGATAATAAGTATCAACATTTCCAAATATGGTTTTTAATATTGTGAAACCTGAAAAACAACTTTTGTCGGAAGCTTTACGTTTTCATTTGCGAAGTTTTTATTTTATTTTATAGAGCATATTATTCCTGTCCTAAAAATAAATTCAATGGTTTTCGCATTTATTTTCAACAATGCTATGAATGTTTCGTTTATTTTCGGTTTTCATTGTACTTTCAATTATGTTAACATAATCCCACTGACCAGGTTTTACTGGAAACGGTTCGAAAATATTTGTATTGTTTGACTTTGCCGTTGGTTATTTTTAAAATATTTTTTTGCATATGTTTTCTATAAATAATACTTTACACCACACCGCTGTGTTTGTTCGGATTCTGATTATTTCAGAATGTTTATTATTTATTCATGCAATAACCTATTCTCCTATTCTTTTTATAAAACTGTTTTATATAAGATCTCAAGCCCGTGGACCACATCTTACCATCCTACCACGTGGACCATAGAGGTCAGAAGATCGATATAATCCAGGATTTCTTATGTTCGGAGTAACTAGTCAAGGCTTGTGATCTGAAGGTATAAAATTATAGAATTTCTTATCATTTCAACTTAAGTATTCAGTCGGAAAGGCATTAATTTGTACTGTGAACACTAGAACTCTCATTGAAGAAGTAGATAACACTAATAATCTAAACGAAAATATGAAAGCGAACAAGACACAGAAAAATTGAAAAAGATAATGGTCGCAACTGGGACTCGAACCCAGAACCTCTCGTCTAACCAGGACGTGCGCTTTTACCAATTTACGAAACCGTCATAATTGTCAAATTTTAGAATTAACAATATTATTTTCGACTAATTTTCCATATCATAGGCAACTACCCTTTTCATTGGAAACAATCGTTCTAAGAACTGGTTTGTAACCTAGATAGCGTCTCGGTTAAATATATCCGATTTTATTTATATGGAACGTATATTTTTTTATGAAAGTCTAAATGAATATTAATTTTTTTTATAATAACAACTCTCTTTTTATAACTTTTGAAGGTTATTATCATCAATGTAATACATCATTGAAGAAAAAATAACTGAAATCATTAGATTTGTATCGTCATCACTATTGGCTCTACAACCCCTGGTGGGTCTTGGGCTCCTCAAGAGTCTTCCTCCACTCATCTCGGTTTTGTGCCAGCTCTCTCAAGTTTGGAAGCTCCAAGATAGATATGTCTTTGAGGACGTTGTCGCTCCATCTTAGTCTTGGCCTTCCCAGGCTTCTTCGCCATATTGGTCTTGAGTTTAGATTTGTATATAGGTACTTTAATACCTACGTACTTAATTATGAATATTTTATTATTTTGAATAACTTAATGTATATGACCTCAAATTGTGATATTCAATCGTAATGATTTTTTTTTATTTTCCTCTAAACTTTCTAATCATTATTTGTGAACTTTACATAGTGCATTTCTCTTATTTTTCTATATGTAAAATAATTTTCTTATTCTTCGTTGTGAATATTTTCATTAAAAATGTTAATTCATATTTGTAAATGTTTATATATCTGCTGTTCAAATAAATTTTGTTAATAATTACTGTACGTATAAAAAAAGAGTCCCAGTCCCAAATAAAAAAGAAGCAAACGCTTGTCAAAAAAACTCTTCAACGGATGAAATTTTGATATTGTGCTGATTTAAACGATTTCTGCTGAACATGACAGCAGCACATGAAGCAGTCCTGGAGAAAATATGAAAACGAACACGGTTTTGTTATTTTAAGCGGTATTTTAAACTATTTTCTCTTAGTGGAGAAATACATTTTTGAACTGAAAATAGTCTGAGGGTTCACGGTTCGTGTGTTTCTTTCTCTGCTTCCTGCTGACATGCCGCGTTGAAGGTGAGTCAAGTGATTAATTTAGCGCCAAATCAACGAAATCAACTTGAGAGCGCCTGAATTTTGTAGTTGTCGTCGTTAATAGTTCCTTTTACAAACTTATAATTTTCTTATAAAATCAATAATTTAATCGGCACCATAGTATCCGGCAGAACACAAGAAATGCGATCTGGGCATATTTCGTGATGCAAAAGTCTGACCATTCTTTTCTTAAATTTTATACGCAGAGCATCAAACAGTATTAATAGCCTAGAATCTGCGTGTTTTAATTTCAGAACCCATCCACGAGTACATGTCGGAGGACACGCTTAACAGCCGCGCCTCAAATAACATCTGTGTACGTGGAATTTCACGCAAAGCTACTGCTATAATTTTTTTTTTTTTTTTTTTACATAAGCTCCACACAGGAGGCCCTGAGGAAAATAATTTCCCTCAGGGCCTATGTCATCTTTGGGGATGCTGTGTGGAGGGTTTTTTTAAGGAAAGGAAGGAGAGGAGAGTTCTGGGAAGGAAAAGGGTTTAAGGGGTGGGTAGGAATCTGGGGTTCAGTATGTCCTGGTCATCCGCCTCCAAGACCTAGACAAACCTCACCCCATGAACCCGGGCACCCCTGCTAAATCACCAAACGTAGCGAACCACTTGGGGTGACCTATGGCAGAGGTGTTGGTTATCCAATAAAGGTTCCCGGGGCGGCGGTACCCATTCCCGCCTCCCAAATTGCTTTCTAATTCAAGAATTCGACACAAGATGACGCTACTTCCGCCAGCAGCTCGCGGGTGGATGTTTCTTCCCTAGATATAACTACTACGGATTTATGGAATTTAAGTATCTATCCGGATATGGAGAGATTACATATGGCGTCATTGCCTGTCACTGGATCGCAGTGGATCCGAAGAACTGCTTATTTTTGCAACGAATTTATAAAATGGTTACCTACAGTACCTACACTGAAACTGGGCGAATCCGAATGTAAAAGCCGCCCGCAGGGCCTAGCAGCAAAAACCTGTGGAGCGGATTTTTAACTGGTAGTTCATCATTATTGTTTCATTCAAATAGGGTGGCGGGAAAAGTGTAATGTGTCGTATAAGTGCCTTTATTGTAGTATCGGGTGGTACTCGGCAAATGAAGAGAGAATTCGCAAATTGGTACTGGTATTTATTAGGCATCTGCTCGTAAGCAAAATAGGACAAATCACGCATGCATTCCTTTAAATAGCATCTTGCAAGCATGCTATATCGCTTGGGCACGTACACTTTCATGCATTCAGACAAGGCGCGTGACCTTAGAGCCAAAAGATACTACGTCAGCAGCGACATTTGTTTCCATTCAAATCTTCATGAAAGGTATTTCTAGTGGTCTTTCTTATTCTATGATCCACTTGTACACGTGAATTCTAATTAAGGTGTTTTCTTTTGATTTTGTATTTTTCCTTTACCAAGAAAATAACATTTCATATGTGAATCCCAGAGGAGCAGCGCCTTTCCAAACTGAAAAATCATTTTTTTCCTTATCCGGATGGATTGTTGACTGTTTTCCCTCCCCATCTCCTTCCCCTCCCCGCATACACTCACGGCTGGATCGCTCCGGGCGATGCGCTGTTTCGTCGATAATTAGAATTACACCCGATATATGAGATTTCTCCCCCGGCCCGATGTTATTGTACAATGTGCCTCGAACGAAAAACATATCCGACAAAACAAAATAAGTAGGTACGTTTCCTGAGGATTGGATACATCTGGATGGAGTCTGTCGAAAAATTATTTTAACCCTTGGAACGCCAAGGGTTAAAATAATTTTTCGACAAAAAAATGCCAACCGCACGCGCGCCTTACGCCGGCTGACACTATTTTCGTAATAACTTGCAAAATGACGTTTTTGTAAATTGTACCATATTTCCAGATAATGTGTTATTATATACTTAATAATAATAATACTTGGTTAATTTATATAGCGCCGTTTTTGTAAGAAATCACCTCAAGAGCGCTGATATATATACATATATAAATATGCATACAAATTGGTACCTAGCATTCATCCTTGTATCTTTTTCGAGAAATTATTATTCCTGCCAACAATTTCTTTTTTTCCTACCCACCTTATGCCTACTAAGTACAATTCAGTTGAAAATTAATACTCATCCTGTCAACACGTATTGTGAGTGTTGAATACGAAGCCTTTGTTCCTAAGTCCCCAACAATACATATATATCCTTAAGTAGTTTCCCAGGAAAGCTACTAAAATTCTTAAAAATGTTATTTTTATCTCTTTAATGTTATAAAAAATACCATACAGGTCGTACGAAAATATTATTCACTTTTATTATATTTTACAGCTAAATCAGCGTTCAAATAAAAATAAATCACACTCGAAATTACGGCTTTCCTGTACACAAACACAGTAAGTACTAAGTCATAACTTTCGAAAATCTGATTTGTCATTTGACATTAAATTTTTCACAGATAAAATACATGTTTGTAAGTGACGAAACTACAAAGTGAGGTAGGTATTTATTTCCTTGCCAAGCAAATGAAATATATTTTAGTATATTTGTTGCATTTTTTAAAGTTCAAAATACCATAAAATCGAGTTAAGTGTGATGTACCAGCGAATCCACGGTGGGTTCAAACAAATTTTTTTTTCCTTATATCAGTGGTTCTTAACCTGGATTTGATCGAATCCCAGGGGTTCGGTGAGTCAGTCTCGCGGGTTCGTTTAAGGTAAGGTTCGTTTAAGGTTCGTTTACGCAGTAAATATTCATTATAATGTTTTTGTTGTTGTGTGAAAATCATCAAATCATTTGTTCCAATTAAGAAGGGTTCGGTGAATGGGCATATGAAACTGGTGGGTGTCAGGACCTCCAACAAGGTTAAGAACAACTGCCTCTTATGATGTATTCACCAATTTTCCGCGTGTCCGGATACCGTATATATATATGCATTTGTGTTGGTATTGAATGTGTCAGTTGTTGACGTTCGATACTACACATCGGTACTTTTTCAAACCGTATTTGAAGTCATATGACTTTACTTCCCGTTTTTGTTTTTATAATTAATCTAAATTTATTACTGAATCCAGATTATATAAATATTTACGAGATAGGCCATTACTCGAGCAGAACACACGAGTTTTGAAATTAGTTCAACATGCCTACATGATATGATGTGAGTCGTTAGACGAAGCATATTTATAAAAATATATGAAATTCAGAACATTTATGAAAATGTACGAATATTCCTTTGGTTTTCTTGAAAAAGCGTTAATTCTTGATTAACGCCTGCCTCGCTGACAACGCACGACGATCTGAAAATCCGATCGAATAAATATTGACAACCGATATTGATAATATGTTTCAACACTTCTTATCGTCTGCTAAGTTTTAGGTTTCTTATTTTTCTGGCTAAAGTTAGGTATAGAGAATAAATAGTTTAATATGTGTGCACACTTACCAGAAATAATAATGATATTAATAACTAGTATATTTTTGATAATTTTTATGAATCCATGACTTAACTAAGTTTCGCTAATCATACCCACCAAATTGTAAACAAAGGTATGAAAACACTAGGCTTCGTATTAAGAACGACCAAAAATTTAAATTCCAAACAAGTCATTAAATTATTATATGTATCTCTAGTTAGAAGCCTAATGGAATATAACTCAGTAGTTTGGTCTCCATCTTACAAAATTCACATTAATAACATTGAGCGAATACAAAAAAAAATTCTGCGTTTTATAAATTTTAAATTAAATATCCCACTAGAAGACTTGAAATATAATTTATTATTAAATATTCTAAAAATATACACACTAGAAGACAGACGTAAAATAAACGACTTAACATTTTTATTCAAAATACTTAACTATAAATTTGACTGTTGTGAACTACTGCAACTCGTAAACTTAAGAATACCGACAGTAACTACACGTCAAAATACACTATTCTACTGTAGCATTCATAAGCGGAACTACATTGCCCACTCTCCGATACAACGATTTCACACTATGGGAAATCAGTACTTAGGTGATATTAACATATTTAACATAAACTTGGCGAATTTTGTTGATCTTGTAAAAAACTTATTCCAAAACTATTCCTAAACATATCTGTTTTTCTGAAAACCTATGAAATCGCTGTATTTTTGTATTTTTATGACTTGTGTGCTTTTTTTATCAAATTTTATTTTTATTATTTCTGTATATGTTTAAAAATAATCTGTCATGAATTATTTATACTCCCAAAATGTAAAAGCCCTTTGGGCGTTAAATAAATAAAAATAAAATAAAATGACTTGAAAGTGAAGATAATGTTGGTAGTTCTTAGTCGAAGAATGATACAGTTAAATATGACCGAATCGGATAGGTACACGGCAAGACATAGGTACTGGGTTCGAGTCCCAGATGTGACCGTATCTTTTTCTGATTTTTCTGTTTCAGATTTTCGATTGAGTTTCGCTAATATGGTCTTCATTAATTAGATATTATAATTTGAGGTTTTATTCATTATTAAAAATAAAAATATTTTTTTAATGAAATGACAAATAACTTTGTTTACATCACTTTTATTTATATACATTCAACATGTTTCATGAACGATGTTCACATCATCAGGATCAAATGTATACTAAACTAAATGTTTAAGTATACATTTGACCCTGATGATGTGAACATCGTTCATGAAACATGTTGATTGTATGTAAATAAAAGTTATGTAAACAAAGTTATTTGTCTTTTCATTGAAATAAATAATGCCATCACAAAGTGAAAACCTTTCCGAAGAAGTTTTCTTCGAAAAATTAAAGATAAACCATTTTCATAAAAAAAGTTTACTAAAGTGCTTAAAATATACCTAGCTGAAAGCAAATACATTAACACCTGTAATTGGGGTCAATCCCAAAAGGATCAAACAGCTGATTTTCTGAAAAAAACATTATTATAACCGACGGTTATGAGACGTCATGGTGCTTTACGCAAAATCATGATTCCAGTTAACAAAATTCCAACATTATGTGTGTTTTGGACCTGCGCTAAATATGGTCGCAATGTTAATGCATACAGAAATAAAATTAATTATGAATTTATGGGGGATAAGATTTGTGGCTTGAATATAAAAAGTGGGAGCGAACAAATAGCGATTTACGAGCTGTTACGACGTCGGCAATCTGGAACAGAATAGTTACTATTATTTTGACCGGCAGTCGGTGACTAGGTGAAAATGTTGTGGGATCGCTATTGGCATGTGAGGAGTCAATAGAATGCGATTCAAAATAGCTGCGTCGTTCGTTGCCACAAATTTGTTAAATTATTTGTGCTTGAAACCATCATAAGTTGCTCCGTCCCGAAGACCGCGATGGGCTGGCCACGTGGAGAGAAAACGAAATCATTACCATGCGGGTTCTCCAGTAGATACGATCTAGAAGCAGATATAGTAGAGATGGAGGTAGAACATTGAAACAGGATGGGAAGTCGTGGAGATTAAAGACGAAGGAGAACAATTTATAGTTAATAGCAGTGCCGTGAAAGTCATGATAATGACTTTTTAGTACGCAATGTTATACAGAGTAGGCCATAAAGATTTACGAATATCAAAACATTGTTGTGGTCAAGCGGCACCGCGGACGGGGACGCGGGTGGGGATCAGTAGCTCGGTTCACGGAAATTCAGTGGCAATGGAGCACTTCACGGAAGAACAGCGTGCATCTCTACATATTATAAATTAAAGTCCTCCGACGCATCTGTCTGTCTGTTCGCGATAAACTCAAAAACTAATAAGCGGATTTTCATGGGGGTTTCACTAATAGATAGAATGATTCATGAGGAAGGTTTAAGTATGTAATTTGTCAAGTTTTTGTGTAAATGTGTTTTGTGGCGGTGTGGATTTGATTTGTATACAAATTAACAGATGGCGTTGGTTATAAGGGTTGGGTAACCAACCAGCAGATGGCGTTTCGTTAGCCACAGCAACGCGTGGCCGGGTCAGCTAGTTTTGTATAAAACATTTTTACAAAAACAGTGATTCTTGCATTATTTGGCGTTCTTTCGCTCTGAGTACAGATTACATAATCTGTCATAAGTCAGTGGTCCCAGCGAAAGTTTGATTCGTTTTTGGGTTAGAAATTTACACACGTACCAAGGATCTTACCGGGACAAACCTTGTCCTGGTAAGACGAGAGATCCTGGGTTCGAGTCCCAGTTTCCTCTTTATATTTCTTTGTCTTTGTTAGAGTTTGGTTTTTGTGGCAGAAGATCTTCAATGAAAACAATCTTCCTTCAATGGCGAAATTCAACTTATTTATTCACTTTATAAAGCACATGTTACAATAACTTTTTCCTGACCCGACAAAGCACTAAAAATTGGTCACCAGACCATTTACTAGTTTATTCTAGCTGTTTCCAAGAGATAAGAGGCCTTTTACCTAAAAAGCACATTATTTATAACATAAAACTTCACACAAACAAATTAACAATAAAAACTACACATGTCAGCCTATCAATGTAATACGAGGATACACAGAAATCTGCTTTATCGATCATTTCAATAAGTGAAACCCTATATTGCAAGTAGGGAATCTGCAATAATAAACAAGCTTAGAAATGTTACTCTAGAGGTCAGTAACCTTCGCTTTTTAAACAGTCTTGTTCATTTTCATATTATCGTTTAGATTTATTTGTATTATTTTCTTCTTCAATGATATATTAAAATGACGGGTACAAGCTTAAAAAATATTATAACCAGAGTTATTCTAGTAAAAATTGATTTAGTTATCTTTGAATTCGTGTATTATTTTCAAAATAAATTTGTGAACGATAATTCAGGCAAGCGATAAAGTAAATACCTACCTATTTATAGTGTAATATTTTCATTAGTCTGAGTTAGTAAACTTACATTTGTTTGTGTTAGGATACCACTAAAATACACTCCTTTTTGAAAAATCGATTCGCTCGAAAGCCTCCTTTTGCACTGAATACCACCGCGCTTCTTTCAGCTTCTACGCCTTCTCGTTACCGTTAACAGTAACGGGCAGTATCGTCAGCCGGCTCGTTGCTTATTACACCGTTCCGTTACTTCCACAACTCGGTAATAACGGCCCGTTATGATATGATTACGTTTATTTGTTACATCTGAGCAGGGGTGATGAAGCCAGATCATTACGGCTAACAGGCGTGGGGAGATTGCTTCGTCAGCTGAACGAGATCGATAAGATTAAGTAAAATATTTTATTAGGCCAAATAACACTCTTGTTACACCTTGATAAACCTTTTTGATGTTCAAATTTTACACGATTTCTTGATAGTGTTACACGGAATGTTACAGCAGCATTGGACAATCGAGATCGGAGATCGATGAGATTAAGTAAATTATTTTATTATGCCAAAAAACATTACTTGGTACATTGATAACCTTTTTGGTGTTCAGGTTTGAAATGATTTATTGATAGTGTTATACAAGGTTTTTCAGCAGCATTGGACAGAAGATACCTTATTAGAGAATCATTTTATTACGCCAAATAACACTACTTGGTACATCGATCAACCTTTTTGGTGTTCTCATTTGAGATGATTTATTGATAGTGTTATAAAGCATGTTTCAGCAGCATTGGACAGACGAGACGTGTAGTGTATGTGAATAGGTGTGTTCGCATATCGCGCCGCTCGGAAAGGTTCGGGTTTCCGGAGATTGACGAGTGGGCTCTCGGTACAAAAGAACAGCTGACGTGTTCCGCCACTCTCAGATCTATTCTAGAAGCCTCAGTAAACAGTCGCTACTATTGACATAAATACAATACTACTTGAATCCATAGTAATTCACAATAAACTACAATATATATCGAACTTACGTTGTAATCATTATTATTGTGGGCTAGTGAGCCACAGATTAAAGAACATTACAAGACGGAACGCTAACCGCGTGATGCGTTAGATTGTAACCAGGTTTACTACAAATATTATGCTAAGGAATCGCCGGTTAAAGTCTGCCGGGTACGTCCCGACTTTTTTTTCAAGAGTCATAAGTCATAACTGCTCCCAACTGCCTAGATTCAGAGAGACTCTGAAGGCTGAAGTTAAGTGGAGGGAGGGGGTGGGGGGGAGGATGGTGGTGGGGAAGTAGTATGGCTGTTGAGTACTAGTCACCAAACAAATGGCTATAGCCAATCTTGAATGGTGGTCTTACATATCAGGGGCGATACTGATAGAGATACTATTTTCCGCTGACCCTTTGTCAAATAATAAAGAAGAACATTAGAAATGTCTTTCTTATAGATTTGAATCGAAACCAACTACTGACTTTTTTGTTCTAGCCCATTTACCGCGTCCTGTCTTTCTTATACTTCTCTGATGTCATGTTTTTTTTATTATTTATTTATTTATTCATTTTTAAGCACACTTTAAAAAAAATTCAGCTCCAAATCGTCGCTCATTGCTGAATCATGCAGAAACTTAGCCACTCTTCTCTAAAAAATGTTTTGCGGTGACAATTTGCGGGTTCTTGATATGTCTAATGGATTATTAAGTATATGACTTTTGGTTTTTACAGCTTTTTTTATTTCTAGCGCCTCTAGATTGTTTAGTCTGTTACCATGCCCGTTTTTATGTAAGATGTTAGCACCGGTGCTATGACAGAACGTATGATCTTTATCCAACAAATGATTGGCGAATTCTGAAAAACCGTTATTATTTAGGCAACGGAGATGTTCCTTTATCCTAATATTGACATTACGTGTTGTCTTACCGATATAGAAAGCCGAACAATTATTACAACTTAATTTATAAATTCCCGAATGACTTAATTTGTCAAACCACAAAGTGATTGCTTTCTACAATAAATTTTTAATGTTCCAAGATATAACATCAAAATACTAAAATCATTATTGAAGTGAAAACTTCTTTAGCACCGTTGAGATTTGAAACTCGATGAAATGAAAAACAGTGACACTAAAAAGAGACAAACACGTACATCTGTAGGAAGCCTGCGAGAGAATGTGATAGACTAATCGGTCTCTTCTTTTTGTGGTGCTTCGTAACTTGCCCAGTCTCGTCTATTTTAGTTTTCTGAAGGTTTCAATTCTACCGCGCGTGAATGGCACACTTGTATTTTTTTATGTTATTAGGTATAGCTTATTTGAAACTAAATTCCATGCAGTTGAACACCTCTTCTACTTCAAGCAGTCTGGATACGAGCAAGTATCTAAATGACCCAGTCCTGATAATGTTGTTGCAATTAAAAATAATTTTAGAACGGGTAGATCTTGTTGGTAAATGGGATGTGATCTAGCATAATAAATCAGGGCTGTCTGTAATACCATTAACAATTTAAAAAAGGGTCAAGTCGGAAATAAATCTTCTATCTGATAGATTTAATAGTTTTAATTCTTTCATCACGTGGTTGTAATTTATTGTTTCTGTAGGTGGACCGAGTTTATAGTTATTATATCTAAGAAATGTATGCTATGTAATCGCGGTAGATTTTGAAGTGATAGACCAAATAGGAGAGTTATATTCGACTTGACTTCGAACTAGAGAACAATATAAGATTTTAAATGTTGAAATATTTTAAAAGTCTCTGCCATTACATAGAATGATGTCAAGCATTTTTAATCCTCTTTTATTAACTGTATTAATGTGTGAAAAAAAATGGACTCTAAAATAATGCCAAGATCGTTAACATTGTTTATTGATAGATAGATTGATAGCCAAGATCATCAAACTCGTCTTCTTCTTCTTCCTTTGCGCTGTCCCAACTCATTGCCTAGGTAGGCTGTTCGGGTCGGCTCTTCTCGTTACAAGATCATTAAGCTCGTATTATGTGGCATTTACTAATATTTAGATAACGTGTTTCATAACGCTGATGAATTTCATTCGTTTTGTGCTCCGATTGTCATACGGGATCGGAGGAATCCAGATTTTTGGAATTGCGCACAATAAGGGTGCCTAACTACACCATAGACAGGTGTCAAGTGCCGCTTTATCGTCAGTCCGTTAGTCCGTTGCTAAACACCATCGTATCGTGACACTTCGCTTTACGCCGAAGTGTTATTTATCCTATCGTTACATAAAGTGTAAATCATATCGTATTATATCGTATGCTTTGTGTGAACTTCTTACGTAAATCGATTCGTGACCCAAACTTTATCGTAGTTCTAATAATCGAATAGAACAATCTTATCGAGCGCTTATGGACACATCTATTACTGCCACCAAACGGAAACCAAGCCAGAAGACACAACAGCAGTGAGTACCTCTTAATTGTGATTTACCTATCTTGTTTGGTGGTTGGGCATAACTCATATCGAAATCCATAAGCGTCTTAGCAAAGAGTAGCCGCAAAGTTATTCTAAAACCCTCGTGCATCGTGCACGATTCATAACGTTTGTTTAGTTTGCACCAATCTTGTACTTTATTTATGTTTATTCTATTTTACTCATTTCAGTTTTATTATGTATACTGTTGAACATTATTCCCACTGGACCTGAAGCCCGCGTTTTGAAGGACACATTATAAAAATCCAATAAAGGGTATTTTGTACTTACCTCTACAAGTGAAAGGCTTCCCTAGAAACACGATGCTGCCGATATCTCAAAGCGGCCCTTCCACCCTAAATCCTCGGTCTATCCTCTTCAGCTACTCTTCTACCTCTATTCATTCTACACACTATCCAGTGTAGCATGCATTCTGATAACATTTGAACTTGCATCATATTCATTGGTCAATTTTGTGAAGCCGTCTTAAACCCACATAAAATGTAGCATACATTGTGTTCAACCCCGCGTTGGTTTTTCTAAAAGAAAATAAATGTATGTGTGCATGAGCCTAATAATTTGTTTTCAAATCGTCACGTAAAAAGCACTTTGTCTCGTATTTCTGATCGGTACACAAAATTATATTTTGTCGAGAATTTCAGGGTTGTCAATACCATAATTATTCGAATAAAAAAGCATCTAGCGAAACGGTACACGTGTTGAGACATGTACGAATGAGCGTGAAACCACCGAACATGAACGGGCTACGTAGCGGGGTGTTTGTGTCTCTGAAGTTGATTTCTTTTTATGCTCTTGAATCTTAATTCCTGTAATTGATTAAACATAATCAAAGTACTTTTGTTTGCAATGAAATCACCTTATCTAGATTTATAATCAGTCTCTTTAGTGAAACGGAGTGTCTAAACCTAATTGAAAATGAAGTACCATATTTATTCATTTTGTCACCCGTTTTTTTCATTCGACAGTCAGTCATCGCACCCCATGGAAAAAAATGAAGGCCTTTAAAATATTTTATGTATTAATGAAATTCGATAACATGTTTTAGACCTTCGTCCGATGCTTTTCAAAGCCCACGTTTTTGTAAATTTTATATAAATAATAATTTTCTTCATCGATTTTTTTTCTCACTGCATAAAAAAAATGTTTTAAAGAAATTGCCGCCATCAATAAAGTTTTAATTATTAAAATTATATTTGAAAACTAGCAGACCCGGCCACACGTTGCTGTGGCTAACGAAACACAACGCCATTACCCAACCCGCTGCCTGAATTGAATATTTGAATTTCTCGAATTTTCTCTACTATAATAAGCATGTTTTTATCCATTAAACCTTCCTCTTGAATCACTCTATCTATTATCAAAGATCTATGTGTACATACATTTTGAGCGACTTCATCACATAAAATAATTCAAATCAAATACCTACATACTCTAGGACATCTATTTTCCAATTTCTTCCGTAGAACGAATTTCAAAAGTGACTATAGTCCGGCCCGCCAGCCGTTTTAAATTACACAAAAATATGTTTTCTTTAAATTTCTCTAAAATGTATTATACATATAAACATTCCTCTTCAATCACTCTATCTATTGGTGCAAACCGTATGAAAATCCGTTGCATAGTTTAAAAGATTAACGCACACATACATTTTGAGCGACTTAATTTTATACTATTTATTTTATTTTATTTATTTATTATTTGCATCTATATAAAAAGGTTTACATATATTTTTTTGGCCTTGCCTGTCTCACTAGGAAAACCTGTTTCGAGACAGGCTAGTTTACAAATATTTTATAAATATTAATAGAGTACACTTTTCAATACAGCAAAAATATTTGACAAATTTTCAGGTTGGTTAGTGGTAACAATAATGAGATAGAGGATTATATTTGGGTGAGGTGACTAATTATTGCACGACCTTTTTCGATGATCCATTGTTTAATCAGGATTTTGTATTTGTTAATATTATTCGATTGTCTTGTTTTATCAGGTAGGTTATTGTATATTTTAGGCGCAATGTATTTGTAATTTCTTTTTGTACTATGTAATGATTATGATGATAAGTACCCGGCTACAGAAAGTCAACCACACAGCCAGGGTTGTCTCGTCTGCTGGTATAGTTTTTCACTTAAAATAATTAAAAAAATATATAAGTTGTTACGTCCAATTCCATTACTGTCTTATGTAGTATGCAGGACCTTGTCTATTGTATGTTGGTAGTACATAGTATATCTATGTTTCAGATTTATCATTTTATATATTTCGGAAATGTGCTCATGTTTACTCGGTCTCTGAGTAGATATCAATAGATCCCTGGCCACTCTGTCATAAGCGAGGAGTTTGGTGGGGTCATGGAATAAATAAGAACACGAGAAATACCACGTGGGCGTGTTTCGTGATCCAAAAGTCCGGGGTACGTGGCCAAAATACACAACCAAACTGAAAAATTATATCTGTAATCGAAAGATATATCAAATATGGATATGTGCTACTTTATTTATTTGTGTTTTAAATTATAAAATGTAAGCGCGAAATACAAAGATTTTAGTATTTCGCGATTTTAGAGGCAACTTGGGCAATAAATGTGAGTTTGTGAGTAAATAAATGTAAATATATAAAAAAAAAATTACTTTGTGTTTTTACTAAAATATCATGAATTAAAAATAAAATCAAATAAAACGCATATTGATGGAAGTAAATTTAATTACAAATTACCTGTTTACGTCGAGTTCACTTTATACAAATTGTCATATGTAAATTAAAATTACTACCCAAAAAACGCATTTTTTACGAGATTTTTTTTTATTGTTATTTTTCTATATATTAACACAGTGGATAAGGCAAGTTATATTTTGTAATGATTATTATTAACTCACAAAAAAAACCTCCAAAATGAAGCAAAATTGAATTTCTTTAATTACCTATATATCATAATAAAAAACAATAATAAATAGAATAGTTAGTTTGTGTAGGAAAATTTCCCTACATACAGGGAAAATTAAAAAAATATATATTTAAATCAGAATAAGATACAGTCACATCTGGGACTCGAACCCAGGTCGTTCGTCTTGCCGGAGCGCAACTTTTTTTTTTTTTTTTTTACATGAGCTCCACACAGGAGGCCCTGAGGAAAATAATTTCCCTCAGGACCTATGTCATCTTTGGGGATGCTGTGTGGAGGGTTTTTTTAAAGGAAAGGAAGGAGGGGAGAGTTCTGGGAAGGAAGAGGGTTTAAGAGGTGGGCAGGAATCTGGGGTTCAGTGGTCCTGGTCATTCGCCTCCAAGACAAACCTCACTCCATGAACCCGGCACCCCTGCTAAATCACCAAACGTAGCGAACCACTTGGGGTGACCTATGGCAAAGGTGTTGGTTATCCAATAAAGGTTCCCGGGGCGGCGGTACCCATTCCCGTCTCCCAAATACTAAAATATATCAACTGAGCTAATGTATCCCTATCCGATTGTCCCAGATGTGACCTTATCCTTTTCTGTTTTCAGATTTTTTATTGAGTTTCGCTAATATTATCTTCATTTAATTAAAGAACGAAGAAAGGAGTGTGAATAGAGAATATGACGTGAGTGTGAATGGTAGAAGTCGGGAGAAAGACTTGGCACGATCATGTGAACTAGATACTTAAGTCTATGTCTCACCATCTGAAATTAAAATGGGATTGCAGTATACAATGTCAGGCAAGTATGAGAGAGAGACAGAGCTAACGATAAATGGACTAGAAACAAAAGGTAGTGACGACATAGGTTTCCATTCAAATACATATGGAAGGCATTTCTAGTGTTCTTTTTTATTCTGTGGATGGAGTGAATAGGGTCTGAGGGGTTAGCAGTGTTTTCGTTTATTTGCCCAAACGGACGGAAATACAGAAATGCTCACGTTAGCGGGGAAAACCTGTCGGAGGGAAGTGGTTGGTATCTAGTGGATAGTGGAGAGTACGTATCCACCACGTATCTTTGCAAACATATTTACAAAACAATAAAGTTTTATT
Source organism: Limnephilus marmoratus (assembly GCA_917880885.1). Lineage (NCBI taxonomy): Eukaryota > Metazoa > Arthropoda > Insecta > Trichoptera > Limnephilidae > Limnephilus > Limnephilus marmoratus. Next base: position 19,474,495 of record OU862924.1, on the reverse strand, counting down.
GTGAAACGCTTTCGACTATAGTATTCTGCGGAGAAAACCGGCAACAGGCGTACAGGGCTGCCACTGAAAATCTATATAAAAATCAGAAAAGTTTTCCTAAAATAGCAATAGTATTTCGCATGTGTTCTTCTGATGTCTTTTCCTATCGAAAGTTGACTATCGCCACTGCAGAAACAACTCTGCAAAGTACACTTTTACATGTCATCTTGATTTATTTTTATTTTTTATTTATTTATTTTGTAAGAAAAAAAAAACTTTTACATAATATACAGTGATAAATATTCAAGTTAATTGAAGTCAAGCCACAGAAGTTTCTTATGCTAATGTTCATTGGAAATGAAGTTTTAATATCTTAAAATTAATTTTGGGTTATAGGTAGGGGAGAGGAAGAGGAATATAGGAAAAGAATATGAGAAATATATAAATTTAGATGGAATGAAGTGAGATATCTTTCTCTGTTATGTCCGTTAAGAGGGCATTACCAGAGAAAGCCGGAAATACGTCATTTTCAAAAAAGTTTTTAGACGTATTGACTCTTTTCCACAAAAAATTATAAATGAATTTCGAAAGATTGTTCTTTTATCTAGCATAGTTATGTAATAATTTTTTAGAATTTTTTTTAATTTTTAGTATAATAAGGTTATTCCATAGGTCGTTGGCAGATTTGTTAAATTTTCAAAAAAGTTTTTGTATTATACCACACCCATTTCAAATAATGTAATCGTGGAGTAAAATAAATCAATACATTATCTAGCAAAGTTATGTATTAGAATTTTAATTTTAGTTTCAATAAAATCATTAAAAAATATGTACGTACATGTGTTTCTTGACGAAAATTGGTCCATTTGTGTATTTATTTGCGCACTTACAAACTAATATATTTCAGAATTTTTTAACATTCTTATTAAATTTAGACATTATTGAAAAATGATAAATACTTATAATCAAAAAATAACTACAAAAAGTACACTATTTTAATAGTTTTATCATCACGCCTTTCAGCATTTTTGGATGAAGGTATAAATTAAAGCTAATTTGGATTGAAATAAATTCGATATTGAGTTATAATTTAAAAAAGCTGGTACGGAGAATAATCAATCTTTCTCATTGTAACCGCCCTGCACGATCGGAAGAACAACTTTCGACGAAATGTGGATTTTCGTCCGCTGGCTGGTTAAACGCTCTTAATATTTGACTGTATTAAACGCCAACGACTTCGGTTCCACGCGTTTTCATACCATGACAAAACATAACTAACTAACTAACTAATCATCACGCCGTTTCCCCGCAGGGGTAGGCAGAGAGGACGGACCGCCAAACAACTCGGTCTTGGCACACACTCTTTGCCTCACTCACATTCATGCAACGTCTCATACATTCTCTTCTATTATTCTGACTCTTGACATGGCCCGACTCAAGTATCTGATGCACTTGGTCGTGCCATGTCTTCCTTGGGCGTCCTCGACTTCTTCTACCATTCACATTTGCGTCATATATTCTCCTTACACTCCTTTCCTCGTTCATTCGCTCTACACGCCCAAACCATCGGAGCGTTCCTTTCTTGATCTTACTCATTACGCTTACATCAGCCTTGCATTCCTTGCGGATTTCCACATTTCTCACACGATCATACATGGTTTTACCACACATACGCCTCAGGGATCTCATTTCTACAGCGTTCAGTCTACTTTCATCCTTCCTCTGCCAGTTCCATGCCTCACTGCCTATCTACTAAAACCTAACCTAACCTAACAAAAAATGATACAAAAATAATACAGACATCCTGTAAAGAAAATAAATTATTTCTTCTAACTTCGCGAATATACTTTGTGGCTTCAATCATCGATATAATGAAAACAAATAACTTAGTTTACACCACTATATTATTAACATTATCTACATGTTTCAAAAACTATGTTTTCTTCTTCAGGATAAAAGATTAATATAAAAATAACAAACGACGAACAAGTATATACAAATAAGAACATATCAAATATTAAAATGGAGAGGTGATTAATTAAACAAAACAAACATTTAAGAAAACATAGTTTTTCAAACATGTAGATAATAATAAAGTGGTGCATACTAAGTTATTTGTTTTCATTATAACAATAAATTATTGTTCAAAAATAGTAAAATGCGACAAAAATAATACAGACTTCCTGTAAAGACAATAAATTATATCCTGTGAAGACAATAAAATTCAGCTTAGTGGAGATACATTTTGTCCTTATACGGGATATTATGTCGAAGGATATTTTGTCAAAGGATATTTTGTTGAGGGATGAATGCGCCCATTACCATGACGTCTATCCGGTATAACTCGGTCGAGAGCGTTTTTTATTGCGAAAAATAATGGACAATATCCTAAAATAATAACTAATTTTTCGATAACAATTTTTCAACAGTCACATTTTCATTCTTTTAGAGAAAATACTTGCATAATTTAAATTTTGTGTTTTTTATGGGAATACCGCAAAAGACCTTCAATTGCCAGTAGGTCTGTGGCGTTGGGGTGCCAATAGGCCACTTGCATGGATTTCATAACGACTTGGAAAAAAAAGTGTGAATAGATCTTTTTACTAAGATTACGAAAATGTTAGTATTTTTTTTAGAAATATACAGTTTTTTTTTTTTTTAAATAAATAAATCCATTATTTGGGTTCGTGACGTCACTACATGAAAATGTCCTGTCTCCGAAAATGTTCCTATTAATTTTGTAAAATTCCACACTGATTTATTTTTTTTATATGGCATCACTTTGATTTCAGGCGATTTTTTGAATTTGACATTTAACGTTCACTAGATTTATTGTTTGTTCTCTGCGAACTTATCATTTGGTTTGACTTTTTGACTGATGTTATGAAGAGAACCCCGTACATTTTAGATGTCGGTACGTGTTTTATTTTAACAAAATCAAATTTTATAATATTCTTGTTATTATTATAGTTTACAAGTACAAGTATATTACATTGGATTTAGTAATATAGACGTTGTACATTATAATGATTTATGATCAATAAGATGGATCAAGGAAAAAAATATTTATGAGATGTAATATTTTTGGTATGCCTCGTTATTCTCCTGTGCCATTCGTGTGGAAAACGTTCTTTTTTTTAAATGATTTTCGGCTATGTAATTATCGTTTTTTCGCACCTATAAAATTATGTCCCGTCTTTCCGATTTATAAAAAATGGTCTGATTTTTCGGATTAAAATTTTCAAAACATCGCCAGGGTTTCAAAAATACGATTTTAAAAAAATACAGAATGTCTTAGAATATTTGCGTAAACCTGAAAAAAAAAATTAAAAATGTGATGCATGTGGCCTATTACGGTATGTTGTGGGGCTGAAAGAAGTGGGAAGAGATAAATTAGAGAGTACCTTGCTACGAGTATTTAAAATCTGTCACTATAATCTGAATGGTTGTCTTTTATCAAGACGATTCTGAGAATTTTCTCACTCTCATCGTTCAGTTTTTGGCTGTATGAAATATTCACAATATTTTTTCGGTTTTTCGCAGAAAGCGGCTTTGCCTGCCCCTGCGCCCAGCCCCAGATGAGATTACTGTTGTTCTGCAAATAGATTACTGCCTCCGCACTCGGATTGATAAACTTTTCATATTTACCAGCTGTTATAAAAATTTCCGGAACTGTATTCGCAAACCGTTTTCCGATAATATAGCAACGAGGTACACCACCGCGGATAAAACGTTCGTCGGTTCCTTGATTTGATGAACTCTGTATTTCTTACTTAGTTTTAAAGCTCTTAAAAAAATATATGTAATTCTTGAAGATAATATCTAGACGTTGCCCGCACCGAAACGCAAATTATATAAAATTCCCTCGATAGAAAAAAATTCCAAAGTATGCTCCAAAAATTATTAACAGGTTTGTTTCAGTTATTTTACAATTTATATGTATGAAAAAATTCACAGTGTTTCTTTAAATGCTGGTTAAGATAATGCCTGCGAGATTTTTGCTCCATTTTAAACGAGCCGTGTTTTATTAAAAAATTTCGCAATTTTCGCAATAGTCAGGTACTTATCTACCTTCCCTTTAGACCATCTTCTTTCCCTCACCACTACCTTCATCCTTGCTATATGCCCCAATTGGGGATGCCATATTACCACTGACTTCTGACAGTTTGGCTTCTGCTCAATAAAAACGACATTACCATTTACCAGGAAAATTAATAATTTTCCGAAATATATTCAGGTCCCTCTTCTAGGTTCTAGGTACTAAATCGCTGAAAACAATTTCATAATGTGGCTCCCAGCAAGCCACTGAAACAATCAAAAGTTTGTTAGCTTTATTTGTACTTCAGATAGTATTGACGATCATATCATCGGGATAGAAATTGCACAAATTTTATTTACAATACGGAAACTTCGATCGAAATTTAATAAAGTGGTTTATTTGATATTTTGAAACTATATTTTGTGTTCACTGAATCGAATCATGATTCTATTCGGTTTAATATTATGCCGTTCAAGTTTATTGTTGTTTTCCATATACGATCGTGTATTTTGTTCTGAAGGATAAGGTTGCGGGTTGTGGTGAATCTCAAATAATAATACCTCAATTCCTGAGTGTCGAAGAATTTATTGTCCTCCTGAATGTTATATTTCATGTACCTGTACTAAATGCTTTTACACTGCGTGTGGTTGGAGAGTTTATGGAGGCTGTGACTTCATAAGGGTGTTGAGATTTTTTAATCCGTTTAGTGGCATCTTGGCATTTTACAGCATCGATGTAGGTACCCCCGGTGAAGATTTTTTAAATATTTTTTTTTTAAATTTATCTTCGTTCACGAAAAGAAAGTTTTAGAGAGCTTATTTATTGTTTTATTACATTTTTTGTTACGTTTTATTGATTTTCCCTAGTTACGATGCTAGTTGGGCAGTTTTGTAGCAAGTAATCCACGACTTCGTTTAGTGTATGATAAAAATGAACATTAAATATTCATAATATTGTAATTATTGTACAAAGTTTAGTGTTGAGTATGATTAAAATTAAACATCATTACTATAATAAATTATGATAAAATTTAAAACATTAATGATAATGTTTTTTATTTAATAATAAAAATTAAAAAATTAATTATAAAAAAATCAATTAAGAGGTGTATGTTTATGTTGACGAATAAATTTTCTACGCCGATTTAAAATGTGCCATTTTCGATTTGCTGCCAAAACGACATACCCGGTTTTATACGTGAATATGGCGGTGATGACGTCATGCCAGGCAACGTTGGTTACTTACCAGCCGGTGTCGTTTTCTATGTCATGTCATGTAGCCAGTAGGAACCGTTTCAGATTGTGCGGTTTTAGACCGTTTTCAAATGAATCAGTATTAATGAAAATATTTAAATTTCACATGTTTAATCGTTTTCATAGTTTTTTTAAATACCCCATTCACACTGCAGAAAGGTAACTGAAACCTAGATAAACCCACATATTTGCTGAAAACGTTTTGTTCATTAATTTCCTAAAACAAAGTTAAACCATCGACGCTCCACGTTCGGTTCGATACCTCCATCTCATCACGGTGGGAGTGGAATTGGAAAAAGGCGGAAATCCTACAAGTGTGTGGGCCGGCTCCCCCGCCCTGCGCCCGCTGGCGCCGCCCATCCTCTCCTCCCCCGGCTCCGGCTCCGGCCGCCCGCCGCCCTGGGCCACCCCTGCTCCGGCCGCCGCCCTCGGAGCCGCCACCACCGCCCTACGCAGCCCCCGCCCGCCCGCCCGCCCGCCCGTCTCACGGCCGCCCGAACGCCGCCTAACGCCGCCTAAACGCCGCCTAGGCGCTGAAGGCTCTCCGGCTCTGCTAAACTTAAGTGCAATGCTTGAAAAAATTGGCTCATCAGTCCTTTAAAATTCAGTTAAAAAAATGTTAGTTTATGATGCTTGCTGCTTGTAATGTATTATTACGTAACTTACGGCGTTTGTTTATGCTCAATAAATTGGGGAGCATTTTTCGAAACTCCACAAATAATGCTTTACCCAACTTCTGGTATATTCCATTTTTTAAGGTTACTGTGCATCACAATTTTTATTTATTTATTTATTTATTTATTGTTTGTTTGTAAATATTACATAATACAATATAATGAACTTAAAATGTCCAACTAGGCATATGCCCGTTTTAGGACATTCCAATATGATAATGTTTTTACATGTAAATTATAGTAAGTTATAGTGTTGACTATTCTGTTGGTAAAATAATACATATGTGTATTCATATTCTAGAATACTTTCAGTTTTACCACGACATTTTTTCAATTTTTTAGCTGACATAATAAACTAAAGAAATATTAATAGATAAAACAAGAAAAATGAATTTGAAAATGAAAATGAATGAAAAAATTCTGTTGGTAAAATAATACAAATATATATTCATAAACTAGTATACTTTCAGTTATACCACGACATTTTTTACTATTGTTTAGTTGACATAATAAACTAAAGAAATGTTAATAGATAAAACAAGAAAATAAAAAACTGAAAGTAAAGAAGGAACTTTTCCTTTAAGGAAAAATATCACGAAGAATTGAGCAATTTTCAAACTTACTTTATGTAAAAATACAGTTACTTTAATGCTAATATAATACCAATATAAATTAAAATGTAAAGAAAAACAAAAATTACAATTCAATTACTGTTGTTTAGCATATTCTCGCATTCAGCTCTCCCCAAGACCAGAAGCCAATTATTTACCTGCATACGCAGAATATTAGTACTCTTTGCCTTCCATGCATCAGGTATGAGATTGAGCAATTTAGGGCCTAAGTATGAGAATTGTCTCTGTGCTAAAGATGAGGAAGTGGTGGGCGGAACTATTGGTTTTTTTTTTGCATGTCTTGTATTATGACAGTGGTTTACGGAAGCGTAGTGGTGCCTCTGTTTTTGAGTATGTAATATGATTTTCCTCATGTATAATTGTCTTACATCAAGAACACGAAACTCTGCGAACAAAGAATCGCTGGGGTATCTGAAAGGTTTTTTCAGTATGACTCTTATAAGCGATTATACTTATACTCTTATACTTTTTATATTTGTCTTCATCTTACACTATTACTGTTCTACACAAAAATAAACAATTTACAAATAAATGATAATTGTAATTAGGATTTTGGCATACCTAATAATAGATATGTCGAGGTTTTAAAAATTGCTCCTCAATTAGATTATTTTTTTAATATACAAAGTAAAGATAAATCAAAATTGTTGTATTCGTTTTACAACGTACAGGGTGTTAGTGACTTACTTGACTTACTTTAACCAATAATTCCTTGCATTACTTGCAGTAAAAAATGTACATAAAAGTTTGGTCTTCGATGACATTTTTAATGTTTTGTTTTGGGTTGGGTTAGAGGTCGGGCGATCATTAGACTGAATGACCAGTGGAGAGTTGGTGAAGATATTTACGTCGTTTTGTTTTGAAAAATAGAACCTTAATTTCATATTCATTTTTACTTCAGGAATCACTGGTCAAGTCAAGTTTACTTAACTCAAATACGTCACTTAAGCTTAAGGTTTCGTATTAAGCATTTGAAAAAAAGAAGATGGTTTGAAAGGGAGCTATTTAATTTCGAATGTCAGAGAAAGCACGCAAATGTATAAAAAACGATTACGACTAGTAGGCACAAGCAAAAATATTTAATAAGTCATGATCTATTTAAAATAGAGCAAATATCTCTCGACAAATGTCTAAAATAGCATTTAAGGAAACACTGCAAATTTTTTCACACCAATAACATGTCTAATAACAAAACCAAATGTGTTTTTTTTGTAATTTTTGGAGCTTACTTTCCTTTTTTTCTCGGGAGAGAATTTAATAATTATTTTATCGACTCGACAAATGTTTAAAGATTATCTAAAATATAAATCTTTAATAACATATATTTTTTTAGATCTTAAAAATCTAAAATGTTTAAGGGAAAATTGCTAGAGATAAATGTTCAAGGGGAAAATGCATGTTTAAGGGGAAAATGCTTAACCCTGTATTGTAGTTAAAGTTTAAAAATTACTTTGTTTTTAATATTATTGTCAAAAAACGAAAAAAATATAAGTTACGTCAACAAATACAAGTGAACTTATGATGGTATTGCAATTATACGGAGTGTTGAGGGACGTACTTGACTTACTTTAACCAGAGATTCCTGACATTATTTGGAGTAAAAAATGTAAATAAAATTTTGGTCTCCGGTGACATTTTTATTTATTTTTTCTACAAAAACATTAAAAAATGGTAGGTGTTGGACAGTTGGAGGAGGGGGTCAGGGGTTGGTCAGTTACTCGGCTGAGTGACCAGTGACGACATGCAGAAGAATTTTTTTGTTGTTTGATTTTGAAGAAAAAAATTTTGGAAACAAAAAAAAAGTCATCCAAAAAGCCACCGGAGACCAAAATTTTGTTTACATTTTTTACTCCAAATGATGTCATTAATTTAAGTCAAGTACGGTCCCTTAATGACAACTATTATTATTTCACATAGTATTATAATGTATTATACAATACCAGTGATGATTTTTTTTTGTGATTAGACCGATTATTAACTGAGTGGACCAATGCGTCGGGTTCCAACCCAGGCGTTTTGGGTTTAATTCCTCTACTAGACAAATCCTAGTTCTCCAAATTGCATAAGCAATTACGATGGCAGTAGGATAGAAATATTGTCAGGTTACTCTCAACCTGGGAATATTTGTCTTTCTTTTACAAATAATATATCTGAAAACGAATATGAAAATTAAGTCTGCAGCTTTTGAATTGGCAAATTTGTAAGAAAGCTTATCTCGAAACGTTTTTAGAACCACGTCACAATTTTTCGTTTCGAAATATTGTTTTAAGAAAAATGAATTAATGAATCAGAAATTCTTTCATAATTTTTTTAATTGATTGTTATTGGAGTTTTTCCAAGCGTAACAGTTATTTTAAGATGGTATAATTTAGGCTTTCAAATAAAATAAGTAGTAATCAATCTTTGAAGAAGAAGATAATGCTAATAAATCTGAACGGAACGTGAAACACAAGACACAAAAAAAGATAACGGTCGCAACTGGGAATCGAAGCCAGGATTTCTGTCTTACAGGGACCACTCAGTCATTGGGACCTGTTTTTTTTATTTCACTTTTGTCGATCTCATATTTCAAATTCAAAATTAACAATATTAACATCAATAATATTTTTTTGTCTCTTGTTCTTTGTCATGTTTTGTTTAGATTTATTTGTGTTATCTTCTTCTCCAAAATGAATATTATATTGATGGGTGTAACTTTCAAAAGTTATTCCAATAAAATTTTATATTAATAACTACATACAGGAGGCTCTGAGGAAAATAATTTCCCTCAGAACCTATGTCATCTGAGATGCGGTGTATAAATACGTTTATGAATTTTCTCCATTTTTATCGATAAATGTGTACATTTTTTTTTAATTTAACATGAATCCACAATTTATTTTTTAGACCGTGCAATTAGTGTACTATTTTCGTACGTTTTCTTCGAATGTTTACGAAATGTTTAAAAATGCTTGATGTTAGAACTTTGTCATACATATATCTACGAAAATACAACAAAGGTGGTTCTGAAAATTATTTTATGTATAGAAAAATGGAAAAGAAATGCTTTGGCATTCAAAGGTAATTTTTGAAAAAAGTCTCAGCTAGAACCCTTACCAAATGAGGTTAAGAGATATGCAGTAAAGGGTTACGTCTTAAAACAAAACAATAATATGGCTAAAGCAGCCCTCATACGAGAGACTTCAGTTAGGGCGACAGTTGGAATCTATTCCAAAATCCGCACATATCCAAAGTACGCTAATTGTAGAATATTTTATTAATATGTGTATATTTTGAGGATATTTCCTTTATTTTGTGTGCCTGTTGTCTGTAGTGCCTATCTATAGTATCTTGCATAACTAATTACTTAAGGTGCTCGTTGTCATAACCTTAAAACGTCTCAATGTGTGCCATTTTCCCTTGTTGCATCATTACCGACGTAATAACTCGGTCAACACTGGTTCACATCGGCCCGTCTTGTTATGTAAATGGCCCTCCATTCCTCCAGCCCCGACCACCTCTTTTACCTCTTGCCTTATCTGTTGCTCGTTCACCCCTCCGCTACCTTCGTGCGCATTTTACCCATCTCAACGTCAATGCTAACAATGGAGACGGTCCCGCCATCGAATAGCTACTACGGGAACTGTCATCTTCCTATATTCATATTGTCTCTTATACACACAGAACAAACAAGCCCCGGGAGCGCGGGCCATGTCGGGTCGGCGGACTAAATTGAAAAACATAATATCACATTTCGTTGGATTACGTTTCAGTGCCAGCAGAGAGTGGCCCTCGCTAAAGATTGAATATTTCTTCTATTTTTTGGTACTAGTAAGTACCAGGGACTTTTTCAAATTGAATGTCACTTGTGATTTTGAATGTAATGCTGTAGCGAACAGCCGTCGCAGAGGGTATTGCTTTCTCGTTTTGTTTTTGGTTCATACAATACAGTTAGACGATTTTTTTCAATTGCTAAATTTAACTGTTTATAACTTCATACTGTTGTTTCTGGTCAGTAGGTAGGTGACATTAATAATTTTGTGAAATATTTAATTATTTGGCCTCGAAAGTATTTTGTCAGAGGGTAAAAATATTTCCGCTGTGCAATAAAATCCAAATAAATGGTATATTTCTGAACATATCCGAAAACCGAACACTGTTTTTGAAAGGAGATAAAACACGCTTTTCGAAATAAACATATAATAGTAGAAGTCAAGATTCGTTGAAAATGCTTTTAACAAGGTTAACTTATCGAGGGGGTAGTGCGGTGATTGGCTACTAAAAATTCGTAACTTAGTTTGCAGTCCATGTTCCACTGGGAGATATGAATTAACTGCAATACAAGTGGCAGTGTTTTACTTATTGTTACCTCACTTTTTGGTCATGTAAAAATGTTTAATCATATTTTTTCAATTTGCGATGCGAACTTTGGATTCATAAATGTGTTTATTATTAATTCATAAGTTCATTTATTTCGTTGATAACTTTCAGATTTTAAAATATAGCTTGGTGTTTTTTTCTTCCGAACACCGTTTATATTCTCTGTGATAGTAAAGGAGGCACAAATATTTATATGCGACCTATGTGAGTTGTTCCTAAAAGCGAACAAATTATCTTGAGGGGTAAATTGCTTAACTTGCATTTTGGATTACTTTTGGAAAGTTAAACTGATATTTCATCTCCATGTCTTCGTACTTTGAATTACGCTAACACCGCTGATTCTTTATTAATTTTTAACATGCGATTCTAAATTTACAGTGATACTTCGTAATAATAATTTTAAAACGAACATTCGAAATAATATTGATATAGTCCTGCCCTCCAAGAAATTTTGTCTCTATTTTTGACCTCTCTATTCTTTCCGCAATACGATCAATATCAACCTCGAGCACTAGGAAATTTTTATGCGATCGGATTGGAACTTCACTGTACTATTATTTTTTTAAAAGAAATAAGATATTATAATTTTGTCGGTACTTTATTTTAGTGTCTTCCATTAAAGGAAAAATTACCTAGACGAACATATTTAAAAAATTAAATTTTAAAATTAATTTTGTATATTACTAATTTTTCAGTTCAATGTTGCAAAAATCTCCCTTCTAATATTAAACCAGCTTTTTATACAAGAAATAATATCGGTAATTTTTTGAGAAATACTAAAAAAAAGACCAAAAATTGACTAATTCCGGAATATATAAACTCAAATGCAATGATTGTCCCTCATTTTATATTGGAAATACAACTCGTAATTTTGAAATCAGAATCAAAGAACATTTAAGGTGTCTTAATAATAATATTTTTTTCTGAGTTCGCTAACCATATCATTGAAAATAACCACAGTTTTGAAAAAATACAGGGATAAATATCCTTCATATTAATCATAAAGGAAAACGTTTAGATAACTTGGAAGCCTTGGAAATTAAAATATCCCTTAAAAATAATGAATCTATTATCAACAAACTAAAATATTGTCTTATAGCCCAATCATGGATTTGTTCCCCTACCCACCCACTCTACATTAATACCTACCCACCCAATCTACATTAATAACTAGCAACGGCTCCACCCCTACCATAATAAAACATTGTTCGAAACTGTCAAATTAATATAAGCTTTCCCTGAAGAAGGAACGTTTGTTCCGAAACCGGTCGGATTTACGCATTATATAAGTAGTTTATACAAAGTTGAAGGGTTTCATTTTTCTATATTTAAAAAAGTTATAATTGTAATTCATTGTTTTCAATTTATGGAAGAAAATATATGGTTTGCTATCATCAGAAGACCACCAAAGGGCTACTATCGCTGCCGTGGGGTGATAATCACGTTGGTAAATTGGCTCAATATTCACTATAGGCTTCCCCTGCGGTGGCAAGTAAGTGCTCCGAAAGAGTGCACTCGTCCCTTCATGAATTCTTAATATATAGCGCTTCAGTGCCTCGGGAGCCGGAAGAGTCAGCGATTGTCGCTATCATAAGTAACACTCAGCTTTTGTCACGCTGGAAAGTCGTCAATATCCTTAAAATCGCCTATGATGATGTTGTGTTGCTAGTATTCTACATGTTGCCAATATCCTTCAAATAAATCTATGTTGATAGTGTGTTCCAGTTATTTTATACATACATAGGTAGCTCTCATCAATATCCCTTAAATCGTCAATGACCATATTGTGCTTCAGGTATTTTATATAAGTCGTCAATATCCTTAATGAGTCAGGTACGACTCATACGTCATACATATGTCTAGTAATGTTATATTATCGTGAAAAAAAGCTTATGGGTCCGAGTGCTTAAAATAGTCAATGTCGTTGGCGTGGTGTTACAGGTATTATACGTATTTTTATTTTTTTACATTAGCTCCACACAGGAGGCCTTGAGGAAAATAATTTTCCCCAAGGCCTGTGTCATCTTAGGGGATGCTGTGTGGAGGGTCTTTTTAAGTAAAAGAAGGAGAGGAAGTTCTGAGAAGGAAATAGAAATGAGGGGTGGTTAGGAATCTGGGGGTCAGTGTGTCCAGGAGTGACGAAAGTATGAATCCATCAACTGCGGTGCAAGGCGATGGTTCGGGAGATTCTGGCTGGAGAGGTCAAAAGAACTCCCTCAACCAGCTCTCTCGATCCGACCCGCCACACGCAGCAGAAGGACAGACGCGTCGGCCGCCAAGACCTGGACAAACCTCGCCCATGAACCCGGGCACCCCTGCCAAGTCACCAAACGTAGCGAACCACTAGGGGTGACCTGTGGCAGAGGTGTTGGTTGTCCAATAAATGGTTCCCGGGACGGCGGTACCCATACCCGCCTCCCAAATTGTATTGCCAATATCCTTCAACCAATCTATGTTGATGATGTGTTCCAGTTATTTTATACATACCTCTAATCAATATCCTTTAAATTTTAAATCGTCAATGGTGATATTGTATTTCAGGTATTTTATACAAGTCGTCAATATCCTTAAAATCGCCTTTGATTATGTTGACTTGTTGTTATACTACATATTGCCAATATCCTTTAAACCATCTACTCGTATGTTGATAGTGTGTTCTAGTTATTTTATACATATATTTCATCAATATCCCTTAAACCGTCAATAGTCGTGTTTCAGGTATTTTATGCATATCGTTAATATCCTTAAAATCGTCTAAGGATTACGTTGTGTTCAATGTAATCTGAAAAATTATTACAAAATGTCACTTAAAACTTAAACTTTTACATGGTTAACTATTAAATGGCACATTACAAAAACTTAGTATACTTATAGGTATTTAATCTAAAAAAAAACACTTTGTTTTTTTTTGGTACAGAATACATTTTTGGAATTTTTCACCAGCATTTGGTTCCTTAGAATGGGCAATCTGCCTAGCTAGGAACTAATATAGACAAACAAGACATAATAACACTTGTATACATTTTAATATTTGCGGTTATTTTGAAATATTATTATTGTTATATTTGCTGTATAAACGTATCTTATGTAATAAATAAATAAAATAAAATAAAATAAATGTATTTTACGCATTTACGTCTATGTCTATATCCTTTAAATCATCTATGGTATAAGGCCATTTATGCGATGTTGGTGACGTTATGTTCCTGAAATTTTATGGTGAGGAAAATTGCCATTTCTCTATTCTATAGTTATTTTTTGTGTGTTATCACAATTTATTATCGCATTGAATGATTAAATACCGTAATAATAAATTGGTTTTCTTTGTATAAGGTTGTGCTTTTAGCTATATTTATATGGACAGAAAAGTTGCTATAACCTTAACTAATTGATATGTTTGGAATAACAACTATATTATTATACCATGCTTTTACATACGATACATAGCTTTCTGTTAAAAATGTTAAGAATAAATTTGTATCCAAATCGATAACGTATATCGTATAAGAAAATTAATTTTTATCAAATTTAAAACGAAAAGCCGTCAAATATTTTTTTTATCCCTTTCGGGTATTTGTGTGCCTCGGGCGAAGTACGAACACCGATTTATGTATTTTCTTATATTACAGAGCTAATTAGAAATTTCTGCTTTTTAATTGATGTCGAAATTTGAAGCCCCGAGCAAGGACCTAAATAAAAATACCTACAAGTGGATGGTTAACATTGAAGGCCATTCCGAAATCTTAGTTGTAAAAAGATTGGTATTTAGTTGGAAATCGTTTGGAATTTCATCACTCCAGTTTTTTAATTTGATATTCGTCAGATTAAATTTAATTATATGACGAACTTAATAAAATTAATTCGATGGTTTTTTCAGAAAATTCGTACTACACTTTTTAAAGTTATGCTGTATAAGACCATTTACGCGCGCGTTAGCTATTTTGTCTTTTTAAGGCTGTACTCTTTTGCGACTGATATTTTTTACGTTTATTTTTAATTATGATAATTTATTTATTTAATTATTTATAATATTAACGCCTTTCGGCTTTTACATAATGTAGGTATAGAAACAACATGAAAAATACAGCTCTAGTGAGCTTGTAAAATAGTAAGAAATAGTTGGGAAAGACATGTAGTTGTGCAGACGAAATTATTATTATTTTAGAAAATAAATGCTACGATATTCAAATATTACAATATTGCAACACTGAAAAAATTTATTTATATATAATGTTTGCAAATAACTTAAAGTAAAATATATTTCATGTTGAGAAAATTCTACAGGAAACAAATGTTATATCCAATGGAACAATAAAATTAAGAAAATCTGTGATCAACATAACAAGAATAGCTACTTTTATAAGATAGTGTCATTATTTGTAAGTTGGTGAGAATAATGAAAAGAAAAAAACGAAAAATAGATTTTTTTTAAATTTATAAATAATTTTCCAGGTTGGTGATGGTTTATAAAATTACTATAAATCATAAGTACTTGAATTGTGGATAAATGATTTCATACGTCTTCGTGCGAATATATTGCCTAAGTTTTGAATTCTGTGTAGTGGTATATTGAAATGGGCCATGGTCGTAGTATTGCCATAAAAAACGGTAATAATGACTAAAATAATTTTCCGAAAAAAAAAACGCATCGGGCTGCTTAAAAGCTCGTTACTTTGCTCGAAGATCTCTTTCACCTTTCACTAGATGTATAATATTACATGTTTCGTATTAAAAGTGGGGAACGCCTCTGCATTGGAATGATATCTGTAGTCGAATTAAACACGATATAATGTAGTTTTTTAAACAGTAAGTAGATAATTATGTGGTATACAGTAGTGAATGGAAGAAAATGTCAAGGACGCCTGAGGAAGACTTAACGCGTTATCTCTGCACTGCACTGATGTACGGAAACGAATGTATTTTTTTAACAGTAGAAAACAATTTGGTATACAATAGTGAATGGTTTATAATTAAATAATAAGAAGAATATAAAATATGTGCAACGTTCCTATGCCATGTTTCTAAATAATAGCATTATGCTACATACGAATATTAATAGATTATAAATAAATCATTGCAAATGCATTCAGAGTCACTTGGAAGGAAAATGAACTTCAAGCTACGTCACGACTTTCTAGCCAATCACCGATCAACTCTCTCGGTGAGCGAACGTTGTTAAATACATTTTCTTCGAACCTTGTCTAAAACAATAAGTGGGAAAAGATGAATTCCTGGACTTTTTCAATATGTTTCCTTTTCTTTGTTGTATATTATTTAAAATTTTATTTCTTCGATGTATTGTCCCAAACGGTCTATCAGACTAGTGGGTAGGGTGGGGCAAGGTGGACCGCCTCACCGGGGTTAGAATGAGTTAGGGTGAGGAGGGATGGGGTGGGGCACCCCGGGCCGGCGACAGCGATCCGCCATCAGAGACCCCCGGGGCGGTGCTCCCCGTCGGGCAGGGGCTAAATTACTTCACTACGGTCGTCCGGGCCCCCGTCCCTCTTGCCCCGCTCGCCTCTCGCCCGGTGACGTGTCAGGGATGCCGTATCTGGATTTCACCGATTGACAGCCTCCTTGAATCCTAAGATCAATCCTTGCGCATATTGCACGCTCATTTATTTAACAAAATCTCGCTTAAAAAACATTTCCCATTTTATCCCTGCTTTTGGTATGTTGGATTTTTTTTTAAATTTAGTTATCTGGAGTACCTAATTTTGTCATAATGTACTGAATGGATTCACCATTTTACCCCTTGCTGAGTATCTATGTATTAGGCTTTTAAACTTTTTAAAAGATCGAATTCTTTTTCCTTATTATAACGTGAGTTGTAAGTAAAATTATTTCGTGATCAAAAAAATAAAAATGTAAATCTAATTTATTTACGTTATTATTAAATTTTGCACGACTTTAAGTTTTTTATTGTTGTAATAGCTGTTTCGGCATTCAAGGCCATTTTATAAATGTATTTACATAATATTGTCTGAACTGTGAAGTGGTTGGTAGTGCGCCTCGCCTGACACGTGCCGGTTTTTTTCCGATTTGTATGGATTTTGAAACTGTCGCAATTGTCAACAGTCAAAATCGCTGGCGTGCACTTGGCCTAGTCTCCGTTTAAATATAAAAAAATATACATGGTGTTTTATTCTTTATTGCGTATTTACGTAAGATAAATTTGCACCTCTAACCAAAAAATGCTTGTTTATTTATTTATTTATTTTATTTGACATAATATCTAACATTTTTAAATATAACTAGCTGGTTCCCGGCTTGCGTTGCTATGCCATTTAATAAAGAAATTGTTTCTTCCTGCGTGTCCTTTCTCTTTCTCCTCCCCTTCCTCTCCCGTGTCCCCTTCCCCTATTGCGTTCACACTCCGTCTCCTCCACCTTTCCTCTCCCCACTCCACTCTCCCCCTTTTTCCATCCCGCGAACCCCCCTCCCCCCTCCCACCTCCCGCATTCCATGCATTTAGTCCCGGTACATTCAGTTTTCAAACAGCTCGCGTGCCACATATTTCATTTTTTATACAAATTTCATAATGCCAGAGCTCACCAGTAGTTTTATACAAACCTTTTCCTGACAACAACGAACACACAAAAATAAGAATTATCCAATTTGGTACAGTCGTTCGGAAGTTATGCGCGTACATACATTTCGGCGATTCATTTTTATTTATATGGATGGATTCAGCAATGTCGGCCTCACTGGGTAGCTCACCTGTGCTGAGGCCTCCATTTTATAAAACAAAAATTTATACATAATGCATTAAAAATAATATAAAAATAATGCTTCATAAAAAAAAGCTAAAATTAAACTAAAAATAAAAATTTATAATTTAGGTAAAATGTATATTTTTTAATGATGTGTTTTATATTTGTTTTTGTGTGTTACGTGTATGTGTTTTATTCTTATTATGTAATGAGATTTTGGTAATATTGTCTTTTTTGTTCTTTAATCCATTTTTTTAATTTTGAGTATGAATTTATTTTTATTTTTGTTCAATGTTAATAGTTTAAATTGTTTTACAAATTAGATAAGAGCATGAAGTTAATAACAGAAAATAATGTACTTTTTAAAACATAGTGTTGAAACCATAAGAAAGCCAGGTAGTAATTTCAAGTAGTAATTTTTTTGTTGACGATTGTTTAATTTCCATTATATTTTATCTTATATAACGACTTTGTTTTCATTTCGACACTATCAATTAATATGTTTTGTTTAATGATCAAGCAACTTTAAATTCAGAAAAGCGTAATTATTGAATTGTAAGGTTTAAGTAATCTTCTTTTTGCCTCTACAATAATTGCCGTACTTGGTGAAATTGATTTTAATATAGTTATTTTTATCCGGCATATTTTCCTACAAAGTGACACAAACACAAAATCTGCGGATGACAGTTCGATGCGCGCGACTAGTTGAATGTGCATTTCTATAATGTTGGGCTCTTAATATAACAGGGAACTGCAACTCACTCTATTCTAAATATGGCGTGTTCACGTATAAGTGGTAAATCGCTTTGTTCTAAGTCGGTTCCTCGTTGCTGAGGTTCTTGACCCCTACGCCATTTTCCAATAGCCGAGATAAATTTTTAAAACAGCCGGGTTAAATGACAAAAGTTCACCTCAAATAAAAATATATTTCTATCGATTTTTGAATTTGAGATATTACGAATTTGGATCTTAAATTTTGACTTTAGGCCAAAATACTTAACCGATTTGAAAAATTATTTTATTAATCCAAAGGTATAGCAGATATCTAGTACGGATGTGTGCTATTTTATTTAAAAAATAAATTAAAAAACCCACGGACATATGAATATATCTGGACCTGCCCTAAGTGATAAAAACGTATTATTTCCCCCTCCACATGGCGCCGGCTGTAGCTCCTCCTTGGAACCGGCTCGCTCCATGGGGAGGGGATATAGCCTCGCTTGAATCTAAAATGTGTGACGTCATCATTCTTGCCGTGAACAGCGAGAAGCTGACATCCATACATTTAACGAAATAATGGCAGCTTGTGCTATACAATATATCTACGTATCAATGTACACATAGCGAATGTGGGCGGTACTCCAATGTGCTCGTCGCTGGTTACAGGGGTAAGTAAATTATGAAACATTTGTAAAAGTGTTTTAACTAAACACGGAAACAAAATATTGATATGTGTATTGGCGCGAGTCTTTTTGGGGCGAGCATTTGGCCTTAGCAAATATGTTTTGAACGTGGCAAGCAATTCGCGCTCCCATGTAAAAAGGTCTATTCATTCAAAGCAGATTTTGCTTTTAAGAACTAAATGGTGATATTGTAATGCGAGATGCCTATATACTGTCAGATTGATTGTTCAACGAATGACAGTCATCTTTCCCCTCTTCGCTCTCCATAGTTTGGTTTTACCCCTCATCTGTAACTGCTTGTCTATCCATTTGGATGTCTATGAAAAAACCTAACTAAAAAAATCAATTTTTCTTGATTTCAGTGGCGACTTTGGCAATTATTTGTGAGTTAATGTTAATATTCAATGTTTTATAATGAAAACATTAAAAAAAAAGTTAATATTTGTCTTTTGTCAAGAAACGAGCGATTGAATTGTGTTCTACTAAAATTTTTCGAATATTGTTTTTCTATGGTATTTTCCTTATACCTTCAGATAGTACAAAAACTTTTAGAGCAGTTTAGGAAAAATATTATTTTGATGACGATGAACATATTTTTCTTAGGTTTATATCGTTCATTTAAAATTTAAACCTATGTTTTCATGTGCGTATTATTCTTCTGAAAACACTTAGCTCATTTCCTGATGTCATTTCCTTGACAGAAATGAGTATTTTTTAAATTCCCAAAAATAAAAACTCATTACGTTATTATAAAACGACGTATTAAAAGATTAAATTCAATGTCGACCAAGTCAACATGAATAATAAAAATATGTATTATTCCGCTCGCGAAGAAACGTCCCCAGTAATCTGTTTCTCAACGAAAATCCCCACATCGCCGGGACACTTCTCCTGATGTGTGTGGCTTTTTTCTTTGAAGGATGAATTTTAAAAATTGTAATTATTCCAAATGCAGTACCTAGTCTTTTAGAGAACATCTTTGCGGAGCTCGTCTAGAAAAATACTTGAGATTATTTCACGCTCTGACTGATAAATTTTATCTTTCGGCTACGCTTCGGTAACACTAGGACTACCTGAAATACTAGAACCGACAGAATAAAGACTTCATAATTTTTTCCCAGGGTAAAAGCCCACCGAAATGACTTAATGTACCTACCTACGTCATTTTTACACATTAGCCGTAGGATGGGTATTTTTACCGTTTTTGCCGACCCATTGTAAACTGCGGATAGGTTAAGTTTATGCGTATTTTTTTTAATCTCATTTCGAAGTATACAATATAAGTTAAGTTGCTCAGCTTCTAATCCAGAAAGTCACGGGTTCAAATCCTGACGTGCGAAAATATATGTTATTATTAATTTTTTTTTATTAAACAATTTTTTATTGAAGATAAATACCGCTTGGAATTGCTTTAGCTGTGTTCGGTGACCAGATCTAAAAATTGGGTGCTTCTCATCCTTCCGCTTTTTTATTTCCTTCTTGTTCCCACTCCCTTCTGTCTTACAACGTGCCCTAATTGGGGATGCTGTAGTCCCACTTGTTCCAGGCAGTTAGGACTCATGTACGGGTATTCACATGAAATAAAGATAAATCTATTATATTGAGTACGAAACAGAAGTTTTTGCCCGCTACTCGTAGTAAATGTCAGGCGAATGGACCTACGCAAAATGCGTTAATTTCAAATCAATAATAGTGAATCATTTTACAAAATCATTTGGTAAAAACAATCAGTTTATGTCTTAAATCAATATCTGTGAAATAATTTTTTTTAATTAGTAATATTTTTCACGAAAACGACGCTGTATAAATTAATCAAATATTATTTTATGTTACATGTTGTGATCCATGCTAGTATTGTATTTATGTATTTGGTGAGTAAAGCCCATCAGTTGTATGGACTTTTCTATTTTTTTTAAATATCTTGTCTGATAAATACATTATGAGACCGTGTGGTAATAAATTAACAGAAGTACAGTTTTACATTATATCAAAAAGCTTCTTTGGTTTTTTCTCTCTCTCAACAACCGCACTAAGCATTTTTAAAAGATAATTCTCGCTTCATTATTTTCACGAAATGTGTTTAAACTTCCTTCAGCTCGAACCCGAGGTAGTCAAATACTTCACGACAAAGCCGGCATGCTATGAAAGTAGAAAACAGCGTGTTCCAGTTTACATTTGAGAAACTCTCCATCGCGTATTTAAATTCGGTATTATTGTACAAAACATTACGTTTTGATGTTTTTTAATTTTCATTTTCGAAATGATGTATAAAATTTGCGTTCTGCCCGGCGAGCAGAAGCAAAACATTATCGACTTTGATTATTTAATTTCGCCTTAAGCGAGCCCCTTTTAAAATATGGAGATCTGATCTGTGCTCACCTGGGAGCTTTTCCGTAAAAGGAATTTTTTTCTTCATATTTTTAAATTCTATTTTGTCTATGGGAATGAATTAAAGCACTCGAAAGAGACTGCGTTTCGCCGGTTTCCCGGATTATCCCGGCTTTTTGAGCCCCTTTGCTAACAAGGGTAGAGTAGTAAAAATCACTTTAATAATATGTTTCCGCCCCCTAACTTCTCGAGTTACATTAAGCCCTCCGTCATGTATATTATATACAGTCCAATAAAAACTGCACCACCTTGGAGAGGTTATTTTATTTATTTATAAAATACAAGATATTTAATTAAGTCATTTACAGAATAGATACATTAAATCACCATACTAGGCGGCTTCCCGTTTATTGGTGACCAATGGAATGTAGTTACTTTGTGAAGTCTAGTGAAAACATATATAAATGTACTGAAAATATGAAAAATTATAGTAAAAAGTTATAACGAAAATTAGAAAAATTATAATAGATAATAGGAAATAAAATAAGCGAAAAGGTCATTCATAAATACATAATTCTTTTTTCTAGTTTTGTATACGTACAAGCATTCGTGTATAAATACCTTCATACACATTAACTTACACAGGGTGTTAAGGGACTTACTTGACTTACTTTAACCAGTGATTCCTGACATTATTTGGAGAAAAAAATGTAAATGACATTTTGGACTCTGGTGACATTTTTTATATTTATTTTTTTTTCTACAAAAACATAACATAATGTGAGGTTTTGGACAGTTGGAGGAAGGGTAAAGGGTTGGTCGTTTACTCTTCTGAGTGACCAGTGACGACACGCAGAATATTTTTTTTGATAAATAAAACTATACATTATATCGTAATGTGGGCTTCGCGTGTTCACTGGCTTTGCTTAGATATGCTGAGGCCCACATTTAACACTTTATAAGAGGCAAAATACAGACGTAGGCACGGTGGGATGTTTGCCCCACCCTGGCTGACCAGTGCACGACCTCTGGGATTGTCGACAAATATGTTGTAGAAGCCTTCATTTTTCGATACCTACTCTAGTTTTTTTCCCCGTCCTAAATCAAAACCTGGGTACGCCCATGTGCAATAAGTTCTTATACAAATAAAATGAACTGTGTTGAAATTAAATTAAATACCTATATTTTAATGTACGAAGCAGGGAGTCTGTTTGTGGCGGGCGGCGTGGATTTGATTTTGTATACAAATCTACAGTTTTATTACGAGGTTGCTGAAATTTTGCACATTTGACCTTCAAAACAAGAGGAAGGTCACTGTAGGCGTGAGATTTCGAAATTAAAAAAAATTCCATACCTTTTTCCCACCCTTAAAAGCATTATTTTGATTCTTGTTGATGAAGTTTTATTACTCTATTTCAAAAGACATCAGCTATGTATCTATCATCTATTAATTTCTATGTATGTGAAGATGTGTCCCGGTGTGGTTTTGTTTTTTTATGCTAATCTAAAGTTTTATAGCTTGACCTTCAAAATAAGGACCGTCTAAATGAGAATCCGAAAACTCCATCCACTTTTCCCACGTCTTAGAGCAGAATTTTAATACTAATCGATGATTTTTTGAAAGTTTGGCATTCAATATTAGATGATAATTAAATTACTTAGAGTCTGATTTCAAAAAACTATATATTAAGCCCGGGCAATGTTGGGGACTACAGCTATTTATCTATGTATATAAAATGGTTTTTGGGGTGTGGCGGTTTCACTTTGTTTTATTTTGCAAATCTAGTGTTTTATTCCGCGATTGGATAAAACAAAGGGATAGACAGTGATTCAAAAAATCTTTTTTCCTTCACTCAAACAGAATTTTGATACATCGTGATGAAATTTCGCAGCCTTAACATTCAAAATAGCAGGATCATTACTGTCCCTTTTATTGGCATTTGTTTTGTTCCTTTTTCGAGCAATTTTTGAGTCTCCATATGAATTCGAAAAACTCTGAATAAAGCCCATGCAACGCCGAGGATATAAAATTTTCTTCGACTTTTAGTCAAACTCAAAAGGCATCAAAATTTATAGTAAAAGATTATCTCGACTATTAGATATGGTCATGGAAAACCGATATTGTAAGAGGTGTGATCTTCTGTTAAGTGTCGGATAAATTTCACTCAGAGTTAGACAAAATTGACTTTACCACAACACAATTCCACAGTTTAACTCTTCAGTCGGTATGGTGGATTCAATGTATAGAAATGATTCGGTGGCTGTGTGTGTGTGTGGGGGGGGGGGGGGCAAACAATTCAAAACAATTTTCAGAATTTTCACTCTCCCCTCGCATCTCTACCAATTTCCCGTTTTAAGGCTAAAAAAATCTGGTCACCTTATGCGTAGAAAGGGTGGGGATGTTTTGGCCAGCGTTGCTGTTACCGGGTTGGTTTGCGAAGTTTGCATCACTGCAGGGTCTTCTTAGGCTGTAATAATTCTTTATTACGTTTGTAATTCCTCCCTCCGCAGTCACGAGGCCTCCATAACTCTTTGTGTAACTTTTTACCTTTCATTAATTCATATTTTTGTAAGCGTCAACCTCAACGTTTTACAAAACGGGTTTCTGAACTATTGTTTATTCGGCGTCTTTGTATTCCATTGATAAATGTGATGTAATATTATATTATATAATTATAATATATACAGCAAAATATAATTATTATTTGGGTCACTAAAATATATTTTTATTTTACAATCTTTAGACGGTTCAAACTTCTTTAGCTGCCCAATTGACCGAAAAAAAAAATTTCTTTTCACGTAACAGCCAATTAAAACGTGCACTGTTGAAAACCCCATTACATTATGTTCTTTTATGCTTTTTAAAAATGCGTTTAGGTAGAAAAATAATCATTTTAATATAATTTTCTCTTTTTAAAAATTTTTAAGTGATGATTAATTTTCATTCACCCACATTATTTATCTTTTTTATATATAAAAATGAATCGCTAAATGTGTTGCTAAGCGCAAATCTCGAGAGCAGCTGAACCGATTTCGCTAAGTAAGGATGGTTCTTACAGAGAGAAAAATTAAGAAAATTGCGCAGAAAATTGGATAATTTCAGAAAACTTAACGACTATCGCACGTTTGACAGTTCGCGTGTTTGAGAATGACATTTTACAAAATAATGGTTGTTAAATCAGGATTCTATTTTTGAAAATCTTTAAGTTGATAAATTTATTTAAAGTAGGTACTCCCTTAATAGTTTGAATCGAATCAAGAATTTTAGATATTTTAATATATACATGAAAAATGGAATAAAAATTGTAAAAGGTAGCACGCGGGCTGTTTAAAAACTGAATGTACTGGGATTGAATATATGGAACGCGGGAGGAGGGTTAGTGGGACGAGGGTTGGTGGGACGAGGGAGCGTGAAAGGCGGGGAAGGTGGAAGGGGAACGCGGGAGGGGAAGGTGACGTGTGAGGGGGGCGGGGAACTTGGGAGGGGGGTTTGAGGTTCGGGGGTGGAGTGGGGAGAGGGAAGGTGGAGGTGACGGAGTGGGAACGCGAGAGGGGAAGAGGACGCAGGAGAAGAAGGGGAGGCGGAAGAGGAACGGGACGAATGGGAAAGGACACTCAGGGAGAAACAATTTCTTTATTAAATAGCATAGCAACGCATGCCGGGACGAGCTAGTTTCTTGTAAAGTTGATGTTTTTTGTGTACGAGTATATTTTGATTTTTGTATTTCCTTCTCTGATAAAGATACGCAAACGAGAAGACAAATTAATGTTTTTTAAGTGATGTACATCGCTGCTATTTATTTATTCAGGATTCCTGTGGATTCTTGCCCGTTGTGAGATACGAGGTTAAACCTTGCTACATAATTGTATTTTTTTAACATAGACCACCTGAGAACTTGTGTTTATTGCAAACGGTGCACAACAATTATTTGAAAAAACTCTGAATTGCTTTACCTGCTGGGTATCCTGGTATTGCAAGTGATTTTTAATGTTTAATTAAATGAAGACAATATTAGCGAAACTCAATCGTAAATCTGGTAACAGAAAAATCAGAAAAAGATATTTGCACCTCTGGGACTCGAACCCAGGACCTTTCGCTTTCCAGGCAAATTCGCTGACTACTGCGCCACTGTTTTTTTAATGCACTAGATAGAAATTGACTAGAAATTTGTGATAACATATAGGAGGAGTGGGAACGAAAGTGGGAAAGGAATGGGAAACAAAGAGATCGATCATTCTCATTGGTCTTATTCGATTGCTTTATAATGGCGGGAATGAGTACCGCCGCCCCGGGAACCTTTTAATATTGGATAACCAACACCTCTGCCGTAGGTCACCCCAAGTGGTTCGATACGTTTGGTGATTTAGCAGGGGTGCCCGGGTTCGTGGGGTGAGGTTTGTCCAGGTCTTGGATAACCAGGATACACTGAACCCCAGATTCCTACCCACCTCTTTAACCCCTTTCCTTCCCTCTCCTCTCCTTCCTTTCCCTAAAAAAACCCCTCCACACAGCATCCCCAAAGATGACATAGGCCCTGAGGGAAATTATTTTCCTCAGCGCTTCCTGTGTGGAGCTCATGTAAAAATTAAAAAAGAATAAAAATTTATGGTTTAATATTTTGTGAAATTTCATTTGTAAATTAAAACATCTTCTGATTTCAATTACTAAAAATTCAACTTACCACACCGGGTTCAAATCCTTAAAGATATATATTATATTATTTTTCAATTTGGGAGGCGGGTGTAGGTACCGCCGCCCCGAGAACCATTTATTGGATATCCAACGCCTCTGTCATAGGTCACCCCAAGTGGTTTGCTACGTTTGGTGACATAGCATGGGTGCTCGGGTTAATAGGGTAAGATTTGTCCGGGTCTTGGCGGCGAGTGCGTCTGCCCATCGGGAGAGAATGGTTGAGGGAGTCCCTTTGAATTCTCCAACTGCAGTCTCTGGGAACATCGCCTTGCACCGCAGTGGATTCATTCGATAGTCACTCCTGGACTTCCAGACCCTTTTCCTTCCCTGAACTTCCTCACCTACCTTTCCTAAAAAGACCCTCCACACAGCATCCCCAAAAATAATATAGGCCTTGAGAGGAATTATTTTCCTCGTGTTAAAAAAAAGTTTACTTCCTAAATTTCAAAGTCTGCTTATCTGTAGATACTGTATATTTCAAAATTGGTGAAGCCATAAAGCCCCCTTTCATCTACAAAATCAAAATACCGTTTTTTGTCTATAACTTCAATTTTTTTCTTGCTTTGTAAAACACCCTAGAGGCGGTAGGTGATTTTAATTTCACTTAAATAGTGCCTAAGTTTATATTATTGTATTAATTCCTTACACCAACGAAAGTACAATTTAGTCTAATTAGGGCTTGATTAGACAGGAGTCAGGTGGAGTGGGAACCCCTCGCGTTTAAATCTTCGGCAAAGAGATCAATCATTCTCATTGACTGAGTCTTATTCGATTGCTTTACAATGGGTTGTCATTATATTATATAATGTACATACCCTTTGGTGTTCATTAAGCTGTCTATTTGGTATGCTGACGGTGATAGTTTCCATTAGGCCTCACAAGATCCCATTCGTTCAGTAAATCGTCAGTAAACAAGTTACATTTCGGCGTATCACAGGGGTCGTGGAACTTTTTAGAGTTTCTCCTCATTTTTTGTTGAACGCTATTACCCCCTCGCCTTGAAAGTTGGGAAAATATAATAATCTTCTATTATTCTGACCCGGTTCAAGTATTTGATTCATTTGATCTTGCCATGTCTTCCCCGGGTAAAAAAAGTGAATAAGTATTTACTAATCGCTTTTTAAAATCATAGTAATGTTGTATAGACTTTTTTTAATGACGCGGAACCCGCCAAAGACGTACGAGTATTTCAGTGAAGAAAAGGTCAACTTCATAATCGACCGAAATCAAAATCACCTGCATTTTGCGAATTGTATACAAACTCCAATACATAACTTGTTGTACAATGCTAAAAAGTCAGTCATCGTCATTTTTTAAACACAGCAAGTAGCCACTAAATATAACACCAATATTTCTAGAAGGAAATGAACTGCTTGTGGCCTTACAGGTTTAATACTTGAGACGTATCCTCACTGAATATACGAAAAATGTAGAAGATATGGAATGAGACAGAAGAGCAATTGATATATGGGTCGTAAGCTCTCAAGGTGGTTCTCCATCTCTGAGCTCTGGTCACAATACCCAGCACCACAATGGAACAAGCTGGGGATGTGCCACAATAATGCATACACTCAACTTATGCAACTTCCAGGTTTCTGCAGTACCTCCACGATTTGCCAGCTTCTAGGGCAGGACCCGAAAGTCAAAAAACGTCATTGTCGTGACAGCATCTGAGTGGCTCAGTTCTATGAGTGGTGGATACATATGATGCGGCAACCTCCCTAAAGGGCGATACTTTAATTTGGTTTAATTTGTTTTTATTGTGGTTTTGCGTTATGTTGACACATTACGTACGTTTTGAAACATTCGATCGCTGTGCATAAATACTTGCAAACATATCCTCTTTAAAATGATAATGATTAAACTTCTTTTTTTTACTAAAACTTTTGTTTTGGCTTTTGAGAAATCATATTGTTTGATTTTTGTTGCAACATCAAAATTCATTGTACTTGAATGATTTTTGAGCGATTGGTCAGAATGTTCACTTTTTCGGCGTTTTACTGATTTTTGTACTTTGTTTTAAACTTTGGAGTATTATGGAAAGAAATTCTTGTTCCAAGGAATGGCAAGCTTATTGCGTGAGAATACTTGCTTACTTGTCTAACAGAATCTTATTTGTCAAAATTAAACACTCTAAATCTAAGTTATTTTATGCAACTAGTGGTCTACCGCAAGGGAGTCATCTCGGACCCATCCTTTTCCTTATATTCATAAATGATATCATAAGTTGTTTCGACGATGTAGAAGTTCTGCTTTTTGCCGATGACATCAAATTATATAAACAAATATCTAATATAAGAGACTGCCTTATCCTACAGTCAAACATTGACAAATTACACAATTGGTGTGTTGCAAACAACTTATTCCTCAATATCGATAAATGTAAGACACTAACATTTTGTAGAACAAAGACCCCGTTATCTTTTAAATACACAATAAATAACAAAATCTTAGAAAAAGTCAAAGAAATCAGGGATCTTGGAGTTATATTTGACACCCAATTAAATTTTATAAACCACATACAAGAAATAACCAATAAAGGCATGAAGACACTAGGATTTATAATCAGAACCATCAAAGACTTTGATTCACTAGAAGCTATTAACATTGTATATTTGTCACTAGTACGCAGCTTGCTGGAATACAATTCCATCGTTTGGTCCCCATATTATCAAATTCATATAAAAAATATTGAACGAGTGCAGCACAAATTTTTACGATTTATTAACTTCAAGTTACATATACCTATTCAACACATTAACTATACATTCTTACTAAATACACTTAAATTGCATTCCCTAGAAAACAGATGAAAAATAATTGACCTAACTTTTTTGTTTAAAATTATTCACTCCGGATTAAACTGTTGTGAACTCCTGCATCTCATTGACTTTAAGGTACCAACCCGAGCTACAAGGCAAAACATATTATTCTGCAACAATAATTCTCTAACCAACTATCACACACATGCATCAATTTCTTGACTTCACACACTAGGGAACAAATACACCTCAAATATCGATGTATTTAATATAAGTTTACCGTTATTCAAGAAATATCTGAACAATATTTTTATGTAGAATATTTTGATATCTAAGAAGCATCACCTAGGGTCTATTGCATATATTTGTGTATTTCTATATTAATCTACAATCTTGCATTTTGTCATGTATTATTCATGACATTTAATCAGTCACCTGTAAATTTTCTAATTGCTAACATACCTACTAGTTTATTTCTATGTCATTTACAACTTAGAAACTTTCTCTTTTATTGTAATGCACTATCATTCCTAAATTTATCTGTATGATGTTTACCTACTAGTTATATTTTTATAGTTTATCTTTTTTATTAAAAAAAACTGTCTCTGTATTATAATCTTGTCATGTAAAAGCCCATCAGGGCGTTGAAAATTAATAAATAAAATAAAATAAAATAAATTAACATTATTGTCACATTCCGGAATGTGGCTGTAAACAATTTTGTCTCAATTTTATTAAGGAGCTCCGATTTTTACCCAGGCTTCCCGACCCCTGGTGTAGTAAGTCGTATACGTGTATGTAATATAGATGTACATATCCTACCGGGTGCAAAGTATGGGGTATTGGATACAGGGGTGGGACTTGAATCACACCAGGCTTCTTAAGTTTAAATTAGCATAAATGACGTGTTGATTTCGCGTTCAATTATGCTTGGCGTTCAAGCGATATCCTCGTGAATGTTTACGTATGATTTTCCCCTGTTAGCTGTTGTCAAATCATTGGTTTGTATCAATTTTTTGTTAAATAATATTTATTATTTATCTTGTGACGTACCTACATTTTTTAAAATTGAAAATATCAAGTTTTTTTTTTGTAATGTAAAAAATAAAACTAATCACAACGAAATTAATCAAAAAAATTTACATAGGGATTTTTTTAGCTGAAAATAGTGAGTTAAGTTATATTCGTCAAGATTATTATGGTTTTGAAGTTGAAAGAAACGAACTAACGGTCTTTTGATTTAGAGTTTTTTTTTACGTTAGCTTCACACAGAAGGACCTGAGAAATATAATTTCCCTCAGGGCCTATGTCATCTTTGAGGATACTGTGTGGAGGGTCTTTTTTAAGAAAGAGGAAGAGAGGAAGTTTTGGGAAGGATAAAGGTAAGAGGGGTGGGTAGGAATCTAGGGTTCTGTCTGTGCAGGTCATCTACCGCCAGATCCAGACAAACCTCACCCCATGAACCATGTCACCCCTCATAGGTCACCAAACGCAGCGACCACTTGGGGTGACTTATTGCAGGGGTGTTGGTTATCCATTAAATGATTCCCGGGACTGCGATATCCATTCCCGCGTCCCAAATTGTTAAGATGGTGTAATAGATAAATAAACATTTTAAATGATTACCCACTTGATTTTTTTTCTTTAAAGTAAAATGTTGATGCTAGTATAATCTCAAACAAAGAATAATAAGAATTTTCTTTAAAACATTTTAAGATCTTAAACCTAATGCTTTTGAAATAAATGTCGGGCACTTAAAAAAGACAGTGACATTTTTTTCTGAAAAAAAAATCCTTCACGGGTATTTAGATTTAGAGTGTCTTTTGCGTGAAGCTTATGCATAGCTTCATGATCTTCCATAACGTTTGATGTTTGTACCTACATTTTAAACCGCTTTTCACGTTTTAATACTTTTATCATCAATGGTACAGGTAAATCATTTAAAAGAGAACCTGCCTTGCCTGTGTAGGGAGGCGTCTACTAATATCTACAGGAATTCTAAAAACTGAAAAAATCGAACTAATATCTATGAGAATCAAAGTGTTGACGAATATCTACAGCTCAAACTGTTGATTAATATCTATGAGAACCAAAGTGTTGACGAATATCTACAGCACTGTCAGAAGTTGGATTTGCAATTATGTATAGCATATTGGAATAACGTAATATTGCGTATGCAGTTTAAAAAACTTAATTTATGTAAGTATGTATGTAAAAATCCCTAATATCGGACTATTGGACACATTTAGCTGATTAGTCCAACCTACGCTCTGTAGATATTAGTTCAACCTACGCTCTGTAGATATTAGTCAACACTCTGAAGTTCGTTATATGAGTTCAACATATGAGCTGTAGATATTCGTCCGATATAGTATCTGTATAGATATTAGTATCTGGAGTCCTGTGTAGTGGTATACTGGTTGGTTGAAAAAATCCTACTATCCTACAAATATTATTAAGGCGAAAGTTTGTATGGATGTATGTATGTTTGTTACTCTTTCACGCAAAAACTACTGAATGGATTTTAATGAAACTTTACGATAATATAGCTCATACATCAAAATAACATATAGGCTATAGCTCAGAGCTCTGGCATTATGAAATTTGTATAAAAAAATTGCAATAGATTGCACGATTAGTAAGATATCTATAATTCTTTATTTGATTCAATTTAATAGGGGAGTACTTCAAATAAATGCCGGAGAGTAGACGGGTTGGGTGGAGGGGGGAGGGATTGAAGGGCGGAGGGGGGGAGGAAGAGATGGTGGGATTGGGGGGGGGGGAGGGGTGAGTAGGGGGAGGAGGGTGGAGGAGGTGGAGTGGGAACCCCCCTAATACCATGCGAGCGAAGCCGTGGGAAAGTAGTGTAATAATGATTTTGTTTTTTTAGGATAAAATAGAACACCTTCAATTTTTTTTTTGTATTGATAAATTAAAATTCATTTTTCAACGCCTTTCTCTCTGTATAATTACAGTGCGAGACAAAAATAGGTTCGTAGGATGTAGAATTAAATCGTGAGTCTACAGTCATTTGCGGGGTAAGAGGGGTCTGCTGACGGGTGTTCCAAATTAGTTAAAACGTGTTCACGTTAAAATGATTTTTTGCCCGTATTACGCGAGTCGTTAATTTATCGAATATTATTTTTTTATTGTCTAGTACAACAGTATCTGGGAAATTACCCAATTGGAAATTCGTGATACTTTCATGTATGTACCAATGAGCACCCCCTCCGTGTTGCATTTATGACTGTATTTTTATTAAGGGTTTTAAAGATTACCACTCGGATTTCCGCAATAACTCGTATACGCAGAGTTTTCTTTAAAATGGGGAGACGACATTACCTCAATGATTTTACTTTTTAACAGGATTTTATTTTTTATCTTTTTGAGTACTACAATGGACGACAAAGGTTTGCATCAGGTATCGATCTGATCCACTATAAACTACTTTATTAAACATACTTATTTCTTTTTTCTTAAGTGAATTTTACTGTTTTCAAATTACTGGAACTGATGATTGTGTAAAGACAAGCAATAAAGTTGGCACCTGCACAGAGTAAAAAAAAATAGTTGATTTTTCAAGTTTACAAACATTGTAAATTTGAAAGGTAAATTTACTTAAGCCTTCCAACAAAAAATATTATTGTATCGTAAAGAAAATCGACAATATTTGTTTTTTGAAATATAATAATATTTTTAAATATTAAAAAAAACTCTCAAATTCACAAATCCTACAACCATAATATCCCTTGTCTTGAAAGGCAATATGTTCCCGAGGCAAGTATAAATACTTCCAGTTTCACAAATTCTACAATAATTATAAGATCTCGTGATATTTCACCAGGAGTTTTCTGTTTATTTTTTAGTTTCACAAATTCTACAATAATTATAATATTTCGTGATATTTCACCAGGAGTTTTCTGTTTTTTTTTTAGTTTCACAAATTCTACAATAATTATAATATTTCGTGATATTTCACCAGGAGTTTTCTGTTTTTTTTTTAGTTTCACAAATTCTACAATAATTATAATATTTCGTGATATTTCACCAGGAGTTTTCTGTTTTTTTTTAGTTTCACAAATTCTACAATAATTATAATATTTCGTGATATTTCACCAGGAGTTTTCTGTTTTTTTTTTAGTTTCACAAATTCTACAATAATTATAATATTTCGTGATATTTCACCAGGAGTTTTCTGTTTTTTTTAGTTTCACAAATTCTACAATAATTATAATATTTCGTGATATTTCACCAGGAGTTTTCTGTTTATTTTTTAGTTTCACAAATTCTACAATAATTATAATATTTCACCAGGAGTTTTCTGTTTTTTTTTTTATATATAATAAAAATAATATATTTTTTAATTTCTATTTATTTAAATTATTATATTATTACAACGGCATAAGAAGAAGTAGTGGAATACATATTTTAAGTATTTCTACGCCGATGACGAGAACTAGCTCTTGAGTTTGGTGATTTTTTCTGACCTTATTTACATCGTCCATAGTTTTCAACGAATATCACAGAAAATTAAAATGTTTTATGAAGATTGAAGCGAAAATTTTAGATATACAAAAATCCTGTATCTACATACATTGAACGAATGATTAACAAAGCATTGACTTGTATTTTAGGTTGCTAATTTCCCCTTTGAAGCTTTGTAGGCTGAAATGGGGATTTTTAGTATGTAAATTATATTATGTAAACCCATGTTTTCATAAAGTTTAGGAAGAACCTAACAATGAATATACCTACCATTGGCGGTCCGTGAGTTTTCAGTGAGCTAGAGTGCTAAGATTGAAAAATACGACGTTATTGATGTTGTAGCTGAAAATGATTTTTTTTTTCAAAATTTCAACTTTTTGTATGAAGATGTACTGAAATGTGGATGCGGCGCATTCACATTTCAGTAGAATACTGAAAATCTTCAAAATGTACAAAATGTTGAAATTTTGAAAAAAAAAAATCATTTTCAGCTACAGCAACATCAATAAACTAACTAACTAACCATCACGCCGTTTCTCTGCAGGGGTAGTCAGAGAGGACGGACCGCCAAACAACTCGATCTTGGCACACACTCTTTGCCTCACTCATATTTATACATCGTCTCATACATACTATTATATTATTCTGACTTTTGTCATGGTTTGATTCAAGTATCTGATACACTTGATCGTGTCATGTCTTCGTCGGGCGTCCCCGAAGCGTCTTCCATTCACATTTGCGTCATATATTCTTCTCACACTATTTTCTTCTTTCATTCGCTCTACATGCCAAAACCATCTGAGGGTTCCTTTTTAATCTTACTCATGATGCTTACATCAGCTTTACATTCTTTGCGGATATCCACATTTCTCACACGGTCATACATGGTTTTACCACACATTTGCCTCAGGGATCTTATTTCAACAGCATTCAGTTTGCTTTCATCCTTCCTCTGCTAGTTCCATGCCATACATCAGGGTAGGTACCAGGACTCCATTGTGGACTGCTAACTTCGCTTCTTTTGACAATTTTTTATTAGCGCCAATGGCATTCAGCCCTCCATTAATGGAGTTACCTGCATTTACCCTTTTTTAAATATCTTTATCAGCCTTCCCATATCTCGTAAACATACTACCCAGGTGCACAAACTTATCCATCAACATCGTATTTTTTCAATCTTAGCACTCTAGCTCACTAAAAAAACTCACGGACCGCCACTGATACCGATGTGATGTTTTGTTAAGCATTTACCTAACAGATAAGATAGCTATTCGAAGTGTTGTCAAAATGATGGCTTTTCACTTTTGCACGTAGGTACTTGCTTTCATTTTTCCTCCTGAAATCACCAGCATTAAAATGTTTACGTTAGACTGACAATCATTAATCAGTCAACAATTAATAATTCTTCTATCCCACCTGCCATAATTCTTACAAATATATATTTTTTATGTCATATATGGTTGTAAGAAATATTATAACGATTTAAAGTCCGTCTACTTTGTTTACCCCACTTTATTAGATACAAAATCTACATGTTTCGAGACCAATGTTCTCTTCATCAAGGTGAGTTATATGCTTCGCCTGACGAAGAGACCATATACTCGAAACATGTAGATTTTGATTTTAGATTTTCACGGCCAAAAGTAGCCAAGGTACCCGGCCCGGCGTGTACACTTGACAGCTCCCCTCCCGCCGCGGCCCGCTCTCGCCTCTCACCTCGTCTCTCGATGAGATGTATGTAGTTACAAACCTACCTTGGCTGACACCGACTCCAAAAATAACAATCGTACCTACATATATATGAGTAGAAAAAGTAAGTTTATTATTAAGTTGTAGAAGAATACAAAATTATTTTTTTACTTTTTAGTGCATTTTTTGAAGTCGTTTTTTGTTTTGTTAAAATTTTTGTTTATTAGCCAATGTTTCGAACAGGGACAGCATTACAGTTACCGAAACGTCGGTTAAAGAAGGAGGTCGCGTAATACGGCATAAATTACGATAAAGCAATTCGACTTTAATTCATTACTTACATATGCCATCACAAAGTAAATATCTACGTTTAGAAGAACTAATCTTGGAAAAAATAAATTTAATAACGTTTCAATTAGTGTATTGATCAACTGTTAAGTGCTACTGAAGCCCCTAATAGTTTCATTACTAGGTAGATTGCCTTTTTGAAGAAACCTAGACATTTGTGCATCCAACACTTACAACATACACTATACACAATTTGACATTTTTAACTCTGCACCACACTCCTTAAAATCACACAGACGCTCTCTCGATACTCTACAATAACAATACTTATAGATACCCTCTAATACAACCACCACTCTATAAACTTGCTTTTTTTTCTCTTTTAATTTTTGGTCATGCATAATTTTATTACTATACCTCAACTTAACCGATCCCCCCCATCCTACCCCTTTTCTATTCCCACCTAAATAACTCGTCTCTTGAAATGTAATTTTTTATTAGTAAATATCTCTGGAATCATTACACACTTGTATACAATACCCATGTGAAAACCTGTAAATGGTTCAATTATTGTACTCAATTATCAAATACTTTGTTATTAATGTAACCTGTTGGTCTCCCAAACAAATAAAAAATAAAATTTAATTGAATTATTCATTCCTTGTTCGACTGAAATACATAACAGTCATACAGGCCTTCTTACGGCCAACAATATGAACACTACGTCCCAGTTCAAGGAAAGACTAGCTTTTATATATAACTTTTTAGACTCTAGTGCCAGGATATCATGCCGGTGAAGAAGAACTTAACTAACCTCTCTCCTGGCACATAAAATCGAACTCTCCAAACGGTGGTATCGGGTTATTCCCCGTGTAAGGAAGTAGTGAATGTACACAATGTACAGTGGATATTACACAGGACATGGAAGTGGGCTGTATGGGGGTGTAATGGGGAGGAGGTAGGGAGGCCTCGCGGCAGAGAAAGCGCCTTCCACTCCGGTAAACAGCCCCTAGCCCCGGGCTGTGGGTCCGGGTTCGGCCCCCGGTAAAATTATCTCCCGGCCTCTGGTACGTCTTGTACACCCCTAAGGACCGCACCGAGGGTACCAAACTAAGAATGCTCTCTGTTGTTTCCTGATGCAAGGGTTATACTATATTATATTAAATATTGAAACCATATTCATAATCAATTTCTGCGCATCATAAAATCACACGACGAAATGATGAACTCCGCGGCCTAGCGGTTCAGATCCTCGGTTACAGATCCAGTGGCCCATAGATAATGTTTGTTCATATAAAATTAATTTTAAATGATATTTATTGCGACCCGTTCCTGAGTGGTAGATTTTCTCAGTATCGCCCTTATAGACCGCCATCTGGAACATTGAAGCCTCGTTATCTTCCGATTTTTTTTTCTTTATCCCCTTCCATATCTTTGAGGGCCTTATAACCTACCCTAATAGAGAATTCTAGTCCATTTTTTTTAATGAATAATGACCTTCTAATTTAAATAACTGCATTTTTATTTTTATTTTTCGAGTTAGTTTTACTTAGTTAAAATAATTGTCAAAGTTTTAATTTTTCAAGATCCCCGAAAACCACTGTATGTATGGTGAATCGTGTGACGTCATCACTCCTGAAAAACTACTACGGAATCGGGCAATCAGCTGATCAACTACCGCCATTTTGAATTCCGTTGTTCGAAGTACTCTCCCTAGAAGAAGCATTACTATTTTTTTGGTGCAGTATTTTTTTAATATTTTCAATAATAGAGATAAACTAATAAGAGATACCTATTTAGGCCTAAATAATGTTTCAATAAATACAACAACGAAATCTCTATAAAGAGTATGTAAATAAACGAATAAAATAGTACGATGGCTTGTGTCATATCATACATTCCCGTACAATGACTTTACGGTGACGTCACGACACGTCGAACTGTGACGCACCACTAAAATTTCAATAATGCCTACTTGAAGGCGTATTTTTACGACCCGATTAAAAATGGACTTTTTAATAATTTTTTAAAAACTCTGCATTTAATATTATTAAATAAAACTTGTGTATTCAGAATCAGCGTTTATTGATCTATATGAACTTTACAGCGCTCTTTTTTTAAAGCCATAATATTTTTCACTGGAGTTCCTTATTGGGGTTATATTTCCATAGCACCACTACATCCATAGCACCACTGGCTCCGGACAGTTGGTTCTCTTGTTTTTTTTTTTTACATTAGCTACATACATACATCTTCTTCGATAGTCGTTTAAAAGTTGTTTTTACCCGAACGCGATTTGATCATCCGTTAACTGGGACACAGCTTTAAACCATTTAGCTCTCGGAGCTTCAGCCTGCTGTTATCTTACAGCACACATACGAGGCATGTTTAAAAAGTAAGTGTACTGTGACCACAACGGGCGGAGGTTTTTGGTTTTTTGAGGGTTGGCAACACTTAGTGGTACAGGGTGGTCTCCTGACCAGAAAGAGCATCGCAGGAATATTATTGTACGTAAACTCACGTTTTAGTGTCCAGTTGCGTGAAAGTTGTCGGCAAAAAATCCCGCCAAGTGCTGTGATCTGCTTTTTACTCACGGAAAAGTTACGCACCTACAAGAAAAAAGGTGAGGATTTCTGAGCTCTATTGTTACTGGAGATGAAAGTAGTTGACTCATTACATGCCCGAAAAAAACCGTCGTCAAAGTGGCGTCACACCAATTCCCCATCTGTGAAAAAATTGAAAACCACAATTTCGGGCAAAAAAATCATGGCCTCAGTGTTTTAGGACCGAAAAGGCATTATTTTGTTCAAATTTCGGCCTCAGGTTGAGATCATCAATGCACAACCATATTGTGTACCCTAAAAATACTCAAAAAGAGTATTCAAAACAAAAGGAGGGGAATGCTGATCAGAGAAGTGTGCCTTTTTCACGAAAACGTCCGACCTCACAAAGCCTTAGCCACCAATAAGATCATGGACTCATTTGATTGGGATGTTTTGAACCACTCCCCGTACTCCCCTGACTTGGCGTGTTCAGATTATCATCTTTTCACCTTCCTAAAGGCGTGTAGGGATGAAAATAAATTTCAACCGACGAGCAGGTGCAGAAAGTGGGCCTGAAGCGGAGGAATGATCTGGCGGGAGAATTCTTCGAGAAGAGCAAAAGAAACTTGTGCCACGGCTCACCACATGCATTGAACGGGTTAGCAATTATTTGGAAAAATAGTCAACAAGTGTATCAACAATATCCTGTTTTTTTTTTCTAATACACTTTAAAAAAAAAAAAAACAGTACACTTACTTTCTGAACGTGCGTCGTAGTTTAAAAACTAAATAACAACCAGATTGTGGATTCCTGTTCTCCATCCCTAGCCAATAATATGTCTCCAATATACCCATCGGCCTCATCTCAACTTTGGCCCAAACTAGATCAAGTGATATATATATATATGTTTTACATTAACTCCACACAGGAGGCCTTGAAGAAAATAATTTCCCTCAGGGCCTATGTCATCTGGGATGCTGTGTGGAGGGTCTTTTTGAGGAGAGGAAGGAATGAACATTGGTCTTGAAGAGAC
Source organism: Limnephilus marmoratus (assembly GCA_917880885.1). Classification (NCBI taxonomy): domain Eukaryota; kingdom Metazoa; phylum Arthropoda; class Insecta; order Trichoptera; family Limnephilidae; genus Limnephilus; species Limnephilus marmoratus. Next base: position 19,435,622 of record OU862924.1, on the reverse strand, counting down.
CTATGTTGTAGGAAGGAGGAAACACAGAGGCCGGCAAATCATTCCACAGCCGAGCTGTTGAACATAAGAACGAGTCGAAGAAACGACCCGTTCTCATGTGACAAATGTCAACCGTGTACAAATGTTGGGTACGCGTTTGGCGTGTTTCCCGACTATGCACCGGTGCCGGAGGGATCAATGATGCTAGTTCTTCGGAGCATCTTCCATTGTAATACCGGTAGAACAAGGATAGCATTCCCACCCGACGCCTGTGCTCTAAAGATTGCAATCCGTCTGTTAAGATGGGAGAATCTATCAAACGGACCGCCCGTTTCTGCACAGAGTCGAAGGTATTTTTCAGGTATTTTGGAGCTCCAGACCAGAGGTGGCTGCCAAATTCAACCGTGGGGCGCACTTGCGATTTGTACAGGGTTAGCAGTTGTGCACTATTAAAGTATCTGCGGGCCCTATACAGTACGCCCAGTTTCTGGGAGGCTAACTTTACTCTGGCTTCGATGGAGCCCCCATACCTGAGCTGGTCACTTATAGCGTAGCTATCGCTTCTCGGCCATCACACTCGCTCCAGTCTACACCAAAACTAAAATGAGGGGGATAGGAACACTAAGGACACGTCTCTAGCCAAGGATAAAGGAAGGAAATCTGCCACCAGGTAAAATGGTATCTGCTTCGTTCTGTTTCGGGTCAGTTGTTTCGCAGCACTTGGATAACAACACAACTTGAACAGGACTTTCACAGAACTTGAATATCACCTTTGAAATTTGATGAATTAATCAAATTCTGTGAAACAACAATGTTCATAATAATTTGAACCAATCTAGTTAATAAATCTAGTAAACGCTATGTTTGTTACATTCTCATTTTATACCCAACGTTTAAAGTGGGATCGTTGCTTTCCTATTTATTTTTTGCTACAATGTGAAAGGGATTCTCGGAAATTTAATATAGTTGATATTTAATTTTTCAGAGGAATTTTCTGTTCATGCTTGTTTGTATTATTATAATTAATTATGAATGTCTTCCATGACTGTATGCAAGGATTCTAAGTATATTACAGTAAACTTTTTGTTGTTTTATTACTAAACCTAAATGTTTTTCATTATGTTTGTTCAACAATAATCCTTACGCCTCTTGTAAAGATTTTCAAGAATAAATGAAACAATTTAACTTTGTTTGAACCACTTATATATTTGAGTAAAGCCGACCGGTTCTTTCTTCAGGGCAAACGTATACTGATTTGACAGTTATGAAATATGGATGGGAACAATGTATTATAATGGTAGGGGTGGAGCCGTTGCTAGGTATTAAGAAGGAACGATCGTTCGGAAACCGGTCGGCTTTACTCAAATACTCGTATATAAGTGGTTCAAACAAAGTTAAATTGTTTCATTTATCTATAATGGATAACCACAAAGTTATTGCTACATTCAAAAATACAAATATTTTCAATATTTTTTTTTTAAATCGTGAGGACATTATGGTCCTGCGGAGGAAATCAAATTGGTAACTTACCCATCTGAAAGTTAAAATCCTAAACCATTACTTAGGGAACATCGACTGTGAATAGATTGACAACAAAATTATGTGGTTTTTGCAGTATATGCCCTACTTTAACAACCCGGCTTCGTCTTAGTTTGTTAATTTTTTTCTTGAACTACTTAAAAATACTCCTATACATCTTATACCCGTGTAAGATGACTAATATATTAAAACAAATATAAAACTTGTGTCCACTAAATTTATTTGTGATCGTAACCTGTTTCAGCCTGTTAAGGCCATCTTTAGACTGAGATTAAGATAGAATTGTTTCTTAATCTACGGTTTATATACATAACATATGGGGGTGGGGGAGAGGGGTGGCCTACAAGAATTTTATTAAATTATTTGGTTTTTCCCACTTATTTGCTATGTCATCTTTGACTATTGTACTAGTCTGAAGATGGCCTTAACAGGCTAAAACAGGTTACGGTCACAAATAAATTAAGTGGAGATAAGTTTTATATTTGTATTAATATATTATTATAATGGAATTCCACCACGAATTTTCAGTATCGAAAATAGAAATATTAGAATGCGCTGTGAATTTCTCTGCAAGTTCTTTATTCACTAGAGCTTGCTGCTTAAGAAAATACATTGATTTAATTTTTTATTATTGTTATAAGATACTAGACAGTAATTCTGTGTATAATGTCGACGAAGACATTGATAATTGAATACTTAAAGGATTTATTTTATTTTTAGCATTTGAAACAATATAAATTTGAATATAATACCAAGCTTTGAAAAATAACATCGTTTTTAACTGATTTTTACATTTCAATTATTTTTAGATTCAAAATCCAATGTACCTTCCTACACTGCCAATAATGAGTGTCTCGTTTTAAAAATAACATAAAATCGTTTTTATAATAGATCCTAAATATATTATACGTAAGTAGGAACCTCTTTTAGATTGATATAATGATAAATGAACATTATTTTCACAAATTAAAATAATTAGCTTTGTTTTTAACCATTATTTAAAAATATATTAAAATTATGCGTGAGTTTACAATTATTATCGCAGAAGACTATTTTCAAACTTATCAACAGCATTATTTTTGAAAAATATTTTTTTTTGCTGTTCCTCAAACTACACTCTAATTTTACTATTATGGATACTGTTCTCCTTTGTTGAGACTTGTCAAGTGAAGTCACGTGTAAGATTTGTGTAAGTCCAAATGATTTTGATTTGTTTCGCAAATATTTTTTTGTGCTAGTGTCACACCTAGCGTTTAAAAACACCAGCGTTTTTTGACTTGTTTTGTTTCAGCATATCTAATATTTGCTGAAATGGGCCTTATTATGTAAGAATAGGCCAAAGGTGTCGTACGAGAACGACGTTCTAATAAACCTGCACTAGAAACGGATTTTAATTGAAGAATTCATATAAAGATGTAGAAAAATCCGTTGCGTGCCGTGCGTTTGTCGCAACCGGCGCGGACAGATGGACGCTCACCTTTAGACGGAATCTAACAAGAATCTAAATAGAAAACGTGTTTCTCTCGAAACTACCTTTTTCGAAACATTTGTCACAAAATCTCAAGTTCTATCGATTTTCTTGAAATTTATGAATTTTCTTTATAATATATCCCTCTATAGTAGGAAACACCAAAAACTCAAAATTTTTAATTTTTACTATTTTTTAAAATTGGAAAAGTTAAAAAATAACTGAAAAGGATAAACTTTTTTGGGTAGCCGCCATTATTGCGAGAATTCTTTTCTCACTTATCCTGGTTACTGCCATAATGACATTTGTACTGATACAGAATCTACTCTTTTTATTTTTAAGATGATCAATCAGAAGGGTGGTAATCGTGACAACTTTGTGAAATATGTATATATATATATATATTTTTTGTTTTAAAAAAATGTCAATTCTTTAATTATTAATAAATAAATTATAAAAAATGTATTGTTATTTTTTTATCGACCGTCAAAAAACTCTCGAAATTCGGGCTTCTAGACTATAATACCCCCTCAAGACACGGCCTCCGTAAGTATTAGTAAAGGATTTTATAATGGTGATACTTCTTTACCTAACACGTTCAATTGAAACATTTCAAAGCCTAACCATATTTCGATTACTTCTATCCACAAATTGGTATCACCCGCATTCGGTTATAAATAGGCATTACTACATTACATATACTATTATCTACATTGGTGTGACAAACAAGTCCAAGTAATATGTCCGGCACTGTAATGTCCATTGCGATGGACAGGCCGATAGTGTCGCATTTTGCCCGGTAATGTCGCGATGCTTATCGCGCCCGCCGCTAGGTGCGCCCAATTACTAAAGTATCGCGTTACATACGGAATACGTACTCCCGCCACATTAGCGCGGAAATGTGCGCGGATAGCCGGGACGTGAACCATTACCCTAATTCCTGATTTAAACTGTTCGTTTTTTCCTTCTTTCTACTTTACTGTTTATTGAACATTTTAAGAACGAATTGAACAGAAAAGGTTCCACGCCCAAGTAAAATGGAAACTACTGTACTGATTTTGTTATTACGGGCATCTCAACAATAATAATAAAATAATTGTTCTTTGAATATTTGTCGCTGAAAAGGATTTGTAACCTTTTTGTGTGTTGATAAATTGATTTTAATAAGAAAATTGTATGTTTTTAACCCTAGAGAGATATTCTACGTCTTTGCGACGTAAGCGAGACACAAGTATTGCTGTCTTTTTTATTTAGCAACGTAGCGCGCTGTCTATTTCAGTTAGCACAGTAAGCACCACGGTAAGTGCCTACAATAATTACGGAGAAATACCCAAACCATACGAATGAAAAACTGTATTGTGTTTATCTGATTATCTTTTAAGTGTAACTTTTGGACTTCTTATGAATGTGATTATCGAACTTTTTTTTTTAAATCATTTTTTAAGTATAATGACTGAAAGATTGAATTGGGAAAGATTGCCGGAAGACGGGGGTCCCGGAAGCGTATTACCAAAACGTACACCGGTTCAGTCAGTCAGGGTTTTGGAAATACACGCCCTGGAAGAAGGAGAATTTCATGGCTGAAAAACCTGAGAGAGTGGTTTGGCCAGTCGACTGTAGAGCTGTTCCGGGCCGCAGTAAACAAAGTCCGCATAGCCAAAGTCCGTTAGACGGACAGGGCACAAAAAGAGAAAGAATGATTGATTAGCATTTAACCTTTCATATCTTATAAAAAAGTACAATTTAGACATAAAATAAAATTTGAAAAAAAAACTTTATTTTTTGGTAGAAAGCAGTCACTTTGTGGTTTGACATATTAATTAAAGGAAAATAATCACTTTGTTTGTAACCACGATTTATTGATTTAATTTTTATTTACCGACCGGTTTCGCTTAATACAAGCATCTTCAGGGTATAAATTAAAACTGATGAAAAAATACATTGTGTGAGCTTATATATACATACAGACAGAGACAAAACATAATATAAAGTAAGAGTGAGAGAGTGTAATTAACATCCTACATAGTGATAGAGAGAAAGAGACGGGTATATCTAATGAATAATTACATTATATCTACCGGGACAAAACGTCATTTGAACAGGTGATTAAGGAATAAAGTGGCTACGGGTTTTTTTAGTTTATGGGAAATATTCCTAATATCGGACTGTTGGACACATTTAACTGATTATTAAGGATTTGGGTTTTTGTTTTAACGGCTTTCTTTATTTCGAGTGCTTCTAAATTATTAAGCCTGTTACCATGACCATTTCTATGTAAAATCTTAACACCGGTGTTTTTATTGAAGGTATGATCTTTATCAATAAGGTGATTAGCGAATTCCGAAAATCCATTATTATTTAAGCATCTAAGATGCTCTTTGATTCTAATATTGACATTACGTGTCGTTTTACCTACATAAAATGATGAACAATCATTACAATCTAATTTATATATTCCGGAATGACTTAGTTTTTCGTCCTTATCTTTCGAATTAATTAAAAACTTCTCTAAATTATTGTTTGTGTAAAATGCCGGTCTTATTTCGGGAGGTAGATTTTTTACACTGCAGGAAGAGAACTGATTAATGAATAAAATACGACGCCATTGGTAACAAAGATTATTATTATTATTTATATTATTATGATTAGTAAATAAGAAATTCTTAGTGGCTATTTGTTTTTGTTTTTTATTTAAAATTGTATCAATGAGTTCGGCATTATAACCATTATTAACCGCGATTTTTTTAATTATTGCTAGTTCGTTGGTGAAATTAGTATTAGATAACGGTATTGTGACCAAACGATGAACCATTGAATGAAACGCGGAGTGTTTATGTGAAACAGGATGATTGGATGTGTTATGGATAACAACGTCGGTGTAGGTAGGTAATAATATAAAATAATATAAAACTTAATTTAATATAAAACTTAATTTAATATAATAATATAAAACTTAATTTATAAAATAATATAAAACGTAATAATATAAAACTTAATTTAAAACTCTTACATACAGAACTAGTATATGATCTGCACTCTGTTGAGTGGGACTTATTCGACGATAAAGTCAGACACCTAGTTTCTGTGAAAGCATTTAATAAACTTAATATAATTAATAAAAAAACTTAATATGTTGTGTTCCTTAAATAAATCTAACAATAATGAAAACCTAAAACCGGTTCATACGTTTTTTGACCGAGTCCAGAATCTGTCAACAGTTCATTTTCTACCTGAAGAGATGAACCTACTATCGAAAGGTTTAAAATACAACCTAAAATATAATAATAAAAACTTTAATTCTGCAATAGAAAACGTTGCAGTAGATATCGATACAGCTTTATATGGTAAACCTCAACGATTCTTCTACAAAAGTGCAGAAACAATAAAAAATCTAATACCTAAATTTAAATTTACACCAAACCCCGAGACAACCATAATGAAAAATATTCGTGCTAAATTAGAAGACGAAAATTTAATCCTGACCAAAGCGGACAAGGGAAATACCGTGATTATAATACCTCGAAGAGAATACAATACAAAAGTGCAAGATTTCATCAATAACGACAACTTCATAACTCTTCAAAAAGACCCTACTGGAAAATTCTTAGATAAAGTTAAACTAACTCTTAAAGCCTGTAAATCCCAAATGTTTCAAGATGAGTCATATCATCAAGTTAAGTTTTTAACAAAGAATCCGAAAGCACCAAAATTATATGGATTCCTCAAAATCCATAAAAGTGATAAACCTATAAGACCAGTTGTTAGTTGCTGTGATGCCCCAAATTTTAAAATATCTTCTTTTATTACTAATGTTTTCCATAATTCCAATATTTTCTCCCCAAAATATACAATCAAAAATTCATGTTCACTAGTAGAAGAACTCAAAGATTTGGATCTCCCTAAAAATTGCAAACTCGTCGCTTCAGTTCTTATTTGTCCAACAGACCATTTTAGTTTTCGTTCAATCTCCACTTTAAAATTAAAAATAAGGTATAAAAAATTACAGTTAATCACTTAACTAAGAAATATATAAACTAATGAGACCTTTACCTTTACGGAATAGTTTTTTCTTAACCTCCCATCATAACGTTTTATTGAAATAATGTAAGAAAACCTTCTCCTCCCGTAAAATTTTCTAATGGTCTGTTGGACAAATACGAACTAAGGCGACGAACTCATATCGTTTGATGTGGTTAACTTATTCCCTAATGTTCCCGTAGAGGAGAGCAAATGTTTGATCTCTAATTTATTAAATACTTCTAATTTACCCAAAGATTTAGTGAATGATCTGACTTCACTATTTAATGTTTGCCTTAACCAAAATTATTTTCAATTCAATGGTGTTATATATCAGCAAATCGAAGGCCTTCCCATGGGGTCTCCTACAAGTCCTTTAATTGCTGATATATTCATGAATAATTTAGAAAACAAAATTTTAACTAGTGCCTCACCCCTTGTAAAAAACGTCTTACTATGGCGGAGATACGTCGATGACGTTTTCTGTATTTGGACAGGGACTCAACGTCAATTAAATGCCTTCCTCATCTTTATAAATTCATACCATCAAAACATTAAATTCACATTAGAGATAGGAACTAATTCAACTTTAAATTTTTTAGATCTCACCTTATCTATCGTAAATAATAAAATAAATTTTAACATCTTTCGCAAGCCTACCTACACCGACGTTGTTATCCATAACACATCCAATCATCCTGTTTCACATAAACACTCCGCGTTTCATTCAATGGTTCATCGTTTGGTCACAATACCGTTATCTAATACTAATTTCACCAACGAACTAGCAATAATTAAAAAAATCGCGGTTAATAATGGTTATAATGCCGAACTCATTGATACAATTTTAAATAAAAAACAAAAACAAATAGCCACTAAGAATTTCTTATTTACTAATCATAATAATATAAATAATAATAATAATCTTTGTTACCAATGGCGTCGTATTTTATTCATTAATCAGTTCTCTTCCTGCAGTGTAAAAAATCTACCTCCCGAAATAAGACCGGCATTTTACACAAACAATAATTTAGAGAAGTTTTTAATTAATTCGAAAGATAAGGACGAAAAACTAAGTCATTCCGGAATATATAAATTAGATTGTAATGATTGTTCATCATTTTATGTAGGTAAAACGACACGTAATGTCAATATTAGAATCAAAGAGCATCTTAGATGCTTAAATAATAATGGATTTTCGGAATTCGCTAATCACCTTATTGATAAAGATCATACCTTCAATAAAAACACCGGTGTTAAGATTTTACATAGAAATGGTCATGGTAACAGGCTTAATAATTTAGAAGCACTCGAAATAAAGAAAGCCGTTAAAACAAAAACCCAAATCCTTAATAATCAGTTAAATGTGTCCAACAGTCCGATATTAGGAATATTTCCCATAAACTAAAAAAACCCGTAGCCACTTTATTCCTTAATCACCTGTTCAAATGACGTTTTGTCCCGGTAGATATAATGTAATTATTCATTAGATATACCCGTCTCTTTCTCTCTATCACTATGTAGGATGTTAATTACACTCTCTCACTCTTACTTTATATTATGTTTTGTCTCTGTCTGTATGTATATATAAGCTCACACAATGTATTTTTTCATCAGTTTTAATTTATACCCTGAAGATGCTTGTATTAAGCGAAACCGGTCGGTAAATAAAAATTAAATCAATAAATCGTGGTTACAAACAAAGTGATTATTTTCCTTTAATTAAAAACTTTATTGTTTATGTTTGATTTGTAAGAGGTTTGCAGCATTTTGTTATTTTTAAAATTACAATTTATTTTTTTATAATTATTTTGGTTTTATTTAGAGTACAAAACCCTAAACCATTTATTCAACTATCTTTAAACGTTTAAGTATGATAATATGTCAAATACACACTTTTAAACTTCAGTACGCCTTTAAGGCGTACTGAAGTTTAACGTGGGTCAAAGTAAGATTATCTTTCTAGAGTTAAAATAAAGAAAATGTTGGACCAAACTAAATTATAGCATTCAAATCGAAGAAAGCTATTCACACGTGTTGATCCGACGTTTGTCAACCCGATCCGTGGTTCACGCTTAATCGACTAAAGTGTAACGCGCCGGCGACGATCAATGTCATGCGGTTCAGCCGATCAGTTGATCAACTTTGTCGGAAGAGGGTTCCCATTTGTCAATTTGGTTTCAACTGTCATTCAACAGGCAGTTTATAAACCAAAATCGAGTCGTGCGAAGCCGGCGTTAGGGTATTTACGATTGTAGGTGTTTCTGGTAAATTGAAACTCAGTCGGTAACTGTTCTTACGGGTTTTACGCTAATATCTATTTTAATATAAAGCTTATTTTTGTATTGACGAAGCCTCTATTTCTAATTGACGAATAATAACGATGTTTAAAGGTTGCTGTGTAGAGGGTCTTTTTGAAGAAAGGAAGGAATGAACATCACAAATACCAGCAAAATCCTTTTTATTCCCAAATTTCGGCATTATCTTGCAAAACTTAATTTTGGGACTTTTTGTAAATGATTTCGTAAATATATACTACATTTACTATAGAAGATTACAAAAAATATGGTTTATAAGATTCTTAGTCACTTTTACGTACATCAGAAATAACTTCTTAATATGAAAATTTTCAAAACTTTGAAGTGAATCCGGAGGAAGAAGATCGTATCAGAAGTTTGAAAAAATTTAAATACCTCGTTTTGAACCCATTTGGCACCCTTTTATCGCTCTTAGAATTTAAAAATCACTTTTTTTGAATGACCCATCTTAGTAATCATTCAATAGTTGTTGAGAATTGTTGATATCAAATATAGAGATAGACGAATAATCCAGGCGCTATACAAGAATGAGGCCGCTATAATTAGATGTGACAATGATACAAAAGAAGCCAGTATAAGACAAGGGGTGAGACAGGGATGCTCTCTGTCACCTGTTCTTTTTAACGCTTATATACAAAGTGCGATTGACGACTTGAGAGAGAGAATGAGTCACAGAAAAGGTGTAAAGATACACGGGCAAAAGGTGGATATGATAAGGTTTGCTGACGATATTGCATTGGTTGCTGAAAGCGAAGAAGAACTGCAAGAGGCCTTAACAACCATGCAAAGCATTCTCCAAAATAACTATAACATGAAGATAAATAAAGACAAAACAAAGCTGCTGACTGTAGGCCGAACGCAACATCAGATGCGAATAGAGATGTCAGGAGTTCCACTAAAGAACGCCAAGGAGTTTGTCTATCTCGGGAGCAAAATAACATGGGACGGTCGGTCTAAGAGCGATGTCGACAGCCGTATACACCAGGCTAGGCTTGCTTTCAATAAAAGGTCGAAAATAATTGAATCAAATAATATAGACCTAAAGCTGAGAATACTCCTCATCAAGACCTATGTATGGAGTATCTTGATGTACGGCTGCGAAACATGGTGCCTATCCAAAAGAGATAAACGGAGACTAGAGGCTTTTGAGATGTGGTCCTATAGAAAACTATTAGGAATTTCCTGGAGAGACCACATTACAAATGAGGAGGTTCTCCAAAGAATCGAAGGAGGAAGGCACCTGCTCAGGACCTTGTCCGAAAGGCGTGCAAGATGGATCGGCCATGTAATACGACAAGAAGGCCTCTTGCATTCCATAATGGAGGGTATGACCGAGGGGACAAACTCTAGGGGACGCCAACGCCGAGAGTACCTGGAGGACCTGCTGGTGGACGTGCGCTGCTTATCATATGCAGACCTCAAAAGAGCCGCACAAGACAGGGAAGAATGGAAGAGGAAACTAAAGGAAATTGCTGCAAACCAATCCCAGGATTGAAACCAGAGAGAGAGTTGTTGACAACATGACGTTTACTTTCCAATTGAACACTACGACCTACGACATATATTTGTATTTAGTCGGGATAAGGTAAGTAAGTAGGTGGATAAAAATATTTATTGGTAGGAATTACAATGTAGGAAATAGTTCAAGGATGGATGCTAGGTACCAACAATAATATTAGTTTATTCCAGAATTATTTTTTTTTGAATTTATGGCAGAGGGGTTGGTTATCCAATAATAGTTCCCGGGGCGACGGTACACATAACTGCCTCCCTAATTAAAAATTGCCTAGCAATATGGAGACAAGACGTTATGGTTCATGGGATGAGGTTTGTCTAGGTCTAGGAGGCTGATGACCAGGACACACTGAACCCCAGATTTCTACCCACCCCTTAAACCCTTTTCCTTCCCAGAACTCTCCTCTCCTTCCTTTCCTTTAAAAAAACCCTCCACATAGCATCCCCAAAGATGACATAGGCCCTGATGGAAATCATTTTCCTCAGGGCCTCCTGTGTAGAGCTCATGTAAAAAAAAATCTAATTTAAATTCGAATGGATCTCTTTCCTCTTAAAAAAAATACTTTGCACTTTTAAGGCAATTTTGCATTTAAGTTAGACAGTGAATATTATTTTGTTTTTAATCGAAATTTTTATGAATAGGCCACTTGCATTGATTTCATAACGACTTGGAAAAAATCATGTGGATAGATCTTTTTACTAAGATTAAGAAAATGTTGGTAAAATTGTTTAGAAATGTACAGTTTTTGTTAATTTTAAATAAATAAATCCATTATTTAGGCTCGTGACGTCACTACATGAAAATGTCCCGTCGCCGAAAATGTTCCTATTATTTTTTTAAAATTCCACACAGATTTATTTTTTTATATGGCATCACTTTGATTTCAGGCGAATTTTTGAATTCGTTCACTAGATTTGTTGTGTGTTCTCTGCGAACTTATCATTTGGTTTCACTTTTTGACAGATGCTCTGAAGAGAACCCCGTACTTTTAATGATCTACGGGGTTCTCTTCAGAACGTGCAGATGATGTCGGTACGTGTTTTAGAGGTATAATGATTATGGTGCTGATTTTAACAAAATTAAATTTTATAATATTCTTATTATTATTATAATTTACAAGTACAAGTATATTATATTGAATTTAGTAATATAGACGCCGTTCATTATAATGATTTATGGTCAATAAGATGGATCAAAGAAAAAAAATATTTATGAGATGTAATATTTTTGGTATGCCTCATTATCTTGTGCCATTCGTGTGGAAAACGTTATTTTTTTTCAAATGATTTTCGGCTATGTAATTATCGTTTTTTCACACCTATAAAATTATGTCCCGTCTTTCCGGTTTATAAAAAATGGTCTGATTTATCGGATTGAAATTTTCAAAAAATCCCCAGGGTTTCAAAAATACGATTAAAAAAAAAATAAAAATACAGAATGTCTTAGAATATTTGCCTAAACCGGAAAAAAAAATTAAAAAATTTGATGCAAGTGGCCTATTATGTTTGATGACTTAGTTATTTATTTGTAGGTACGTTGAAAACCACAAGTTCTTTGGAGTAATTATAACACATCCTCGGCGCTCAGTGGGTCACACAAATAATAAGTAAGTAACCCACATAAAACACCGTGGCTATGTTCGGGCGCAGAAGTCAAGTAAGTTGTGTAAAGGAGTACACAAGCGCTTTGAACTTCCCGTAATTAACATGTAATCGCTTTTCCCCTACCCGCACCCTTTTCAAATGAACATCTGAACAGTGCTGGATTGGAAAACAAGATCGGGTCATTCATTTCTTTCAGAATTTATTTGCACCTGGTTTTTACCGAACCAGTTATAAAAACTAAGTTATTATACAAATAATAAATAAAACCTACACATTAACTGCATAAAATTATATAAAAACTCCCTCAAATGACAAATAATTCTAAGAGTCGCAAGAGAAATAAGAGACGCAGAGACATAAAATTGATATACTTATAATATAATGATTTAACTAAGCTAATTGAATTTTATATTCCCACGAGAACCGCTCGTTATAAAATCCTTTTTAAATGCATATTGATGCAATCGGAGTGAGTATACGAAACACTCGCTTGTACCTAGGTTGCATGAAGTTACTAATAGATATGCAGATGTGATAGATCTATTTAACTGCACGGAAGGTAGTGTACAAGAATGCTATGCTGTCACATTTTTTTAATCAATATTAATTTTATTTGTATTATTGATTCTTGCATGTAAATGTATCTCTGGTGTCACTTCCAATGCAACGCCACAATTAAGTGTTTATGGCATAATTATGCCGTTTGTGTTAAATAAATAAATAATTAGCCCAATAATAATATTATTAAATATTCTTGAACATTATTAGCATGACATTTTTCATTAATCTGCATGGATTATCCGTGAAAACGTCTACTTCAGCACACCCTACGTTATTATGTTAACCCGATAGTTGATCCGCCGACAATTGGCCCTCGAAATGATATTTACTATAAAATTATAATTTTTCGCATTAATTACCAATTTCAAACTTAAAATCGACTTCAAAAATACTTTTAATAATGAGTTGGTATGAATATCAAATGTAATTGTATACAACGTCGATTTTTTTTAATCTTATGCGCTGGTATACACAGTATACAGACAAGTATTTTAATGGAAATGTGTATGCACGACACGTTTTATCCTTGATGCATTTATTTGAATGAAAATGTTTTATAGTTTTGTTATGCGGCGGTACATTCTTTGGTATTTTATTTTTCAATATTTTTACACCAAAATTTAGAGTGTATATGCACTTGTCCAACCTTTTTATCCACTGTTACAAACAATTTTGGAACCTTCTGATTTGAATTGCGATTTTTTTTTCAGGGAGACAGGTCGGGGTGAATAGGGGCGGGTGAATAATTTGGGTCATTCCATGCTTGCTTATATACTGCTTCACAGACAACGCTGTGTGAGCAGGTGCGTTGTGTTGGTTGAAGAACCATCCTGTGCGCCAAGGATACGACTTTTTTCGACGATTTTTCCTGATGCTTTCTCGCAACCTCTTTAGTACCTCCATGTAGAACTGACGGTTATCTGTTTGTCCTGGAGGAACAAACTCTGTGTGCACTACAACTCTGAAAAAACCAATAAGCATCGTTTTGATGTTCGATTTCACCTTAATTTTTTCTGTAGAGGAGAGAGAGCACTCTTCCATTGGCTTGACTCCGGGATCGTACCCATAGAACCATGACTCATCACTCATCACCAATAATAACCTTGGAAAAAATCTAGGTCCTCTTCCAGCTGATTTTTCAATTCGTGGCAGGCTTGAAGGCGAAGGTTCTCTTTGAGCCTCAGAGAGGAGACTTTTGCGTTTTCACCAAAAGAAGAAATCTTGATTTACTTAAAAATCAACTTTGGACGAACGCGTGGACCCACAGCGACGCGGCTTCGCACACTGACCGAGAAGAGTTTCCCTACAACCGCCGACCACACAAAACCCGTTTCCCCTCCACTTCTCCTCTCTACCGCCCGAGTCCTGTTATTTTTTCGATGATACACGCAGTAAATGTCGGTAGAATCCAATCGGAATTTGGCTTTGTTCTTTGTGTTGTTGACTCTAGTACCTGGGTAGGGAGGTCCAATCCTCAGTCATTTCAAGCTTTTTTTAAGTTTTAAAAGACATTTGTATTATCGTAAAAAAAACTTTGTGTTTTCGGTTTGATTTTCTTCTTAACAAATTTCAAACTGCCCAATTTAGGAGGCAAGCATAACCTTGGGGAACGTACCCATACTACGTGACCTGTTCAGGGGGGGGGGGGTCATCAAAATACCACGCTTGGTCACAACGGGGGGGGGGGGGGGGTTTAGGTTTTTATCACGTAGTCAATCTAGAAATCTAGCGTTTTTTGAGCTACGAGGGGAGGTTTTTAAGTTCGCGGAATGGGAAGGTAAGTGATTAATGGGGGTACCGCTGAATTAGGTACTAATTGAACAACTCATTTTTAGAATAAACACCGGGTTTTATCGTAATTAGGTCATTAGTCTTTCAGCTATCGTCGACCAAACACTTCAATCCGGAAGAAATTGTGTGAAATGTAGAGAAAATTGAATTCCGCGCTGTTATAAAGTTCTTTTAAGTTAATTTAAAGATCGGAAAAATGTGTTAGGGTAGTAGGTGAATATGTTGAAAAGGAAAAATAATTTTGGTTTTTATTTCCACTCCTTGCCCAATCCGCAAACTTAAAAACCCACCCTCGTACATTCAAATAAGTGAAAAAGTTCAGGGAAAGTGTTTGTTGAAGGTGATTGAGATGAAAAATGTTTATAAAAATAATAATATTTTCGTTTCCATAAATTACGTTCCGGTTTCATTATATTTTGGCATAAGTTTTATCTTGATAATATTTTTTCCACTTGTAATGCATGCATTCTTGCTGTCACGCAGCAAGCGCCGTATTAATAAAGACAAATATAAGCCAAATAATGCATTTTTTATTTTTTGTTAGCAAAAAATGATTCAAAACCATATTTATGAAATACTACGTGAAAACTGCGGGGGGGGGGGGGTCTTGGAATATACTACACGTGGTCACCGGGGGGTAAAAAATTGCAAAAAGTGTGTCACGTAGTATGGGTAAATTCCCTTATTCCAAAATCAGTGTTTTAATAGTGGCGAAAAAAAATTGTTCCACTATATTAAATTTCTTCATTTTAGTGTCAAACCGTATGTTCTTCCAGAAAATGTAGTGTTTATTGGTCTATTACGGAGTTCGGTCCCATCCTGGCGGAAGCAACGTGTTACCCTTAACCAAGATGGTATTACGATTATGAACTAATAATTAGGTACGCTGCGGCCCTTCCCGACCTCTGGGGATTTTTGATTCGACCCTCCATAATGAATATAGCCGATGTCTAAGATGTTTCTCCGGGCGGCCCTTGTTTGCAAACAAAATATTATCATGTTTGTGAATAATAAATAAACTTGCGAACTTCACCAACTAACCTAGCCGACTAGTGATAATTATCATTAAAATTATATTTTAAACGCTCTAGCCTAATAGAAACACCTTCTTAATTACTTAATTGTGAGTCGGTTCATACTTTTGACGGCCTCCCGGGTCGAGGGGTAAGGCTCTTAACTCGCAAATCGAAGATCGCGGGATTGAATCCCGGCGTGGGTAAATAAATTTTATTTAATTAACTAGTTTAATTTAACAATTAATTAATTAAAAATAATATGTAGTATATTTGCGGCACGTTCCAGAGTGGAAGATACTCTCAGTATCGCCCTGGTGTGAGACCATTCAGAATTGAAACGTTGCTTGAAATGGCTTTAGCCGTGTTTGGTGACCAGATCTGAATAGTCAGGTATCTCCCCACCTTCCTCTTCCCCCATCTCCTTCCCCTCATCACTACCTTCAGCATCACAACTCACCCCAATTTGGGATGCAGTAGTCTCACTGTGTCCAGACAGGAGTAGTTGGGACTCTTGTGCGGTATTCAAATTTTAAAAAAATCTCCTTCCCCTCCCCACTACCTTCAGCCTCACAACTCACAACATACCCCAGTTAAATAAATTGGGAATTTATTTAATTGCCGTAGTCTCACTGGCTCCAGACGTGAGCAGCTGAGACTCTATTGAGCTATTCACATAAAAGACCACAAATGTGCAGTTCACACGCGGTAGAAGTGAAAACTTCAGAAAACTAAAGTAGACAAGAGTGGGAGGGCTACGAAGGACCGCACAAATGGGACACCGATAATTCTCCCGCAGGTTAAATCTTATAGAAGTATGATTTTGTCTCTTTTTAGTGTCGCTTTTTCGTTTCATCGAGTTTCAAATCACTAATGCAAATCGGTGCTAAAAAAGTTTTCCTTAAAAAAAATACTTAGGACGGGTTTTTCAAATTCATAAAAATTTTTAAGTTAATTTTTATGTGTTGTGTAAATTCTATTGAGTTGTCTTATTATATCATTACAGGCCAGTTGCTTCATAAAACTGAAATAATCATAGAAAATGTATAGAACTTTCATAGAACTTAACATTAACTTTAAATGTTTGATGAATTGATCTAAATTGTTGAAACAACCAATCCTTATTTAGGTTCGGTTAAAATAATATTGCCGAGATAAACGCATAAATCCACTGAATCGATAATGCGGACTAGAATTGCCTTCCATGTAGATTTGATTGAAACCAACGTCACCACTGACCCGATATAGGTACTTCGTTTCTGGCATATTTAGCATGCGCTCTGACTTTCTTCTGTCCTCTGCCAGCTTAGGCTGCTTCATTGTACAAACATCATTTTCAACGTATAATGATGGTAGTAGGAGTAATACAAATGTTGAGATATTTTTCGTAATCTACGAATTTTGGCCGTACTAATATAAAAAAATGTTATTTTCTATACCTATTAATCGAGGAGATTTCGCTAATTTAGAGTTATTTGGTATTTCATTTTGCCTCATCACTACGAGGATATTTGCTGGAAGGTTAGTTAGTATCTTGCGTCGTATCGCAATTGATTTTTTGGTACTTTTCCGTGTTGCGCTCCTTCTTTATTCAACGTTTCGGACAGCGTTACGTTGTCCATCATCCGACACCTGCCCTAATGACGGACACTGCAACGCTGTCCGAAACATTCGTTAATGAAGGAGGTAGCGCGGCACGGCATAATAACCCAGAAAACCAATAGCGAGAAAAGATGCTTTTGGCCGTGAATATCTCAAATCACATCTGAAAAAATGTTTTTTCAAAAAGTGAAAATTCTATGGCCCCGCTATGATTTGGAAAATGACTGCACCTGCGACACATCAACTGCGCTCTTTGACCGCTTTGATTGTTATGTCACTTTTAAAACGGAAATTACGCTGGTCTACGCTCATTGGTCGCGCCCACTGCACTATGAAGAAATTTAAAATTCTATTAATAGAGTTTTTGATTGATTCGTGTACAAACATTTATTTTAGTAAGAATCCAAAATTTCAGTCGGTTCGATACCATGGGGCCAAAGTTATGATCGATCGGAGGTGTTAGAAAGCACCCACAGCACTATGAAGAAATTTAAAACTTTTCTTTTGGTAGATTATTTGATTAATTCGTGTACAGACAGCTATCCTCAGTAAGAATTCAAAATTTCAGTAGGTTCTGTGCCATAGAACCAAAGTTATGTCAGACCCTAAGTTTTGACAAAGTGCCCAAGAAACGATGAATATTTAGTATGACGAAACTTAAAACCTCACTTTTCATGTATTAGTTGAGATTTTGATAACATTTCGCTTCTGCCGCGTGTAAACTGTAAACTGCACTCGATTTTTTTTTACATTAATCCCACACAGAAGGCCTTGATAAAAATGATTTCCCTCGGGGCCTATGTTCTTTAGGGATGCTACATGGAGGGTCTTTTTGTGGAAAGGAAGAAGTGAACCTGGGTCTTGAAAAGACTCATGTTGTGAGAGGGAAGAAACATAGGGGCCGACAATCGTTTGCCGAGTTGTTAAACTCAAGAACGAGTCGTAGTAAAGACCGTTCTTAAGTGACAAATAATGTCAACCATGTACAAATTTTGGGCGCGCGTTTAGCATGTTTCCCGACTGTGCACCGGTGCCGAAGGAACCAATGACGTATAACCGATGCCTGTGCTCTAAATATTGCAATCCGTTTGTTAAATAGGAGAATCTGTCAAACGGACCGCCGTTTCTGCACCGAGTCAAGGATGTTTTCCTGAGGTTTGGGACTCAGACCAGAGATGACTGCTAAATTCAACCGTAATAATATCGAGAACCTTCCGGTAGGTTTAATTTTTACGACTTCAAAAAGTGTCGCTAATGATCGCCGTTATTGGCCTGAAAATAATCGGAAAGTTTTTTATATAATGAATAACATATCACTTTGTTTAAACCACTATATTATACACAATTTATTATTTTTTTTATTAGTTTTTTATATACATATACATGTAATATAATCATGAGTAATTACCTTTTCAGGTTACAAACGGATTAAACTCAAATCATTAAATAATAACATGCAACATTGATTAGAAATAGTATAAACATATATATGTATATAATATATAACCTTTACGAGAGTGTAACTACTCGTGTGTACAATATCTACATGTTTCGATAACAATGTTATCTTCATCAGGATATGTCAATATATGGAAAGTTTTTTCACTCCCAACACGAACACGATTTACAAATATCAAAATTAAATGTTCACCCGTGCTTACTTTCCGTTCAACATGAATTTTATTGTCAGCCAACAGGTATTTACGCGCAAATAACGACGTGCTGCTTATTCTCCGTGTATATGGTTGATGATACGTTGGTTATTGATACGTTCGCGCACCCCGAAGCTGAGAACCTCGTTCGCAATATTCTTGGCAAGTTTTGTGAATACTCCGTGTAAAATACCCGAAAGTTGTCTACCTAATATCATCAGTGCTAGACGCCCGCGCCGAGGGAGGAACTGAGGTATAAATCAAAGGAAGCTGTCCGGATATATGTAGTTGTGGGGTATTATTACCCCACTACCCTAAAGACTTGCAAACGTACTTGAGAATATTTATTTATCAGTTCCGTTCCTCCAACAGCTGTAGCGCTATTTTAAAATTAGCCAAACCAATCTAACTTAACATTCCAACCCCAAACTACAAAAATATTAAGTTTAAATGTTTTTCAATAATAATAATTGTTTATCGTTTTATTTTTAATTGTAGGACATCGCTAAGTGTTAAGTCTAAGTGTAAAATTATTTCGTGTGATTTTCAGGCTTTTCTCTTCCGTTAACCATACGGAGATATTTTAAACTCCTGAAAAATTCTACCAGTTTTTAGTATAGTGCCTGTAAAGTATTTTTTCGTATAACTTTATACTTACCACCAAATAACTGTTGAAAATCTATACTATTGTGTTAAAATAAATCCATTTTTTATATCACCCTAAAGGCGCTAATAAAAAACTTAAAAAAAAAACTAATTAAAACCTACCAAGAATGTTACTTCTAATTTTGAAACACTAAATTTTTGGTGTAATTATTTTTTTTTTATTACGGAGGGAGTCTGGTTCAGCCGATAAAAAAATTTGACTATTTTGTTGCCGAAAAATATTCCTACACTTGTGGAGAATACATTCCCAAAGTTATAGCACCAATTTGACCTTTAAACATAGTTAGGAGCGGTGGGTGCCTAGCAGGCATACTGGAAAATGGAGCGGCCCGGTTACAAGCGAAATCGTTAAGCGCGTTTTTCTCAAAACCACGATTTTCATATTGGCCGGAATCGTAGCTTATCGAATTTTCATCCGATTCATTTCATTCAAAGTTATAATTAAAGAAAATTAAATTTATGTGCGGATGAACCTCGGCTGATGAAAAAATATTATTAAAGGACAAAAATTAAGATTTTTTCGTCAATATTCATTTTATGTCCACCATTTTTGCAATTAACAAATACTCTTTGCAAACTGTTGGCCATGCGCATTCCACATTCATAATCATTCCACAATCCTTTTTTTAAATTTCATGTTTCAAGTTCAATTCCAGTATAATATTTGTCGGATCCTCCGCTTTCGGCCGCTAAGTATATCTATGTATGTATAGATATTCAAATCAAATTTCAATAGTGTTTTCTCTTGTTCAAATTTATCTTTACAAGTAACAAAAGTTTCGTGACCGAAAATAAATGTTATCTTTGAAAGAAAACGCATTGAAAAATATCTCAGATGGACCAGACTCCCCCCCCCCCCCCCCCCCCCTTATAAACCTTTTTTTCCCCTTTTTTTATTTTTAAACGGGCCGGATACACCCATTGAATGTAGAATGACAGAGGAAGTGCCATAGTAATAATATGCAGAAAGAAAAATGCAGTAGTTGCATTTTTTTCTTGTAATCGCTCATACCTTGATATATGGAGACTAGAATAGTTTTATTACCGAGGTTTTTTTTTAAAACTACATTGTCATATTAAAATAAAAATTAACTTAAAATCAATATAAATTTCTGCAGAAATATCATTTGACAGGTAAGTGAAAGTTTATGAAACCATTCTCGTCAATCGTTTTTTATCATTCAAACATGTTTTAGCGTACGATGTTTAAGTGTGTTATTAGTTAATATTGGATTCACCGAGGAGATTATTCTTTATGATATAAATCCGTGGTCGTCAAACTACGGCCCGCGCAAATATCAGCCGTTTTCTTTTAAAATATTTTTTTTCATGTACGATTAATTATATCATCCGTTTTTTTACAATTAATTATATGGTCGTTTGAGACTTTCAGGGGGGCGGTAGAAGACCCAGAGAAAATTAGAGGGCGTAGAGATAGCGCAGTGAGGGTATAGGTAGGTTAAAAAAAATGGTCTAAAAAAAGAAAAAAAAAAAACACGCATATCGTACTAATAAAGCAAAATAAACTTTAATATTGGTTAATTTTAGTTTTTGAGTGTATTGAAGCCATTTATAAACACGATCACGTGTGCGAAAATTCTCACATTTCGATAGTTAGGGAAGTGGATGAAAACTGAACTGATAGATTCCATTACAGACACTTACACAATTTTTTTTTTATATATAAAATTATGATTTTACATGTGTTATTATTATTAAGAATTGACACAATACCATGAACACAAGAAGGAAGGAAGTAGCAACCCGGTACTTAAATAATTGCTTTTTTAACTTGCTAAACAAAAAGGTACAACCCCCCCCCCCCCCCTCCCACCCCCGAAATCATAAGTGTGCGGCCCGCGGCGATACCTCACATTGTCCAATGTGGCCCTTGACCAGAAAAGTGTGACGACTGCTGAAAATATTGTCAAATTTTATCATTTAAATGGCACCCGTCTTATGCAGGCGCCAGACAGAAGTTCAAATAAGTGATCACTTCTTTGAAGACTTTGCGCACACATTTGGTCACATATTGTTGTATCTGCCAGACATGTGTCAAAGTTTTGATCACTCCTTTGAGTTCACAGTTTTCAAATAGACTTCACACAACATGGTCGACGATTTGGTCGACACAGTTTGCTTGTATTATTTATGTGCGTCTAATTATTTATATTATCTAATTAATTTATCTAATTATATTTATCTAAATATATTTATCTAAATATATTTATCTAAATATATTTATCTAAATATATCTATCTAATTAATTCTTCGATAGAGCAAGGTATTGAAGAGTGGTGTTTAATTCGGTTCCAGGCGTCATTGATGTTATTTTGATTTTTATGCCCTTTACGTTTCGGATCCCATATATCTGGCTCTACTTGCATCAACTCTATAAACTCGAAAACGCTCTTATTATTCCACTCCATCGTTAGTTCGTTTGGCTGTCCACGCACGACTACTCTCCACGGCGACGCTCGCGCAACTGAGCTTCGCGCAGTGTGGCAGGCTCGCAAACTTTGAACTTTGATCCCTTTGATGTGCGCTAAAAAACCGACACGGAACGGCAAAGCGCACTTAAGTGATCACTTATGTGACAACAGTGTCAAATGCCCGTGCCACACATGTGAACACTTGTTTGATCACTTCTTTGAATTCCTGTCTGGCGCCTGCTTTACACACATTTAAACTGCAGAACAGTAATACAGTAGCTCAGCGAAAATGTCACGCGGCCCTGGGCAAAATTTTGGTTAAATGATTTTTTTTTTAAATAATTTCTTTATTATAATATCTTAAAATTTAAATTCGTACAAATTTTAATTACGCATATGATTTATAATACACCATCAATTAATATATAAGACCGTCGTGTTTTTTTATTATTTATTTATCTATATATAGTGTGTTACCCGTGACGAAACAAAGAAAGGGATTAGCTTTTCAAAGAAAATCATTTTCTTTTCTAATTACAGTTTAGGAATGGAATATTAGGGAATTACTTTCCCACCGTTGCTGAAAGTTCCTACCCAAATTGGTTTGCGTTTTGTTTTATTTAGTACCTTCCATTTTATTAAGTATACGTATAACATGTTTGTGATATAAGTTCACTTTTCAGGTTTCCATAGCAGCGCAAAAAGGGGGTTCAAAGCTATGCGAGTGTTGGAAGCCAATCAAAAACTCTTCTGTGTTCAAAACATTTTAAAGAACGTCAACAGCACATTGAGTGTAACTCGATGGACGAAGCAGTACCCACAACATAAAATTGATGTGTGCATTCTTATATTTATTAGGTCATGGAGTTTAAAAAAAAGCTATTAATGAAAAAAGACGTATCTACTTTTTGAAAGTTATTTTCTTAATATTTACTACAGTTTTTTGGGCTTGTAAGAATAATTATTATGATTAATTACGCTTTTGTGCAAACAAAAATATGTTTTATTTATATGACAAAGAGAGAAAGTAATAAATATTTGTTATTGCCTCCAAATGTTAATCAAATGTAACGCCACTGAATAATAACCATGTAAACGGTCCGGCGTTGTGGCCATCTTGACCGTCATTTTTGAACTACCGTTTGGACAGAATGTTTTATTGGTATGCCAAGTCTTTCTCTTAGGTATTTTATTTAGTCATTGGATTCACCTTAAGAGTCCAGTACACGTTGGGCCAACGCGCTCGGCCAACGCGCTGGGCCAACGTGTACAGGGCTATTTTTTGTGTTTTTGGCGCTTGCGGCCAACGCTCGCCGACGAGCCGATGGGTGTCGGTTTTTCGTGCACAAATCAAAGGAATTTGTCGCAAGCCACAAACAGCGTTCAGACGTTGACCGAGCGCTCAGTTCATAAATACGCGTCGGCCGGAGCGGACGCTGTTTGTCGCGCTTAATTGTTCCAACGATCGTTTCACGAACATGGCGTCTTGGAGTATTGATGAAATGTTTAGGCTAATTGATTATTATCACAATAATAATACATATTTAGTTGTGATTTCAGAGTAATGATAATCACACTAATATAATAATGAGGAATGATTTTTATTTTTGTAGTTTGTAACGAATAAACTCAAAACTACTGGATCGATTTAAAAAATATCAATATTTAAAATAATAATTCATATCAACATTGATGGGTTATTTAAACCTCCTGAAATATTATTGGACTGTTCTTTTTTTACATGAGCTTCACACAGGAGGCCCTGAGGAAAATAATTTCCCCCAGGTCCTATGCCATCTTTGGGGATGCTGTGTGGAGGGTTTTTTAAGGAAAGGTAGGAGAGGAGAGTTCTGGGAAGGAAAATCGTTTAAGTCGGACACATAATGATAATTCATATCAATATTGATGGGTTATTTAAACCTCTTAAAATATTATTGGACTGTTCTATGTGGTAATCTGTAAGTATACCTACCAAAAAAAAAAAATTCAGTGTAATGATGCTTGGAGTAGAATAGCAGATAATATGAATATTCCACTAACTGAATTTAAAAAAAAGAGTCATTAATGGCTACATACAGAATACATCGCATCGCGCTGTAAAAGTATATTGCGGCGGCTCCGCTGACGTCCATCTCCGTCTAGCGATCGACGCAGAATGAGACACGCCAATGTGTGAACGGTAACCACAAAAATCTGGCCAACGCGTTGGCCGAGCGCGTTGGCCCAACGTGTACTGGGGCCTTTACGTTTAACGTTTTCGTAAAGTGAAACCGGTCCGGTCATAAATAAAAATCTGGAAAGGGGTCGTTTATTAATCACGTGAGGCTAGAAAGGGGGGGGGGTTCGGAAAAAATCACGAATATCACGCCGTATTTAATACATTGATAAATGCTTTGCTCCTCCGCTAATTTTGAAATAGGCCCTACGGCATAATGCATTGGCTTTCGCGTTTTGTTAAAAAAAATTGAAGGTAATGCCTCGGACTTGTGAGATAACTGTCGAAATGATATAAAAAGTAAAACGGCACATTTGGATAAAGTTTGTACACCAGTAGGTACACAAATAATCAAAAGTACGTTGGGCTAGAATTCCAACAATCCATGCGCTTGATAGCTGCAAGATGAGTGGTTATCTAGCCCCCTACATAGTTAAGTAAATTGAAATACGTACATATAAAAAGATATTTTATATAATTTATCGGGGGGCTACAATTCCAATAATCCATGCGCTTGATAGCTGCAAGACGAGTTGTTATCTAGCCTCCAAAGTTAAGTAAATTCTAATCTAAAATCCATACTAATTTGTATAGCGCTCTTGAGGCGATTTTTCGCAAAAACAGCGCTATATAAGTTGTCCAAATTTATTATTATTATTATTTTTGTATTCAGGTTCTGCACGCAAGCTACTCAAATAAATAAAATACAAAGTTTGAGTTGATGTGCAAAAAATTATTCTTTGGACATTCTCGTTCCCTCCAATGAAAATCAAATATTTTTCTTATAAGCCAAGTAGAGACTTCCTAGCCGCCTCCTCTCGGCTCCGCTGAGATTTCACCCCTCCCCACCCCCACCCCCACCAGATGTATCGCCTTACTCCATCCATTAGCTGCATGAAAGAGCATCTTCCCCTGTTGTTTTTATGAAGGTATTTACGGCGGTACCTGTACCCTACATCCTGCGCCCTCTTGCCAAAGGGTCTGGAAATTCTATTAATATAAAAGTTTCATTTAAAAAATGAACCTCTTATTCAATTGTATTTCGACATTGCATGCATTGTGAATTGTGGTGTTTGAATCCGAGTCGGGGCTTAAGATAACTCTAATTATTTTTTATATTGTGTTTTTAAACTTTATGTGATTGTATGATTATTTATGTGGTGAGAGTGGATTATGTGTTTTTTGTAAAATGACTGGCGAAGGACCTTGAATTTTGTGTTACTAATCACTGCCTAAAAATGGTAAAAATACATGTTACAAAGAAAAGGAGAGGACTCACCGGAAAAGGTTGTATGATTCCTTTCCCATCCAAGAGGCACAATCACAATAGGCGTAAATGTTCGTTATTTTATAGTAGGTACACGGCGCAATTATTTTGATAGCGGATTTTACGTGAGCAAAGCACAGTGATGGCTATATGCAGCGGGAGTTTATTGCAGACTGATTAAGATTGTGGGTAAGCGAGGGGGGAAAAGGTAGGACAAAAGGACTTGCAACAATAATTAATACCAAGTCCAAGCAGTGATAGTATGTATGCGTGCTGTGTAGGTATGTGTATGTGTAGGTATTAGTATGTGCGTAACCATGCCCCCCGCCTGGAAGGGGATGAAAGAATCCACTTCCATAAACCAAAAGAGTGCCAATACGTTTCAATGCGCAAACAAAATTGTAACACGCGGTAGAATGCAATTAATTATGTAAAAGTTATAAAAATATTTTTGTAGTTATATAAATGCTTTTACCAAATGGTCAAATTGACCGATACAGCAAAAAAAAAATAAAACATTGAAACGTAAAAATATGATATGTTAATATGATAATATGCGGTAGATAAAACTAAAAGTAAGGTTTCGTACCTATTTAACCGTGAAACTAACCTAATTGATTTTAAGGATAAAAGTATTATGAACTAACTTCTAAGATGTTGTTAAATCTATTGTGACGGTAAGGGACAGAGTTTAACGACTGCCCTGCGGTATATTCCGGAGTTAGTTTTAACTTCCGCAACGCGGATCACTCCATCTGCCCCGGGGTAGACATTGACTATTACCCCAATAGGCCATTGAAGTGGCGCGATGTTGTCACTCTTAATCATTACTACCGTGCCTGTCGTTACCGGATTCGCATTTGTATTCCATTTTTGGCGAGCTTGCAAAGTATTCAAATACTCAATTCGCCATCGGTTCCAGAATGTCCGAACAAGACGATCCACAAGATGTTTGCGTTGTACCAAGTTGACTGGCTCGTCTGACAAATCAGCAGCGGGTAAAGATTTTAAGGGAGTGAGCGTTAAAAAATGCGCGGGGGTTAGCGGCAATGGAGCCGAAACGTCGTTAACGCTAAGTACAGATAGCGGGCGTGAATGTAGAATTGCTTCAATCTGAGAAAGAACTGTTTGCATCTCTTCATACGTCAGTAGAGAAGTGTCTACTATTTTATTTAAATAACCTTTCAGGCATTTAATGTTACTTTCCCAGATCCCACCAACGTGAGGAGCAATTGTTTTGAGGCGGTTAATGTCTTGAACGGACATCAAAATTTTTGTTTTCCGTTCGGGAGGGTCAGTCACAGATTTCGTATTAAAACGTTGTAAAGGCCAATCACTTTTACGTAATTGGGCAAAGACGGGGCCGTTAAACCATAACGGATGGTCGATTAGTTGAGCGGGCGTAAGACCCCGCGACAAGCAGTCGGCGGGATTGTCTTGTCCTTTTATATAATGGAAGCATTCAGCCCCCAGATGGTTTTGTATTTGTGAGACACGGTTGGCAACGAAAGTCTGCCATTTTGCGGGCGGTGAATTTATCCACGCTAGAGCAACCGTGCTGTCGCAAAAAACTAAAGTCGTATGAGCTTTCGAATTTGATGTGTAGGTATTACTGACCGTATGCATTAATCGTGCAAGTACTAGCGCTCCACATAGTTCTAATCGCCCAAGTGAAATCGTCTTCGCAGGAGCGACCGTAGATTTGGCGCATAATAAGCTAATTGTGGTTTTGTTAATATTTGGACAGTAAACATATAAGTGCATAATGCCAAATGCGCGTTCGCTTACGTCAGAAAACCCGATAAGTGTTAATACACATTGGTATTCGACACCAAAAATGCGAAGAATTTTAATAAATTGCAATAATGGCATTTCCTTTTTAAACTGTCGCCAAAGCGTGACAACGGTGTCAGGAGGAGGATCATCCCAATCCAGGTTGTACTCCCATAGATATTTAATTATAAGCTTAGCTAATAATACAACTGGTGCAGCGAAACCCATCAAATCCCAAAGACGAGCAATCGTCGAGAGAATGTTTCGTTTGGTACAAGTTCTTTCGTCGGTGTGTACGACAAATACGAATTGATCAGAAGCGGGTATCCAATGAAGTCCTAGTATTTTCAGGTTTTCATCGGGATTAAATTCCACATGTTCCTTAACACGACGAGCTGTAGGAATCGTGGATAAAAACTTTGGAGAGTTAGAAGAGAATTTTACAAGATCGAATCCTCCCGCGGCGAATAGTTGAATCAATTCCGTAGACAACTCGGAAGCCTCCTCGACCGACGAGCAACTGGTGACGAAATCGTCCATGTAGAATGAGCCCTTTTCCACCAGATTTGCAGCAAGTGGGAAACGAGGTTTTTCATGCGACGCAAGTTGACGCAATGTACGCATTGCGAGGAATGGACTGCAAGACATGCCGAATGTGATGCGATTAAATTCAAACAATTGCAAAGGGTCACTATCGTTAAATCTGTACAGCATGCGCTGATAACGTCGGCATTCTTTTTGCACCACAATTTGCAAATACATTTGTTTTATGTCAGCGGTTATAGCTATGGCGAATAATCGGAAATTGAGGATAATGCGAAACAAATCACCTTGTAAATTCTTTCCGGTATGCAGGATGTCATTAAGCGAGTAACCCGAATCGGATTTCATACTCGCGTCTAGCACCATGCGAATTTTGGTGGTCAATTTATCTTTGCGAACTACGATATGATGCGGGATTACGTAATGCGGTAAATCGTAATTGTCAACTGGGGAAATATAACCTTTCTGAAGGTATTCGCACAATATTTTGTCGTATTCTAACTTTATTGCGGGTTGAGATATTAAGCGGCGTTCAAGAGACCGAAACCTGCGTTCGGCGGCGGGTAACGATTCACCGAGAACAGAGGGACTGTTTCGAAACGGCAACGCGACGATATAACGACCTGCCGTGTCACGAGAAGTAGTGAGTTTAAACATATCCTCACACTCTTGTTCATCAGGCGTTAAAAACTTCTCATATCTGGAATGTCTTCCAATTCGAAGAAGCGCGAAAGGCAAAATTCATCATTTTGCGTGAACGTACAAAATGATTGCGTGGTGTTTATACTTGGGTTTTCAATCATCGTTGGGGCAGTACCCATGATGAGATATCCCAAAGTAGTTTCGATAGCAAATGGCTGTCCGAGAGAACCTGATATTTTGTTTGCCTTTAGAATGCGAGCAAACATGTCACATCCTAAGATGATATCAATCTCGCCGGGCGTACAGAATGTTGTGTCTGCTAAAGGCAAATTGTCAAGATACGACAAAGAGGAGCGGTTAATGTTAACAGTAGGCAACTCACTGGTTATGGTTTCTACTACATATGGTTTAATCGTATACGACTGAGTGATGTCATAGCGGGAGAGTAATTTTAAGCAAGTTACGCCATTTGTCACATTTCTTACGTCACCTATTCCCGTGACGTAAGTACTTGGAGATGACCGCACCGTAAGATTCAAGCGTGAACAGCATTTGCGCGTAATTATGTCCCTTTGGGAGCCGCTATCTATTAGAGCCCGTATCGTCTGTACCTGGCCCTTAGCGTCTCTGGTAGTGCAAACAGCCGTTCCTAATAGTGCAGTAGTATTTGCACTTGAGCATGAATTTGTCACACATAACGAAACCGGTTTCGAAGAATTTAAGTTATCATTATCGGCATCCGTTTGTGACGCGGGAGATGGTATTGGGTCCGTTTGTGACTTCGGCCCATCAGTTTGTTTGAAATGCAACAAACTATGATGGTTGAGCGCGCATGTTTTGCATGTAGTCTTCGATTTACAAGCTTTTGTGGTGTGCCTAGTACTGAGGCAGTTCACACAAACTCGAATCTTTGATGACTTAATACAGTTAAATCGCTCGCGTGGTTCTAGACTTGTGAATTTAGAACATTGGTATAAAGGGTGCGATCCCTTTTGACAGCAAAAACAAATTTCGATGGAGTGATTATCGATTTTTTCGACATTAATAAATGCCTTTGCGGAATTAGTTTTTTGCGGTTTAGCGGTATAATTATTATTTGAGCCAAGACGGCTCGATGTCGGTTGCGTGATTTGTGCGCGATTAAGAATTTGTTGCTGTACTCTTACGAAGTCGATTAGTTCCGCGCTGGACGGTAGATTTTCATTATTTTTAATAGAAGATTCAAAAGCCTTTACAGTCTCTATGTCAAGACGTTTAAGACCCAGTTGCAACAATATGAATTCTGCGAGGTCTTTTATTTTCAATTGCTTCAGCGCGGCGATGTTCGCGGAGTATGCATCTGCAAAATTCTCTAAAGAAGCGGGCGTGGCCGAGTTAACTGGAGGTAATTTCAGCAATCGGTCAAAGTATAATTCAGCAAGAACGCGTTGATCATTATACTTAGTACACAATGCGTCCCAGATAACTTGATAATTTGTACCTGTAGGCGTAATAGCTTTGTAAATACTTAATGCTTTTCCGGTTAATTTAGACATCAGATACTGCATTTTTTCCGTATCATCCAGAGAATCATTCAAATGTTAAGAGAATCATAACAAACACTTAAGCGACACTATTGATGACCTCTTGCCCCGCTACCCTACGGCAGAGTTTGTGGTCCTGGGGGACTTCAATGTTCATAACGAACCTTGGTTGAAGTTCTCAGGATCAACAGACTCGGCTGGACGCCAAGCGGAATCCTTTGCCCTTTGCTACGGATTGGAGCAAATGGTTCAGGAGCCTACAAGGGTTCCTGATGTCCAGACTCACCGTTCCAATCTGTTAGACCTATTTTTAACTACTGTGCCACACGGTTACAGGATTGAAGTCACAGCGCCTTTAGGATCGTCCGACCACTGCCTGGTGACGACATCAATCCCTATAAACTTCAGACCACCAAACGAGAGGCTGAAGAGAAAAGTGTGGCACTATAGGTCAGCAGATTGGTTCGGTCTGCGGGCACATTTTAATGCTTTTCCGTGGTCAGCTGTCTGTTTTTGGACTTCGGATCCCTCAAGATGTGCCCAGGAAATTGGTGAAGTCATCACATCCGCGATGGATGGCTTCATCAAATCTACTGATAAGGAAACTGGTGTAGGCTCAAAGCCGTGGTTCAGTCGACAATGCGCTGAAGCAGTGCGACGAAAAAACGCGGCTTACCGAGCCTACAACACATCTAGAACATCCGAAGACAGAACAGCTTACAACAAAATGGCAAAGGAAACCAAGAGAATCATAAATAGGTCAAAATTCGAGCACGACCAGCAGATCAGCAGAAAGCTGACTGCATGCCCGCATGGCAGCAGGCAATTCTGGTCACTTGCGGGCTCAATAGGTCGCAATTTCTGCAAATCCAGTCTGCCACCTCTTACCAGACCTGACGGCTCACTAGCAAACACCGCCACCGAAAAGGCTAACTTACTAGGTAAAATGTTTGCGGATAACTCAACCCTCGATGACCAAGGTGCGGTCCCGACGTCGGTTCCTCACTGCGGTTTTCATATGAAAAAGCTGAGGATCCGGTATCGGGAAGTACTCCATGTTTTATGAGGGCTTGATGTTAATAAAGCTAGTGGGCCCGACGGAATACCTGCCCTGGTATTGCAGAGGTGCGCTGCAGAATTAGCTCCAATTTTGACGAAGCTTTTTAAACTGTCCCTGAAGACTGGCTCTGTGCCCTCTGGTTGGAAAAAAGCGGTTATCCATCCTATTCCAAAGAAGGGTGACCGCTCCAACCCGGCCAACTACCGCCCCATAGCGATCACATCAGTTCTGTCTAAGGTGATGGAACGTGCGATCAACGACAAACTGCTCACATACCTCGAGAAGAACAAAATTATCAACGACCGTCAATACGGATTCCGGCGGAACCGCTCGTGCGGTGATCTTCTCGCGTATGTGACGCATGTTTGGGGGCGATGCCTGGAACGTTTCGGTGAGACCCAAACGGTTGCACTGGACATCTCCAAGGCCTTTGACCGGGTTTGGCACCGAGGACTTGTCAACAAACTGCTTTCTTACGGACTTCCCGCATCCTTGTGTACGTGGATTGCCGACTTCTTGAGGGGGAGGTCGATTCAGACGGTAGTCGATGGTTTCACCTCTTCCTCACACTCGATAAATGCTGGCGTCCCGCAGGGATCGGTTCTGTCTCCAATTTTGTTTTTGTTGCACATCAACGACCTTTTGTCATGTGCACCAATTCACTGTTATGCGGATGACAGTACAGTTCATGATAGCTTTTTGTTTGACAAGCCCCCAAAGGGCTCACAAACTCCAACAGCTCGTAGGGCTTTGAAGCAAAGAATGGACGGCTACCTCGAGAGTGTTTTCTCTTGGGGTAAAAATAATCTCGTTGAATTTAATGTTTCAAAGACCCAATCTTGTCTGATTACGTCCAAAAGGGATCGAAATGAAAATCTAGTCTCTTTCAACGGAAGCAATCTTCCGAACAGGCCCTCCATTGATATGCTTGGTGTAACCCTAAGTGACCAGCTCAGGTATGGGGGCTCCATCGAAGCCAGAGTAAAGCTAGCCTCCCAAAAACTGGGCGTACTGTACAGGGCCCGCAGATACTTTAATAGTACACAACTGCTAACCTTGTACAAATCACAAGTACGCCCCACGGTTGAATTTGGCAGCCATCTCTGGTCTGGAGCTCCAAAATACCTGAAAAATACCCTCGATTCTGTGCAGAAACGGGCGGTCCGTTTGATAGATTCTCCCATCTTAACAGACAGATTGCAATCTTTAGAGCACAGGCGTCGGGTGGGAATGCTATCCTTGTTCTACCGGTATTACAATGGAAGATGCTCCGAGGAACTAGCATCATTGATCCCTTTGGCACCGGTGCATAGTCGGGAAACACGCCAAACGCGTGCCCAACATTTGTACACGGTTGACATTTGTCACATGAGAACGGGTCGTTTCTTCGACTCGTTCTTGTGTTCAACAGGTCGGCTGTGGAATGATTTGCCGGCCTCTGTGTTTCCTCCTTCCTACAACATGGGTCTCTTCAAGACCAATGTTCATTCCTTCCTCTCCTCAAAAAGACCCTCCACACAGCATCCCAGATGACATAGGCCCTGAGGGAAATTATTTTCCTCAGGGCCTCCTGTGTGGAGTTAATGTAAAAAAAAAAAAAAATGTATAACTGAATTATATGTTTCATAAAAGAGAGACCAACTATCCAGATTCCCGTTAAAGCAATCTCTTAATTTGACGGCGAGGTTTTGCAACCGGATTCGACAGCATATTTGCTTCTGTGTATTTAATAACACCGAAGAGTTCTTCAAATGCATTTAATTGAGTGTATTCAGCGATTGCTTCCGGATTCAATTCCAGTTCGCAATCCACCTTTTCATCTAATATTGTTATAAATTCAGAACGAATTTTTTCAACAGTAGTTGCGCCTGATAAAAAAGATTGGCGATCGTAAATGCTTTCCGAAGCTTTTCTTATCTTGTCATACACCGACTGTAAGCTCGCAAAGCTAGCGGCTAGTTTAGCATTTAAACGTTTGAGACGTCTTTCATCCCGAGACGACTCGATTGACGCGCTCGTAGCCATTTTCTTTATTCCGGTTATATTTACAAAATATGAAACGTAAAACAACTAAAAATGCGGTTAAAGGGTATGCGGTATGGTATGAGGAAGGGTATGCGGTATATAAAGGGTATGCGCTAAAGGGTATGCGCTATATAAAGGGTATGCGGTATGATGTAAGCGGTTTGAGGTAAGGGGTATGCGGTATGCGGAATGCGGTTAAAGGGTATGCGGTATGCGGTATGATGTATGCGGTTTGAGGTAAGGGGTATGCGGTATGCAGTATGCGGTATTATGTATGCGGTTTGAGGTAAGGGGTATGCGGTTAAAGGTTATGCGGTATGTGGAATGCGGTATGCGATACGCTGTATGCGATATAAGGTATGCGGTATGATGAGTCTGTATTATTTATGCGGAATTTATTAATTAATATATTAATTAATATATTCAATTAATTCACTGTAATCCGCTCACAGGGTTAAATTGACTGTTGCGCGGTGTAAAGGTAAACGGAATACGTGCACAGAGCGGGTAAAGAAAGTTATTTATTGCGTTTATTATCATTAACAAATCATAAATATTGCGATCATAATATTTTTCCACTTTGTAATGATATCCAATAATACAATTATTAAGAAATAATCGTATTATTTATAAGGTAGGTAAATGCGATTTTATCAGCAAAACAACTACATAAGTTATCAGAAATAAATATTAAAAGGATGCCTCGTATTTATTTATTCTAACAGCGGGTAAATATGTTATTTCCAACGTAATGAAATAAGCATGGAAACAAATTACTCATGTAGGTATATCAAACCGTTAATGCGTTTTGTGCGATGTTATAAAACGTAATCTCACTCTGCTCTATGGTTTTTATTAATATTGTGGTTCAAAAATATATACCCGGCTCGCTAGGATCAAAAATGTATGATTATTTATGTGGTGAGAGTGGATTATGTGTTTTTTGTAAAATGACTGGCGAAGGACCTTGAATTTTGTGTTACTAATCACTGCCTAAAAATGGTAAAAATACATGTTACAAAGAAAAGGAGAGGACTCACCGGAAAAGGTTGTATGATTCCTTTCCCATCCAAGAGGCACAATCACAATAGGCGTAAATGTTCGTTATTTTATAGTAGGTACACGGCGCAATTATTTTGATAGCGGATTTTACGTGAGCAGAGCACAGTGATGGCTATATGCAGCGGGAGTTTATTGCAGACTGATTAAGATTGTGGGTAAGCGAGGGGGGAAAAGGTAGGACAAAAGGACTTGCAACAATAATTAATACCAAGTCCAAGCAGTGATAGTATGTATGCGTGCTGTGTAGGTATGTGTATGTGTAGGTATTAGTATGTGCGTAACCAGTGATCTTTCTCTTTGAAGACACTCGGGTGAACTTACAGGTTAGCCAAAGACCCGGAAAACCGGGAATTATCAGGGAATTTTACCGAACCGTGAATTATCAGGAAAATGTCAGGCAATTTATAAATATTTTTGGAATATCACGAAATTTTTCTATTTTCAAAATTTTAAGAAAAGAAAAATCGTTTTAAGTTCCAGTTCTACGGACGCCCTGTCAGATTCATTGGTAATACGCATTTTCATCCCCTGACAAAATATCCCCTGCAAAATATCCTCCGACAAAATATCCCTCGACATAAAATCCCAAGTCAAAATGTATCTCCACTACGCTGAATTCTTTCTTATAATTATTTTTGAACAATAATTCATTGTCTTTACTGGATGTCTGTATTATTTTTGTCCCATTTTTTGTTAGATTAGGTTAGGTTTTAGTAGATATTTAGCTGGGGGATGTTTTGTCCGTAGGATATTTTGTCGGGGGTATTTTGTCGCGGATTTGTTGTCGGGGGATGTTTTGTCGTGGGATGAAAACGCGCGGAACTGGATTCATTAGGCGGTATTCGGTATAATCTAAATAAGACGACATATTCTCATGTTAATCGAATTTTCGAAATTTCGTGGCCGGCTTGTCAGATTCAGATTTATGAAATAATTTGATACTTTTTCGAAAAAATTGAATTTTTTCGATTCATACGGTCATATTTTCGTGCGCGGACAAAAGTAATTTTTTGGCTTATTTTAAGTAAAATTTCGAATACCGTGTTTTTAAATTATATACCTACCTATATTAATTAATTAATTTATTCGAATCTTATGGGGTGGATGAAATTTTGGTGAAAATTTTGAGAAAAACGGCCTTAATTATTGCAGTAACTTTTTTTTTATTTTATTTTATTTTTTTTTTTTTTTTATTTTATTTTTTTTTTTTTTTAATTAATTTCAATAACAAGGTTTGTACATGTATGTATGATGTATATAATAAGTATAGATTCATTTTTTTTTTTCACAGACCTCCTCACTAGGATTTCCTGTTCTGAGGTGGCCTGTAGTTTTTTTAAAATATTTGTATTTGGTTATGGATTGTCTTTATATCGTCTTCATGATGTTTGTAATTTTATTATCACTTTGATCTCTCAGCCATATTTTTACTTTTGTTTTAAATATATTCATTTCCTTTATATTTTTGATTTGATCTGGTAGAGCATTGTATAATTTTATAGCATGGAATTTATTATTTCTCTGTCCAAAAGATGTGTTCAAACTGGGAGTAACCAGGATGTTATTGCTTACTGACCTGGTTGAGTATTTATGTTGGGCAGTGGAGTATACATATATGTTTTTTTTCAGTTTAAATAAAATATTTTTTGAATAAAGTTTCTGTACATTGAAGACTTGAAAGTTATTAAATATTTCTTCCGTCGGAGTTCTAAGCGGAACTTTCAGTATTGTCTTCAGTACTCCTTTTTGGGCTATTTTGAGTCGCTCTGTGTGAGTGCTCAAAGCAGACCCCCATCCAGTTATCCCGTACTCTATTTGTGATTGACATAAAGCGTAGTACACTTTCTTAATGTCGTTTATGTTGAGGATGTTACGGATGGCTCTAAAGAAGTAAATGTACCTGGTGAGTTTTTTTGTGATTACTTCAATGTGTGCGTTCCATCGGAGATTATCATCAATTTCAATACCAAGATATTTGATACTTTTGGAGTGTGCTATGGTAGGACAGTGGCATGATAAGCCTTGATTTTGATTGTTTTCTTGGCATGTATGTAATTTGAGATTAAAGTCATCCTCTTATTAAAGTCAACTAAAATAAAATTTTGAAAGATATGCCCCTTTGTTAAAAAAGTATATATCAGGGAAAATATTTAAACATGCTCGGGAAAACCTGGAATTATCATGGAATTTTTAAATCCTTTTTCGCGTTACAGCGCGCTCAGTCGAAAATTCATATTCTATTTGTTTGACTAAAAAAACTCCGCGATTGTGCATCGTGGAATTTTCTCAGCCTTTTCGATCTGGGATTTCTGGGTCATCGTACCTATTTTAAACTCGGTACGCTATCACGTTTCTGAAAAAAATAAGTTCAAACCCAAGCAAAGCTTTTAGTAACTTACGTACGCCAAGTTCTGAAAACTTTCTACCCTTTATAACAGTGTTTTTCCTGTTCTGATTTTACTTCAGACGTAACATTGCAATTTTATAAGATTTTGAAAATTGTACTGTCTCCAATAGCAAAGCTAAATTTCCACAACAATATGGGTGTATTTAAGACCACATCCATGCACGAAGATGAGATCGTATTATTATTGTTCATAAGACTTGCCTGTTACCTTTAAGACGTTATTCTGTTAAAATTTAAAACAACTAAATCTAAGCTCTAAGCAGATCCCAGGGCGTCCAATTGTATTGAAACCCAAACGGAAGACGAGCTCCTTGAAAGACGTGGCATTTTAGATACACAATCATTTCAATAGGTTTACTTTTGCAGGATGAACAAATAAAGAGAGACACGGACAATATGAAAAATATGTCAAGTGTATTATGGTTTCCTTGGAAATATATCTTGATTCTCTCAATATGGCTTAGTCTTCAATAGTGTTTCCCCAGTACGTATCGAGACAATGTCTGTAGGGATAGATTTTTGAGGTAAATCCATGTTGTTGCGCATCTTTCTTTTCTCCCTGCGTCGCCATTCGATTTGAATTTCATAACGATGGTAAAACACAGTTCTGTAATTTAAATTTAAGGCCGGATTGGCCATACTATGCAAATCGCAAGTCCGCCCCACGGTGAATTTTGCATCCACCTCTGTTCTGCTCTAAAATATCTGAATTAAAACTCTCGAAAGAAACGGGCGGTCCGTTTGACAGATCCCCCATCTGAACAAACGGATTGCAATATTTAGAGCACAGGCATCAGGTGGCAATGCTATCCTTGTTCTATCGGTTTTTCAATGAAAGATGCTCCGAGGAACTAGCGTCTTTGATCTCTTCGACACCGGTGCATAGTCGAGAAACACGCTAAATGCGCGCCCAACATATGTACACGGTTTACGTATGTCACTGAGACTCGTTCTTGAAACGTTGCTTGAAATGGCTTTAGCTGTGTTTGGTAACCAGATCGCTATAGCCTGGTACTTCCCCACCTTCCTCCTGCCCTTCTAGTTCCCCTCCCCACTCCCGTCAGTCTCACAACGTACCCCAAATGGGGATGCGATATTCAACTGGCTCCAGACGGGAGCAGTTTGAGCTCTTAGGAGGTATTCACTTGAAACCCCCCCCCCTCCTCTTTGTCAATTTTATAAAATACAATGAATGAATAACTGAAAAAAAATTATAATCTAAGCAATATTATTATGAGGCATGGATTAGGTATATTATAGTATTGTGCATGATGTGTAATCCATCACTGTGTAATATATTTTATTATTTTAAGATTCTCCACCTTCCTCTTCCTCATCTCCTTTCCATCCCCACTACTTTCACAATATACCCCAATTATCCTTTAAAGTACTTACAGAGTTTAAATAAGCAATATGAATTCTGATTTCTTATCGGGTTATTAAAGTCATAAGTATTAGCCATCGCATACCTATAAAACTAAACATACCCATAAAATAATATACCTGCGTGTAAACACAGTTTTTAAAGTAAAGTAATCCACCGCGCAATATATCATATGGTGCATTTAACCTTTTTATTGGGTCGGTCATAAAGTAGGCGCGCTCATTTTAACACAAATAGGGTGCTATGTTAAAACCTATGTCGCGCTATAAAAGGGACCAAGCAGCCTAGTCTGTTATTGCCTGGAAGTTCGGCCAACCAATACAACCTACTTTCTGCCCAGATAACGTACCTACTTGCCACCGACATAACACATAACCCGTGAACTCGCTGACAGGGACGGATTGGAAGCTCCATTCAACGGCCCGAAGAACAATGTCGGATCTGCTAAAAATTGTATTTTTTTTTTCATTTTGATGATCTCAATTTCTTTGTTTTCGGAATTCTGAATGAAATATATTTATTTTTCTTACACGCTGTATTTCTTGATATCAAAATCAGTAAAAATGCAGAATCAGAACTTTAAATAGCTCTACTACAAAACTACAAAATCGCACATCCGACGTTGACAGTGGTCAAATTCTTAAAATTACTTCTACGGAAATGAAAATCGATAAATAGAGAAACAAAAAAAGGTGAAAGAATGAAATCAAAATAACCAAAAAACACCCATCCCTTGGTATTTTTAAAAATGAAATCAAATTAATGAATTAGGGCGGTATGAAAAATTAAACAATAGAATTACACGGCATGAATTTGTAATATATAATATTGTGTATTACATGTATTTCATCAATGTAATACATTTTATTATTTAAATATATGCTATCTTGTTCATTAATCCAAATCTTAATTTTTGAATTTGTTACGTTCCTGTATTGGCTCTAGGTAACTGTGATTATTGACCCTAGGTTGCTGTGATTATCGGCTCTTTAAAACTCAAATTTCTTCCTATTATCAGGACCGATATTTCAAGCCCCCAACCAAGTGACCTATTTGGTTTATTTTATTTTCTTCTCCTAATCTGCTTCGACTTGTTTTCATTAATTTATATTGCTATTCTTAATTTAATGTTTTTCCATCTCGAATGTTAAAGTTTTTTTTTTTTATGTTGTTGTGCTCTTTAGATGTTCGTTGTCTTTAAAAAAATATGTATAAATGCACGGCTAGGCCTGAAAATCAAAATAGGTAATTAATATCTTTTTTTGTTTTTGAAATTTTTATTTAGATGTACGTAAATATTTTCATACATCTAAGTAAGAAAATATAAAAAAAAATACAATTTACGAAGTAGGTACAGTAACATTTACAAATACATTAAAAAAAAAAAAACTAAATAAAAAAGATAACTAGACAAAAATACATTACTTATATAAGAATAAGATATAAGAATAACATTGGTATGTAATCAAAAAATAATTTTTACATATTATAATGCATATATCCTACGAAAAGTGCTGAGACTTGAGGCTTCCTTTACGGCATTTGGCGGACTGTTGTATAGTCTTTGCCCTTTATAAAACGCGCTATTTTGTGTGCACTCTGTACTAAAATTCTGCCCTAAGAAGCCTGTTGTTTGCGCCTATGGGTTGTATCGATAAGTTTCGGTGACTTCGCATCGTTCTCTGGCATGACTGCAGATCCCCAACGAATAAACAACAGTTCACAATGACTAAGTGTTCTTAATATATTCGACGTCAACTGCTGTTTGTGTGATAGCAATCTACAGTTACAGCACAGTACACTCTACAGTTGTCGAAGTTGAAAAAAGTTATCGATAAGATCCTTATCGATCGATCGTGCTAGGGGTCATGAAACGGTTTAAAAATTCGTGTAAATTGCGGTTTCACGGAAAATTTGTCGAATTCCGGCAGCCCGGTCCACCCCTATTCCGTGCATAGTTCTTTAAGGGGCGGCCTGCGAGATTTCCCGGCCGCGAATCAAACTTTATGAGGTGGCAACTTTGGTAATATACCGCCGGAGTAAGCCTCATATACTGTTGAAGTGTGTGATTTTCAGGTTGTTTGCGCCGCGTGAAATACGCGCCGTAAAGGATAAATATAAAGGAGCGGCGATTTTTTACGTCCGATTCTTATTACGTTTCTTGACGAATTGTTTGAAATTGCGTTAGACCAAACAATGTAGTAAAAACATGATGTTTTGCAATAAACAATAAAGCCTAAAAAATATTTGAAACAATGGACGGATAAAAATATTATTTTAATAATATATTTGCCTAAAAACATTTCCTTAATTACTTATCTGCCGATGCATCAGAGCACGAATGTCTCTCTGTATCGTCATGGTAAAAGACCCTAATTAAGAATCGAAACGTTTCTTGAAACTTGAAATGGCTGTGTTTGGTAACCAAATGTGAATAGACATGTTCTTACCAAACTTCATCTTTCCCATCTCTTGTCCTTTTCCACTGCCTTCAGCCTCACAATGTACTCTAAAATTGAGGATGCCTTGTCCCACTGACTCCGGACAGTTGGAGCGAATGGGACTCTTGAACATAAATATTTTATTTGTTTCATGTTTTTACCACACAATGCACATCAACCATTATAGTCTTCATAGTTCGGGAGGCGGGTATGGATACCACCGCCCCGGTAACCATTTATTGGGTAACCAACACCTCCGCCATAGTTCTCCCATAGTGGTTCGCTACCTTTGGTAATTTGGCAGAGGTGCCCGGATTTAAGGGGGGAGGTTTGTTAAGGTCGTGGCGGCACTGATTGAGAGGTTGAGGGAGACCTTGTGACCTTTCCAACCGGACTCTCTCGACCCATCGCCTTGCAGCGCAGTTGAAGGAATGGATTCATACATCCGTCAATCCTGGACACTCTGACCCCCAGATTCTTACTCTTTTCGTTCCCAGAACTTCCTATCCTTTCCTTCCTTAAAAAGACCCTCCACACATCATCCCTTAAGATGACTTTGTCTCTTAGGGAAATTACTTTCCTCAGGGCCTCCTGCGTGGAGCTAATGTAAAAACAAAAAACATTCTTGCAACTCTCGTGTAGGTTTCGTCAAAAAGATCGGTATCAAATTCTGACTAAAATTATCTGCTAGTTTTGGGGTCTGCGTATTTTTTTGTATTTTCATTCAATCACCAACCCTTCGATTGAAGCGCAAACCGATGCGAGAGAACATCTTGAGATTAGATGAAGATTGATGTCCTTTTCAATACATCCTCAACCACGCCGGACCTCATTCGTGTCCCCTTTGACCAGTCCTCGAATGTTTCACGGGTGCCGTCTGTTTTCTGTCCCGTACGTGTTCGGTTTGTCCGGAAATGCCTACTTTGATCCCCTTTCCGGTCCCCTCCGCCCACCATTTCCCGCCATTCCCGCCCTTCCCCCGCCCCCGCCCAAGGAAGCGCCCCTCTCGGACATCCTTTGATGCGCTACCATAATATACGGAGGTCGTCTGATTCAATTTTCATATTTAAACTGCTTATTTAGTTTCGGTGGGAACTGTTTCTGTGTTCTGTTATAACATGAAATAGCTTATTGCTTCCCATCTTATCAACTTGTTTGTTTTACTAGCGCTTCG
Organism: Limnephilus marmoratus; assembly: GCA_917880885.1. Taxonomy (NCBI): domain Eukaryota; kingdom Metazoa; phylum Arthropoda; class Insecta; order Trichoptera; family Limnephilidae; genus Limnephilus; species Limnephilus marmoratus. The sequence continues at coordinate 19,393,948 of OU862924.1, read as the reverse complement.
ACGTGTATTTGAATTTTAAAACACGTATCAAGCAGTAAAACGTGTCGTCTTATTTTATGTAATGTTTATACGCTCCATTGTTCTTGATTCACAATTCGGAGGTCGCGGGTTTGAACCCGGCATGCGCAAATAAATTTTATTTGATTAATTTGTGTTTTCACAATTAATTCATTTAAAATAATATATAGTATATTTGCGGCATGTTCCAGAGTGGAAGATACTATCAGTATCGCCCTGGTGTAAGACCACCATTCAGAATTGAAACGTTGCTTGAAAATGGCTTCAGCCGTGTTTAGTGACCAGATCTGAATAGCCAGGTACTTCCCAACCTTCCTCTTCCCCACCTCCTTCCCCTCCCCACTACCTTCAGCCTCACAACATACCCCAATTGGGGATGCCATAGTCTCACTGGCTCCAGACGGGAGCAGTTGAGATTCTTGTGCGGTATTCACTGTAAAAAAAAAAAAAAAATGTACATTGAAAGCCTTTATTATGCAATGACTAAATAAAATGCCCTAAGAGACGACTTGACGTACCAATAAAACATTCTGTCCAATCGGGATCAATATAAAAATGGCGGCCAAAATGGAACCAAACAACTGTAAACTGAAAAATAACCATTTTTGTATACCCGTTTAAACGGAATGTTCGGTATGCCAAGTCCTTCTCTTTTTGGTATTTTGTTAAGTCATTGTTATTATTAATTTTTGTAGGTCCGAATTCAGGTTAAACATTGGTATTTATAACTTTTACTACTACGACTATTGTGATTGATCGAATTTCGATAAAAAATGATTGGTTGAATTTTGGCAATTTTTCTATCCTCCGCCGGTAAGTTTTAGCCAAATGATTGTTTCCATACTTCGTATTTATGACTCCATTCCGTCATTTAAGTCTTTTATTTTATCATGTTTAACTTATACTTTGTTTTAATAATAATAATAATAATAATATATTCAAAAAACTATTTCTGGAAAAATAAGAAAATACACAGATTTAGGAAATGAGATTAAAAGAATTTGGCATTCTCGGACTATAAAAATATTGCCATTTGTTATTTCAGCCACTGGCATAATACCTAGGAATCTGATTCAAAATTTAAGCATATTAGATTTGTCAAAGAATTTGTATATAAAAATGCAAAAATCAGTCATTTTAAATACATGTAGGATTACAAAGGATTTTTTTAATATTTATATTTAGGGATCGGTAGGATTTATAGGTTCAATTAGAAATGCCACAGAGCCGAACCCTCTGATATGAAAATATCTGGAGTCGGTGAATTATATTCCCATTTCGTCTCTTGTAGGTTGACATGTTGTTCTTGTATTGTTTTGTATTTATAATACTTATATAGTGCAATTGCATAGCGTGGGTTGACTAGATGATCATTTGGGGAAGTGTGTGAAAGGGTTTAGTTTTTCCTGTGGGGAAAATTTAACCCGGACATTTAAATCTGGTGCGTAAAATAATAATGGTCTTTATTCCAGAATGTGTGGAGGTGAGTGCAATCCCACACATCCTATATGTATGGCAATATTCAAACGAAGTTCAACGTACTATGAAGTAATGGCTAAATCCTTTTTTGTTTTTTACATTAGCTCCACACAGGAAGCCCTCAGGAAGTCATCTTAGAGGATGCTGTGTGGAGGTTCTTTTTAAGGAAGAGAAGGATAGGAAGTTCTGGGAAGGAAAAGGGTAAGAGGGGTGGGTAGGAAACTGGCGGTCAGTGTGTCCAGGAGTGATGTACGAATCCATCCCTCCAACTGTGGTGTAAGGCGATGGGTCGAGAGTTCGGCTGGAAAGGTCAAAGGCCTCCCTCAACCAGTCTCTCGATCCGTCCCGCCACGCAGCAGGTGGGCAGACGCATCCGCCGCTAGGACCTGGACAAACCTCACCTCATGAACCCGGGCACCCCAAACGTAGCCAACCCCTTGGGGTGACAGAAGTGTTGGTTTTCCAATAAATGGTTTCTGGGGCGTCGTTACCCATACTCGCCTCCCAAAGTGTCTTAACCATGATCTAATGCATAGATATTCAAATACAAAAGAGATATAATACTTATAAATAAACAATCCTTTTTAAAAAATTTATTTTATATAATTATTTTTTTATTTTTTATATTATTTTTTTTTTTACACATTTGATTTATGTGAGTACGTAAATATAATGTATGTTTTATAATTTTTAATTTTAATTAATTTAATTTTTTTAATTAAAACAAATATATATACATATATTTTCTCTTCCCTTTACACACGAGTAGTTACACTCTTGTAAAGGTTATATATTATATACATATATATGTTTATACTGTTTCTAATCAATGTTGCATGTTAGTATTTAATGATTTGAGTTAAATCCGATTGTAACCTGAAAATGCAAATACTCATGATTATATTACATGTATATGTATATAAAAACTAATAAAAAAAAATAAATAAAATATGCTGCGATGTCCGCGCAACTGTCGGCGGACTACGACCTAATCAGAGTAATTTGCATACGAAAAGAATTGTCCATTTCGTTGATTTTTTGAAGGAGTGCGTTAGTATTGGTTAACAATATAGTTTAAATACGGAAAGAATTCGTTCATTTAGTTTTACCTTCATTTGGTTTATTCGTTCATTTAGTTTATTTGTTAATTGGTAAACAATATCGGCGACACCCGGAAACGCAGCCCCGCCTAGTAAAAATTGCAGATAACACATCTATTATATTTCAATATCTTCGATCTAATGTTATAAACCGAATTTAATTTCTAGCCAACTTAACATTTGCCAAATATTTTATTTGTACAAACGACTACTATTTCTGTCTTCGCTTATTTTTTCTTGGCCTTTTTGTGTCAATTTATAAATTTGTACTTAAATTGCAAAAAAATAAACACAACAAGCGTACGGTAATAACAGGTAAATAACCTATATTATACTCCCACATAAATGCAGCACAGAGGGATATCCTCCCGCAATCTGTTTCTAAGAATATCCAATTTTCCTTATTCGTTTAACCGTTCGTGGTCGAGGCCGTAGTCTCGCGCCTCGGGCCGTTCTGTCCGTAAAAACAAAGACAGTACAGCCTTAATCTCATCCCCCGCCCCGCCGTGTGTGTTCTGTGCTGTGTGCCTTGATATCGTCTGCAGAGGGAACGAATCAGTTTGCCCGTGGGCGTGTGCCGGCCCAACATTTTTTTTTGCTACCGTATGTTTGTTACCTTTTGACTTTCGCCACTTTGGGCTGTTTTTTCAAGGATTTATTTTGGCCCCGGGCGGCTGAGAAATGGTTAAACAAAATTCCAATAAACTGTTGCCGAATGTAATAAATTCGGTTAAAATCATTTAGTAGCAGGTTTCCTTTCAGACGATACCGTATGAATGTAGTAAAATAAGGTGAATATATATATGAACAGGGATATTGTGGATTTAAACATTGCGTTTAACTTTTATCTTGAAATACGGTAGGTTGAATTATTTTAATAAAATATACTTCATTGGAGATAACTATGAAGAACTAATACACATTTTAAATAATGAACCAAATGATGCATCAAGATGGCTAAAAATAAATAAGCTTAAATTAAATACAAAAAAAAAAACAAAATGTATGGTCATTGGATACAAGAAGACATCCAGTGAAAGCAAAATTAAAATTGATGGTGAAATTATTGAAAATGTTACTGAAATGAAATACTTAGGAGTTATATTAGATTCCAAACTAAACTTCAATAGACATGCTGAATACACCCAAAAGAAAATTGGCAAAAAGATATCTTTTTTTGGAAGAATTCGGCCAAAAATTTCTAGAAAAACTGCAATCACCATATACAATTCAATTATTGCTCCACACTTCAACTACTGCTCAAACATTGCGTTTAACTTTTATCTTGAAATACGGTAGGTTGAATTATTTTAATAAAATATACTTCATTGGAGATAACTATGAAGAACTAATACACATTTTAAATAATGAACCAAATGATGCATCAAGATGGCTAAAAATAAATAAGCTTAAATTAAATACAAAAAAAAAAACAAAATGTATGGTCATTGGATACAAGAAGACATCCAGTGAAAGCAAAATTAAAATTGATGGTGAAATTATTGAAAATGTTACTGAAATGAAATACTTAGGAGTTATATTAGATTCCAAACTAAACTTCAATAGACATGCTGAATACACCCAAAAGAAAATTGGCAAAAAGATATCTTTTTTTGGAAGAATTCGGCCAAAAATTTCTAGAAAAACTGCAATCACCATATACAATTCAATTATTGCTCCACACTTCAACTACTGCTCAAGTATACTTTTCCTATGTAACGAAAGAGAACAAAATAAGTTACAAATTCTCCAAAACAGGGCAATGAGAATAATTCTTCGACGAAACAGATTTTCAAAAATAATTAAAATGTTAAAGGAACTAAATTGGTTGACCGTGAAACAGATGCTGACCTTGAACACGATGGTATTTATCCACAAAATATTGAACAACATGTTACCAAAATACCTCTCAAATAAAATTGTATACAATAAAGACATTCACAGATATAACGCAAGGACGTGCAAGGAAATTAGGCTACAAAAAAAGGACAAAGCGAATACGCAGAACAGTCTACTGTACAAGGGAATGAAGTTGTATAACACACTACCAGAAACTTTAAAGTCCACACCAATTGGAAAGTTCAAGATGTATTGTAGGAGCTACATAAAACTTGAAAAAATATAGTGAATATGAAATATTATAATCAGTTAGAAATTTGTAAACTTAAATGTACAAATTACTAAAATAAAAATTATTATTATTATTATAATAACCAGAATATCAAATATGTAAAATAAACTTCAATTAATTAATAAACTCAATTAATCATGTACCGTTGTCTATCAAATTCGAAAGTAAAGACCTTGGGGTTATACTTGATAGTAAAATGAATTTCAATAAACATATCGACCATATAGTCACTAACGCATCATCTATGCTTGGTTTCATAATCCGCTCCTGTAAACAATTTAAAGACCTTACTACTTTCAAAACACTGTATTTCTCATATGTTCGTAGTATCCTTGAATACGCATCTCAAGTGTGGAACCCAGGCTATGCAGTGCACAAAAATAGAATTGAAAGCGTTCAAAATAGATTTTTAAGATACCTCAATTTCCGCTCTTTTCGATCTCATATTAGTAATGAAGACTCTGCAAAGTTCTTCAAAATACAAACGTTAACTTGTCGAAGAAATATAGCAGATTCGGTAATGTTATTTAAAATTACAAATAACTTGGTCGATTGTCCTGATCTTCTTCAACGCCTATCATTCCATGTTCCAAATCGCAAGAGCAAGCAGTCGCTTACCTTTAATCTCCCTCTTTGCAAGACCAACTCCAAACAGAACTCATTTATTTACAGATCCACATACTCATTGAACTTAAATTATTACAACATTGACATTTTTAGCTCAACTTTACGTGACATAAAACGAAAACTCACCAAGCAACATGACTCAAACTAGAAAGTTCAATCCCTATATATATTCCCGTCCTTTGCCTCTTAATCCTATTCTATGTTCCTCCCCCCCCCTTTTTATATTTTGTAACTAAAAAATAAAAGTAAGAAAATACCCTCACAATGTCACATTATTTATTATTAACTATCATCAGTGGAAAGTTTATAATTTGCATAATTAACATCTTATTATTGTATTATTTTGTAATCTCTGATTTGCTGTCAACTTTCTCTAAAATAAATAAAATAAAATAAAAATAAAACTTATTTGCGTGTTATTAGGTAGGTATTCGAGGAGTTTATGTATTATTTGTAAAGTAGGTTAATAAAGACTCGGAAAGAGGAAGAAGAAAAATTCTCTTTTAATTAAGAGCGTTAACCAGCCAGCGGACGAAAATCCACATTTCGTCGAAAGTTGTTCTAACGATCGTGCAGGGCGGTTATAATGAGAAAGATTAATTATTCTCCGTACCAGCTTTTTAAAATTATAAGTCATCAATCGAATTTATTTCAATCCAAATTAGCTTTCATTTATACCTTCATCCAAAAATGCTGAAAGGCGTGATGATAAAACTATTAAAATTATGTACTTTTTGTAATTATTTTTTGATTATAAGTATTTACCTTTTTTCAATAATGTCTATATTTAATAAGAATGTTAAAAAAATCTGAAATATATTAGTTTGTAAGTGCGCAAATAAGTACACAAATGGACCAATTTTCGTCAAGAAACACATGTACGTACATATTTTTTAATGATTTTATTGAAACTAAAATTAAAATTCTAAAACGATAACTATTCTCCGTCCAAAATAAGAACAACCTGTGACCGCGCATGTCTCCACCCCTCCCCCCGTCTGCTGCTTGAATGCGCGTTAACCCATTAGATTCCCGTGTTTAAATAAATTAACTAAATTATTTAATTATTATTTTCCACCCACCTGCAATCAAAAGTTTTAACAATTTATTCATTTAAATAATTATTGTAATGGTTCTCCAATAAACGAACTGCATTTTATCAATTTTTGAAAATATGCTCAATGAAATCACCGATTTTTGTATGATTTTTGCGAAATATCATGTTCTCCAGATATTTTTTTTTATAAATAATAATTAATCAATAATAATAATTGTGAGTTGAGGTTTGTGTACGGCCTATAAAAAAATAAAACTGATTAACACCAACATTCAGTAATTTTATAGTACAGTACGTAACACCATTGTTTTATAAATATGCATTATTCATATTGTTGCAATTCGAATATAAGGACATAATTATTAATGTCGTACTTTCCTATTTTGTTATTTGCAATTAGTGACAGTGATATCTAATGAATTAGGACTTGGCTGAAACATTGATGTTTGAATAATCGACCACCATAACATATGCATGTGCCGTAAAATGTAAGCATTGTCGTAAAATCCGCAAAGTGTGTTACCATAAAAAGCAATGAATAAATAAAAATTAGTAATAATAAATATCCATTTTATGACAGGGTCTGAAAGGGTTAAAATTTCAAGTCACGTGCACACAGCGCGACAGCCGACGAATGACTGATCTATGGGCGGAGTAACACAGCGGTGGTGAAGGGACCGAAGAAGGGGGCGGGGTATGCGCAATACGAACCAAATTTCGTACTCTCCCAAGTTGATCTAAAGGTGGACGGAGAATAGATAAACGTTTGCTAGATAATGTATTGATTTATTTTACTGCATGATTATATTATTTGAAATGGGTATGGTATAATACAAAATCTTTTTTGAAAATTTAACAAATCTGCCAACGACCTATGGAATAACCTTATTATACTAAATATTTAAAAAAATTCTCAAAATTTATTACATGCGAATGCTAGATTAAAGAACAATCTTTCGAAATCCATTTATAATTTTTTGTGGAAAAGAGTCAATACGTCTAAAATCTGATTTGAAAATGACATATTTCTGGTTTTCTCTGGTAATGCCCTCTTAATATTTAAGCTTTTGTGCTGTTTGTTATAGTCGCAAAGCAAGGCACATGACATTATTTTCATCATGGGCTATGGAATATCATTAATTATTTATTCCACATAATTAAGCCTTCGCGGTGCATCGTGTGTCAGCGAATCCACCGTGGATGTGGTAGTGGCTTACCGTACTTGCCTATTTTATGTTTTTTGAACCTTAAAAAATGCTCCTAGCATACTTAAATATATTTTATTCGCTTGGCAATGTAAGACTACAATTTACAAAAATGTCATTTTGCAAAAAACAAAGTAAGTTATTGAGAAAATGGTGTTAGCTGATGTACGGTGGGCGGTTGGCATTTTACTCTTGGCACACTAAATATGGAGGATGGCAATCCAAGATTGTAAAAAATTGGATTGATATCTGTCTATCTCTATATAATATATATTAACAATTATCTTTTAATCTTATAAGAGTAAGACGGCCGTATCGGTTATTCCAAAACAATTTGGGAAGCGGGAATGGGTACCGCCGCCCCGGGAACCATTTATTGGATAACCAACACCCCTGCCACAGGTCACCTCAAGTGGTTCGCTACATTTGGAGATTTAGCAGGGGTTCTTTGAGTAAGGTTCGTCTAGGTCTTGGTGGCGAATACGTTTGATCACCTACTGCGCGGCGGTCCAGATCGGTAAAGAGACTGCTTGATTCAGAAATAATCTAGACCTCGCCAGCCGGACTCTACCGACCCATCATCGCCTTGAACCGCAGTGGGAGCGTTGGATTCATACGTCTCTCACTCCTGGACACATTGACACCCAGATTTCTATCTACCCCTCATACCTTTTTCCTTCCCAGAATTTCATCTCCTTCATTTCCTTAAAAAAACACTTCACACAGCATCCCCAATGATGACATAGGCCCTTAGTGAAATTTTTCCTCAGGGCCTCCTGTGGGGAGCTATTGTAAAAAAATAAAAATAGTATTAGATCATCGCTCCCGTCTTTCGTAATTTGTGACGGAACAAATGTATGGATTTGATTTTTAAATTTTCAACAGTATAATATAGTAAGCTTTTCCATTTTGTGCGTCCTGACTGAGTTCTTATTTCTTATCGATTCACTTCCGGGCCTATTCAATCTACTTCAATTCCTACATCCGTTTTACTCTGCGTTTATTTAGATCAGGCTTCCAAGCAGACCTTCGTAAGCATTATGTGTCGTAAAATATTTACAAAAATAGGATAGGCATAAATAATAATAATGTTCGATATTACGGAGGACCCTGCGGACCCGCTCCCAGAGGACGGGGGCGCCTGAAAAACTTCTCGGATCTTCCGCGAATGAAATACTAGCAGCGTCTGTCGCCCTTCTCAAAGGCCTTATTGATCTACTGCCGAGGAATCATCTGCCCTTATCCCGTTCCCTGTACAGAATGAAAGTAGAGCAAGTTTTTAAAGTAAGAAGGAGAACAACGGATAATGAACGATACAATGAGATCTTGTATCTTACCGATACGGTTAAACGAGTTTAGAATATAGGGAGGAATTTGAACCATAAGCTCAAAGAAAATTTAAATCGAAACTTTTAAAAGCTTAGAAAAAAATCAGAGTGTGCAGTTCACACGCGGTACAAGGGAAACCTTCAAAAAACTAAATTATACAAGAGTGGGGAGGCTACGAAACAACGCAAAAAGAGGAGACCGATATGCTAAGAAGCACCACGCAAAGGGGAGCCCTATTAACCCTATCTCTTTCTCTCGCAGGCTAAACCCCAATAGATGTATGTGTTTGTCTCTTTTTAGTGTCGCTATTGTTCCTTTCATCGAGTTTCAAATCACAACGGTGCTAACGAAGTTTTCACTTCATTAAAAATATAAATCTCGACTATGATTCAGAAAAACTCTCAAAAGGTCAGCTAACGTCAAGAAATTACCCCGCTTTCTTTCAGTGTCGATGTTTTCTCGCAACACCATTTCCACAGAGTTTTAGTGCCAGTTTTTCAAGACTTCAAACGAAGCTTTTTTTTATTTTTTTTTTATTAATTTCAATAACAAGGTTTGTACATGTATGTATGTATGATGTATATAATAAGTATAGATTCATTTTTTTTCACAGACCTCCTCACTAGGATTTCCTGTTCTGAGGTGGCCTGTAGTTTTTTAAAATATTTGTATTTGGTTATGGATTGTCTGTATATCGTCTTCATGATGTTTGTAATTTTATTATCACTTTGATCTCTCAGCCATATTTTTACTTTTGTTTTAAATATATTCATTTCCTTTATATTTTTGATTTGATCTGGTAGAGCATTGTATAATTTTATAGCATGGAATTTATTATTTCTCTGTCCAAAAGATGTGTTCAAACTGGGAGTAACCAGGATGTTATTGCTTACTGCCCTGGTTGAGTATTTATGTTGGGCAGTGGAGTATACATATATGTTTTTTTTTCAGTTTAAATAAAATATTTTTTGAATAAAGTTTCTGTACATTGAAGACTTGAAAGTTATTAAATATTTCTTCCGTCGGAGTTCTAAGCGGAACTTTCAGTATTGTCTTCAGTACTCCTTTTTGGGCTATATTGAGTCGCTCTGTGTGAGTGCTCAAAGCAGACCAGTTATCCCGTACTCTATCCCATGCTTATATTGTATGCTTATATGCTTATTTTTTTTTTTTTTTTTTTTTTTACATTAACTCCACACAGGAGGCCCTGAGGAAAATAATTTCCCTCAGGGCCTATGTCATCTGGGATGCTGTGTGGAGAGTCTTTTTGAGGAGAGGAAGGAATGAACATTGGTCTTGAAGAGACCCATGTTGTAGGAAGGAGGAAACACAGAGGCCGGCAAATCATTCCACAGCCGAGCTGTTGAACACAAGAACGAGTCGAAGAAACGACCCGTTCTCATGTGACAAATGTCAACCGTGTACAAATGTTGGGCACGCGTTTGGCGTGTTTCCCGACTATGCACCGGTGCCGAAGGGATCAATGATGCTAGTTCTTCAGAGCATCTTCCATTGTAATACCGGTAGAACAAGGATAGCATTCCCACCCGACGCCTGTGCTCTAAAGATTGCAATCCGTCTGTTAAGATGGGAGAATCTATCAAACGGACCGCCCGTTTCTGCACAGAGTCGAGGGTATTTTTCAGGTATTTTGGAGCTCCAGACCAGAGATGGCTGCCAAATTCAACCGTGGGGCGTACTTGTGATTTGTACAAGGTTAGCAGTTGTGTACTATTAAAGTATCTGCGGGCCCTGTACAGTACGCCCAGTTTTTGGGAGGCTAACTTTACTCTGGCTTCGATGGAGCCCCCATACCTGAGCTGGTCACTTAGGGTTACACCAAGCATATCAATGGAGGGCCTGTTCGGAAGATTGCTTCCGTTGAAAGAGACTAGATTTTCATTTCGATCCCTTTTAGACGTAATCAGACAAGATTGGGTCTTTGAAACATTAAATTCAACGAGATTATTTTTACCCCAAGAGAAAACACTCTCGAGGTAACCGTCCATTCTTTGCTTCAAAGCCCTACGAGCTGTTGGAGTTTGTGAGCCCTTTGGGGGCTTGTCAAACAAAAAGCTATCATGAACTGTACTGTCATCCGCGTAACAGTGAATTGGTGCACATGACAAAAGGTCGTTGATGTGCAACAAAAACAAAGTCGGAGACAGAACTATATTGTAACTACGTAAATTTAGTCATTCACTATTGGAAATAAGATCTTAATGATGTTGCCAAATTAGCAGTCTTGAACGCAAAGCGCATCAGCTAAGCCCGATTCAGAGTAATTGAACTGCAAATTCCAGAATGTACCTAATTGTAATAAAAAATCGTGACCTAGTATTCAAGTCATGGTGTTTGAAAGAGAGAGAGAGTACGAAAACAGTGTGCAATATAGTTTTGAATTATGAATACTTGGAGCATGACCTAGTGGCTGCCCTATTAGAAACGACCCAAAGGTCGGTCGAGAAAGTGTGAAAGAAACTGCATGAAATGCGAATGCAGTCTAAGGTCAGAGAACTGGAGAAATTAACTAAAAACCAGTGATGAAAATTCATGGAAAAGTCATGAAGTTTTTATGGTTGAAAAAATTGTAGGTATCATACTCGTAACTGCATTCACCGGTTAAACGATTTCACCTACATTTTTTTTATTATTTGTTGAAAGTTTACAAAAAATCAAATCAAAATTGGTATAGATTGTTTTTTGTATTATTAAAAAACTTTGTTTTTCCTCCTTCCTATTTCCGTCCTTTCCGGTTTCCGCTCTCCCTTTTGCTCAACTTTGAGTGTCGGTGTCAAACTAATTTACTTTATGATTTATCGCCCATGCAATTCCGCCTTGGAGGTATAATACTTCTTTCACTTAATTGAATATCTTTTCGCCTTTTTCCCTTCTGACACCTCGGCTTGTAAAAAATAGTTTAGTAATTCTCATTTAGGCTTCTTTGGCGTGGATTCCGTATTGAAAAGAAATCTTTTGAAAATTCTATCTATATTTTAAAATATGTTTTATACAAATAATAATTATTACTAAAACAAATAATAAGAATTACTAAACCATTGTACAAAATTATGTTAACACATAAAATCTTATTAATATTATAAACCTCCGTAGTCCAGTGGCTAAGACTCTTGACTCACATTCCGGAGGTCGCGGGTTCGAACCCGGCATGCGCAAATAAATTTTATTTGATTAATTTGTGTTATTTCACAATTAATTCATTTAAAATAATATATAGTATATTTGCGGCATGTTCCAGAGTGGAAGATACTATTAGTATCGCCCTGGTGTAAGACCACCATTCAGAATTGAAACGTTGCTTGAAAATGGCTTTAGCCGTGTTTAGTGACCAGATCTGAATAGCCAGGTACTTCCCAACCTTCCTCTTCCCCACCTCCTTCCCCTCCCCACTACCTTCAGCCTCACAACTTACCCCAATTGGGGATGCCATAGTCTCACTGGCTCCAGACGGGAGCAGTTGAGATTCTTGTGCGGTATTCACTGTAAAAAAAAAAAATAAAAAAATAAAAAAATAAACGCGAAAGTTTGTATGGATGTGTGTGTATTTGTTACTCTTTCAACTCATACGCTAGTTATATCACTTTCATCAAAGTAACTAACTAACTAAACATCACGCTGTTTGCCCGCAGGGGTAGGCACAGAGGACGGAACGTCAAACAACTCGGTCTTGGCACACACTCTTTGCCTCACTCACATTCATACATCTTCTCATACCTACAAACTCTTATATTATTCTCGACTTTTGACATGGCCCGACTCAAGTATCTGATTCACTTTATCGTGCCATGTCTTCCTCGGTCGTCCCTGACTTCTTCTACCATTCACATTTGCGTCATATATTCTTCTTTCACTACTTTCTTCGTTCATTCGCTCTACGTGCCCAAACCATCTGAGGGTCCCTTTTTTAATCCTACTCATTATGCTTTCATCAGCCTTACATTCTCTGCGGACCTCCACATTTCTCACACGATCTTACATGGTTTTCCAACACATGCGCCTTAGGAATCTCATTTTAAATAGTAAGATGATTAAATAGAAATATATGTAGCATATAAATTAATTATTAATGATTTTCAAATTTCTCTTTATCTCTCCACACATTTTCTTCCTCTATTACCATTACTATTACTTATATATTAATTAGCTTAGTTTTAAGAATTGTTCACATCTCAGACGAAATTTCCTAATGATATTACATGGACATGGACGTAATAGATACTATAACTATGTAATAATTTAATTTAGTATACCTAAAACTTGTACCATAATGTACTGTGTATGTCTCAATAAATAAACAAACAAGATAATTATTTTGTTTTGTTGAAAAAATCTGGGTAATACAGTCGGGTAATAAAACACTTGGAATATATCCAGTCAGACTGTCATTAATACAAAGCCGTAGGGACTACTCGTATTGAGAGCAATAAACGCTGAACAATTTCTCACAATCTGTATGCCAGCTGTAGTACATCTTGAAAGGCTGGAAACGGATCTTCACATTCAAATTAGTCTTCATTGTTTGCCCCGAAAGGCTTCATGCCAGTGATGCGCTCATACCTCCCAATTAAGCCGTAACATAAATAGTGATACAGGAATAATACGTATTCAATCTGTTCTCTTCATCCCCTAAATAATATGATGTTATGTCTATCAAATAAACATAATTACCATATCCCACATAATACCGCAATCATGCAGCGTAACTCCATTGTGATATTCAGATCCTACGTTTTCATTACTTCACTGGAATTTACCGGGATTGTTGTTTTGCAAATTTCATTTCACATTGTTATCTGGATTCTATGTTTGCTTTAAAAAGCAAACCTTTTGATTTGTACCTGTGAAAAGTTTGTGTTTTCACGTTTTTTATTTCAATGGAATATCGGACGGCCTTCGCGAAGAAGACTTATGATGAACTAGCAGTTTAAAACCCGCTCCGAATGACTGCTAGGCTCTGCTTGCGACTTGTAGTTCGGCTTCGCCCAGTTTGAGTATTGGTAACCATTTTACAATTCCCAAATATAGCCGGTTCCTCGGATTCACTGTGATTCAGTGACAGGTAGTCACCGGGACGAATAACCTCGAAAGACAATGACGTCATATGTAATATATAGCCGCGTGGTATTATTATTCACAACTGCCAGTTGCAATAATAATCGTATTATCGTCAATCTCTCCATATCCCGAGCAATACACGAAATTACAAATCCATCGGACCTACTTACGCCTGGCTTAAGTGGCGCCAATATTTGGCATTGCTTTAAGAGGAAATACTAGCTGCGCTTTTCTATACAAACGTATTCCCCGTTTATCTCTCTGGATTTTGACCCTAGAGCAAAATTTTTTTTTACATAATATAGATATTGACCACTAGCGTGTCGGTACGTTTTGTTTTTTTTGATAATTTACTTCTCATAGAAGTTACGACCTTCCAAAAATGAATAAAATTGCCTAATTTAAACGCCGTCAAAAAACGTTCAGTATACAAACTAAACAATGTATTTTGAAAAAAAGCAAAACGTACCGACATAGAATATTTTCTTTTAATACAGTTAGTAAAAAAAAATTTTTAAATCCGTCCAGTTTTGGAGAAGAAAAATGGGGAATACAAAACATCGATTTCGAAGATTTTATTTAGGTATTTTCGGCCCGACGTGCAGGTGTCCCTTTCGCTCATTTCTCCTGAGGGGGGCCGGGGAACGTGGGTTTTGACAAATACATACATATAATGCGAAGTAGTGATGTAAAGAATTTTATCGGTAGACTAGTGTTGTCCTTGCCCGAGTAATCGATATTTTTTATTCGTTTTTTTTCTGTTTAGTGACTCATCGCGGTATACCAATACTGACCGAGCTTTCATACTAAAATTGTGCAAAATTAAATTTTTTTATGTCAAGTACTATAATAAATTTTCAATTTGGGAGGCGTTTTAGGTACCATCGCCCCGGGAACCATTTATTGGATAACCAACACCCCCGCCACTTGGTCACCGCAAGTGGTCCTCTATGTTTGGTGACAGAGCCTGGGTTCCCGGGTTCACGGATGAGGTCTGCATGGGTTTTGGTGGCGGATAATTTTGTCCACTTACTGCGTGGCGGGCCGGATTGGGAGAAACTGGAAGAGGAAGATCTTTTGATCTCTACAGCTGGACTCTCCACCATCATTTCATACTTTTACCTACCTTTTCCCTACCCAAAACTTCCTTTCCTTCCTTATCCTAAAAATACCCTCCACACAGCTTCTCCAATGATGTCCAACAACTTCTCCAACAAAGTCCCTGAGCGATTATTTTTCCTCGGTGCCTCCAATGTGAGGTTTATGTTTTAAAAAAAAATCTGTTTCAAATTTTTAGTTGAGAGTCGCTTACATTGCCTTCAGTGATTAATTGAAATTTTTTGTTTGTAAACACTTTATTGTACAAAATTTTTTACCACTATACAATGAATTTTAAACAATTTATGATTTAGATCTTTCTCTCGCCGGTAAATTTCTTGATATGCGACCGTCAATTGTTTCTGGTAAAAGGCATTGGTGGTAGAAGTTTTTCTAACAGTGGTTCAATTTTTTGCCAGATTGAATCGTCCCTTTCAATTTTTTCATACGGCAAACCTTTAGGACTCCACACGACAAAATAACAGTATTTACGACGAGTAATGTGTAACTGGCCTTGTACTTGGTAGAAGTAATTGTGATTCCGTTTTAATGTTGAAGCATTGTCTTCAATTTTACAGTTATCAATTTTTTTTGTTCAAATCCTTCTTCTGGTGACATATTTACTATACTATATGGGCATTTCACTTCAATTATAGAATCCTTGCCAAAAAGGCCATCCGGACTTGCCGCTAAAAAGTTTTTGTTTTCATCGATAAATAGTCCACAGGCGAATACCTCTAATTTTGTTTCTTTTGTAAATTGCTCAATTGCTTGGTTTTCATTTTCTTTCCCATAATTTGTGGCCATATTTCCTTTAAATGGCGAGTACAGTAGCGAGTTTAATACTCTCGCAACTGAAGTTTTTGGCCGTAGCTTACATATTTTTGTCCAAAGTTAGAAGCTGTAAGCCGCTTACGCCTTTCAATTGTCCACAAATTATTATTGCTTTGGCCCACCGTATTCCTTTCGAGTTCATCCTTATTCGATGGAGATAATTCTTTGAAAAATTCCTCTTTATCGTTTCAAATAATTCAGCTGGCATATCTGGATCTAATTCCAATTGACCATAATTTTCATCAGGCCCTGTAACTTTTTTTCTCTTTTCTGTCGTGTTTTCGTAATACCTTAGTTTTATTTTTCGACACCTCTGTATTGTCTCCTTCGAACGTCGTTTTCTTTCAATAAAATGCTTCGTGTAGTTGCCAGGACTGTGGCCTTGGATTTTTTTTGTATTCGTGAATGGGTTGTCATTTCACTATTCCACGAAGTTACTGCTCAAGAAGCTCAACTGCTGAAGTTATCCCATTTTTGTAAAATTTGCTCTTTTTCCGCCTATAAATTTGGCTATAACGTTGTTGAATTGCTCCACAGTGTTATTTGTCACGTTAATAATAAGACTTTCTGCATTTGCTATTAGAGACGACAATAATTGTTGAATATCAGTCCTGTTCCACAATCTTGAAGATCGCTTACTAAATTTGGATCATTAGTATACTTCTCCGACTTGCAATAGTATAACGAACATTTTGTATGATCACCAAAAACATGGTTTGCGGCATTTTTTTGTCCATTTTCAGATTTTTTACTTTATCACTTTGTGCCGTGTTTTCTTGCTCTTTTCTGTAATTTACTGCTCAAACTATAGCTTTTCTCATACGTAAAACGTTTGCTTCAACCTTTTTCCTTATGTGAACTGGTACAAAGCCTTTAGCGTTGTTGGTTTTTTTTCTAAGTGCTTTTATTTTATTGCAAAAATTGCGAAGTAAGTGATTTTTGCACTTTTTTTTTGTACTATGAAGTTGGGCCTGAAGCCTTGGGTTGAAGTTTCGCTAATATTGTCTTCATGTAATTAAATATTACAATTTAAGGTTTTATAAAGTTGAAAATAAAAATAAAAAGTTTTGAAGTTTAAAAAAATTATATATTTGTTTCCTTTATTTCAAACTGACTGTAATAAATATTAAAAAAAATGTGTAGGTAAATCTATCTATAGGTAAAAGACCAACATTTTTTATTGAATTTTGAAGGAACTAACACATCCTTTTTTGTATTTACTGCTTAAAGAAACTCAAAAATACAGGAGTACAAATCAAACCTCAGCAAGCGATATATCTAACATTTTAAACATTATTATTTACAAACATGTCAACTCACACGTATGATACACACAACACAATAAATCCATTTAGATTTAATTGTCTAATAAAATATGTAAGTGCTTTTATCTTTTTCGTTATCGTAATTTTAATTAGAAAAAAACTTAAGGTGGGCTATTTTTAAACCTTTTTTATCTCTACATATTATAAAGTAAAGTCCCCCGCGCCGTCTTTCTGTCTGTCTGTCTGTCTGTCTGTCTGTTCGCGATAAACTCGAAAACTACTGAACGGATTTTCATGCGGTTTTCACCAATAGATAGAGTGTTTCGTGAGGAAGGTTTACGTATGTAATTTGTCAAGGATTTGTGTAAATTGGTTGAAACATAACGATAATTGTTAGAAGTGTCGGAAAAATTCCAGCCGCCTGGTAGCTTTCATCGAAAACGCTGCCTAATCCTTTTGGGATATAACAAAACAACGCTTGGTGGGATATTCCTCTTTTATAGATCTACAAAAAAGTCCGCGATGGCATATATCTATCTTTTACTATACGCATTCTATCTTCTTATCTTATTATTCTTATCAATTGCATTTTAGATATAATGTGTATAGTAAGCTATCCGTAAAAGATAGATATATGCCTTCGCGGACTTTTTTGTAGATCTATAAAAGAGGAATATCCCACCATTAATTGTTTTGTTATATCCCAAAAGGATTGTGCAGCGTTTTCGATGAAAGCTACCAGGCGGCTGGACTTATTTCCGACACTTCTAACAATTATCGTTATGTTTCAACCAATTTACACAAATCATTGACAAATTGCATACTTAAACCTTCCTCACGAAATACTCTGTATATTGGTGAAAACCGCAGGAAAATCCGTTCAGTAGTTTTCGAGTTTATCGCGAATAGACAGACAGACGGCGCGGGGGACTTTATAATATGTAGAGATAGAGATAATCGGTCAAAAATACATTTTTGTTGCATATGCATTTTTGAGTTTTTTTTTTAATAAGATAGGTAAGTGCCAAATTATATGAGTAGAAATTTAAGTTTTGTGGTATCATCATTACATAGTATAAAATGAAGTCGCTCAAAATGTATGTGCGCATAAATCTTTTAAACTACGCAACAGATTTTCATGCGGTTTTCACCAATAGATAGAGTGATTTAAGAGGAAGGTTTATGTGTATAATAAATGCTTATTATAGTAGAGAAAAGCCAAGAAATTCAAATATTCAATTTAGGCAAAGGGCAGCGCGCAGCGGGCAGCTGGCGAGCGGATGGTGTGGATTTTATAAAGGTTGGGTAAATGGCGTTGTGTTTCGTTAGCCACAGCAACGTGTGGCCGGGTCTGCTAGTTATTAATAAAATAAAAACAAAATTATATGTTTATTTCGAATTATATCATTACATAGTATAAAATGAAGTCGCTCAAAATGTATGTGCGCATAAATCTTTTAAACTACGCAACAGATTTTCATGCGGTTTTCACCAATAGATAGAGTGATTTAAGAGGAAGGTTTATGTGTATAATAAATGCTTATTATAGTAGAGAAAAGCCAAGAAATTCAAATATTCAATTTAGGCAAAGGGCAGCGCGCAGCGGGCAGCTGGCGAGCGGATGGTGTGGATTTTATAAAGGTTGGGTAAATGGCGTTGTGTTTCGTTAGCCACAGCAACGTGTGGCCGGGTCTGCTAGTTATTAATAAAATAAAAACAAAATTATATGTTTATTTCGAATTATAAAATTTGAAAGCGTATTTCATCATCTTTCAAAAACAGTTTTTAGTTTTCGGATGCGTTCACAAATATTAAAGTTATTTGGAATTTATTGGAAAGCGGAAATATTTTGACTTTTCGAAAAACAGGCCCGAGGCCTGAGAGGTTAATACTAATTTTCAATAATAACTAATGTATCATAGAGAATAATCATATGTATGTATATAATAATTCGATGTAGTTGGTTTGACTGCATATTTATAAACGCAAATACAGTGAAAACTTTAAAACTACTAACCTACATAGAGTTCTAGTAAAATAATTCGTAATTTGTCGGTAATAAGCGTGAACAGAAGACATTGTTACAATACCTATCGACGATATTTATAAATAACCGACAATAGCAGACCTCGTGCGTTTAAAAATAATGGGCCCTTTTTCTGTCACACCGCAAGGCCGATTCAAAAACTTCATTAGCGACGAAATAAGTCGAAACATGCTTTATCTAAACAGAATATTGGATATGGCGGTATGAGGCGAAAGACGGTAGGCATGAGACGCAGAGGGGGCGAGAGGGTGTACAAGCCAAACACTCACGTGGTCTCACCAACACATCGATAGCTAGATCTTTTTTGAGCGCGGTGCGATAGCGAGAATTTTTTAAAATACCTACCGTCGAGATTTCTCACCGGTGCTATTACCTCTTAAGGACCCGCAACCCGGATTTGTACCGATTTATTACATATTTCCCTTAAACACGGTAAGTTTTAAAGCTCTTAAAAAAATATATGTTATTCTTGAAGATAATATCTAGACTTTGCCCGTCCCGAAACGCAAATTATATAAAATTCCCTCGATAGAAAAAAATCGCCAAGTATGCTCCAAAAATTATTATTAATACGTTTGTTTCAGTTATTTTACATGTTATGTGTATGAAAAAAATCACAGTGTTTTTTTAAATGCTGTTTAAGATAATGCCCGCAAGATTTTTGCTCTATTTTAAACGAGTCGTGTTTTATTAAACATTTTCACAATTTACGCATCGATTTTGTCGATGTAAATGTTAGCGCTCTCCTCTAACATTCGTAATTTCGTATCTTTCCATCTTCTTCTTTTCGGACCCGGTTGCAGAGCCTTCATTCTGTTTTATTACAAAAGAAGATTTGTATACAAACTCCACCTACGAAAACGGTTTTTCGTCAGGCGTCAGAGTTGCATTCTTAGCCGGATTCTTAAATTTATACCGTACAGTCTTTTGTTTTTTTTTTTAATTTTCTTTATTCATGAGTAACCTGCATGAGTTTCAAATAACAAGGGTGCTAAAGACGTTTTCACTTTTTAAAAAAATCGGAAAAATTGTGGAAGAAAGAACAATTATTTTACCATTTGTATTTACTTTGTTATGTATTTATTATATTTCTGTTCTTATAAAAACTCATTGTCTGATATCGAAAACAACACCAGGCATCGTATTTTATGTTTTAAAGATGTAGAAGATAGACATAAACATATCAACATTCTGGTAACGGGCGTCTGAGAACACTGAGAACAAAAAATCAATCAGTTGTTTTGTTTCTTTGCGACTGGCATTGTGTGGCCGTCCCGCGCGTGAATGATGGTAATATTATACCGATATGAGAGCAACAAGCAACCAGCAATAGGGGGCTGGTGTGCTGGTGGGCTGTGGGCCTGGTGGGGGTGGGCGGTATGGGTTTCACATTCAAGTCACCTGCGCTGGGTTGTGAGCTCGGGGGAGGTGTCCTTATGTTCTGCTGCGGCTTGTTGTGGCGTGAAAGAACTCTCGTCTTAGGGGCGGGATTACTCTCGATACTTGTGGCAACATTTCTGCGAGAAGTGTAATAAACGCGTTCTTACCTGTTTTAGTACCAAATGTCGATGGTATATTTCATAAACTAATGAGAAATAGAAATCAACCAATTACACTCAATTTTAAAACAACTTAAATGCAAAACCGTAATATTTACCAAGCCATAAAAAATTATAATAACCTCCCTTCTGAATTGCGCTGTATCATCAACCAATCAGAAGAAATAAATAAAATTAAACAATTTTTCAAAAAAATACTTAGGTATATTAAAAAGTTAATATTTTATGCAAAACGTTATAACATACAACCTAAGTAAGAATCGTGGTTCCCTTATCAGGCACAAGAGCTCCTCTTTTCTGATAACGTATACAATGCATGACCAATGATGACCTTAAATATAATATTTCGTATAATATGTTTGTATAAATTTAACTCATTACGTAAATAAGATAAATGAAACAATTTAACTTTGTTTGAACCACTTTTATATTAGAGTAAATCCGACCGGTTTCAGAACGACCGTTCTTTCTTCAGGGCAAATGTACCTATACTGATTTGACCGTTTTGAAATATGGATGGGAACAATGTTACTTATTTAATACCTAGCAACGGCTCCACCCCTACCATAATAATAAATTGTTCCCATCCATATTTCAAAACTGTCAAATCAGTGTACATTTTCCCTGAAGAAGGAACGGTCGTTCTGAAACCGGTCGGATTTACTCTAATACAAAAGTGGTTCAAACAAAGTTAAATTGTTTCATTTATCGATGATGGATAACCACAAAGTTATAGCTACATTCAAAAATATTAATTCATCGAGTTTCTGATACCGAAGTAGTGTTGTAGGGTAGATAGCGTACCAAAAAATAATACATTCGAAGCTTACTTGTGTTTTTCTGTCGATTTCCATATTAATTTCTAATTTATATTCGTATTTTTTTCGTTTTATGAATAACGCACGAGAGTCCCAAAACTCCCATCCGTCTGGAGCCGGTGAGTCTATGCCATTCCCCATTGTATGGGGTATGTTGTGAGGATGAAGGTAGTGGAGGGGAAAGGAGATAAGTAAGAGGAAGTTAGGGAATTTTCTTGCTGGCCAAGCATGGCTAAAGCCATTTCAAGCAGCGTTTAAATTCTGAATGGTGATCTTACATCAGCGCGATAATAAGAATATCTTCAATTTCAATAATTTATAACTTAACATTTTTATTCAATTGACTTTCTAAGATAGCCGAGAAATGTTGAGTTGTCAAGTTGGAGCGTTTTTGGCCTCATTTCGGCCAGTTTGCAAACGCCCGCTTGTCGTAAAGCTAATTCGAAGAGATATTTTAAAACATTTTTTGCATTTGTTGTAAAAGTTCTGACGTATTGCAATCTTAGGATAATCACAAAGCTTACATAGTAGTTTCACAGTTTAACAAGAAATGTCTTGCATCTCTTTGTAATTCTTTGTTACTGACGTTCCGCGAACCAAAATTGTTGAAATATTTTTTCTTAATTGTTCTTATATTTTTTCAATCATGTGTTTATGTATATAAAAATGCAAGTTCGTATTTAAAAATTTAAATATGTGATTATCGACTAGACACTAGACCATAGACAGGTACACACGTCATAATATTTAATAATCTCCAAAATATGTACCACGTGCATTTGAGAGTCAATAATTTGCAGAATTTTTTATAATTTTTATGAACATTAAAAATATTGGATAAATGGTCAAATATAGATGTATTCTACGGCTCTCTGACATAAGCAGTTAGTAATTTCATATTAAAATTCAGATATGTGATTTTTTGAATAGGGTGGGAAATTTGCAAAACCGAACACTTGAAAATTTCCTACTGCTCAAGGCTGAACTCTATCATATTTCAGAACACTCCAGTGGTTATAAGGTATTTAGGTTATTAGAAAAACTTATTTAAACTCGGGATGCATTTTTGAATGTTTTCTATTTAAAGTTTAGATTTTAGATCTTCAATTTATTTTATCTCTGAATTCGTAATAATCCATAATAATTTGGTAACTCATGTGCTGTGGTCATTATTTTCGGACTATCATATTCCAAGTACAATGTAGAAGAATAATATTATTTTATACTCCGAATGGGTAAGATATGCCAATTTTTAGTTGGTACTTACAACGATCGGAGAAATAATATACCAACAAGTTAATTAACTCGTTCCACGAAGGACTATATTATCAAAGTATTACAGCTTTTGAAATATTATATTTTCCGTGAAAATTGGTCAGCGAAACAGTTTTTAATAACAAAAATATATTTTGTACTTCGTTTTGGGATTTTCCGTGAAAATTGGTCAGCGAAACAGTTTTTAATAACAAAAATATATTTTGTACTTCGTTTTGGGATTGACCATGTTTTATGGTTATATTAAATTGTAATATATGTAGGTACTATTTGCGGGTTTTTTATTGCCTACCACGAAACTGTATAAATATATGTATCGGACATACATTGGACATCTTGCCTTTGTTTTATTATCGGCACTGCATTAAAGTTATTGATGTTTGGTTTCATTTGATTTCTTACATTTTATCTAGCTATTTATTTTTTAATAAAGACAAACATTCCCGGGTTACGAATAACCCACCAATGTTTGAAAATCTCCTACTACCACCACAGAAAGCCGAAAATGTTGCTTGTGTTGTGATGGAGGACTTAGCCAGCCGAGGAATCGAACACGCGTCGCCCAGGTGGGATCCAAGCGCTATGCCCACTCAACCACTGACCGGCTAAATTGGATCTAATTGCTGCACCAAGAATTTGATCATAAATATTTATTAGATACCCAAATCTACGAGCTAGTATGAAAGTCTACGTTGTTGAAACTGTTTGGGTTGAGGTAGTCGCTCCCAGCAAGCCACTAAAATAATCAAAGTTGTAAGTTCTCTTTGTCGTTCAGTCCTTTTTGGGCATCTTTTTTTTGGAAGACGAAATATTGCACAAATTGATATATGTGTATTAGTTGCCTACTTATATATTTATTGGGTGTTCTGTTCGAGTTTTTGCACTCGCCATTTCATTCACGTCTCTTTTTTTCTTCTTCCGTTTTTCTTGGTTTTTATGATTTTTCTCTATGTTTGTGTGTTTTCTACTCATTTTTGCGTACTTTGTGGATCCTATTTCGTACTTTTTTTATTTATACGTTTTCATGAGCTCTAAAGGGCCGTCTTGTTTTCTTAAGTAAACATTTATGTACCTATGTTGTCTGAAATTTATGCAAATTCATAACTCAGTGGAATTTTCCACCACGGTAATTTTTAAGGATTTAGTAAAAAAATATTTTGCGAAATATTTTATTATTATCTACGACAAAGTAAATAACATTCGTTAAAGAAGTTTTGCAATCTTTTTAACAAACCAAAAACCTGTAAATAGCTAAACTGTTAATTGAATCTGACAACACACCTTACTTTCCCGTTTTTAAAATAAGCTAAAAGTATAAAAATGATGCATAGGTACTGTAATCCCATAGATAGAATAAATAATAAAACCAGAAGTTGTCCGTTTATTCCCTTTAGATATATATGTAGGAAATGAAAGTTTGCAAGTATCGCAAGTAAGGCAGCGAAACCGCCGCACAAAGGTGACACCTCGTGTCACGGGAGAGATTTTTCACGTGAAAGCTTTCCTTTGAAAGAAGCTGGATATAGTTTTCTGAAAATATGATGTTACCTGTTTTTTGTAACACTAACAATGTACTTACTTATGTCGAGTTTTTCAGAATACTTAAATTCATACTTATGTGTTAGAGACAACATTGCTTTATTTCATGAATAATGTATGTATAATGTATATTTTAGACATACATTTAATAAAATGGAAAGGGTTGAATTGAAGAGAAGGGATAGACCAATAATTTGAACTTGAATGCGATCCCTTTACTTCGGAAGTGGTTCGGCCGACTTCAACAAATGTATTATAATGGAAAAGCAAATATTATGTGATCTTACGACGACCAGGAACAAACCCCAAGACTTTAGTTCAATGTGGAAATGATTAAAACATCTTTGTTGTTTCCTTTATTTCATTCCGATGAATTTTATGGCATTTTTAAATCCTTATGATGTACTTCTTCAATCTTTATCTTGACGATATAGCCCAATTATGCAATCATACTAGGCTTTCAAGGCGAAAATCAAAGCTTGCATAGAAATGTGTTATTTGCCAACTGTGTCCATACCAACTCAGAATCAAGTCAACTCAACACCTCTTCGAAAAGTCATTAAAAGCTATGAAAAAAATAATTTTAAAATTGCCCGTAACCCTAGCCTAACGTGACCTGTTTAACCATTTTTTATATATTTTTTATCTCTTTTAATGACTTTTCAAAGGAGGTTCTGATTTCATTCTGGGCTGTCCGGTCACCGTTTGAAATAAATATTTTCCTCAATACGAACATTATCAATTTTTAAAAATTTATTATTATTTGTTAAACTTTTGATCATTCCATACATTTTATTATAATAACCAAACTGTGGCATAAGAATTAACTTACTGTTGGTGTGATATATCTCCACTGACAGAATTAATATAGTACAAACCAGTACCCGGTAAACCATGGTACAAACCAATAATCATTTTTTTTTGCTACTTTTTTGAAAAAACTTTGTCCTTTTACATTCTTCTTTATGCTTTTTTCAGTTAAAAATTCAACCAAGTGTGTTGTTCTTTTACTTACCCGTAGATTAACCCTTGTATTTTGTAAAAATATTTATAACAATTAGTTTGAAATTAAAGAAACAAAAATATAATTTTTTTAGACTTCAAACCTTGTTTTCTCAATATGAGTTTTTGTGGACACAGTACAAACCAAACCTCAGCAAGCGAATGTTTAAACAAAAGTAAAACACATTTCAGAAAACTATGCGAAAGCCCGGGTGACGCCAGGGACCTTGGCTAGTTTTTGTAAAGCTGAATTAGCCTACAATAAGGAACTCCAGTGAAAAATATTATGGCTTTAAAAAAATATGTTCATATACACCAATAAACGCTGATTCTGAATATATAAGTTTTATTTAATAATATTAAACGCAGAGTTTTTAAAAAAAATATTAAAAAGTGCACTTTTAAACGTCTCGTTAAAACACAGCGTCAAGTTGGTATTATGAAATGGTGACGTCCTAACTATTCACCTGGTGATAGCATGTTGAAGTTGTATTGAAATTTGAAATCACGACTTGAAGTGTATGACGTACGCCATTACACATTTCGTGTTTTTGGTTTATTTTCATACTGTTTATAGAGATTTAGATAAATAATAGTGGTTGTGTTTATTGAAACATTATTTAGGCGTAAATAATGTTTCAAAAATAAAGGTATCTCTTATTACTTATCTCTATTATTGAAAACATTCAAAAACTACTACACAAAAAATATACTTCTAGGGAGAATACTTCGAACACCGAATTCAAAATGGCGGCAGTTGATCAGCTCATGCCCGATCCTATAGTAACTTTTCAGGAGTGATGACGTCACACGATTCACTATACATACGGTGGTTTTCGGGGATCTTGAAAAATTAAAACTTTGACAATTATTTTAACTATTAAAACGTACTCTAAAAAAAATAAAAAAAATATGCACTTATTTAAGTTAGAAGATCATTATTCATAAAAAAAAATGAACTGGATTTCTCTATTCTCGTTTTACTAGGAAACTTAGGTTACTACATAGTTTTAAAGTTACCTCCATAGGTGGTCTTTCTTAATAAATAATAACATCTGAATTCGTGTTGTGAGTATTACAGTTTTTTTAAGAAAGGCAAACATTCTCGGAATACGAATAACCTGTCAATATTTGAAAATGTCCTACCACCAATATTGTACATTGCGTCGCCTCAGTTCTTATTTGTCGAACAGACCATTTTAGTTTTTGTTCAATCTCCATTTTAAACTTAAAAATAATGTATAAAAAATTATAGTTAATCACTTAACTAAGAATTATTTAAAATAATGAGACCTTTACCTTTACGGAAGCTTTGTCTTACACCTATCATAATGTTTCATTGAAATAATGAAAGAAAACCTTCTCCTCCTGTAAAATTTTAATGGTCTGTTGGACAAATCGAATTAAGGCGACGAATTTGGCCGATGATGTTTAATGTAAGCGTACCTGCATGCATTTTAATTTGTTTATATCTATTTTGTTTCAGATTCTTCTACCTGTACCACTTTTCGTTTTACGCCTATCACTACCGGTTCAACGGGCAATACAGCAGCTTGGCCCTTGTTACTTCGTGGCTCTTCATTCAGGTAAACAATTGTTTTTAACAATTTTACTGGCTTTAGACCATCATAGCCTAATGTTTTATGCATTTGTCTTTGAGTTTTAAATTCTCGGATTGGATTTATCACAGAATTTCAAAAATATATTGAGTAGAACTGCATTCAGTAAAATGAAATCCCTCTTCTGCAATGACAATATCAATATATATATATATAGTATTGTTTGGTTTTGGGAGAGGTCTTTTTCCGCGCACTTTTTGGTTGACGCAAAAACGACCAGTACGCCCTTTGCGTTTCACCCACCTCAAGGTTCACTTTCGGTTGAAGCAAATTGGGACTGAAAACTGTAAGCAAATTTTTTTCGACAAAATGAAATATATACAGGGATTTATTCTCCGATACGAATCGGCGGCGAAAACTAGAAGCTCTACTCGAATCACTCGATTCGGCTCGGTTGTATTTCCCGCCGACAGATAGCGTTTCAAAAAAAAAATGACAAAAAAAGACTTAGCATTTTCCTCAAAGGAAAATGCTAGGTCTATGGTCAAAATCTTAGATGTCAAATTTTTAGCCTAACAAAACGGAACTCTCGGCGGTTTCGGTCGTTGTTTTTCGGAAAACGACATTACCGCCGAAAAACCGATTCCGGGCTAGATGTTTTTTGAAAATACGATAGCCGGATAGATTCCGCAACTTTTAACACCAATAAAACATATGATTCTTATATAAAATACGTCAGGAGATGCTGACGAAACACGAAATTTTCCGAAAAAAAATCATCAAAATACGCGCTCACAGATTCCATCGGAAGTTTAAATATTCCTGGCCAGTTCAAATTAATACGTTTTTCATTCGGGGTAGGTACCTACTTATTTCGGTAGTATTGCAAATATGATGAAAAAAGCTAAGATTGCCGGAATCTAAGGAAATGCGCAGGTACCTACCTGAATGGGTACCTACACAACGAATTAGGTTTTAATGCAATAAATACTACGGTAAGGTTGTTTCGATGATACAGAATAATGGAACTTTTTTTAAGTTAATTTTCACGTTCTGTGATGGTTCTACTCAAATTCTATTGTTTTATCATTACAGACCAGTTACATCACAAAACTGAAATAATTACAGAACTCGAACGGAACTTTATAGAACTGAAAATTTACTAGAAAAATTTAAAGAATTGTCAATTTTTTTTATTAATTATTATTTTTTATTTTTAAGTGTGTTCTATTTGAACATTGTTAAATAAAAAAAAAAAAATATATATATATATATATACATTACGCGTGTTCTAGGTAGGTACTTACTTGCGGGGACTTTTTTCATTTAAAAATCAAAACATGATATTGAATGAATTTATTTATAGTGAAAATTATTTTATGCTCAACAGCATAATGGCGTCGTTTTGGTGAAATATTACAACAAAGTACCTACTTAGTACTTACACTTGCAAAATGAAATACAATACAACTACAATAGTGAGCTCCGGCATAATGAAATTTTGCACTGCTAAACCGTGCAACCGATTGTTATTATTAATGGACTATTTGTGCGTAAATAAATTAATTATATACAGCGGGTACCCGGCATGCGTTGCGAGGCCACTTTAACTTCGGGGTCAACTAAACCGTAATGGTTCCCTACCAAGTCCCGGGAAACAACATTATAAAATTATGCACTTTATAAAATTATATACAACGGGTACCCGGCATGCGTTGCAAGGCCACTTTAACCTAAGGGTCAACTAAACTGTAATGGTTCCATCCCAAGTCCCCGGAAACTACATAATAATGCAAGCGCCTGCACTATGTAACATTATATACAACGGGTACCCGGCGTGCGTTGCAAGGTCACTGTAACCTAGGAGTCAACTTTACTGTAATGGTTTCATCCCGATTCCCGGGAAATAAAATTTTAATGCAAGCGCCTGCAATTTATAACATAATATACAACGGGTACACGGCATGCGTTGCAAGGTCACTGTAACTTCGGGGTCAACTTAACTGTAATGGTTCCATCCCAATTCCCGGGAAATAACATTTTAAAGCAAGTGCCTGCAATATATAACATGATATACAACGGTTACTCGGCATGCGTTGCAAGGTCACTGTAACCTCGGGATCAACTTAACTGTAATGGTTCCATTCCAATTCCTGGGAAATTACATTTTAATGCAAGCGCTGCACTACATAACATTATATACAACGGGTACCCGGCATGCGTTGCAAGGCCACTGTGAACTCAGGTTTCTTCATATATTTAATTTAACACACACTCCTCCTCGCTTCATCCACGTTCACACGTCAAATCGCATAGTGTCTTAACCCGTCAGTTGCTTCTGCAACGGGCAAAACCTAGTATATAGTATTGTTTGGTTTTGGGAAAGCTCTTTTTCCGCGCACTTTTTTGTTGACGCAAAAACGACCAGTACGCCCTTTGCGTTTCACCCACCTCAAGGTTCACTTTCGGTCGAAGCAAATTCAGACAAGGAAGCTGGGAGTTTTTTTTTTTCGACAAAAAAAATATATACAGGGATTTATTCTCCGATACGAATCGGCGGCGAAAACTAGAAGCTCTACTCGAATCACTCGATTATATTTCCCGCCGACAGACGGCGTTTGAAAAAAAAAAATGACGAAAAAACCCGCTAATTTCACAAAGGAAAATGCTATATAGGACTATTGACATAGGTCAGGATCTCAGATGTCAAATTTTTAGCCTAACAAAACGGAACTCTCGGCGGTTTCGGTCGTTGTTTTTCGGAAAACGACATTACCGCCGAAAAACCGATTCCGGGCTAGATGTTTTTTGAAAATACGATAGCCGGATAGATTCCGCAACTTTTAACACCAATAAAACATATGATTCTCATATAAAATACGTCAGGAGAAGCTGACAAAACTCGAAATTTTCCCAAAAAAAATCATCAAAATACGCGCTCACAGATTCCATCGGAAGTTTAAATATTTGCTGGCCAGTTCAAATTAACACGTTTTTCATTCGGGGTAGGTACCTACTTATTTCGGTAGTATTGCAAATATGATGAAAAAAGCTAAGATTGCTGGAATCTAAGGAAATGCGCAGGTACCTACCTGAATGGGTACCTACACAACGAATTAGGTTTTAATGCAATAAATACTAAGGTAAGGTTGTTTCGATGATACAGAATAATTGAACGTTTTTTAAGTTAATTTTCACGTTCTGTGATGGTTCTACTCAAATTCTATTGTTTTATCATTACAGACCAGTAACATCACAAAACTGAAATAATTACAGAACTTGAACGGAACTTTATAGAACTGAAAATTTACTAGAAAAATTTAAAGAATTGTCAATTTTTTTTATTAATTATTTTTTTTATTTTTAAGTGTGTTCTATTTGAACATTGTTAAATAAATATATATATATACATATACATTACGCGTGTTCTAGGTAGGTACTTACTTGCGGGGACTTTTTTCATTTAAAAATCAAAACATGATATTGAATGAATTTATTTGTAGTGAAAATTATTTTATGCTCAACAGCATAATGGCGTCGTTTTGGTGAAATATTACAACAAAGTACCTACTTAGTACTTACACTTGCAAAATGAAATACAATACAACTACAATAGTGAGCTCCGGCGTAATGAAATTTTGCACTGCTAAACCGTGCAACCGATTGTTATTGTTAATGGACTATTTGTGCGTAAATAAATTAATTATATACAGCGGGTACCCGGCATGCGTTGCGAGGCCACTTTAACTTCGGGGTCAACTAAACCGTAATGGTTCCCTACCAAGTCCCGGGAAACAACATTATAAAATTATGCACTTTATAAAATTACATACAACGGGTACCCGGCATGCGTTGCAAGGCCGCTTTAACCTCGGGGTCAATAAAACTGTAATGTTTCCATCCGAAGTCCCCGGAAACTACATTATAATGCAAGCGCCTGCAGTATATAACATTATATACAACGGGTACCCGGCATGCGTTGCAAGGTCACTGTAACCTAGGGGTCAACTTTACTGTAATGGTTTCATCCCGATTCCCGGGAAATAAAATTTTAATGCAAGTGCCTGCAATTTATAACATAATATACAACGGGTACACGGCATGCGTTGCAAGGTCACTGTAACCTCGGGGTCAACTTAACTGTAATGGTTCCATCCCAATTCCCGGGAAATAACATTTTAAAGCAAGCGCCTGCACTAAATAACATTATATACAACGGGTACCCGGTATGCGTTGCAAGGTCACTGTAACCTAGGGGTCAACTTTACTGTAATGGTTTCATCCCGATTCCCGGGAAACAAAATTTTAATGCAAGCGCCTGCAATTTATAACATAATATACAACGGTTACTCGGCATGCGTTGCAATGTCACTGTAACCTCGGGGTCAACTTAATTGTAATGGTTCCATTCCAATTCCTGGGAAATTACATTTTAATGCAAGCGCTGCACTACATAACATTATATACAACGGGTACCCGGCATGCGTTGCAAGGTCACTGTAACCTCAGGTTTCTTCATATATTTAATTTAACACACACTCTTCCTCGCTTCATCCACGTTCACACGTCAAATCGCATAGTGTTTAAACCCGTCAGTTGCTTCTGCAACGGGCAAAACCTAGTATATAGTATTGTTTGGTTTTGGGGTAGGTCAGGAAAAGGTCACTTTTTTGTTGACGCAAAAACGACCAGTACGCCCTTTGCGTTTCACCCACCTCAAGGTTCACTTTCGGTCGAAGCAAATTCAGACAAGGAAGCTGGGAGTTTTTTTTTTTCGACAAAAAAAATATATACAGGGAATTATTCTCCGATACGAATCGGCGGCGAAAACTAGAAGCTCTACTCGAATCACTCGATTATATTTCCCGCCGACAGACGGCGTTTGAAAAAAAAAAATGACGAAAAAACCCGCTAATTTCATAAAGGAAAATGCTATATAGGACTATTGACATAGGTCAGGATCTCAGATGTCAAATTTTTAGCCTAACAAAACGGAACTCTCGGCGGTTTCGGTCGTTGTTTTTCGGAAAACGACATTACCGCCGAAAAAACCGATTCCGGGCTAGATGTTTTTTGAAAATACGATAGCCGGATAGATTCCGCAACTTTTAACACCAATAAAACATACGATTCTCATATAAAATACGTCAGGAGATGCTGACAAAACTCGAAATTTTCCGAAAAAAAATCATCAAAATACGCGCTCACAGATTCCATCGGAAGTTTAAATATTTGCTGGCCAGTTCAAATTAACACGTTTTTCATTCGGGGTAGGTACCTACTTATTTCGGTAGTATTGCAAATATGATGAAAAAAGCTAAGATTGCCGGAATCTAAGGAAATGCGCAGGTACCTACCTGAATGGGTACCTACACAACGAATTAGGTTTTAATGCAATAAATACTAAGGTAAGGTTGTTTCGATGATACAGAATAATTGAACTTTTTTTAAGTTAATTTTCACGTTCTGTGATGGTTCTACTCAAATCCTATTGTTTTATCATTACAGACCAGTTACATCACAAAACTGAAATAATTACAGAACTCGAACGGAACTTTATAGAACTGAAAATTTACTAGAAAAATTTAAAGAATTGTCAATTTTTTTTATTAATTATTTTTTTTATTTTTAAGTGTGTTCTATTTGAACATTGTATATATATATACATTACGCGTGTTCTAGGTAGGTACTTACTTGCGGGGACTTTTTCATTTAAAAATCAAAACATGATATTGAATGAATTTATTTGTAGTGAAAATTATTTTATGCTCAACAGCATAATGGCGTCGTTTTGGTGAAATATTACAACAAAGTACCTACTTAGTACTTACACTTGCAAAATGAAATACAATACAACTACAATAGTGAGCTCCGGCATAATGAAATTTTGCACTGCTAAACCGTGCAACCGATTGTTATTGTTAATG
This sequence comes from Limnephilus marmoratus, assembly GCA_917880885.1. Classification (NCBI taxonomy): domain Eukaryota; kingdom Metazoa; phylum Arthropoda; class Insecta; order Trichoptera; family Limnephilidae; genus Limnephilus; species Limnephilus marmoratus. The sequence continues at coordinate 19,361,003 of OU862924.1, read as the reverse complement.
GACTATTTGTGCGTAAATAAATTAATTATATACAGCGGGTACCCGGCATGCGTTGCGAGGCCACTTTAACTTCGGGGTCAACTAAACCGTAATGGTTCCATACCAAGTCCCGGGAAACAACATTATAAAATTATGCACTTTATAAAATTATATACAACGGGTACCCGGCATGCGTTGCAAGGCCGCTTTAACCTCGGGGTCAATAAAACTGTAATGTTTCCATCCGAAGTCCTGGGAAACTACATTATAATGCAAGCGCCTGCACTATGTAACATTATAAACTACGGGTACCCGGTATGCGTTGCAAGGCCACTTTAACCTCAGGGTCAACTAAACTCTAATGGTTCCATCCCAAGTCCCCGGAAACTACATTATAATGCAAGCGCCTGCACTATATAACATTATATACAACGGGTACCCGGCATGCGTTGCAAGGTCACTGTAACCTAGGGGTCAACTTTACTGTAATGGTTTCATCCCGATTCCCGGGAAATAAAATTTTAATGCAAGCGCCTGCAATTTATAACATAATATACAACGGGTACACGGCATGCGTTGCAAGGTCACTGTAACCTCGGGGTCAACTTAACTGTAATGGTTCCATCCCAATTCCCGGGAAATAACATTTTAAAGCAAGCGCCTGCACTATATAACATTATATACAACGGGTACCCGGTATGCGTTGCAAGGTCACTGTAACCTAGGGGTCAACTTTACTGTAATGGTTTCATCCCGATTCCCAGGAAATAAAATTTTAATGCAAGCGCCTGCAATTTATAACATAATATACAACGGTTACTCGGCATGCGTTGCAAGGTCACTGTAACCTCGGGGTCAACTTAACTGTAATGGTTCCATTCCAATTCCTGGGAAATTACATTTTAATGCAAGCGCTGCACTACATAACATTATATACAACGGGTACCCGGCATGCGTTGCAAGGTCACTGTAACCTCAGGTTTCTTCATATATTTAATTTAACACACACTCTTCCTCGCTTCATCCACGTTCACACGTCAAATCGCATAGTATTTAAACCCGTCAGTTGCTTCTGCAACGGGCAAAACCTAGTATATATTAATACACAGTTTGGAGACGCCTCACTTTTTTTGCCGCGCTAAAAACGACCACTCTGCCCTTTACGTTTCAACCACCTTAAGGGTCACTTTCGCTCGAAGCGGATTCAGACAGGGTCGTGTCCCGATTGAGGACCAGATTTCATACAAAAAAGATGATGCAGGATTAACAGCGCACCCAACGGCGAAAACTACAATTAGATCTCTCACCGACGAAGAAATTCGGCCTCAGTTATATTTTCTGCCGACAGGTTCACCCGTTAAAAAATGTCGAATATTTCAGTGCGTCAGAAAAGTTCACCTCCCATACAAAACTGTATTTGCTAGGGATTTATTAATTTTACGGCTTTATTCAAAATAACGTAGAAAAATGGACATTTTAAAGGCTCTTTGCGGGAACGCAGATTACAGCGTAAAAAAAATATTTTGACTGAGATGTTTTTCAATAAATTGTAAAAATACAAGTTTTAGAAACTTTTAAAGTTGCGACATGTACCGCATTCCATTCAAAATATTACACTATATTGCATTAAAGATTGAAATTTTTCTGACATTTGCCGAAATCGATCTATCATCGACAATGCATAATTTTCCAGCCAGTTAATATGAACTCGAGGTAGGTACCTACTGGCGTTTAAAATATGAAGGATTTACACGTAGAAAATAAACAGTAGTTAATGCAGCATTCATATTATCCGAGGTTTTGTGAAACCAAATCAGAGTACTTACGTAGGTACTTAATTCCATTGAAAATCAAATAAGTAGGTAATGCAGCGTTGATATTATATTTATAACGCGGTAGGTACCTACCGTTCTATCGAATTATTGCAAATTCGCCAAGTATTTATTGAGAAAACACGTAGGTACCTACACAAATATTATTTTTCTCGGTATGTACTAAGTAGGTACCGGCTTATGTGAGGATATTCTTTCCTTTAAATTTTAAATCGAAAATTCATGATATGAAATGAAAAAAATCACCTAGATGGTCACTTTTTGAAATATGTGGGTACACGGAGGTTGCTTCTTGACAACCACTTTTGGTAGGAACGTTATTTTTAAATTAGTCAAGTTTATTTTCCCGCAATGTGCGAGTTTTATTTATTCAAAACATCAAAACTTATTATATTTATTATTATTTATTTATACTTTTTATTTCAAAACAGAAATAATTACGGAACTTGAATAGAATTTGAACAGAACTTTCACAGAACGTTTAAATTAACTTGAAAAATTGGAGATTTTTAAATATTGTTTTGAACAACCCAGCCTAAATATATTTCTTCTTTTTTTACGTATGTGCAGGAAACTCTAAACATTAGTACCATATAATTTTTTTCAAAAATGTTAGATTTATATAGCGCTTTTTTGTATATTGCTTTTTTATGATAATCATTCAATATGGGATTGGTACCGCCGCCCCGGGAACAATTCATTGGTTTCCATATAAAATAATGAGCTTTGACATCACGAAATTATGCATTGCTAAACTGTTCATCCGATTGCGAGGAAACTTTGGGGACACTATGTGCGCATCCCTTCGATTCTTTCTGTATAAAATGGTGAGCTCTGGCTCTGGCTTCTCTGACTTTGGGGATTTGATTTTTTTGTTACATGAATACCGCACAAGAGTCCCAACTGCTCCCGTCTGGAGCCAGTGGGACTATGGCGTCCCCAATTGGGGTATGTTGTGAGGCTGAAGGCAGTGGGGAGGGGAAGGAGATAGGAAAGAGGAAGGTGAGGAAGTACCTGGCTATTCAGATCTGGTCACCAAACACGGCAGAAGCCATTTCAAGTAACGTTTCAATTCTGAATGGTGGTCTTACACCAGGGCGATACTGAGAGTATCTTCCACTATGATGTGTGCATTCCCTCGATTATTTTTTTTAATATAAAATAGTTAGCTCTGGCGTCATGAAATTATGCATTGCTAAACCGTTCATCCGATTGCGATGAAACATTAGGGATTTGATGTGTGCATGCCCGCAATGATTTTTGTATGCAATAGTGAGCTCTGGCATAATGAAATAACGCATTGCTAAACCGTTCATCCGATTGCGATGAAACATTGGGGATTTGATGTGTGCATGCCCGCAATGGTTTTTGTATGCAATAGTGAGCTCTGGCATAATGAAATTACGCATTGCTAAACCGTTCATCCGATTGCGATGAAACTTTGGGGATTTGATATATGCATGCCCGCAATGGTTTTTGTATACATAGTGAGCTCTGGCATCAAGAAATTATGCATTGCTAAACCTTTCATCCGACTGCGATGAAACTTTTGGGATTTGATGTGCAGTCGAGTTTGAATCCAGACAGTTTGAATCCAGTCGATGCATTCTATATAAAATAATGAGCTCTGGCATCATGAAATTATGCATTGCTAAACTGTTCGTCAACTACCTGTTCCCTTTGTAGGCACTCACTCCTCGCTTCATCCGCATTCAAACATCGTTTTTTCTTCATATATTTAATTTAACACACACTCCTCGCTTCATCCACGTTCACACGTCAAATCGCATGTGTTTTAACCCGTTAGTTGCATCTGCAACGGGCAAAAGCTAGTTTAAAAGTAAAGCAGAGAATGTTAAAATGTTATGTGTGGTCGGTATGTATGGATGTGAGACATGGACCTTGAAAGTAAATACCATGAACAGATTAGATGCTTTTAAAATGTGGCTTCACCGGAGAATGCTCAAGGTCCCATGAAAAATATATGGAGTAGAACTGCATTCAGTAAAATGAAATCCCTCTTCTGCAATGACAATATCAATTTAAAACTAAGGCAGAGAATGTTAAAATGTTACGTGTGGTCGGTATGTATGGATGTGAGACCTGCCTAGCGATTCCGTATTTTTTGTGAGATCGTTATTGGATAACGGACGTAATCTCCTGTCAGATTTGTGTGATTTTTAAGGCTGTTATTTGTGTTTTCTATGTACATCGTACATTAAATGAGTAAATAATCATGCGTACTTGCAGGAATTCATGTTTAAATCGATCTAAACTACAATACGTGACGTAAAAATCACACAAATCTGACAGAAGATATCGTCCGTTATCCAATAAAGATGTCACAAAAAATACGGAATAGCTAGGCTGGACTTTAAAAGTAAATAGCATGAACAGATTAGATGCTTTTGAAATGTGGCTTCACCGGAGAATGCTGAAGGTCCCAATGACCGACATGATTACCAACAGAGAAATTCTCAGGCAGGCTAGAGCAGATAGAGAACTGTTTATACATTAATAAAAGTCGGGAAAATTTCATATTTGGGTCACACACTTCGAGGGGAGAAGTATCACTTTGCTCCAATTAATATTGAAAGGGGGTCGCCGAGGGCCTGGTAGGAGACAAATGTCTTGGCTGCGAAATGTACGAAAGTGGACCGGCATTAGAAGTGTGTAGGAGCTATTCCGGGCAGCGTAAGATAGACAGACATTTTCCAGAGTGATTGCCAACGTCGGAGGGACTTAATAGGGCACACCAAGAAGAAAATTGAGTAGTAGTACTCGTATGAATCAATAACACATTTTCGTAATTAAAGTTTAAATTTGTTTATATTTTTTTCAAACTTTATTTCCTTGTGTAATTTTCCAAATATCTTAATTTCCCCGTAGTTCCGTTCATTAACCACTTTTGACTCGGGTTTTTTTTTCTGAAGGGGAGTCTTATTTCATTTCTTTTTCTATATTCTGCTGCAGGTTTTCAATTTTGATTAGATTTTTTACATTAGCTCTCATTTTCCCCCAGTGCCGATGTCATCTTTTTAGGGAAAGGAAGGAGAGAGAGTTTTGGGAATAAAAAAATGTTGTAATCCTTGCCTCCCACTGCGGTGCAAGATTGCGAGAGTCCGGCTGGAGAAGTCAAAGGGACACCCTCAACCATTGGAGGGGACCCCACCACTTTCCCAACGGCGTTATAAGGAAACATATGATTTCCTCCTTCACCGCACACGTCAAGAATCTATTTTATTGAACAAAGCTTCATTTATTTGATCGACTCTAGACCCTCCAATGTCCATGCATACGGGGTTAGAAAGCAGTATGCAAGTACTTAAATTAACATGATATAAAAGAATAATAAATCTGGCAGCCCGTAGAATAATTCTTCTGAAATCTATAGGGAAAAATATATACAGATAAAAGTGTTAGTAAATAAAAAGAAAAATATGAGCTGCGCCCGGTTGAAACCTGTAGAAGAGAAATAGGGAAAAAGTAACAGTGATAATATAATGCAAGTATTTACAATAATGACTGAGAGAAGATAAAATGCATAAAAAGAAAATATACAGAGAAGGTATTCCACAAACCACCAGGCAGTCCCAATGACAATTGTCCCAATGACAGTGCATGGCTATCGGCCCAACCGCAGACGAAACCCGGAGTCCGTGCCCTTTAGCCGACTCCCCGATTTTGCCACGAAGAAATATATGTGGGAAAGAAGAAAGTTTACTTCACCCTCAAACAGTCTCTCCCGATCTGGCCCGCCATTCAGCAGGTTGGCAAAAGCAAAAAAAAAACCTACCGCGAAGACCTTGACCAACCTTACTCCATAAACTCGGCCACCCCTGTAAAGTCACCAAACGTAGCGAACCACATGGGATGACCAGAATTGTTGGTTATCCAACAAATGATTCTCTCACGGGCGCCTCTCTCTCGTTGTATGGCCATTAATTTATTGCATATTAACATTCATGCTTTTTGCAAGAAGTGTGGTATGTTTCACATATGTCACATTTTGTTCCCCTTGATTCGCAGTTTTGATATTTTATTAACGTTTTAATGTTGCTTCCACGCTCGTAATGTCCGCCCTTACATCCACGTCACACGACACAACTATGCGAGTCACCGGCATAAAACTAAGGGCTTGTGAACCATTAACTCTCGGACCTCTATAACGAAGTTAGCGCCCGTGAAATATTCCGGTGTCTTTTTTGAGATATCGCCTCTCGCCGGATTATGATGCCCGAAATGATATTACCTACTCCCAACGCGGTCCATTTATTTCACTGCTCCTCCGTGTGTCGCCCGCAATCTGCCCACTCGTATTTCCCACGCGATCAAATTTTCCTACCTATGGCTATAAGCCGACTTGATGCTTGCGATGTTTTATGTGAATACCGCACAAGAGTTCCAACTGCATCCCAATCGGGATCTGTTGGGAGGCTGAAGGTAAGTGGGAAGGGTAAGGAGATGGGGTATAGGAAGGTGGGTGTAATGTATTGAAAAAGCTTCGCTTGAGTGATGCCGTCAGATGCCAGCAGGGAAAGTGCTTCTGTCGATGGCCGACAGGAGTACGGCTCTGGTCAGCCTACCGACAAGATTCAATTAACTAACTAAAAAATCAACTAACTTGTATGTGTCACTTTGTTACTACAATATTTTCAAAGATACATTACCTGTATTTTTTAACTTTTACTTTGAAATTTACATTTTTTACTTGTACCGCCAACTTATTGGTGTAATTTAGCACATTAGTCAATATTACCCACGCACAGGCAGTGCCTTAGTGGGTTCCCAATATCTACTTTTGTCTTATATATATTTTTTACATTGCTTTTGAAATGTAGGTATAAAGGGAAAAAATAAAGGAAAAAAAAATATTTTAAAATTAGCCACCAATATAGACAGGCCGTGTGACTTGCAGCATTATTGTTGTAAATACGTAAATCTCATAATAAACCAGTTTGTTATCAAGAACCTAAAGTTATTGAGAAGAACCCCCACCGAATTAATAATGTTTGAATGTAAATAATACTAAACATTACAGTGGAGAAGTACCTTCCCGATCTAACCACCAAACACTGTTAAACCATTTCAAGCAACGAAATAAAATACTCAAATAAAATTGGGTATTTTGTGAGGCGGAGGGTAATGGAAAGGGGAAGGAGACGGGGTAGAGCAAGGTGTGGATGTGAAGGAATTGTTTCTATTCTGAATGGTGGTCTTTGACCAGGGCGATATTGAAAATATATTACACTGTAAAACGTACTGCAAATTATCTGTATATTACTTTTATTGTATTAGTTGTAAAATTACAAAAATTAATTAAATAAAAAATATTGGCGCATTACAAGTTAACATTACGAAGCGTTTTAAAAAAGACATAATATAAGATAAAATTAGCAGATTTATATTAACAGCAACAAAACTTGCCGTCTAATTGTGCTTCATTGATGTTAATCATATATTTATGATGCGCGAGGGAATAGAAGAAGAATCTATAAAGTTTAAGAGAGGCATGGATCAGAAAGACTTAACATTAACTACTCGACAATTTGATCAACGGGATCAAATACTTGAGTAAGAAAAACAGGAGTTTAAATGGAGGAAGTAGGTACTTTCTGCCAATCCAGTATTGTTCGGCGTTCCGTCCGTACAAGCACTCTACAATCCCACCATCGATATATGGAACACATTTTGTCGGTACCTGCCAACAGCAGCAGTTTCTTGATATTAAATACATTCTAAAAGTGAAATGCTGGCAATTTCAGTATAAGGCCGTCTCCGATAAGTTAATGACAAATAATAGCAAATCATCATTACATAGTATAAAATGAAGTCGCTCAAAATGTATGTGCGCATAGATCTTTTAAACTACGCAACGGATTTTCATGCGGTTTTCACCAATAGATAGAGTGATTCAAGAGGAAGATTTATATGTACAATAACATGCTGTCAATCAATCATTGATATATCAACACAAATCCCATGCGACTGTCCCCAAATACACAAACGGAAAATATTAAATATCTTGGTATATACTTCGACCGTTATATAAAATGGGATAAACATATAGATTCGGTAATAGGAAAACTAAACAGGTTGATTTACTTTTTTAAAAACTTGTGAAATATTTTAAACATATGTGATATAAAAAATATATACCTCACACTTGCACAATCCATAATGGAATACGGCATTATTGCCTGGGGCTGTGCCAGTAAAAAATACATTAATACACTGTTTAAAGCTCAGAAAACCCTAATAAAAGTAATAATTAAGTTACCAATACTAACACCCACTTCAATCAGTGCTGAAAATTCAAAAATTATATTCAAAACAAATACTAACTTTCCTTTACAAGAACTTATCCACATTTAACACTTCATAAAATTCTAACAATACTAGAACAAGACATGCTCACCTACTACAAATACCAAAAACAAACACATCCTTTGGACAAAAACACTATAGATACCAGGCTATAAAACTATACAATTCTCTTCCTACACAATATAAAACAACTAATATTATTGAATTAAAAAAAAACATAAGAAACTGGCTACAATCTTTTTAACTTTTAATTTATAATTTTTGTCGAATTGAAGTCGATTTTATATTTTGATTTTTATTGTTTCTCTTTTTTTATATTAACTATGAACACTATTTTGTTTTACTATTCATAATTTATAGTTTACAACTGAAAAATGTCCTCTACAACACAGGTGAACTCCTAGTGTTGAGGACAATTTATTATACCTTTGTAATGTACTAAGTGTACTAAGAATAAATAAATAAATAAATTTATTTATTTATTTATTTATTTATAATTTCTCACCATACATGTGTTCTTATTTTTTTTTACAAAAATATTAACCTCACTAGGCTAGCAGCCCGTATTGAGGTTAAATTCATAAATTTGAGTGGTGCATTTACACACAAATCACTAAAATACAAAAAAATCACTAAAATACAAAACACTACATCCAAAACACTAAAATATTATATGCGGAAAGTAAGAAATAACAATATTATATTGGTGACCAGATGGGTAATTTGTAACAATATAGACCATAAAACAAATCCTTAATAAATTACTATACCCACCAAGAAACAAAGGTAGTTCAAAACAACTAGGGTGACACTCCGATTTTTACAAATGGGACTCAAATAAAATCTGGTTATTTAAAAAATATATATGTTTATATATATCTTTTTATTTAAAAAACAAATATTATTAAAAAAAAATATCTTATTATTTTAAAATATGTTTTTTTTTTTTATTATTTAAAAAAAGGCCAAGGATGAAAAAATAGTATGCCAATCCTCTGACAACACAAAAATCTTAACATTTTTTTTAAATTTAGCTAATGAATTGGAAGACTTTATGTAATCTGGCAGAATATTAAACAGAAGTTTAAATGCTTATTATAGTAGAGAAAAGCCGAGAAATTCAATTCAGGCAGCGGGCAGCTGGCAAGCGGGTGGTGTGGATTTAATAAAGGTTGGGTAATGGCATGGTATTTCGTTAGCCACAGCAACGGTAGCCGGGTCTGCTAGTCTTAATATATAAAATTAGTGGTTCTTTCTTTGTTCCTTATACGTTCCTGAACCATTCATCCGATTGTGATAAAACTTTGGTGATTTATTGTGCGCACTTCCGCGAAGGTTTCTATATATACTGGCGTTATGAATTTTGTATAAAAACTGCAATAAGATGTTAATTTTGATGAGCCCTATTTTCTTTGGATGGCATTGCAGCACACGCTGAGTACTGGCGACTTGTAGATAAATATTAATTAACCGAAAGATCCAAAAATATTAGAAAATAACAATGAATAAACATATTTTAAGTATGCGTGATGCTTGTATTGTTTCGTAAGAAATTACTGAAGAATGTAAGAAATTTATAAGTTCGTAACAAATGTCGTCGAAATTGCGGTAATAAACATGTAGTATTTGCTAGTAATTTCTTTTCTAATGTATTGTTCGTATCGCGAAAAGTTTGTTTAAAATTTAACAATAATGTTTTTCTTCAGTATATTTTAGCGAAATAATCATGATATTTCTAGAATATTTTACGCAGCACATTTTTTATGTTAAATATCTTCTCGAAGGGGGTGTCATCAGTGTCAATGCACAATCTGTTGTCCAAATTCCTTTAAGAAATAGCCCTTCGCGTGTATTAAATAAACGAAATCTGGTTTTTATACATTTACAAGTGTAACCTTATTTATATAGGTCTGTGTATTTATATATATATAAACTATTATGCACTATTGTATATAAGCAAAATAAGTGTTGTATTTCATTAAAAATACAGTTTTATGTATCTTATGTATTGAGTGATTTTTCACAAAACGGCGTTATGCAAATTATTCAAATATGAAAGGTAATCGTATTGTATAGACAACGTGCAGTACTATTGGTACTCCTATATCTTGAATCAAAATGATTTTATTTTATTTTATTAGGAACATTTATTGGTTAATAACATTACATGCATTAGAGAAAACAATAAATCATAATAATTTGGTTACAACCCAATAACAAATGTTCACATCATGCCCAAATAATAAAAAAAAGTCAGTAATTATTAACTTTTTTTGCCTAATATTACAGAGATAGGAACTAGATAAACTATCTAAACATAGTCTATATATACTGTCTAATACTGTGTGATACATAAAAGATATAGATAAGATAAACAATTAAAGTAGAAAAAATTAATGTATGTATGTATATATAATAATAATGATGAAAACTGAAAAACACCGGATGTAGGATCGAGAAATAATATATACATTAATAAAAAAACAGCAAAGTAAGATAAAAGTAAAATGATAGTACTTACAAAAAATAGTAAAATATAGTATATAGTGTGCCAGTTTTATGGCTGCTTTAAAAATAAAAAATAAATATTTATAAAACAATAAAAAAAAATTGAAAAAACGCCAGACGTAAAGTGGAAAAATAATTTATATATACTCACATGTACGGATATACACATATATGTATTACATTCTTTTAAATTTCAAATAAAATAAAAAAATAAGATATCAATTATTTAGTTTTGTTAAAGTGAATTAATCTACGAGTATTTGATAATGAATTGGTTATTATAAGGCTCCATTAATATTGATATGATCCATGAAATAATATTGTGGTAGTTTTACATAAAATGCAATAGTAAACCTATATCTTTTAGCAAAATGTACTATTATATGTCAGAGCTCCCAAGAATGTATAAATAAACAATGTATGCAGATGATACTGGATATCTAGGCAAAATGTAGTATTGTATATCTTAGAGAACCCAATAATGTATAAACAATTTATGCAGGTGATACTGGATATCTAGGCAACATTTAGTATTTTGTGTCTTAGAGTCTTAGAACACCCAAGAATGTATAAACAAGGTGTGCATGTGATACTGGATATCTAGGCAAAATGTAGTATTGTATATCTTAGAGCCTTAGAGCACCCAAGAATGTATAAACAAGGTGTGCATGTGATACTGGATATCTAGGCAAAATGTAGTATTGTATATCTTAGAGCCTTAGAGCACCCAAGAATGTATAAACAATTTATGCAGATGATACTGGATATCTAGGCAACATTTAGTATTTTGTGTCTTAGAGTCTTAGAACACCCAAGAATATATAAACAAGGTGTGCATGTGATACTGGATATCTAGGCAAAATGTAGTATTGTATATCTTAGAGCCTTAGAGCACCCAAGAATGTATAAACAAGGTGTGCATGTGATACTGGATATCTAGGCAAAATGTAGTATATTATATCTTAGAGCCTTAGAGCACCCAAGAATGTATAAACAATTTATGCAGGTGATACTGGATATCTAGGCAACATTTAGTATTATGTATCTTAGAGTCTTAGAGCACCCAGCAATGTATAAACAATGTGTGCATGTGATATTGGATATCTAGGCAAAATGCAGAATTGTGTATCTTAGAGCACCAATATGGTATAAATAACGTGCGATACTGTATATCTAGCAAAATACTTTATTGTATATTTTTTAAGGCAGACTCGTATCACACTTTTCCTAAGACGGCCTTCCGTGCCTCGGTCTTTATATCCCCCCTTACAACTGCTCCTAGCCGAAACATCTGAGCCATGAGAAATGCCGTCGCGTCGCTTCTCGGGCGCTTTTTGCGTTATTTATTATACTAGTGTCCCTGAGCTCTGTGAAAGCTGAGCATTTCACGCCGACTACCAAGCAAAGCTTGCGACTTGGAGATTATGTCTTAGGTCTTATAATATGCAACAAGAGTTTGGATTCAATAGATATCATGTTCGCGGATCGAATTCAGATTCAAGTGTTTTGTGTTACCTTACTATTTTTTGGAGGACTTAATAAATCTCAAATATAATTTTGGCGTTTTAAGAAGGTAAGAAAGATGTACATATAAAAATACATGTATAATATCTTTGCAAAATATTGTACACTTAGTCCTCCTCACTAGGAGTTCTTGTGCTGAGGAGAACTACGTTTTCACTTCAAGGTTTGGGTAGGGTATTTCAAGTAACTCCTATGACAATGTTAATTTTTTTTTTTTATTAGTAATATAAGGTACATAAATTACAAATAAATTTTATACAGTAATTAATTACATAGTAGAATATTTGATGTACCCCCATAATTAAGCAAGGCTTGTGTGTATGGGGGGGGTGTTATTGTATTGCTTTTTTAATATCATTCAGTTTAAGTTTTCAGTATAATTTTTTAGGTGAGTTTTAAAACTTTTTATATTGGTATTCATGTTTCTAATTTTTTCTGGTAATGAATTAAAAAATTTTGCTCCGAGATATTTATGACTCAATTGTCCAATTTTTTTTTTACATTTTGGAGTGGGGAGTATTGATGTTTGTCTAAGACTTCTGTTATTTTTAAAGGGTGCAACTTGATTTTTAATATTATCTTTATAAATTTGTAATGTTGCATGATAAAAGTATAATGCACTTAATTTTCTGACCTTAAATTGTTTGAATAAAAGTTCTGACGAATATGAGTAGGGTTTTTTTAAAATTGTTTTTAAAATATCTGCTGGTCAGTTCTTTTTCTGGGCTGCACGGAATTGTAACTATTGTAACTAATTGTAAATATCGGAACAAAATACTAAAAAACCAAACTAAATAATTATTTCTTAAAATCAACAGCTGGTAGAAAATACCTAGTCTGGATATGTGCTGCTTCTTTTATTTGTTTTTTAAATTATGAAATATTACCCCCTCATGAAATCGATTTTTCACATATTTTGGAAGCAACTTTGGCAATTATTTGATAGTTACTTTAAAAATTATTTTGCCCTACCAGTTTTGTAAATATAATCAATATCTTTACGTATAAAATGAAGTCGCTCCCGCTGTCTGTGCGCTTAGATCTTTTAAACTACGCAACGGATTTTCATGCAGTTTTCACCAATAGATGTGATTCATGCGGAAGGTTTTTAGGTATATGATTTGTCAAGGTTTTGTGTAAATTGGTTGAAATATATAAATGAAGGGAGCGGGCTGGCAAGCGGGCAGCGGGCTGGCATCCGGGCGGTGTGAATTTCATTTAACAGATGGCGTTGGTTATAAAGGTTGGGTAATGGCATGGCGTTGTGTTTCGTTAGCCACAGCATAGTGTTGCCGGGTCTAGTATTATATAAAAGAAAGTCTAAAATAACGTGCGACAAAAAAAGGAAGCTACGATAACGTAAAGGGCGTGCTTTTGAAGATATAATGTCTAGAAGTTTCGCCCTCTAGAAATTTCAAGAACAGTTTCCCGGAAAGTTCTAGAAGGTTCGATATAACTGTAGAAAGTTCTGGAAGGAATGGCGGAGTATGTCGGTGATGTCTAGAAGGTTCTGGATGGTTCACAATTGCTTTAAAAAATAATGGAAAAAGAAAGTTCTAGAAGCTTTCTGAAATAAGTGGCGAAGTGTTTTAGTGAGTCTAGAGCCTAGAAGGTTTCGGAAAGTTTGATAAGGTTTGATAAAGTTCTTAAAAGTTTTGCAAGAAGTGGCGGAGTATGTCGGTGAGCCTAAAAGGTTTCAGAACGTTCTGGATCGTTCGCTAATGCTCTGGAAAGTTATGGAAGGAGAAAGTTCTAGAAGCTTTCAGAAATGAGTGGCGGAGTGTGTCGGTGAGTCTAGAAGGTTCCGGAAAGTTTTAGAAGGTTCGATAAAGCTCTAGAAAGTTCTGGAAAGTTCTGGAGGTAATGGCGGAGTATGTCGATGAGTCTAGAATGTTCTGGATGGTTCAACAATGCTCTAGAAAGTTGTGGAAAGCTAAAGTTCTAGAAGCTTTCAGAAATGAGTGGCGGAGTGATTCTAAAAAGATCCGGAAAATTCCAGAAGGTTCAATAAAGTTCTAGAAAGTTCTGGAAGGAGTGGCGGAGTATTTTCAAATATTTTCAGTTTATCCGTAATCTGAAAATGCTTTTTTTTTCAAAAAACCAAATAATGTGCTACAAACACTGACTAACTAAACATTACTCCGTTTCTCTGCCGGAGTAGGCGGAAAGGATAGACATCCACAAATTTTGGACACACACCTTGCTGCACTCACCTTTAACATTCTTCAGTTATTCTGACCTTTGACATGACCCGACTCCATACTTTAGATTTAAATTATTATTATTGATTTTAAGCTTTCGAGGGGATTTTATGTAATTATTTTTTCAACTAGGTAAATTTGTCAATTTTCTAAAATAACATATATTTTTTAAGAGTTGCAAGGGAAATATGTTATAAATCGGTAGAAATTTGGATTGCGAAATCTTAAACTGAATTAAATTTTCAAATCGCAAAACCAAATTTAAATCCATTAAATTAATATTTCTGTATACAAGTGGTACCATTTGATAATTTGAAATTCGAACAATGACATCGCATCTCCCGCGTCGGAAACTGCCGCTGAAATTCAAATTTACAGTCCTAAGTGTTTCTTCCTCCAATATCCCACTTCCTCCCCCTCCCCCCCCCCGCCCTACTGCCTTCTCACTCCGTCCTATCCTTCTTCTTATTTCTCCGACTCACAAACCATGGGTCTTCAAAGTGTTTGTTTTTTAATAATTTGTTAGTTTGTCACTATTTAGTTTTATTAGTTTCGATTCCACTTAATAAAATGACAATTAAATAGTAAAATTTGCTGTTAAAAATAATAAAATTTGTTATTAAAAATTTTATATTATGGAGCAGTTCCAATTTTTAAAATGACACTTAAATTCAAAGAAAATTCTAGTTCTCGGGTTTATTGAACCAGAGCTACACAGGACAGAAAAACAACCGAAATTAGTAATTTTGATTTTAACGTTTATTACTGGATGTTTTTGTGCTTAGTTTAAATTAACATTTCAAATAACAGTTTTTTTTATATTTCTGGATTATTGCTACCCGTTCCAGGACAGTAAGGCGATTAAAAAAAATATTTGGAAGAAAACAAATTGTTCAATTGATTGCAACAGCGTGCACAAATGATATCTTCATAATAAGGCAGACAATCGCAAGTCTGGGTATCCTAGGAGCGACATGTCTATCACATAACTATAACATACAATAACTTTTTTTATATATAATGAAACTCAAATCACTTTGTTTAAACCACTATATAATTAACAATATCTACATGTTTCAATAACAACGTTATCTTCATCAGGACGAGATGTTAATTTTTAAAAATATATATAAAATAAAATAAATGACAAGTACTATAGAAAAATTATAACAAAGACAAAAAATTAAAAAGTAGAGGTGACTATTTGCTTGAAAAATCTCATAAAAATAGTTATATAAAATTTAATATAAAAATTATTTAAGGATATATAAAATTACATTTAGATAATAAAATACTTTTAAAACAAACAATAAAAACAGGTAGTTTAAATAACAAAATAAAAAATTATTATAATAAGTTTGAAGAAGTACTTATATTTTTCTTTAAGTATTTTTTATTGCATTTTGTATAAAGTGGTTTCCTTAGCAATCAACTGTTTGTACTATGGATAGTTTGCACTAGGTATACGAGATAGTAGATTCTTCTCTCCCTTCTTTCAACCCGTTGCTTGGATGTTGATTGCAAAAATGGCGGAAATAAAATGAAAAATGATGAAAAAAATAGGCCTTAATTTTGCAGTCCTACAATATGAATTTTTCATAAGTCCGCGTACAAATTAATTTTTCTTTTTTTTAAGTGAAAACTTCTTTAGCACTTTCTTTTTTGAAACTCGATGAAACGGAAACGATAAGACACTGAAAAGAGACAAGCACGTACATCCTGAAATTATAATTTTTTTTCTGTTTTATATTAGAGGTACCGCTAAAAAACCAGCTGCATTCCGGGAGATCCTGATCAGTGACCTTTTCGTGAATAGAATCAATGATAAAAGAACAGAATGTGTAATATTGTTAAAATTCTATTGACGAATAAACGTTTTTTATTATTTATTACTGGTTATATACATACAAAATTTAATAAAAATCGGTCCAGCCGTTTCGAAGGAGTGCGACCACAAACACCGTGACATGAGATTTTTTTTAAATAAGGTGCGGCAAAACAAACAATGCAGTTTTGAAGGGCAATTTAAAAAAAACGGAGTAACTTACAGAAATGGGGTTTATTTTATTTTGTTCGGTATATCATGCCGTTTTATGCATCAAGTCCTGAAGACGATATCATAAAGATGATGGCCCCTATGGAAGTGTTAAATCTTACCAAATCAACACTTTCATATGTGTCACGGGAGTTGATTATAAGATTATAAGGTTTTAATAGATTCTCTTTTTATTGTAATAGTCAAACTCTATCGCGACACAATATTAAATATCAGAAAGTTTCGGGGCTAAATCTGATAACTGTACACACCAGGACGATTCGGGACGGAATGATTTTGCGGTAGCATTTGGAACTACATCTAGTCTTTCCGGTGTGACCAGCATTCAAAATTGCCAGTACATAAAATAAAATGGACATTAAACAGTACCTTGCCATACCCCCAGCAGCGATACATTGATGAAGCCGATTTCTGTTTTCGGCTGCATTTTGACACATCTCGATGGACATAGCGAATAAACAAAATTTTCGGTAATGGGCTGGAAATAACCCAAGATAACTTCACGAGAGACATCTCCACTCCTCAAAAGTGACCGTGTGGTGTGCAATTTCCAAATTTGAGAATAAACGAACCGTGACTGTCAACGCTCAACATTATGTTTCCATGTTGGAATTTTTTTTTGAACCAATTTTTTTTCAATCAGAAGAAGTAACGGAGGAAACAGATCTGGGAGACATCTGGTTTTAACAGGACGGTGCTACGGCCCATACTGCTCGAGTTTCAATGACAAAACTGCTACAGATGTTCCCTACGCGCCTCGTCTCTCTGAGGGTTAGCCCGCGTGCTCACCTGATTTAAGGATTTGCTACTTTTTCCTGTAGGGCTATCTTCAAAGAACTCAAGAATCGAATTCGGGTAAAATCGCCGTTACGCCCATCGAGATGTGCCAAAATGCATCCGAAAACTTCAGAAATCGCCTTCATCATTGTATCGCTGCTGGGGGTCATCATCTTTCTGATTTCATCTTCAGGACTTGATGCGTAAAACGTCATGATATACCGAATAAAATAAAAATATACCTCATTTCTGTTGCGCCGTTTTTTTTATAGCTCTTCAAAACTGCACTGTCTGTTTTGCCAAACCTTGTATACATAGATTATTATTACTATCTATAGGATTTAGCCTGCGAGAGAATGAAAAATACTAATAATTGGTGTCCTCTTTGTGATCAAAAATTAATTACAAAAAGTTCATAATTATAATAGTTTTATCATCACGCCTTTCAGCATTTTTGGATGTAGGTGTAAATTAAAGCTAATTTGGAATGAAACAAAATCGATATTGAGTTATAATTTTAAAAAGCTGATACGGAGAATAATTAATCTTTCTCATTGTAACCGCTCTGTACAATCGTAAGAACATCTTTCGACGAAATGTGGATTTTCGGCTGCTGGCTGGTTAAACGCCCTTAATAATCAGTTAAATGTGTCCAATAGTCCTGTATTAGGGATATTTCCTATAAACTCATAAAAACCCTAGTCTATAGACAATAAGTCCTGTTACCCCCAGTGTATCGAAATCAACCAAATTACTATCATCTGGAAGGATGATGCGTTGACAAGAGGTTAATTTTTCATGGAGGCGGGGGTCGCAGACGGCAGACGGCGGCGTGCTGGCACTGTTTTTAATTTGTCCGCCCGCGGTGTCAGTATGCAAATGGCGTGTTTGCCGGTTATTATCCGTACGAAATCGTGGTCCATTTTTCACTTTCCGCCACCTCCCCCACAGCCCCGCCTTCACCCACCCACACCAAGCCATTCTAAGCCACGACACCTAACCCTTCCGGGACCCCGTGACGGGCTACGGTAATGCATGTTAAAATGCGTGAAAATTGAACAACCCTCTCATATTTAAGTTTTGTATTTATTTTTTAACTCGGGTGTTTCAGGCTTTTTCGTAATAATATTTACATTCTTGTAAAAAAAAACATTTTTCAATTGATTTGTACTTAATATTTTAAACACAACTACAAAAAGTGTTTTTTTTTTCCCTAAAATACTTAAATTAGCACCATCCACGAACGAGCAGTTTATGAATAATTCTGAGTTAACCCTTGGATACCTACAATCTTGGAACTAATATATTTCTTGTGCTCACTTTAGACTACGAGGTCTTCAAAGACGCGACTTTAAAACTCGGCGCGGAAAATGTTTAGTTTTTAATTTATTTTATATTTTCATCTTTTTTCATAGTGAAAGGTAATCTCCGAATCTCTCTGGCAAAAGTCAGTCGAAAGGTTACTTACTTCAAATGGCATCAGCTATATTTAGGGGTCCGATTTTAGCCATGTACTTTTTAACCGTCCTTTTTCCCCTTTTTATTTTACTTCACAGATTCTTCCGCACACAACGGACCACAAAATGGGGATGGCATAATTCCGTTTCCTCCGGTCTAAAGTTCTTTTTTTTTCATTTGGTTATGTGTTTAACTTCTCACTAAGTTGTACTAGGGTAGGCTGAAAAGTAAAGCACACATGCTTGTACAGCGCGAACAAAATGACCTTCAGAAGCGCGCCAGGTGGAATATGGAAGTAACATTCCTCCTCTATACGTACGCGCAAGTTTGAGGTCGTTGAATTGGGTCGTTGAATCGTGTTTTAGTGTTATGTCAACGCAAGGTAAACAGCGTAGTTTAGTTTTCCATTGCAAATTAGCACAGTATTTAACGTCTTAATGTTGGTAACTATATGTTCCGCACAGAAATATTTTGGAGTCATTCACCTTCAAAGTAACACTGCAATGAAATCTAATTGGGTTATCATTTTCCCGTCTACTTACACCAAAACATTTAATTTATTCTGCTCCCTTTTAAAGTGGCCTACAGTATTATTCGTTCTTATGGAAGAGTTTGTTTAATCGCTCGAAAGTTAATTTAATAATGTCCATTGAACCCGTAATCACGCGTTCAGTGAATTTGACCTCCCGAAGCCGGGGTATCAAAAAGCAATTATCCCCCCAGGTCGGAGCTGGTACCATCGCTGCGTTGATTCCCGTCGGCGGCGAGCGGGTTAAGGGTTGCTTGGCAGGTTTCCTGGTTGGTTGGTTGTCTGGCAATATATTGTTTCCACCCGTTGGTTGGTGGGGGTGGAAATGTCCCGGGCGATAACGCGACTTAATGAATTGGGTGTTTGCTGTTTGCGTCCCTGTGAAAGAAGCATCGCTGTGCGAATGCTTATAATTAATTAAAACAACACCTAAACTCGTGACCTCCATCAATAATCTACTTTTTTCGCTGTAACTGATATTTATTTTACTGCAACTTGTGCAGCCTTTAACTTGTCTGCACTTTTCGAAATATCTCTTGATGATAGTACTTAATTTATTATTTCTTTTTATTTTCATATTTTTCCTGTTTTTAAGATTGAGGGGTGGTTTTTCTTTAACAAAATTGGGCCTTGGCCATATTTTGTCAGAGGGTCAATAAAATTCAAATAAATGGAATATTTCTCAACATAGCTGTTTTTGAAAGGTTAAAGTACATTTTCAAATTTAGTAATTTGAAATAAATATATTTTTTTTTAAATAAAAATTTGCAGGCCAACATAAAAAAAGTTTTAAATATATTATGTACGTTTTTTTAAATTAAAACTTGACAAAAAAAAGTACATATGTTATTAGACAAACATATGTTATTTATTTTATGTCTTCCTTGTAAAAATAATGAATTAAAAATCCGTAAGTTTAAAAAAATATTTTCAAATTCCGATCCAAATTTTGGCTTCATAAAGGTATACATTTTACTTATTTTGGGGTTAATTTTTAAATGTGAACATAAAGCGTGGTATTTCCTCTTTCTAATACCGGTTAGATCATATTTCTCTCTATGTTAGTAAGGGAGACAACGATTTCTATGAGACCTATATGAGTTGTTCCGAAAAGCGAACAAATTAGATTGACGGATTAAGAAGCGATGGATTCATTCAGTCAAATGAACTCGTCGATCCTATTTTGTAAAACAATGTATTTATTTAAGGACAGAATGAAATCAACTCAGAACCTCCTTTAAAAAGTCATTAAAAATGATGAAAAAAAATGATTAAAAAGGTTACGTTGAGTGGTTATGGGCTATTTAAAAAAAAAATCACAGCTTTTAGCGACTTTTCGTGTTGAGTTGATTCGATTCTGAGTTGGCATGGATCCGCAATTATATCATAAGTTAAATTGTTCAAGGAACCATAAAACCGATGTTATTTTACTTTCAGTCTTTTTTCCATTCCCTGTTTCCTTTATTGCATTCTTTCAATCAACTAAAACCGGAGATCATTAAGCTGAAAAGTTTCCCTGCTTCTGATATTATTTTTCACAGTTCCACAAGTTTCTTGGAAAAGGAACCGCATTTACATAAGTTAAATCGTTCATGAAAGCATAAAACCGATATTATTTTCCCATTCCCTGTTTCCTTCATTGCATTCTTTCAATCAACTAAAACCGGAAAACATTACGCTGAAAAGTTTCCCTTCTACCGATATTATTTTTCTTCGAATATTTGTCCATTCTCTGTTTCCTTCATTGCATTCGTTCAATCAACTTAAACCGGAAAACATTACGCTGAAAAGTTTCCCTTCTTCCGATATTATTTTTCTTCAAGAATTTGTCCATTCCCTGTTTCCTTCATTGAATTCTTTCAATCAACTAAAATCGGAGAACATTTCCACAAGTTTCTTGGACAAAGGAATCGTATTTATATAAGTTAAATCGTTCATGAAACCATAAAACCGATATTATTTTTCTTGAGTATTTTTTCCATTCCCTGTTTCATTCATTGCATTCTTTCAATCAACTAAAACCGGAAAACATTATATTGAAAAATTTCCCTTCTTCCGATATTATTTTTCACAGTTTCACAAGTTTCTTGGAAAAGGAACCGTATTTATTTAAGTTAAATCGTTCACGGAACCATTAAACCGATATTATTTTGCTTCGAGTCTTTTTTTCCATTCCCTTTTTCCTTCATTGCATTCTTTCAATCAACTAAAACCGGAGAACAGTACACTGAAAAGTTTCCCTTCTTCCGATATTATTTTTCACAGTTCCACAAGTTTCCGTATCGCTATTCAAGTGGTCACATCGCCCGGCGCGGTCTGTAAAACTATTATACGGCGGCAGTTCTGCGGACTTTTTGTTCGAAACATCTTTGAAACTTTCGCTCGTAAAGTTTCGCGTTTGACTCCCTTTTATCCTTGTTGTGGTACACTGAAACCCTGTGACTTGTACAACAGAGCTTGCGAATAACTTGTTCCGCCAACAACTAGCCTAGACTTGTCACCGTGAATATTTAAACAACCGACAGGGGTTTTTAAAATATTTTTTTCGCATTTTATATCATTTAATGTCAACTGGAAAACGAATTGCTTCGAGTAGTTTATTGGTGTCATTCATTGTTGCCAAACATAATTTCCAAACTCCCAGTTGAAAGAAAAATATATACACGGGGTTAAGGGACGTACTTGGCTTACTTTAACCAGTGATTCCTGACATTATTGAAAAATCAATTGAAATTTTGGTCTCCGGTGACTTTTTGATAACCATTTTTTTTTTCAAAATCAAACGCCAAAAATTTCCTTCCGCATGAAGTCACTGGTCACTCAGCCGAGTAACCGCCCAACCTCTTACCCTGCCCCCAACTGTCCAACACCTATTATTTTCTTTTTTTTTTAGGAAAATAAAAATGTCACCGGACCAAAATTTCATTTACATTTTTTACTACAAATAATGTTAGGAATCACTGATTAAATTTATTTATTTATTTATTGCTTCTTCTCAATTTAAATACATTTATATTTAGCATGTAATTATTAACCCCACTAGGGTTCGTCTGTATCGGGGTTAATAATTTCACAATTTAATAAAAACAACACACGCAAACATCGGTCTTTACCGAACAGTTAAGTAAAAGCAAACTAATAAAATTTAAAAATGAAATGATAAACAGAGAAAATTATAAGTGATGAAAATATAAGAATTAACAACAAAGTGTTGAGAGATCAGACAAAATGTTATCATTCATTATATCATTAGTTCATACCATTTTCAACAATAGATAAAATTAAAAAAATATATGTCCTTAAGGTTGTTTTTTTTAAATATGTGTAAAAAATAACAATGAAAAAAACAAAGATTTTTAAGCGATTACATTAGAGCGAATCTTTCTTATGCAATATTAAAGTGACTATCAAAAAATTATCAAATAAATATGAAAGAAACCGTTTTGATCACAACATTATTGTTTTCATTCCATTTAAGTGCCCGTTTTGATTAAAATATGATTGTATTTTATAGTGTAAGTGGCACCTTAGAAATGCCATCCGTGTGATCTTTTAGTTTTGACAGACTTATGGGATACGATAACCCCTATATATTTATTTCTTTATTGTTTCTTTACCTTTTTAATTTAGGTGTTATTGTTTAAATTATAATTTTGAACCTCATTTTCACTTGAGATTAACAATTTTATAATTTTATAAATAAGTCAAGTACTTCCCTTAACATCTGGTGAATACATATTTTTTACTTAGCTCCAAATTGGTGGGCCTGAGGGAAAAAACAACCTTCAGGGCCTATGTTATATTTGCGGATACTGTGTTAGATCTTCCTCAATCAATCTCTCTCGATCCGGCCCGCCAGGAATAGGTGAGCAAGCGCATCCGCCGCCAAGACCTCACCCTATGAATCCGGGGACCCTTACTGAGTCACCAACTTGAACCCTCGAACCACTTGGGGTGACTTAAGATAGGAGTGTTGGTTATCTAATAAAAGGTTCCCAGGGCGGCAGTACCCGTACCCATCTCCCAAATAGTCCTTTTTGTAGAATAAGGAATTCCAGATAAAAATATTGTGGCTTTAAAAAATATATTCATGTAGACACAAAGATGAATATTAAACATAATATTAATAATTCACAGAAGATATTCCAATACGAGTTTATCTATACGTACGTATTTATATCTATAATTAAATTCTCTTTATTTCGTTTTAAATCTCTTCACTTGTCGCCTTGTTAATTTGCCCCCCCCCCCCCCCCCCCCCCCCCCCCCCCCCCCCTATGAAATACTAGTTCTGTATTTTTGTTTTTATGACGTTGTAAAAACGAAATTTACTATGCTTTTCAACAAACTCTCCTGCTGGACTTCTAAATAACTTAATATAGGTTAGGGAACGTACCCATACTAAAGCGTGTCACGCTTAGGGGGGGGGGTCTTCAAAATATCACGCTCGGCACAAATGAGCAGCGGATTGCTTAGGTTTTTGGTCACCGGGGGGGGGGGGGTTAAAAATTGCAAAAAGTTGGTCACGTAGTATGGGTACGTTCACTAATAATAAAAGTGTGTTTCTTTTTCCCTGCTACCAGTTGTAATAACCAGTGTAGATTGTGTATATTTTCAGTACTTTTAAGATGCTCTAAACACTTGGGTAACTTGTGGAGGTTAACTGAATGTTCAGTGGATTCTTCTAATATTCTGGTTTATTGATATTTACGTATTTACAATCAGAAGGCTACAAGTTAGCAGACCTAACTGGGAGAGAGCAAGATTGGATCTGGCGGCAGCGGCGTCTCGGTCACGCAGAGAAGTACTTCCCTGCATCTCGCGGTTTAGTTAGAAAGCTTTTACAATGCATTCCAGTTGGCAAGATTTGTAATTTTTTTAGGTTAATTCAGAAGGGACAGAACGTGGAAATTATCCGTTGTGATGTTATGAACTTTTTTCCTCCATGGGACAAGTCTTAATAATAATAATAATTGGATAACTTCTACAGCGCCATTTTCGTGAGAAAATCACCTCAAGGGCGCTTTAAACATTCATTTATACATTTAATCTATACCTACATACTACAAGTGGCTTACAACTAAGATTGATAAATGACTTACAACTAAGACTTATATCACTAGTGACTTAGAACTAAACCTATTTTTATAACCAAGTTTGCACTTGCAAGTCATAATACGAACAGAGCAGTATTGTTACTGCTCTAATCGTGTGACGACTTGCAACAGTCTTACAATTAGTTATTTACGACTAACATACTTATTTACATTTATAAACACCTATTGTTATGATTACTGCTCGTGCTGTCAGTATAAGTCATGGAAAATAATATGAAAAAAGTAAATATATTGTATAATAAATTGTAAAAAATTGTGAAAAAACCAGGTAATTCTCATGGACTGAGTAGTGAAATACTACTGAAAAAATACAGTTATTTATCTGAATGCGAAAAGGTGAGTTTTGAGCTTTGCTCTGATCTCAGATGTGCTGTCGATCTTTCGCAAATGTGAAGGGAGTTTGTTCCAAGCTGTTGGGCCTGCCACAGCAAAAGCCCGATCTCCGAAATTGGTATTGGGATTGCGCATAGGTACTGAGAGCCTACCTATGGCTGTTGAAGATGCTGATCGAAGGGTTGCTTGCCTAGTGTTGACATCGTTTGGAATACACAGTTCTGACAGGTAGGGTGGCGCCATGTCGTGTGTTGCCTTAAAAACCATCCAGCAGAGTTTGAATTGGATTCTCTCAGGACACTTAAGCCAATGAAGGTTCCGCAGATGTTGGGAAATATGAGAATATTTGGAAACGCCGGTTATCAGTCTTGCTGCAGCATTGAAAACTGACTGAAGTCTGTCAGTATATATTTTAGGGAGAAAAGTCTTGACATCACTCCATCGCCATTTTCATTCCCTTCTAGTTCAGTCGGGAACCAATTGCCTTGACAAGGCCTTTGGTATCCCTGTATTGAGACTACGGCATTTATATCTTTATCTAAGTCCAGTTACTTCATAAACCTTTTGCATCTGTTTTCCTCAACTTTCGGGGCAAACAACTGAACGTCTCCCCTTTAGGTTACGAATATTATTATGTCCGTCGAACTTAATAATTAACTCTGGCAAGAATAGCCAGGCTGGAAATACTCTGAAGCTTCCTGCATACTAAATATTTTAACTAGTTTGTAAATTTGTAACTTTGGAATATAAGAACATTATTACAAATTGAACATAAATATTTTAATCACGACTTTTGAGTTTAAAAAACCCAACTAGGTTCGGACGCAACCGTGCCATCTACGCGCATAGTGGTGAGGTGAAGAAGCCGGTATTTTTGTCTAGAAAGCTGTTTAGGAGATGGTTTTTAAGATTTTATAATTTCAAAACCATTCAATTATTGTTTTTGAAAATTTGTACATGAAATGATTTGCTTTTCAGTGTAAAAACTTTGTAGATTTTTTACTCCAAATAATGTCAGGAATCACTAGTTAAAGTAAGTCAAGTACGTCCCTTAACTCCCTGTATAGAAATAATATTGTTTCGCATATTTTAATACAATTTGGGTGGCGGGAATAGGTACCGCCGCCCCGGCAACCATTTATTGGATAACCAACACCTCTGCCATAGGTCATTATCCCAAGTGGTTCGCTAGGTTTGGTGACTTAGCAGGGGTGCCTGTGTTCTTGGGCTGAGGTTTCTCTAGATTTGGACGTGTGTTCAGGTCATCCGGACACACTGAATCCCAGATTCTTACCCACTTTTCATACCTTTTTCCTTCCCAGAACTTCCTCTCCTTTCTTTTCTTAAAAAGACCCTCCACAAGACATCCCCAAAGATGACGTAGGCTCTGAGGGTAATTATTTTCCTCAGGGCCTCCTGCGTATAAAAAAAACGTTGTGCAGCAAACACCCCTAAATAGCTTCCAGTCTTTCGGAAGTTGTAGAGGTACCTTATTGAAAAAAAAATATTTGTTCTTTATAAGTTTTGTGAACGTTGGTAGCAGATTCGGCCATACATTTTTTTCACAAAACGGCCTCTCGCTTTTAATGTTTTTTTCAATTTTTGACGTGATGCCCAGATGTCATCGAATGACGAATCTCTGGATCCCTGTGCGATGTGCAACATCACCTCTTTATCCAACTATTTGACGAACCATATATTATAAAGGTGAATTAAATATTATAAATTAATTTTAAGTATTATAGAATCGAACAATATTAATACGGTAACGTATGCGTGGTTGAATTTCGTGGTTGAAGAACCTAGCTTCGAGTGCATGTCTGACGCCACGCCATACGCGCCGCGCCACAAATAACATCTCTGTACTTGGAATTTCACACAAAGTTACTGTAATAATTCGGTTTCGAATTCAAGAATTCGTCACAAGATGTACTACTTCCGTCAGCAGGTCAGATGGGAACTTCTCCCCCCTCTTCTGCTACGAATTTTGTGAATACGTAGTATCTCTCCGGATGTGAAAGATTGACGGTATTACATGTTGTATCAAGCGGCTATATATTACATATGACGTCATTGCTCTATCTCCGTTACTTTGTCCCGGTGACTAGACTACACTGGATGACAGTGGATCCAAGGAACGGGCTGCTTTTGGAACCAGTTCCTATTGGATTTATAAAATGGTCACCAACACTAACTGGGCGAAGCCGATGCAAAAGTTTTTAACAGATAGTATAAAGTAAGTGTGTCAATTAAATCTTCTTCGTACGGTGGAGATCAAAGTGTGATTCTAAGGTTATTCAGTTCATGTTGACGGCATCGGGTGTCGCTTGATTCAGCACACATGTGTCTCCGATTCGCTGCTGACGAAGGGGACATTCTTCTGCGACCTCTAAGTCAGAGGAATTAGAGAGAAAATAACATGAAATAATTTCGTCCAGTCGTTTTTATGCGGTTTAGCTTCTAAATTGGGTTATTTTCTGAATTCTAAAAGAACCTTTTGATTCAAGAAAGAATTTTTCGATTTTTAGGGGCCAATCTAACACTAGAAAATCACTCTTCTTAAAATTTAAACTTGCTAAAAAGATCGAATTCTACCTTGGCCTTGTAAACCGTGAAAAACTGGAAGGTTTTAGAAATTAGCCACATAATTACCGATTAACCTCAACGAGTATAATTTCAACACCGAGAGTTTTTCAGTTTTATCTGTATTTTACCTGACATAAAGAAGACAGTCTCCGAAACATAAATTTATTTCTGATTTTTATGCGTGACGGAATGTAGGAACACTCATTGTTAGTACTTATATAACATAAGTGCCTCAAAATAATAGAATTAAATAGATACGTGGCAAAAAGAATCCGTGCATTTTCTTCCATTGGTACTGCACCTTTCAGTACGCAGCGCGTTACGTTATTATTTCTCAAGCGAGGGGTCGCGAGGTCGCGCGGTCACGCCGGGGCCAGGGGTGGGCAGAGGGGTCCCGTGGCGTTTCCATTTTCACGCGCCCGCTTATAATTCAGGGCGGGTTTGTCGCCTTTCCGCTCGGCGACTGCGAACCTACCCACCCCTACACGGATATTACCATAAATATAACCTCTTTAAAATTCTTTCACAATGTGAACTTTCAAAATGGCAGAATGGAAGGTGTATATATTATATTATATTGACAGTTATAATATATGCTATTGCGAATTTTACTTGACTTATCATCATTATAATGACTGAATGTAATTTTATTGCATTTTTTCACTATAAATGATAAGGTCAGAATCGCTTGCGTTAATATCTTTCTTGACGTAACACTTTACTGGATTAATCTAGCTTTTCGGAATTATTTTAATGAATTTTCTGTGACTTTTCGGGTCACTTTCAGCAGCTGACAGTGGTGAAAATAACGATATTTTACGTTTTCAAAATAGTGTAAAGGTCATTATTTCTTTGAAAACTCCTTTGAATTGTTTTTTTATTGGATAGGTATCTACGTATTCTGGGTTGTGTAGAAATAATAAAATCGGTTTACGTTTGTGGGCATTTATATCTTTTAATTTTTTTTTACAAAAGGGGAAATTTTTAAATAATATCTAATAATAGTTTATTCCAGAATTTATTTATTAAAAAAGTTTACAGTTAGTTAGCTGATCTTACGTTATTATCATATAATATACATGAACAATAAGGTATATTATCTGATAACAGAAAATGAAAAAAAAAAATTGCGTTGTTTGCAGTCGATATTTGACCAGAACTCACCAAGGCAATTTCCGCGCGGTTTTTGAAATATCATCACGTGTTTAACAGGTTAAAGTCGTTTTAACCCTGTCACTTTTTTCCACATTGTAGAGAATACATAATTTAATAAAATAACCACCGAGTATCTCAAGAAAGTACATTAGTAAAAAAGTGCAAAAAATCTGTTTTTGGGATGTGTTTGCATCATTTAGCACAGCTCTTTTCTTGTGCTTGATTTTTGGAGTATTACGCCGAGTTATGCTTCCTCCTCATTTAGCCAACGTTTCTGACAGCCTCGCTGAGTCCATCATCAGATCATTGCAAATGTCTTTTTTTAAATTGATTTTGAATGTAAGTAGTATATTTTCTGGATTCCGAAGAAGTTTGAGAGTCACCGCTCTGCAGTGTGTGACTCGTTCATCTTGCACGAACACGGTTGCAATTTTATAAAATTATTATATTACGTACTTCACTTCGTTATGCTTATTCATTATCATGCTTCTTCGTATAGATACCTTGCTGCAGCCGGAAGGACATAATAATCCTGGCTTCCTCATGTGCACATTATTAATTTATTGTCCCGAGAATCAGAACCGTTCCACCGTTAAATGCATCTCAGGTTATTGATCGTACTCTTGAATAACCTTTATAATAATCGTTATTGGTTAATTTATTTTACGACGTTTTTATAATTGTGCTTTTGTGGCAAATAGTAGTTTTGTGAACAAAGATCTCGCTTCCAAAAAAGTTTTAATTTTCTCTAAGGAAAAATTAAAATTCCATGCCAACATTTCCCTTCAAATCATAAGATTTATAAGTAGGTACTTAAATACCTACCTACTTAATTATAAACCATAGTTTAAAATATAATTTTAAGTTTAAAAATATATGCATTTCATCACTGAAGACAATATTAGCGACTATCAACCAAAAATTTGAAACACAGAAAAAGGCAAGTCAAAATCTAGGAATTGAACCCAGGACTTTAGCGTTGCCGGGGTGAAGCTCTATCACTGAGCTAATTGGACCCCATCTAGGGTCGCCATCTGTCCGGCTTTAGCCGGACATGTTTGGCTTTTTTAGGTCGTGTCCGGCTAAATATTTATATGTCCGGCCTGTCCGGCTTTTGTTAGGCTTTTTTGGTTTGCGCGGGTTTTGTCTTCCGAACTTCTGAAATTGGAGGAATATTACTTTCAAAGAGTTTTCTCTTTAATAAACACCCAGTGGACCAAGGAACGCAATAAATTGCAAACAATTGCTAAGATGGTGTACACATTGTATAATTTAAAAATGACATGTCAAGGATTTTATTAAACGATTTCCAAAGAAAACGACGTTTTGGGTAAAGTAGGTGAAAACGCCAAATGTACAAAATGGTAGATTTTTGTAATTTTTTAATAATTTGGAGAAGTCGAGATTTCTTTTTAATTTATGTTTTTCGTTTTTTGTCCACAAAGATAAATATGTTTCATTTTATATCTATTTAACGAAAAAATTTAGTCAACTGTTTAACCAGAAAAAAAGTTATGTTTTGTTTGTTTGTTTTATAAGTTTAGTATGTCTACAGACAGAAGACTCAATATTTTTTTTTATTTTGTTATTGACATTATATTCTATACAAATGTCAACTGATGACAAGGATAAGACTGATTAATGATTGTTGTTATTAAATTGGTTAATGCGTGATTAATAAACAACTGTTACTTGCAACAGATTTTTTATTATTATGCATAAAAGTTATGTCCAAAATCATGTACGTACGTCCGGCTTTTAGGGCAAAATGTCCGGCCTTTCAGAGCGCAGAGTCAGGCTTTTTTTTTATTTTAGAAGATGGCAACCCTAACCCCATCACTTTCAGTCATATTTATCTGTGAACTACCAACATTATCTTCATTTTCTTAACCCATATTTTTATTAGCTGAAATCTTATGTATGCTTGCAAGATCCATCTTGATCTAAACGCTACCTAGATCTAGATAGTATCTCGGATTATTTTATCCATTTTTATTTCATACTAGCTGGTCCCGACATGCATTGCTATGCCATTTAATAATAATAAAATATCTTTTTTCAATGAAAATGGCACCATTAAACTAAAAAAGTACATGTTCAATGTAGATTACAAATAGACTACATCCGTACAAAAAAATTAACAAGTAGAAAGTAATGTAAGATAGGTTACACAGAAGTAGCATAATTATACAATATTTTTAGTTGTGCATAGTTTGCCTCACTAGGTGAACCTGTATTGAGGCAGAATTTTTTTAAATTGTTTCTCACAATTTTATCTATGGTTTTTTATAAATGTATAATGTAGGTATCTATACAGCAAAAACTTTCTTTTAGATTACATTATTGTTTGTATATACACAAAACAAAAACTGCAAGGTTATTACCACAATAACAACTGTCAATGACAGGGCGTTTGGGTGAGAGCATCAGTATAGGCTCGATCATTAGAATATATCCAAATTTTAACATATTTTTTAAATTCTTTCTGTGTTTGACTCAGTTTGATGTTTTCTGGGAGAATGTTGAATATTTTCGTGGCAAAGTATCTAAAGCTACGTTGACCAAAGGTGGAAGAGAGCGCTGGAACTTGCAATAAGTCTTTGTTGGAATTACGTGTAAATCTTAAGCAACATGTTTGTTTTTAAAGAGATATATGAGGATAGTTTGTACGTAGATCTGTCAAACATCAAATACTCTCATTATTTTGAATATTTGGTCACTATTTGCAGTTAGAGGAAGCTTGAGAATAATTTTAATAATTGTTTTCTGTGCCCCCTCCCCATGCAATGATACCGTTCTAAATGATAGATTGGACGATTTAATAAAGAAATTGTTTCTCCCTGAGTGTCCTTTCTCATTCGTCTCGTTCCTATTCCGCCTCCCCTTCTTCTCCTGCGTCCTCTTCCCCTCTCGCGTTCCCACTCCGTCACCTCCACCTTCCCTCTCCCCACTCCACTACCCCTCCCAGGTTCCCCTCCCCCTCCCTGGTTCCCCTCCCCCATCATCTCTCCCTCCCTCCCATTTTCCATAGCAATAGCCGCTTTCTCGCGTGCCACCAATAGCAATTTTTGTTATACAAATTTCATAATGCCAGAACTCACCTGAAGTTTTATAAAAACCTTATCCTGACAATAACGAACACACAAAAAAAAGAATTATCCAATTTTGTGCAGTCGTTCGAAAGTTATGCGCTTAGCAACACATCCAGCGATTCATTTTTATATTATAGATGAGACAATGAGACATCCATTGACTTTTCTATAAGTCTATGGTGAATATTTATTTTTATTTCGTAAAACCCCAAATTTTAAAATTTAATCACCGAAGACAACTTTAGCGGCTCTCAATCGATAATTTGAAACAGAATAATCTGAAACTCTTTCTGTTCTTCTTTTCGCTTTCTTTATTTCTCTTTCTTTCTGTATATTTTTTTAAAACGGTTACATTTAGGAATTGAACTCAGGACCTTACTCACTCAGGGTCACCTGGAGTGACCTTTGTAAGAGGTATTGGTTATCCAATAAATGGTTTCCGTGGCGGAGGTACCCATACTCGCCAGCCAAATTTGCCTTCGTTGTTGGAATGAATGTCCCTAGCAGAATTTAAAAATAAAACCGTATACGATTTTAACATTGAATCAGAAAAAAATTATTGAGTTCATACAATGAACATACTTACAAATGCAGTACATACTATAAGGCACGTTCATTATTTATAATTGATGGATTGTGATCCAACGATAAGGATCAGGGTGCTACCATAGACGTTCAATATTTATCATGATCCGTCAATATTTATCAAATTTTGTGATATTTATTGAACGTTTAGGCTAGCGTATTGACAGATAATATGGATCAGAGTTTTTTTGTTATTTGTTTTTGGGGTGTTATGCCGTGTTGCGCTACCTCCTCCTTTAGCCAACGTTTCGGACAGCGTTACAGTGTCCATCATCAGGGCAGATGTGTAATTAGTGGTGAAATGTGTGCTTAAGTACTGCGAAGCAATACCGTGTTGCCAGCTCCATTCCACTACTGTATACTTGAAGATGGTTTTCTGCATGTAGCTTTGGTGTAGCCGTCAATTACCGGATACCAAGAACTATTCAGCTTAGCTCCATCGTCTCTATTAATGTTAATAGGGTTTTTATGAATTTCAATTGCCTCTGTAATTAGACGTGCTCTATAAGTTTTGGGTCTTCCCAGGACTTCAGGAACAAATCTAAAGTAATGGCCGGTTTCAATTAAATGCTCGGCGATTGCCGATTTGTCAGGGTGGCCAAGTTTACACGCTCGAAAGTGTTCCGACATCCTTTTGGAGATCGTCCGCTCTGTCTGGCCCACATAGACCTTATCACATCCGGAACAGCTGAGTTTATATACTCCATCTGTTTCCAGAGGAAACTTGGTCTTTGCAGACCTCAGTAGGTCTTGAATTTTGGTCGTGGTTCCGAAGACAGTCTTAATGCTTTCTTTCCTCAACAGTCTGGCAATTCTGTCTGTCACATTGTGAACATAAGGTAGGAAAGCACAGCCATCGTGATAAATATTAATGGCTATGATCCGTGGATTCACGATACGAAATTCAGGAATCTAGACACCTACAAGTTTAATAAATATTACGATATTTGATGATTATTGCCGGACCGCAATTAATATTGAATGTGTAGGGTTCACCACGATTTAAAAAAACTGCCGGCGCGCGATTTAAAATGAAATTATCTAAATTTCTCCAAGTCTTTTCTTGCTGTGAAGGAATACAGTTTGGTTCCTATTTAGCTTGTGGCGTCGGTTGGTACCCAGTACCCAAGGACTGATGGGCTTATCTTGTAGAATCTTCGAATAACCTAATCAAGATTACATTACCAGTGCGCTTTCCTGTTCCTCTGGGAGACTGGAGCAAAGTAACTCAATCCACGCACACAGGGTGCTCATTTTATACTTCTATTATGATTATTTTTTTTTAAATTGAAATAATAAAGCAGAGATACTAAATTAATTATATCGTCGCTCACGTTATAACACCGCGTATATCATTTTACATAGGTTTTCAGCAGGAACAAAAAACCGTTTAGCTTATTAAATAAAAATTGCACATCTTTGAAAATAAAGAGTCAGCTAATATTTAGGAATCCGTTATTTGGAGAAGTATTTTTTTTCATTAAAAACATCTGATTAAGTATTAAACGCTGAGAAGTAATGAGATGAGTTGTCCTCTTCAAATAATTAAACAACGATAGTTCAAAAATTGTGATAATTTTATTCTTATTACTGAATAAAACTTTTGTATATATACGTACCAATTAATTTTTTACAAAACTTTGTATGAAAGGAACGGTGATTGGTCAAAAAAATTTGTCCCTCGGCGCCTACGGCATTTTAGGGGATGCTCTGTGGATAGTATTTTTAAGGAAAGGGGGGAGAGGAAGTTCTGGGAAGGAAATAGGTATGAGGAATCAGGGGTGCAGGCGTGACGGATGCACAAATCCATCCCTGCAACTGCGGTGCAGTGGGAGGATCGGGAGAATCCGGCTGAAGAGGTCAAAAGGCCTCCCTTAATCAGTCTCATAATCCAGCACGCTACGCAGAATGTGGACAGACGCATCCGCCGCCAAGACCTAGACAAACCTCCCCCAATGAACCCGGGCATGCCTGCTAAATCACCAAACGCATCGAACCACTTGGAGTGGCCTCTTTTGAACTTAATTATTGTGGAATGTTTGTTTTTTATAGTAATCACTCTTTCTAAATAAAATATTTTATGTGATCAATAATATAGTACCGATTAGAAACCTTCGAGATAATCAAGGCGACATTGAAGATTGTTTATTGAATACCACTCAAGAATCCTGAGGGCCTGTGAGACTACGGCATACCCAATTGGAGATTATTCTTCCCCAGTATGTTGTGGGGCTGAAGATACTGTGGGGGGGAGGAGATGGGGTAGCTAAAGGTGGTGAAGGACCTGGTTAATTGATCTGGTCACTAAACACGACTAAAGCCATTTAAAGCTTTGATGAATGATGATTTTTCATCATGGCGATTTTGTAAAGTATCTACGAGTACTACGACCATGATAAACTTTTTCGAAATTGAATATCGGAGTTTATTACTTCCTTTTTAAATACAAATAAATCACCATGTAGCTCCTGCTTCAGGTGAATTGCTCAGTGGCACAACCTGAAGGAATTCCCAAACATAACTAACTAGTTGGATTGTAGCAAATGCAGCGGGGGGGACAGTCGGTACCGTCGCCTCCCCCGCTACCCCGGCCAACCCCAGAAGGTAGGGGTAGTTCCCGGTAGCATCGGCAGTTCCTACTCCTGCGGCATTGGCGGGGGGTACCTATTTGGGTAGCAGTCTGTCAACTTTCCCCGACCGAGTTCACCGAACAAATTGGATTTCCCCCTTGCGGGTAGCGGCTAATTCCCAAATCCTATACACTGTAGTCTATACTCCATGGCAGGCATCTACTCGGTAGACATGTTTCCCTACAACTCAATAGAGCTGGGCGATCTTGCTTGTATTGCAAGCGTTAGTGATGAAAAATGCATTGGATGAAACCTCATATAATAATTTACACATTTTATTTTTAAAAATGTTTTGACTAATCAACATCCAAACGTAAATGATAACAGATAAATTAGAAACGATATTAAATTTTTGTATTCATGTACTAAGTTTTTCTTAAACGTGCATGTTATGATCGTGGTGAATATTAATTAACATGGTTATCTTTGCAAACTTATTTATTCAACCTGGTGAGCTGACCTTCAGTTTACAAGTGGTAAATGACAGGAAGCATACCACAGACCATGAGGTAGAAAAGTGCGTAGACAAAAATATGAGCATAAACTTGGCATAAACAATACTACCAACAATACATACGGGAACTACGTCTGTACCAGTCCCACGGAAAGATCGAATCTACGGCATCGAAGATCGTTCGAAAAGCCGTCCATTAAAATCTTCCTTCTCATACTTCTTGTATGAAACGAAAAGGCAGAAGATTTATTTATTTATTTGTAAGAAACAAACAGTTTTTACATAATATACAGTGATAATAGATATGCAAGTGAGCTGAAGTCAAGCTACAGACGTTTCTTATGCTAAAGTACATTGGCAATTAAGTTTTACTATCTTAAAATTAATTTTGGGTTATAGGAAGGGGAGAGGAATATAGGAAACGGATAGGAGACGCTCCCGATACGTTCCATACTCTCATATTAATAATCGATCGTACGCGTTACTTCATATCGATATTTCTTTAAGTTATTACTAAAAATGTCAATGCTGTGAAATTTTGTATTACATTGTGCACATACACGAGGAATTGGAGGATTTTTTCTAATATTTGTTCTACATGAGGGTAAATAAAATATACTTTTGAAAGTAGCTATAACTTTGTGGTTATCCATTATAGATAAATAAAACAATTTAATTTTGTTTGGACCACTTTTATATTTGAGTAAATCCGACCGGTTTCAGAACGACCGTTCCTTAATTCCGTTATTGACGACCTCCGTAGTCCAGTGGCTAAGACTTTTGACTCACATTCCGTAGGTCGCGTGTTCGAACCCGGCATGCGCAAATACATTTTATTTGATTAATTTGTGTTATTTCACAATTAATTCATTTAAAATAATATATAGTATATTTGCGGCATGTTCCAGAGTGGAAGATACTATTAGTATCGCCCTGGTGTAAGACCACCATTCAGAATTGAAACGTTGCTTGAAAATGGCTTTAGCCGTGTTTAGTGACCAGATCTGAATAGCCAGGTACTTCCCAACCTTCCTCTTCCCCACCTCCTTCCCCTCCCCACTACCTTCAGCCTCACAACATACCCCAATTGGGGATGCCATAGTCTCACTGGCTCCAGACGGGAGCAGTTGAGATTCTTGTGCGGTATATACTGTAAAAAAAAAATATATATATATATATATATACGTTTGCCCTGAAGAAGGAACGGTCGTTCTGAAACCGGTCGGATTTAATCAAATATAAACGTGATTCAAACAAAGTTAAATTGTTTCATTTACATGTAAATAAAATAAATCGGATTGTCGGGTTGATCTTGATGAAGTGTGAAAATTTATTAAGTTGGTTAAGTTCTGGTGAGTCCAGGCCATTATTTAGAATTTTAAACAATAGGATTTGATCAAAAATTAGACGTCGTGTTTGGAGGGATTTGAAATTGTGAAATTTAATGGATTCGGTGTAATTTGAGAAGTGTAAGTTTAGTTTATAATTTATGTGTTTAATTTTTTTTTAATTCTTTCAATATGGGCTTGGTATAAAGGAGTTCAGATCGATATTATCTACAATGTCGAATATCAATTAACTTAAAATCTTTATATAAAAAACATAATTTCTTATTCAATCTTGGCAAAATCAGTTTGTGGCGTCATTTTGGTTGAATTACAATAAATCACTATGCAAAGCACAACTTATTTTAATAAAATTTTAAAAGTGGTGTTTTGCAAAGTAATTTGTTTTAATTAAAAAAACAAAGGTTAGGCTTATCTTAGGCTTAAGTTAGTAACAAAGCATATTTTTTATCGGTACCTATTATCTATGTATTTAAAACTAACAACCAACAATTGCACTAAGTCGCTGAACGTGAAAAATAACAATTCACCATACGCAAAGAATGAGAAAACTGGGAAACTTTTGTTCAGCCGTGAATTGAGTTTGACTCTAAAAAAACGCTTATTGGAATCAAATTCTCGAATACCGGTTTACCGGACAAAATGTAATAAAAAGCCGGTAAGTATTGCCTTATGGTGTTGGCGCTGGATGGGATGCTCCCCCAGACTTGGCACACTTTTTTGCCGTCGGTAAACAAGTTTTAATTAAGAAACTTGCTCCTCGCGCAACGAACTTCCCCGTGAAATTATCTTATATTTGAGTTGACGCGGCAACTTTGACATCTCGCAAGACGGAGGCCCCTGATCTCGTATTGTAGACCTGTAGAGGATACAACGGAGCCAACGTCGTTATTGATTGAAAACCAACCATAGGACTGGTGCCGCCCTTGTGCCTAAACCGATTAGCGAGTTGAAACAGGCAAGGCAGAAAAACTTCATAAATAAAATGTTACCCAGTAGCGTTGCTTGACACTATTATTGATATATAAGGTCCTTTCATACAAAATTGGCGTTTTGCCGTAGGTACTGGCAACTTTGATCTCAAATATCTTCTCTTTGGTTAGGAATTCCAAATTCAAATTTATATAGCTATTTACTCATGTATTTGTGTTTCGAAAATTAAAATTCATTTGTTTTTTCCTTAATTGTTTTTTTTCTTTGCGTCACTTAGTTTACAAAATGGAAAACTTGAAATATCGCATTATTTACGAGTTCCACCGTGGCACCAGTGCTGCAGAAACGGCTCAAAGGATTAATGATGTGTATGGCGACGGTGCCGCAAAAGAAAACACGGTTGTGTCTATTGTCAGCAACTGGAAACCATGATGGAAAAGCTAGCTGCTAAACAACCGAGGCTGGTTAATCGCTCTAGGCCACTGCTGCTTCATGACAACGCTAGACCACACATTGCATAACAGACGGCTACCAAATTAGAGGAGCTTCAATTGGACATCCACCGTACTCTCCGGACCTTGCCCCAACAGATTACCATTTTTTTTCGAAATTTGGATAACTTCTTGCAAGGGAAAAAATTCAACTCCGATGGGGCAGTCTAAACCGCTTTCAAAGATTTTATTGATTCCTGTCCGAATGTTTTTTTTTAGTAAAGGGATCGATGAACTGCCTATGAGATGGCAAAAGTGCATAGATAGTAATGGTACATACTTTGATTAAATAAAAATATTATATAAAAAAAATTCGACATTATGTTCCTCCCATACAAAATGCCAATTTCATATGTAAGGACCTAATATTTTATGTTTCACTTGGATTCGCTTGGATTTAAATTTCAACAGGACCTAAATATGACCTAATAGTCATGACGAAGTCAATAGCATCCATTTTTAAATCAACGTTACTGTGGGATACGTTTTAAGATTTTCACGGCCAAAAGTATTTTCGTTATTTGTTTTTGGGGTGTTATGCCGTGTAGCGCTACATCCTTCTTTAGCCAACGTTTCGGACGTCGTTGCAGTGTCCATCATCAGGGCAGATCCGGTTGATGCATCTACCAGGTTAAAGAAGGAGGTAGCGCAACATGGCATAACACCCTAAAACAAATAACGAAAACGTTACTGTGCTTTATTTTTTTTTTCACAAGAAACCTGAAATTTGTACCTTAAAACTGAAAAATCCTCACGATCAGCTTTTTTTCAGGTTCCTTTGTATTTATGGAGGTGTGTGTAATAAAGATTTTCCTTCGTTTTTCTTCCGTTAAATAATATCATGATGGTAATGTTTCCAATTTGATAATTAATTTGCAATTTGGGTACCGCCGCCCCGGGAACCTTAATTGGATAACCAACACCTCTGCCATAGGTCACCCCAAGTGGTTCGCTACGTTTGGTGATTTAGCAGGGGTGCCCGGGTTCATGGGGTGAGATTTGTCTATGTCTTGGGGGCGGATGACCAGGACATTCTGAACCCCAGATTCCTACCCACCCCATCAACCCTTTTCCTTCCCAGAACTCTCCTCTCCTTCCTTTCCTTAAAAAACCCTCCACACAGCTTCCCCAAAGATGACATAGGCCCTGAGGGAAATTATTTTCCTCAGGGCCTCCTGTGTGGAGCTCATGTAAAAAAAAAAAAAATTATTTGTGAAACTTTTTCCTGTAAATTAATTTGCTTTATAACGAAAAATGACCGCCGTAATAGAAAAATATGTTTATCTCCTCTGGTCTGGCTCGCTAAATATTTTTGCTTAATATTTTAGCGAGCGATTTTTTATAATAGTGCTTCATTTCTGATTTTTATCACATTTACAGCTAGGCACTAAATCAACCTTCATCTTCTAGAGATGATGGTTGTTCTGGAGATTCTTCATAATATAATATAGTTCCTATGCCTCCTGCGTTGTATAGCCAACTCATGAAGACATGCTACATTCTTGCTTCCTGCAAAGCACAGACTACTGGAAAAAGTTTTAAATGAATTTTATATCATGAATTCTTATCAGTTGAAACATTATTACTGTAACGTAATTTGACATCAGATTCTAAAGTAAAATAATAAACTCGATAAAATGCCTGTAAAAGTTCGTGTTGTTCTTGCATCCCGAGACCTTCCGACAACGGCCATGTTAAGTCTTGTCTCGGAAAAGTTTCGCAACGTCGATGGAATTTTTGCACGCTGCAACATGCTTTTGAATATTGCTCGTAGCGATCAGTTTTCTCGCCTTCGGAAAACGAACCGGTTGAATTATGCATTTTATATTAGTCTTTATTTTGCAAAATGTCGGAATGCACATTAAAATTTAGATGACGCATGCTTGGAAGTTGTGTGAGAGGAATAAGGGGTGGAAAGAAAAAAGGAAATGTAATTTCATTAATTTTATCGTGTTAACTTTTTTTGTCATCTATATCCTACTAATATTATAAACGCGAAAGTTTTTGTGAATGTGTGTATGTTACTCTTTCACGCAAAAACTACTGAATGGATTTTAATGAAATTTTACAATAATATAGCTCGTACATCAGAATAACATGTAGGATATAATTTATAAAGCTAGCTAGGAAGGGGACGCGGGAGGGGAACGGGGACGCCTAGCAAAGGTGATTTAGGGAGAAACAATGTATTTCTTTGAATATTATTAGTATTTTATAGAAATCAAAATATGCTTTCATGGGTGTATATATATGAGTTTATGAGATGTCTAAGCGTTGCTAAACCATTCATCCGATTGCGATGAAACTTTGGGGATTTGATGTGCGCATGCCCGCGATGGTTTCTATATATAATTGTGAGCTCTGGCATTATGAAGTTTGTATAAAAAAATTGCAATATGTGGTACGCGAGTTGTTTAAAAACTGAATGTACCGGGACTGATTGTATGGAATGCGGGAGAGGGGAGGGGAACTAGCTGGAGAGGGAAGACGGAGAAAGCGGAGTGAGAGCGCGGGAGCGGAAGGGGAGGCGGAAGGGGAACGGGACGTTTGGGAAAGGACACACGGAGAAACAATTTATTTATTAAGTGTCGTAGCAACGCATGCCGGAATCTCGCTAGTATTTAATGAAATTTCTACTGCTCTAAAAAAGTATTCAATGAACTTTTTCGCTAATTATAATTTTTTTCCTTAAAGTATTTGTTTCATTTAATAATATTACATCAAACTACAAAGTGATGAGTTTCTTTAGAAGATATTTATGAATTAGGTTTATCGTGTCTTTTTAAGGGCTTCTTTATGACAGTATACAAGTTTTGTTATAGTATACTTAAAAGTTGTTTCTGGATCACCCTCACTACCACGATTCTTGCCGTAGACAACTTTTTTTTTTTTTTAATATTTACTGCAACATTTCAGTTTGCTTTGCTATAGCAATTGAACCGTTTGTAGGTCTAAGTTTCTCGTGGAAATCAACGACGAGGTTATTTAAAAAAAAGTAAGTTAATTGGTTGAACTATCGTAATATTATAACAGTATCTTCATAACTAACTATCACGCCGTTTCTCCGCAGAAGTAGGCAGTGAGGAAGGACCGTCAGACAACTCGGTCGTGGCACATACTCCTTGCCTCATTCACATTCATACTTCGTCTCATACATGCTCTTCTATTATTCTGACTCTTGACATGGCCCGATTCAAGTATCTGATTCACTTGGTCTTGCCATGTCTCCCTCTGGCGTCGTTGACTTCTTCTAGCATTCAACGTTTCAATTCTGAATGGTGGTCTTGCACCAAAGCGAATCTTAAAGTATCTTCCGCTCTGGAATCTGCTACGTAAATACAAAATTATTTTTAATGATTAAATTGTGAAATGGCACA
Organism: Limnephilus marmoratus; assembly: GCA_917880885.1. Lineage (NCBI taxonomy): Eukaryota > Metazoa > Arthropoda > Insecta > Trichoptera > Limnephilidae > Limnephilus > Limnephilus marmoratus. Next base: position 19,319,713 of record OU862924.1, on the reverse strand, counting down.
CATTAATCAAATAATATGTCTTTGAAGAGTAAGATTATCCTAATGATTCTAAAGGAAACGTGAAATAGAACAAAATACACAAAAAATGAAAAGGTAACGGTCGCAACTGGGACTCATACCCAGGATCTCTTGTCTTATCGTGACACAGCGCCTTGACCAACTCAGCCATTGGAAACTATTTAAAATATTATATAAAAAGTCATTCAAATAACGTTTATTTACGCACACCGGGATTTAAACATCTTTTTCAATTTCAGTGCCGTTTTCTTTTACCCCCTCACTAGACAGAGTCTGTTCCGAGGCGGGTAAATAACATATTATATTTACTAAAAAGATAAGTATCAACAAAGTTATGTATGTGCATAAAGAGATAAAAATATGTGCATATATGTACACAAATATATGCATATATGTACACAAACAATGCGTATGTGCATGTATATACACATACATGCACATACGCATTATTATATTAAATATTTACGTGTTGTTTTTATTATTTGATAAATTTCCATAAAAAGTTACACATGGAGATAAGAAAATGTAAATACAGTAGGCACATGATTACATCATTAATGTTGCTAGCAAGCAGTACCCTGCATATGTTATTATATTTGAATATTAATAATTTTGTGAGTAATTATATGAAAAGTGAATCTGATCGATCTGCTCTGATGATGGACACTGCAACTCTATCCGAAACGTTGGCTAAAGACGGAGGTAGCGCAATACGGCATAATAACCCGAAAATAAATCACTGTAATATCTTTGGCCGTGAAAATCTAAAATCATATCACACCAGTAGTTTCGTAGTGGTTTCACACAAACAAGAATATTGAATTCCATAAGTCTAAACTTAAACTTTAGGGCGCAAATGTCACACCCGCGCTGTGCAAGCGGGTTCCATATTGAGCACCGGACTATTTATTATAGAAAATATATTTTATCGTCCTAGATGATTTTCTAGAGAGTGTGTTAATGTTAATTTTGGTGTGTCAACTGATGCATGCGTAATTGTGCGATATTATTTTTTTTTTAATATGTTTCAACTAATTATTACCATCGTGGCGTTATTTCATTAGTGCCTACATGAATTCTCTACCTATCACCCCTTTACATACTAGAAAGTCGCAAGTTCTGTCAAGTCACAGATCACGCCAAACCCTCGTTGGTAGAACTTTAGGCACAATGTTATTGTACAACATTGTGCCTAAAGATCTACCAACGAGGTTGTGTCGTGACTTAATATAATGAACGTATGTCTGAACTTATTTTTCGTGTAAAAGAGCCAACCTTAATGGGAACGGCTGCACATCCCTTGTCATACAAAACTTAATTTTATGTTTGAGACCAGTGTAATTATTCTTATACATTTCTTTCCATGTTCTTCTGTAATAAATACTGGTTCAAGCTAGTCAATAATGCAGTCCCTTCAAAGCATGAATAAATTATTGTTTTATATGGCAATAATATTTTTTCTGTGATTGGCAGAATTGATTGTCTATGAAATGTTATATAAATATGATAAATGTAACATTAGGGGCATACATTAACAACGTGAGCAGTTTTTCTTCCAATCTCCCCCCCCCCCCCCTTGGTGAGATAAATTTGGGCCACTTCGTATATTTTGATTTTGCCTGACCCCCCCCCCCCATAATTATTTAATTAAATAATTTTGTTTTAATTACTCCTAAAAATATAAAATAAAAATGATAAAAACAGTATTTTCAAGGGAAATGCAAATTACAAACGACCGATTCGCATTGTTAACACTAATTTGTCGTTCTTTCGTGTTCTTTCCAAAAAAATGCCCTTTTTATTACATTAAAATTTATTCTTTCTTTGCATTCAGTTTTAGAGAAACCTCATTTTTTAAATAATTAAAATTAACTCGCAAAAAATGCCAAACTTGCCTCTAAAATCATGAAAAATTGATTTATTTAATTACTTATTTTTCATAACTCAAAACATATGTAAATAAAATATCATATATCTGTACCAGATATTTGCAATACCTATTGATTAAGAAAATAATTATTCAGTAAGGTGAAGTAATTTGGCCTCAAATCCAAATTTTTTATGAAAATATGCATAGCCGTTCTTTTTAAAGAGAGAGACAAAAGGATGGTTAAAAGGGCTGAACGCGCGTCTGTTAACTCTCTCCCATCCCTGTGGCGGAACAAGTAAATAAACCGTACTAAATTGATATTCCGTCTTAAATACACATAGTAGAATATTTTTATTGGCTATCGTTGGTAGAGCTATACCTGTCCTACGTACGTAAAACACACCCCCAATAACCGAGCGTTATTAATTTATTAGGCAAACACCGAATAACTGTTTGAAATTGATAATTACCTAAATTGGTAGCTGAAAACTCCACTCGTTCAACGTGCTTTCTGTACACTTATTATCAACTTTGAATAAGTATTTTTCAAGAATACTTAATCGTTAGAACAATTTCAACTTGTCGACTCGGGAACGACTGAATTAATTAATGTGCCTATTTCTAATAAGGAGTTTATTTTATTTCTCATTTACCTAAGCGGTAAAGTTTTCTTTGTTTGCCATAAGTTTTTATATTATTGCTGTTTATTTTTTCGTCATTCTTTAAAATATACCTAGGCCATGCCCACATATTATATTTTTTTTATTATAATATCCGTCTGTGACGATTTTAAGTTAGGCCACGCCCACATATATTTATATGGTATATTCATTGTCTGTAACGCGTTTTAATATTGAAAGAGGGCTGTACCTATTGTTCGTGCTTTAACAATGTTATGTGAACGTATTTTGTACTCGCTTAATTTATTTATTGCATCATGATTTGAATTGTTTTTTCTTTGTTTCAGCACTCGATGGTGTACTTCTTTCATCACTACGAGCTCCCGGTGATAATGCAGCAGGCGCAATTGCAGCTGATGCTGCTCAGGACCCAGCAACAGGGGGCGCAAGGGGCGCAGCCCGCTGGCCCCGCCCCTGCGGGTACCGCCACGCAGACGGCCCCCGCCTCCACCGTGCAGTCCACCACGCAGACCGTATCTTCCATCACAACACAGTCCACAACGCAAACCACCGAAACCGCCTCGACCACGCAGTCGACCACGCAGACCCCGCAGACTAGCATCACGCAATCCACAACTCAAACTGCGCAGACTGTGACCACGCAATCCGACTCTAACCCTGCTCAAGGAACCACTTTGATAAGAACCATCGAGTCGATCGCTGATATCCTCGTTCCTGGTTCCCCTACGACTTCACTGGGTTTCTCCTGGTCCGCTTCAAGAATTCCACTAGCTTCGTCCTCTGCGATGTTCATTAATTCTGAAACAGGAGGGAGTACAGACACAACATGCAACGTTGTTGCAACTAATTCTGGGGGTGAAGGTGATCAAAACACTGCTCCAGCCGTTTTAGGTATTACAGATGACCAAATCTCATCTGCCAGTCAACAGGAAGTCGACGAAGAAAAAGGTGCCACTGCGCATTTAACGGATGTAAGTAAAACTAAAACAGATGACCTTTCAAAAAGTTCGGGAGAAAGTGCTAAGTCTGCAGGGTCTGATTGTTCCATAGAAGACATTCTGGACGAATTAGACTAAGGGTGGCTTAATTAACAACTCGTGGGTATTTCCGGGGAAATATTTATCTGTACCTCCTTCACTGTCGCCATGGGATTATGATTGATTTCTTTATGTTTTTGTTATGTGATCCACCATACTACAAACCCACGCCTTTGTTAGGTGCTGTCAAATACAGACCTCTTATAATATTGCATTATTTATTTCCTCGTGCTTGGTTAATGGTATTTGATGTGTTTAGTAGATTAAATGGTTTCAATAATAATTTATGAAAGGTAGGCAACAGATTTAATCGCAATAATTTTGGTATGAAATAAAATATGTTTGATTTTTGGTCAAAATTTTATTAAAGTATGTTTTATATAATTACATTAGTTTCCAATTATGATTGGGAAGTTGTTTTCCGCCAATACTTCTAGTTATCAATTTAAATTATACCAAACCCCCGTCAAACTATTTTTTAATGTGTAAGTTAGTTTTGGTGATCGTTTTTTACGTACATTTTTTTAAAGTTTTGGATGATTCCTGCTTTTCTTTATGATTTCAATTTTTAATTAACTCAATGGCATCGCATCTATTTATTTTTCATTCTTCTTTAATTATCTCTGGTGCTTGGCATTTTGCTGGCTTAAGCCAATTTTTGACAGCTTTGACTTGAATTAATCATGAAAAGCGTAACCTAATTTTACCAATCGTAATTTAAAACATATTACTCCCAATTCTTGATTCCCAATTCTTGATTTGCTCTGTTATAAAAATAGTTCCTCTGCTAAAAATTTTGTTTATTTTACTTACGCCTTCCATACAAAGACCTTTTTATTAATAATTGTCGCTATTAGATAACTTCTACGAATAAAAGACAGTAAATATGTGTCAAAGGTATTTTGTATTTTATTAATCATTGTACATATATTTTTTAAATATTTTACATAAGAAATAAATAAAACATTGAGTTGTCGTTTAACTTAAAATTGTTTAAAAATGCATCACATAAATTTTTAGTAAAGCATAAAAAGTGTCTTATTTAAATATTATATTTGTGTTGTGCGCGGAGAGCAGAAATATTCTTCCCAGGTGTGACGTCACAAACTTCAGAACCTGGAACGAAAAAACCCATTAGTTTTGGTAAAGAATACATTGTTCAAGATTTAAAATATAATACATCAAGCCAGTAATATTGCTTTCAAGAAACAATAATGTTAATGTAACTATGTAATTTATATGAAACGTTCTTAAATTTAGAAAATACGTTTTATGTTAAATTTGCGTTGGCTTTTAAATTTAACTCAAACATACTTTATTAAACAATTCAACAAAATCCAGACACTAAAAAATATTATTACTTATACATATTTTTTTTACATTTGGTGACTTCAATCTCAACACCAACAACTTGCACAGATTCGTGTAATATATGTGATAAGCAATAATTATCAACAAAAACGCGATGTATTTATTAACCTATATAAAAATAACAGTTTTGATAAATAAATAAAATGTTTGCAGATTTCGACAAAACTCACAATTTTATACATAATAATATTAGCACGGAGTTTTCCGTGATATTAATTAAGCTTACATTAAATGCAATATATAAAATGGTACTTTTAGCGCTTAACAACTATGAAATATTATTAATGTAAAATTAAGTTGAAACGATAAATAGTGATGATTCTTTTGGGTGAATGGTATTTTGGACGACATCGAGTGAATTTGTTTATTGTACATAATTTATTTCACATCCTGTATATGAGTAATGTGCTGGAATGTATCTTGATCATTAATTTAGGTTAAAAGTGTAGGTAATAAATACATTTTAGATATTAAAGATAAATGATTCATAAATTATTATGTTTATTTTTCCACCCCATGGAATAGGTACCCAAAAATAAATTAATCCTTTTTAAAAGTTCGATCATTTTGGTAGATTTTGGAAGGACATTTGTGATATCCAGACTTATTATAGCACATGGTTTTTTCATTTATTATTTTATTTATTTATTAACCCCCTCAGGCCCCGGGCGCATTCCGTCGGAAAGTCAGAATATTTCCGCTCTGCAATAAAATTCGAAAATTAAAAACTGTTTTTTAAGGTAATAAAATAAGCCTACAAATTATCATTAGAAATAATTTTTAATAATTTAATAATTAATCGTTTAATTGTTTAAACATAATTTTTTTATGAAAACTTTAAAAAGTTTTAAAAATGGCTCACCTTACGTTTTTTCTAACTAAAATTACTGACATTTGGTTCTCGGGTGGCGGTACCCATATCCACCTCCCAAATAGCAATCTCAACTGTCTGCTGAAAGATCTTAAATGTCTGCTGAAAGATCTCAACTTTCTGCTGAAAGACCTCAACTGTCTGCTGAAAGATCTTAACTGTCTGCTGAAAGACCTCAACTGTTTGCTGAAAGATCTCAACTGTCTGCTGAAACACCACAACTGTCTGAGAGAATGATTTAAATGTCAGCTGAAAAAAAACAAGCACATATTTTAGTAGAAAAACGTTATCGTCACCTAACTTTTTTGTCGTTTCGTGTAAAAATAAAGAATAAAAAATTTACAAAGTTTCAAATTTTCCAAAAAATTTCATAAAATGGTTATAATAACGTTAAAAAAATCATCAATAAGTTTTTCTCCTTGTCCAGTCCTCTACGTGCAACCCCTATCCTTTCAGATTTTTTTTTTAAATTAGCTCCACACATGAGGCCCTGAGGAATATAATTTCCCTCGGGGCCCATGCCATCTTTTGGGAATGCTGCGTGGAGGGTGTTTTTTATGGAAAGGAATGAGAGGGTGTTCTGGGAAGAAAAAACGTACGAAGGTTGGGTAGGAATCCGGGGGTCAATGTGTCTAGGAGTGATGGACGTATTGATCCATCCTTCCAACTGCGGTGTAAAGCGATGGGTCGAACTGGAGAGGTCAAGGTTAGGTCTCTCTCACCCAATCTCTTTCGATCCGGCCCGCAATGCAGCATTGGCCGCCAAGACCTAAACAAACTTCATTCCATGAACCCGGGCACCCAAGTTATCCAATAAATGGTTCCCGGGATTTATTATCCAGTAAATGGTTCCCGGTGTGGCGATAACCAAATTGCAATCTCAACTGTCTACTGAAAAATCTCAACTGTCTGCTTAAAGACTGCATGCTGAAAGATCTCAACTGTCTGCTGAAAGTATCACGAGTTAACCCATATCTGGTGGCTGCACGGAAGACGACCCAATCTTTGTAGGTGTTGATGATGAAAGTCTGGGTTTATTGGTGCTGGGAAGAGGAACGGAAAGATAACGTTTTGAAGGATAATATATATTCTCCGAGTTCCACAGCGATTTGTTCCGACTGTATTTTTTTGGTATTAATTTATTTTTAGGTGTATTGATTTATACATTTATATCAAGGTATTATTCAACATCGAAAACGACAGTCGTTCTAAGAAGTTCGGAATGTTTCGTTAAAAGTCAGTACGTTTTCTTTTTTAAACTTGATACCGCGCAAGAGTCCCAATTGCGGGGAGCCAGTGGAACTAAGGCGTACCCATTTGGTGAATGTTGTGAGACAAGGATAAGAGGAAGAGGAAGATTGGGAAGTTGCTAGCTAAATGCATTACAAGCAAGTTTTTGGTTCTGAAAAGCGGTACCACGTCATCTAAATAGTGATACCACCCTCGCATCTCCCACATTCGCAACAAAAAGCTTATCAAAGTATTTTTATGATTCTTTTGGAAATTTAAACCGTAGAGGTGATGCTTGGTTCGAAAATTATATCGCATAGAAATATTTTTTCTGGGTTCGAGAAGAGGTGCCAATATCTTTTTCTAATTTTTCTGTCTCCAGATTTTCGATTGAGTTTCCGCTAATATTATTTTCATTCAATTAAATATCATAATTTGAGGTTTTACTCATAAATACTGCAAGTAGAACACATATTTGCCTTCGAAATAATCGAGTTATATTTTGATTAGTCTTTTTATATGCCGCTAAAGTATGAGGCCTACGAAAACTGCTTTCACGTTCATAATCCCCTTTCGGTGTTATTTTTTTTTTGTATAACGTGGTAAATGAAATTCTTTAAAAATAATCGTAAAACATTTAAATATATGTGCCTGAGCTTTGTAAAGTAAAATAAAACACCCTTTTTTCGTGAATTAATCAAAACATCGCGATCTTCGTGAGGTGTGTTAATTATAGCCACCTGATCCCGAATTTTTCACGACGATCCCGAATTTACAATCTTAAAAATCTAATTTATAATTTACTCTGGTACCCTAACATAAATAGGTAGATACATACCTACCTTATTTTATCGATAATCATGTTTGAATTTGTATTTTGTATTCACTAATAATAATAATTTTGTTTTATTCAGCTGAACAGAGCGGCGCTTGCAATACTCTGACATGTAAAAGAATACGTGATATAATTGAATTACAGGATTACCGCCTTAGTACCTTTTGGTTTTATCTATTTGATGTTTTGGATTTTTATGATTTATTGATTGAAAGAATTTTGTCGCTATTGCTACGGAAATTGGAGTTAAGAAAGGGTTTTATGGTGCATAGTTTAGATTAGACTTTGTCGTTGCATTCTCTAACGCGAACATTATTATCTAACCGCAAATATGCAGTTACCAACAAATCCACCAGGTGGCATTGTGTGTGACACTTGCTCGAAACACAGCAAATTGCTCCAACTCCATCCAGTGCAAGCCGCGGGGCCACGGCTCACCGCACGATATCAACACGCGGCTAGAACCGCCACAACATCCGAAGCATAATGGCCTGGGACCAGCTTCCGTAATGGTGGGTAAATATGTGCATTTTCGTACTTCCAATCCATACCAAACTGCAAAATCAGCACGCTCTAGTAAATTGCACTGTGCCAAACAGTAGCTTACCCAAAGACTGCCTCCCCCTCTTATAAAAACTATACATTTTATGCGTATAGAAGTTTTTCCAAGAAGAAGGGTAATATTTTAAATGTGCGTAATGCTTGCGGTGGTTTGTAATTACCCCAATTAAGCACTCAAACACTGCATTTTGAGCAATCTGTCAATCAGAAAATCCTGTCACAAGTCGCAATATAGTATTAAATCTTATTTCCCAAAATCCCCATAATATTCAAAAAAACATTATGGGGATTTTGGGAAATCCATCCAAGTATAAAATCACTACATAATTCCATTTCGCAATTACGTTAGAGACTTTAAACTAATTGTTTTAAGAACTCTGAACATATTTTATATCCAAGTCCAAGTTTAGCAATCTTTATCTCACCATTATTACAGACGGAGGCGTCTACTAATAAATATCTACAGGATTTCCAAAAACTGAAAAAAATCGAACTAATATCTATGAGAACCAAAGTTTGACGAATATCTACAGCTCAAACTGCTGACTAATATCTATGAGAACCAAAGTGTTGACGAATATCTACAGTACTGGCAGAGGTTGGATTTGCAATTATGTATAGCATATTGGAATAACGTAATATTGCGTATGCAGTTTAAAAAACTTAATTTATGTAAGTATGTATGTAAAAATCCCTAATATCGGACTATTGGACACATTTAGCTGATTAGTCCAACCTACGCTCTGTAGATATTAGTCGACACTGGGACCGTCATAGATATTCGTCCGACCTTAATCTGTAGATATTAGTCAACACTCTGAAGTTCGTAGATATTAATTCAACATATGAGCTGTAGATATTCGTCCGACATACAGGCGGTAGATATTAGTATCTGGAGTCTTACAGAATGCACCTCGCGTTAGGAAACGTTCACGCGTAGGTCGGAATTAAAACATCCTCCGTAATCCTCCCTCAAAAATTTTCTCTATTCTTCTTATTTCTTTTACTTTCTTTAATCTTAAAACGAGTATAATGCAATAAGTTACCATTTGTGAACGTTAAGTCGTTTTTGACAATAGCTCTTCAGTTCATCAGTAATATTTTTTTCTCAGCTTGTACATACAGCTTATAAGTATATAGATGACTAGCTGATTCCCGGCATGCGTTGCAATGCCATATTCAAAGAAATAAATTGTTGCATGTCTCTTGCGTCCTCTTCCCCTCCCGCGTTCCCCTTTTACCTTCCCCGTCTTCCGACTCCCCTCTCCCGCTACCCCGTCCCGCCAACCATATATTCAGTCCCAGTGAATTCAGTTTTCAAACAACTCGCGTGCCACCTATTGCAATTTTTTTTTACAAATTTTCGTTTTTCATATATTACAAACATTCATTTTTGTATATTAAGAAAAATCAGTCTTATTTGGTACCTAACACAGGTACCTATTTAAAATATCTACATTCCTTGATTCGATTCAGGGGGTATTTCACCATCCTCCTAATAGCTTATCCATACGAAAAAGAATTATTAATAAATAAATAAAATAAATAATATATAATTACCATAGATCATTGTGACTAGTTCATATAAATTTTACTCCGTCTTAAAGTTTATTTTAAACGTTAAATCGCAATATTCAGCAAGTAAACAATAGTGCTTCCTGTCTGTGGCATCATAGTCTAACATATTCAAATAATATCTAGGTGTTTTACTGTCGCACTTATTTTAATTCAGAATAAACACTATTCTATTATAATAACGTCGTGTGGGTAGTCATTATAAAGCCGCGTATGCCCTGAAGTTATTCTATCGGATGAGTCGATATTTGTGTGTTCAGTGTGTAAAGGCACCTACCATCTAGCCTGTGGAGGAATAACGGAAAGCACTTTCCGTCGACTCACTCAAGAACGTCGAGAACAACAGAAATGTAAGCAGTGTAAAAGGGACACACGGTCGACCGCCGTCAGCGATAACACATCTTTGGAACCGCCCAAAAAAACAACGGCCACTAAGGATCAAGCAGCTCCATCATCACCTTCGTCCCCCGCTAATCTCGAAGATATTCAGAATTTAGTCATGACCAAAACGGACCAAAACAAAATGGATAAAAAACAGAACGACATCATGGACCAAAACAACAAGATACTGGAAAGCATTCAATTCATGAACGCACAATATGAAGACTTTATGGCCAGAATCCGTGACGTCGAGCACCGTAATGATGAGCTTACAGCGAAGAATACTGCACTGGAAGCTAGAATCGTAATACTGGAGAATAGTCTTGATTCCCAAGAGCGGGCCTTAAAGTCCTGTAATGTAGAAATAAGAGGCATCCCCGACATCAAGGACGAAACACTAAAAGACGTGGTCTTCAACATCTTCAAAGCAACAGGATCTCCCTTAGAAACTAAGGATATCGATGCTGTTTATCGTCTTCAAAAAAATAACAATAATCAGAAGCAACCCAGGACAATTGTTCTTAAGCTAAAATCGAACATGGCTAGAAATCAACTGCTAGCTGATGTGAAATCTTTCAACAAGAATAAACCCAATACCGAAGATAAACTCAACACGTTAAATATCGGTCTCGCCGGCCCAAGGTTGCCGATCTATGTATCTGAGCAGTTAACATTTCGGGCGGACAGATTTGGTATAAAACTCGCCAATTTGCTAGAGCGAGACAATTTCAATTTGCATGAATCGAACAGGGACGTATACATATACCTGCGGAGAGAGACAGGTTCAGGCGCAATTCTTATATCCGATGAAAGCAAGCTGGCTTCCCTATGATTATCTCAAACACAATATACCTACTGCCGACAACGTTTACAAGATGAAGATTCTATTATTATCTACTATTACTACTTCTACTACTGAGTACTACTGCCGACAACGGTTACAAGATGAAGGTTCTATTAATATTATTGCTACTACTACTACTACTTATTACTACTGCCGACAATGGTTACAAGATGAAGGTACTATTGTTATTATTACTACTACTACTTATTACTACTGCCGACAACGATTACAAGATGAAGGTTCCTGCCGACAACGATTACAAGATGAAGGTTCTATTATTACTATTGCTACTACTACTACTTTCTACTACTTCTGATAACGACTACAAGTTGAAGGTTATTTTATTATTATTGCCATTATTATCCTGTGATTATCCACATCCAATCATTCGAATCAAATATACTAACGAGAAATGGATCATAATCGTATAGTAGTGAAATTTCCATTGCATCACATCTCACCTGAATAATCATGATTCAATTACCTCCTGATATTTACAATGACACAGATGTAACGTGCAACACGTATGTGATTGACGATCTCAACAAATTAAATAATTTCAGTTGGAAGTCTTATAATTTTATCCATCAGAATATCAGAAGTATGTCAAACCTTGATGATTTTCTGTTATTTCTAGATCAATTCAATCATACTTTTGATGTTTTAATTTTATCAGAGTGTTGGATCAATAAAAACTACACCTCTAAAATAATACAAACTTACACGAAATATCACTCAATTAAAAATATAAATAAATCTAGCGGGATTGTTGTCTACATCAAAGACGGTATACAAGCACAAGTCGAAGAAATTATATTATCACAAGGTAACTGCCTCAGAATTGTTCTGAATAATAATTTATGTATTTTTGCTATTTATAGATCACCTTCTTTCCAGAGCATAGATTCTTTTTTGAATTCACTCCAAACAATTATTAGCAATTCCAATAAATTTGAACGTCAAATCATTATAGGAGACCTTAATATTAACACCTTATCTCCATTCCACAACCAATTCAACGACTACTTATGCCTGCTCACAGAAAACGGATTCATATTGACAATCAATACACCAACTCGAGAACAGGGCACGAACAAATCCTGTTTGGATCACATCAACGTAAAAAATATTAACTTCACTGACTCATTCGTTATCCACACGTCAATTTCCGACCACTATACGACAGCCCTGTGCTTTAAAGATAAACCGCCCCCCCCCCTGCTAAAATCAAGTACGTCCCTCGATTAAATTTTAATAATTTAATTGAGGACTTGCATTTAGAAAACTGGCAAAAAGTATTTGATCAAATTGACACTGACATTGCGATGAAAGAATTCATTTGTATTCTACATACATATATATCTAAACATACAAGTAACAAACACATATCGAACAGCCAGTTTAAACTTACGCCCTTGATCTCTCCCGGCCTTTTAAAATCGATTCACAAAAGAAACCAACTTCACAAAAGGGCCAAAAAGTTTACAGATAATATTTTAGTACAAACTCACTACAAGAAATATAGGAACTTATGCAAAAAGATTATTAAATATACAAAGGAAAATTATTTTAAAACGTTCATTTATGAAAATTCTTATTCTCCAAAACGTATGTGGGAAGCATTTCGAAATATTAGTAAAACAAAAATAAACAGGTTTTCCGAAATTAAATCGTTAGATATCGGTAACGTAAACTCCTCTAATCCTAAAAATATGGCGAATTTTGCTAATAAATACTTCACATCGGTGGGAACCACACTTGCCAAAAAAATTCTCGATAAATGCAATAAAACAGAAATCGAACTTGCCAAGTTGGTCACCTCTAACCTCGTCCATAAAATAGACTATATACAAACATCGACGAATGAAGTCTTGGAAATAATTGACGACCTAAAGCCATCTAACGCTTGTGGACCAGACAAAGTCTCGACTAATCTACTTAAAGTAACTAAGTCATTCATAGCATCTCCGATAGCGTTCATTTCCAATCTAAGTCTCAAATCAGGAATATTCCCTAACCATCTAAAACATTCAGTTGTTGTATTACTACACAAAAATGGAGATAAATCTGCGATTCAAAATTACCGGCCGATATCTTTGGTCAATTCAGTCTCAAAAATTATAGAGAAAATTGTCAAAAATCGTCTTAGCTTTTATCTTGAAGATAATAACATTCTTTCTGAGAGACAATATGGCTTCCGTCCGGGTTTAGGTACTGAAAATGCCATTGGCAATCTGACTAAAGTAATTTCCAATAACATCGATCGAGGAATCAAAAGCATCGCGATCTTCCTGGATCTGGCTAAAGCTTTTGATACCATCTCGCATAAAATCCTTTTGAAAAAATTACAGCTAATTGGTATACAGGGGCAGTTACTTAAATGGTTAGGAAGCTATCTAGAAAATCGGAGCCAAAGAGTTATTATTAGTGGTACTCTAAGCGATCCAGCCAACATCGTATTTGGTGTACCACAAGGAAGTACTTTAGGACCGATATTGTTTAATATCTATATCAATGACCTTTGCAACAGTAACCTTGCCGATCATATCATCACTTTTGCTGACGATACGGTCTTAATATTTGAGGGCAAAAACTGGTATGAAGCGCATAGAAAAGCAGAAATTGGAATAAACAATGTCAAACATTGGCTAGACTATAATCTTCTTACTCTTAACACGGATAAGACAAAATTTATACGTTTTAGTGCAACACAAGCGGGTCAACCCAAGGTAATACTAAATATTACTATTCACATTTGCAATTAACCGAACACTTGTACTTGCAATAACCTAGAATGCGTGGATAGTTTAAAATATCTAGGGATCACCATAGATAAATATCTGAGATGGGACGAACACATTAACGCAACGGCCTCAAAAGTCAGAAAACTTACACATCTTTTTATAACCATCAGAAATATTCTCTCTGTTAAAGATATGAAATCAATATACTATGCTATGTGTAATTCTTTACTCGAATATGCATCCCTAGGATGGGGTGGATGTGCCAAAACAATATTAGACTCCCTGGCTAAAGCTCAGAAATCAATACTAAGAGTCATCCTTAAAAAACTATTCAGGTACCCCAGTGATGCATTATTCACGGAATTAAAAGTACTTGATGTTAGACAATTGTATATTAGAAAGATTTTATTACATGTTCAAAAACAACGTCAACACTTCCCGTCTATTGACCATCTTCACGACACTCGACTTTCAAGGAACAATCCAATAGTCCCAATAAAAATCACAACGTCCCTCGGCCAACGGCAATTTTCGTACTTAGGACCTAAATTATTTAATATCATTCCTAATGATTGGAAAACTAAAAGTGCAAATGTTTTGCGCAAATTGATCAACGACTGGCTCCTTGATTTAGGGAGGATCAAAAGCGAAGATATGTTGACCAATAGTTAGTCTCATCATATAAAATAAAACAAAATTAAAAATATATAAGAAAATAAAAAAAAAACAAAATAAAAAAAACACTCACTCATAGTTCCATTCATTACAAAAACACGTACTTATCATTGCAGAACACAATTGTCTATTCTTTTATCAATACCCTTCCCATTTTTTCTACATTCAATTCCTGCGGAGATCTTTCTTTTTATTATACAAAATTACGTAAATTATAATTTATACATAATACGTACAAAATTATACAAAATAACGTACTATACGTAATATTACAAAAACACGTACTTATCACTTCAGAACATAATTGTCTACTATTTTATCAATACCCTTCCCATTGTTCTACATTCATCTCCTGCGGTGATCTTTCTTTTTATTATTACCATCTGAATTTTATTTACTTTACCGGTTTTATTTTATATTAAGTGCTCTAAGGGAAAATATCTTAGTAGGATGAAAAAATGAAGCAAGGAAAGGGAAATAAATACAATTGGTTATCTACCACTTTCTCATGTCACTATTTATACATTAACTTAAGACATATTTATATACAAATTGTTTTTATTCATTTGCTGCATCCTTTTCGAGTCACATTCTTTTTGAGTTTCTTTACCCGCTCGTAAAGTTGAGGGATACGTCATTCACGTTAATTATAATTATTTTTTGTAATCATGTTTAAACATCCACTTTAATTATAATATGGATTTTGTCATCACACTTGAAGCTGGTCTCGATTCTCAATTTTTGCAAGCGATTCACATGTCCAAACATTTATCTATTGTTAAACAAGCATTCGATACTAAATCTGTACTTTAAGACATTGTTTTTTTTCTCTTCGCTTATTCTTTTTTTTATGAGTTCAAAATTGTAGTTATTAACTAAAGCTTCTACGAGGAATATAATCGTAACACTTGTTTTATTCAATAAATAATATGTTTATATAATTTATCAATGTAATATGAAATTATGATATGAACTAAATTTGTCAATTTGACTGGCCTAAAACAGGATCCATTCCTAGTTGGCTAGTCAAAGTTTCCACATATGTTTCATTGTATAATTTTATGCGAAATTATTATTATTATTATAAATACTCACAACAGGTAAAAAACTCGACAAACTTTTTCTATTTATAGCCACTATTCATAGGTTCAAGTACCATATGGTATATTCAGACTTTTTAAATAAATAAATGGTGTTTAATAAATCCAAATGTGCATTATCATATGGATAACGTACAAGGAGGATGGTGAAATACCCCCTCGAAGTATTAGGTGAGTTCTTCAAATAATAAAGACAAGGTAATACAATATGACAGGAAAAATAAAAATATTTTACAGAAAAAGAAAAGCCCCAATAAACTACTTTTTAGTAGTTTGTCAGTGGGTGCTTTTACTTTGAAGATTTAAACAAACTTAATTACTTTATTTTGCAGTTACAATTTTTGTGCTAGTGGCTAATACAATTTTTTTCTTTCGGCGAGCCAATTCTTCAACATAATATTTGTTTTACAATTTGTATATATTTTTTAATTTCAGCAGGTAACATTCAATAAATATAGAAACATATATTGATCATTATATACATAAATAGATATTGTATTTTTTACACAATTTTCATAAAAATCGACAGCGTTTAAAAGAACCATTTAACAATTTTTTGCTGAAACAATTCAAACAAATATACTTTTTTTAATAAAATAAGATGGCTGTAAGCTACTGAAACTGAATCCCAAAGTCAAAGACACAATAAAATGCCTATCGACTTGAAATATCAGTCAGCAAACGTACCGCAGATTTTCTTTTTATTGCAGCATCAAACATGTTTTCATTTTCGAATTCAGTATAATTAGCTCATTGCTGTGGTATGATTCAAACAATATTTCAAAATTTCTAGCTAAACTTTAACAAATCATAATATTTCATTTGAATGGTAATTATTTGTTTGAAATTACAACGAATGTATCAACCACTAAATATGTGCGGAAATGCTTCGGCTTCTGATGTTAATTCCTACAACGCGACGTTGTTTGTTTGACAGATATGTTACAATTATGTCATAATAATATGTTTGCACTGTCACGCAATGACGAAAATATTTGAATTCGGAATGATTTGCATGTTACTACCTCTTGCGGGAATGGTACGTGCCCTAACGTGTGACGAATCTCATAATATGTTGGGCGGTGTCTAAATAAATTGAGCGAGCATGTCCCAGTACAGATGTCTGGGACGAAACAAGCATGTTGTAGAGATGTCTGGTTGAAGCGAGCATGTCGAACAGACGTCTGCGCAGGTTGGGGAGTGTTTCTGAAGCGACGAAGTTGCCACTTGTCAGCTACGTGTATTCTCAAGCAATAACATCTCGGAATGTGTGTTAATTCCCCAAGAATACGCGTGACCAACCAAGTAATGATGCAGTGCAGTCGGGTCTTCTCACTGTTGTTTCCTTCTTGCTGGCTGGTGTTAGTCAATATTGCCAAAATACTTACCACGGCAAAGCACGTCATTGATTTTTAAAATTAATGTTATCTAAAATACTACTTATAAGGTATCAAGGATATCATTATTAAAAGATTAGGGGTCGTCACGTGAGGCTCGAAAGAGGGGGGGGGGGGGGGGGGAAATGAGATATCACGTGTAATTATTTTTCTAGATAATATTCTGAAAATTTCAAAATACTTTGTGCTAAAAAAAATACACGTGATTTTGGAGGGGGGGGGTAGTCTAAAACCTCACCACATATCACCAGGGGGGAGGGGTTAAAAAGTTGCTAAAAAACATCACGTGATTAATGGACGACCCCTTATTGTGTTGTAACCGTACAGTTAGGTATATAGTTACAAATATACATTTGATTTTTTTTTTACACCAATAAGGCATTTACATAAAAGTTATACATGAAATCATCAGTATTGAGTGTGCACTGGAGGATATCTGCGTTATATTTTCAATTTGAGAAATGGTATGGGTATGGCCAGTGGCGGCTCGTGACTTTTTGGTGTGCTAGAGTGCTGATATTAAAAAAATGGCATTATTGATGTTGTTGTAGCCGAAAAAAAATTTTTTTTTTTTTGAAAATCAGTTTTTTGTATGAAAAATTTCAGGTTAGTTTCAGTTTGGTGGTGCGCCGCACCGATTTCCTGAAAAATCTTCATACAAAACACCGATTTTTGAAAAAAAAAAAATATTTTTCGCATACGACAACATCCATGATGCCATTTTTTTAATATTAGCACCCTAGCACAACCAAAAGTCACGAGCCGCCACTGGGTATGGGTACCGCTGCCCAGGGAGGCATATATTGGATAACCAACACCTTTGCCGTAGGTCACCCCAAAATGGTTCGCTACCTTTGGTGACTTAGCAGAGGTGCCCGTGTTCGTGGGTGAGGTTTGTCTAGGTCTTGGTCCACATTATACCCCCAGATTCCTACCCACCCCTCATACTTTTTTCCTTCCCTGAACTAATCACATGTTTGAACACGAAAGAAACGACTTTTCATGGCCGTTAAAAACTGTACTTACTAAGTAATCCAGTCGTCATTTGATCATCGAACTCAAAAACGGCCTTAATTTTAATCCCAACTGAAAAAAATAATTCAAAATAAAAACGCTTTGAAAATGGCCGACGGACATGAACCGCTCGACTTTGATATATTTAATGTTTGAACACGTTAATTCTTCCAGTTAGCCCTGTACTGTATATTGTAACCACTTTTCACTGCCCATTCCCTCGTCACCTATAACACGACACACCCCCAAGGTTCAACTCAACCCTATGCTTAAAAACAAACTTTATCAAATAATGGAATAAACAAATTATTAAGCCACCAATTATTGCGTAGGCATCGTATGAAAGCTCTAGCTAATCCAGGATTACCTCATAAACGTGCGCGCATGTTTAGACTGCGAGCGGGGTACTCACTACTGCACAAGTCGCTAACCGGCTTAAGGCTGGCTTTTTATATTTAATTCCATCCCAATCTGTCACTTTTAGGTCGCGTATTAATATCATTATCATGGGAATAGGTTAACGTGGCTTGATACAAAAAGGTTAATGAATTTAGCTTATCAATTGCGAGGGGTGCACCATTGAAGGGGCAGTCAATCTTTTGTGTTAAAAACTTTTGTTTTACTTTCTATTATTTGACTTTTTTCAGCACAATCATGTTTACATTATATTCATTCTATTTCATTCTTAATATATGTGAAATTGCTACTTATATAGATTTACGAGTACCTACTTTGTAGATTTTAATTCTGTAATACATTTTTCTACACCGAATCCATACTTATATTATAAATGCGAAAGTGCGTGCGTTTCTTTGTTACGCTTTCACGCCTAAACGGCTAAATCGGTTTTAATAGCTATATTATCAGCGAGTAACATAGGCTGTATGTAATGGGAAACTCTGGCTTTATGAAATGTGTGTAAATGAAAATGTGTGTATTTCATATATTTTAGCGGGAGGAAAGGTAGGGGGAAGGTGGAAGAGGGAAGAGACGAGGGAAGGGGAAGGCGGGGAAGGTGGAAGGGAACGGGGATGCACGGGAAAGAACATGCAGATTTCTTTGAATGGCATTGCAACGCATGCCGGGTACCAGCTAGTAGATAATAAATGCATCCTATAAATGGCTTTCTTGTAGATTTGAATTGAGACCAATATCGCCACTGAAATATAAATTAGGTATCTTTTGACTATTAGATCGAGACAACCACTCAAGATTGCGAACTCTGTCTCTCTTACATTGCCTGACAACGTATTAGCCATTCCATTTGAATTTGAATTTCTACTGAGACCGAATTTCTGAATTTGACATTTAAGCCAAGAATGGTCGAACTTGGATTTCGAAACGTCGCGACGTTTCGAAATCCAAGTTCGCGACGCGACGTTTCTGTGATTAATTAGAAAATGAGTATTTTTTTACAAAAAGAAGTCATTATGATTTTATCCCCTGACATGGAAATATTTACCTAAAACCATTCTTCTTTCTTACTATTACGTCTAACATGATAAGGCATACCGCATATTATATAGGGAAGATATTTAAACATACGTATAGTTAACCTACTATTTTAACGGGTGATAAGAGATAAACAATAAGGTTAATAAAACTGTGATCAGTTAGATTACCTATAAAACCCCGCTCCCTTACGGGTCGGTGAGGGATCGACATAAACCGAGTGCAGTAAGAATGCGGGCAATGGAAGTTGGCGACACCGCTCCCGTACCACAGCGACCGTGGACCGAACGTTCTCGGTATCACACTTTCTTACAGCACTTGAACCATGAGGAAGCCGTCTAAAAAGTAAGAATGTTGGAGAATATATTCATACAGTTCAAGTTCTTGTACAAATCAACTAAATAGTACTACAAATAAAATAGTGTGAATAACGACACAATACCAATACCTCTTACCTACCAACCATTAAATAATGAGATCGTCTCCAGAGATTGCCCGCAATGCTCGCCTTGCCTGCGGTGTTTTCAGGTTCCTGAAAAGAAACGGATTGTGCATTATAATAGGTTAACAACTAACAGTAAGTGAAAATAACGCTAGTGTAAATAAGCTGGGTCACAAGAGGAATGGCAGCGTTGCCTTTTTCATTAAATTCTTAAATTTGTATTTGAGGCCAAATTACAAAATCAAGCGGAATAGTTAATTTTTTAATAAAAAGGTATATAAAATGGCTACTACGGATATTTTCCAATTTAAAAATTCAACATTGTTTTTTCAAAATTTCAACTTTTCGTATGAAGATCTTTCAGTATGTGGATGTGGCGCATCCCTTGACCGAAAGAACCCTGAAGATCTTCATACAAAAAGATAAAATTTTGAAAAAAAAAAATAGAAATTCATTTTCAGCTACAACAACGTCACCTTTTTCAATTTTAGCGCTCTCGTTCACTGAAAACTCACGGACCGCAACTGCCACATACCATCCTCAAAGATGTCATAGGCCCTCATGAAATCTTTTACTAAACGTTTTTTTTCCTTTTTTTCTCCTAGGTGGAGATAATGTAAAAAAAATATATCTTTATATAATAGTTCTATGAATTTAATTATCCGTACAAATTTGGAAGATTGCTATTTAGATTTGGCATAATTTGCAATTTTCTAAAATTTAAATATTAAATTAAGTTATTACGGTAATTAAAGATAATATAATGTTGGGCCATGATAGGCTGCATCAGGTAACGAACAAAAATAAATGTTTCAAATAATTTCAAAACATCATTATAACAATGTTTTGTGTTTCGAAGCCTTATTAACCTGATATTCTAGTATGTATAAAATCACAAAGCCAAAAGTGTTCGTGGGTTTGATGTTTTGTTGAAATGAAAAGGTTTTATAAATATATTAATATGTGTGAATGCGTGTGTTTATAAATGTGAATGTATATATTTTGTCACCGATCTCTGCTTTAATACCCCGCACTATACAATTAATTGATTTTACTGCCACAAAAGCAAACACTTCTTTTGCTTATCTACAATATTTTCAATAAAGGCACACTCCAGGGGATTCAGTTTATCGGGAAAAATCAATAAAAGATTCGGTTGGATGGGGAACACTTTTGTAACCTAAATTTTTAGAATACGTAGCATGAATCATTGAACATAAATAATCTTGCGAAAAAATAGGCTTTGAACACTATTGACGCAACTATATGCATCTCCTTTTATTCCCATTCCCCCACCCAACCTATAAACCAATTACCTGTCCGATTATGACAGTTTTGGAATACATGCTCGTTACGTTACAATACAACATGTCTCGTTCCTCGAAATAAAATTGAAGCAACACGAAAACCCAACATTACCTTTAGCATATAAATGCTGGAATTCAAAATCATGTTCCAAGTAAACCTTGGTTCTACGCTAAAGAAAAATCTAAAAGATTTATTTTTTTGAATCTGGAGAATGAGAATTGGTCAGTCACAATTATATTATGGTTAATTTGTTTAAAATTCGAGTCCTTGATAATTCATCATGCGAATGCGGTGCGGAAGAGACTATTTATTGGCCTTGTCTTCTTCAATTGTAAAAGTCATCCTTCTTTCAATGGCATATACCTATACCCCATACATTCATATACTTACGCTCATCAAAATCACCCACCATCCACATCCCCCATAGTATTCCATATTTGCTGTTTCTTGATAATTCTCGCGTTTTTTTTTCGGTTCTATTTAATATAATAATAACGTAATATTTGACACGTACATTTCACTTAAAGTGTAGTTAACTATAATAAATTAAAAAAAAATAATCCTACAGTGTTCCTTACGAGTCCATTGCAAAATATTGATAAAATGATATGAAATAAATAATATACAGTATTTACAAAACCATGACTAGAAAACAAAGATTAACAAAAACTGTGCTGTTATAACACACACAGGACAATAATAATAGACAATAATGTAGCACAGGACAAAACAATAATGTTTAAACTAAAATATAATATACTCACTTCTGACAATAAATTCGACATTAAATTCGGACATAACATAAGAATACAAGTAGGAGGAAACCGAAACCAAACGATTGAAACTTGAGAAACGTGGCTTATTACGCATCGTGAAAAGTCGCTGTCTCTCGGAGTTTTGTCGGACACGTAGGTAGTTCCGATATATAGGCTGGCGCCATTTCTTGCAATGCTTTTAAGGTCATTAAACAGATCTTGAACTCTATTCTTTCAGGACATCAAAGCCAATGAAGACGATCCCTTAGAAGCGGGGCTATATGACAGTACTTAGATTAAGAATAAGTTCATAGACTTGAATGACTTTAATATTATTTGATGTGCCTGTCTCCTAATAGATTATCCTAAAAAATTATAACCATCTATCTTTAACGGCACAACGCACTCTTTTTAGGGTTAATTGAAAAGTGAGAAAATAATCTCTAGGGTTATTATCTTACTCAATTAGTTAAAAGTTAGCTTCTAACCTCCAAAGTTGTTTAATGTATCTATTGTGGCATAAAGGTTAACTCATATTAGGAATCCGGTTTATGGCTTTTATAAGCGAATCATGTTTTCGATCCCTCTTTGATCGTGTTTCCCGTTCTACTTCCATAATGAGTTCCTATTCGCGGAAAAGAGATAGCAGAATACAAGAATTAATGCAGTTGTTCAGCTTTCGGGCCGTGTTTGTACATTAGGAGGCTAAAAGACGCGGCGACCGCCCGCGGTCCCAACGCAAAACAAAGACAGTGTAAAGTTCGCTCCCAGCAATGCGGGGAAACCGAAGAGAACCTGCGGGGAAACCAAAGAAAACCCGCGGAGAACCTTCGCATCGTTATAAAGTTATGTTAGACCAAATAAAAGAGGGAAATTCATTTTGCGAGCCGCCCTGCCGAGGAAGCGGCGATTTATGTGGGTTTCGTTTAAGGTATACAAGATTTAACGGTCTGCAGCGGTAAATTAAATTCATTCATGGGAGAGTAGTGACGAAGGTAGGGTTTTCAACCTTGTCGCCCACTTATTTGTATAAAATCATATTTTTTTGAAAGGGCGAAAGATGAATGGAATTTACATGCAGTAGAATCTCTAGAATTTCCTTAAAAATTACAAATTTAAAAAAAAACATCAACTTGTTCGTTCATGTTTATGAAATGATTAAAATATTACAGATCGAGACAAAAAAAACATCATTATTATTACCTTTGAAACAGCCGGGATACGTGTCGAAAGCTTTGGTCAACTCTTTTTATTATAAACAGATTGGTTGTGACAATTTACCAGCATGTTATGTTACCTCTCTCCTTGGACGTGGGCATCTTAAAAACACAAGTTCATTAATTTTTTTTCCCACTTTAAGACGTAGCACCTCCAAAGATGACAAAACGTCGGTGATACTACCAAACCGCTTAACTGAAAATTTCAATACCTCGTAAAAGGGTACTTAAAAACCCGGTTGCCAAGAAATGTGAGCAATAGGTATTTAATAAAACTGTTGCTGCCACTTTCGCTCTTACTATTGAGCGAAAGGGACAACTGTTTAGCTGATTATACCTAAATAAAATCATCAAGGTTTTGTATTCCGCATTTTCTCCTCCAAAACTGGACCGACTTAATCAATCTGTTTAGTTATTTACCTTCTGGCTACACGATTACGCAAGATATAACTCTTTTTGAACGCGGTGTTGGCTAACTAAACATTTTTAGAATCACTAGACTTGCTACTTATTTAAAAATAAATTTCACACAAGCGTTTAATTTTATTTACCAAAAAACCAAATTTGAATACATTTGTAATGTTATCTTATTAATGAATGCGCATTTTGTGCTTGACATATTGTTATTCACTTCTTTATGCTCAATTGGGCTAGATGTAAACATTTTTTTTCTAAATCATAAAAGCCTTTGTGCAATAAAATTTGCTTACAACAATAAAAGTTTTGAACCACAAAACGGAGTTCATAGAAAACAAATTTTTTTAAAAATTGCTACATACGATGGTCGAGATGCTTTACCCCAGGAAAACATCTTTTTCGATGCCTAGTATGATTGTAGATATCAGAGCTCTAAGAAAAAAGGAGAAAATAAAAAAGTTTTACTTGAGGTAAACTGTCGTAAAAATTGTGAGTGCTAGAATTACAATTTTTTATTCCTGCAATTATAGTGATTTTAAGTCTGAAACAATGCAACCGATTTACGTGAATATCTTGATAGTTGACAAGACTCTGCGCGTCTAGGTAGTTAGGTTGAATATTCTTCGTCAAATACCATCTTATAATCGTTAGTTCAGTTAGGATTGTGTCTTGGAACCCTGATATCTACAACCACATTATTTATTTATTTGATGCAATATATTTACATTTTATACACAATTTAATGATGTCGGCCTCACTGGGTGGTTTACCCGTGCTGAGGCCTCCATTTCATATACAAAATTATGCACAATACATATATATATATATAATATTGGTGAAAAAACAGAAAAAAGTAAATAAAAAACATATGATTAAGATAAATTAAACTTAAAAAGCAGACATTTAAAATTAACGTAAATTTAAGAATAAATAATATTATATAAGATTAAAAACGATATTTTTAATAAGTGTTGTGTGTTTGTTTTTTATATTGGTTTTGTGTGTTACTTGTATGTTTTTTTTTAATTATTTTATGCTTTAATATTTTGGTAGTATTGTCTATTTTGGTCTTTAATCCATTTTGTAATTTTGTGTCGGAATTTATTTTTGTTTTCCTCAATTTTATTTTCAAGTGTTAGACTGTTGAATGCTTTTATAGCTTGATATTGGTAGTGTCTTTGTCCAAAGCTTGTATTTACCGTCGGAGTTTTTAAGTTTTCTTTGTATGCTTGTCTAACTGGTCTGTTTGTGATATTTTGTGTTTGTTGAAGGTTGTAGTAGTAGTGTAAGAAAAATATACGAAGCGAATGTGAATGGTAGAAGAAGTCGGGGACGCCCGAGGAAGACATGGCACGATCAAGTGAATCAGATACTTGAGTCGGGTCATGTCAAAAGCCAGAATAATAGAAGAGAATGTATGAGACGATATATGAATGTGAGTGAGGCAAAGAGTGTGTGCCAAGACCGAGTTGTTTGGCGGTCCGTCCTCTCTGCCTACCCCTGCGGGGAAACGGCGTGATGGTTAGTTAGTTAGTTAGTTAGTTGAAGGTTGTTTTTTTGGTCAAAAATGTATTTTAGTAGCGATTTAACGTATAATTGTCGTATGTCTAGTACGTCACAGTGGTTGAATATTTGGTCTGTATCAGTAAGTCTATGTTTTTTAAGGATTACCTTTAAGATCGTTTTCTGCGCAATTTCCAGGTGTTCGATAGCTGAGTTTGTTGCTCCTCCCCAAGCAACCTCAAGCTCCTCCCCAATTATCACTGAAAGGCCTGGTCTCTTCGATTCATAAATCAAAAATCGTTTATCGGAATAATCCTTGAAAAACGTGTGGTCCAGGTGACGGATTCATAAGATTGTGGTTTTAGACATGCCTCTCGAGTAATCGAAACGTGTTCATTTACCTCGCAAAAATTAATCCCTGCTTCTGAGTTTTCTTTCGATTGCTGAGTGTACAGTCACCCTCCATTTGACGCTTTTATTAAAATGTATAATTGTAATATTTTCTGCATTGCTAGTCTCAAAAGTGCATTAGAAGAAAACGTTGTTCCTATTTGTCGTTACTTTTAAATCAGATTCCGTTTCGTCAAACCAATAGCACATTACATGATTATTTCCTAAGTTGTAAACTGTAAAATTGTGAACCACAAGTTTTGACATAAAATATAATGAGCTGGCATCATGGTGGGGACAATTTTACAGTTTGTACGTGTGCAGTCAAGGCGTGACTCTTTCCTTCTTTGGACAACTCTTTATCCTTAGATTTTTCTTCTTTAGCTGAATCTTGAGCGTTATCAGTTGTTGTTGATCTTCATACCTATTCTTAACTTTATAAGCGTAAGTCAGACTCAATTTTCTTCAGTTTGAATATGGAAATATTTTCTCCATTGTAAAAATCATCTAACAGCTTCCTGGAAGCCACTGGCAATACTTTTTCTTAGCCATCCTGCTCGTAAATACATCACAATTGTTAGTTTATTTTGTATTATTGGTTTAAAATAGAGTTTTGTGGATGTTTGTTGGCATTAGTGAGATGGTCATTTTAGGAGAGACTGAATGTTCTGGCATTGGGAATATGCGTATTCTTGTTCTCAGACCCTCCAACCTTCAATATGATTAACCACAATTATTGTGTTATTAGAATCCCTAGTTGACCCTAAGCAATTACCGCGTGGTCCATTACTTTATGCCCAAAACATGAAGGAACATTTTCTGACTTAGTCTAATTTCAAATCACAAACTTTGATATCGATCGTTTCTTTTTGAAGTGAAAACTTCTTTTGCGTCGTTGTGATTTGAAACTCGATGAAACAAAAAATAGCCACATTAAAAAGAGACAAATGCATCCATAAGATTTAGCCTGCGAGAGAATGAGATAGACTAATCGGGTTCTCTTTGTGCGATGCTTCATTGCCTCCCCACTCTTGTCTACTTTAGTTTTCTGAAGGTGAACTGCTCACTCTGATTTTTGTTATAAATATCCATAATACCCAAAAAAATACTTACTTTATTTTTTGTTCAGCTGCATTAAACAAAACTCGCAAAAGCTCGAAAATAGTGCACATTTACTAGTGTTTGATATTACATACGCGGTATTAGTAGCAACCAAAGATATTCAAATACAGAATAGATATGCTATGGTGTCCGCGCAACTGTCGCCGGACTACGCGCTAATTAGCGTAGTTTTCATACAAAAACAATTTGTTCATTTCGTTGATTTTTTGAAAATGTGCATTAATATTGGTTAACAATATATTTTGAATAAGGAAAGAATTCGTTCATTTAGTTTAACTTTCGTTTGGTTTATTCGTTAATTATTTGTTCTTTTAGTTTATTTGTTAATTGGTAAATAATATCGGCGACACCCGGAAGCGCAGACCCACATAGTAAAAACAGCAGATCAAATCAGCACATCTACTTATATTTCAATATCTTTGGTAGCAACTCTCTATGCGACTTAATTCCGCGTTTGTGCATCACACGACGTAGTTCGATACTCATTAGACGAAACTACATGCCAATTGGACTTAAAATGCACGTAGTTTGATGGCGCGAGATCTCAATATTGCTATTCGCAGAACTTGCGCGGCATTGCAAGAATTAGTTAGACAGATTTGCAGTATCACCGACGAAAAGCTTCCGTGTGATAAATGGTAATAAAGCCAATAAGTATCATTTAATGGTGTACCTATGTGTACTAGATTTCCGGGTACCTCTCTCAGACTTACATTAGAACACGGCCACCCAAACCTCCCCAGTATTCCAAAATAAAATACTGTATCTGCCTTGTAAAGAAAAAAACGAATGTTTTATTTGTCTGTTTTCCCTTTAGGTTCCCGCCTCTGTAGGTGACTTTTAATTTAATACTATTGACAGTCTAGGAGAGGATTTATTTTCTTTTCCCTGCAGCGAGCCCCCCTATAAGGGGGCGATGTAGATTTCTTCTCCGAAATCATGTTCCACTTTGCCTTCTGAATAATTCGCTTTCATCTCTGCATAAATCCTGGTAAAGGTAAAAATGTACGCATAAACAACTAATGTTCTTGACTTATAATGGGCCCTCCGGTCTTAGGGTGAATATTTTTTAGCCAATATGTTGTGTTATGAATCACTTAGCTTTTGTGCGCATCTTTTTGACTAGCTTTTTAAATTTTAATCTTATTATTAAAACATATTTTTATATTACTACCTGTGCACCATTTTGTTTGATATAATTTTCATTTTGGAGAATCTCCTCCCGGATTTTCAAGATTTCTTTAAAGTCATTTCTTGAATTTTCTAAATTTCCTTAAAAGAAGATGCATATATATTTATCTTTAGTGAAAAATAGTACTATTTAAACTCTAAGAACTATTGTAAAGGTAGGTACGTTCAAAATCATGTTTTTTATATCTGTTGCCAGGTGCACAACTGCAACCATTCTGGAAGAGCTAGGAGGCTACAGCTTATTTAAAGAACCTTCCGACAAGTTGCTCGCCAAACTGAGGACTCCAACTTGGAGAAACTCATGGTCACTGACAAAATGTTTGGCAGAAGGAGAGGAAAGTCACCGATGCACTTGAGTTTCACAGATACCACGTATCATTGGAGACCGGTATGTCCGTGTCCACAGTTCTCGGTGTCGTAGGTGTCGGTGTCCGCCATGTTGTCCACCGTGGAAATTGGAAGTAAGGTTCACGAACCTCAGCAATGAGGATCCGATTTAAGAAGAAGATTACGGTACGCGGTATTGTTTTCGGTATCGATTTAAAAATCAATACGATAATCCAATTTACTTAATTTGCCTACAAACTCAATTCCCCGTATATGTGCTCAACATAACACAAAATTTTACAATATAGACATTTTTAGCAATAACCTTCAGAAATATCGTAAAGAAGTATCGCATAAGATAGTAAATTAATACGAGAGTTTTGAATGTATCGAGAGCGTCTTCTGTTCTTATCCTGTATTCCTCTCCGTCTCCCCCATACCTAAAACTAATTTTAAGAATCAATAATCTTTTTTTTTCTTACAAGTATATAAATAAATAAAGCAAATTGCAAGAAAAATAGTTACAATTGGAATCGAATCCAGAAATTCTATTATTTAGCTTAAACTCAAATACTTGAAAAAAATAATTTAAACAAAAAAAAAGTTGAGGTTAAACACAAAAAGAGAATCAATATTAACGAAAAATATTATTACTTGTAAGAAAATAGCAAATGAAGTAAATCTATACATTTGCAGTTGCAACTCGGCTGCGACGAGGATCCATTGTTCCCAGTTTTTTACGTCTTATTGAAAAATGTGGAATAATCATTCTTGCATCTGGTTTTATTTTTTTATGTAAGTACCACAAAAGAGTCTCAACTACTCCCAAACGTTTGTCTACGACACTCCCGATTGGGTTATGTCTCGGGGCTAATGCTACAAGGGGATGGGAAGGATGGTGGGGAAGTACCTTAATATTGATATCTGGTCACTTAACACGGCTAAAGTCATTTCAAACTAGGTTTCGATTCTTAATGATGGTCTTTTACCAGGGCGATATCTAGAGCATCTTCCACTCTAGAACACGCCTCAATATAGGTGGGTAATAAATAACACAAATCAATCAAATAAAATTTACATGAGCACCCGCGGTTTACGGATTCATAGCAAAGTAATCACTTAACATCAGAAGCCATAAGCGAAGTAAAAATTTCAAAGCTTATTATGAAAAAAAAAAACGCTGCAAAAATACTGACGATCTGGATATACAAAACATTTTGCCTATTTAATGACGCAATACCTCACCGTAAATAAGTTACAAAATAAAAATAAATGAAAATAATAAACAATTTCGACTTGTATTACGTATGCTTGTAAAAGCCCAACGGGCCTCAAATAAATAAAAACCTAAATATAACATAATATATGTGTCTTCGCAAATTCATTCTATGACTGTTTCTATTTTGGGCTAGACCTTTCAACTTTCAACCTAATACTTGGATAAACAGTAATGATGACTCCCACTTTCACGTTATAATAATATTTTATAAAATACGTTGTCACCACTGCCAATAACCAAAATACGGCATCAATCTAAACTTCCGTATTTCCCTCAAAACCGTCGCGCACAAATTTTAAAGGGAGTGAAAATTATTCAAGAAGGATATAAAGTATATTACTTGTAATTTATTCATAATCTTGCCGCGTTGAATATTTCTCTTTTAGGGTTGTCACTTCATAATTTGATATCTGACACAACGTCCCGCCTCGTGATTACGTGGTTCGAACACGACGTGGCCCGTTGGTGGCTTCTGCATTCCCTGGGGAGTTGTGTTTTACTTGAAAACTGTACCCGCCCTCGGAACAGCTTCCTACCTCTTATTACAGATTTTGATGAGGCTTGATGGGAAAGTATTGACGTAAAAATGAAGGAATTACATCAAATAGAAGCTTTGGGATTGAAATATCGGTTTTAATTTTATTTAAGAAAGGGTTGTATTTTTATGTAGCTATGGCTTATTATTCCTTATTGTACATTGTTGTTATGTAGGTATTCAAATGTACAGGGCGTCCGGGTGTAAAGCGTAGTAACTTCGAAAAGTGATTCTACACGATAGTAATGGAAAATGTAATTAACTTTTTTCGAAATTCTTTTGTTTTTTATTACAAAAATATTTTTTGTCAATACGAAATTCAACATTTTTACTGAAAACCTTTAAAAGTTGAAATCTTAAAAAAAGGTTATTTATGTTTTTAATTTACCTACGGTACGGTACCTATCCATACCTACACATAATATATTGGTCACAATTTGGGAGGCGGGAATGCATACCGCCGGCCCAGGAATAATTTTTATTGGATAGCCAGCACCTCTGTCATAGGAAACCCCAAGTGGTTCGCTACATTTGGTGACTTAGCAGGGGTACCTGGGTTCATGTGGTGAGGTTTGCTTAGGTCTTGGTGGCGAATGCCTTCGCCCACTTACTGCGTGGCGGGCCGGATCGGGAGAGACTATTTGAGCGAGACCATTTGGCCTCTCCAGCAGGACTATCTCGTGCCATCACCTTGCACCGCAGTGGGAGGGAAATTCAAATTATTCAAAGTATTCAAACGTCCGTCACTCCTGAACCCACTGACCCCCAGATTCCAACCCACCCTTTATACCTTATCCTTCCCAGAACCTCCGCTCCTTCATTTCCTTTAAAAAACCCTCCACACAGCATCCCGAAAGATGATATAAGCCCTGAGAGAAAATATTTTCCTAGGGGTCTCCTGTGTGAGAGCTATTGTAAAAAAATAGAGATTTATATAAGGGCTAATGAGTTATTTTTGTTAAAGACGGTACCTAATACGGAAATGGTAAAAAATGAATGTTATTAACATCCTAGTTGAATAATATTATTTACTAATAAAAACTGTCACAGTAAGCAAAGTCGGCAGTCAAAATTTTAGTTCTACCTTACTAACAGTAGCATGGAACACTGCACAAGAGTCAACTACAGCTAATCTTTAATTTGTAAACATACTTTGGCATTTCACGGATCGATTGCATAAATCATCCAATCTCTCTACTCACACAGAGCCCAGTAGTTACACAAAGCCGTTAGATAACTACGGCGATATCGCTTAATGTGTTAATTAGCGGAAAGGGGCTTCGAGGTACATACTCCTAGCAACCTTCTACCACCCCCAACAGCCTGCTTATCCTTCTGCTGCCTCCTTAAATACCCCGGCACTAATACTACAACCTATCTATGGCCACTACTAACTATAACCCTCATGACGCTGCAGGGCATTCAAAATAACTGAAAAATTGCAATACTGGTAAAAATTTTAATTCCTAGAGTATTTTCACCATTTTAAGATCCTCGTATACAGGATGGTTCATATTGACCTCGCTCAAAAATACATTAATTTATCGAAGAGGGTATAACTAGAGAAAACCAGAAATGTGTCATTTTAAAATCAGATTTTAGACGTATTGACTCTTTTCCACAAAAAAATTTAAACTGATTTCGAAAGATTGTTCTTTTATCTAGGAAACGCATGTTTTAAATTT
This sequence comes from Limnephilus marmoratus, assembly GCA_917880885.1. Lineage (NCBI taxonomy): Eukaryota > Metazoa > Arthropoda > Insecta > Trichoptera > Limnephilidae > Limnephilus > Limnephilus marmoratus. Next base: position 19,287,926 of record OU862924.1, on the reverse strand, counting down.
TGAGAAAAATGTTTATTTTTAGTATAATAAGGTTATACCATAGGTCGTTTGCAGATTTGTTAAATTTTAAAAAAATATTTGTATTATACAACACCCATTTCAAATCATTTAATCATGCAGTAAAATAAATCAATACATTATCTGGGAAACGCATGTTTCAGAATTTTAATTTTAATTTAAATAAAATCATTAACGTATGCGTACATTATACGTACATGTGTTTCTTGACGAAAATTGGTCCGTTTGTGTATTTATTTGGGCACTTACAAAATAATGTATTTCAGATTTTTTTACATTCTTATTTGACATTATTGAAAAATTATAAATACTTATAATCAAAAATTAATTACAAAAAATACATAATTTTAATAGTTTTATCATCACGCCTTTCAGCATTTTTGGATGTAGCTATAAATTAAAGCAAATTTGGAATGAAATAAAATCGATATTGAGTTATAATTTTACAAAGCTGGTACGGAGAATAATTAATCATTCTCATTGGAACCGCCCTGCATGAAATGTGGATTTTCGGCTGCTGGCTGGTTAAACGCTCTTAAGAGGAAATACTAGCGGCGTTTTTCCATACAAAAGTATTCCCCGTTTATCTCTCTGGATTTTGACCCTAGAGCAAAATTTTTTTTTACATAATATAGATATCGACCACTAGCGTGTCGGTACGTTTTGCTTTTTTTGATAATTTACTTCTTATAGAAGTTAGGACTTTCCAAAAATGAATAAAATTGCCTAATTTAAACGCCGTCAAAAAACGTTCAGTAAACAAACTAAACAATGTATTTTGAAAAAAAGCAAAACGTATCGACATAGAATATTTTCTTTTAATACAGATAGAGAAAAAAATTTTTTAAATCCGTCAAGTTTTGGAGAAGAAAAATGGGGAATACAAAACATCGATTTCGAAGATTTTATTTAGGTATTTTCGGCCCGACGTGCAGGTGTCCCTTTCGCTCATTTCTCCTGAGGGGGGCCGGGGAACGAGGGTTTTGACAAATACATACATATAAAGCGAAGTAGTGATGTAACGAATTTTATCGGTAGACTAGTGTTGTCCTTGCCCGTGTAATCGATATTTTTTATTCGTTTTTTTTCTGTTTAGTGACTCATCGCGGTATACCAATACTGACCGAGCTTTCATGCTAAAATTGTGCAAAATTAAAATTGTTTTTGTCAAGTACTATAATAAATTTTCAATTTGGGAGGCGTTTTAGGTACCATCGCCCCGGAAACCATTTATTGGATAACCAACACCCCCGCCACTTGGTCACCCCAAGTGGTCCGCTATCTTTGGTGACTGAGCATGGGTTCCCGGGTTCACGGGTGAGGTCTGCATGGGTTTTGGTGGCGGATGATTTTGTTCACTTACTGCGTGGCGGGCTGGATTGGGAGAAACTGGAAGAGGGAGATCTTTTGATCTCTACAGCCGGACTCTCTCCACCATCATTTCATACTTTTACCTTCCCAGAAATTCCTCTCCTTCCTTTCATTAAAAATAACCTCCACACAGCTTCTCCAATGACTTTGCATACTATAAGGGTATTTAACTTAAAAATAATTTTTATATTTCATTTTATATAATTGCATTTTGTGATATTTTTAAGTAATCAATCACCTCTACCTTTAATATTTTGTCTATAATTCTCATATGGCTATACTTGTTTGTCTTTTAATATTAATCTTATCCTGACGAAGAACACTCTGTTTTCGAAACATGTTGATAATATTGATTACATAAAGCTGTTTTTACAAAGTTATTTATTCTCGTTTAATTAAAAATGACGCCACAAAGATTGGACCCATTTGCAGCATTTCAAGCTGGGTCGCCATAACCAATTCGTTTGTGCAATTTCAATCAATGCATTTCTTTGTTTCTCGAGAATCCTCCTATGGGCTTACACATCATTAGGTAGTACTTTTACGCCAGTTTTTAAACATTTGTGGTCAGAAACATCCAAGTAGTGTAGTTTTGTAGCTCTAGCACGTATGAAGCTGTATGACTTTTGCACTCCCAGAAATAAAACCTTTTTAGTATAATTATCATTATGCATATATCCAATTGTATATCCGCATGTACATTATTTGGCTTAATATAGTAAATATGTTATTTTCCACATCAAGTATACAATAAAATAGATGCAAGAATGTTTTTTTTGATAAATTAATACCGTAAAAAAAATATATATATTTATTCTCAAAACTCTTGAGAACATATCGTCGTTGCATTCACAAAATATCCCATGTAAGGTTTTCGACCAATTTTTTTTTTTGTTTACACCATTTGATTCACCACGGTTTCCTAAATAATCTGACATAAATATATCCCATTTTTCAAACTCATCTTTTTAATCATTTTAGAGGCAACTCTGACCATTACTTGTAATTAATGGTAATTATTTAAAAAATATATACTACATATACTACTGAAATATAAAAAAAATATATAATTATATAATTAAATCCCTATATACTACAAAAATATATAACAAAAAATAAAATTATAAAATTAAAATGAGAAAAAAAAGTATTTTGTGTGCAAGAATTCGTATTATTTTTTTAACTCAAATTTGTCGCACATAAATTAATGTCAGAATATTTCTCATTTCTGAACGCAAACTGCCTTTCTGTTAGTATTTTATATTTTAGTTTTAAAGTTCCTGTTGTGTCCTGTGATACAATAGCACTGTTATTGTCTATTATTATTATTGTCCCGTGTGTGCTATAACAGCACTATCTTTGTTAATTTTGTTCTTCTGTCATTGTTTTGTAAATACTCTATACTCTTTTATTATTTTCTCAATATTATAAGGAGCACTGTAGGATTATTTTTTAAATTTATTATAGTTAAGCGCACTTGAAGTGAAATGTCACAAAACAGCGCTATATAAATATAATGCTATTATTATTATTATTACAAAGTGCTTCGCGTATTTACCAGGATTATGGCGTTGGATGTTCTTTGTATTCATGGAGGCGGATATGGATTCCGCCGCCCCGTGAATTGGATAACCAAGATCCCTGCCATAGGTCTCCCCATGTAATTCGCTACGTCTCTGCATTTGCCCACCTTCTGCGTGGCGGCCCGGATCGGGAGAGACTGGTCGAAGGAGACCTTTTGACCTCTCCACCCGGACTCTCGATCCATTGCCTTGCACCTTAATGGGAGGGTTGGATTCATACTTCTGTCACCCTTGGACCCATTGACAGATACCTCCCTTCCCAGAACTTCCTCTCCTTCTTTTCCCTGTAAGGACCCTTACACAGCGTCCCCAAAGATGACATAGGCCCTGAGGTTTTTTTTCCTAAGGATCCCATATGTGGAGCTAATGAAAAAAAAACGTGGAAAGGTGTGTGTATCTCCTTCGGTCGCTGGCTATAATGCTTGAAAAGGTTATAATAGCGCCAAACTACATTCAATAAATATAATGTTAAATTTGAATTCGAAGCAAGATTTTAAGTAATCGCTGCCTTTAAACTACGTTAACATTCAGTTTTGCCCAACCGTTATATTTTATTTGTTATATTTTGTTAAAAAATGTTGTTTTTTATGTGAATACCGCACAAGAGCCAGTGAGACTATGGCATCCACAATTAGGGTATGTTGTGAGGCTGAAGATAATGGGGAGCGGAAGGAAGTAAGGAAGAGGAAGGTGGGGAAGTGCCTGGATATTCAGTACAGTTGGTGTACATTATTGTTTAGTATCTTAGTTTTATCCAGAAAACGTGTTATTTCTCCCTTTTACATTTTTAACAGTCTCTCGTGCCTAGGATGATCGAAGTATGTATGAAGAATGAGTTAATGATGAATGTAAGTAAATCTAAAGTCATGGTATTTGAAAGAGATAGTATGAAAACAGTGTGCAACATAGTTGTGAATGATGAGTATTTGGAGCAGGTGGGTGAGTTTGTGTACTTGGGAAGTATGTTTACGAGAGATGGTAGTTTTGACAGAGATATCGAAAGAAGGGTAAATGCAGGCAACTCTATTAATGGAGGACGAACGCCTTTGGCGCCAACAAAAAACTGTCAAAAGAAGCAAAGGTAGCCGTCTATAATTGAGTGCTGGTACCTACCCTGATGTATGGCAGTGAGGCATGGAACTGACAGAGGAAGGATGAAAGTAGACTGAATGCTGTAGAAATGAGATCCCTGAGGCGTATGTGTGGTAAAACCATGTACGATCGTGTGAAAAATGTGGAGATCCGCGAAGAATGCAAGGCTGATGTAAGCGTAATGAGTAAGATTAAGAAAGGGACGCTCAGATGGTTTGGGCATGTAGAGCGAATGAACGAGTAAAGGAGTGTTAGGAGAATATATGACGTAAATGTGAATGAAAGAAGAAGTCGGGGACGCCCGAGGAAGACATGGCACGACCAAGTGAATCAGTTACTTATATGTGAACGAGGCAAGGAGTGTGTGCCAAGATCGAGTTGTTTGGCGGTCCATGCTCTCTGCCTACCCCTGCGGGGAAACGGCGTGATGGTTAGTTAGTTAGTTTTAGTTGGTTTACATTTTTAACAACTAGATTACGTATATTGGACAAAATATGTTTTGTGTTCTTTTACTGCCGTTATTGAATAAAAAGTAAGTTTGCTACAAAACAAAAGACCATTATTTTATTTTTTCCAAATCACGAAATATAGTTTTTTCTAAACTTCGGGTCGTTTAGACTAATTTTATTTATTTTTACGTTTCGAATAGCTACAAATCATATGCAACTTTAGAGACCTCATGCGTTTAAAAATAATGCGCCCTTTTTTCTGTCTATGGAGAGCGATACACCCTAAAGCCGAGTCAAAAACTTAATTAGCGACGAAATAAGTCGAAACATGCCATCCAAACAGAATATTGGAATACCTAGTAACAAGCATGCGATGAGATTCGCGGAAGACGGTAGGCAGGAGGCGCAGAGGGGGAGAGAGAACACTCACGTGGTCTCACCCACACATCTATAGCTAGTTCTTTTGTGAGCGCGGTGCAACAACGATAATTTTTGAAAATACCTACCGTCGAGATTTCTCACCGATGGTATTACCTCTTAAGGGTATCAATTTCGAACAATCAATAAAGCCATAGCCGTCCATATGCAAAAAGTGGTCAGAATACTTTTCCATATCGCGAAGTTGTACTTTATATTTGTAGGTACTTTCAGATCACGTTCGTCCGAACAAACATTACAAAATTATTAATAGCAAGTATGCACCGGTCACTTCCGATACCTTCTCAAATAGATATTTTTTATCGGTTATTCTTCTTCTTTGTGTGCCGTATCAGGACCCCCGACGTTGGCGATCACTCTTGAAAATGTCTCTGTCTTGTGCTGCCCGGAATAGCTCCTCCACACTTCTAATGCCCGTCCACTCTAGTATATTTCGCAGCCAAGACATATGTTTATAATCGGTTATATGTTTTTTAAATGTTCCATCACGTTAGTAAAAATTTCTTTGGTTTATCTTTGTAAAGGATTACCACGTCCAAGTTTTGTCATGGTAGCAATTAATGAAAAAATATCACTTCACTAACTTCCTATAGTTTTGGTCAAAATTTTGTTGTTCGAACACCTACACTGCCTAAATACCATTAAGGGGGCATACATTAATCACGTGAGCAGTTTTTCTTCCAATCTAGACCCCTCCCGCCCCCCTTTGCGAGCTATATTTGCGCCATCTCGTATATTCTTTTTAAGTAAAGTGATATTTTGCTGGACACCCCCCCCCCCCCGCTATGGAGCTCACGTAATTAATGTATGCCCCCAAACCGATGTCGTTCAACCAATAATGTGAACGAACACTAACACACTTAAGCGTAGTTTTAAGACACGGCCTTGTAATAGTATTAGTAAAGGATCTTATAATGAGTCAATTTTACAATGTAAATTTCTTTACTACCTCCATGTACAATGTCTGTTTTTAAAAGGGTTTGAACGTTTATCAATAAAAACGTAAAATGCAGTTGCTTGTACTACCTATTACAAAAACGTTTAAAAAAGAACATCAAAATTTATCATTCCTTAAAGCAAATAATGTCATATTTGAAACACGTGCACCTAATACCGTTTATTGTCCTACTTCTAGAATTTATCTTTCTTTTTGAGGTTAAAAGTGGCTTTCTAAAAGACGAATTATATTTTTGCTTTGTCATTTGCAGAAGCTTATCGTTGATTGAAACTTCAACGACTATTGGCTGTTTAGTTTTACTGTTTGAGTTTATATTTTTACCAACTGAAAATTTGTAAGTATTTGATTTATTTATCCGAATCTTGTTATGAAAAACATTACCGTTACTTTTATTGGCATTATATTGCATGCGGGTAATGCATGCCCTGACAGCCATGCCTTAAGCTTGACTTATGTTATTATGAACTAGGTGCTAGCTAGGCGTACCTTGTTCGCGGAACTCAGCGGATGACAGAGGTTTAGTCCATTTAGCATGTAACATGTGATATCCTAACCCAAATTAACGGAAAGGCAAACACTAACCCCGTTTTAGGTAACGTGTACTTAATGGCAATATGTTTGCTTAGGAGCCTTAGGGTTGGCCTCTTGAAATGTATGACAACGTTTCTCACAATTTTGGCATTACCATTATCTACAAATTCTATTTCTAAGATTTTTAATAAAATGTTTGTTTAGAATTAGTTATTTGTACCCCAAATCTTTTGGAATATAAAGTGATCTATAATCGCTAATCACATAATCAGACCGCTTTACACATGGTATATTTTTATTATCAACTTAGGTATTGTTTAAAGCAGTGATTCCCAAAGTGGTCCAGGGAGACTCGACGGGGGTCTACGTTGGCGTGATAAAAAAATGGGGGTCCACAAGTTGTGTGTGGGGGTCCACGAAAATTTATCTGGTTTCGATAGTAAAGAACAAAAATATTGGCTTGGCTTTACCTATCAGTGTGGGCAGATAATACACTACTCTTAAAAATTACGGGAGCAAAAAAAATCCAAATTTTTCGGTGATTTGACAAGCTGTATTTCGGTGAAAAATGGTCGTATTGAGACTTTAAAAAAGACATTTTGAAGCTTTAAGATTCTAATTTTCATATTTTTGGCAAAATTTTTAGGAGCTTATTTTTAAGCAATCCTAATAGATGGTACGAAAAAATAATTTTGTAAATTTTTTGGTCCACGGGCTTGAATTTTTTTTCAGCTAAGCCGGCTTATGGATCAGATATTTAGCAATAATTTCCTTTTTTAAAACCTCTCTTAATTTTTTTGAGTAGTGTATTTTAAGAAGGTCAGCGACTGTTACTTGTAAAAACTTGCATATTCGATATTTAATTCTATTAAGGTGGAAAATACAGGACTAGGTTTTTTTAATGATTTTCATGAATTTTTTGACATGGAAGAAATATTGTGTATAATTTACTGAAACTTTGAGGTCATTTTATACATCTATTTAAAAAAATATTGTGAATTTTTCGAAGCATTTCCTTGGAAAATATGAAAATTATCAGCTGCTATAATACATCGAGACTTTTGTATGCATCGTAGCTTTTGTGTGCATTTTGGAGGCCATAGTTTTCATCTCAAATCAATAGGGATTTGAATTAAATTTAGGAACATGTGTCTCTTCTATGTAAACTTGGCTTTTCCCAAAACGGGAAACATTGGTGTGTAAAACGGGTAACATTGATTTTTTGCCATTTTTTTACATTTTTTGCAATTAAAAAAAAAAATTTCATATTAAGCGGATACTTTGTGATGTGACATTATTAATTTAAAATAACCTAATGTTAGTAGAATATTATACTGCCCTGATGAAGCTACGGTTGTAGCGAAACCCGGTCGGCATAAAGTATAAAAATAAAAGTGGTGTTTACAAAGTTGTTGTTTTATTTTAAATTAAAAATTATTTTTAATTGCAAAAAATTCAGGTTCTCTCACATAGATCGTAATTGCAGGTTCTCTCAGATAGATCGTAATTATATAAATAAGGTATTTCCAAATTTTTAAAATGTGTGGTTAAAAATTTTCTGAGCTAGAGTGCACAAAAATTCAAAAAAAGTAATTTCGAGAAAAATGCGTTTCAAGTTTACCACGCGGTAAACTTAAAACGGCACAAACACATAACACCGGAACGAATTGAAATTTTTATCTAAAACTTTAGGACCATATTCATTTTTTTTATTTCATACTTTCTGAAATTTTATTTCATACTTTACGAAATAATTTTTTTTTTGAGTCATCTACATGTATTTCCCCACAAGAAAACACACTATTTTTCTTTTTATTTATACCACTCCGAATTTAGGGTTGGAACTCAACCGCGACGCAAATTTTCATCGTTAGATCTAATCTTCATATTTTTTGATGAGTTTTGGGAATGTAGAAATGTAGCAGCAGGGGTCCACCGAAATCAGTAAAATTTTGAAAGGGGTCTACGAGAAAAATAAGTTTGGGAACCTCTGGTTTAAAGTAATTGAATTAAAACGTTATGATTACCATAACTTAACTCAAAGATATTGGAATATAAGTAGATGTGCTATCTGCTGTTTTTACTATGTGGGTCTGCGCTTCCGGGTGTCGCCGATATTGTTTACCAATTAACAAATAAACTAAAAGAACAAATAATTAACGAATAAACCAAACGAACGTTAAACTAAATGAACGAATTCTTTCCTTATTCAAAATATATTGTTAACCAATATTAATGCACATTTTCAAAAAATCAACGAAATGAACAAATTCTTTTTATATGAAAACTACGCTAATTAGCGCGTAGTCCGGCGACAGTTGCGCGGACACCATAGCATATCTGTTCTGTATTTGAATATCTTTGACTTAACTCTAGCCTTCCAAAAGCTGCAAGTCTTGTCGCTATTTGTAGAATACGTGCTGAATATGTGAAAAAATGATGATTTGTGTACAAAATTATTTTAGCTACTTTTATAATAAGTTATATTCTTTATTAAATAGTGGGGTAATACTGCAACTAGGTATCTCCGAAACTAGTTAAGTCATTCCATTTTTGTAAATAAACACATTAAAATGATCAGCAATCTTCTCATTTTCAAAACATAAGTGTTCAGGTTCCCAATACATCAATCTACGATTTAAAAATACTTGTCAGTATGAATATACAACAACTGATTTATTAGATTGATTACCATCTTATAATTCAATTTTCCAACAAAGCTGATTTCAGAGTTACCTAGTTTTAGTAATTACCCCACGGTGATAAGTTAATTTGTTATTTTTTAATGTTTATTTAGATGTATGCAAGATTTTTTAGTGGGTATTTTTTCCACAATTCTATATTTTTAACAATAAATTAACAACACAATCTAGTAAAAGACAGTTTAAAAATACAGATAAACATACAACAAAAAAAAATTCGAAGAATAGTTCTTCTAATCGGTTGACATGAATTATTTGTGTAATGTTTATCTGTATTGTTAGACTGCATTTTTACTAGACTGTGTTGTTAATTTAATGCGAAAAAAAATTATTGTCAAAAATATTACGTACCTATAAAAAACATAAAAAAAAACAAACGAATAAACATATCATGTTTCGAGAAACCTCTCTTCGTTAAACAAACTGCTTCACAAATTAATGCTTTTTAAGTGGACCAAATGCATGTTTTTTTCATGAGAGAGTGAATACGATTTTGGTATTTTTAGAATACCAAAGTTATCTGTAAATTATTCAATAGCACGGTCGATTTTAAAGCTACTCTTGTACACAGTGTGGCTGATACTTCATATTTGGGCGAAGTAACATAAAATCTTGTGTTTTTGGTTTGAAATTTTGATAACTTAGAAAAATGTTTGATGCTTTAGCTATTAGACGAAATTCCTGCAGGTTGTTTTCGATATTATCCTTAATGGCTAATACTTTGACTATGTTCACCTTTAACTTTTCACTTGATTAATTTATTTATTCATAATTGATCTTACATGGATACAACGATTCAAGGCTGTTTACAAACTACCGTAACTTTGCATCTTAGGGCGGAACTTTTCATAAAGAAGGCCTAACGATGACTCTTGGGGGTGCCTAAAATATTTTGTTCATGGCGTTACATTGCATCAATTTGCGTTATTTAGTGAGGTTATAAGGAAATACAAGAGTGATACAAAGTCACCCCTCACAGGAGTAACTGTACATAATTTATAATAATGCTAATTTAAGAACTTACAGTATTCTTTAAATAACAAAAGAACGTTGTTCATATTTCATATTATCTTACCGTTAACTCTCAATAATACTACTTACTTATAGCCTTAAAAAAGAACAATTTTAGTGAAAAATTCCAAAAAGTGCTAGAGTAAGTAAGTTCATTATATTCATCTATTATTTGGCGATCATCCTCCGGCAGGCTTAAGTTGTTATTAGAGTATTTTCATCCAATCAATGCTACGAATTTTATAGTCACCGAATGAAATTGTTCTGGCACCAGGGTATTTATTTTTAAAGGTTCGACATCGTCAATGTGGTTTTTTTTAGGTTGGTGAAATGGAATCCAGGGGGAATTAAAGCACATCCCAGTAGAATTTTACTTCATTTGGTTTTAAGTAATACGAATGTCTGTTCCACGTTTAGTTGTTTAATTCTGATGACTGAATTTCTGTGAAGGTAGTAGGTGTTGTAAGATGAAAATCCAAGTTCCTCGGCATGAATATCAGAGTCAAGATAGGTTTCAGTAAGTAAAAACACGTCAATGTTTTCGAGTAATTGAAGAGTAGTTTGCATGTCTAAGATTTTGGTGCGTCAATCTTGGATGTTTTGGCCGAATCCATTGATGGTTAGAGATTTTTTTTATCTTTACTATTGTTGGCTTGATGTTAATAAATTTGCTAGCCCAACTTCACCCCCCTGTAACCGAATTTCCATTACTTGGCGTAGGTCTGGCAAGTATTTCCTTTGGTTTGTCGTTTGATCGGAAAAAAATTGATGAGAGAGTTGTTAAGATTTTTTTCATAGATGTCTATGTGGATTATTATTTGCTGTTGTGTTGTGATATCTCTCCTCTTTTGCGTCCTTAAATAGTTAAAAAAATAAGATTTACCAATCATCCTGTGTGGTTGTGCTTTGATGGAATAAAGCTCGATTAATATGGAATTGTCCGCCTACACCGTAACACACATTTTACCATGCATTGTGGGATCATCATTGTTTGATGAATATTTGCCATTTCCACAGCGGGTCTCATTCTATTATTTGTTTTGTAAAGGCTGCTCTGCGCGCTTTGAACGGGATGAAAGTCGTGTTTTTGTTCCAAACTGTTCCGTCCTAGTGGTGTTTAAAAACTGTGTGAAAAACCTTTTACGAACTATGAATTTATTACCGATGAACGTGCGGACCTAACTTTATTTGAGGCAGCTCTGAATATTTTTTTTTGTTCTTTTTTATTTCCATAAATAGGCTGTATGCCACTGTTATATTATATTATTTAGTTTATTATCAACGAAATTTAATAACTGTTTCTTTTTAACAATCAGAAACTAGTAGTACAAGCGGTAAACTGATCAATCTACTTCATATTTGCAGTCGCAGTTGCAGATTTTGTTGTACATTTTTTTTTGTTTTCGAGTAAATCAAGTCCAATGTTAGATTTTTTTGTCACATTTAAAATGTCGCTTGGGGATAATATCGGCTGCTTTGTATATATTTCCTATGAGTGTATTTTAAATGCGTCAAAGCCTAGACTCGATTTTAAGTTTTTTTCCTATTACAATACACAGTACAATCCACATTAAAATCTATGCTCTCTGCGTGACCTAGCGGAGAATTAGCCTAATTATAATTAATAAAAATAATTAGTATTACGTTAATACGTTCAAGTTAATTATTATTAGTATTATTAATTTAGTACATATCACATTAAGTTTTATTTGCAAGTCAGAGACATCTAAACATTCGACCCCGCCCACGGTATGGAGAAGGACCGATTTCAGCTAAATAGTGCGAGTATGAATTTAGAATTAAAACATTGTCAGGTTTATCTTCACCCGACAATGTTCAATTTGGGTGGCGGATATTCGTAGATACTGCCGCCCCGGGAACCATTTATTGGACAACTAACACACCTGCAATACGTCACGTCTGGAGGATTTAGAGAATAGTTTAAATCGTACGAGAAGTCGATGCCCGGGAAAACTTATCTCACTGTATTGCTCTGCAATGAGATACGGCGTCGAATTAAAGTCGATATAAAGTAATTTTTTGTAACAGTAACACTTTAGATTTTAAGATACTACATGCGGTGGTAAAAAAAGTCATTATTTGTGGTAAAATGAGACGTGTGTTATGAACGAAGAAAGGGATGTAAGGAAAAAGTATGACGTGGAAGTGAATCGTATATGAAGTCGGGGAGGCCAAAGGAAGACAGATCACGATCAAGTGAAACTAATACTTACGCATGGTGAAATTAGGTATATGTGACGAACAAAGAAAGGGGTTTACACCCGGAGAACGAATGACGTGGAGAACGAATGACGTGGATGTGAGTAGTAGATAAAGCCAGGGACGCCTGAGGAAGTCATGGCACGATTAAGTGAAAGAATACTTTAAAAGTTAACTTTTCATTTGTTTACAATACTATCATTTCCACCTTTAAAATGCACTCAGTTCAAAAAACCAAGCAAATCTCACAATCTCCAAACTTTATTCTAAACTCTAAACCATTCCTAACCCAGAGCAACTTCGGGTACATGTCAGTTGGTTGTAAATAAAAATTAGATTCCAAGCCTTGGATCATCAGTCAAGACAGATCAAAAATCAACAATTTTATTAAAACCTAATTATGTATTTCCAAGGGTAGTTTTATTTTAAATGTCATATTGTGTTATTATTTTTGTTGTAATCGACGTTAAGGGCCATTTACCAGTCAGCGGCCGAGAATTCAAATTTCGTCGAAAGATGTTCTTACGATCGTATAGGGCGATTCCAATTAGAAAGATTAATTATTCTCCGTATCAGCTTTTTAAAATTATAATTTAATATCGATTTTATTTCATTCAAAATTTGCTTTAATTTATATCTACATTCAGGTGATTATAAAACTATTAAAATTATTTACTTTTTGTAATTATTTTTTAATCATAAGTATTTATAATTTTTCAATAATGTCTAAGCAAAATAAGAATGGAAAAAAAATCTAAAATATATTAGTTTGTAAGACCGTAAATAAATAAACGAACTGAAGTATTTTCGCCACAAAACACTTTTTTATATGATTTTATTAAAACTATAATTAAAATTCTGAATCACAGTTTTCCCAGATAATTTATTGATTTATTTTACTGCATGATTATTATATGATTTGAAATGTAAGTTGTATAATACAAAATTCTGTTTGAAAATTTAACAAATCTGTCAACGACCTACGGTAAAACATTATTGTGCTAAAAATAAACATATTTTCCCAAAAATTTAAAACCTACTTTACTAGATAAAATAATAGTCTTCCGAAATCAATTTATAATTTTTTGCGGAAAAGAGTCAATATGTCTAAAATTTCATTTAAAAATGACATATTTCCGGTTTTGTCTGGTTATTCCCTCTCAACACAGGAATCTTAGCGAGATATGCACAGTAATATACCAATCTAATGTAATTGCGTATTTAATGCGTACTGTACAGGGCCCGCAGATACTTTAATAGTACACAACTGCTAACCCTGTACAAATCGCAAGTGCGCCCCACGGTTGAATTTGGCAGCCACCTCTGGTCTGGAGCTCCAAAATACCTGAAAAATACCCTCGACTCTGTGCAGAAACGGGCGGTCCGTTTGATAGATTCTCCCATCTTAACAGATGGATTGCAATCTTTAGAGCACAGGCGTCGGGTGGGAATGCTATCCTTGTTCTACCGGTATTACAATGGAAGATGCTCCGAGGAACTAGCATCATTGATCCCTTCGGCACCGGTGCATAGTCGGGAAACACGCCAAACGCGTGCCCAACATTTGTACACAGTTGACATTTGTCACATGAGAACGGGTCGTTTCTTCGACTCGTTCTTGTGTTCAACAGCTCGGCTGTGGAATGATTTGCCGGCCTCTGTGTTTCCTCCTTCCTACAACATGGGTCTCTTCAAGACCAATGTTCATTCCTTCCTCTCCTCAAAAAGACCCTCCACACAGCATCCCAGATGACATAGACCCTGAGGGAAATTATTTTCCTCAGGGCCTCCTGTGTGAAGTTAATGTAAAAAAAAAAAAAAAAATTATTAAAGTTGAATAAATTTTTAAAAATGCTATTATATTGCATGCATTAACAATAAAATGTTTGAATTGAAAATCACACACATTAAATAATATACTCACGTGTTGTTAAATCCATCTTCAAATAATAGTAAATTCGGTGATTCCCTGCGGAACCTGTCCACCGCAACAATGCCCTCCATTAGGGTCCAACTCTCCCTCCCCGCCTGTCTGGGGGTGGGAAGCGGGAAGGGCTGAAATCTGAAAAGAAGAGAAAAGAACCGTAGTAGATGATGGATAGCAACATCTGCCCTTAAAACCTAATAGCTTTATAAGAGACTTCCCGGGAGGCAGGGGTAGGGGAGGCAGGGGTGGGGGATTCAAGACTCGGGGATGGAGGGTGGCTCGTCCGATGCGGTTTATTATTAAGATCCACGTAGCTGGTACACTGGTACACTGGTACGTCACAGAAAGAATTATTCCAAACTTGATTTGATCTTCATCTTGATCTCAGATTGAAATATAGCCTTATTATTTTTATTTACGACATAATATACAGGGCATTAAGAGATGTACTTCTCTTATTTTAACCAGTGATTCCTGACATTATTTGGGGTAAAAAATATAAATTAAATTTTGTTCAAGTACGTCCATTAACACCCTATGTGTAAATCAAAAGCAATATATGTTTTTTTTTCACAATGCGTATACTACCATTGTAAAATTTTATGTATAACTTTGCACGAAATATTATATCATATTTTATAAGCCCAAAAAAAGTATCTGGTCATTAAAAACTGCTTTAAACTTCAAAACTCCAACTTACATACACCCCCCTTTTAGGTTATGGTTTATTGTATGATGTGGAAAATTAAATTCTTTAGAAAATGTTCCTAAAACAATTACATAAATAACTATGCTTCAGCTTGGCAAAATAGAATAAACATGCTTTTTGAAGATTTTTTTCTTGAATAAATCAAAACCGGCGGCTGGTGTTAAAATTGATTTTAAACATTATCGTCATCTACATAAGGAGTCTTCTTGAGGAGGCCAAGACCCACCAGAGGTTGTAGAGCCAATAGTGATGATGATGATGACATAAGGAGTCTTATTGCTTGCGTCCTGGTCCAGAATATTATACGACATGGTGCGTCGCCTTAATAAATACTTTATTCAATAATTGGTAACTTGTTACAAATGTGTCAGACCGTGATTTTATTTTTATATTATTTTATTTGGAACATTAACAGGTTGACATTACATTCATAAAAAAATAAGCATGTCTAAAATGCATACATAAAACATTTTCAATAATTACATAGATAGTAGATAGACAAAATAAAAATACATGCAAACACAATACATACACGGTGTGCCAAATAAAATAGATAAAAAACCGTAAAAGGACAGGCAATTATCATCGACCAAAAAAATGAGATTCGAAAAAATTATTTAAATCATAATTTTTAGCCTGTTTATTTTGTTAATGATATAATTATTGTGGTAACATTTTTTTTAAATAGTGATGAATCACATTATTTAGGTGTTCCTTTCTTTAGATATTTGTTACCCGGCTATACCAGAGTTTAGATTTGATAAAAATATGGAAAAAATGTGGAGAATATCATTTAATAGTTTTTTTTTAACTATAAATGAATCTTTCAAATCATCATAACTCATATTGGAAATAATTATTATAAAGTCCCCCGCGCCGTCTGTCTGTCTGTCTGTCTGTTCGCGATAAGCTCGAAAACTACTGAAAGGATTTTCATGCGGTTTTCACCAATAGATAGTGTATTTCGTGAAGAAGGTTTAGGTATGTAATTTGTCAAAGGATTTGTGTAAATTGGTTGAAACATAACGATAATTGTTAGAAGTGTCGGAAAAAGTCAAGCAGCCGGGTAGCTTTCATCAAAAACGCTGCCTAATCCTTTTGGGATATAACAAAACAATATATGGTGGGATATTCCTCTTTTATAGATCTACAAAAAGTCCGCGATGGCATATATATCTATCTTTTACGGATATCAATTGCTGTTCGTTTGTCTCGCAAAACCTCGAGAACGGCTGGGCCGATTTAGGTGATTTTGGTTTTGAAATGTTCGTCGTAGTCCAGGGAAGGTTTAAACGGTGAGATAAAATGGAAAATTGTGAGGAAGATAGTAAAAACAACAATTTCATTTTCTCATATAAACAGTTCTACTGTTCTACCGACTTTCAGAAGCACAACGTAATTTAGAATTGGAATGCAAAAAAAAAAAATTCCGATTGTCATATTTCAGTCTTCTGTCAAACGTTACCTGTCATTCTGTTACCATTTAAAATCTTCATCATCAGTTTGTCAGAGCGTGAGAACTTTATTTACTGTTTTAATATGCCAAGGAAAAGACGAGCTGACATAGGTCGTCGAAGTTAATCTTATAATCTTTCACTATGTATTATAAATTAAAGTCCTCCGTGGCATCTGTCTATCTCTTCGCGATAAACTCAAAGACGGCGGTGGTTACAAAGGTTGGATTTTACAAAGTGTTTTATTAGCCAAAGCAACGCGTGACCGGGTCAGCTAGTTGGAAATAATATTGCAAGCTAAAAATATTTGCGTTTTTCTAGATATTTCAAACGGAAAGAACGGTTTGAATCATATGACGCAAGGACAATAATGTAAAGTCTGATTAAAATATATTTTATACAGTTTTCCGCTAAGTTTTAAAAGGTGTATATAGGAATATTTTAAAAGGCGCAATACCTATTTTAAAAAGTAAGAAACCTAACAATTTTAACAATACGCATCTTCGTTGTTATGGGTTTTTTTTAAGTATTAAAAATTGCAGAGGGTGTTTCAAAAATATCATAATATTCTTGTATTCCACAATTAAATCTTCAACATGATCTTCCACCAATGTTTCGATAAACCTTTCATTAGCAATAATATTATTGTCGACGATCGCATTATCTAACGCGATTACCACATCTCAAAGTTAGCAGTAACCAGTCTCCCGGCGTGGCCCGGAATGTAATTGGAAGCCACGGAGCGATCAGAACATTTCACAAAGCTGGTGCAGCCGTAGACTGAAGGAGCGATGAAATGGAAACCTCTAATGCGATTATCATCCCCCGACGCGCCCCGGAACTGCGAACGCTGTCGCCGAATACAAGTGCCACAACACATTTTTCAACTCTCTTAATTCCACTTTATTACAATTTAACATTTTATCTTCTTTTGGATGGAAAAGGTGTTTTGTTTGGAAAAATCTTTTTTTTTTGGTGTGCTCTATGAATGGCGAAGTCCTTTGGTAAAAAACAAAACATTTTTTTATAAGACTACAATTTATTTATTTGGGAGACTAACGGTATACGTTATTAAAAAAAAAATTATAATTGCAAAATTTACCGAATTTTATCGCTGGGTTTCGGCTTGGACACATGTATATATAAATTAATTTCCAGCAACCCGGTCGTTTGTTGTGGAAAATGGAAGTAAGTTACCCGCCTCACTAGATGATATCTGAGACGGTGACATAAAGATACATAATTAAAAAATATTTTAATTTGTGTATTTCCATATACCTATTTTTTTTTTAAATAAATATATAATGATTTTAAATATAAATACAATGTGATAAAAATGGTGACCGAACAACTCAGAATAAAACCAACTCAGAACCTCTTTTGAAACATCATTAAAATTGATGAAAAAATATATTTAAAAAAATTGGTTAAATAGGTTATGTTAGGTAAGGCTCATGGGCTATTTAAAAATGATTTTTTTATGGCTTGTAACGACTTTTCAAGAGGTGTTTATTTGACTTGATTCTGAGTTGGCGTAGAACCGGTAAAAATAAACATATTTGCCGTTCCTCATCATAAAGACACAGATTCTTGTGAGGTTTGGGAATTTACGCTCGAATAATAAAATCAAAATAGTTGTAGTGATTAAGGTAAAAAGAAGAAAACAAATGAAAACCTGTTTTTGTTTTAAAGTTTTAATCACAAATTTTGTATGTCCTTATAATCGATTCATTTTTCTAGTGTTTTCGGAATCAGAAGTTGTCAGTATTAAGATTATTTTTGGTTGAAACAAACATGTTGCCTTTTGCTATAAAACCAGTTAATCTTATTAACTATGTAAAATGAACAACCAGATTCTAATTTTAAGAAATTTGTCCATTGATACACAATATTTTCATGAATTTTGAGACTATGAGTTTGACATACTCGTAGTCCATAAATTGCACCTGCTCACCGATGACGTAATTAGCAAAAATATTTTCATGTATTTCGAGAAATGTTTTCTCCAGTTGGTTGCCTTGCATCTACTAACAATTTTATTAAGAAGAGTGGTCCAGTCCAGATGCTGGCAGAGCCGAAGCACCGCAAAGTGAAACTAACACCTGGACTCCCCTTACTCACTGCGATGTTGCACAGTCGTATAAATTAGGTTATGCACTTACGTAATATTTTTATTTTATATATTCGAATAACCATCTTAATCCACCTAACTGAAAGACGTTAACTTATATGTGACTAGCAAATATACTCTTGTAAGACCCCATGCACTTTTTATACCCTTACGGACGGAGGCGTCTATTAATATCTACAGGAATTCCAAAAACTGAACAAATTGGATTAGTCGATGTAGATATTAGTATCTATGAGAACCAAAGTGTAGACGAATATCTACAGCTCAAACTGCTGACTAATATCTATGGGAATCAAAGTGAGGACGAATATCTACAGCTCAAACTGCTGACTAATATCTATGAGAACCAAAGTGTGGACGAATATCTACAGCACTGTCAGAGGTTGGATTTGCAATTATGTATAGCGTATTGGAATAACGTAATATTGCGTATGCAGTTTAAAAAACTTAATTTATGTATGTATGTATGTAAAAATCCCTAATATCGAACTATTGGACATATTCAGCTGATTATTAAGGATTTGGGTTTTTGTTTTAACAGCTTTCTTTATTTCGAGTGCTTCTAAATTATTTAGTCTGTTACCATGACCATTTCTATGTCAGTTAGATTAGGTTAGGTTAGGTTGTGGTGCCGTGTATTTCGAAATAAATAAATAAATTAATATGTTTGAATTATGACCTCCATGTTTGTTCAATAAATTATTGTCCTCGTAAACAGCAAAATACGTAATATTATGCTAAAACTTCATGTACGTACTTAAAACGTTTAAGCCTTTACGTAATTAGTAAATACGTAATTGAAGTAATTTATACTTTTCCGTACAACCTTTTGCTCAGCTGCCCTCTGTAGATATTAGTCCAATCTACGCTCCATAGACATTAGTCACCACTGGGACCGTCATAGATATTCGTCCGACCTCAGCTCTGTAGATATTAGTCCTCACCCTGAAGTTCATAGATATTAGTCCAACGCATGAGCTGTAGATATTCGTCCGACATACAGGCTGTAGATATTAGTATCTGGAGTCCTTACAGACAGTTGCTGAACTCGGCAACTATCTGTTGACGCATGTCATAAAATAGTAAAACTGCCCCCCACCACCTTTTACATACGTACATCAATTTTATAATTTTATCCGCAATAATGTTGGTGCATAACCGCATATAATATGTTTTAGTTTTTATCTCGATTATAATTTAAAGCTAGTTATATCACAATGCGGTTGTTTGGCGGTCTCTCCGTGTTTTCAGGGATCACAGACCACAGATGTCGCTGAAGTGTCCATTTTGGATACAAAATTCTATTCATTGAAATGTTATTGCAACATGACAAACCGCAAATTGCCTTAACATTGTAATTTGAAGTATTGTGAATTTTACCCTCTCCGGATGGGCAACTTGACCTATTTGGTGTCCGTCACAAAATACCTACTATTGAATTGTGCGTGGTGAATCTAATTTGGACTGGAAAACATTATAACGACCGCCTATGCAGCAGACGCCACTCTACGAGGTTAGTGTCTCTCGTTGTGCATTTAGATCAGTGGTGATTGCCATTTTGTATCCGCAAAGTAAATTCATCAATCAATTTTTAGGGTATTATGTCCAGCGAGTTTTGGATTTATGATTCAACAGTTTTACGAATAACATGAATAAAAAAACGTACAAAATGCAGACACAGTGACGATTCAACACAAGTTATAATCGTAGAAACCCGCGTTTAGATAGGTGACTGTTAAAATAAAGTAGGCATTGATATCAATTGAGGTTAGAGGTACAATTTAATGATTTCTTCTGTAAACTTTTTTCCCACATTTCAGTGACCAAATCTAAAAATTCAGATTCGCCAAACTTCACAAAATACATAATTCGTCTACTTCCCATGTTGAGAGTTGTATAATCTCACTAGCTCCCGGCAGACAACGAAATAAATACCTTCTTACTAATTTGGCATTCAGTATTCCTAGGAATCTTGCAATTATATCCAATTTCACAAGAATTCAAAATCCACTTTCAAACTACATACAAATATTTTAATCCCGTATCACTCTTGAGTTGTAATAAAAATACTTGTGTGAAGGCATGAAAAGCTCGAGTCATATTTCATCTCGGCGTTATAGAAGATCAGGCTTTGCAGGGTGGTACGGTGGCACGGTGGCGAGGGGTGTAACGAGCCGTTACGAATGCCGTTATAATGAGTAACGGCGTTATAACGCTTCGCTACCACGACGTTGTGCAGTGGGCGAGAAAATAACTACTCGTACACAGTACACATCTCCGGTGGCGGGCGATCTACTACGTATTTGATGAGGGTATTTAAAATACAAATTATTCAATTTCCAAGCCAAAAGTGAACATTTCCACCATTCAACTATAAATACCCCTTTCCGAACAGTAAAGAACAGATTTTAACAATCATTTTCGGACAAAAATTTTAATTTATTATTACGAAATACGACAGTTTTCAGGCGATCTATTATGTAGGTTGTTCGCGCATTTTTATATGGGATTGATTGGGTATCGCATTCGCAGACTTGGTGGCTAGATATGTCAAAATCCAGAATTTATTCCACCTACCTAATCTTTCCTTCCTAAATGTCATCATAAAAATTGTTGCAAGAAAGTACTCAACTTTGGAGAGGTGACAGTGTGCAGCGAGGCTCAGTACAAAATAACATCTCAGACAGGGCGCATGTATCGTAACCTCTTGTATAAGAATATTGCGGATTTTAAATTAAACGGTGAGAAGTGTACACCACAAACTGGAGATCAGCGAGGCCCCATCTGCAACGGTGAGTCCTATTTTCCTTATTCCAGTCTGGGCTTATCTAATTTTCCAAAAGCCCAGATCTGAACTATCGACTGACTATCCATCAGGTTTGCGAGTGTATGCTATTTAGACGTCCCATATAACTTAGCGTTCACGTAGTTTCGGGACTGGTCCTTCGAGGGCTGCACAGGCTTTGCTCTGCAGCAATTACCGCTAATTTGCAGTGGACTCGCTTTTAGATAATTGCCGTTTAATTTTAACATTTTATCTCGATTGAAACAACTGCAGACAATGGTATAACTGAACATTGTAACTTCGGTGATCCGCCAACTCAACAACGTACAACTTCATCACTCACTTGAAAAGTCATTAAAAGTGATAACAAAAACTTGGTTAAATAGATTACGTTATGTTAGGTTATTGGTTAGGTTATTACTATTTGGTACCGCCGCCCCGGGAACCTTTATTGAATAACCAACACCTCTGCCACAGGTCACCCCAAGTGGTTCGCTACGATTGGTGATTAAGCAGGGGTGCCCGGATCCATGGGGTGAGGTTTGTCTAGGTCTTGGAGGCGGATGACCTGGACACACTGAACCCCATATTCCTACCCACCCCTTAAACCCTTTTCCTTCCCAGAACTCTCCTCTCCTTCCTTTCCTTAAAAAAACCCTCCACACAGCATCCCCAAAGATGACATAGGCCCTGAGGGAAATTATTTTCCTCTGGGCCTCCTGTGTGGAGCACATGTAAAAAAAAAATTGTCTACTTGAAAAAAAAATTCATTTCTTTTAATTTTGATGACTTTTTAAAGGGGGTGTTGAAATGCCATTTGTTGAGTTGTCGTGGTACCGTAACTTTAGTGTTTAAACAGCAGTTTTCAAATATCTACAGTATTTTTGCGAGTATTTAAAAATTCTTTTTAAGTATAGGAACTTATTAATAGCATACGGTTGAAAACCATTAAATGACATGATCTCTTGAATGCCGAGTACTGTCATTGACAAACACACCAACCCGCCTTGGATGAGAAAGGTGAAAGAATTAACAGAAAATCCAATAAAACACAGTAATTATACGTTTAATCTGACAAAAGCCTCGGAAAACTTCCGACACTGAATTTCGCAAACAAATAATAATAAGAAAAACGAGTATTAAATTTCAAGCCGCCGCCGCCTGTTTCATAAAATACAATTTTCTTTACAGTTTAACTCATTTTAAATAAATTTAGTAGAAATTGAACGAGCAGGTGTGTCATTTGGAATAATTGGCAATTATCTTGCACGTTCAGTTGACTGCAGACGGTGTCATTAGATGGGACAGCCATCGGAAATCTGCCGGTTTTTGTTAAATCTCTCAGTTATTGGACGCTTCCCGCACGGTCGTGTTTCCGATCTTTTGTCGCTCAAACACAACTTTCCCCATTGAAGAAATAGAAAGGAAACGTCGCCGAAAGAGGGTGGCGGATTTTCTGAACAAACTTTACTTCGCTCGCCTATTCCAAGTTCTTCTTGCGGACAAACAGTAAATCAAAGTTTGCTTTATTGAAACTACGAGGCAGTGATTGAGGAGAAAAAAAACAAAAACGAGAATTAAAATCTAATAATATTTAATATTTTAGCCTTTTTTAAAAAAACAGGTTGCAGCTTAATGATTTTGAGCAATTTCACGAGTATAAAAATACTGCTTATTTAATTACTAATTAGGTAGGGCTCTCAATAATTATTCTAAACCTAATCTTTTATTAGAGGGTTGCTTACGCCCTTGTGATGTTTTGGGCTTAAAATTTATTTATTTTTAAATTTATGTATTCAATTTTATACAGAACGTTTGTACATTCATAATGAACTGTGAATATAATCCAGTGTTAAGAGCAGGCGCAGTTTTCAACCCAATATATATATATTTTTTTTTCACTTTTAAAAATAAATAAAAAAGTAAGTAAAATTTACAACATAATCGCCGTTTACAACTTTACAATGAAAATTAAAACCAATCAACATCGAACCGTTGATACTCATAATTTGATTTTTTTTAAATCCTTAATCTAAATTCTAAATCCTAAATCTGTCTTGACTGGTAATCCAAGACTAGATGATTAGCTTAAGGGGGGAGGGAGGGGGGGAAGGGTAAGGTTTTGAAACTGCATTTTTATATATACAATACTCTCGACATGTACAACATGTCGAGAGTATTGTGTCAAAATTTCAAGTAAATCGGAGCAAAACTAACGAAGATACAGCGTTTCAAGAGACCGGCGCTCATGCTCGATTCAAGCATAAAAAAACTTTAAATCGATTTTCGCAAACGAATTTTTGAAGTTCATCATAACTCAAAATCTACTAGACCGATCCTTTTGAAAATTTATACACTATTTCTACACATAAATCAACAGGTAATTAGAAGGGGTTTTTAAACCATTTGTTTTCATTTTTAATAACAAATTCACCACAATTTTTTCGCGAAAATCACATTTTTGACTTCAAAATGGTGCTAAAAATAAAAAAAATCGAAAAAAAACTCCCTTAGAAAAGCATATCACCTTTTAAACGCATTTTGGTTCGACTTTTTTGGTTCAAAGCATCCGGTAACGAGTTAAGGTGTTCACCGCATAACAACTTTTTTCGAGGTGCCTTCGGAGTTTCGCTCTCACGGACATTCTCATTATAAATATTTTAATTGAATTTTTTTTCAAAGATACTTCAGATGTTATACTATAACGTATATATGAAAAAAAATAAACCAACATTATTCATATCTCAAAAAAAAAATCATGAAAATAAGCTTTTTTGTCTTTAAAATCTTGCCCCCCCCCCCCTTAATTTGTGTTCTGTCTAAAAGCTGGTGTAAGTTGTAAGTGTACTGTAACAATATAAAATTTATTAATGTTCTTTGCTTATTTTAAATAGTACTTTTAAGATATAATTTGAGATTTTCGCGGACATTTAAACTTGTTAATTCTGAATTTGAAATATAAGTTCGACAAAAATGACTGAAAATGGATGGGTCCCAATGGTCGAGTTGCTTAAGGACCTTCGCTTATGGAGAAACTGAAATGAAACCAGTTGCCGACGCAATCACAAAAATTATTCGAAACCTTGACAGTTCGCGAGCCGCCACCATGGCAGCCCGTTAAAAATGCAACTGAAATGCGACTGCCGAACGGCCAGCAGTGTTGGTGCGTCGGCAACTGGTTTCATTTCAGTTTCTACCCTAAAAGTAAAGTCCCTAAGGCGTTTGTTCCGATAAGACAAGATCCTGTAACCTTTTTAATTTTCCTTGTTCTGTTCTGTTCCATATTTCTTTTAGATTTATTTTTATTGTATTTTTATCTTCTTCAAATATATATTAGATTCATGGGGGGTATACCTTAAAAAAATATTCAGAGTTATAAATTGAAGTTTTTTTTAGTTTCTAGACTCATTTTTACTTCATAAAATATCATTTCCTTACGGTTCCTCCAATTTAACAATTACTTTAAAAAAAGGTTGTACCACTTGTTCTCTTTTAACTTTTTACTACGAACACAAAAACCTTTTTTTTAAACATGGGTAATACCACAAAAATAGACACGCTAGCCTTCGGAACGTGGTAGAAATATAATATCTACATAATGTTATTTTCATTTCTGTTTTCTTATAATAATGTGACATTTGCAATATCGCTAAAACTCAACACAGAAGTTCACCAAAATAAATCCCACTCCAATTTGAAAACTCTGTTTATCCAACAATCAAGGTTTCAAGGTGACATTTCCAGACACTCGAGATGAACCTCTTCTAATACACGCCGCTATGACATCAGCCATGGACCACAGCATCACCTCGAGAGTGTTTACACGGGCAGCGTCCTCCTCATTGGGGGAGTGAACGAATGAACCAGTAATCCCCTCACCTCTTAGAGGGATTGAGAGCTTCACGGGTACGTGATATTCCACCGTGAAACGTTGATTCTCGAAATGAACTTAGTCCTACGAGTTTTTTAATACAGTTCTCAGAGCCACATAAGATTCCCACTGTCCAGAACTAGGTAGAATGTAGCACCGTGGATATTAGGAAAAGCCGTGGGGACGGATTTCATTGGGGGTAGAAAGCTGAGAGAAAAGTAAAGGTTTAAATATTTTAACTGAAAGGGTTATTGACATGAGTTAATTTTTCTGCGCTGTTATTAGAAATCTTTGACCGATTACTGAATGGTATTTTTGTGTTAGATTTTAAGATGAAGCCGTAGTAAATAATGCAAAATCATATGTTTTTGTTTTGAAAATTTGATCGCTTAGAAGTATTATAGATGCTTCAATTAAATACTGTGTAGAACATACCTTGGGCCTTAAAAATATCGGTCATTTTTTTTATAAGTCTTTTAATAAGCCTATAAAAAAATAAAGTATAAGGTCTAAAAAACGCACTTTCAAGTCCAAACTCTCCTATTTATAAACTCCTTTTCGGATATGGTTTTATTGTATAATGTGGCAAATTCAGTTTATTTTATAATAATCGCAAAAAAAGTTGATATTTACACCCAATCTTGCCAAAATGAAATAAAATATGCATTTTCGCGTTGTTATTTTACGATACGGCCGCTAGTCGACGAATTCGGTTTTTCAAAGTGAACCCTATGGCGTCCACCGAAGAACTACTGTACGCGCCACGGTCGCCAAACCTACTTCGTATTCAGTCACGCCCCGAACTGAGCGGGAGATGGACGCGTCACTCCGCGTCGCTTGATTTCGTGAAATCAATTTTAAATTTCCGTTTTATTACATTAAACAATGCGTAAAACAGGAATTAATATTTTTTACAGGCCTTTACGAAATCAACCTGTAAAAAAAACTCTCAAATACCTTTTCCAACCTTTCCAAAAGCTTTTTCTCAAGTATTTTTAAACTCCTCCCATAAAGGGCGTGATTTCCGATTTAGATTTTTTCCTGACTAGTGGATCGCCTTAAATAGATTTTTGTTCTTAAAACAATAAGGGACTGCAGTGATTTTCATTCACTCCATTTGCCATACTTGTGTATTAATTAGAAGAGCGTCGTAAATTCCCCACAAGAAGGTAAATAATATATAAATGCGGCTTCATTAATCAGCCAACCACATTTAAAAGGTAAATAAATAATAAAAAGGACAAGTTTATGACTGCTTTAAGTATTCTCATCTCGGTTCAGGTGATCTATTTAAAAAGTCCCTACATTTTTCCGAGACCGGCGCTTTACTCTTAAGTATTTTATAGCCGCGAACGCGTTCTTAAATTGGGATTTATGGTCCGGGCAATTTAAAGCGATGCGACGCGACGCCGCGCGCCGCGACGGGGGACACGGGACACGGCGGACATGGGACATGGGGTGTGAGGGGAAAAGCTGCTACGGTAGTGTGGTACTGTCAACCAATGGGAGTCAACCACGGTGCAATTCGGTCACATTTCCGAGAACAAAAAAAATAGATACGTAATGTATTTGTTATTTTTTTTAATTTATTTTTTTTACATTAGAGTCCAAGCTGCCGAAGTGAGGTACTTGAGAGGAGTGGCAGGAGTTACGAAATGGGATCATATAAAAAACTCGACGATCCGAGATGATCTAAATATTGAACCACTGCTACTCTTCATAGAAAAATCGCAACTCTGGTGGCTTGGGCATATACTAAGAATGTCTGATGACCGAATTCCGAGGAAAATACTGAGTGCAATTCAGGTAGATGTCCAATGGGCCGCCCCAGACACAGTTGGGTAAGGCAACTCCAGAAACTGTGTGAGGAGAGGATGGGACTGCCATGAACGGAGGCCGATCCATCAGTACAAGACAGGGACGTATGGATGAGCCATGTCGATGCAGTGGGTCCCCGACCCGAATAGGATAAGGGGAAGAAGATGCTGATGATGATTTTTTTTATATTAGCTTCGCACAGTAGGCCCTCAGGATAATAATATCCTTCAGGCCTTAATCATTTTAGCGGATGGTGTGTGGGTGATATATTTAAGGAAAGGAAGGAGAGGAAGTTCTGGGACGAAAAAAGTAAGGGAGGTGGGTAAGAACCTGGGAGACAGTGTATCCAGGAGTGACGGATTTACGAATCCATCCTTCTAACTGTCGTGTAAGGCGATGGGTGGAGAAAGTCCGACTAGAAAGGTCAAAAGGTCCCCCTCAACCAGCCTCTCTCAATCCGACTCGCCATGCGGCAGATGGGTGGGCCGCCAAGACCCGGACAAATTTCACCCCTTGAACCCAGGCATCACTGCTAAGCCACCAACCATCGCGAACCACTTGGGGCAACCTATGGCAGAATTGTTGGTTATTCATTAAATAGTTCCCGGGGCGGTGGTACATTGACACGAACACTAACACGAACAATTTGATTGTTTTATTTACATATCATATTGTTCCAAAACAAAACATCTTACTTTAATTTTCGAGTTATATTGATTAATATTAATTTTACTTATTTCACTTTATTTATGTTAACCACACTTAAATGATTTTTTTTCTGTTAATAGAAATAAAAATCCTTTAATTCGAAGGACGTGTTTTAAAAATAGAATTCCTTCAAAGGTTTCTAGACAACTACAATCTAGACAACTGTCCAGTCAAACCTTGAGTAACTAAAATATTTTATCTGTGAAAAGGTTGGTAAATCACCTCCCTGGAAGAGGGTCAGGCTCCGTAGGGGTCCATCTCGTTTCACCGGAAGGCAAAGAGGAAGGTGTCGTGAAATATGGACGCGAGAAATTTGTCCCCGACAGACTTTGCAATTTCCGCCGCAAGTGGAGGATGGGAGGACGAGTGGGCTAAATGAAAAATGTAACTTTTCGTTGCACCGCTGACGGCCGCTCATTTAGAGATTTAATCAGGGTAACGGTGTGATGCTTAGTCTAAAGCTGGGGTGCTTCAATATTTTAAACGGTACCCTTTAAACACCGGTTTTAATTACACATTTTAAATATTTAATAATTGAACGGTACTCTTCAAACACCGGTTGGTCGGTCAATTTCAGCTTTTGATAAAATTGTGAACATTTGTCAAGCATAACGGCCATTTTGTAGAAACAACCTTATTTGTCGACTAAATAAATAAAAAAAATTCAACAAAAGCAAAGCCTGTGCTTTACGGTAAAATGATTGATTTTTGATTTGTGATCACATTTCTACAAATTTTTAATAACTTATAATATTTATATCCATTTCCAGTTTACTTATTTATTAAGATTCGACTTAGAAGAATTCATAATCTGCTCTTTCATGGATGGCGCTAATTAAATTATTTGTACAAAAACAGACTAATTCTTTCACGAAAGCAGAGGTACAAACATTATTGTATGTGTAAGTCTTTTTAGAAGATCTGAATTTGTTTATGGACAAAACTATTCATTCATATTGCTTATGTATGGGCGCAAACAAATTCTTTATCTTAATATTTTAAAGCATATCTTGCAAAAAGTGTTTTTTTCCTAAAATAATTAAACTTACGTTATATATGATAGAGTAAACTATGAATTATTTTTAAAATCACCTTAAAAGAAAAGTTTTGTGATCTTAACTATTAAAATATGTAACTGATCAGGTTTTTGGGTTTGTGATTAGTTTGATGAATATTGTGATAAGAGTCCTCGTAAACAACATGTGTAACAAAATAAATACAATGCTTGTATTATATTTCTAACGGACCACAAAAATGTACAATCGTTTTTCCGATTTATCTAACCCATTTTAGCAATTTTTCAGTAATGTTCCCCTCCCCCACCCCTGTTTGTTATTCCAGGCAATAGGGTTGAGAAGCCTCTCCGGGTAACGATAATAATACGATGTTTACAATATGGATGCTCGAATAATTTCCAAAATCGTATATTTTAGTACTGACAACAAGCGTAGATCCCTGTTAGCCCCCTGTTGAACCATTAATTTATACATAAAATAATAATGTATATCCTGAAAACATAAAACAAATTACGAGGAAAATTTTAATAATTGGGGTTGTTTCCTGCTGCTTTTAAACATTTTATCAATTTTCCTCGTTCTATTCTTTAAAAATATAGTAATATATTGTTCAAAAACACAAATAATCAAAACCAACAATCGTTTCTCGAATTGAATCTCCTTTATAAATTCATTTCGTACAACTGATATTGACTCGTTTATGCCCGATAATTAATTTTCTGTTTGCGATACTCGAGTCAATAAATGAGTATCAAATACAAGAGTTTTCTCGTAATGGGGTCAGAGACTGAAAATTCTCGACAAAAATTGAACTTGTGACCGCAAGAATATAATATCCAGCTTTTTAGAAGCCTTTCTGTTGACCGATCGAAAATTCAAATATTTGAAATCTCATGTCGATAAATAACTAGCCAACATTATTTGATTTCAACGTAACACTTGACGAAAATGTCCACCATACAAATATACATTCAAAGAGGAATTCTAGTAGCTGGATAACTCAATGAATAAGTGGTTGCCGATATCACCATCACAATCACAATCACAATCTCCTCATTCGAGTTGAACTATGTATAAAGGGCAATAAGATACTATCAAATAATCTTTGGAATTCAAACGTGTCATCGGAGAGTGTGTGGTTTGTTCGGAAAAGTGCAGCGTGTTGGAACTACAAACCCCGATATCAACACAACAAAGTTGCTACTCTATATAATGCCATTACTCTAGTTGACAGCTTTGGTGACTACTCTAAATAATCTGTGCAGCAGTTCCTGACAAGTGCTTTTGGTGGAGGGTTGTGCGGCTAATTTTCTAGGAGATGGCAGGAACGGCTACAGTTTACGAGATACAATAATGAATATTTACCTAGCTGGTAATAAATTTTGACCTTTGTTGGTTTACTAAATATTAATCATTTTTTTTTGTAATTTTTGACAGAGTTGATAATGGCGTCCATCAAATCAAATATAGAATCTCACTGACATAAGCTGCTGTGGTATTCACTAGAGTGAATACATTTTGTTATTTAATCTGTCGGGAAGAACTCTTCGAGTCTCACCTTCTCCTTTACAAAAGAGTCACTAAATCCAATCATAGCAAATAATTTTGATATGTTAACTCCACATTATATTACATACACCTTATATTATATGACAACTTCCTTTCATTTAATTTCCAGGATCGATGTTTTTTTAGTCATGCCAGAGAAAACCAGAAATATGTCATTTTCAAATCAGATTTTAGACGTATTGACTCTTTTCTACAAAAAATTATAAATGGATTTCGAAAGATTGTTCTTTAATCTAGCATTCGAATGTAATAAATTTTGAGAATTTTTTTTAATTTTTAGTATAATAAGGTTACTCCATAGGTCGTTGGCAGATTTGTTAAATTTTCAAAAAAGATTTTGTATTATACCACACCCATTTCAAATAATATAATCATGCAGTAAAATAAATCAATACATTATCTAGCAAACGCATGTTTTAGAATTTTAATTTTAGTTTCAATAATGGGTTCCGTAGCTTAATCGGTAGAGCTGTTTCCATGTAAGAAAAGGGTTCTGGGTTCGAGTCCCAGCGGAGCCAATATCTTTTCTGATTTTTCTGTCTCCAGATTTCGATTGAGTTTCGCTAATATTGTCTTCATTTAATTAAAGATTTTATCATGTCTTTCTTGACGAAAATTGGTCCATTTGTGTATTTATTTGCGCACTTACAAACTAATATATTTCAGATTTTTTGAACATTCTTATTAAATATAGATATTATTGAAAAATGATAAATACTTATAATCAAAAAGTAATTACAAAAAGTATATTATTTTAATAGTTTTATCATCACACCTTTCAGCATTTTTGCATGAAGGTATAAATTAAAGCTAATTTGGATTGAAATAAATTCGATATTGAGTTATAATTTAAAAAAGCTGGTACGGAGATGATTAATCTTTCTCATTGTAACCGCCCTGCACGATCGTAAGAACAACTTTCGACGAAATGTGGATTTTCGTCCGCTGGCTGGTTAAACGCTATTAAATATAATTTTTTCTACTAAGCCAAATCTATCAATTGTTTTAGTGTTTAATTCGTAAAACTCCTTTTTTTAAATTTAATTAAAATTAAATTCAATAATACGTTATTATCAAGTTCTGCAAGTATGTATGTATTTTTGTTACAGCTGTTTCGATCTAAAAGGTCATTTTCAAACTGTTATTAAATTGATTGATTATTAAATTTAATTTTAATTAAATTTAAAAAAAAAGTAAAATCTAATCAAGACAAAAAAATAGGAGTCCCTCACAGATGAAATGGGCCACCAAAGGTGGTCACAAAAGAGGCATTTCAGAGAGGTCTGTCTTCAAAACTGGGCGCCAGAGTTAACTCGCAGGAGAAGAGAATGAAGTGAAAATTATTTAAATTTTAAATACCTGATATCCGTTCATAATTTCTACAGCAAGTAATGTGTAACTTTATTAGAAAAAAAACGAAATCAAAATTGAATTCATAATAATTTTAACAATGTATTGAGATAGCTTTCTTCCATTGAAAGAGTTATATAATTTTCCCCAGAGATGATTACTCCTAAGAGGTAGATAAACAAATAAGCTAACCTAGTTCGAAAATCATCCCCCGATGAGTTAGGCGAACAGGAGAACACGGACTTAATAATGGAAACAATGTCCTATCTACGGAGTATAAATCCTTTTGGGCAGCTTTTAACTTTGAACCACACAAAACATCATAACTTTAAGCCGTTTGACCCGGGGCCATTTTCCAACTTGCTACCGCTCTCATTATCTCATAGAAGCGGATTATTACTAGAGCTACCTGTCGTGCGCGTCTTTTCAAAATTATATCATTTATAACACACCGTTTCTTTTTGTACACCTTAAATGTTAAGAGCGTTTAACCAGCCAGCGGACGAAAATCCACATTTCGTCGAAAGTTGTTCTTCCGATCGTGCAGGGCGGTTACAATGAGAAAGATTGATTTTTCTCCGTACCAGCTTTTTTAAATTATAACTCAATATCGAATTTATTTCAATCCAAGTTAGCTTTAATTTATACCTTCATCCAAAATGCTGAAAGGCGTGATGATAAAACTATTAAAATATGGTCACTTTTGTAGTTATTTTTTGATTATAAGTATTTATCATTTTTCAATAATGTTTAAATTTAATAAGAATGTTAAAAAAATCTGAAATATATTAGTTTGTAAGTGCGCAAATAAATACACAAATGGACCTATTTTCGTCAAGAAACACATGTACGTACATATTTTTTAATGATTTTATTGAAACTAAAATTAAAATTCTAATACATAACTTTGCTAGATAATGTATTGATTTATTTTACTGCATGATTACATTATTTGAAATGGGTGTGGTATAATACAAAAATTTTTTTGAAAATTTAACAAATCTGCCAACGACCTATGGAATAACCTTATTATACTAAAAATTTAAAAAAATTCTAAAAATTTATTACATAACTATGCTAGATAAAAGAACAATCTTTCGAAATCTATTTATAATTTTTGGTGGAAAAGAGTCAATACGACTAAAAACTTTTTTGAAAATGACGTATTTCCGGCTTTCTCTGGTAATGCCCTCTTAAGTAATTCGAATTCAAGAATTCATTTGGATTTTAACCGCTTTTTAAAAAAGAGTTACAAAATCAAACTTTCAATCGAGCTGATTTTTTTTTTACAGAAGTGCTCTTTTCATGTGATACGAATACTCATTTTGTAAGTCGGGTATGAATTACGCCGCCCCGGGAACCATTTATTAGATTACCGACACCTCTGCCATAGATCACCCCGAATAGTTCGCTAATTGGTAACTTAGCAGGGATTCCTGTTCACGGGGTGAGTTTTGTCCAGACCTTGGCAGCGGATGCATCAGACCGCCTACTGGTTGAGGGAGACCTTTTGATCAAAACATCCCGGATGGATTCATAGGTCCGTCATTCCTGGACATACTGAACCCCAGATACCCCCATTATAACTTTTCCTCTCCAGAACTTCCTCTCCCTTCTTTCCTGAAAAAACTATCCACACAGAATTCTTAAAGATTACATAGGCCCTATGAGGAATTATTTTCTTCGAGGCCTTCTATGTGGGGCTAATGTAAAAATAACCCTGACAATAATGTGAAAAACTCCTACTACTAACTTCAACTGTAAGCGGAAAATGTTGCTTGCATATTGATGGTATACTTAGCCGAGGGATTGAACTCACGGAGCCCGTGTGGGACCCATACACTATACCAAGTCAGCCACTGACAAATCTCAAACATTCCGTCGAATGGCAATAAATCGAATTTGCAGTTTTAAATATATTTTAAATATAAATATATTTTTCTTACGCCCGTGAAGTGATTTCTCCCAAAACCGGTGCAACACTAATTAGCCAAATTTGATTTACCTATGTTGTATTTTATAATACACATGAATTAAATACGTTAAATTGAACACCTTAAGAGGGTATTACCAGAGAAAACCAGAAATATGTCATTTTTAAATCAGATTTTAGACGTATTGACTCTTTTCCACGAAAAATTATAAATGGATTTCGAAAGATTGTTCTTTTATCTAGCATTCGCATGTTTTAAATTTTGAGTAAAAATGTTTATATTTACTATAATAAGGTTATACCATAGGTCATTGGCAGATTTGTTAAATTTTCAAAAAATATTTTGTATTATACCACACCCATTTCAAATCATATAATCATGCAATAAAATAAATCAATACGTTATCTGGGTATCGCATGTTTTAGAATTTTAATTTTAGTTTAAATAAATTCCTTAAAAAATATATAGGTACATGTGTTTCTTGACGAAAATTGGTCCATTTGTGTATTTATTTGCGCACTTACAAACTAATATATTTCAGATTTTTTTAACATTCTTATTTAACTTAGACATTATTTGAAATGATAAATACTTATAATCAAAAAATAATTTCCAAAAATACGTTATTTTAATAGTTTTATCATCACGCCTTTCAGCATTCTTGGGTGTAGGTATAAATAAAAGCAAATTTTGAATGAAATAAAATCGATATTGAGTTATAATTGTAAAAAGCTGATAAGGAGAATAATTAATCTTTCTCGTTGGAACCGCCCTGTACGATCGTTAGAACATCTTTCGACGAAATGTGAATTTTCGGCCGCTGGCTCGTTAAACGCTCTTAACGAACCGACCGAATTAGCCTTTCTTCTCATGCTTTTTAAAAGTTATTTATACTTTTTATTAAGAAAAAAATTTCACTCAGGGCCTGTGTCATCTTTGGGGAGAGTCTTTTTTTCTAAAAGAAGAAGAGAAAGTCTGGAAAAAAGGATGAGAGGTGGGTAGAAATCTGGAGATCAATATGTCCACGAGTGACGGACGTACGAATCCATTCCCTCGCTTTGCGGTGCAAGTCGTTCCGTTTATGTCATTATTTCGAAACATTTTGAATAAGAAGTGAAACACTAAACTGGGTAAAAACAGAATATTTCATCTTCCACGTTCCACGGGTACTTTTGGGTATACCTTGGAAAGGTTAGATAGGTACCAACATTGGCCGCAACCTTTCTCTTATAATAACTATCATATTATTTTTGGCCTCTACATATTATCGAAAGACAAAGCATTTAAAACCCTAAAATTTTACATTTGCTACATGATGTGATTTCACACATGAATTTACGATACTGCTGTTTCAGCTCCAAGAATAACATTCGATTAAAAAACTGTGTTTGTGTTGTCTGCTTATATTAGGAGTTAAAACAAGATTATAATTTATATTTGAGTTTCATTAACATCTGTTTGAATGCTAATAGTTGAGAATATAATACGATACGAGTACCTTCCCAGTAGCGATCTTCTTAGAACTTAGGTACCAACATAAATTAAAGTGAGAGTGTGGAATGTATCGGCAGTATCTCCTATCCTTATTCTATGTTCCTCTTCCTCTCCCCCTCAGCTAAAATAATTTTAAGGCCAATAAAACTCCATCTTCAAGAAACATTAGCATAAGACACTTATTTAGCTTGACTTTAATTGATTTAATATATATTTTTATCTTTGAATTCTATGTTTGAGCTGTTTGTTTCTTACAAATATATAAGTATTTGAAATAACACGATTTTCAACAAAATTCTGAAATCGTAAACTGAAAATTTTGACATCTTCGGACGTGCTATGGAAGACGCCAGTTGTAAGGCAAAACCGGGCCGGTCAAAAATGCCTAAATACATGGAGTTTAAATAAAGGTTTTTAATAAAAAAAGTCGTATTTAATACATAATTTTCGTTCATTTTTTCACTGTTAGGGGGCATACATTAATTACGTGAGCTTAAAAGGAGGGGGGGGGGGGTCCAGCAAAATCTCACTTTATTTGAAAAGAATATACGAAGTGGTTCAAATTTATCTCACTAAGGGGGTGAGGGGGTCTAGATTGGAAGAAAAACTGCTCACGTAATTAATGTATGCCCTCTTTTAAGTAATATTTGTTTCGAAGACATTGTTAAAATTAAGATGTATAACTAAAAACCGGGTTTTTTAAAGATATTTAAAACCTGTGCTGTTCATTTAATTTAAAGTAATCGGAAAGGTTGGATTTTGATGTAATGATTTATTCTAGTAATATTAGTACGATCGAAACCCGCCACAAATAATATACTATATATTATATTCGAAGGTTGCATGTTCAAACCACATCGGGGTCGCCAGTTTTGAAGGAGATTACTTCCGCTTACCTTATCAGAAAAAACCAGCTCCACCAGGTCACGGATCTTATCAAATGAGAACACTGTTTAAATATTGATATATTTATTTTAAATACGTCGCGATTATAAATTAATTATCCGCGACATTATTTTACAGAAGGGATTTACGAAACCTGCTGGCGAGGAAGGCGTTTGGGAACAGAATGGTCTGGAAACTTCGTTTCGACCCAATCTCACTTTGATCATCTGCGCATTTCTTCTGCGCAGAGAGTGTTGCTTGTTTAAGCGTCGATGACACAGGGCGAGTTTACAAGCTACTATCTACTAAGTTTAAAAGCGGGTAAATCGGCGAGTGAGATTGTCATGATGACACACAAAACTGTCCACTCGCTCAGAAGCGTAGGAAACTGAGGTCGCTGCTAGCACTAGTAACAAGAATAACGACGCCTGCGTGAACTAATTCTTCAGATGTTTGACAGTCGAAATCAGCTGTTTATCTGAAGCCATGTTGGAAACATAAATAAACCAATCCGTGTAGGCGAGTAAAGTTGACAACCTTTCAACCTTTTTTCGTAGATTGTCAACAAACTGCTACTCACTGCTAGTTAGCAAGTAACACGATGACACTGGGCGAGTTTAATAACAGATAGTGAATTTCCCAGATCGTAGCTTGTAAACTCGCCATGTGTCATCGACGCTTTAGGAATGTTGTCCGCTCATAAACATATGGATTCGCGGTGCCTACACTTTTAACGAATGATTTATGAAACAACACAAATTAATTAAATAACTGTAATTAGCGTACGCCAGGATTTAAGCCCGCGACCTCTAGATTCGAAGTCGAAAGAATTTTACCCCTTGACCACGAAGACCGTCGATTCTTGAAGAAAATGTACCTACATGACATTTAAAAAAAAATCTGTAATAATGTGGTTTATATTGTCTCGCTACGGGAACTACTGCCCGATATTCTGGAATCCACTCTCAGCCGTGCTCTCCACTCGCGTTGTATTTTAGGTGGGAGGGGTGGGCGGCCGCCTAGGGGTGTTTGCGAAATGTTGTGGGAGGTGGTAAGGGGTAAGGGGGTGTGGGAGGGAAGGGTTAGGGCTCGGGTGTAAATTAACATCTCATGTTTACCCATCTAGCAGCTGATGTATGAATGTATTTATACAAGAATCTGACATGGTACAAGATACGCGATATGCCTCCCGTGTACGTGGCACAGGACTAAACTTGCCTTGTTTGGGATAAATATTGCTTTACAGAATATGTCGTCACAATTATGAAGTTCATCCAATTTAATCAGGTTTGTTAATGTAAAATGTTTGACAATATTATTACATTTGTGCTGTTTCGATTACTAGGACTGATCAATAATGCATAGTTTATTTTAAGTAACAATATTACATTAAAAACAAAATTACTGATCATTCTTTGGAAAAGATGGATGCACATTATATCGAGGCGTCTTTAAATAATGAGCGATTTGAATCATAATTATTCAAATAGATTTATACTATTCCGAAATAGTTTGTGATGTATTACCATTTCCGAATAACAATAAATTTATTATTCAAAGTGTTAAGTGGCATATATTTCTTAATTTAACCAGTGCTTCCTGACATTCATCATCATCATCACTATTGGCTGTACAACCCCTGGTGGGTCTTGGCCTCCTCAAGAGTCTTCCTCCACTCATCTCGGTTTTGTGCCAGCTCTCTCCAGTTTAGAAGCTCCAAGATAGATATGTCTTTGAGGACGTTGTCGCTCCATCTTAGTCGTTGTCTTCCCAGGCTCCTTCGCCCTATTGGTCTTGAGTTCAGCAGGGACTTTGGTGCTTGATGCTCGGTCATTCTCTCCAAATGACCCAACCACCGAAGTCTTCCCAGTTTTATAAATTTCGCGACGTTTAGCTCTTTGAACAAAGTATAGTTTCCTGACATTATTCTGTAAAAAGTGTAAATAAAATTTTGGTGTTCCGTGACTTTTTAAATGTCAAAACTTTTTATCATTTTTTTTTTCTTCAATATCAAACAAAAAAATATCTTCCATATGTCATCACTGAGCCGAGTTTAACTGGTTGTAAGTCAAGTACGTCCCTTAACACCCTATATATCTACGAAAAAAGCATCTGCTTTAAATTAAATGGTTGTAGTGATTTTCTTAATACTTAACGTAACATTTTTGCATATTTATAAAAAAAAACGTTAGAAAAAAACTTTCAGAAATTTTCGTGTATAGATGCACTTCATAGAATTGCTTCGAGTCTACGAGTCTGCATAATCTAGAAGCTCTAGAAATAATAAAGCGTCAATAAATGTTCCACTTTTCCTACCCCTCCCTCTCTTACCTACCTCCCCCTCACGACCCCCCCCCCCCCCAAAGGTTATATTCCCTGTACCTTTTCTATGTTTCCTATGCTCTTCTGTAATTCTATAACTTATTACTTTAATACATTTTTATGAAACCTGCATTATATCATCATCATCTTTATCCTTACATCCTTATCCTTATCCTTACATCCTTACATAGTATAAAATGAAGTCGCTCAAAATGTATGTGCGCGTTAATCTTTTAAACTATGCAACGGATTTTCATACGGTTTTCACCAATAGATAGAGTGATTGAAGAGGAATGTTTATACGTATAATACATGTAAATTATATTGGAGAAAAGCCGAGATATTTAAAGAAAACATATTTTTGTGCTATTTAAAACGGCTGGCGGGCCGTACTATAGTCACTTTTGAAATTCGTTCTACGGAAGAAATTGGAAAATAGATGTCCTAGAGTAAGTAGGTATTTGATTATAATTTTTTTTATTTGATGAAGTCGCTCAAAATGTATGTGCGCATAGATCTTTTAAACTACGCAACGGATATTTATGCGGTTTTCACCAATAGATAGAGGCATGCTTATTATAGTAGAGAAATTCAAATATTCAATTCAGGCAGCGGGCAGCGGGCAGCTGGCAAGCGAGTGGTGTGGATTTTATAAAGGATGGGTAATGGCGTTGTGTTTCGTTAGCCACAGCAACGTGTGGCCGGGTCTGCTAGTTTATATATATATATATATATATAGAATATACATGTAAAAACCTCGCGTCACGATTTTTGTTCGAGATAAACTACAAAACTACTTAACCGATTTTGATGAAATTTGGCTTAATTATTAAATTACAATAATTTGGTCCAGCCAAAGATATTGAAATATAGTTCTTTGAATATCTTTGGGTCCAGCTAAAAAAAAGGATAGTTTTTATCTCGATTATTGACCTCAATATTTATTATTGCGAATCAAATGTTTGTTATAGGACAATGCTTTGTAATTATTTGTAAGTTCCATAAGTTTCTAACAGATGGCGGTGTGAGTTAATTTATCGACACAACACTTGGGTATCTAGTTGGGTATCACTTGGGTATCTGGTTGGGAAACCATCCAGTAGGTGGCGTTGTGTTTCATTAGCCACAGCAACTCGCAGCCGGGACAGCTAGTATATTAATAAAAATATGTAGGTATTCGACAAATTGGTGTCCAAACAAAATTCTTTATTAAAATTGTAAAAATTAGTTCCATAGATTTTTAGTTGGGAAAGTTGGAAACCCATTTACCTATACACTACTGCAGCACTGGTATTCTGAAAACATCTATAGCACGTTCAACTCCAAACAAGCAAGTAATTGCTAAAAGCCACCTATGAAGACGCTACGCCGTCTACTTAAGAACTTTAATTGACCGCAATTTAAAGCCGAAATAATTGCATCTGAATTTTAGCAGTCTAGCTTGAACCAAAGTTCTGGATGCTTCCACCCTTATAGTTTTCCACTTACCCCCACTGCCTCGGGCCTAATCCCGCGATTACACTCAAACGTATTACTTATTGACCGAACATTCAAATTAGCATTATTTGTAAGCGTTGCATGAACCATGATATTATTCAGTGGATCTGAATTGTTATTTCAAAGCGGTGGAAACATCATTTAAGCTTCGTAAAATCAGAAGACTTAGTTTAAAGTTGATTCCAAATTGGTAAATCTGATGTTAATATACTTTATACATGAAGTAGTGTAACTTTATAACATTGGAGGTATTACACAATCCCGAGTTTCAATTTTCGTGTAATGTTATATAGTTTTTAAAAACGAAGAAACATTTGTTCAAAACATTACAAAGAGGGGAGACAAAACTCAAAAGCAACAGAAAATATCAACAATATCCTTTTGGGAGGTAGGTATGTGTACCGCCGCACAGTGGGCTGGAAATGGATTCTGCTGATCATTACTATACTATAAATTTCGTATGAAGCAATCGCGTGTACAAATGAAGAAGTTATCATTTTTTTAAGAAAAATTTGTATGGCACTGACATTAAAAATGAGGATATCTCTGGAGTCATAAGGTTGGCCATTCCATCCTTACATACAGATATACTAGTATTTATTTGTATTTTTTTGACATACTTCGTATTGTGGCACGACGTGCGATTTATTTTTTTTTAATCTTCAAAGTCGAAAAAAAAACTTTTTTATGTTGATGATTCATTTTAATGCTTAAATGCATTATCATCCTCTTCTACAATATTTATCATGATTACTGATTAATAATCAATGTTGAAGCGCCCATTTCCGTACATTACTTCGACCAGAACTGTTAAATATGCCAATGATGCCTGATTTGTTTAACTTTTACTTTTAAAGTTAAAAACAACAGGCCGTTACTATAGTTACATTTTACCAAAATACGTTTTCCAATCAATTTGACTGCTTGTTGTATGTTACTTTTAACTTTTGTACTTACTTTCCGAAAACCGATAGTTACTCTAGCCATATTGGCATCATTGGCATATTTAACAGTTCTGGTCGAAGTAATGTACGGAAATGGGTGCTTCAACATTGATTATTAATCAGTAATCATGATAAATATTGTAGTAGAGGATGATAATGCATTTAAGCATTAAAATGAATCATCAACATAAAAAAGTTTTTTTCAACTTTGAAGATTTTTAAAAAATAAATCGCACGTTGTGCCACAATACGAAGTATGTCAAAAATACAAATAAATAGTAGTATATCTGTGTGTAAGGATGGAATGGCCAACCTTATGATTCCAGAGATATCCTCATTTTTAATGTCAGTGCCATACAAATTTTTCTTAAAAACATGATAACTCCTTCATTTGTACACGCAATTGCTTCATACGAAATTTATAGCATAGTAATGATTAGCAGAATCCATTTCCAGCAAAAAAAGACCCTTAAAAATTCAAGCCTCTATGTCTATGAAATGCGATTTTCAGCCCACTGTGCGCCGCCCCGAAAACCTTTAATTGGAAAACAACACCTCTGCTATCGCTACGTTTGGTAACACCGGTTAAGAAAGACCTTTTCAACTCTCCAGCAAGACTCAACTCTACTCCCAGTCGCTTTGGAACGCAGTAGGGGAAGGATTTATATATACCTTACTTTGGACACACTGCCTCACAGATTCCACCCTTTTTCCTTCCCAGAACCTCCTCACCTTCATTTCCTTAAAAGACCACGTAATATCCCCATTACGGTGATCAGCCTCAGAATGAAACCAACTCAGAACCATCTCGGATAGGTCATTAAGAGTGATGATAAAAAAATATTTAAAAAAAGGTTAAGTTAGGTTAGTGTTACCGGCTACTTTATAATTATTTTTTCATAGCTTAAATGACCTTCCTGTGGTGGTTCCGAGTTAGTTTCATTCGGAGTTGGCATGGAACCAAGATAACATAGGCCCTGATGGAAATAATTTTACACAGGGCCTCTTGTTTGACGCTAGCGTAAAAAAACACTAGATTCGCCCTAACAACAAAGTACTTTGGCCGTTAACGGAATATTATGGGCGTTTTTTCTGACTCAGTTAACAATTAATGATTTTTAGTTGCACATCATCTTCAATTTGGCGTAATTATAGAATATTGTATTTTTCTAATATCTGGATAAAACTAGAAATATAAAACTTGGTTTTATTCATAAATCAAAACTTTCGTAAAGTTCCTTCGATAACGCACGAGATACGTTTTGTAGACTTTCGTACAAATATGAAAGTATCTATTTTCAAAAAGTATTTTAGCAAATTTGAGAACGGTTTTGAGATTGTGTAATTATTTCCAATCCTTGTTTGTGATTTCTTTACAAAATTATACTTATGCAGAAATTGATAACCAATGTAAGCCTCGACACAGGTATATCCTAGTAAGACAGGCATAAAAAAACCCAATGTAAACATACTTTATATAGATAAATAAATAATTTTAATTAAGTGACGGCAAAAAAGGCAATAAACATACGTTCCTTAAAACAATAATTAGATCCTCTTTCAAAAGATGAGATGCACAATGTACGTAGGTCTGTTTTCTACAAAGGAAAAAGTCATAATTTTTTTGCATCTCTGTCACACACCGCATCGTGACATCTCGGTAGACCCCTACCAATACTAGCCGTGACGATAATTTTAAAAGCATAGAATATAGTTACAAGGATAATGTTGAAGTGTGAGTGAATTTCAAAAATTCAAAAACGTTGAATGTCGATGCGCTGATAGATTTGCTTTGTTCTTAAACATATAATGCTGCAGCTCTTTCTTATCCACTAAATAATAACAGTCACAAATGAGACAAACAGTGAACGTATGTCTGCACCCCCCCAAAGGAAGCATACATTCATTATCATAAATCTCCCTTACACGTATATAGAAAATGAAACGCAATTCCCGTCGCAAAAAACTTGTACTTTGGGGGAAACGCTAATTCGTGTTCTGTGTGTCTCACCATTATTTTTTTATTTTTTTATTGTACGACAGACAGGTGAGTTCAATTACGGTACAATTTTCTTACAACTAACAAGACATGTATATATTGTATATAGTTTTTTTAAAACATGGTACGGTGATATCAAACACAACTATATCCGCTGGTAGGGCATTAAGCAATGCCATACCTCTTGTCATGCTGTGTTGAGCCATGACATCTGTCCGACCCTGCGGTATGTAGAATAGGGCGTGGCTACGAGTTCGACAGTATTTGTCAGGAGCGAATAAGCCACAGCATGACAGGAGATATGAGCAATCAACAAGGTTTTTTATTAACTTTAATTCGAATACCATGAGTCCGGCATTACGCCTGGTCTCCAGGCTTTGATAATTTGTCTCCTTTAGCAGTTCCACGTGATGCATGAATTTCGGATATATTCCGTAAGATTGCATGTAAACATACCTGAGGATTTTTTTTAAATTTGTTCAATCATATTTATGTATTTAAGTTGATATGGTATCCAGACAGTACTAGCGTACTCCAGCTTGCTTCTGACCACTCCGTTGAACATGGCGGCCATTGCTTCTATGTTACTGAAATTTAATGTGTAAGAAAGAGCTGCAGCATTATCGCGATGAGGAACGATTTTTTTTTGCCTTTTTTGTCGTCACGGTACCATAACCGTGAAACGTCACGGTAATTAGAAGAGCGCACATTGATTGTATGTTAAATGCGCAACTAAATTACATCTCGAGCTTTTTCTTAGTTACTTGCAAAATACCAGCACGATTATCTACGTGAGGCGGCGAGTTGGTGGTAGGAGGTGGGTGGTGGGGTTTGGAGGGTAGTAAATAGAGTAAAATTGAGTCATAAAGACAGGGCGCATTCCGTGGCTTACCCCAAC
Organism: Limnephilus marmoratus; assembly: GCA_917880885.1. Lineage (NCBI taxonomy): Eukaryota > Metazoa > Arthropoda > Insecta > Trichoptera > Limnephilidae > Limnephilus > Limnephilus marmoratus. The sequence goes on along the minus strand of OU862924.1, from coordinate 19,244,242 downwards.
GCCTAACGTCTCCGAGGAGACCGTTTAATGGTGGACTTATACCCCACTTTATGCATTCACGTTCGCTGCATCCATTACTGTTCTGCTTATTAGAATATTATTGTGTTACTGGCGGCTCTATTAAACTCAGTAGTAGAAGGAGTTAACCTTTAAATGCAAGTAAATTCACTGTAATGGTTTCAAATTTGTATTTGATACGCTCTTGATCTCAAGAAATTATCATGCTATTGAGATAAGGGTTAATGAGGCAGCTGCAAATCCTCAGCAAAATATCGCTTTTGAACTAGAGAAAAAAAGTATTTTCTGATGATGGACACTGTAACGCTATCCGAAATGTTGGTTAAAGGCTTAGGAAGCGAAAAACTAGTGCAGCATAAAACCCACAAACTCGATGAAGATAATTTAACATATTTCCGCATCCCTTAAAAACTAGCAACATCTCACGGTGAAAGAGTGTTCTAACTTAAATACGGTTTCCGTGGGGCATAGATAATCACGATTACTTTACTATTCAGAGATAAAAATAAAATTTTATGAAACAGAAAATTTTGACTTACGACACTTTTCGGCGGGATCACTTTTTTGTGAGATCGATTTTCAGGATTCTCTCAGTTTGGGAAAGTACAGCATTCCAAATTAGATTCGTTTTCAGATACAACAAAATCAATTATGTCGTGCTTTTCAATTCACAGACCGACCCTGGTAGGTAACCGATGTTGTTTGTTAGGATCTTTGATTTTATTAATTATTTTTCAGTATTCATTTCGTATTTTTAGATGTCTAAATCATTTCTCTTTTTGGTTCTACAGGTTTCCTATCGTAGTCCAGGCACTGAGCCAGTCCCATCTATAAAATACATAATTTAGCAGTCAAAAGGGTCAAATAAAGTGTTTAAAATCAATTGTGACTATAATAGTGGAATCGGGCCATCTTATCAATGTTCAAGTATTAATTAACTGACTTGCAAATTGGCAGCGGCTAAGTGCAGGGGTGCCCGGGTTCATGGGGTGAGGTTTGTCTAGGTCTTGGAGGCGGATGACTAGGACATACTGAACCCAAGATTCCTACCCACCCCTTAAACCCTTTTCCTTCCCAGAACTCTCCTCTCCTTCCTTTCCTTAAAAAAACTCTCCACACAGCATCATAGGTGAGCATAAGGATGACATAGGACCTGAGGGAAATTATGTTCCTCATGGCCTCCTGTGTGGAGCTCTCGTAAAAAAAAAAAAAGTTACTATTATTTTACAGTAGTTACAGTATTTTACCCCCTTCATTAATACACCGACATATACTCGTAAATGGTAATATCCAGTAGTTACTATTATTTTACAGTAGTTACAGTATTTTTACCCCCTTTCATTAATACACCGACATTTAAATGGTAATATCCAGTAGTTACTATTATTTTACAGTAGTTACAGTATTTTTACCCCCTTTCATAATTACACCGACATTTAAATGGTAATATCAAGTAGTTACTATTATTTTACAGTAGTTACAGTATTTTACCCCCTTCATTAATACACCGACATATACTCGTAAATGGTAATATCCAGTAGTTACTATTATTTTACATTTTTATCCTCTTCATTAATACACCGACATTTAAATGGTAATATCCAGTAGTCACATACTTATATTAAGTGTTTTAATACTCATCTCGCAAACACAAAATACTCCCCAGATAATTGATAATGGTAATAATTCTCTAGTGGTAGGTAGGTACTAGATATATTTATCCAAGAATTGAGCAGTTATATTGCCGAGATAAATCTAGTATTGCTTCATTGTTCTCCGACGTTGAGTTGATGATATTATTTACCTATTAATGCTATCCACATAATAAGATTATATTCATTAGTTAATAAAATAAAAGTCATTCTCCTATTAATGTTAATCCGTCCTTCCGCCGGGATCCCGTCATCTCATTGCCTTATTCATGCCCTTATTCCCACTTTCTCTCTGCGCCCTGCTTCTCCCTCTTTCGTGTCCATCCCCATCTCTTTCACTTCATCTTCCTCACCCTCCCTCTTTCACCCCCCCCCCCTTTCTGAGCAGGGCTGAAATTACTCTTACGTTATATGGATTTTTTAATCTCACGCCTGTGTTTTATTTCTGTTTACCTAGAAATAGTAAATATCTATGATTTTGAATTCTTGTTCGCAATGGTACTAATGGTACTATACATTCATACATACATTCAATCTACCGTAAGTATTTTCACTAGAATAACTACTTATGTGCAGAGATTGTTTTGTTTATCGTGTCTATCGGCATTTCAGCGCGCGACTGGTTAAAACAGCCACCATCTTCAATCAGAACCGGTACATTTGTTAATACAAATTTACATAAATGCAAATTCAACGCAATTTCAATCCGGGAGGCGGGTACGAGGATAAGTCACCCCAAGTAGTTCGCTACGTTTGGTGACTTAGCAGGGGTGCCTGGGTTCATGGGGTGAGGTTTTTCAATTTGGGAGGCGGGAATGGGTACCGCCGCCCCGGGAAGCTTTATTGGATAACCAACAAAGCCGGGTTCATGGGATGAGGTTTGTCTAGGTCTTGGAGGCGGATGACCAGGACACACTGAACCCCGGATTCCTACCCACTGCTTAAACCCTTTTCCTTCCCAGAACTCTCCTCTCCTTCCTTTGCTTAAAAAAACCCTCCACACAGCATCCCCAAAGATGACAAAGGCCCCGAGGGAAATTATTTTCCTGAGGGCCTCCTTTGTGGAGGTAAAAAAAAACTAACTATAATATACATATATTCAATACACCGTAAGTATTTTCGCTAGAATAATTACTTATGTGCAGAGAAATCATTTCTTTATCGTGGTTTTAATGGTCACCATCTTCAATCGGAACCCGTACGTAACAAATAAATTTACAAAAAGACAAAATGCACTTTCAACGCAATTTCAATCCGGGAGGCGGGTACGGGTAATGCCTCCCCGGGAACCATTTAAAGGAAAACCAATAAATGCCATAGGTCACCCCAAGTAGTTCGCTACGTTTAGTAACTTAGCAGGGGTGCCTGTGTTCATGGGTGAAGTTTATCCGGGTCTTAGCGTCAGATGCGTCTGCCTTCCTATGCGACTGGTTGAGGGAAGCTATTTGACTTCTCCAGCCGGACTCACTTAACCCATCGTTTTGCACCGCAATTGAAGGGATGGATTCACACGTTTGTCACTCCTGGACACTGACCACCATATCCATGAGTTTTCCCTTCCATACCCTCCTCTCCTTCCGTTCCTTAAAAATACTCTCCACACAGCATCCCCTAAGATGACATAGGCTCTAAGGAAAATTATTTTCCTCAGGGCCTCCTGTGTCGAGCCAACGCAAAAAAAATCAAAACGCTCGAGTAGTCCGAGTCATAACAGGACTTCGATGTCTTCAGCTAATATAAGTTTTTTTTTATTATTACTTTTCAAAGTTGTTAGCGGTTGCTAGCCCTCGTTCGTCGCTCTCCCATTCTTGCTGTAGATTGAGAAATTATTAAGTCCACGCTCATTGTCCGCGCCTTGTGAATTTACTATGGCATTTTCGGCACTGTGCGGTTCATCTGGGGTGGTGGTACTTTGGCCCGCTCTTTACGACTTACATGAAAGGTCCAATTTCTCTTTTAAAAAAGTGTTTTCGCTTTGTAAAGACACAAAAAATTTACCTAAAATTTGGACTTACTTCATAATATAAACTCAGAACGGGTTGTTTTACAAAATTTTAACATTTAAGAGCGTTTAACCAGCCAGCGGACGAAAATCCACATTTCGTCGAAAGTTTTTCTTACGATCGTGCAGGGTGGTTACAATAAGAAAGATTAATTATTCTCCGTACCAGCTTTTTTAAATTATAACTCAATATCGAATTTATTTCAATTCAAATTAGCTTTAATTTATACCTTTATCCAAAAATGCTGAAAGGCGTGATGATAAAACTACTAAAATGATGTACTTTTTGTATTTATTTTTTGATTATAAGTATTTATCATTTTTCAATAATGTCGAAATTTAATAAGAATGTTAAAAAAATCTGAAATACATTAGTTTGTAAGTGCGCAAATAAATACACAAACGGTCCAATTTTCGCCAAGAAACACATGTACGTACATATTTTTTAATGATTTTATTGAAACTAAAATTAAAATTCTAAAACATACGTTTGCTAGATAATGTATTGATTTATTTTATTGCATGATTTTATTATTTGAAATGGGTGTGGTATAATACAAAAACTTTTTTGAAAATTGAACAAATTTGCCAACGACCTATGGAATAACCTTATTATACTAAAAATTAAAAAAAAAATGTCAAAATTTATTAGATACTAATGCTAGATAAAAGAACAATCTTTCGAAATCCATTTATAATTTTTTGTGGAAAAGAGTCAATACGTCTAAAAACTTTTTTGAAAATGACGTATTTCCGGTTTTCTCTGGTAATGCCCTCTTAATCAAATTTCAGAGTTAATTTTCAAGTTCTGTAAAGGTTCTAATCAAGTTCTGTTATTATTGATACAACTGGCCGATAATCACAACAGAACTGGATTAAATCCTTCGCAGAACTTGAAAACTAAGTTTGAAATTTGACAAACCACCCGTCCTTAGTACCCATTCAAAAGGAATTGATAATACTTGTATTTGAACTACTTCTATAACTATACAGATAATAAACTATTTTTACTTTCGTATTTGTACAAAATAAGCTGTTTTATTTATTTTTCTTTATTTCTCTTTTCCGCCTACTATACTTCAATTTCTATTTTTGAAAGATCATCGACGTTTTGAAATTTTGATATTTTTACGATCCGTGCTAAATGCTGATCGTTGAACCATTTGAATGTTTGATTAAGTTTTGACTATCCATCAAGCATAAATTTCGTGCTTTTATACAATGGCTGAGTAAATTGAAAGCTAAAATGAACCAAGAATCGATGAAAAATGTTTATGCACAGTCTCCGGAAACTTGTTATATAAGCGAAAAATATGTGAATCTACATCACGATTTTATGGTAGATCTTTTTGTGATAAGTGCTTTCGTTCTTAAGGTTGTAATTATTTAGGTCAAATTTGAAAAAAAATCGGTCGCCAGAAAATTAATACCTGATACGTAATGCCTTTTAAAATCCGTCCAAGGCTCTAAATGTTTTTTTTTAACCATTAGTTTCCAAAAATATTGAAAAAAATTTGGGTTCTCTGTGTGATGTAGATTCACCAGTATCTCTCTTTTGCTACGAATTTAAGGTCACCGTGTGTTTCAAAGTTTATTTTTTTATTTTTGTGTGAATACCTACCTCACAAACTGGTCCCATCTGGAGCTAGTGAGACTATGGCTTCCCCAACTGGCATCCCCAAAAAATCAAATTTTGTGAGGCAGAAGGTACGTGGGAAGATGAAGGAGACGGGGAAGAGGAATTAGATGGGGAAGTACCTGGCTACTTAGATCTGGTCACCAAACACGGCTAAAGCCATTTACAGCCACATTTCAATTCTGAATGGTGGTCTTCACAATTCACAAGACTGAGCCTAACTTCAACCCTGGAACGTGCCGCAAATGTACCTTATATTATTTTAAATTATTAAATTGTGAAAACACAAATCATTAAAATAAAATTTTATGTGAGCTAATTTATCTTTATTAAAATTTGAACCCGCGACCATGAGCCTTGCCTTTCGACCACGAAGGACGTCAATCTAAAATATTGAACCGTCCCTAAATATCGTCCTTACACTTAGTATTAGCTTTGAGTCGTAATACCTATCGAATTATCTGAATAATTACATAAATCAGGTGTTAAAATTAAGGATCAGTCTGATATAACCTCTCTTAGAGGAGGTGAAACAACAAACTACCAAATGTTTAATTAGGTTTATCTAAAACCAAGAGAATATTATATTAATTAATGGCGTCTCTGTTTGTTTTAATATTTGCTCCAGGTACTTCTTACAATATTAGAACAGAATAATAAGGAAAAAAACTATATTGTAAAACTGTATTAAAACGATTAATAATGTGTCTAAGCTTCAAAGCACATGAAAAACTAATAATTTTATTTTTTAAGATGGAGCTGTTCGTGAAATTCTATTTAGATACTAATTGGCTTAATCTTTACAACGAATCGGTTTACATTATGAACATCAAAAAATATGCGACGGATAAATTGGAGCTTTTACTACTTTTTATGTGTATTGGAATTACAATAAAATTATTATTTACGAATCAAAAAATATAAGCGTAAACTACTAAAAAAATGTTTTTTCATGACTATGAAGTAATATAAGAAACAATTTTTTTAAAATACCCCTTTATGGCTAAGACTATTTTTGAGGTTTTGTAGGTTCTACCTTTTTATTATTCTTATGAAATTATGCACAAAATAAATAAAAACCACATTGGCGCTTACTTGCCTAGTGCAAATAACACGCTCGATTTTAAATTTTAAAGGGGTGAGAATCGAAATATTTCTAGCGTTTATATTCCTCTTAATGTATAATATTATCATCTTACGTGTATTATCATTATTAAGGCGGTACACAGCCCTAATAATTTTGATTTGCTCAAAACTCACATTTTAATCATTTCCGGCGAATTCGTAACTACAATAACTTTTTTATTCCAACAGAACACCGGGGATGTAAGTTATTTGTATTGATTAATCAAAACAATACCTTACCATTAATATATTTTACGTACAACGATTTTGAAACTTTATAACCCGTTTTTCAACTATAAGGTTAGCGGTAAGCACCAGATTTTATTTTTCTAGACGATGAATAAATAACTTCGGGAGTGAGACACGGAGACTCATTTTAAATATCTATTAGTAACACGTTCTTCAGAATTAATTAAAATGAACGCGACAGAAAGGTCGAATCTCCAAGCCTGCTTTCTTCACTTACGTTTTAAGATTAAGTTAAGATTCCCACATTATTTGTCTTTTTCTTCTTTTCTTTGATAGGGCAAATTCGACAGTAGGTCCGTCCAATACACGGGTCGCGAGTCGCAATTTATATATATGGCTTCTTTACTTACGTCGTTAAGATTACGAATAAATTTTACGGTATATTGTTGTCTTAAGAATCGATACTATATATCTCGAATACAAGAAGGAAGGAGGTAGCAACCCGGTAATTAAAATACAAAGTAAATGCCTTTTTAACTTGCTGAACAAAAGGAATAGCAAATAATTTAATTTGTTTTTAATCTAATTATTGATTCCGTGACAGTCGAGCTCTCCCCCCCCCCTGAATAAAATAATGGGGGGCTCTAGAAAAAAATATTCTCCAAGTGGGCGGTGGGCAAAACAAGGTCGAGAACCTATGATGTAACGACTATACTAGAACATTGACTCTACTAGAGCATAGACTATTACAATACCTTAACACGGGCATTAGCCTAGTATGGTAATCAAGAAAAAAACATAAAAGTGTACTTTCAAAAATTGTATGAAATAATAAAAAATAAATAAAAAAAATACCAAAAATCAATTCAAATCTCGAAAAAAAATATTCTCTAAAAAGTGGATGGTTTGCTTCTGTAAGTACCCCTAATTTAGAGTAAAATGTGGTTACCTCGACTAATTTACATGATAATGATCTTTTTTAATGAATGCTATCATCTTCTCAGCCTCCAGTCCCTGGAAAGAAGAGTAACACGAGACGGAGGAAGCTGACTGCTGATGGTGGTTGTACCATTGCGTGTTGGGGGGTGGCGAGGTATAAATTCTTGATGGCTGACTCGGCTATCCTGGATAACTATTTCGCTGTTACTCTATACCCTCCACTTCAGTGTGGCACAACCCACAGCACACGAGCAAAACTATATAAATACTTTTTATCCCATAAAAAACGGGCAGGGTGCGATTTCCCATCAGATGACGTCACAATAGCTACACATTTCAAAAACATTTTTTTGGCATTTCGCCATTAAGGACGACGATCTTGGTTGTGTATAAGCCTGTTAATTGTAAAAGTACAGATTGTTCTTAAAGTGAGTTTCTTAATAATATTTTTTTAAACAAAATTGCGGGCAGGATGTGTACCCACTCTTAGGGAGGTTATAATATTTGTGCAAATATATGGAAACAACCTTTAATTCGATAATAAAACAGTTATTTTCATTTGTAAACATATAAACACGAACACTACAAACTATTAATAATAGACGAAGAGGAGAGAGAAAATATACATCAATATTTCTTCATCGGTGAATCTCAAAGAAATTATAATTAAAGTTTTGCCGAATAACTAAACGTTTATAACTTCCAAAAAAATGATTTTATTTACGATTGATACATAATTTTACACTTTCAAAGATTTGCCGAGAAAATGATTTGGTATCTGGGACTTTAGGTCTGGAATTCGTACTAAGGAACAGTAGTTTCCCACGGAATTTTTTTTAAGATGTGGCCCAATTTGCTATGTAAAAAAGTAAGAAGGTTGCGTTACTTCGATGTGTGGCTTCCTGCAGTTCTAATTAACCGTACGAGCAACATATCAGGTTAGATAAGTTCTCAAAATCTATGGGATTTAAGTACATTTCGTCAAACGACGGACGAGTTTCACTAAGGAAAAGCGATGTCTCTCCGGTAATTGGCATAAAATTTATATTCGACTGCAGTTAACTGTGCATACACAGGTCTAAGATACTAGTGATATAATTTTTAAATTATTTGTGTTATTTTTAAAGTCTAAGGGATATTTTTGGAAATAATGTAGTCTGTAATTAACTATGTATTTAGCTTTCCCATTCGTTATAAAGTTTCTTAGGATTACACTTCTGTTTCTGTTTTCCCCTACATACTTGCTCCATCTAGCTCTTGAAGCTGTCAAAAAGAAGTTTTGTTTTATTTTATTGTTTAAATTTATTTTTCAAAACATTTTTTTAATTGTTTATTCTATTTTTATTACAATATCATCAAAAAACTTCCCACCGAAGGTGCGTAACACCTACTGGTTGGGCGTTTACACAATCATAGCTACACTCACCTACATACATCTACATATATCATAGACTCTGTGCTTGTAGTTTTGATTGTCACATATTCTATCCCTATCATATTCCTTTTACCCATCTTGTCCCATCCCTATGAACCGTTACCTTAACAAATTCAGTGTCATCAATTGAAACTCGCCGCGTAAGCGTATAATTTTCCGCTCCCCGCATTTCTATAACTCAATCCCATAAATACTGCAATTATTAACTGTACAAGTATATGAACAAAGCCATGAGACCGGAGAAGTGCCACAAGGTTCTACAGTAAGTCCCTTCCTTCCTATCACTTTATGTGCATTCATTTTATTTGTGCAGTGGTCTCTCATACATTACAAAACACATAAAAACACATAAAAGGTCCTTCGACAAACGCATTCGCACCTAAATCACACATCATTCATAGACACTTCTCGCAAAATCATTCACCTACGAATGTAATTTGTAAGCCACAAAAAGTAAACTTTTAACTGCTTTTAAAAAATCATGTACCTATGTCCACAATCACTGGCCTTGTCGGTGAGGGATTATTTGTTATTATACCTACAATATGCATTTCATATTTATGTATATTTTTTTATAATTAATTTGTTTACAATTGTTTTTTTGTTTGTTAATTTTTTTTATATATTTGTTATTAAATGTGAGTATCGAAAAAAATATTAATAATAAACATCCTGCTGAACTAAATGTTAGAAATTAAATTGAAATTAAAAAAAAATTAAAATTAAATTAAACTGAACTAAATGTTAGACAAAAAAACCTTCCCAGGAAGGCCAATAACCGATAGGTTAAAATGACAGGTCCTGAAAAAGTGAAACATGCTTCTATAAATCCTGTAATGGGTAGATCATGACTTAAGTCTTGTTAATATTAGATGAAAATGTTAAAAATAATATTATTGCTCACATATGCCGCTAGACGCTCTATTTTGCATTTGCATTAGTGTTAGTATTCTAATATTTTCATATTAGAAATTAGAATACTAACACTAATGCAGAAGGGTAGCATTATAAGTCCTAGAAAACACTTGGAACCTTTGTGATCTGTGAATAATTTTTTGATTGAATATTTAAATGGTTGTGCATCACTGCTTCAGTATGTACACTCTACCCTCCACTCTATCTCCCGTTCCCTTCTCTCTCGACTGCCCGTTAATTCTTATATAAATCCTTAACATCTTATATTCCTACGGCTGCGGTTTCACGCTACTAGACGGAATAAAAACAAAGATAATCGAGTAAATTGATATACATTAGGCCATTTCGGCTTAACCTTCCCGGTGCGGCGTTGCTTTTATTTCCCCTTCCCCTTCCCGCCCTCGCGAAAGCAGTTAACCCCTGCGATAATTGATGTTTAACCCCAGAACTCTCAGTTATTCAGTAACGCTGAATCCCGTTTGGTTTCGCAACGCAACAAAAAGGGCTGCGAATACATATTATTTCTTCCCACTCCGGCAAACTGCAGTTCAAATGGTCTGGCGTCATAAAATATTATACAAGTCTTTAAAATCTTTAAAGATTTTAATAAAACTGTGCAACTTTCTATAATGGCTGTTAAATATTAATTAAGCATTAAAACGTACACTATACATACACCGTTACTTCTTTTAAAAATTTTAATACATTATTACTCTCATTTTGTATTAGTTCGTATTTCTTGGGAGCTCTTACCGCTCTATACAATTGTAATGAGTTCTGCGATTTTATAATCTTTCAAAGGGACGTCTTCACTTTTGCGTGTATTTTAATCATGCTTTTTAATATTATTTAGTTATTTTTATTTATATTTTCTTTGAAATGTCTGTTTTTATCATTCAGTGCATTTTTAGTTTAACAAATTTGTTATAGTGTAGAAATGTTTTTTTTTGTTGTTATTTTAAATATTGTTTTGATTTGTGTGTATACATTTATTATTCTTATTATCGCATTATAATATATCCCATATACGACTTCACGATACCGAGTGAGCCTAGTGTGGTGATCGAGAAAATGCAAATGAATTGTGAAATTCACATGAAATAATAAGAAAAATCAAATAACCTTACGAAAGTATAATGGTTAACCGTTGTTTTTTTCTATTTGATTTAAGTAATATTCTTGTATTTTATAAGATTTGATTCCGTAAAAGAGTATTAACTGCCAGGAGCTAGTTTCATAATCGCAACCTCACTTGAGGAATGTCGTGAGGGTGAAGGAAGTGGGGTAAGAAAAGGAGCTGGGGAAGATGAAGAAAGGGTTTGAGAAGTATTTAGTTATTCAGATCTGGTTACTAAACCCAACATGACACATGACAAGCTACTTATCAATTCTAAATGGTGGTCTCTCACCTGAAAAAATATTCTTTCAATCAGTAAAGAGGAACAATACAGTTATTTTTTATCTTTAACTCCTCACAGAAGGCCCCGACGAAATTAATTTCCCTGAGGGCCTAATTTCATCTTTGGGGGTTCTGTGTGGGGAATATTTATGAGAAAAAGAAGTAGTGGACCAAAAAAAAAATGTATAGCTGAGTGGATTCAGTCATTGTCCCGGTAAGAATAGATCTTTAGTTCAATTCCAAGTTGCGACAGTAGTTAAATTTTTTACATTTTCTGTGTCTTATTCTGATTCAATTTTCTGTTTAAATAATTTATTAGTATTATTTTCTTCTTCAATGGTTAACAGAAATTAAATTATTTTAGCGAAATAATCATTACATGGTATAAAATGAAGTCGCTCAAAATGTATATGCGCATAGATCTTTTAAACTACGCAACGGATTTTCATGCGGTTTTCACCAATAGGTAGAGTGATTTAAGAGGAAGGTTTACATGTAAAATACATGCTCATTATAGTAGATAAAAGCCGAGAAATTAAAATATTCAATTCAGGCAGCGTGGCAGCGAGCAGCTGGCAAGCGGGTGGTGTGGATTTTATAAAGGTTGGGTAATGGCGTTGTGTTTCGTTCAGCAACGTGTGGCCGGGTCTGCTAGTCCACAATAAAACAAAACGTTACTTTCCCACGCTGAGTTTCTAACATGCTATCTCTTTCTTCAGACTCTTCTAAAGTTCTACTACGGATAGCGTAAAAAGTGTTAAAATGCGTCCTCCAGACAAAAATATCCCCTAAGAACTTAATTAAAAATTTCTCTGAAATCTTTTAACTCACGGTGTGTGGGGAAGATTTTTTCCTTGTATACTACAAGCAAAATTGTAATACTCGCCCGCACAGGAACACAGACATAAAAAGATCCCACATTGTTTTTAAACCCGTCTTCATAAAGGCAGGAACATAAGTGCATTCTCAAACAAACGCAGATGTTGCGGCGACGAAAAAGTAAAATCGCATAAGTCAAGTCTACGGCGAGACGGGCGCTTCCAGCTTCTAGCTCCTATCGCATAGCGTATACCCGGATTCAGCCCTGAGGCAAACAGTGCCCTGCCCCCACCAGGAATTATCATGTAGTATTCCCTTTGTAAGAATAAAATTGCTTTTCCAGAATTATTTGTGCACACTACTTGAAAAAAAATTGTCGCAGCCGCCCGGCTTAAGGCAAGGCAAAAGAGGAGAGGCTACTTATTTCCTTCGCTTGTTCGAAGATGTGGCGCTTTGTTCTGTGGTTGTTTCAAATTTATGAGCTTGAATTCACGCTTTCGTATAAGTCTAGTAAAGTAATAGAAACTTGTTTAAAAATAACAATTTAACTTTGTGTATTTTTAGTTGATGTAATGCAAGATTTTACTGGGATAAAACTAAATTTGCACATTCTGGGATATGGATTAGGTACCTACCTAACAAAGAAAATGAAACACGGTAGAATAATTGTTTTACACACTGAGGATTTCTTCTATGATTTTACACAGCGCTTTTCTTTAATCCGTGGTTTTACACCGCAACTATTTATCCTTTTCGGTGTCGACCAACTTTTGTTTACATTGAAGTTTCCGAGGATGCCACAAGCCAAAAATGCACGTATTCCTAGTGTGCCTTGTATCGCCACGAATATAGATAATAGGCATTAAAATCGCCTGTAAAACGGAATCTAGAGGTCACAATTTCGATCGCAAAGGTGTTTTTTTAATTTAAAATAAAACAATAACTTTGTAAACACCACTTTTATTTTTTATACTTATACTTATACTTTATTCAGTAGAGTATTATACCGCCCAGCTACGGTTGTAGCGAAACCCGGTCGGCATAAAGTTTAAAAAATAAAAGTGTTGTTTACAAAGTTATTGTTTTATTTTAAATTAATAATATCACATCGCAAAGTATCGGCTTAATATGAACAAAAGTGTTTTTCTTTTATTTATTTTGTGAATACTTTTAAAAGAAAAAAATTAGATAATAAATCGAAACTGTCTAAGATAATTTTAGACACAAAAGGGAATTTTTAAATAGTTGTTCCTTCTATGGGTTCATACATTTCTAAAAAAAATATTTTTAGTGGTTCAAGCTTATATTTTTTTATAAATTGTTCATTAATTTTATTTTAATTCTACTCATCGAACAATGTAGTAAAAGCTTCGATTTATTCAAAGCATATTTTTTGTGTTTATTATATAAACCGATTCGTAATCAATATTAATCTAAATATTGATTTTGCATTAAGCATCGCCTAATCGGGGTTTTATGATTTCAGATTAAATGTTCGAAAATTGCAATGATGCTGCTTGAATCAAGCGTATTAGTGGCTTTATTTTATTATTTACATATAATGTCACATCGCTGCTTTATTCGAAAATAGAATATAATTAGCGCAAAAATCACGGGATGTTTTCTAAGTAAATCTACTTAGTAAATAACATTCTTGAAAATGGTAAAATCGCAAACTCTTGAAAAATCACGAAGTCCACTTGTTAAGATTAACCTAAAGAAATTCACATTCCAAATAATTTTCTGATGAATAAAACATCATAGTAGATACTTACTTTATCGCTTTTCTTAATTTTTGACAGTTTCAATTTTTAATATGATATTAAAATGATTTACTGCAGGTAGGTAGGTAAGTAAATCAGACACGCGATAATGTTAAACACCTAAATTTAAAACAAATCAGAGTTACAATGACCCACAGACAAACCACAACCGAAATTAATACTTTTGATTATACGTCTGTATGTTGTCGTTATTTGTTTTTAGGGTGTTATGCCGTGTTGCTACCTCCTTCTTTAGCCAACGTTTCGGACATCGTTGCAGTGTCCATCATCAGGGCAGATCCGGCAGATCCGGTAGATGCGTAATTTTTAGTCGTGAAGTGTGTGCTTATTTACTTCGAAGCGATACCGTGTCGCCAGCACCACTAACTTTCACCAGTACAAAATAAAAGTGACAAGTAGTGGCGTCATCGCCGCGGAACGGAATAGAAAGTTCATTAAAACGTGGTATTTATGCTAGCCAGGGGCAAGTCCGTTTGCGAGATACCGACGGAAGTGGCTCCATCATCATCCTCCACTTCACGACTAAAAATTACACATCTACCGGATCTGCCGGATCTGCCCTGATGATGGACATTGCAACGATGTCCGAAACATTGGCTAAATAAGGAGGTAGCGCAACACGGCATAACACCCCAAAAACAAATAACGAAAATGCTTTTGGCCGTGAAAATCTTAAAACTCATCTGTATGTTTGTTCCATTCGATGAAATTTTTGCTATTAGCAACTGAAAATAAATCTCCCAAAGTAGATACCTATTTCATTTTATTTTGTTTCCAACGTACATATTTGCTAAGTATGTTTTTTACAACTCGGAAGTATTTTCGAATAATAACCAACGAGGCGCAAAGCCTTAAAGTACGCTCATTCGAAGAAACTGAATTCACAATGTGATTATAGATTAATCTGAAATTCACAATAAGAAATTAACCTGCCGAATGAAATATTTCAGACGTTAATCATCCACTTTCGTTGTAATTGTTTCCGCCACTGTGCTCCCTCTCTTTGTGATGCCACCAACTGTTTACATAAAACAGTTAATCGTCCCTTTTGAACTTCTTAAATAATGTAAAAAGTCTGTAAGTATTCGACAAAGAGCCGTTAAGAAATTTTAAAGAAATTTAGCGCGGAGAAGAAGAAGAATTCTCGCATATTGTATGAGTTTAAATGTTATCCATACTCCTTCTCGTTCTTCTGACTGACGACCTGTTAATATCCAGCTTCAAACGAAATCCACTGATAAATTAATTACTTGATATGAATAATATTCTGTTCGTTGCTTTTGTGTAAATACGCCCCGTCGGGATATCAATTTCTCTTTCGCTTGTGTTTTAAATTATTTCTCCTTGATAAATCTTGCTTTATTTCATTTTGAGCAAGAGTTCAGACATATTTTAATAATTTAAACCTATGAAAGGTCTTGTTTCTGTTTTTTATCATAGCTTGGGGGTTTAAAGTGGAAGATTCTATCGATTGGTATTGTGTCTATTTTTTATCATAACTTGAGGGTGTAGAGTAGAAGATTCCCTCAGTATCGTCCTGGTGAATACCAATCAGAATTGGAACGTTGCTTACAGTTTGGTGACCAGATATTAATAGAACGGCCGGCGTTGTGCAGCGGTAAGGCGCTTGACTCGCATTCCGAAGGTCGCGGGATCGAATCCCGGCGTGGCAATAAATTTTATTTGATTAATTTGTGTATTTCACAATTTATTCATTTAAAATAATATATAGCATATTTGCGGCATGTTCCAGAGTGCAAGATACTCTCAGTATCGCCCTGGTGTAAGACCACCATTCAGAATTGAAACGTTGCTTGAAATGGCTTCTGCCGTGTTTGGTGACCAGATCTGAATAGGCAGGTACTTAACCAACCTTCCTCCTCCCTATCTCCTTCCCCTCCCCACTGCCATCAGCCTCACAACATACCCCAATTGAGGATGCCATAGTCCCACTGGCTCTAGACGGGAGCAGTTGGGACTCTTGTGCGGTATTCATGTAAAAAAAAAAGAACGGTATTTCCCCATCTTGCTCTCCCCACCTCTTTCCCCCTGAATGGTGCTATTGTGGGTGAGTTTGCTTTTAGTACAAACCAACTATAGCGGGACGCAGAGGAGCAAGATGACTGTGATTCGTCAATAAATCAATATGACAGTATATAGGCATCTCGCATTATAAATCACCATTTTGTTATTAAAAGTAAAATCTGCTTTTGAATGAATAGACCATTTTACATGGGAGCGCGAATTGCTCGCCATGTCATGAACTAATTTGCGAAGTCCAAATACGGCAAAGTAAAGTTCGCCTGTTTTCAGAGTCGAATATTTTGTTGCCGTATTTAGTTAAGACACTTTTACAAATGTTTCATAATTTTCTTACCCCAGTAAACAGCGACGAGCACACTTGAGTGTATCATGTATATTGATGTGATAGTATAAATATGTTACTACAACTGATCATATTATATGATCTGAATAAGCTTAAAATAAATTAAAAATAATGCTCAGCTGTGGAAAGTAATATGACAATTGGGGAACTCTTTTTTACTTCTATTTTTACACGTTTTCGTAGCACATGCCACCATTTTTGCCGTGTAATTTCGTAAAATGTACCGATGAGAGCTCGACGCTGGTTCGCACAAGAATGATGTTGTCACATTTTCTAGATTCACGCAAGCCCAGCCGGCTCCAAATGGAACCGGTATGGGGAGGGGGAAATAATACGCTTTTGTCACTTAGGGCAAGTCTACTAATATTCATATGTCTATCGTATAACAAAACAAAATGATAATTAAAATGGACTGTACCACAAGGCCCAGACATTTTTTTTTATCTGGAATGTTCTTTTCTCGGCACAAAGCACGTTAGAACATGTTTTGTTTGCACTGTTCGAACGTGTTTTTTGACGAGAAAAAGAACAATCCATATAAATAAATTTATATAATATCTAGGCCATGTCGTACAGTCCTTTTTTAATCTTATTTTTTTTACCTACGGACTAAAGGCAAACTCAGTAATAGCAGCAATAGAAGCATTTAACTCAGCTCATCGAGTTTATACTAATTATAATCGGTTGACGATATCAACGGAAAAAAACAGTTTTTGAAAATCAAAATGACCTGGCAGGCTATTTTGCCCATCGGAGAGTTTATCGTGCATACAAACGAGTATATTTTTTAATAGTTTTTATTTATTTTATAAAATACATATTTCTTTATTAGAATAACTTTTGTAGGTTATTCCCATCAATGTAATTTATTATTGAAGTAGAAGGTAATACTAATAAATCTAAATAATAATACGAAAAGAACAAGACATCGAAAAATAAAAAGCTAACGGTCACAACTGGAACTCGACAAGCGCCTCAATCAACTCGGCCATCGAGACCTCTTATTTTTAGGTCATTTCTTTCAGTCTCATATTTCAATTTCAGAATTAACAATATTATCTTCGACTATTTTTTTTCATATTTTTGGCAGCTACCTTTTTAATTGATCACAATGTTTAAATAACTGGTTTGTAACCTGGATAGTGTCTCGGATAAACATATCCGATTTTATCTATATGTGGCACCTATTTACCTTTTTCAACTTTCAAATTCAGAATAAATTAACAATAATATTATCCTCGACTAATCTGTGTGTTAACTCTGTATGTACAGTTGTACACTTTCCTATTTTTGGGAACCTGTACATCTTCCTACTCTACAATGTAATTCCTATTATTACCAACTCTGTATGTTAGTACAACTAGTATAATCATTGTCTCATTATTCATATTGGCCCATTGTCTATATTTGCTAACATAATTTATCTATTCCATGTAAAAAACTGAAAATGTAACTAATTATAAAAATTCTGAAAATGTAACTAATTTAAAAAACTGATAATGTAACTAATTTAAAAATTACTGAAAATGTAAATAATTTAAAAAAAATTGATAATGTAACTAACTATTTAAAAAAAAAAAAAAACTGGATATGTAAATAATTTTAAAAATATGTAACTTACTTTAATAAATGGCCAAGGTCACCCTTAATGGGTGAAAGCCAAATAAATAATTGAATCAAAAAATCCTCGACTAATTTTTTCCCATATTTTGGCAGCTAAGTTTTTAATTGATCACAATGTTTAAATAACTGGTTTGTAACCTAGATAGTGTCTCGGATAAACACATCTGATTATATTTATATGTGGCACCTGTTGACCTTTTTCTAAAAGTCTAATTGAATATTAATTTTTTATTAGAATAACTCTCTTAATAATAACTTTTGAAGGATATTCCCGATAAAGCGAGAGATCCTGGGTTCGAGTCCCCGTTACGACCACTACCTTTATTTTTCTGTGTCTTGTTCTTTTTCATTTATTAGTATTATCTTCTTCTCTAATGAAATAATCTGTAAACTATTAGTTCTGACTACCAAATGTTACGAATTAACAAAAGACTCCGAATACGATTAAATTATCAAGAACCTGTTACCACACATTTGCATTTGTAAGCAGAGTTCAGCAAAATACCATGAAATTCTTTAAAAACGGTTGCCTAACTTTTTTGAATCCTTTAGGTTTTTCCTCATTTCTACGCAAAATGTGTTCGAATATATTGTACGCGTCTAATAAAAAGCTACAGGACGGGGCGGAGGTGATGGCCGGTCTCCCTCGCACGCACAGCAAACAGATTTAAGCCTGCAGCTTATACACAGCTATAGCCGGCGCCGGAACGTGCTTTTCACGAATCCTAACTCATTAAACCACCCCCATTGCTTAGGTCCGGTGATCTTCAAATATTATTTTGCTGTTCTATTTTTAAAAATACACATTATTTGTCGAGTGTAGAAAAGCATAGAGAAAAATATTTCGCAATAAAAATTGAGCAAATCGAACCAACTAAAATATTAGTAAATAAATTGAACTAACTAAAAAAATGGTGCATTATTAAGCAGTGCAAAAAACTGTGATTTTGGTTTGAAAATTATATCGTTTAGAAATATTTTTGATGCTTTAATTATTTGTCTTTGAAATAAACGAATATTTTTTTATTAGTCTTTTTATCTTTAAGTCCAGATAAAAGTATAAGGCCAAAAAACTACTTTAAATACGTTTTAAGATTTTCACGGCCAAAAGCATTTTCGTTATTTGTTTTTGAGGTGTTATGCCGTGTTGCGCTACCTCCTTCTTTAGCCAACGTTTTATTAAATTAAACTGCCTCAGCAACAATTAATTGCATTTATTTTGTGATAAATTATTATAGATGTCCGTATTATGGTGTCGTAAGTGCGCTCAAAGTGTCAGTATTTTAGTTTTTACTAATTTTAGGCCCTTTTAATGAAAACAACAATAAAATTAAAAAACAACAATCAAATATCTTCTAGAGCCGCTCCCATCCAGCAAATAAGTTAACACTTTCTCGAAGGATTGGAAGGCCGCACTTTTTTTTACATTATCTCCACTCAGGAGGCCGTGAGAAAAAAATCCCTCAGGGCTTATGACATCTTTGAGGATACTGAGTGTGTGGGTTCTTTTTAGTGAAAGGAAGGAGAGGAAGTTCTGGGAAGGATAAGATATGAGGGGTGGGTAGAAATACGTGAGCACATTTGTTCAGGAGTGACAAACGAATGAATCCATCCCTTCCACTGCGGTGCAAGGAAATGGGTCGAGAGAGTCAAGCTGGAAAGTAAAAAGATCCCTCAACCAGTCTTTCGCGATCGCAAAAGCATCCGCCACCAAGACTTAGATAAACCTCACCACATGAATCCGGGCACCTATGCGAAGTCACCAAACGTAGCGAATTACGTGGAGTGCCCTATGGCAGAGGTGTTGGTTATCCAATAAATGGTTCCCGGGGAGGGGTACCCACACCTGCCTCCCAAATTGTAACTAATACACTACCGCAGTCACAATTCTTATTATATACTTTACTTAGCCCTCTTGACTACATAATTATTGTTTTGGTTCGTTAATTATTTATTAGTTCGGAGCAGCTCACGTGCTTCGTGCGACCCACCCCCCATACGAAGCTATTAGCGAATTGTATAATAAAGGCAGTGTGGAAAAAATATTTTAGAACCGCTTTATAACCGTATTCTTTCTGGATGGCATTAAGTTATATAGAGGTATCCCTTCAGACCCCTCAGCCATCTCCGTGTTGCCTGTTGCTTTCAATCGATCTTCTAACACTGTTGCTTCGTCGGCCCCCATTTCCCCAAATAATGTGTATTCTTCTACATAGATCGTGACATACTTAAGTTAAATGTGTATTCTTCTACATAGATCGTGACATACTTAAGTTAAATTTTGAACTTTAATGTTAATGTGATGGCAATATTTGTACTTATATTATATATAGGTACTTACATGTAGTATATAAGAAGAAGAAAATGATTATTTTTGTTGAGGTATGTTGTTGTACTATGTATTTATATGCATGTAATTATATTTTTTGCAGTTGAATATATCTACCACTTCCGTGAAAGTATTGCCAACTTGAACAACATCCAATCTAGGTACAATTTACCATAGGTTATAAAGTATCAATTTGGAAGGCGGGTAGCACAGCCCCGGGAAGCATTTACTGTCACAGCGGTGCATTTTACGCAATAACCTTCAGGGTTATTGCGTAAAATGCAAATACAAATACTGCCAAACCTGCAGGGATGCTCGAGTTCATGAGGTAAGTTTTGTCTGTATCTTGCATTTGCCCACCTACTGCATGGCGGGCCGGATCGGGAGAGACTGGCTGAGGGAGATATTGTAATCTCTCCACCCGGACATTCTCGATCCATCGCCTAGCACTGCAGTGGTAGGGATGGATTTTTACGTTCGTTACTCCTGGGCACGTCGGCCCCCAGGTTCCTACCTTCTCGTCATACCTTTTTCCTTCCCAGAACTTCCTCTCCTTCGTTTCCCTAAAAATAACCTCCATACAGCATCCCTCAAGATCACAAAGGCCATGATGAAAAAATATTCCCTAATAATAATATTCCCTAAAGTATTATGATAGAAGATGCTTGTTCAGTCGGTAATAAAAAAATTAGTAGAATGAAGAAGAAAAAGTCCGTTTCATACAAATTTGAATTAGAACAAATGATCCTTTCAGCCCAATAGCCCAGCGATCTGTCTTACTTACACTCACCTAATAACATAGATCTCCATCCCATTTGATTTCCGTAAACACAGTTTTGCGTGAGATATTTAAGCCTCGATTAGGCAATTTTTTGAATCGCGAAACATGGTCACAAGGCATTTCTTGTGGTATTACATATTCTACGGTATAGAGCGAGGGTCGACAGTTTGTCAAGTGAGAAGAGCCAATTGTCATGGAAACAGGATAAGAAAAGTAGCAGAGAACCGCATATATGTAATATACATAATATGTATAGGATATGGACAACATCTACGCAAAGAGCCGCTTTTATCGACCCCTGATATAGAGAGATACCAAGCGATTTACCTGTTCATTTTAATTACAATATAAAGACACATTGATTGATTTATCCCTGCAGGATGCCGAAGGTGAAACATGTTCTGTGTTGTGTTTTTCTATCTCAGATATTTAAATTCATTTAGCACTTTATATTTTATCATTTTTCTTTACTTTCATGTTTTCCTTTACTCACAATTTTGACGTGTGTGTCACCCTTTACTAAATATTTCGATGCATTTCTGCCTACACACTCTTTTGTGGGTGGTTTGGTATATTTATGCTCTTTTGTCTGTGGTCATCTGACAGCTTTCTCTTTTTCATGTATAAATGCTCAATTTCATTTTTTGCAATTCATTCCGCAAATTAAAGACCCAGTGCGCATATTAGAATAATCTCTTTGTAAACTTGTTATTCATCTGAATAAACTAAAAAGTTTCAACAATATCCAAGTAAATCACAAGTGTTTTTACTTACAAAAAGGACAATCTCGCAAATCATAATCTCTCTCTGTACGCCAACCTTGGCGTGGAAAACGAAGAAGTCTACTTCACATTCTCACCTTACAACTGACAGAAGACTATCTGGAGACCACAAAACAAACTTAACTATTTTTGAAATTCATAGATGTATTATTGTATACAGAAAATCTACAGCAGATACGTATGTCAGTCGATTGGTCTTAATATCCCATTTTACGAACTCACGTGACGAATTTCGTTTTACAAAGAGTACCAATTAGAGTACCATTTTTCATTCCATAATACCCAGAATTTAAACGATTTCGATTCATTTTTTTAACAACTGTTGGAACGGCGAAACCGTTGGAAGCCTGTTTTTGACACATTACGTAAGTACCTACCTATCTACGCCCGAAATGATATTGTATACATTAAAGGCTGTCAAATAATTTTCGAGGGGTACATTCAATTTATCAATCAATTGCACAACTACAAAGTAGGTCATTTTCAACTTATTTTAATTATCAATTTTCGGTATCTAAAAATTAAAAAATAAAAATGACGATAATATTTAGGGCCGTCCATTTGACTAACAGAAAACGGACAAAAAGAAAATTTGTTTATTTCTAAAATATTTTAATTAGCGCTAACAACCTTAAATCTTAACCCCCTTTTAACTAATTCGTTTTTTTCAATCGTTCATTTCAATCTAAGCATTTCAGCAATTCATAAATGATAAGTAAATGGTGGTATCTAGTAAGTTTTAATTTGACCGATTACTTACTTTTAAGCACCATCGCTATTGACTTGAAGTTGGGAACTTTAATTTGCGTTGGCTATGAAATTTTTGATATTTATATATTTTTTTTATTTATTTATAAGTACATGATACCATGATTAATACATTTACTTGAGAAGATACATTAGGTCACCATACTAGGCAGCTGCCTGTATCATGGTGACCAATATTTTGGAACGCCAGAGCTCTTCGTTTGAGAATGTTTGTAACTTCAGACGACATTGTGGTTAGAGAGGTGAGACTATGGAATCGTCAAATGGGGTATATTGAGAGACTGGAGGGTGCCGGGAGGGGAAGGAGATGAGAAAGAGGAAGGTGGAAAGTACCTGGCTACAATTTGGGGAGCGGGTATGGGTACCGCCGATGATAACCTCTGCCATAGGTCACCTCAAGTAGTTCGCTACGTTTGGTGACAAGCAGGAGTGTCCGGGTATATGGGGTGAGAACTGTCCGGTTTTTGGCGGTATATGCGTCTGCCCACCTGCTACGTGGCGGTCCGGATCGAGAGAGTCTGGTTGAAGGAAGCCTTTTGACTTCTCCATCCGGACTCTCAACAACCATCGCTTTGCAACGCAATGGGTGGGATGGATTCATACGTCTGTCACTCATGCCGAGCGATTCTATATCTTTTGTGGGATCGATTTGTGTGATTTTCTATGGGTGGATGTCAGATTTCAACTGTGAAAAAGCAAATAACAGCCAGAGAAAATCACACAAATCTGACAGGGGATCTCGTCCGTCAGGAGATCTCGATCCCACAAAAGATATAGAATCGCTCGGCTGGTTACTAACGCCCACATTCTACGACGTAGGCCCTGAGAAAATTTTCCTCAGAGCCTACTGTGTGGAGCTAACGTAAAGAAAATCAAATCTGGTCACCAAACACGCCATTTTATACGAATACCTTTCTGAAAGGTGTATTATTTTAATCGAATTGTATGAGTTAAATGGTATTCGAACCCGCAAACTCTGGTTTAGAAATCGAGAATTTTATCCTTCAACTCGAAGACAGTCAATAATTTTGTAAAAATAATATTCGGTAATCATTTGATTTTTTTTTACATGAGCTGCACACAGGAGGCCCTGAGGAAAATAATTTCCCTAAAGATTTATGTCATCTTTAAGGATGCTGTGTGGAGGTTTTTTTTTAAGGAAAGGAAGGAGAGGAGAGTTCGGGGAAGGAAAAGGGTTTAAGGGGTGGGTAGGAATCTGGGGTTCAGTATGTCCTGGTCATCCGCCTCCAAGGGAAACCTCGCCCCATGAACCCGGGCACCCCTGCTAAATCATCAAACGTAGCGAAACACTTGGGGTGACCTATGGAAGAGGTGTTGGTTATCCAATAAAGGTTCCCGGGGCGGCGGTACCCATTCCCGCCTCCCAAATTGATTACTGATTTGTCGAGATAAATAACTCCAAGGAACTCTAATGTCAACGGTAAAGTGTAAAAAGGATGTATGTAACACGTGAATAAATTAAATGGAAACACGAATACGGGATTTTTACGACGTAAAACGACGAGTAACTTCGGGTAACGACGTCGTTAAGTGACAAAATTGTTAAACATTCATTTATCTTCCAGACGGGTTTATAAATTACAGTATCGTTAAGACATTAATTTACCGAATTTGGTGGTTTATGTTGATTAAATGATTTGAAATAACGTTTTAAGCTGGTAACAAAAAATAGAGATATATTTTAAATTAAAAAATGTTTTTTTATGAAACACTCTAACTTTTTATATGAATGCAACCACCCGGTTTTGGCGTAATCGTGTATTAGGTCAGGATGGATGAAAGCATGTTATAATTGTTTTTAAGGTACTTGTCTGTTTTTATTACTAAGGATGAACCACGTCCTGTAAATTTTTAAAACAGGCCGCTAACAATTACATTCCTTATGTATATGGCGATAAGGTTTAAATTCCAGTTTAGCACCAGCCGCCTATTTTGATTAATTCACGGAATAAAACATCGACAAAAAGTGGGTTTTATTTTATTTTGCGAAGCTCAGACAAGAATATTTAATTTATTTACGACAATTTTCTAAAAGAATGATTTTTTTCGCGTTATATCTATCTTTTTCTGGCTCATGAAAAGACTAATTAAAAAAAACTGGATTATTTCAAAGGGAAATAAGTGTTCTACTAGCAGTGTTTAATTAAAGCATCTAAAACGTTTCTAAGCAATCTGATTTTCAAAGCAAAATCCCATGATTTTGCATTACTTACACCTTAAAACCGCATCTAAATATCGCTATGTATACTTAGGTATAAATTTAGTGATCGTCATGAAGTCATTTAATTAGAAAAATGTGTTTTATAGCTTCGGTTTTCGGTTTACTAGAAAAAACTTTTTTGCGAAATTTCATCTCAAGGCCGCTATATTTGTTAATTACAGTTTCGCCGAAACCGGTTCGCATGTTTGTATAAATAAATTAATCATCAAAAAGTTGCATATTTATATCGTGATTTATTGCTGGGGTATTATACCGTGTTGCGCTACCTCCTTCTTTAGCCAATGTTTCGGACAGCGTTACAGTTTCCACCATAAAGGCGAAAAAGTGGAAAAAGTTGGCTAAAAGAAGGAGGTAGCGCAACATGGCATAACATCCCAATAATACTTTTAAATCACGATAATACTTTTGCCCGTGAAAATTATAAAATCGTATATACACTCAATTTGGGAGGCGGGTATGGGTCCCTCCGCCCCGGGAACCATTTATTGGATAGCCAACATCTCTACCATAGGTAGCCCCAAGTGTTTCGCTACGTTTGGTGATTTAAGTATGAGATCCTTCATCTCATAATGCAGGGAAAGATTGCCGGAAGACGGGGCCCTGGAAGAAGGAGAACCTCATGGCTAAAAAATCTGAGACAGTGGTTTGGCCAGTCTACCGTGGAGCTCTTCCGGGCCGCAGTAAACAAAGTCCGCATAGCCAACATTATAGCCAACGTCCGTTAAACGGACAGGGCACAAGAAGAAGAAGAAGAAGGTGATTTAAGGGGTACCCGGGTTCATGGGGTAAGGTTTTTCTGGGTCTTGGCGGTGGATGCGTCTGCCCACCAACTGCGTGGCAGGCTAGATCGGAAGAGACTGGTTTGACTTCTCCAGCTGGGCCCACGCGATACATCACCTTACACCACAGTGGGAGGGATGGAATCATTTGTCCGTCACTCCTGGACACACTAACCCTAAGATTCCTACCCACCCCTCATACCATTTTCCTCCCCAAAACATCCTCTCTTTCCTTTCCTAAAAATACCCTTCACCAAAGATGACATTGGCCCTTAGTACTAATTTTCTTCAGGGCCTCCTGTGTGAAGCTATTGTAAAAAAAAATTTCATTTCTTAAAAAAAAAACAATCTAAAAATATCTGCTTTAAATTTATTTATTTATCTGGTAATTTCCCGTCTACCACCCTCTTTATTCGTACTTCTCGCGGAGCCTATTACGCACATTGCGAAGCCAGTAATACACGAGTCAATATAAGAAGCGCATCCCTTACCGGAATTTGATATTGTGGAAATATTCCCGATATTATAATCGTGCAAGATTGTAATATCAGGCATCAGTGCCGCTTCAACGAACTCTTTTACAATTGCCTACTTGAAGAATTGAACGCCAATCCGTTATTGGAAGCAAACCCATTGAGAAAGGAAAAACACTCTGAGTTCAGGCAAACTAAGCGAAAATACTGCGATACCAGATTACTGGGTACTGAACTTTCACAATTTCCGATTAGGTCTGAGGATTGGTTGCAAACTTAAACTTAAACAATCCTTAAGGCCCCGTAGTACCGCTAAAAAGAAGAAGAAGGAGAGATATGTAAATAGGAATGTTAGAGGAAGCGCGCTAATATTAAAAACTGTAATGTTTAAGTGAAAATTATGAAAATGTTTAATAAAACACGACTCGTTTAAAATAGAGCAAAAATCTCGCGGGTAATGTCTGAAATATTATTTTAGGTGTTCCAAAAGTCCAGCAAAAAATCTAAATCGGAATTCACGCCTCTTTTTGGGAGAAGTTTAATAGCCCCTCCAGACTCACGGCGAGAAGCCCCGAGAACACCCGAGAAGCGTGAATGTGATGAGTTTCTCGCATTCTCTTTCTCGGGCTCGCCTGTTCTCGGATCACAGTCGGTAAATTTGGCCGCTTCAAAGGATTTCTCGGGCGAGAAGCGAGAAGACTACTACTCTCACGTTTTGTCTCAGTGTTGTTTAGTGAGCGGTTGAGAGTAGACGTGCGTTATATTTTTGTTTTTGTTTAGAAAATTTTGTTTCCTTGTGTTAAAAATGTGGAACAATCAACAAGAGTTGCAATTTATCGCACAGAGCCAAACCTGCAGCATTTTGAATATCGTCTGTAATGTCGTCCATACCAGATGGGAAACAGATCACGAGTGAGAAAAATGAGAGAGTGGATAAGAGCTTGTTCTCGCCGTGAGTCTGGAATCAGCATAAAAATACTTGAGAAAAAGCTTTTGGAAAGGTTGGAAAAGGTTTTGAAAATTTTTTGTTCAGAGATTGATTTCGTAAAGGCCTGTAAAAAACATTAACTCCTTTTTTACGCATTGTTTATTGTAATAACAAGGAAATTTAAAATCGCAGGTCGGGCGTAACTGATACAAAATGGGTGTGCCAAATACATGGTTCTTACGCCGATGGCATAAGGTTCACTTCAAAAATCCAAATTCAATGAGAAAATGCATATTTTAGTTTATTTGTTAAAGTTCGGCCGTAAATATCAAATTTTTTTGCGATTATTATAAAAGAAACTGAATTTGTCACATTAAACAATAAAACCATATCCAAAAAGCGGTTTATAAGTAGGACAGTTTGCACTTGAAAGCTTTTTTTTATAGACCTAATACTAGGCTTATTTAAAGGCCAAGATATGTTCTACACGCAATATTTAATTGAAGCATCTATAATACTTCTAAGAGATCAAATTTTCAAAACAAAAATACATGATTTTGTATGATTTTGCACAACTGAAAATAAATGTTTATAATAATTTTTCGAGCATACTTTGCGATTTCTTTCTAACGAGGGAATTTTATATAATTGCCGTTTCGGCATGGGGAATGTATAGATGTTATCTTCAAGAATAACATATATACTTTTAAGACCTTTAAAATTTAAAGTGTTTTAGGAAAATATGTAATAAATCGGTAGAAATACAGGAAGCCGGGCCTTAATTTGAAAGGAAAATTTTGTGGTGAGTTATATATTTCACATGAAATGTTTTACACCATGTGATAACAATATTCGTAAGTACTATTTTAAGAGTTTTTGACGAATCGATGCAATCCATTCAACTCAAATTCAACTGGACTTCATTGGGTGTTAATGCTTGTAGCAAAATTAATTAAAATGCTGATCCTATTGTCCTTATGCAGAACACAGAAATAGTACTTATGAAGAAAAAAAATTACATAAGCTCTGCATAGAAAGATCTGAGAAAAATAATTTCCCTCAAGGCTTCTCTCATCTTCGGGGATGCTGTGTGCAGCGAATTTTAAAATAGAGAAAGGAGAGGAAGATCTGGGAAGGAAAAAGGTATGAGTTGTGGGTTGTGGGTCATTGGGTTCGAAAATGGCGGACGTATGATCCATCCCTTCTACTGCATTGCAAGACGATGATCACGATCCGGCCTGTCATGCAGTAAGTAGGTAGACTTTTCCGCTGCCAAAACCTAGACAAATTTCACTCTATGAACCCGGGCACCTCTGCTAAGTCATCAACCGTGGCGGGTGACTTACGGCAGAGGAGTTGATTATGTTCCCGGGCTTCTAAAATTGATAAGAGGTCGTCCATTAATCACGTGAGGCTCGAAAAGGGGAGGGGGTGTAATGAGATTTCACGTGTATTTATTTTTCGTGATAATATTCTGAAAATTTCAAAATACTTTGTACTAAAAAAAATACACGTGATTTTGGGGGGGGGGGTTAGTCTAAAACCTCACCACATATCACCACGGGGGGGGGTTAAAAAGTTGCTAAAAAACATCACGTAATTAATGGACGACCCCTAAATGTATGTGATTATTTTGATTTTTTTGAAGTGAAAACTTCTTTAGCACCGTTGTGATTTGAAACTCGATGAAACGAAAAATCGACACTAAAAAGAGACAAACACGTAAATTTGTAGGATTTAGCCCGCGAGAGAATGGGATAGAATAATTGGTTTTCTCTTTGTGCGGAACTTCGTAGCTTCCCCATTATTATCTACTTATGTTAATACTAAAGAAATTCAATCTGAAAGGAATTATGAAATTTTTAAACAAATACTTACAAAACATTTAACTATTAACTAGATTTAGGTATGTGTTACGATGTGCCAATTATATTTCCGCTATGAACAAAAAAATGCCAACTTATATTTTCTCTACGTATGAAAATTTTACATTATCTTTTATTATGTACAAAAAAAAATGCCTACTTGTATTTTCATTATGTATAAAAATTTTCCATTATTTACAAAAAAATGTCAACTGATTATTCATTTGTTATAAAAAAATTAGTTCTACATACATCCAAATTGTAACAACTGTTAAGTATGTATAGTACTGTCAATCTGATAGTGCTCCCTCTCTAAACACGAGAATTTCTCAATTAGGGAGGTATTGTTTCCACTAATATTATATATTATATACATTGGTTAATTATATATTATATGTATTGGTTCATTAAATAAATGTTTTCTGAAGGTTTCTCTTCTTCCCGCGTGAGAACTGCACACTTGTTTTTTTTTCTAATTGAACAGTAAAAATGTATTTCAAATAATGTGGCATTTTACGTTGTTTATTGTTCACAGTTATGCAGATATGTATCAAAGGTCTGCAAATAGCTAATGACGCAATTTTCGAAAAACTCCAGGCATAAAATAATCATTACATAAATTACATGAAAAAATCTCAGTTTGCGAGAGTTTAGTGAGACATGCAAGCAGATTACATATTCATAGTTTTAAAAAATATAATTAGGTGTAACCGTTTTCAAATACGATTAGAATTTTTAAATACTCCGCGTAGTGGCCGAAGATAGAAAACCACCTTACTCACTAAAATACTAAATTTATTACTTTGCATTTCTGAACTAAATATTATCTTGCGTGGACCACCTACTCACCATTTTCATGACCTGTGAAAGAAAAAGGAAAAGAGATATTCTTTACGACAAAGTGTTCCCAGCAATCATGGCGAGGTTTCCGAAACACATGATTAAATATTTCATCTTGTTCTCGGTCCGAGAAGGGGTTTGTTGATTTCAACCGCTGAAATCTTTGAAATCTTTCTCGTATTAAATTTCAAAAGGGTTGCCCCCACTTTAACCCTATCCAGCTGAAGCCTTTCATCCCTTTGCATAGTTCTACATCTGACAAGTGCTCTTCAACCCTGCGGTAGACCACTCGATTAAAGGCACCGCAGTCCTATTGAAAAAATACCTCGCCTTGTGCCACCACGCTATGTTCGTTCTCACCATCGACATAATATTTCTTCTATTCTATGGATTAACAATGCTAGAAATAAAATTTTTGAAACACCTATTAAGGCTCTGCAACCGGGCTCGAAAAGAAGAAGATGGAGAGATACGAAATTACGAATGTTAGAGGAGAGCGCTAATATCAGCGACAAAATCGATGCGTAAATTGCGAAAATGTTTAATAAAACACGACTCGTTTAAAATAGAGCAAAAATCTCGCAGGCATTATCTTAAACAGCATTTAAAGAAACACTGTGAATTTTTTCATACATATAACTTGTAAAATAACTGAAACAAACGTGTTTATAATAATTTTTGGAGCATACTTTGCGATTTTTTTCTATCGAGGGAATTTTATATAACTTGCGTTTCAGCGCGGGCAAAGTCTAGATATTATCTTCAAAAATAATATATATTTTTTTAGGAGCTTTAAAACTTACCGTGTTTAAGGGAAATATGTAATAAATCGGTAGAAATCCGGGTTGCAGGCCCTTAAGAATAACTTGTTTTATGAATGGTCGCGTTGCACGCTAAAATGGTAGCAATACAAGAGTTAAAAAAAGACAACTCCGAACAACAACTTTACGAAGATGTTACTGTCCATTGAATTATACATATATATATTTCCGTAAACAAAATTATAGCTCGTATTCAATACCATAATCGTGATATGGTAGAAATTTCGTAGCGGATGTATCACTTTTGATTGCGGGAAGCAAACTTTTTGAAGTGAAACTTTCTTAGCCCTGTTAGAGGGATTTGAAATTCGGATGAAACGGAAATGACGCACTACGGCACCTGCGAAGCATCAAACTGCTCTCAATGCTCCTATTGGTTGAAATATAAAACGGAAACGACGATAGGTCTGCGGTCATCGGCCGCTTTGTTTTTTTACGGGTCGTCGGAATATAATGCGTAAACTCACTCCTCGCCGAGCGCGTCCCATAGCGCAGCGGTATAGTGCGTCGCAAATATCAGCGACTAGAGAAATCCAGCGTACTGAGGTTCGAATCCTATGAAATCCAAAAAAAATAAACATTTTTGTTTTTGTAAATCAATATCCAATCTTCAAACCACTTTAAAATAAACAGGCAAAAAAAAGCGACGACTTTCTAGATTCAATCCCATCGCGTGTGAATTACAAACTCTCAAATTTTTAAATGTAATTCTCGTAATGTTTTCGAATTTCTTTAAAAAAATTTAAAACATGTATATCAATATACTTTCTACATACATACCTTCTTTGAATTTGTTTCCTTCTTGAAATTATGTATTGACTTAATACGTTTTCAGTGCCGCGCACCATTTTATGTGTATAATAATATTTGGCAATAAGATGTTACGAATCATACGAGATACACGTATACCAGCTTTGGAGCATTCCTCTGACAGAATCCTCTCACACCAACTTCTAGAATATACATTTACGTCACATTACGTCGACTTTAGCCAATATCTTCTGAGCATTGGGTTTATTCACGTCGGAGTATCTTGTAATAAAACTGTTTTAGAGACTGGCGAATGTGTACAAGAAACACGTAAAGGAAGCCTTAATATTTGATGTTCGAATCGCTTCCAATTTCACGACGTTTATTCGCGTAGATAACGTATTTGTCGGAAAATGGCAAATGCAGTGACGTTAAAAAAAGATAAGTATTTTGCTGTGAACAGTGAATAGAACAGAAAAGATAGAGTGAATATTATTTATTTTTTCATTTAGCACTTACAAACATTTTCGTTGCGAATGAAATGCGAAGTTTTAAAATGATTTATGAGTTCAAAGCTGCTTGAATTTTCTCTAGAATTTCTAGTTCTATCTAGAAATGTAATGTATTTTATAACTTAGGTTTTGTGAATTATTTCTTCAATAACTTATAATGTAACTTAAGTCTTTTTCATATATTATGTTATAAAATGATCGATTGTATTAAGTAACTTAACTTCTAATTTAATAGTGTGTAGACATCAGAGTGACCCACTCACTGGAAAACAAAATGCGACAAATTTTATAAAAAGATCTTCTCGACACGAATCCGACCAAGAAAAAGTACCTATACTTCTTCGATTATAGCAAAATTATTTTGTGGCATCATTTTAATTAAACAAAATAACAAATTTAACTATTTATTAAAAATTATCATGTTTCAAAATCTTTTTTTTACATTAGCTCCACACAAAAGGTCCTGAGTAAAATATTCCCTTCAGGGCCTATGTCATCTTTGGGGATGCTTGTGGAGTGTGTTTTTTAGGATAGGGAAGAAGAATTAGTTCTGAAAAGGAAAAAGGTATTAGGGGTGGGTAGGAATCTGGGGGTCAGTGTGTCCAGTAGACCAGGACGAATCCATCCTTCCCACTGCGGTGCAAGGCGATGTTCCGAAAGAGTTCGGCCGGAGAAGTCTAGGGGACTCCCTCAATCACTCTCTTTCGATCCGGCCTACCATGCAGCTGGTGGGCAGACGCATCCGCCGCCAAGACCCGAACAAACTTCACCCCATGAACCTGGTACCCCTGCTAAGTCACCAAACGCAGCGAAGCAGCGTGTGGCAGGGCAAAGGTGTTGGTTATCCAATCAATGGTTCCCGGAGCGGCGGTACCCATAGTAAGGCGGTAAGGGTAATATTACATCCCTCTTCCTACGAATATAGAACCGACAGATTCATAACAAGACCGGGGATAGCCGTAAAGGCAATATTCGAAGAATTGCACAATTCACTTCTCGCCAGGGCGCTGAGCCAGTGAACAACAAATTAATATTTTATCATTTCACTTTTAATAATTTCATATAGCCCCGAGCTTTCCGATAACAGAAAGGATGATGTCGGAAAATTAGGATTACGGAAAAGTATGAAAATGACAGAGATTGGAAAGTGGTAAGATGACCCAAATGACCGCCATCACGGCGGATGGCCGCTAATCATTGCTCAGGTATCAGGGACACATGTCACGAAGAAGGTATTGTAATCGGTAGCCGGGCGTGTTAACTAATGATACAGTGCCCAGGAGCGGGCACCTAATGAATTAACCGCCGTGCGGGTAGGGGTCGCCCAGCGCGGCCCAAGCGATGTAATCTCGTATATTGTCTGGGGTAATATGAGTGGATTAGGATATATGACACGGGCCTGCCGGCAGATAACAAATGTTTAAACGAGTGGAGTGAGGCAATGTAACCCGTAGAGGTAAGCTGAGAAAATTGTCGTTCGATAACACAATTGTTTTTTTTTTGCAGAACAGCACGAAACTCTAGAGTTAGTAGTGTGGTACCACAACTAACTAAAACCTCATCGGAGTTAAGACCCTAGAGGGAAACAGTGTTGAAAATGGGAATAATAGTAGTAGAAAAAGATAACAATATTGTTATTTATTTATTGTACAAAATTAAAGATTAATTTTTTGATATTTTGCTGCTTCACTTTGGCTAAATAATCATTTGTCAATTTATACAAAAATATTGTAAAGTTGATCAAATTATTCCACGAAGTTTTAACTTTGTAAGAAAAATTTCCCTTGATAAACATCATTATAACTTTAACAATACTTTCACACCAAAACTGATGTTCAAGTTAGTATTTGGGTTGAAAGAAATGTACAAGATATTCAGATTTTCAATTTGGGAGGCGGGTATGGTTACCGTCGCCCCGTAACCATTTATTGGATGACCAACATCCCTGCCACAGGTCACTCCAAGTGGTTCGCTACGTTTGGTGACTTAGCAGGGATGCCCGGGTTCACGGGGTGAGGTTTGTCCGGGTCTTGTTGGCGGATGCGTCTGCCCAGGCAGGCCGGATCGGGAGAGAATGGTTGAGGTGGTCTCTTTGACTTCTTCAGCCGTACTCTCTCGGAACATCGCCTTGCGCCGCAGTAGGAGGATGGATTCGTCCATCACTCCTGGTCACACTGACCCCAAAATTCGTACCCACCCCTAATACCCTTTTCCTTCCCAGAACTTATTCTCCTTCCTTATCCTAAAAAGACCCTCCACACAGCATCCCCAAAGATGAAATAGGCCCTGTGAGGAATATTTTACTCAGGGCCTCCTGTGTGGAGCTAATGTAAAAAAAGGTGAAATGCAATATTGTATATATAAATACATTACTTAACTATCACCCGATTTAGGGAGATTATTAAAATTAATTCACAGGTACACCCCGCTGGCTGGACGGGAATTGATTTTGATTAAGGAAAACTTTGGAGTAGGTACTAGTGGGATTATCTAAAGGATAATTGTTCGCCGAGAAGACCAGATTTTAAGAAAAAAAGTCTTAATAAATTAATTTCGATGTTTTCATTGTCTAAAATGTGTAAAATACTTGTTAAAAAAATATTAGTTCGCTAATAATAGTAGCTATTGCTTTAATTTTTTGATTAAAATTATTTTTTATCAAATGTCTAAATTTTATGTGTTAATATAGTACAAATTTCTTTTATATTACTCAAAATAATCAAATTATTCTTGAAAGAAGTCGACATTTTTTGTGTTTAAAATTTTTAAATTGCCTTTTTATATAATTGAAGAAGAAGATAACAACAATAATCTAAACGAAAATATGAGCGAGAACAAGACACAGAAAAACAGAAAAAGATAATGGTCGCCAACTGGGACTCGAACCCAGAACCTCTCGTCTAACCGGGACGTGCGTTTACCAATTTCGCCATTGCCACCTACTGTCAAGCCGTCATAATAGTCAATCTCAAATTTCAAATTTTAGAATTATAACATTATGATTATTGCATATGCCTTTTTATTTTAAATCTAAAAAATTGGTGTTACCTATTTATTTTAAAGTGAACTGAATCAATTTACCCTCAATAAATATTTAATTTTAATCGTGTATGTTTGAACTGCTGTCATACAAAATATTTTTGTTTTTTAGATGTTCTTATATTAAATTGTTTTTTTTTTTAAATATTATTATCTTAACCTTTCAAAGGCCAGGAACGCGCCCGCGCGCGAGACTGGAATTTCAAAAAAGAATATTAATTCAAATAATTTGGATGCGATTTTAAATTTTATTCCATTAATTTATAACATAAAATAAAGCTTAAAATAGCTTCCTCCATTCTTGTTATTAAGGTAATTTAAAAAAGGTAAGGTAAAAAACCCTGGCCCTTGACAGGTTAAACTAAATAACCACTGAAAAGTGTATTTCAAAAAACCGGAGAAATTCTAGCGCGGAGGACAGTATACAATCTCGTTGAACAAACAATGTTTTAAGATGAATAACAAACAAATAATAATATAAGCAGCGTCAAATACAAATTCACAGATTCGGCTTCGAAACTAACAATATAGTTTAACGTGGTTACAGATAACCTCCGATAAGAGAAGATATCAGAAGAAAACTAAATATTTCCAAGAAATGCTTACAAGAAGAGATCATTTTTCTTTTTATATTTTCTCGAGACAGTCGAGACCCCCTTTAAAACAGTTTCCCGGGACTTGAAGTAAAGGGGAAGAGAAACTTTACTCTCTGAATATTCTCAAATTTCAAATAAGAACAACCATCTGTGTTATTATAATGATCTGTAAAGTACCAACTGCTAACTCCCCTTCGTTTCCCTTACATCCAAAGGGTTGGGAAATCATCGCTGCTGGAAATCATATCGGAAAACCGATAAACATCAATATATCGACCCCTAAAAATACCGATATTTATCGATATCGACGATACGCTGATATCGATATATCAATATCGAAAAACTCAATATATCGTATCGAAATATCGGATGAAGATAAAGGCGAATTTGATTTTTGGAAGCACCATAAATTTTGGCTCACACGCAAATAAAAAGAAAAAAAAACTGACAGTGTCGACGAGCTTACGTTATGTCTTTCTGCTCCTGTAAATACTCTAAAAGTAAACATTCTTGAAACATGGCAAGAGATGTAAGGTATGGTGACCGGCCAATTCAGAATGAAACCAACTCATAACCACCTCAGAAAGGTCATTAAGAGTGATGATAAAAATATATTAAAATATGATTAAATAGGTTAAGTTAGGTTAGGGTTACCGGCTATTTTAAAATTATTTTTTCAAAGCTTTTAATTATCTTTCTGAGGTAGTTCTGAGTTGCTTTCATTCTGAGTTGGCATGGAACCGTAAGGTATATATCCCAATCTTTTTAAAGTGATAATGAGTCATCTACCAATTGTGGCATCAAGTGCTCCTTCTAAACGTCTTTTTTCAAAGGCAGCAGCCACTATAACTCAAAACAGAAACCGGCTACAAGGAAGTAGACTGTTAGCAGACAGAGTTACTATTTTAAGTTCGATAGCTGGAATAATTTTTTTTTTTTTTATAAATTTATGAAAAAAACATATTTTATATACCTAACCAAATTTTGTGATTATTCGCATAGGTAAGTATAAAAAATTATATACATACATAATTGATAAACATTTGATACAACTATAACTACATTGGATTTCTATAAACTTAAAAAAAAAAGAAAAAATATCGATATATCGGTCTAGTAGGCCAATATATCGATATCGACTTAATTCGATATATCAATATTTTTATAAATCTTGCATCCCTACACCGGCATATTAAAACTAAATAAAATCTACATAAACAATTTTAGTTCCTGTGCAAATATTTTACATACTATCATACTTTGTCCTCGAGGGGACATAATCGTAAGAAAACAAAAGGTGTAGCAAATTTTCTCTCTTCTAAAGGCTAAATAAAAATTCATTTATGAATTGGCTATCTTAGGAGACAAAGTTGCGAAAGCTGAAAATCTTTGCGTTCACCTAGAAATTCCAGACGTTAAACGGCAAATTTGACGGCACAGTTGCTTCAGAAACAATCAATAAAAGGTTTCAGCTTTGTGGTTAGGTTAACGTATTCTTTACGAAACACTTAGGTGTATTTCTAGAAAGTAAAATCGGCTGTTAATTATCTAAAAACTTGTAGGTATAACTTGAGTTATGAAAGTGTAAAAGTTAAAATCCCCAAACTTTCCAAAGTTTGTGCTATAACTTAACAATAACAATAACTTTTACAAAGATTCCACATCAAACTTCCTTAACTTCGCACTATTAATAAAAAAGGAATATAAACTTAATAATAAGTTTTCACTCAATACCCAAGTAATAACAACTGTATCTTTTACTTTGTGAAGATCGAACGGTGCTTCCAATAATTTCAAGTTTTGTTGAAAACTCCTAAGGAATCGGGTATCGGTATGAAATTCACCCCTCGCGTTACAATAGTTAAATATTTCGTTAGATTTCGCGAGTCGTTTCTTATTTGTATTGCGTCCCCTACCGCCCCCCAACCACCTCTACCACCCCTACGGCCGGAGATGAACAACTTCCACCCTCTGGATGTTTGATTGTCGATATCCTTGTCGCTGAATAAATTTACAGGCGATAGAATGTCACCTCGTTTGCCGAGGAAGCTATGGAAAGTAAGATATTATAATATATTTATAAGAAATCGGTTTTCTGGAAATCGTATTGTGGCATTATGAACCAATTATTATAATGAAACATAACCGATTTATTTGTTCAGCACGTGGGAATAACAGTTTAAGTTTTTGGGAAGTGCTTAAAACCGTAATAATAATAATAATAATGCATATGTGATTACTGCAGACACATTAGTCTAGGGATACTTATATTTGTATTTTAATTTATTATATACTACCCACAAAAATATTGTATAAATATCCTGTTTGTGTCTCAAATAAATAAACAAATGACGTCTTATTTTATAAGAAATTTATGTTAAATCGTTTTTTGAAAATCGTATTGTGGCATTTCGAACCAATTTTTTACGATAAAACACAAATTATTTATTAGTTTGGCGTCTACAAATAACAGTTTAACTCTTGGAAAGTGTTTAAAACTATAATAATAATGACGTCTTTATTACGGAATGTGGGAATTTAGTGCAATCCCACACTCAATACGCTACTTTTGTTAACTTTTAATGTATGACATATTACATCTATTTTGTGTATTCTCATAACGTATGCGAGTTTCAATTGCTGGTGCCAATTGAACTAAGCCAATGCCACTGGAGAAAGTTGTGAGGTTGATTAAATTGACAGAGGAAAAAGATTACAGGAAGAGAAATGTTGGAAAGCCCACAAAGCCCGAGTATCATCTGTACGAAAACAATATATTATCTTTATTTAATTACTTCTCATTTGGCTTTTCGATTCATGGTTCATAGTTTGAGATAACGAATCGACTTCCATCTCCAACAATTTATCACGGATATAACTAATGCAAGAGCCACTCGGCTTCTTATTTAGTTAAAAATGTTTTATCACAGGAACACAATTTTTCTTCATCTCGCTACAGCGCCGAGCTAAACGAGTGGAGATTGGCCGTGTTAGAGCGAGAAGAGCTTATGCACTGGCGACGCGACGGAGAGAAGGAGATAAAACGCTGTAAAAATAAAAAGAAACCAATTTCAGGGACTCTACAAATACTAATAGATAGACCAATGTTTAATTCATGAATAACGCTGTCGAGCCACTTTATTAACGAGGAATTCTTGTTCCCTGCTTCTTGGGGTAGAAAGAGGTGAGAGGGTGGAGAAAGAGGAATGGAGCATCGAATATTTTTATTCATAAGTGTGATTATTGAAAAACATACGACTTTTTTCTATTCTATTATGGTAGCCTAAGATGATAAGTTTTTATCAGTTAGTGGCGAATGGTTCAATTGGATTTGCTAAAGCAATTTTTAAATAAATCAATAAGAAATTTCAGAAACCAAGTAATCATAAAGCCCCTGACGTCATTCTACCCCCTTCGCAGTGCCATTGCACAGCAATTTCGATAAATTGACAACTATTATGACGTCATCTTATTCAAAATCGTAACGAGATCTATTGCCCGAGCCACACAAAGCTAGTGCATACTTCAAGCCACGACAGCAATCTATCTACTAAGTTTAAAAGCGGATAAATCGGCGAATGAGATTGTCATGATGACACACAAAACTGTCCACTCGCTCAGTAGCGTAGGAAACTGAGGTCGCTGCTAGCGCCAGTAACAAGAATAACGACGCCTGCGTGAACTAATTCTGTAATGTTTGACAGTCGAAATCAGCTGTTAATTGGCAGCCATCTTGAAAAACATAATTAAACCAATCGCGAGCAAGCGTGTAGAGAGTAAAGTTGACGACCTTTAAACTTTTTTCATAGATTGTCAACAATCTGCTAGTTAGCAAGTAACACGATGACACTGAGCAAGTTTACTGGCAGATAGTGAATTTCCCAGATAGTAGCTTGTAAACTCGTTCTGTGTCATCGAAGCTTTAGGTTAGTATCCTGGCTGTGTGGTTAGCTTTGTGTGGCTGACTTTTTTTTACTTCGAGGGCTTCTAAATAGTTTAATATTTTATCTAAATGTAATATTTTGTTTGCAGAGATTTTTTCAAAAATTTATTTGTTTTTATTAAGTGGTTTGCGAACCATTTGGTTTGACTGTCATTTATTAATCCAATAAAAATGGTGTATTAAAAGTGTGTTTTTTCATTTAAGAAAAAATGTGTACTTTCATTCAAATGAAAAGTCGGCTGAGAAAGTTGGAGGGCCTACTTAAAAGTGATTAAACGGGTGTCTCTGTTTGACTAAACAAAACTCTTTTATGAATAAAATTGTGGGGAATCCTAATTAACTTTATAATTATTTCTGCGAGGGAAACGAAAATGAGAGCAAACTTGTCGTTGTATTCAGCGCCTCGTTTTGGGCTGGGGTAAAAATTAACCCCATCAATTAAGTTTGTCGTGTTAGGCTAAATTATTACGCACATTATTATTATTTTATTGGTAAAATGGGTAATTTAAAAAAAAAGTATTTATGTTGAATTTTTTAAAAAACAGTTAGATACAAATGATTTTTTGTTTGTTCCGTGTGCTTTAATGTAAATACTTCTATATTATTTTTGCACTGTTCCTCTGTTGTGATTTGATCCTCTTATATAAAGTATATAAAGAATAGATCTAATAGGTACTTATAAGAAGTAGATTCAAATGTGATGCTTTTGTTAATTGTTCCTTTTGTGTTTATGGTGCCTGTATATGTTACTCGTTACTTTTAAGTTGTTTTTTTTTTAAAGATATCCCTTCCTGTTTACTTCATTCACTGTTTACTTAGTTGTTCTGTTGTTTTATTTGTTTCTTTGGTGTTGTGGTTTACTTTCGTGTGTGCATGATTTAATTGTACCTAGATATATCAATTTTGGAGGCGGGAATGGGTACCGCAGTCCCGGGAACGATTAAGTGAATAACTGACACCGAATCACTATGTTTAATGACTTAGCAGGATCGGGAGAGATTGGTTGGGGGAGACCTTTTACGTCTCTGAGGATGAGGAGGATTCGGTTGAAATATCGCGTTGAACCGCAGTGAGAGAGATAGATTCATACGTCCTTCATTCCTGGACACACTAACCCCAAAAATCCTACACACCCCTTGTACCTTTTTCCTTCCCAGATAAGACTCTCCTCCTCACACCTAAGACACCCTCAGTCACCGCATCTTGTAAGTTGACACAAAATGTAATGAGTATACTTTTGAATTATAATTTTTCACTCATCTAGTATTATCACAAAATGTTAAATTTTTGTAATCGCAGTTTACGACAAATTGGAAAGAAGTTTTTAAAGCTCCGTTTCATGAAAGTTATTTATTTTGATCAGGGATTTTTTTACAGAATTTATTGATTTACGCAATGGTTAAGAGCTCAAAAGTCATCCACCCCGAGTTATCGAACATGTTATCGATGATGTTTACACTTAACAATTGATAATATTGGTGTGATGTAACTTTTTTTTAAATATTGCTGAAATTTTCTGTCAGACATTTACTGGGCTAAGCCGGTTAGTGAATTTAGTAATATTACGAGTAATAAAAAGTAGTCAAATCCGCACATTGAATAAAAATATTGAACTTCTAAAGAACCAAAGGTACGAACTGAAAGCCAGGAAAGATTTCATTTCATGAATGTTTTTTTCAATTTAAATTACAGACCAAAAAATTCCCCAGACAATTTCCTATTGTCTTAAAAATTCCCCTGCACCAACACATTTGTTGGCGAACAAGGGATCGCTTGCAATTGAAATAGAGCCTTTTTCCGGTTTGTTTGAGACCGCTTACAAGTGCAGGAGCGCCAGATGTCTCCCTCGCTTTCACCGCTTCCGAGGCTTTACTGTTTCCGGAAAACTTTGTTCCCAGATGCTTCGGCGGTTCCGCACCGACTTTTTTCCAATGAAATAGCGCCGGGAAAATGCTTAAGGATCACGTAGTAAATACAAGGGCTTTGTTACTCACTTTACAATTGGAAATTTGTCATTGAAAGAAAAAAATTACAAATAAAAAGGACTGGTTGCTTTTATTATTAGAATTAAGAGCAATTTTAAAATAACTTTATATTAATGATAAGGTAAGAGGCCGAATGCACATTGAAGGAAAGAAAAAAATAGTGATAAATGAACGAAACAAGCTAATTTTGTTTAAAACATTTAAGGTGCAATTGCGTGAATTGTGTGCAAAACCATTATTATTTATGATATCTCACAGGATAAAATCAACTAAATAGAAAACGGTATGGTTAGTTAAAACCCTAAAAAGTCAAAACCTTTATTTACACCAAGAAAACAAAAAAAATGTTATTATTATTATAAAATCTGCTGATGACATCAAGCTATACAAGAAAATAACTGATGTAAATCATTGCCATATACTTCAGTCAAATATTAGTATGTTTAAAGATTGGTGCGTTCAAAATAATTTATTCTTAAATGTAGAAAAGTGCAAAACCTTGACTTTCTTCAGAAATAAAAATCCTGTTTTATTCGAATATTCCATCAATAGCACAGCTTTAGAAAGAGTCACGGAAATGAGAGATCTTGGAATTATTTTGGAATTATTTTGGATGAAAAACTAAGTTTCGCCAATCATATCCACCAAATTGTAAACAAAAGTATGAAAACACTAGGCTTCGTACTAAGAACAACCAAAAACTTTAATTCCATACAAGTCATTAAATTATTATATGTATCTCTAGTTAGAAGTCTAATGGAATATAACTCGGTAGTTTGGTCTCCATCTTACAAAATTCACATTAATAACATTGAGCGAATACAAAAAAAATTCCTGCGTTTTATAAATTTAAAATTAAATATCCCACTAGAAGACTTGAAATATAATTTATTATTAAATGTTTTAAAAATACACACACTAGTATACACATTTTTATTCAAAATACTTAACTCTAAATTTGACTGTTGCGAACTACTGCAACTCATAAACTTACGAATACCGACAGTAACTACACGACAAAATACACTATTCTACTGTAGCATTCATAAGCGGAACTACATTGCCCACTCTCCGATACAGCGATTTCACACTATGGGAAATCAGTACTTAGGTGATATTGACATATTTGACATAAACATAAAAAAATCAGAAAAATAATATGTTAAGGAATTATTTTTTTTGTTAAAGCCCTGTTCATAAAATGACTGCACATTTAACCTTTTCCCGTTTG
The DNA here is from genome assembly GCA_917880885.1 of Limnephilus marmoratus. NCBI lineage: Eukaryota > Metazoa > Arthropoda > Insecta > Trichoptera > Limnephilidae > Limnephilus > Limnephilus marmoratus. Next base: position 19,201,656 of record OU862924.1, on the reverse strand, counting down.
TTTCTGAATGCCATTCCACCACCGTGAAAGTAGTTTAGCCTTTTACCTCACCCATCACAGCCTTCCGTGCCGTGCGGGCTGCCTACCCTCTGCCCTCGGCGTAGCAGCGCCCTCCGACGGGTAATTGAAACTTGTGGGATCTCTTCCGCGGGAAGGCTTTCATACATCCAACCTCTACGCTGTACACTGTACCTCTACATGTATGAAGTCTGCTACGGTATCTATTGTACACTCAGATTTCACAGGTATTCAGCATTGTGAATTGTATCTACACAACCTGGGCTTACTGCAGCAGTTGACATTTCGATTGTTTCCGGTTACTGTTGTGTCTACGTTGCAGAGGTGAACGTTTTCATAAATCTGACGTGCAATGGAAAGAACGTTTCCTGGGGAGAGTGAACGAAATTGTTTTAAGTTCAAATAAGAATTTGAGTTCGGAAAATAAGTATATTCATCAGGGTGACCAGACCACTCAGAATAAACCCAAACTCAGAAGCACCTCAGAAAGGTCATTAAGAATGATGATAAAAAATATATAATAATTGGTTAAATAGGTTAAGTTAGGTTAGGGTTACCGGATATTTTAAAATTATTTTTTCATAGCTTTTAACGACCTTTCGGAGATGTTTCTTAGTTGGTTTCATTCTGAATTGGCATGGAACCATTCATAAGGCATGGAGAACGTAATACAAATGAAAAGTGTAAATAATACGTAATACAATTGACGCTTCGATAATTAATACGATAACGGTACGGTAACGGCAAGGTAACGGTGTGCATGACGGCATAGCAGGGAATCAAAACGTATAAGTTTGTTGCGCAAACGGTGTGCATGTCGTGGACGTCAACGGCAACGGTAACTATATAGCATAACTTGCCGTTATGCCGTAGAGTACCGTTGTCGTCAACATTATGAAAGCACCCATTGGTTATCAGTTTTTGTATAAAACTAGCTGGTTCCCGACATGCGTTGCAATGTCCTTTCCTGTGCATTCCGTTCCCCTCCGGCATCCTCTTCCCCTCCCGCGTAGCTTTTCCACCTTCCCCGCCGTCCCTCCAACCCCTCTCCCGCGTTCCATATATTCAGTCCCAGTACATTCAATTTTCAAACAGCTCGCGCGCCATCTATTAAATTTTTTTATTAAAATTTTCACATTTCATATACTTATCACAAATATTCATTTTTGTATATTATAAGAATAGTCAATCAAACTTGGTACCTAACATAGGTACCTATTTAAAATATCTATAATTTTAAAACTCCGTAGACAATTCTTAAAAAAAAAACAGCTGCCTGCTAAATTCACATTTATCAAACGTGCGAACTGTCAAACTGCGAAGTTAAAATAGCCGTTAAGTTTTCTGAAATTACCGAAATAATCCAATTTTCTGGGCAATTTTCTTAATTTTTCTTTCCGTAAGAACCTTCTACAAAGTATCAGAAACCTTTTTAAAAAAGATGAATGAAGTGGGTAAATTCGTTCTGAAGCTATGGCGTGACCAAGGGAAACAGGGATTCATTTTTTATACAAGTAAATAAGCAGAGTTTCCGCAAATATATATATTTTTTAAATTAAACATTTTTTATGAAACTGATTTTGTAGTAAACTCTTTGATTTGCCCTTTTTCTGTTGCTTACAGCAAGTTTGTATATAGTTATGCGTTTCTTTAATATAAATACGCCGGTAACTTGCACTCTCTCCGAATTTAAAACCGAATTAATTACTGGTGGTGAAATCACCCCATTCATGTTTAAACGTTTAAAAGAGAAAGAGAATCGTAAGAGACGGGGGAAGGGTTACAACCCCACTAAGTGAATTTCGTTAATTAAACCATAAAAACTTCGATAAATAAAGATCCACGAAGCCAATTTCCGTGCTGTGGCATAGTTTACTGTTAATTTTATTTAACCGCTTATAAGGGTGGGTCACCGCCGTACTGACGCCGTATACAACCCTCGCAGGATTAAACAATGGCCAGCCTTAAGGGAGGAATGAACCGCGTTTTAACATACGCAACTTGTGGTTCTTACTCTTTTTTATGGAAAACGTGATGATTTACGTTTAGTTGTATACCGCTAGAATTTTCTTCCGCTAGAGTTTTCTCCAATGCTTTTTACAATTTAACAATAATTTAATAACATAATATGAATATTGTTTTACAGATTTTCTCTATGTATGAAAATTTGCATTATATTTTATTATGTACGAAAAAAATGCCTACTTATATTTTCATTATGTATAAAAAATTTTCCATTATTTACAAAAAAAATGTAAACTTATTATTCATTTGTTATAAAAAAGTAGTTCTACATACATCCTAATTGTGACAACGGTTAAGTATGTATAGTACTGTCAATCTGATAGTGCTCCCTCTCTAAATACGAGAATTTCTCAATTAGGGAGGTATTGTTACCAATAATATTATATATATTGGTTAATTATATATTATATGTATTGGTTAATAAATAAAAATAAAACGATTAAATTTTAACAATATTGATATGAATATTGTTGTACGGCGGATGGTATCTCCATTTGGGAGGCGGTTATGGGTACCGCCGCCCTGGAAACCATTTATTGGATTACAAACACCTCTACCAAGTGCTTTCCTACGCCTAGTAACTTAGCAGAGATGCCCGGGTTCATGAGGTGAAGTTTGTCCGGAACTTGGAGGCGGATGCGTCTGCCACCAACTGCTTGGTAAGCCGGCTCCGGAGAGACTTGTTGAGGGAGACCTTTTGACGTCTCCAGCATGACTCTCTCGGAACATCGCTTTGCACCACAGTGAGGGGGATTGATCCATCACCTCATACCTTTTTCCTTCCCGGAACTTTCTCTCACTTATTTTCCTAAAAAGACCATCCGCACTGCATCTCCAAAGATGACACCGGTCTTGTGGGAGAATTATTTTCCAGAGGGCCTCCTGGGTGGAGCTAATGTAGAAAAAGTCGAAGGTAAGCCTGAGGATGAGTTTCTTTACATGAATTGTTTATGATTTTTCAAGGATATTAAAGAAATGAAAGGTTTATGTTATTACCTACTGTCCTTAACAGTAAAATGGTGACCGGATAACTCAGAATGAAACCAACTCAGAAGCACCTCAGAAAGGTCATTAAGAGTGATGATAAAAAAAAACAAAAAAAATTGGTTAAATAGGTTTGGTTAGGTTAGGGTTACCAGGTATTTTAAAATGATTTTTTCATGACTTTTCTGAGGTGTTTCTGAGTTGATTTCATTCTGAGTTGGCATGGAACCCAGTAAAACACATATCACAGTATGCATTGATGCTTCGCCCTAATTTCATCCAACAGCAAAAATTTTTAAACAATAAAATGGTCATATTATTTGTCAGTTGAAATGAATTTAAATGGCTTCAAAGCAAAGCTGGGAATTACTATTTTGAATTTAAAATATTTACGTTAAGCTTTAGACAAATTGTTTTAAGTGGAAAAATATCTAGTTGATCTAGCTTTCTAGTTGAATATAGTCTTACAGTGTAAAATATTTAATGTGTTCAGACAAATAACCTTTCTGAAAAGTTTTCAAGATTGCAATATAAAACAATAAGCCGCGGACAGTTTTATTGGGAGAGATCCAAAGTCGCTGCAGAACGGAGAAGAGAAAATAGTTTAAATAGAGTTTAAGAAGGACCCGTGGGAATTTGGTCTCGGAGAAAGTTTTGATGCGAACCATTTAACAGTTTATTGTTTTCCGAAACAATGTTGCTCCTAATGTTACCCATCCCGGACTATTTCTCTCAGTTCTCAAGATACGTGAGTTGGCTGCTTTATTGAATGTTCGGTTCATATTGTGTAGTTATTTAGACGTGTCCTCTTGGACAACTTGGAAATCCTTATAAAATTCGAAAATAATAATGTACCCATACTTTGTTTGGGTACATTGTTATGACTGTTTTGCAATTCGTTTATCTTTAAATGTGATATGTTCCGTTTCAAGATGGTGACCATTTTAATGGATCAATAAAGTTTCTTTTTTCAATTGTGTTTATTTTGATTTCTCATTCGCTTTTGTAATATTTAATACCTGCTTGTCTGAAGAAAGTTTCAAAACAGAATTGTCGTTAAGATATTGACGTTTTTTTTGGAAAAATTGAATAATTTAAAAAGATTACATAACATAAATAGTTTATATTTATGGTATTTAAGTATCTACTTACATATATAATTATTGGTATTTAAGTATCTACCTACCTACTTACAAATATCATGATTTAAAAAAAATAATTGGCTTAGATTTATGTAAAGGAAAATTAGGAACACACTTTTATGAACGTGAGATCTACTCTGGTTCCCGGCATGCTTTGCAATGCCATATTCAAAAACATAAATTGCATGTCCTTTCCCGTGCGTCCCCGTTCCCCTCCCGCGTCGCGCTACCCTCCCGCGTTCCCCTTCCACATTCCCTACCTTCCTTATCCCCTATCCCGCTCCCTCATCCCGCCAACCACCCTACCAACTTCCCGTGCGGCGCGCGACTGTCAAACGCGATAAGTGTCAATGTAGCAGACAAATGTCAATTTAAAAAAAATTCATAGACAATTCTTTTGTTACAAAAAATAAATAAAAACAGTCGCCTGCTAAATTCACATTCATCAAACGCGTAAACTGTCAAACGTGCGTAATTAAAATAGTGGTTAAGTTGTCTGAAATTTTCCAATTTTCTTAATTTTTCTTACCGTACCGTACCGAACCTTTTACAAAGTATTAGAAAAGTTTTTAAAAAAAGATGAATGAAATAGGTAAAGTCGTACTAAAGTTACGGCGTGACCAAGGGAAACCGGGATTCATTTTTATATATATAAATAATATTTACCTACCTAATAAAATACGAGATCATTTATTGGATTATTTACCGGTGAATCGTGAGGAATATTTACTAAATCTAAAAACGTTCTATCGGTGGGATGTCGTGAAATTTATTAAGTGTTTTCTGGTTATAATATTTAGATTAATGCTAGTTTAGCAGTTATTTTGAGAGTCAGTCATTTCGGCAGTCTTTTAAAAATTTACAAGTTATATCAAAGTTTGTGAGAAAATGTGGTTCTATGAAATTCTGATGAAACTCGGGCGAGACCGAATAGTAAATATTATAAATAATTTTTAGCCATACCTGCATAAAAAATGTGCAATTATGTAGCTTATTTGAATAAACCATTGAATTACTGGGAAGAATTTTAAAAGAGCGTATTGGGGTCTCTTACAAAGTCGGGTAGAAAAGACATTATATTATAATTAATCTCTTTTTGCAGTATGTACATTGAGAATTGCCCTACTCCGAGAGTCCCCTTAAAACATTATAATACTTTTTGGGTTTGTAATCAAGGAATCAACTGAAGCAGAAACATAAGGCGGGCCAAAATTCACTAAAAGAAAAATACACGGAAAAATGAACGAGTTTTATGTAATTTTACCCTCGCTAAAAGAAGACATTTAAATTTGCTTATAACAACATCTCCCGCTTTGTTAAGTAATATCTGCCGGAGTCTCATTTGTAGCTTTAAACAATTCGTAAAGTTGACTGAATTCTAAAATATTTTGTTCTGTTATTCTTTATTACATTATGCATACAGAATACATATTTAAACTAGGTGGCTTAAAAATAAAATTCTATGAAAGTAAACACTCGAAAATTCATACTTTGTGATAAAATATTTTAATGTAGTCATATTCTAGGATAAGAATGACTAATAATATTTTTGCTTTCAAAAGGGTGTTGTTCTATTTGATTTTTACAACCTTTAATTTATATCTAACTTATAATATGTTAATTTTAAAGTATTTCTAAATACCCATCTAGCGAAAAAAATATCACTTAATTTATTGAAAACCTGAATGTGCTTTAATCGAACCGTTTATCATATTTATACAATTACCAGTATTTTAAAATTCCTCACCCTTTTTCCAATCCCTAAATGCCACTTCCACATCCAGTTGTTTTCGATCGAAGCCAACATCCCGTTATATTAAATTCCCTTTAACATCCTATTAGATTTAGTCGTGAGCTTATACAACATGTAGAACAGTAAAATGTGCCCAATGTGTTCTGAGGTGTCTCGCCCGATGGAAAACACTTAAAATGCAAATCGGGAAGGGGGGAGGAGGGGGGGTTTCATAGGACCCCTTATTTGCTTCCTATATCCCGCAACACCCTGCCATCCCCCACCCCGACTCATTCAGCCCCTGTGGTCCTTGTAGCCTCCCAGGATATAACCCGAAACGGTGGGTAGGTTGGAAGGGAGGGTTAACCACCCTGTAATTGCCGATAAGGACACAATTAAATCTGGGCGTCATTTAAACTTAATACCGCACGCAGATTACAATAAACATTACCATATTATTTTCTCATTGACATCAGTTTAAATGGGTGTATTTATACCCCTGTTACAAATTATTGGCTATTAAATATTTTTTCACTTAATTTCTTCTTCTCAAAATTTTCCTCCGGAAGCATCTATTCCCCCGTCTAATCCGTCTAGTGTGCAAACTTGTTTTTAATCTACCTATTTCCCTTCCGGTTTAATGAAGTTAAGGTTTCCTCATCATTACACAGACATCTTCTCAACTTGAAATATATCTAAATAAAATGAACACTGACGATCATGCTCTTGCTGAGAAATGTGCCCTAGATAAAAATACATAATACAACGTATAAATAGACTGAGAAACGATTGGACTCGACAAAGTTGACACTAAACCAATTAAAGACATAAAATAGAAAACATCATATAACTCGTCCCTTCAAATATATCTGTAATCTCTGTGTTACTAGCGCTTTATTCCTCGGCCACTTTAAAAATGCAAACATAGTACCTACTTGCAAATTCGGAAAAAAATCCCTCAAACCTATCTCACTTTTAAATGTTCTCAAAAGTACTCGAAAATCTAGTGGAAATCCTATTTGTAAACAACTTAGACAAACATAAAATCTTATCAGAAAATCAGTATGGTTTTCGAAAGAATATGGGAGTACATGATCCAATATTAAAAGTAACAGAAACCATTCTAAAAAATGTTGACCAAAAATAAAATTGCATTGCCGTTCTTTTGGATGTAAGCGAAGCTTTTGATATCGTGTCCCATAAAATCCTCCTTAAAAAACTAGAAACAAACTAGAAAAAAAAATAAAACTAGAAACACCCACTTAAAGTAGGCAACGTAACAAGCTATAGCAGAAACGTAACTTACGGAGTTCCCAAAGGAAGTGCATTAGGACCCATCCTATTTTTACCATACATCAATTCCTTTTGTCAGTTAGACATTAGCGGCAATGTTATTTGCTTTGGGGATGACACTGTTCTTTTTTTCGCTTCTGACTCTTGGACAATCGTACATAATAAAGCTACTGAAGAAATCAACAGGATTAAATATTGGTTAAACAAGAACTTCCTAATACGACAATAAATCTTGAACAATCGTGTATAAGAAAGCTACAGAAGGAATCAATAGCATTAAATATTGGTTAGACAATAACCTTCTAATATGACAATAAAACTGACAAAACAAGACATTTAGCATAGATCCTAGACGACAACCAAGACTCGATGAAAACTTGACCATACATGATTGCATATCTAAAAAAACTCTCTATGCAACCCACTAACTCGAATTCAGATACTTAGACATTTATAATTGACAATTTTTTTTATTAATATGAATACCGCCCAAGAGTCTAGAGTGAGACTACGGCAACCCCAATCGGGGTATATTGTGAGGCTGAAGGTAGTGGGGAGGGGAAGGAGATGGGGAAGAGGAAGAGGAAGATGGGGAAGTACCTGGCTATTTGGTTCTGGTCACCAAACATGCTAAAGCCATTTTAAGCGACGTTTCAATTCTGAATGGTGGTCTTACACCAGGGCAATACTGAGAGTATCTTCCACTCTGGAAAGTGCCGGAAAAAACTATATATTCTTTTTAATTAAATAATTATGAAATGCCACAAATTAATCAAAGAAAATTTAATTGCCATGCCGGATTCGAACCCGTGACCTTCGGATTGTGAGTTTACCCCTAGACCACGGAGGCCGTTACTATTTTAGTTGGGCAGAAGAAATAAATAAACAGCGGGTAAAGTTAGAGAACTTATACATATTTTTAAGAACATACGAACGATAACGCCAATGAAGACTCTGAAGCGATATAGGTATTACGCATTAGCCCAATCAATCAAATGGGGTGGTGCTGCTAAAACTAATATGGACCCTCTCCGTTTCAATATTATATTACTTATGGGATCACATCGTTTGCTTTGTTATTTATACCTGTTCCCAACTTCTATTTCCTATTATTAGAGCTGTCTTTTACTTACGTACATAATACTCATACAGATATCCTTTCACCTTGAAATGTACTTTACTCATTATACACCTACTCTATATGCATCTACTATATACCTCATCCTTATTTAAAGTTACTTACATGTTAAATAATTGGATAATTTAGAAATTTTAGAAATTAGAAAAAGCATTAATAGTAAATTAAATATTATAAATAACCAAACCTTTTTTAAAAATAGCCATCTTTTAAATTTATTTTCTTATTAATACTTATAATTAATTATAATTATTGATTTTTTGATTTAGACTAATTATTTTAATTAATTATTCTTAAAAAAAAAAAAAAAATTATTATCTAAATGCAATTTTATTTTTCCTTAAATAATTTTTATATTTAATTTTGTATAACTATTTTTATGATTAGTAAGTAATTAATCACCTCTACTTTTTAATATTTTGTCTATGTTATAATTTATTCTAATTTGTCTATACTTGTTTGTCATTTATTATAGTAACATTTCCTGATGAAGACAACATTGTTGTCGAAACATGTTGATATTGTTTTAAAAATAGTGGTTTTATACAAAGTAATCAGTTATTCATTATATGAAAAATGATGCCACAAAGTAATTTTGCGAAGTTTGAAGAAGTTACTTACATGTATTTATAAGTAAGTATTAATTGTGTATATTTATCAGGCATTCCAATATTGCATTACTTAAACAGAATTTCATTTTGTTTTCCTATTTACCACACGTGCTTAACTTCTAATTACTATCCTTCGCTGTTTTACACGCTCATGGCTCTTTATTACTCACACAATTCTAATTTCTCATGTTATAGTTTATGTCTTATGCAATGTTATGTTATGTAAAAACTGAAAGGCGTTAATGTTACAAATAAATAAATTACTAAATCAAAGTGTATTTTCGTATTACTTGTAAAAGTAACGTGTCTTTACACTTTGCATTGTGTTCAGATTCACTCGTGAATGTCTTCTTTGAGACGCTGTATTAAATCATGTGAATGAATTTAAAATTCAAATGAACATTCTGAGTGCCTACATAAAATGAAACCTAACTTCATAAAGCTGTAAAAGTGGCATCAGCCACCTTTACATTCGCTTGTGCATTTCTTAAAAGGGAGATCAAATGATGCCGGGAAATCGAATATAAATCCAGCAATCGCATCTAAAATATTACGCTAACGAAAAATACACATCTCGCCTATAAAGGAAGCATCCGAATATATCTAACATTCCGCTTTATTGCCAAAAGTTCGGGCGACAAACGGATATGGAAGCGTTTATTGGATATTTACATCCCATCTTTTCGCTGTGTTTCGTGTTTGTCTGTGTAGAAATATTGAAATGTGGAAGTGTAGATCTGTATGGCAACGAGCTACAGACTACAAACTAGAAGGTTAACACTCAGAAGATACGCCAAAGCGGGAAATTTTTAAGGTTGCAACGTTCAGAAGTCACGTTTCGATCGACTGAATACTGAAGCAAGGGTGAACTCAGTGAGTTTATCGTTAAGGATACGGGATAATATTCACAATTAATAAAAAAAAATATTAACCATATTCGTTTGTATTTTATATTAGCTAAACCTAAAGTAGGTAATATTTCAAATATGTGTTTGTGTTCTTTTACGGCTATGTATAAATGTTTTAATAAAACTTTTTGCAATTTTAAACGTAAAAATAACAAGAATATCTAATTGTAGCAAAAGAAAAATAAAAATAATTATCGGAAGGTTAGAAGTTATTATTTAGAAAATTGAAAAATTATGATTGAAATAACAAACAAATTTTCCAACAACATTGAAACACATGTGCTCCGCGAAAAAATACCTACCCTCTTTTGTTTTCATTTGAATTAAAAGATACTCTAGAGCAAAAACATCCTTCACAAAAAAAAATTATGTTCATTTAACCAATGCTACAAAAATATGTAAAAATTGTATATTTATTGCTATTAATTGTACTTGAATTTAATTGAAAACAGCGCTTTGGAGACGAAACATCTTTGGAATTTAATTTAAAAAAACTAAACTACAAAACCAACTCATACTATCACCAAACTATGCATCTGGACAATAGAAAAGCTGATAATACACAAGACAAAAAAAACTTATTTGCCGAAATGTAGGTACAAGTACTTCATCTTACTAATCTTTAATAACAGATTTTAACTGGACATTTCCCATCAACGTGGAAAGAATGTTACATTACTCCTATTTTTAAAAAAGGTGATGAAACCGATATTACAAACTATCGTCCGGTGGGGTATACCCAAACTATTTGAAACGCTTCTTCTTGATCAAATATAACCTCACATAGTTAGTATTGTAGATGAAGAAATATTATATAAACCGTTATTTGATGTTCGTTCCTATTACAGCGTAATGATAATAAACCCAAATAATAAACTTAAATAATATAATGTACACTAAACTATACAAAACAGAAAGATGATAACAAACTAAAAATAATAAATTTAGTAAGATAATACAATTATAAATACACAAAAGAAAGATAATTACAAGCGTAAAATAATAAACCAAAATAACATTATATTTACTGAACTCGACAAACAGAAGAAATATATACATAAAAATACAAACAATATAAATATTTAGAAATGAACCTAACATTAATAAATTTCTTCTAACACAGCAAACTTATTTTGTGGCACCATTTTAATTCAAATTAATAAAATACTTAGTTTTTACCACTTTTATTGTTTACAAAAACCAACATGTTTCGTGAGCGTTGCTAATCAATGCATTGTAATGTCAATGGCATTCAGTTGGATAAACTAGAAATTTAGAAATCCGAAAGGGTGTTAATGCGAATTTGAATACTATTAATAATCAAAAATTGTTCCTAAATGACCCAATATTAAACCTGTTCCCTTTGTAAATTGTCCCCCATTGCCCCTCTCTCCTCTACCCACTCTCATATTTCCATTGATACCATTGTCTATGTCCATTCTTTTTCAAGTGACACCATTATCTATGTCTATTATTTATAATTAGTATCAATAAAAACTCTGAAGAAGTGAGCGTTGTTCACGAAACATGTTGGTTTTTGTAAACAATTAAAGTGATAGAAACTAAGTATTTTATTAATTTGAATTAATAAATTTACTTATTAGGTTGATAATAAGAGGTAGTAGATACACATTTGGTTCTAAATTTAATTTAAACAATAATAAGGCTGGCAATATCGTAAGAAGTAGGTTACGTAATAAAATAAGTACTAATAACGCATTAGTTATATTTCGAAAGCTGATATAATAAGTTTAGAGGATATTTTTTTTGTCACTAATTAATTAGTTGATTACCAACAGGTACAAAACATAATTCAATTAATCAATTATAAAGTGTACGCTTGTATAATATTTTATATTAAACTTTTTTATTATTTTTTTTTTAAATATTTAAGTCATTAGATTTTTTTATTATACCTCACAAGAGCGACCCTGTACGATATCTACACGGTGTAAAAGCAGGGGAACCATGTCACCATCCGGTTGGCCAGCGTTTAAGGGAGGGATTAATGGAGGGGCTGTACGAAGGGATCTATTAATGTGATATGAAGGAGGAAAAACAATAGCCGGTAGCTCATTCCTCGTATGAGTTATATAAAAAAAAACGATTCGAAGAAACGGCACGTTCTCATGAAGCCTACATCAACTGTGAATAGAAGTTCCGCTCGTATCCGTCGAGCTTCAGTCTGTGCTGCTAGCTCATTAGATCAGGCTCCATTAAAACACCTGTAGAACAGGCTCCACCATGTGTCTATGCATTAGAGATGGCAATCAGTCTGTTAACAACGGATTGTCAGTCAGACTGACCGCCCTCCTTTGTCACGGATACATTATTCATTACTTGGTTTTATTGATTTTATCGGTTAAAATTATTGATTTATTTTTGTTATCTTTTGTAAACACCGTTTATGTTCCTCAAATTAATTAAATAAATGAAACTTAGTCGGCTTTAAAACATTCTCCATTAATAGGTAAGCGGCGGGAAACAATCGCCATCGTACGAAATACTCACTATGCTTAACATAACTACTTGAACTATCATGTCCCACAAACCGTGGCTTTATAATACTAGTTCAGACCGCGCAGAGCTTAACTCGGCGCTACGGAGACGGTAGCCGTTCGTAGCCGCTCGTAGCTCCGTAATTCCGTAGCCAAACCATGCACATTGCACGTACGCTAATCCCATTCTACGACTGGTCGCAAGAGCTAAATACCCGTATGGTTTAATTTGTGAGTTATTCAGTGACTAATACTGTGGAAGTTTTTTTTATTTGATCTTTCGATTTTTACTACAAATAACAGAAACCTTTTTTCTAGTTATGCCGAATATTTCTCTCTTTTCTCAATACACAATAAAGCAAATATATTTTTTTAATTTCTCTGTGGACCATTTTTTTCATTGGCTTCACACAGAGGGAAATAATTTCCATCTGAGGGAAATAATTTCGATCAGGGCCTATGTCATATTAAGGAATGCTGCGTGGTGGATCTTTTTAAAGAACTGTTCAGTGGTTGAGTGGGCATCGCGTTTGGGTCCCACTCAGGCGTTCCGTGTTCGATACCTCGGCTGGCTAAGTCCTCCATCACGACTCAAGCAATATTTTCGGCTTACTGTGATAATTTTAGGAGATTTTCAAGTATTTTCGGGTTATTCGTGAGCCGGGAATGTTTGTCTTTCTTTAAAAAAAAGGAAAGGAAGAAGAGAAAGTTCTGGGAAGGAAAACAGTATGAAGTTCGAAAAAAGTATAAACCAGTGGTCAGTGTGTCCAGAAGTGACGGACATAATATGAATCTATCCATCGTACTGCGGTACGGGGCGATGGGACGGAAGAGTCCGGCTGGAGAGGCCAAAAGGCCTCCGTCAACTAGTCTCTCTTGATCGGGCTCGCCACGCAATAGGTGGGCAGACTCATCCGCCGGCAAAACCCGGACAAACCTCACCCCATGAACTCGGGCATCACCAAAAAGTCTAACCATGATTTAACTATTATTTTTTTTAAAATATGTATGTATTATTGTAAAAAGATGCACTTTAACAATCATAAGAAAAAATATACCAAGATCTCGATTTGAACACCAGAATTCTCCGCTTACCGGGGGATTGCTGTTTAATATCTTATTATTTATAATACCTATCACTACCAAAGTCTTTTCAGCCTAAAAGTAAATAAATAAACATCAACCCTTCCGTGATCTTCCGAAAGTTATAAAGTGTACCTTTATAATAAAAATATAATAAAGTGTAGGCATTATGACTTACCATTTTTTATATTTGTGTTCACTCTTCTCTATTTCCCCCATATTAGGAAGCTGGTTCCAGCTTACATCTGTAAAAAACAACAAATATATAAAAAATACCTACTTCAATAATTTTTTAAATTTATTTATTAAAATTTACATTAACAGTACATAAAAGCTTTGACTGTCTAACAAGGAAGCTCTCCCGTTCTAGTTATCGTTTAAGATTTCGTTCAAATTAGGTAGGTATAGTATTAAGTGAAGTTAAGATTCACAAATTCCATTTACATATTTATAATATATGATATTGTAGAATTAATTCGTGGTACCAATATCTAATTAAATTATAATGAAAAACTAAGTTAGGGTTATTTCACAGAAATTCAAATGGCCATTCAGCGCCATTTCGATGACTTTTGAATTTGAAATGTCCCCGTTAACCACCGATTTTAGGTGCGCTTTAGCTTTCCATAAAATTGTAATAGAAACATTCCGTTTCGCGGCAATGACGCCACTGCTTGTCCCGGTTATTTTGTACCGGTGACTGTAGTGGAGCTGGCGACACGGTATCACTTCTAAGTAAATAAGCACACATTTCATCACTAAAAAATTACACATCTACCGGATCTGCCCTGATGATGGACACTGCAACGCTGTCCGAAACGTTGGCTAAAAAAGGAGGTAGCGCAACACGGCCCAACCCAAAAACAAATAACGAAAATACTTTCGGCCGTGAAAATCTTAGAACGACAGTAGTCGTCCTCCTCTATTGATCACAATTTTTTCAAAAGCTGAAACGAACTTACATTCGGCGTGACAGGATTTTTTTAAATGTAAAACAAAAAATGGCCATTTGCTGACAATGACAATCTTACTTTTGAATTTCTGTGAACCAACCAAACTTTAGTTTTCAGTTGTAACCACTGTTTTTGTAATTATTTTTATCTGGTATAAAGTTCTATAAATTTTGACACTAGAATTAGCACCTGAGGTATTAAATAATAATTTATAATTACGAGGGTCAGTCAAAAAATAATGCCTCCTAGTTGTTTTCTCCTTTAATTGACAAGAATTAAAAAATGCAATTACATAAATCGAAAACCACGCTATTGACGATTAATTTGTCACTTTTCAATGTAATCTCCGTCCATTTCGAAAGTTTTGGTCGATCTCTTAACAAGGGCATGTAGCTTCGACCAATACGTCAACGGCATGTAGGTATCCCAGAGTGGTAAAAAGCACGGTCCTGCTTCCTAAGGCCATCCGCCATAGCTTTTGTAGGGTGAAATACGTGCTTTAAGCCTTTTAAGGGTTGTGACGTATTGGACAAAATTTATTATGCATCACTGCTCCAAAAATGAACCATAATCATTCTGCATTCCTGAACACTATCGCCATATTTTTTTCATTCTCTATGAAATTTTGTAGTGCCAATCCATTGACTGCCTCTTTGATTCAAGTTCCATGAAACCCATGTTTCGTCTCCGGACACAATTTTTGTGCAGTTGCATCACGGTACTTATTTTTCAGTCTTTCATGAATGCAAATAGGTGTTTCACCTTCTGCATTCAAGAATTCAATCACAGAACGCTGACTAATACGAACATTAATATCGGTGTGGGATATATCTCGTCGTGATGTGTATGAGCGATACGCGCTGTTTCGTGTGGTAATATGCTGTTAGAACGAGACGCAACGCTTATCAAGTGTCCGTTAGGCTATAAACCCGCTACTCTTCTAACTAGTCAGTTGCGGCGTATGATGGGAAATATTTTTAATTTAATAATATTTTAATAAGTTTAATAGAAAAAAATGTCAACGTTTTTTTTGTCAAATTTTTATTTTTTTATATGCTCAGGTATCGCTGGTTAAAATCCCTCGGGTACGTCCTATTACACCCCGTATAATTAAATCGGTTGTTAAAACTTAGGGTTTCATTATTATTTCATACTAAAGATTTACTTTCACTTACGTTCACCACGGATGATATACTCATACCATCTAATTGGGTTCTACGAAACCACAAATTAGTTAACTATCGATCGCTTCTCTTAGTTAGGTCATGCGGTAGTTGTTGACTGTTGTTTCTTTTTGCCTCGTAACAAATAACCACCAACAGTCATTACTTAACTCAAGTGATACCCAAAGCTTAACTAATTACGTTGAACAAATTATGTATGTACGGTGGAGACCTGTTCAATACTGTTCAATTGTGAAATATTACAGCTAAATACAAATATTCAGTTATATACTCGTAATACAGATTTTATAAAAGCTTTCTTCCTGTTTTTATCATTACTCGTTTTCATCTTTGTGATAGGTTTTTTTCTGCGACACTGTAAATATAGTAGACGAACACTATATCGTTTGCTAATGAATACTAGTGGCTTGCAGTCTATAAAAGCTGTGCGAACTCCGAGAAAAACGAACCCTAAAAATATAATAAAAAAACGACATCTGATCAAAATGTATTTCTCCACGAATTCGGTAAGCACTTTGTACGCTCATTTATTCAGGCCCACAACAATCAGCGGAATATGTTTTCAAATATTCGTATTCAATAGAACAAGACATCACATTATTTATCTATGAAAAAGTGACTTAATGGTATCTTGATGAGTGTTTTTTGAGAAGGAGTTTTACTTAAAACAGAATTCAAGACTGCAATACAACTTTAAATTCTTATTGACATTACCGTATTTTATGTAAATTTGTGATAATAATTGTATAAAAAGCAATACGCTTGAAACTAATTACCATTGCTCTCTGTACAGTAAAAACTCAAAGGTTCGGAGCTTGACTAAAACCTACTGTCATTTATGTTATGTTCATTAATTACTGTGTGATCAAACAGATCTCTCTGTCTCGAAGTCGCTAATGAAGAGTGTTATTTGTGAGCTATTTGTAAAAATACAGTTGGTTTATTGTTATGTTAGTTTTTTAAAACCATTATTTATATATACAATAGGATTCCTTAAATTCTCTTTTTTTCTAGTTCGCAAGCAGATAAGGCAATTCATTGAAAACTTAAGAACTGGAAACCGATGGAAACTGGTCTCTATCTAGGTAGAAATAAAAAAGTGCAAAATCATCACTTAAACGTGTGACTGCAAAATAAACTCAACTTGTCCAGACGGAGTGTATTTTTTACCGAATCTAATTTTTGAAAATCTTAACAACAATAATTATTAAGAATGTAATTTAGTTAAACCCTTCTTACACAGCTAAAATGAACAATCAAGTGCGCATAAAGCCTGATTGTAAGTAGGTTATCTACACCCTTAGCTTCTCGGAGTGAACACAATAATAGAAGGTTTTACCGACTTGTCAAATAAATAATTCCAGCCTGTTCAAACGCGACATCTTGCGGAAGGATTCAAAGCTTTCGCCGAATAAACCCGAGCCGTCAGAAGGCGGGGAATAAATAAATAATATTGCTTCTTGTGCATCACAGATGAGAAATATTCAAATATCAATCGCCTGAAATAATGTAATTATTATGTAATGGCGGTGAACGCGACTCAACAACTAAAGCTGTTTGGGAGTGGTGTTCACGTCGAGCGTGATGAATAAAATGAATTTGCGTATATTTCTGGAACGTACGTATCATAAAATTTTTTTATGAAAGCTTAAGGCTTGTGATATATATGATTATACAAGTAGTTAAAAAATCCTTCGACGTGTATGTCGTTAGTATACATAGTTATATGAAGTTTGTAGGTGTTTCAACGGATGTCAGTTAAGTAATGCATTAGAAGAGAGTGGTTGATCGTCGTTCGTGTGGCTCCCACGGTGCTTGGATATATAATATTATTTTACGTATGAGAAAGCTGAGATAAGGATCGACACAATGTTGGCAGTATACAAATCAGGCAATCGCCCCTCACCAGGTCTGGAAGATAAAAGAACGAACACATTCCTTGGTCCTAGCTGCTGAAATGGGATTTTTTATAGTTACAAAATGGGGTCTAATAAGAGCTCGATGATCCGAGATGAGCTTAACCATTGCCCTTCATACAATAGTCGCAACAGAAGATCGAGTTCCGCTGAAAATTCAGAGTTTTATTCGAGAGAAAGGGAGTCCAACGCGCAACGGTGCGTTCCAGACACAGTTAGCAAAAACTACTAGAGGAGAGGCTGGGCCTACTACATACAGAGGTCGCTGAAGTAGTGCAGGATAGAGGTGGGTAAGTTCTGCATTTTTCCGGAAGCCTCCGAGACTTGCTTCCTTTTAAAAGTACACGAGTTCTAGGAGCAGGTCCCGGGTCCGAGTTCTTAGGTGCGGACTGGGCACTGGGTATTGTTGCGGCGCACCGAAACGGGACGCACGGGTTCAAAGAACTCGGAACCAGGACCTACTCGTAGAACCCACACGAGAACTCAGAACCCCGGAGTCGGACAAGACCCGTACGAGAACAAGGACCCGTCACCCGTGCAATGTAGGTACATTCAATGTATCTACACTGCACGGTCTTTTATTGAGAATTTAAATAAGTAAATTAATAAGCTGTAATGCTTTACTATAAACTATTATTTTATAATGCACGTCACCCGTTGATTAACGATACCAGATAAGACGCTCTAATTAAAAACTATTCCGTGTCTAGCCGAAGCGGTCACGCACGTGTGTGTCGATCAACGAACAGCGATCGAATGAACGCCCAGCGCCCAGCAGTGTCATAGTTGGCCGGCCGCGGGTAGCGGGGAGTGTCGGGAACTCACCGAGACCCGCGACTCATGAGTGGAATGGTGAGTGACGCCGGACCGTGGATCGCGGAGCAAGCCGGCGGCCACGGGGTGAGTCAGGAATGTATGTTCGCGGCGTTCGCGCGAGTCCGGGAGTGGGCGGAATGAATGGATTGTGTCGCGATTCACGTAGCTTGGAACAAGGCGCTTGGGTTTAAAGGAACCCGGGACTTGTATTCGAGTGCGGTTTTCGCGCTTCGGCGTTGAGTTGCTCGGACCGCCGGATTACCGCCGGATTTATTTGGATGCGGAGAGTACTGGGACTGGGCCGGGTTCTCTGGGAGTAGTCGATTTGAAAAAGGAGTGGGAGTAGGAACCGCTTCCCGCAAAGGAGCGGATCACATGAGCCCATTCCAGCTGAACTGACACATCGCTAGTGCAGGACAAGGTTGCCTGGAGGTGCCTTATGAATGCGATGGGTCCCTAAATGGAGTAACACAACAGGAATGAGAGATGTATAGGTACATACTTAACTTATTGCTTTAAAAAAATATATTGTAAAAATTTTCTACCACCATACTTGGCACTTTATTATGACAAGTTAGCATTGTGGTGATCATTATCGTGATTTATATTTGGGGTAGCATGCCGTGTTGCGCTACTTCCTTTATCAGCTAAAGTTTCGGACACTGTTACGCTATCCGAAACGTTGACTAAAATAAATCACGATAATTATGGTGGTTGGATAGAAATGTTGCTTTCAGCTTTCTGAATGAAAGATTCAGCTGATTTTAAAATTGGTTGTGTTCGTGATTGACAAGTAGTTCATGAGTGTTGAAAAGTAATTTGTATTATAGCTAATGTGCACTTTTACAATTGCCATGACTATTCACGGTCACGGTAAAGCGTACGTTCCTTAACGCTCTAGTGCTGCAACTCTTTCTTACACATTAAATAATGGTGAGACACGCAAAATACGTTTCCTCCATAGTAACACTTTTTTGCGACGGGAATTGGGTTTCATTTCTTTTATCCGTGTGAGGGAGATGTATGATAATGATTTCCTTTTATGATACGTTCGCCGTTTGTCTCATTTTTGACTTAAAGTGAAAGAAAGAGCGGTAGCATTATATGTTTAAGAACAAAAGCAAAACCATTAGTGCATTGACATTTGATGTTTTTGAATTATTGGAATTAACTCTCACTTCAATAATATCCTTGTAACTATTTTCCATACCATTGGTAGGGGTCTACGGAGACGCCACGGTGCAGCATATGAGAGAGATGAAAGAAAAAGATTTTGCTCTCAACACTTTTTTCCTTTGGATGAAATAGACCTACGCACATTGTGTATTTTTTTTTTCATTAACTCCACACCATCTGAGATGCTGTGTGGGGGATCTTTTTGAGGAGAGGAAGGAATTAATATTGATCTTGAAGAGATCCATGATGTAGGAAGGAGGAAACACAAAGTCCGGTAAATCGTTCCACAGCCGAGCTGTTGAACACAAGAACGAGTCGAAGAAGCGACCCGTTCTCATGTGATCAGTATACACCGTGTACATATGTAGGGCATGCGTTTGGCGTGTTTCCCGACTATGCATCGGTGCCGAAGGGATCAATGACGGTAGTTCCTTGGAGCATCCCATTAAAATACCGGTAGAACAAGGATAGCATTCCCACCCGATGCCTGTGCTCTAATTTGAAAGAGCTGCAGCATGCTCATCTTTTGAAAGAGCTGCAGCATTATAGCGATAAGGAACGTATGTTTATTGCATTTTTTTCCGTCACGGTACCGTAGCCATGAATCTTCACGGCAATTATAAAAGCGCACAATGAGAAACAGTACCATAAAATGCTTGAACATCGTTTTTCAAAGAAAAAAGTTTTTCCGCTGTCCCTGTAGTTTATTGTATCCGCCCTGCATTGCGTCAGACAGCCTATGGCGTGTAAGATGAGATTTTCATTTAATTATTGCTGGAATGAGTCTTTATTCGGAGCGATACAAGCTAATTTGTACTTTATGGATGGGGTTTGACAGGCTTTGTTTCAGTACCCCCGCAACAGGCTGCTACGGGAATTTGGAACATGTGTGGTATTTAAAGGGTGTGTTCAAATGGTTAATCATTATTTGGGAAAAGTATTGATTACGTTTCCTCCTTCATTTGGCTTCTTTCCAAATTATGGAACAAAGATATAAACACGTTGATTTAAAATAATATTCGAACTTGTGTTGCGCTTAAAATATGTTTGAAGTTGTCAGAATCATTATGAATAAATAAACTCTATGATTGAGCTTCTTGAAAACATTTCATTTTTTATTATTATTATTTTTTAAAGAGAATGTTACTTGCGTCGGTGATGGAGGTTTTATCCAGCCAAGGAATTGAACTCACATCGCCTGGGTGGGACCAAGACACGATGCCAACTTAGCCACTGACCGATGGTTTTTTCAATTTTTTTTCAAAAGTCCAAACTGCTCCCAA
The DNA here is from genome assembly GCA_917880885.1 of Limnephilus marmoratus. Taxonomy (NCBI): domain Eukaryota; kingdom Metazoa; phylum Arthropoda; class Insecta; order Trichoptera; family Limnephilidae; genus Limnephilus; species Limnephilus marmoratus. The sequence continues at coordinate 19,180,896 of OU862924.1, read as the reverse complement.
CCTGCTGGAGCCAGTAGACTATGGCATCCCTAATTGGGATATCTTGTGAGGCTGAAAGTAGTGGTAAAGAAAAGGAAATGGCAAAGAGTAAGGTCGGGAAGTACCTGACTATTCAGGTCTGGTCACTAAACATGGCTAAAGCCACTTTAAAAAATGTTTCAATTCTGAATGGTGGTCTAACACTGATGGTATCTTTCACTCCACTGTAATTCCTCCTGGCCCCCTAGCACAGTCGATCGATAAGAATTGAAAGGATAACTTTCGGTAACTTCTCAATGTTCCCTAGCATAATTACAGATCGCCCACGAATTAGTAACAGTTCACATACTTCTTAATATTCGACGTCAACTCTTGTTTCAACGTTAGCGATCCACAATTGTCCTAGGAAACGATGAGAAATTACCAAAAGTTATCCTATCAATCCTCATCGATCGACATTCTAGGATACAAAATTACGAAATAATTATACCAATAAATAGGTTAGCGACACCAGCAAATCTATCAAAAAATATTTTCCTTTGCTAGTAATTTTTTGTAGCCCCAGCAGACCCGGCCACACGTTGCTGTGGCTAACGAAACTCAACGCCATTACCCAGCCTTTCTAAAATCCACACCACCCTCTGCCAGCTGACCGCTGCCCGCTGCCTGAATTGAATATTTGAATTTCTCGGCTTTTATCTACTATAATAACCATGTATTATACATACAAACCTTCCTCTTAAATCATTCTATCTATTGGTGAAAACCGCATGAAAATCCGTCGCGTAGTTTAAAAGATCTATGCGCACAAACATTTTGATCGACTTCATTTTATACCATGTAATATTGATTTATTTTACTGGAATATTCTATTTGTTAATATGTAAGAAGTTGCGTTGGTACCTACCTAATGCTAAGATAATATTCCAACTCCCTATTAGAATATTATTATTCTTAGAAACTCATATGAATTCACTCAATTTAAACATTGATACCAGAATGTATCAAAGCAACTAATAAAAAAACTTAATCACTATTATCACAGCTTTACGTTACTCTAACGTGAGCATATTACGCAACATTGTTTCCAAAGCAGCACTCAAAGTTGTGTGATATTCCTTGTAATTTTCAAGGAATTCCCCACATAACTCAACGTTCACTCACTTGACACCCCTGATTCCCTTCTGCGAAAATTGGAAACGACTTTATAGAGCCAGCGATCAAACACCGCATCTTCAAAGGAAAATCATATCAAAAGGAAAGCCCCCGACGTGTCAATCTTCCCTAAAGGGTTTGTCCCCATCGTGCCTCAGGGCTTCCACTCCCGACCGACGAGACTCAAAACTCTTTCTCATGCCAACATTTGCATATATATTATTAATCGGTATTTATCTGTAACATAAGCGGATTTCGGGCGGCTACTATGTATTAAAAATAACTTTTAATTAAACCTTTTGATGTGTTTTTAAGCGCCAATTAAAAGTCTGGATAATTTTGTGACGCTCGGCGAGGCTTTGTCAGTCGGCTAAGAGTCAATATTTTAGCAATTGGATTAAAGCATCGTTGCTGAAGTTTTTAAATTTTATTTTGTAATACTTAAGTTCAATAACCTAACCTAACTTGACCGTTTTAATATTTTGAATGGATTGTTAGTTATTAGCGGCGAGACCTATTAAAATATTTAATAAATGTGTTGGCTTTTCCTGACAATTCATCTGTATGCAAAAGGATGAGCCAGATGAGTTAAAATTAATCTCTAATGAAATCGGTATACCCAACAGTTGGCCTTTGCCTATTCAATTACTAAATAGAATCATAATGTTGTGAGTTTTGGTTCAATGAAATTTATGTTAGGTATATTTGGGATATATTTGATATATATTTGCTGAACTCAAGACCAATAGGGCGAAGGTGCCTGGGAAGACCAAGACTAAGATGGAGCGACAACGTCCTCAAAGACATGTCTGTATTGGAGCTTCCAAACTGGAGAGAGCTGGCGCAAAACCGAGATGAGTGGAGGAAGATTCTTGAGGAGGCCAAGACCCACCAGGGGTTGTAGAGCCAATAGTGATGATGATGATGATGATATTTGGGATAATCAATTAATTATATTCAATTTGGGATGCGGGTATGAATATCACCGCCTCGGGAACCATTTATTGGACAATAAACATCCGTGCCTTAGGTCATCCCATTTGGTGACTTAGCAGGGGTGCCCGGGTTCATAGAGATTTGTCTTCGTGGCGCTTGCGCTTGCGTGGCGGGCCAGATTAAGACATACAGACAGATTGGTTGGTGGAGACCTTTTGAACTCTTCTACCGGAATCCCTGGACTCATCGCCTTGCACCGCAGTGGGAGTAATGGATTCATAAGGCCGTCACTCCTGGACACATTGACCCCCAGCTTCCTTCCCACTCCTCATACGTTCTTCCTTCCCAGAACTTCCACTCCTTCATTTTTCAAAAAAGACTCTCCACATAGCATCTCTTTAAGGGTTTTTTTACTCAGAGCTTCTTGTGCGGAGCTATTGAAAAAAAGATATTTTGACTTTAATGTTTTTTCCTTCCAAGGTAATGTGCAACCTGAGGACGCCTCTGCATAGAAAAAAACTCGTGAAGAATTCGCTTTTTGTCCTTTTTCCTTTCATACTAGAATAGCTACATTTTACCGATTTACTAGAATTAACTAAACTGTCATGAATGTTGACATCAATCGTCAACACCTAGAAATTGTGTTTATAAAAATATAAAATATGGCAAACAAATAGTTCTGTTCGTTCTAACTCAAAAGTAACTAACAACTAGACAAACATTGAAATTTTATATACGAACATCTCATTCGAACTATGATTTACATTCTCCAATACAACGTTTACATAGTCTTGATAACAAATACTTAAACAATATGGATGTATCTGATAATAATTTGAACTTACGTAAGAAACTTCAAACGCCATTTGTGCCAATTATGTATACCTATCCCTTAAACTAATGTGAACAATTTTAAACATTACCTACTCTATGTCAACTCCTATATTTTATGGACTATATTTTGTTTCTTATATTTTATATCACATACCTGTATTTTGTTAACGCTTATATTTTATGTAACAATTTTTTTTTAACGCTTATATTTTGTGTAACCTATATTTTGTTTTTAACATATATATTATTATGTTACTAGTATTCTGTAAACCCATTCTTTTCACTGTAATTAAAAAATGTACTGTATTCTATGTAAAAGCCCTATGGGCGTTTAAATAAATAAATAAAAAATAAAATTAAGAAATACTTATACTCAACAATCTAAAAAGAGTATACTATGCACTAATCCAGTCATCAATTCAATATGGAATTATTGGATGGGGGGGGTCATACAACAATATTCTAACTCCGATCAAAGTGATCCAGAAGCTAATCATTAAAGTAATCCTAAAGAAACCCTCCACTTATCCAACAGAAACGCTTTTCGCCGATTTCACGGTGCCTCGAGTAGAGAATATCTTCAAGAAAAATGCAATTATCCAAATTTACAAAGATAATATCATCAAAAAATTTGAAACCCATCAATCAAAAAGATATCAAGACAACTTCAAAATACCAAAATTTAATACCAAACTAATGCAAAACAATTATATCTATTTAGGAATAAAGTTTTTCAACAACCTTCCGATTGAAATAAAAAAAAACCAAAGACATCAATAAACTGAAAATCAAACTGAAGCTACACTTCATCAGGAATAATTAACTTACTAATTACCTGTTTTTCTTTTTCTTTCTTTGTATTATCAATCTATATTCATCTCTATTTTATTTAGACTTTTCGAATTTCTCTTAAGTGCACAATATTTTAGTATGTAACCATTGTAACCATATCCCATGGATGTACACCTACACTTAGATAATCCAGAAGTTTCAATTTCATTATATACTTACCATTGCATAATGTTATTCTATTTCTGTAATAATTAGTGTAACTCGCTCATCAAGCACAAGAACCAGTTTCTTCTTTGGTGAGATTGCAATTTTAAATAATAATTTGTGTACCGATATGTAATATATATAAAACCACTGTACTATATATCTATATTAAATAAAAAAAAATAAAAAAAAATAAAATAAAATAAATAAAAAAGTGTACTATAAATGCATCACTAATAATAAATATTTTAAATATCACCCGCTAATTTTTAATACAAGTGAAGGTTTCTTTGTCTTTATCCACAGATAAAATAAAATTTAAAAATTCGTGCAAGTCATAAACTTTCATAGTACGTAATCGATACGTTACACCTGATATCGTGAAACCCGTTAAGCCAAATCAAACCATATTTACAAAATTGGTCATTTCTTCCCTGCCAACAATATTTGAAGGTTGTCGACCGCTGTCGTCAGATTAGCGCCGTGATGATGAAGGACCGGATCCCCGGAAAGTGTCACCCGTCTCCAGGAAGTGTGCCAACAGCGTGACAGCCTACAAATCCACCCCGAAAACCTCCACAAGCAGGCCAGCCACCATCCGTCCATCCCTACATCCCTTTACTAGCACAGCGCTAGCCGCTCTAACAATCCGCGCTGTAAATTGCTATTTCATTCAGGGATCCGATCAAATATTGACTTGGGGAGGGGATATACCCGATCCTTCCAGTTTACCCGGTCTACCCAGATCACGGGGACGTTTTGACGCTATTACACGTTTCTGCGGTTATTTTGCTCTCAACACTGTCAGAGAAGGTTTCCGCTCTTTTTGAGTACTAGAAGCGAGAGAAGAGTTCAAATGCAACTAAAATTCTCGTAATTTTTTTCGGTGGAATAGATGGGTTTTTAAACATATTATTTTCAAACTGAAAATTGCTCTCTGCTTTGGAATTACTAGAAATATTATACAAATGGTTTACCTCATTGTTTTATTTTTCGTTATATTGGCCATCTTGAAAATAATGATAGGCTTATTATTACCATTGAAACACATTTTATTGTTTATCCACAGTAGTGTTCTGCAATATGAGCAATTTCAGCCATGAGCGTTAAGAAATTGCGTTTCTAAATTTTCCGCCCTCATTCGAAAAACCATACCTCCGAATTTTAATGTAAATGGAGACTCATATAAAAATTTGTAGTGTTAGAGAGCCATTGAATGCACCTATATTGGACTGTTTTTCTTATACTTTAAAGAATAACGAAAAAAAATTATAAAAACTCGTCCAATTTGTAAACGTGTGAGTTCTGCATATTAATTACTTTAAAAGTGCCGTACGTGCTACATATTTGGAAAATATACAAAATTACGACTTTTGTATGTTGTCTATGGCCTATTTGATAATTATTAGAGATATAAATCTAATTTATCAATATGTAAACACATGATCAATGATTTGAAAGAAAAAATATTTCAATCATTTCGGTTTTCGGAATGTCAATAACAAATAAGAAGAGATGCGAGACTTCTCTTGTTAAACTATGAAACTACTAAGATAACTAACACTGTGGTTTGCCGAAGATCGCAATACCCAGAAACTTTTTTTTAAATCCAAAAGGTGTTTTTTTAAATTTTATTTATTTGTTTATTTAGCACAATATTATACATTTAAATACATTTTTTATTAAATTTTGACTGCCCAACTAGGAGTATTATCCCGTTTTAGGACAGTCAAATAATTATGAGTATGAACATGTGGAGAATGCTTTGTAATAATTTAAAATGTATCTTTAAATTGACCATATTTTAGTTAGCGGGCGCTCTCAAGTGTTAGCAAATTGGCCGCAATGTGACCTAAACGCTCCAGTCGTTATATAATTTTGCAAAAATATTTTTAGGGATCAAAATAGTTACCTATTCTAATACCTGAAATTTCATCAGTGAGTCGTAGTAATTAGCAAAGATAAGGTAATTTAACCAAGTTCACAAAAAGCAACAATTTTGCAGATTTTTAATTTTGGTTTTATGGCCATGAAATATGTTAGATACATTCTGAAAAGCTTTGTTTACAAGAGTTAGGTTGTTCAGCCCGCTTAGCTCATCAATGTAAAACAGCCGATCCTATTTTATCTAGGTGGCTTTCTCATTTTCCCCAGCCGCCCTAGCCCCCTCGGCTCCCGCCCCACGCCGCCCTACCGCGCTGAGGCAAAAGAAACGGCAAACTTAATTTATATAATGACTGAATTCCGTTAGCAAAGGGGGGGATCTAGCTTTATATTTAGTTAAGTCCGTGTCTTAAGGGAAGACGCTTTTTAAAAACCACCCAAGAATTGGCGAATTATTTTTCATCATATATCTCTCGAGGACTTTTATTATTAGCAGTTTACCTTCTTTTGCAGACAATACGTTTCCATTGTTGGTTAGTGTAAAGTTATCTATCAATGAAAATAAGAATCAGGTTAACTAATAAACTTTTTTAATAGATCTTTCGATCTATGTAGCCTATTTTTAAAATGTATTTATTTTATTTCAGTGCACTGTCTGATATTTATAGACTTGGAAAAAGCATCTGATAGGGTATTCTGAAGTCTGATATGGGCGGCATTGAGATCTCATAACGTAGTTACGTACCAAAAGGATATGTGCTCTCCATACAAGATATGTATATAAACGTAGAAACCCAAGAAAGATGCACATCAGGGACATCGCCAAAATTCCCAATTAAAGTGGGGATACACCAAGAATCTGTCCTCAGCCCATCGCTATTCATAATGGTCATGAATTATCTAACGATTCAAGAAATGAACAACAATATTCCCAAGACTATGCTTGTTGCAGAAGATGTAGTACTGATAGTACTGATAACAGATAATCATTGTGATTCACATAATAGCCTAGAAAGGTGGAGAAAGATCTTGGAAGATAATGGTCTAAAATTTAGCAGAAAAAGACTTAATGTTTATACTTTCCATTTGAATACACAAATGCTGTAGCACCTTCGGTGCAACTGGAGGGAGTAAAATTAGCCAACTGTGACTCATTTACGTATCTTGGCTCACTCATTCACAGAGACGGAGGATGTGCAGCGAATGTCAACCGTATTATAGGTGTGAGATGGATAAAATTAAGATCCATAATAGGAATCTTGTGTGACTCAAAAATGCCTACAAAACTTAAAGGAAAGATATACCAGACTATTGTTAGACCCACGATATCGTATGGCTCCGAATGCTGGACCATGTACAACTCCTACTCTAGGTAACTCGAAACAGCAGAAATGCGAATGCTTAGATGGTTCGCAGGAGCATCATTAAAAGATAAGATTAAAAATTCATGGCATTCGTGGTAGCCTGGGTGTCACGGACATAAACATATGGGAAAATAAGACGGAGACCACCAGACCACACAGTAAAACAGGCAATGTCTATGGAGCTTCATCGACAGTCAGACGTATCGAACAGCTGATCGAAATAACGGTGTGAGTTTAAAATACTTGCGATGATTAAAAATAGCAAATAGTAAAGGCTACGGAAAACGGTTTAGTTCACAAATATTTGATTTAGGTAAATTAAGCCAAGACTTTTAAACCATATTTTTTTAAGGAATTCGTTTAATTTAATAATATAACGAACCACAAAGTAAATACTTTCTTTTAAAACAAAGTATTCTGATGTTTTGATTAAACGACATACCTGAATCAAAATTGTTTTAAAACTCTTTGCATCGTTTCCTGTGACTTACTTACATCCCTAAATAATTTATCGTATCCGTAAATACATCGAACACAAAATAAAATGTCGCTAATAAAACCGATGCCTACATTAAAGCAATTAATAAAACGAATGGTCTATTTCCTCGGCCCGAATGGGCGCAGGGAAGTAATGTTAGACCGCGACAATTTGCTCCTGGGGGTTAGGCGACTCGGGCTGGAGGGTTGTTTAGAAACGCCCCACTGGGGATGGTAGCCTTTAGCCTTGTACACTGTACACGAGATTAGGGCACCCAAAATTATCGATAAAAATGTGAAAATGAACCGGTTTACCTGTATTTATACATTTATTTTAATCGGACATATATTATGGAAATTTAATTTTAATATTTAACAACAATCTTTTTGATCATATGAAGCAGATACTTTGTGATGTGACCTTATAATCATCATCATCATCATCATCATCATCATCATCATCATCATCATCATCATCATCATCATCATCATTATCATTACATAGTATAAAATGAAGTCTGTGCGCGTTAATCTTTTAAACTACGCAACGGATTTTCATACAGTTATCACCAATAGAGTGATTGAAGAGGAATGTTTATATGTATAATACATGTAAATTATATTAGAGAAAAGCCGAGATTTTCAAAGAAAACATATTTTTGTGCTATTTAAAACGGCTGGCGGGCCGTACTATAGTCACTTTTGAAATTCGTTCTACGGAAGAAATTGGAAAACAGATGTCATAGAGTAAGTAGGTATTTGATTTTCCCTTTTCAAATATCCAGCGCTGCACTGCAAGCATTGTATAATTAGTGGCGATCGCTCGAATTGCATTACATAATATAAAATGAAGTCGCTCAAAATGTATATGCGCATAGATCTTTTAAACCACGAAACAGATTTTCATGCGGTTTTCAACAATAGATAAGTGATTCAAGGGGAAGGTTTATATTATATGCTTATTATAGTAAATAAAAGCCGAGAAATTTAAATATTCAATTCAGGCAGCGGACAGCGGGCAGCTGGTAAGCGGGTCGTGTGGATTTTATAAAGGTTGGGTAATGGCGTTGTGTTTCGTTAGCCACAGCAACGTGTGGCCGGGTCTGCTAGTTTAAAATAAAACAATAACTTAGTAAACACCACTTTTGTTTTTTATATACTTGCCGACTGGGTTTCGCTACAACCGTCATTTACAGGTTTTATTATTAAAAAATCTTTTTAATTTAAAAAAATTAAACTCGGAGTTACAGATGCCATGTTTTTTGACCAGATCTGAATAGCCATCTGTTTCCAATTTTTGTCTTTCTCATGTTTAATTATTGGAGATGTCATAGTCCCTGTGGCTACGGGCAGTCGGAACCCTTGAGCGAAATTCACGTAAAAAAGACAGTTTAAAAACCAACAACGTGTAAGCCCGAAAATCAATGCATCTTCTATTCTTTTCTATACTCATTTTCCTCTTCCCCTCTGAACCGCTGAAATAAAACCTCCCTGTGAGTCTGCACTAGATGACTGAGTTGTTATCATATAATTAAATACTAAATATATATATTTCAATTTATTATTACAAAGAAAATACCTTTTTTTTTCCTAAAATGCATATGTAACAAAAAAACGGAAATTAAATTTAGTTATATTTACCGGTAAACCAGTTTACAGTGAACCGTGTGCCCTGTAGGGGATGTTAGAGGTACCTAGTAGCGTCTTTAAATCTCAATTAGCTCTAAGTAAGACAGCAAGGTGGTCTACCGCCGTACAATCCGCTACACACTTGGGTCGGCAAGGGTGGCAACTAAATCTCAAGGATTTCCTTTATTTAATAAAAATACACTTTAAACCTTGTGACAGGATCTCTAATTTAACGAAAAATATCACCGTAGTAAATAGCTATCTCCAAAAACGTATTTTACCTGAATTGAACAATATTTTGTATTTATTCAGTTATTTTAATATTTTAATATTTGTTTCTTTAAATAGTTTAATATTTAGTTATTTAAATTTTTAGTTATTTAAATAGTTTAATATTTTGTTGTTCAAAAGAATCTCTTCAATTCATATTCGTATATACTCGTAAGCCTACCTACATAGGGTGATAAAGGACGTACTTGATTTACTTTAACCTGACATTATTTGAAATCAATCAAAAATGTCACCGGAGACAAAATTTCATTTACATTTTTTACTAGACATAACTATTTAGTTAAAAGTCTTTATCAACGACTGCAAGGACTTACATGCAAACTACAACTGTAATAAAATGTATTTTCAAACACTATTCACTTTTTATAAATGTAAATATATATTTTTTTCAATATTTATTTATTTATTTATTTTTCCATGTTCTCCGTAAAACGGTTATTCACCAATACATTATGGAGATGTCGATGTCGATGTTCAAATGGGCAAGGTTTACGATTTTCACCCGCCGTGCTAGAGATGTTCCTGTATTACGGCGAATGATTTTTTTTTAAGAATTTAGAATTATCTTGTAAAAGTTAATAACTTAAATATAGTTGAGACAGTAAATAAATGGAGCCTTACTTTAAAATGTGAAGCCTGAAATCCAGTTTTTTTTGTTGTTTTTGTTTACTTATAAACAAGTTCTGCCGTATAATTTTTATTACTTAAATTATGATTGCGTAATAGCTAATTCTCCTTTTGAAGGCATTATCATACTGACAATGTTAGGACCCTGAGACGTAAAATAATATGATAAAAAACGATTTTCTGTAAACGGTAAATAATGAAACTTATCATTTCTAAGGTTACTTGAAAAGCACTACCGAGCAATAAAAAGAAACTGCAAACACACATACATAAACATAAACGTGCCGTTTAAACGGACTTTAACCGAATTGCCTAGTCCGGGATAATTTAAATATACGGGGGATGTTAATAAATTGAAACAAGCGAGTATTTGAATTGTCCCCCGAAAGAGTCCGGAATGGCAATAGAAGGCACTCGGGGTTCTCTGCTCTCTGGGGCCGCCTTAGCGAGATGACGTGACGGGGGGCCATTAAAGAAGACGACTCTTTCTTTCATCCAGTTTGCCTAATTAAATATTTGATGCCACGAGAGCACGCCATTTCAGATCTTCGATATTTACCTTCAGAGGGATTGTGGGGCGGCCCAATACTCATGTAAGCGCTGAATTAATTAATAGGTTTACTCTCATTCTATTTTTTGTTTCGGTAGTTAACTGTAACTATAACTAACCATCCGACAGGGAAGGTACAAACTATAGAACTCCACACAACTCTCTCTCGGAACACAATCCTTGGTTCATTCGCATTCACGTTTATCAATAACTGATCAGTAAGGTTCCATCGCAGCCAGCGTCAAGTTAGGCTCTCAGAAGCTGAGAGTACTAGCCAGTATTTAATAATTTGATAGTAGGCACACAATTGCTGATTCCATACAAATCACAAATGCCCCGTACTGTTGAATTTGAAAGCTACTTGCGGTCCTCACCCCCAAAATACTTTTAAAAAACCTTCTCTGTGCAGAAACGGCGGTCCGTGCGACATTCCTGTCTTAGCACAGATGTCAGGTGGTAATGCTATCGTTGTTCTACCGTTATTGCAATGGAAGATGCTCCGAGGAACTAGCGTTATTGATCTTTTTGACAGGCTTATTGAAAAAGTGCATAGGCTTGTTGAAAAAGTATCGATGTATGTGTATTTTTAATTCAATACATCGATATTTTTAGCCGATATATTTTGATCCGATACATCGATACAAAATATCCAATATCGAAAATTTTTATTCAAATTTATATCGAAAACTATATTTTTATTTATTTATGTAACTAAAGTCACTAGAACCCAAAACCGTATAGGAACGAACGGAAAAAAGTAACTGTATTGGGTCATGACATCTGGCGGTTGAAATTTTTACTATTAATAGCTTACAAATCTATTGTCTTTGCATTAGTATTTGTGATCACTAATACTATCTCATATGTGTAGGTACAAACTTAGAAATGTATGCTATTTGCGCCATTTTTTTTCTAAGCCTCTCCTATGTGTTGGTTCCCAATTGTCTATTTGACTATACCTTGTTCCAAACACGAAGTCCTTTTTGACAGATTAATACGCCAATAGAATGTTACTGAGACGCATACAAACTTTGTATGCGTCTCAGTTTACTTATAAGTTAGAAGACAGCTTTAAAGTTTTTGATATTTTTGTAATTATTACCTAGTAAAAATGAATACTGATAAAAATACCTTCATTTTTATTGAGATTTTTGTACATTAAAATAATGCACATTGTGTATAAAAATTAATATTAATCATATTGAGCTGAATACACTATTATTTTAAAAACATAAAATCTCTTGAAAATTTGACCGATATATCGATACATCGATATTTTTTCCTCGATATATCGACTTCGATATTGATATTTTAATAAATATCGATTCATCGATGTATCGATATTTTTTCACTTTCGACATCCCTACCGGTGCATAATCGAGAAACGCGCCAAATGCGGGACTAACATTTGTATACGTGTCTATTCAAGACCCTTATTCACTCCTTCCTCTTCTCAAAAATCTCCCCCACACAGCAAATCCAAAGATGACATTAGCGAATTTAATGAAGGTATATTTTCCCAGGGGCCTCATATATGGAGTAAATATAAAAATAAAATTCAAAAAAATTGGACAGATTAACATTTTAACAAAGAAAAGTTGGCGAACAGCGTATTCGAATGAGAGTTAAAACTCGTATAAACAATTTTTAATATTTAATTTTGCAAGATATATATTTCTGAACATGCCTACAGAATGGTAATGAAATTTCGTGTTTACATTTCTTTGAATGCTTTTATTATACGGAGTGATGTATTTTTACGCATTTCGGAATTATTCAAGCTGCTAATTGCGAAAGGTTACCTCGTACCCTGAGATGGAAAATAATGTTATCATAATACAAAACCAGACATGCCGAGTCTCCGTGAATTAGTAGCAAGATGTCATTTCCCAGGGGGCCTTTAAGGCGAACACCCGAGGGAACCGCCAAATATGGCTTATAGAAATGTGACGGGATTTATAGATTCTGCTGAAAATCAAAACAGAGTAAATTTGTTAGTGCAAATATCAAAACATGGGTTTTCGTAAACGTCCAGCGTTGAAGCGTTTTCAAAATAACGGTGGTAATTTAAAATAAAAACTTCGTTTGAGGAGTAAGGGCCTCCATGGAGAAAGTGAAAACTGGTTGGCAACTCAATTCACGGCGCAACTCCATTTTACGATTTCAGTCATTATATCAGCTTGTTTGAAATATACAATGTATTTATAATTTGTCAATTATCAACCATAATACGAGGGCTGTCCGTAAAATAAGGTCTCCAAGGTGCTGCGGTCGCGAGGAACAATTTTACGCGAGATCCGGCAACACCGGCGAGTGGCCTGGTTTCCCCTTGTCAAATCCCCACCACGATGCCCTCTGTGACACTTTGTCTCGGCGTGGCAGCCATTCGCGACGGAGCTTCCGCTAATAAATAATAATTTATCAACCTCCTGAACAAAATCGATACATTCCTTCTCTGACATATCGCAAATTACTAGAAAACTTAAGCCGCTGCTAGCCGAATTTCTACCAATTTCTTACATATCTCCTTTAAACATTTGAAGTTTTTAAGCTCTTAAAAAATATATGTTATTTTTGCAGATAATATCTATAAACTTACATTCCCACGCCGAAACGCAAATTATATGAAATTCCCTGGATATAAAAAAATCGCAAAGTACGCTCCGAAAATTATTATTTTCATGACTGTTTCAGTTATTTTATAGTTATAAAAATGAAAAAAATCACAATGTGTCTTTAAATGCTGTTTTAGATCCCCCAAGAGATTTTTGCTCTATTTTAAACGAGTCGTGTTTTATTAAACATTTTCATAATGTTCGCTTCAATTTTATCGTTTTAAACATTAGCGCACTCTCTCCAACATTCATAATTACATCTCTCCATCTTCTTTTTTAGCAGGGATACGGCGCCTTAACACGTCGTGAAGCGCAACCGTGGCAACCTGCCAACCTGGCAACTGAAATGCGCGGGCCACGGCGAATAACACTGCGAGTTGCAAGCGACTGATTTTGTCGCCCTTGACAACTGGTGTTTGATAAGTTTCCTGTGAGCGGATCGCCGATGAAATTCGCAAGTTGCTTTCCTGTGGATAACGATTGAGTTGCCAATTGGTTTTTTTTCAGGTGCTCCATGAGTGGATGGACTTAGGCTTACTACTAACGATCCGGAGGGCGCGCCTTCAAATCCCGGCGTGCGCATGTAAATTTTATTTGATTGATTTGTTTTATTTCACAATCCAATAATTTAAAAATAATATAAGATATTTTTGCCGCACATTCCAGAGTGGAAGATACTCTCAGTTTCGTCGTGGTGTAAGATCATCATTCGGAATTGAAACTTTGCTTTAAATGGCTTTAGCTGTGTATGGTAACTAAACCGGAATAGCCAGGTACTTCCCACTTTCCTCTTCACCATCTCCTTCCCCTCCCCTTTACTGTCAGCCTCACAGCATACCCCAATTGGGGATGCCGTAGTCTCACAGGAAGCAGTTAGGACCCTTGTCCTCTAACATTTAAAATACACTGGCACGCATTTTTCAACGCGTATACTAGATTTTATTCGGTTTATCAGATTTTATTATTTTATTCAAAGGTTTTGTAAGAATTGTTAAAACATGCGGTAAATGGTATGTTATATATTTACCCCAGCGACAGATCGTGTGTGACGTCATCGTTCTAGTATCTTCTTTTTTGTGAGATGGAAGAGGATGGATGTCGATGATGTCACTAGAATTAACGGACGTTTAAAGAAGAAGGCTTGTTTATCAAGTTTATATAATTTGTTGTACATTTGTTGTCTATCTTTGAAAGGATTTATAAAACAAATATTTACCTCACGATCATTGCCTATCAGATCATGCCGTGATCGCTATAATTTCAAAGATGACCAGAAATTTACCTTTTGAATGAACACCGTTAGTAAACTTTATGATGGACACTTTAAAGCTGTCCGAAACGGCTAAAGGAGGTAGCGCAACACGACGTAACACCCCAAAAATAAATAATGAAAATATAAGGTATTGTATAATTAATAGGTAGGTACAAACTTTTGCAAATTCTTATTATCAGACGGACACGGAAAGACGTTAAATTCAAAAGATTGTCAATAAGATTGATATAAATCATATGGATGCACTATTCCTGTATAAAGTAGTCAACAATAATATTCAATGCCCAGAGTTGCTAAATAAAATTCAACTTAATACCGCACGTTCAACACGCTCTTCTGTACTGTTCAGGGTGGATCAATGCAAGACAAACTGTAAGCAGAATTCTTGCCTGAACAGACTATGCAATAGTTATAAATAGCATATTATCCAATGTGAACATTTTCAATTGCGAACTTACCAAATATAAGAGGTCCATAAAAGAATATTTCTCTGATGGTTCGCGAATAATATTATGTTTTTATCGTTTATATTCTGTTATGATTTGATTTATATGTACAACCTCTCTCCATGGCTACCAAAGTATTGATAGATTTTTTGTTTTGAAATTTTTCATTTTATGTTAAAAAAAAAATATTGTTTTACATTTTTTGTTTTTTTTTTGTTTTATATAATTTTTGGATTCATATTATTTTTTTTTTATAAAATTAATTTACTTATTCTTATTATGCTGTCTCGGTAGAAGTAAAGTCACAAGGAGGAAATCCATAATTGGTTTTATTTTGGCTATTTAATACTATGTACAAACTGAAATAAACGTAAACTGTCGATTTCCCGAAAACTAATAAATAAAATCAATTTCCAAAAAACAATACTGTATTTCACAAATTAATTAGATATTAGCAATAAACGAGACTTTTTTATGTGTCTAATAATATATATCACCTTTCAAAAACAGTTTTTATAGAATGCGTAAATTTATTTGCTTTTTATTGTAAAGCGGAAATATTTTGACCTTCTGACAAAAATGACCGTGGCCTGTGCGGTTTTAAGATATAAAACAATAATACCTGAATTCCCTGAAAGTATCTACTCAAAAACTTTATTAATCAAATAAATAATAAAAAAATAAGTAAGCATACGTGAATAAATTTTATAAATTATAATATTCCAAGATGTTCAGAAATACTAAAAATATAATTGCTTCGTTCAAAGGCAGTTAATTTGGTGGGTGGTTTCAACTTTGGTGTAATCTCTTACTGCTACGAAGCTTTCACTTACGCGATGTTTTCTCCCTTATATTTTTTTAAGTCTCGCAAATTGTTTTTGCCGACAATCCCAGTAGCTTACTGAACGTTCTGTGGCCGTATGAAAATATAAAAAGCGTAACCGAGAGTGGGAGAATTCAATATTCCTAGCAATTTATTACGTTTAAAAGCGCGTCTGAATTAGTTTATGTTCCTCAGTCACGGAAAATCTCTCCTTTGTTGCTAAGAAATGATTTTTCAGGCAAGAGGGGAAAATATTTCACGGCAAACTTTTTCGTGTAAGTTTCGTATAAATGGTATCCGGTTTAACTGGTTGCTAGGATGATATTGAACACTGTACATTTTTATAAACTGACATTGTTATTTTGAAGTCAGTTGAAAGCATTCCGTAACCTTGTACACACAGTTGAGCTAAAGCCGTCAGACTGAGTAAAACTAAAGTATGAGATTGAAGATTGAATTCAATATATTATATTTTCCTTGGTCGTACACGATAATATTCGATAACAATAAAAGTTATAATCGGGCATCCGTGTGGTCGGGGATAAGGCTCTCGACTTCCAATCCGGAGATTCCCGGTGTGCAAATTCATTCGAATTAATTTGTGTTTTTTTCAATAATAATGTAATATATTGTAGGTATTTTTTGGGCAAGTTCCTGAGTGGTAGATTCTCTCAGTATTGTCGTTTTAAAAGACCACAATTCGGAATTGAAACGTTGATTAAAGTGTCTTTAGTCGTTTAACCATTTACTACCCCGCCCCAGGGCGGATCAAGGATTTTTTCTGGGGGGGGGGGGGGGGGGTACATGGAGTGGACGGGCAAAAAAATCAACAATTACAGTTAGGATTTTTTTCTGGGCGGGCACAAATCAACAATAACTGTTAGAAATAAACTTGAAGTATCATACTTCAAGTTTATTTCTACAAGTTCAAGTATGTATAGGAAGGTTTATGAAAGTGTCAAAAGAATCGAAAAGTTGTATGTTTAAAAAAGATAGTTTTAACTTCTAAGTATGTACTGTGATGGAATATCCACAGTACACAAATACCGTCTGGGGGGAGCACGTGCCCCGGTGCCCCCCCCCCCCCCTAAATCCGCCCTTGACCCCGCCCTCCATTTCCCTCTACCTTCGGTCTCACAAGATACCCCAATCGGAGATTCCATAGTTTCACTAAATTTAGACGGTTGGAGGATGGTGTGATTGAAAGGAAGTTAATGAGGGGTAGGATAAAAAGAAGCGAACGGTAAAGTGCCTGACTATTCAAATCTGGCCGCTAAACATTTTAATGCCATTTCAGATAACATTGGATTTCGAAATTTAGCCTCTCACAAGGGTGATATTGATAGTATATTATGTCTTCCACTTGGCGTATATAATATCTGTAAACACAAATCACAAGACTAAGATGACGTCAGAATTGCTGGCTAAGTCCAATCGTTGCACAAGCAACAATAGGAATTTTTCAATTATTGTCAGGTTATTCATTATCCGGGAAATTGGTTTAATTTTAAAAAAATCTTAAAAGGCTTATTTACGTTACATTCAAATAAGTCTAATGTTCCTTACACTTCAATGGATGTTGAACCTAAGACCATTGGAGATTATTCACCGCCCTGGTATAAGTAACAGAAGGTTACTCTTTCAAGGTTCTCACAAGATTCAAATTTTTTTTTAAACGAAGCTACATTTATTTATTTTGAACGAATCTAGGCCTCCAGTGTCCCTGCATACGTTGTTAGAAAGCAGTATGCAAGGGCTTAACAGGAAAAAAACATAATACAACAAATCAGGTTAGTAATATAAGCAAAAATAATTGTTAAAGCAAAATAAAACTCGTTCAAGAAGCTCACGAGGCAGTATTGCATCAACCTGTGTGAAATGTGAAAAACCCATATGTGAAAAAACCTGAGACCAAAGTATTATTAACTATTCGAGCACAAAGGGGTCGCTTCTACGATTCGTTTTTGAGTGCAACAGCTCGGCTGTGATATGATTTCCCAGCCTCTGTCTTTCCTCTCTCCTAAAACGTGGGATTCTTGAAGACCCAGGTGCACTCCCTTCTTTCCACATAAAGACCCTCCACGTAGCATCGCCAAATATGAGAGAAAAATAATTTTCCTTTAGGCTTCCTGTGAAGAAAATTTAATTTATTCTAAGCACAAAAAAAAACTACTGCAAAATGAAGCCTCCACGAGAACCAGAAGCATTTATCGGCTCAGCCACTAACCGGTTGAAAACGATTAAAAGAGTTATATTTACACATTTTTTACATTAGCTCTACACAGGAGGCCTTGAGGAAAATAATTCCCCTCAGGGCTTATGTCATCTTTTTCAATTCAATTCAATTCAAATTATTTATTCTTTCAAAAACATTACAAAATTGCCGAAGATGCCCTATACGCAAATGATGTTGAAAAGGTGCAAAAAAAGTTCATGCGGTACCTGTACATGCGAGAGTTTGGGTACTACCCTTTGTTGTATCCCTCTGATTTTCTTGCGGGAATGCTGGGACTAAATCGTCTCGACGTTAGGAGAAAAATTGCAATGGTACTAGAAGCACACAAGCTGCTACACGGGCACATTTGTAATCCTGATGTCCTGGAAAGGATTTCACTTTATGTCCCCGATAACTTCACCAGAGCAAGGCAACACAGACTTTTTTCTTTTCCTAGAGGCAGGACCAACCTACCAATGGTTATGCCTCTGGGGAGAATGACCTCACTATTAAACCTTTCTTCTGAAATTGACATTTTTCGATCGAACTTCAATCATTTCAAGAGCGAAATAAAGGTATTCTTTAGTTTACACTATTAACTAAAAATTGTGAAATGTAATTGGATATACATGTTAACTGTTTTTCACAATAAATAAATAAATAAATAAATAAATAAATAAAATTAAAAATTTTAATGTGTTTCTAAAAAACAATTGTAACAGTATTACATTAAACATAAATGGTAGGCTAAAAACTATACAAGCATTAATAGAGCTTGCCTTTTAAAAGCAACTTCACCAACGCTGAATATGTCGATATCCGAATTAATTGTATTCTACAGCAAGATTGCTCTCCCGACCGGCATGACCATTGGCAAGTTAGTCCTGCAGGTCGGAAGATAGAACAGTCTATGCTGTCGGTGGCGAAGATAACCATCGGGAACAAAGAAATGAATGCTTTCCAAGATAGCTGAGTTTTAAAACCATCCGCGAATCAATCTGAAGAAATGCGTAGCAATGTGTACATCCCTTCTGACTCGTAGATGGTTCATTCGGAGCATACCCAAAAGAAAGTCCGTAGGATAGAGCCACGGGTAATAGCCGTGCTCCCTCATGTACAGAAATCTCAGAAATGAAACTTAATCTTTGGGGATGCTATGTGGAGGAAGGAAGTAGAGGAAGTTCTGGGAAGGAAAAAGGTAAGAGGGGTGAGTAGGAACCTGAGTGTCCCCAGGAGTGATGGACGTATGAATCGATGCGAGGCGATGTTCCGAGAGTCCTGCTGGAGAGATCAAAAGGTTTCCCTCAACTAGTCTCCCCCAATCCGGCCTGCCAAGCAGCTGGTGGGCAGATGCGTACACCGCCAAGACCCGGTACCCCTGCTAAGTGACCTAGGTGGCAGAGGTGTTGGTTATCCAATAAATGGTTCCCAGAGCGGCGGTACCTAAATTGACATATGATTTATATTCTCTAACTAAATAACTAACTAACCATCACGCCGTTTCCTCGGAGGGGTAGGCAGAGAGGACAAACCGCCAAATAACTCGGTCTTGGCACACACTCCTTGCCTCGTTCACATTCATGGATCGTCTCATGCATGCTCTTCTATTATTCTAACTCTGGACATGGCCCGACTCAAGTATCTGATTCACTTGGTCGTGTCATGTCTTTTTCGGCCGTCCCCGACTTCTTCTACCATTCACATTTGCGTCATATATTCTCCTTACACCCAGAGTTCAAGAAATTCTTGATCTTACTCATTACGCTTACATCAGCCTTGCATTCTTTGCGGATCACCGCGTTTCTCACACGATCATACGTGGTTTTATCACACATACGTCTTAGGGATCTCATTTTATTCTCATTCATCATAAAACATTTTAAACCAAGGCTTCCATCAAATTGTTTTAGCATTCAAGTGATTGAAAAAGATTTCAAGGAGTCAAAGGGCAATAAAAGCCCTAAAGCGCCCTTAATTGGGACCGCCCATTGAAACCATCCCTTGAAAATGGTGAGGAAAATTAAATAAAATTTATCAGTTGCCCTTTTAAAACGCGCTTAAACCTTTTTTCCGGAAAAGAAGAAGATTTAATCCCTCGTTGGCAATGACTGACGCTGGTGATGATAGCACATCTTTTTACTGTGATATTATTTAATAATATAAATTAACGTGTTTTGAATTTTGCTACTATTAATGTAGGGTAAATTTAAAACACGTTTGTAAGGGGTTAATCTTTATTCACATATTTTTAAAACTTAATGTACAATTGCGCAACTCAAGCGCCCTTGAGGTGAATTTTCAGAAGAACGGCGCTCTATAAATTATTCAATTATTATTATTAATGTTATAATTTACGATACTGTATTAAATGTTTTTGTGTTTAATTCGTAGAACTGCATTAAATTTAATGAAAATCAAATTTAAATTTAATGAAATTTAGTTTTACTTATTATTGTGACAGCTGTTTCAGCTGATGGGGCGACTGATTTATATAATTTTCATTTAAATATATTGCCAAATATGGTTTATTATCTGTTTAACCCAAAGATATTCAAATACAAAAGAGACAAGCTACGGTGTCCGCGCAACTGTCGGCGGACTACGCCCTAATTAGAGTAGTTTGCATACTAAAAGAATTTGTTCATTTCATTGATTTTTTGAAGATGAGCATTAGTATTGGTTAAGAATATAGTTTGAATACGGAAAGAATTCGTTCATTTAGTTTAACGTTCGTTTGGTTTATTCGTTCATTTAGTTTATTTTTGTTAATTGGTAAACAATATCGGCGACACCTGGAAGCGCAGTTCCACCTAGTAAAAACTGCAGATAGCACATCTACTTATATTTCAATATCTTTGGTTTAACCGATCTACAGAGAAAAGAACTACGACAATAGATTCTCTATTCTTTGATGTTTTTTAAAATTGGTTTCCCCACAATAAATATTAATCATTAAAGAAGAACTAACTAACTAACCATCACGCCGTTTCCCCGCAGGGGTAGGCAGAGAGGACGGACCGCCAAACAACTCGATCTTGGCACACACTCCTTGCCTCGTTCACATTCATACATCGTCTCATACATGCTCTTCTATTATTCCGACTCTTCACATGGCCCGACTCAAATATCTGATTCACTTCTTCGTGCCATGTCTTCCTCGGGCGTCCCCGACTTCTTCTACCATTCACATTTGCGTCATATATTCTCCTTACATTCCTTTCCTCTTTCATTCGCTCTACATGCCCAAACCATCTTTCTTAATCTTACTCATTACGCTTACATTAATCCTCACTAGGATTTCCTGTTCTGAGGTGGCCTGTAGTTTTTTTAAATATTTGTATTTGGTTATGGATTGTCTTTATATCGTCTTCATGATGTTTGTAATTTTATTATCACTTTGATCTCTCAGCCATATTTTTACTTTTGTTTTAAATATATTCATTTCCTTTATATTTTTGATTTGATCTGGTAGAGCATTGTATAATTTTATAGCATGGAATTTATTATTTCTCTGTCCAAAAGATGTGTAAGAATGTGAAGAATAAGAAGATAACAATAATATTCTAAACGAAAGTATGAAAGAGAACAAGACACAGAAAAAGACAATGGTCGCAACTGGGACTCGAACCCAGACCTCTCGTCTAACCGGGACGTGCGCGTTAACCAATTTCGCTATTGCCACCTTGTGTCAAACCATCATAATTGTAAATGTAATATTTCAAATTTTATAATTACAATATTATCTTCAACTAATTATTTTTCCGTATTATGGGCAACTGCCCTTTTTATTGGAAACAATCATTCTAAGAATTGGTTTGTATCCTGGATAGCGTCTCGGATATTTATTCATATGGAACTATTGACTTTTTATAAAAGTCTAAATGAATATTAAAATTTTTATAAGAAAAACTCCCTTTTTTAACTTTTGAAGGTTATTCCCATCAATGTAATATATCATTGAAGAAAAAGATAACAATAATAATCTAAACGAAAATATGAAAGAGAACAAGATACAGAAAAACAAGACCCAGTTGCGACCATTGTATTTTTTTCTTTTTTTACTGTGTCTTGTTCTCTTTCATATTTTCATTTAGATTATTATTGTTATCTTCTTCTTCAATGATATATTACATTGATTGGAATAACCTTCAAAAGTTTTTTTTTCAAAAAAGAGTTTTTTTTATAAAAAAATAAATATTAATGTTTTCTTAATGTTGTGCAAGTATTTTAGTTTTTATTGCTTGTTGTTTTTTTATTATTAGCTGATTCGACGTTCACTGCCATTTTCAAACTCTGGTTAGGCCACGTTAAGACAATTTATTTATATGATTCTATTTCGTATCTGCCCTGACACAAAAATGTTGGCTAAAGAAGAAAGTGGCGCAACACCGCATGATAACCCATAAATAAATCTAAAATCATATCTAGCGAACCACTTTGGGTGACATGTGACAGGGGTGTTGGTTATCCAATAAAAATGTCCCAGGGCGGCGGTACCCATACTTGTCTCCCAACTTCTATTAATCAATGAGTAATCAAATCATCGCCTTGAAAAAAATGATTGTCGGAAATGTCAGAAAAAGTAAAAGGAATTAGGTTGCAGTTATGCAATTTCATAATAATAATAACCTTCAAAAGTTACAAAAAGATAGTTTTTCTTATAAAAAATTCAATCTTTTCCGTTTGCAATATATTTTCATAATAAAAGCTTTCAACTTTGTGATGCAATAAATAGTATGTAAAAGGATAACTCGAGGGGTGGTTCGGTACATCACTCCAAGGGGTGGATTGCCTCCTTGTGACGACAGCCTTGTCACTCCGACGTGAGGGTATAATAAGGGGCGCTTCCTTTATGTGGATAAAATATATCTGTGTGAAAAAGCACTGATCTCCCGTTTTCTGTTTCCTGGGAGATGAAATTTATGACTTTATCCACTCCTGTTGCATCATATATTGTTATCGTGTTCAACAGTGAATTTATCCTTTTTTAACGAATACAAATATGTGTAAAATGTGAGTTTATAACTTTCGGCTATTGTCATATTATTTAAACTAATAGGTAGTTGATTCTTTTTTAAACTATAGAATAAAGTCAGCTATCTAAGGTGATTTTTCACAAAAACGGCGCCCTACAAATTATCCAATTATCTTATTTTACAACTTTATGTCCGGGTTAAATCTTCCCCATAGGAAAAACTAAACCCTTCCGACAATTTTCCACAAATGATCATCTAGTTAATCCACTCTATGCAAGTGCATTATATAAGTATAATCAATACAAAATGATACAAGAACAACATGTCAACCTACCGGAGGCCAATGGGAAAATAATTCACCGACTCCAGATATTTTCATATTAGAGTGTTCGGCTCGGTGGAACTTCTAATTGGACCTTTAAATCCTACTGATCCCTCAATATAAATATTTTAAAAATCTTTTGTTATCCTACATGTATTTAAAATTACTGATTTTTGCATTTTTATATATAAATTCTTTGACTAATCTAATATGCCTAAATTTTGAATGAGAGAGCTAGAGTATAATGCCAGTAGCCGAAATAACAAATTGGTAATATTTTTATAGTCTGAGAATGCCAAATTCTTTTAATCTCATTTCCTAAATCTATATATTTTCTTACTTTTTCAGGAACAGATTTTTGAATATAACAGGAATTTGGAATAGCGACATTAATGATATAAGGTTTTTTTTTAAATTTTGTCATGTAAAACTATATCGGGTCTATTATGACTAATTGTTCTGTCAGTATAGTTTTATTATTATTATCTGTTATAATAATATAATACCTATGTCTTTTTCAGTTAAATTGAAAAAAAACAATGATTGTGTTCAGTAAATATATGGTGGGAGGATTTACGAGTATTAAATATAAAAAAAAAAAACTTTACACGAGGGCAAAACAGAAGTTTAAAAAAATATTATTTGCTCGTGTGACTAGTATATAAAGCTAATATATATATTTTTTAAATTTCATTCAAAAATTCAAATTCAAGACCATATTGACCAGACTTCTGAACTACGAAACAGGCCCACATCGCATCTATTGTGTTCTTCTTTATTATATGTTCAAAACGGTGTTCATTTGAGTTACCTCCGCCATATAAGGGATTCCTTACCACCGAGAGAGTACATTTTATTATCGTTCATATTGACACAAAATCATATTATACGCTTCGTATTCCACGTAAACTGCACGAAAGCAACGCAGCCCCACAGAGGCTGGATCCCTCGGTAACTTGACTTGAGATGTAATGTAATATGACGAGAGAACCCCCGACAAATAAATATCGGGTTATGTAAGAATACGATTAAAACTATATGGATATAATATAACACATCTAATTGGTTAATCTAGTGCGATGTTTTGTAGAAATAGACGTGTTTTAATTTGGGACAATAACTTTTTTCGCATTATTTAATAATGTGAGCTCTACTGGGTGCCTTACCCCACGCTGAGCCTCCAATCTACAGTTGTGTATACGTATTGTATATATAAATTAAATGAAATAGTCACACTGTCAAGTCTTAAGATTAAAAGTTTAAATATGAAATCCTTCTATATAAAATTGAACTAAAAAGTTTTCAATTATTATAAGCAATAATTATCAGCCTGAAACACTCATCCACATTGAAAAATCTTCCGAGAAAAGATACATGACGCCAACGGGACTTGAACCCGTTAACTCCCTCGCTAGGTGGCGTCGAGACAAATTATGTCTTCATTTTATTGGGGAAATACTTAAACTTGTCAAATATTAATTATTATTTTTTTTAATTGTAAAGCTAACGTTTTTAAGACAAGATTTTTTATGCATAGCACAAAGGGTAACAATTATTATAAGCAATAATTATCAGCCTGAAACACTCATCTACATTGAAAAGAAGATTTCTTTTCTCGGAAGATTTTTCAATGTGGATGAGTGTTTCAGGCTGATAATTATTGCTTATAATAATTGTTACCCTTTGTGCTATGCATAAAAAATCTTGTCTTAAAAACGTTAGTTTTACAATTAAAAAAAATAATAATTAATATTTGACAAGTTTAAGTATTTCCCCAATAAAATGAAGACATAATTTGTCTCGACGCCACCTAGCGAGGGAGTTAACACTTACAATGTTTCTCTCGCAAAAATAAAGTTGGTTGTTTTCAGGTGGAAAAAATATAATAAGCAGTAATTGTTGAATGAAACACTAGCATATATTGAATCATTTGGCGGGTATGAGATAAGCCGCCATAGCTCAGTGGTCAAGAGCAATCGACCGGCAATCGAGAGGACACGGGTTCAAGTCCCGTTGGCGTCATGTATCTTTTCTCGGAAGATTTTTCAATGTGGATGAGTGTTTCAGGCTGATAATTATTGCTTATAATAATTGTTACCCTTTGTGCTATGCATAAAAAATCTTGTCTTAAAAACGTTAGTTTTACAATTAAAAAAAAATAATAATTAATATTTGACAAGTTTAAGTATTTCCCCAATAAAATGAAGACATAATTTGTCTCGACGCCACCTAGCGAGGGAGTTAACACTTACAATGTTTCTCTCGCAAAAATAAAGTTGGTTGTTTTCAGGTGGAAAAAATATAATAAGCAGTAATTGTTGAATGAAACACTAGCATATATTGAATCATTTGGCGGGTATGAGATAAGCCGCCATAGCTCAGTGGTCAAGAGCAATCGACCGGCAATCGAGAGGACACGGGTTCAAGTCCCGTTGGCGTCATGTATCTTTTCTCGGAAGATTTTTCAATGTGGATGAGTGTTTCAGGCTGATAATTATTGCTTATAATAATTGTTACCCTTTGTGCTATGCATAAAAAATCTTGTCTTAAAAACGTTAGTTTTACAATTAAAAAAAATAATAATTAATATTTGACAAGTTTAAGTATTTCCCCAATAAAATGAAGACATAATTTGTCTCGACGCCACCTAGCGAGGGAGTTAACACTTACAATGTTTCTCTCGCAAAAATTAAGTTGGTTGTTTTCAGGTGGAAAAAATATAATAAGCAGTAATTGTTGAATGAAACACTAGCATATATTGAATCATTTGGCGGGTATGAGATAAGCCGCCATAGCTCAGTGGTCAAGAGCAATCGACCGGCAATCGAGAGGACACGGGTTCAAGTCCCGTTGGCGTCATGTATCTTTTCTCGGAAGATTTTTCAATGTGGATGAGTGTTTCAGGCTGATAATTATTGCTTATAATAATTGTTACCCTTTGTGCTATGCATAAAAAATCTTGTCTTAAAAACGTTAGTTTTACAATTAAAAAAAAATAATAATTAATATTTGACAAGTTTAAGTATTTCCCCAATAAAATGAAGACATAATTTGTCTCGACGCCACCTAGCGAGGGAGTTAACACTTACAATGTTTCTCTCGCAAAAATAAAGTTGGTTGTTTTCAGGTGGAAAAAATATAATAAGCAGTAATTGTTGAATGAAACACTAGCATATATTGAATCATTTGGCGGGTATGAGATAAGCCGCCATAGCTCAGTGGTCAAGAGCAATCGACCGGCAATCGAGAGGACACGGGTTCAAGTCCCGTTGGCGTCATGTATCTTTTCTCGGAAGATTTTTCAATGTGGATGAGTGTTTCAGGCTGATAATTATTGCTTATAATAATTGTTACCCTTTGTGCTATGCATAAAAAATCTTGTCTTAAAAACGTTAGTTTTACAATTAAAAAAAATAATAATTAATATTTGACAAGTTTAAGTATTTCCCCAATAAAATGAAGACATAATTTGTCTCGACGCCACTTAGCGAGGGAGTTAACACTTACAATGTTTCTCTCGCAAAAATAAAGTTGGTTGTTTTCAGGTGGAAAAAATATAATAAGCAGTAATTGTTGAATGAAACACTAGCATATATTGAATCATTTGGCGGGTATGAGATAAGCCGCCATAGCTCAGTGGTCAAGAGCAATCGACCGGCAATCGAGAGGACACGGGTTCAAGTCCCGTTGGCGTCATGTATCTTTTCTCGGAAGATTTTTCAATGTGGATGAGTGTTTCAGGCTGATAATTATTGCTTATAATAATTGTTACCCTTTGTGCTATGCATAAAAAATCTTGTCTTAAAAACGTTAGTTTTACAATTAAAAAAAATAATAATTAATATTTGACAAGTTTAAGTATTTCCCCAATAAAATGAAGACATAATTTGTCTCGACGCCACCTAGCGAGGGAGTTAACACTTACAATGTTTCTCTCGCAAAAATAAAGTTGGTTGTTTTCAGGTGGAAAAAATATAATAAGCAGTAATTGTTGAATGAAACACTAGCATATATT
Source organism: Limnephilus marmoratus (assembly GCA_917880885.1). Classification (NCBI taxonomy): domain Eukaryota; kingdom Metazoa; phylum Arthropoda; class Insecta; order Trichoptera; family Limnephilidae; genus Limnephilus; species Limnephilus marmoratus. Next base: position 19,153,489 of record OU862924.1, on the reverse strand, counting down.
GAATCATTTGGCGGGTATGAGATAAGCCGCCATAGCTCAGTGGTCAAGAGCAATCGACCGGCAATCGAGAGGACACGGGTTCAAGTCCCGTTGGCGTCATGTATCTTTTCTCGGAAGATTTTTCAATGTGGATGAGTGTTTCAGGCTGATAATTATTGCTTATAATAATTGTTACCCTTTGTGCTATGCATAAAAAATCTTGTCTTAAAAACGTTAGTTTTACAATTAAAAAAAATAATAATTAATATTTGACAAGTTTAAGTATTTCCCCAATAAAATGAAGACATAATTTGTCTCGACGCCACCTAGCGAGGGAGTTAACACTTACAATGTTTCTCTCGCAAAAATAAAGTTGGTTGTTTTCAGGTGGAAAAAATATAATAAGCAGTAATTGTTGAATGAAACACTAGCATATATTGAATCATTTGGCGGGTATGAGATAAGCCGCCATAGCTCAGTGGTCAAGAGCAATCGACCGGCAATCGAGAGGACACGGGTTCAAGTCCCGTTGGCGTCATGTATCTTTTCTCGGAAGATTTTTCAATGTGGATGAGTGTTTCAGGCTGATAATTATTGCTTATAATAATTGTTACCCTTTGTGCTATGCATAAAAAATCTTGTCTTAAAAACGTTAGTTTTACAATTAAAAAAAATAATAATTAATATTTGACAAGTTTAAGTATTTCCCCAATAAAATGAAGACATAATTTGTCTCGACGCCACCTAGCGAGGGAGTTAACACTTACAATGTTTCTCTCGCAAAAATAAAGTTGGTTGTTTTCAGGTGGAAAAAATATAATAAGCAGTAATTGTTGAATGAAACACTAGCATATATTGAATCATTTGGCGGGTATGAGATAAGCCGCCATAGCTCAGTGGTCAAGAGCAATCGACCGGCAATCGAGAGGACACGGGTTCAAGTCCCGTTGGCGTCATGTATCTTTTCTCGGAAGATTTTTCAATGTGGATGAGTGTTTCAGGCTGATAATTATTGCTTATAATAATTGTTACCCTTTGTGCTATGCATAAAAAATCTTGTCTTGAAAACGTTAGTTTTACAATTAAAAAAAATAATAATTAATATTTGACAAGTTTAAGTATTTCCCCAATAAAATGAAGACATAATTTGTCTCGACGCCACCTAGCGAGGGAGTTAACACTTACAATGTTTCTCTCGCAAAAATAAAGTTGGTTGTTTTCAGGTGGAAAAAATATAATAAGCAGTAATTGTTGAATGAAACACTAGCATATATTGAATCATTTGGCGGGTATGAGATAAGCCGCCATAGCTCAGTGGTCAAGAGCAATCGACCGGCAATCGAGAGGACACGGGTACAAGTCCCGTTGGCGTCATGTATCTTTTCTCGGGAGATTTTTCAATGTGGATGAGTGTTTCAGGCTGATAATTATTGCTTATAATAATTGTTACCCTTTGTGCTATGCATAAAAAATCTTGTCTTAAAAACGTTAGTTTTACAATTAAAAAAAATAATAATTAAAAAGTTTTCTTTCAGTATTGCTTCAACACACAGCTTAAATGGATGTAAAATATATATATAGAAAATTTTTCTCGGTTTACCCGCGTAACGTAGTGCTTAAAAGGGCTTTTTAACTCCTGACGTTTCGGACAGATCGCACTGTCCATCTTCAGAGGCCTTAAGTCTTGAGTTTTTGCCTCAATCTGATCTCTTTCGCGTGTCTGTTCGGTCACGAGATCTGTCCGAAACATCAAGTGTTAAAAAGCCCTTTTAAGGACGACGTTACGCGGGCAAACCGAGAAAATTATTCTACATCTTTTCCCCGTGAAAACCTTAACCATAACGTATATCACATCGTTTCCCCTGGAAAATTGGCAGAAAGGACGGATCGCCAAACAACTCCGTCTTGGCACACACTTCTTACCTCATTCACATTCATACATCATCTCGTACATGCTCTCCCATTATTCTGACTCTTGACTTGGCCCGACCCAACCATCTGATTCACTTGATCGTGCCACGTCTTCTTCAGGCGTCCCCAACTTCTTCTCACATTCACATTTGAATCATATATTCTCCTTGTACCCCTTCCTTCATTCATTCTTCATGCTCAAACCATCTTGAGCACCTCTTTTTTAATCTTACTCATTACACTTACATCATTCTGATAAAGCTATAATAGAGCAACAACCATTCGCAAATGGTGGCGATCATTTTTGTACTAATTGTTGCCGCAGATTTGTATGTTGTTATTCCGCAAACACATAAATAAAAAAATATTGATTAAACCATTTTAAATAGTAAAGTTTACTTAGAGGCAGCACTGACATCGTAATTTGATTGTTGCGTGCGCAGACCTTTATTCTAGTAGGCCAATTCTCTAATGACGCATAAAATATTGGTGCGGAAAACAATTACATTATTTATAATTATTTGAAATTATCAGTAATTTCCATGTACTTACCAATTAAATATTATTCCTTGGCTTTTACTAGTGTTTGCCGAGTAATGAAAATATTTTTTCATCACACACATTTTGGCACTTTTTAAAGACTTAGGTAGCACAAGAACTTACGTGACGCGTGCCAGTTTAGTTCTCGAACTACGAAATCAAAAACACTACAATTGACTTGCTTTTGCATGCCACTTTGAGATTTCTATAACGCGTTTATAAATTTGTAATGTCATTGCCTGGTACGATATAAAACATTAGTTTAATCAAGTTGGGAAAGGAGTCTCAAGTAACTCCCAATGCCTTAAATGCCAGTAACAAGACCTTAACCAACTCCCCTTCACAAAATGGAGTATAAGAACTGCGAAAATTCACAGATCAGAACTATCCATTTCCGCATAATGGTTTTAATGTCTTAACGGTTTAATAGAATGATAAAATGCACCAATTGGCAACGCTTAATAATAATAATAATTCATATATTCTTAGAAATAAATGTGATTTTGGATGTTAAATCAGAGATGCTGAGACACAGATGCTGAGAGAGTTCAAGAAATTCATTCCGCTTCCGTTGCACGGTAAGTAATTATTGGACATTCTCAAGAAGCGCCTTGCTAAGAATTCTCATGAGACCCCTGCATCTACAAGCTTACAAGTTTCATATTAAATGTACCAAACTCAATTAAAAGGTATCGGGCACTCAAAAACATCCTTAAGTTATTCCGTGCAGTCGATATGAGACATCTGGAAGACGCTGAATGTAGTTTGTTGACATTTTCCTTATGATTACAACCGCTGATGTGTTCTTTTGTCTGTACTGGAAACGCTGCGGCTGGCTTGTTTGCACAATGCCACCAAAATCACGCCTTCACTTATTTCAAATTGGGTACTTCTGTTGCATCCCAATTTACAAGAATTCTAGCATAATCTTTTCTAAAGCTGCATGTGGATGCGAGGCAAATTCTCCAAGTTTTTATATTTTCTTTCATTTCCACGAAGCGTGGGTTGCTTTGAATATGTGAGGTTTTATGGGAGCGCTTTACTCAATATTATTATTCTCCATGCATATATAATCTGCTTTCGGATTGATTTAATAAATTATTATAAATGTGGTGGATTTAAGTTGTGGCTTTGAGAACTGCGAGAAAATGAAATGAGTTAATTCGTGAAACGTAGATTTTATAATTATGAAAGAGCATGAGATTGGCGGCGTTATTAAACATATTTATTAAAACATGTTTTCAATAATTTTGAAATTCTAGACTGTTAATACCTACACTTAAAATTTGCTGTATTAGAATATAATTGAATAATATGTTCAACAAATTTCTTACCCTTTTAAACATGTGATCAAGAATACTATAATGTTTAAACATGTTGCCAAGAATATTACAACTTTTAAAAAAGACGTAATCGTGAATACTAAAATGTTTAAAAATGACTAGATCATGAATATTATAATGTTTTAAGTTTTAACATGACGTATTCATGAGTATTACAATATTTAAACACTGCGTGATCATAAATATTTTAATGTTTAAATTGTTTTCATGAATATTATAATATTTAAACATGACGTAATCATGAGTAGTACAATATTTAAACTTGACGTGATGATGCATATTGTAACGTTTAAACGTTAATGTAATGTTTTCATGAATATTATATTGTTCAAACTTGTGATTCTGAATATTATAATGTTTAAACTTGACGTGATCTTTATTTATTTATTTATTTATTTATTTATTTACGGACAATTAGTCCAATTAACAATACATCAATAACACGAATAGAAAAAAAAGAGAAATCACAATGAAAGGAGATTACATATAGATGAAGAGCATTGACAAAATACATATAATATAAAAGTACATAGAGAAGATAACTACAAGTAGCTTGAAGATGGATTTAAAAAGACTTTAAAAAAACCACATTGCGTAACGACTGCCGAAAGTCATTTAGGCTTACACCAAAAAATTCAATGCTTTGATTTGTGTTGACTAGTCTCGACATTCTGGATAAAGGAGAATGATATCCATAATTAGTAGAATGTTGATTGAGGAACAGCAATTCATTATTTCGGAGTCTACGGGAAGGAATGTTGAACTGGATGAGTTGTAACAAAGCAGGTGTGTCAGTAATACTGTTGATAATTTTGAAAATGCATATTAGATCAGAGTCCTTTCTACGTTTTTCTAAAGAGGAAATGTTAAAATTTGTTCAATTTCATCATACGAGTATTCTCCTCTTTCAAGTCCTAACCTCCAAGCAATTCCTCGTAGGAAGCGATGTTGTACAGATTCGATGTAACAAATGTGGACAGCATAAAAAGGAGACCAAATGACACTAGCATATTCAAGGTGAGGGCGGACCAGCGAACAGTAAAGAGATTTAAGTGTATTTATATGTTTAAAGTCAGAGGTAATTCTATCAAGGAAGCCGAGTAGTTTAAGTGATTTGTTTACGATGTTATTAATGTGATCCCGGAAAGAAAGTTTACAATCCAGAGTGACCCCAAGGTCCTTGATAGATGTGACAGTGGAGAGACAAACATTATTTAGTTTATAATCAAACTGAATAGGTTTTTTAGTTCTATAAAAGGACAAAATTTTGCATTTATCAACATTAAGTTCCATGCAGTTAATTTTGCACCAATCATTAAATGAGTCAATATCAAGTTGAAAAAGTAAACAATCAAGATGGGATTTAATTATCTTAAGAATCTTATTGTCATCGGCAAAAAGCCAAAAACGTGTGTGAGAAAAAACTTTAATGATATCGTTAATAAAAAGGTTAAAAAGAAGCGGGGCCAAATGGGCTCCTTGCGGAACGCCGGAAGTTACATCAATGTTAAAGGATTCAAAGTTATTTATTTTAACCCTTTGTTTTCTATTACTCAAGTAAGAGTGAAAGAATGATAACAATGGGTCTCTAATGCCTATAGCATAAAGTTTGGCCATGAGAATACGGTGATTAACTTTGTCGAAGGCTTTGGAGAAGTCAGTGTAGAGGACATCAACCTGAGTGTTGTCTTCTAAGGCTTTAAGAATGGTATTTATAAAGGACAGTAAATTAGTTGTTGTAGATTTCGCCGATCTAAATCCATGCTGTTCCTCGATCAGAACATTGTTGAAAATAGGAGTGATTTTCTTTGTAATTATCGACTCAAATATTTTTGGAATATTAGATATAATTGATATTGGTCTGTAATTTCCAATATTTGACTTGTTTCCAGACTTAAAAATGGGTCGAATAATATCTTGAATATTATAATGTGTTTAAAAACCAGGAGACTGTTTTTTTGTTGATTAAGTTATACTCGTTATAAAGTTATCAATAGAAATTTTATCCTGAATGACAACGTAACTTTCTAATATTATTATCAATGGCGAATAAACCATTGACGTATTCGATAAAGTACTGAAAACTTGCTGATAAACTTTGCCCAAATACCCAGACCGTGAAACGACAAATTTCTAACCTGTTAGCACGTCAAGCAATTCTTTCGAGAGGAATAAAATGTTAAAGTTGGGAATTGTGGAACCGTCGGGGTTTCGTTCCCCACCTCCCCCCCCCCCCCCCCCCTCCACCCACTTGTAAACAGCCAATCGAGAACTCCGCGATGAACTCTGAGAAAATTGCTAACATTTATAAGGTATCATTTGACAGGCACTTTTATGAGAAAAGTTTCCTCAATCGTTATGAGCTCCAATCGTAAGGAATATTGGCCTCGTGAACCCTTGTAAGATCTAATTAATAAATACCACTTGAAGCTTGCCTGCTGGTGTTTGTACGACAAAACAACATTTTGAGAGAAATGTGGGCATCTTTTTTTCGTTTATATTTGATGCCATAGTTCCACTGAGTTTGGGCGGTTCAAACACTTGCAAAATCACTTGTCTCTCAATAAATATTTTATTTCCATTAGCCTAGTATCAAATCATACAAAAATGAAGGTTTAGTTTCCGGAGCTCTACACTAGCAACCAAATTCCTGAAAAGTAGGTTTTTAAAAAAAAAGATTCCTATAAAGATCTACCTACGATCTAAGTTATAAATCATAAAAGCGACGATAATAATTTTATGCTATCCACATTTGTTACATCGAATCTGTACAACATCGCTTCCTACGAGGAATTGCTTGGAGGTTAGGACTTGAAAGAGGAGAATACTCGTATGATGAAATTGAACAAACTTTAAACATTTCCTCTTTAGAAAAACGTAGAAAAGACTCTGATCTAATATGCATTTTCAAAATTATCAACAGTATTACTGACACACCTGCTTTGTTACAACCATCCAGTTCAACATTCCTTCCCGTAGACTCCGAAATAATGAATTGCTGTTCCTCAATCAACATTCTACCAATTATGGATATCATTCTCCTTTATCCAGAATGTCGAGACTTGTCAACGCAAATCAAAGCATTGAATTTTTTGGTGTAAGCCTAAATGACTTTCGGCAGTCGTTACGCAATGTGGTTTTTTAAAGTCTTTTTAAATCCATCTTCAAGCTACTTATAGTTATCTTCTCTACGTACTTTTATATTATATGTATTTTGTCAATGCTCTTCATCTATATGTAATCTCCTTTCATTGTGATCTCTCTTTTTTTTCTATTCGTGTTATTGTTATATTGTTAATTGGACTATTTGTCCGTAAATAAATAAATAATACAGGTCTGCTAAATATCAGTCTAACGCCTCCCACTAATATATACATAATCACTCCCCAAACATTTCATAGAGACATGAAATTGGTACCGACCCTTGTAATAATTTCCGAAACCTTGTGAACTCCACAAGTACCACTCATTTTAATCATGTACTAGGTATTTCTAAAACAATTAAAAAAATAAAATAAACGCATTTCTCCATCGGTTTTCATCTTTTAATTTGTAATTTTTATTCGCTGAATACCTAAAAATGAACATCTTTATTACGACGGCTGTTCGAAGATTTGAGTTAGAAGATAAATTAGAGCATTTTTGAAAACTAATTTAAACCGATTGAAAAATATATTATGTGCTAATTAAGATACCAGAACTGCATTATCGATTTATCTTGCTTAGACGTTCAAATGAATTTCAGATTTTGTAACACCTTCACAAGGTTTTCTTTCGCAGGAAAGTCGTGAGTATGCCATATCTCTGTATACTGGCTATATGTCATAATTTTATCGACATAGACGAAATGAAATCGTATTTTATACCGCTACTGAAAACATGACGGTTCAATGCACACATCATAGCAAAAGAAACTAGAAAGAACTTCAGTACAATATTTATTGTCTCGAGTTGAATCGCATTTCATGCTAAAGATTTATGCTTTCCACGTTGAGTACAATGACATTTCCTCCTTTTGTGAAGAGTACAGTTGTACATATTATTATGGTATGGAGATCTTACTTTCAGAAACCCGGCCGATGTGTGTTTGGTTGAACACAAAGCCACAAAAATACTGCTTCCGCGAATGAATGTCATCTTTCGAGCTATTTCAAGATTTTATGTGACACATGCTATCTCGTTGCAGTATGAAGTTGCATACACTTTATGCATATGCTAGCTCATTGTAGTTAGGAAGGTACATTATAGTAAAATGCATACACGCGGTTTGTACACGCTACCTTATTGTAAGGAAGGTACGTTGTAGAAAAATAAGTACCCTTTTTGCAAGTGCTATCTCATTGTATTTAGGAAGGAACGTTATAGGAAAATACATTTACTTTATGCTCATGCTATCTTGTTGTAGTTAAGATGGTACGTTGTAGGAAAATGCGTAACAATTTTGCCATGTTGTCTCATTGTAGTTAGGAATGTGCGTTGTAGAAAAATGCGTACGCTTTATGCACATACAATCTTATTGTAGTTGGGAAAGCTTGTTATAAGAAAATGCATACATGCGTAAATGTATATGCGATCTGATTGTAGTTAGGATGGTACGTAGGAAAATGCGTACACTTTACGCACATGCTATCTCATTGTAGTTAGAATGATATGTTGTAGGAAAAACAACAATTAAAAAAACATTCGAAAAATTCTCAGTGCTTCTTCAAAAACAACATGCAAAAAAATTTCCTGTGTTTCAACAATAAAATCATTCGAAAAATTCTCAGTGCTTCTTCTAAAACAACATCTGAATAAATTCTCATTGTTTCAAACGGCCGTCAAAGAAACCAAAGCACCTGTCTACGGAGATCATAATAATATATCTTCAGGTAACTCAAATGCACTTTCCCCTGAGCGCGAGTTTATGGGGAGCTGAAAGTTGTTTATGAGATAAATAAAGACTATGATTTCGCTTCGCTTCGAAAGCCATTGTGCATTCATGAGACCCCTAGAAGTCTCGTTAAACGTTTAGGGTCTAACAAACGTAGCCCTACCATGCTGTGAAAACACTGATTTGAAGAAAACCTAGAAATATAATACTTTTCAAAATTTTATTTGTTACTAAATAATATTATGGGTCAAATGAGTGACGAAGAATTGATTAATTTATTGAGTTTTGTTTTTTCAGAGAAATACTTGTTACTCTGTTTTTTTTTATTATTTTCAACATCTTTTCCTTATTTCCAACTTTTTAATAATACAAATAAATAAATTTTGGAGGCGGGTATGGGTACCGCCGCCCCGAGAACCATATATTGGATAACCAACAACTCTGCCGTGGGTCACCCCAAATGGTTTCCTGCGTTTGGTAACTTTGCAGGGATGCCCGGGTTATGGGGTGCGGTTTGTCCGGCTCTTGCGGATGCATCTGCCCACCAGCTGCATGGCAGGCCAGGAGAGAATAGCTGCGGGAGTCCCTTTGACTTCTACAGCCGTACTCTCTTGGAACATCGCCCTGCACCGCAGCGGGAAGGATGGGTTCATACGTCCGTCACTCCTGAACACTCTTGAACACTCCTATCTCCCCTTCTTATCCTTTTCCTTCCAACAAAATGACGACTTATTTAATATTTTAAATGATCATTTTAAAACTCCATAGCACATCATGGTAATGAAAGTGAACAGATATTAAATTGACCAATAATATCTGAATTATAAAGAATTTAAAGGAGTTTCAGCGCAAACCTGTAAAAAATCAAGGGATATTAAAACTATGGAATTTGCGAAGCTGAAAGTTTATGTTAAGAACAAATCAGAACAATTGGATAAATGGCTGCAGAATGGCCAAAAAAAATATTAACGAAAATGCATTTATTTATAGAAGGTACTTTATCGCTTGTCTGGATTCTTGACACATCAGTTCCATTGTTTGAAAGCGACGCTTAAATACAAAACAAATCCGAGTTCATTGAATCAGTATTGCACGTTAACTTCGCGAATCTAATGAAATATTTACATAATTTTTATTATTAGTAACATTATCGCCTTTCGACTTTTACATAACGCAATCATTATCATCATTAATCATTAAGAGGGCATTACCAGAGAAAGCCGGAAATACGTCATTTTCAAAAAAGTTTTTAGACGTATTGACTCTTTTCCACAAAAAATTATAAATGGATTTCGAAAGATTGTTCTTTTATCTAGCATAGTTATGTAATAAATTTTTAGAATTTTTTTTAATTTTTAGTATAATAAGGTTTTTCCATAGGTCGTTGGCTGATTTGTTAAATTTTCAAAAAAGGTTTTGTATTATACCACACCTATTTCAAATAATGTAATCATGCAGTAAAATAAATCAATACATTATCTAGCAAAGTTATGTATTAGAATTTTAATTTTAGTTTCAATAAAATCATTAAAAAATATGTACGTACATGTGTTTCTTGACGAAAATTGGTCCATTTGTGTATTTATTTGCGCACTTACAAACTAATATATTTCAGATTTTTTTAACATTCCTATTAAATTTAGACATTATTGAAAAATGATAAATACTTATAATCAAAACATAACTACAAAAAGTACACTATTTTAATAGTTTTATCATCACTCCTTTCAGCATTTTTGGATGAAGGTATAAATTAAAGCTAATTTGGATTGAAATAAATTCGATATTGAGTTATAATTTTAAAAAGCTGGTACGGAGAATAATCAATCTTTCTCATTGTAACCGCCCTGCATGATCGGAAGAACAACTTTCGACGAAATGTGGATTTTCGTCCGCTGGCTGGTTAAACGCTCTTAATATAATAAACAGTATAAAATGAAGTCGCTCAAAATGTATGTGCGCGTTAATCTTTTAAACTACGCAACGGATTTTAATACGGTTTTCACCAATAGATAGAGTGATTGAAGAGGAATGTTTATATGTATAATACATGTAAATTATATTAGAGAAAAGCCGAGAAATTCAACGAAAACATATTTTTGTGCGATTTAAAACGGCTGGCGGGACGTACTATAGTCACTTTTGAAATTCGTTCTACGGAAGAAATTGGAAAATAGAAGTCCTAGAGTAAGTAGGTATTTGATTTTCCCTTTTCAAATATCCAGTGTTGCCAAGCATTGTATACATAGTGGCGAGTTAATTAGTTTATATATATAATAAATGCTTATTATAGTAGAGAAAAGCCGATAAATTCAAATATTCAATTCAGGCGCGGGCAGCGGGCAGCTGGCAAGCGGGTGGTGTGGATTTTATAAGGATTGGGTAATGGCGTTGTGTTTCGTTAGCCACAGCAACGTGTGGCCGGGTCTGCTAGTATAATATAAGGCAAAAACTACAACAGGATAAATTAGAACTGCATAAGTAATAAAGAGCCATGGGCGTGTAAAACAGCAAAGGATAGTAAATAGTAGTTAAAGAACGTGTGTAAATAACGAAGCCAAATGAAATAATCTTTAAGTAATACAATATTGGAATTCCTAAGAAATATGCATACTTAAATCAGACAAACCAAATACAATTACAAAGGCGATATTTTTTTAAATATCTTAACCCTTCCGCAGCCAACTGGGGCCGAAGGTAGACCCCAAAATAACTATCCTTCTTATATCTACTTAAATACATGAAATATATTTTTAGTATTTTAGGTATTCCTGCGCAAAGGATTAATACATAATATGCCATTTAAAAAAAATGTGAAAAAATCGTTGATCGCAGGAAAAAATATTTTGTCAAATATAGGTAGATAATATTCCATGCAAAAACATAAAAAACAAAAAAAAACAAAAAAAATCAAAAAAAGAAAAAGTGTTTTCTTTGGTTTAAAAGTAAAAAAAAAAAAAAAAAAAAAAAAAAATGGGGTCATCAGCCGACCCCCATGGTTACGGACGTCCTGTTTGGCATCTTGGCCTGTCAAGAGTTAATAACGCAGAAAAATATCTCTTGTGGCTTAAATTACAATACAATAAAAATTTATTTTCAAAAAATCTAAATGAGAATGGTAGATTCTCTTTTCGACTTCCTCCAAGTCCTAAGTGCCCATTCGTGCGGTAAAATATCAATAAAAAGAGTGTTAAAGGTAATACCAATGTTAGAAATATTAATGAAAGTGTGCAAAGGCTAAAAGCTTCTGCCATAATAAAACATGGCGAAAACACACTGTTAGATCTGGAGTATAAATTTAACGAGGTTTTTATGGTGTGGGAAGGCGTTCATGTCGTTTATACTCCACTCGTTAGAACCACGATGGTTACTCTGAGAAATATTGCCAGAATTTACCTTTAGGAACAGATTCAATTAATTTTTACCGCCCTGTTAAAAATTACACTTTTATAGCGCTGTATAAATTTAACTGGAAATGAAAAGCGATGATGAAATTATTGTTTTATGGATGTTTATCAAACAAGCTCAAGTTGTAGCTCTTGTCCAAGTTCAAAAGTAAACTTAATATTTTGCCACTGGAAATTACTCAAAGACTAATAATAATCAAAATTATTACTAGGAAATCATCAGATTATTCAACCTCTCAACTTTTTCAAGACTTTCAAGTCCCACCTCTAAAAAATACATACATAAAAAATACGCTGCTTCAAATACACAAAGACTTTTCTAAGAAGTCGCACCACGCCATGGCACGCGTAGAGAGCAATAGGCAAAACACAGTGGGTCGCTTAAGTACGCCATTAATGCATACCAGTTTTGCACAACACTTCTACACATACAATGGAGTGATGTGGTTTAATCAATTGGTAATGGAACTGAGGTTGGAACCTGACTATAATAAATTCAAAAATAGACTACACAATGATATCTTAAATAGTTTTGCTACCTAGAGTCGTATTGGCAATTGATTAAAAATACTTAATTGACAGTTTCTTTTTTTAAATTTATTTTTTATTTTATATATATAAATATTATTATTTTTTATCTATGCACGTATGTTCTGCCTTTACACACGAGTAATTTCACTCTCGTAAAGGTTATATATTGTATACATGTATGTGTTTTTACAGTTTTTAATCAATGTTGCATGTGTAATTCATTATTATGTTACATTTACATGTGTATGTATACAAATACAAATAAAAAAATAAAAAATAAAAAAATGATAATATAATTTTAGGATTATTTTTTAAAACAACCATGTTGCGCTAAATATTCTGTTTGTGTCTTAGAAATACATAAAGCTTAGGTAAAAAATTGTTCATACGAAATGTTTGATATTGTGTCCGGATGACAAAGGATGACAAATCACACAAACGTAAGTGTCCAGCGGAATTCGTAACTTCGCAGATCTAATAAAATGCTTATATAAATTGTTTCACCCTTGGATTAATTTCGTAAATAAATAATCGTAATAATCACTCCCACTAGGTTTCACGAATGATCGTGAAAAGCAAGAGGAATATAAACGCTAGAAATATTTCGAATCTCATGCCTGCAAAATTTTAAAATCGAGCGTCTTTTTGCACGAGGCTAGTAAGCGAAAAAGTGGTTTTTATTTATTTTGTGCATAATTTTATAAGAACGAAAAAAAGTTAGAATCTGGAAAACCTCAAAAATAGTCTTAGCCATAAAGGGGTATTTTTTAAAAAATTGTTTCTTTTATTACTTCATAGTTAAGTCATGAAAAAAATTTTTTTTTGGTGATTTACGCTTATATTTTTTGTTACGTAAATAATAATTTTATTGTAATTCCTATGCATAGAAAAGCTAGTAAAAGCTTCGATTCATCCGTAGCATATTTTTTGATGTTCATACAGTAAGCCGATTCGTCGTAAAGATTAATCAAAATAGTATCTAAATAGGATTTCACGTATATATTCATCTTATATTGATATATATATATATTTTCAAACAACACATGAGAGCTTAATATTACAAAAAAAAAAACAAATAATATTAATATTAATTAAAATAATATTAAAAATTTAATTAATCAATTACTTTAACTTAATATTGCATTTTAAAAAAATCAAACAAAAAATTACTTTCTCTAACACTCTTTCCAATTTCTTTCATAGAACGAATATCAAAAATGACTCTCGTGCAGAAGATTGCTTACCAAATTTTATTTTTATTTTTAATTCAAGAAGAATAATGCTCACCAATGTTTATTTCATCTTCTTTAAATTTTCTTTATTTCTTAGATAACTTGCATTTCTTATATTTTTATCTGTTTTTAGTTTTATTTATCCCTAAATATGTTATTTTTTTCTTTTCTCTTCTTATATTTTATTATCTGTTTATATAAAATGATATTACATGTATGACTACCACAACACGGGCAATAGCCTAGTATGGTAGTCAAAAATGGCCAAAAATGTAACATTTAATCATTTATGAAATAATAAAAAAATAAATCTTTTCTCTAACGCTGTCCCTTTATAAACAACTTGTTCTGTAACTTGTTTGTATTTTTTTTATATTGCTGCATTCACCTACATGTTACGTATATTATGTATAACGAATCAAAAAAATTATGTAACTTAGAAATTGAACTTCATTTTTTAAATAAATCAAAAAAACATTTGCCGACATTAATCACCTTGATCGGCGCTTTATAAAATAAAAGAGAGATCTTTCAAGCAGTTGAACCCTTCAACTTCCTACCGCGTGTTTGCCATTCAAGCGAAAATTGTGCACTTTTCATTCTTCCAGTCCTTTCCTCACGGCCATCGTCGCTTAAATTGTTCGCGATAAATAAAGAAAAGAGACCGCTATTCAGTTCTGCTACTTCATCGGGATTGAAATTTGTGACCACAGCTCCCAGTATATTTTCCTGAAAGCAATATCTGTGGATATACTGAAGCGGGGTGAGAGGTTACAGTGCCAACCCAACCTCCCCAGACTTGCAGCGGCGAAAGGTGGTGTTTATTTTCAGAGGTGGCATATAAAAGTTATCGCATAAAGGAAACACCGGAGCCGGTTTTCAATAAACGGTGAATTTATTATAAAATAAAGTTTTTGAACAGACTTGAGGAGTTTGTGTAGTGGCCTGACACTCGCTGTGCACTTTAATCCCTGTGGAGTCGAGGGCCCTCGAGATCTTTTCAGCTTTTCAGGTGGGAATGGCTGGTTAGCGTATTAAGGGTTGAAGTTTGACGCGTCGCGGCAGCTTAATGTGCACCGGAGTTTAGTGTTTAATGTTCAAAACTAGTTAAGACACACAGTTTTATGTTTTATTTCATTTTTAAATATAATTTACTTTGCCGATTGTTCGTATTTTTGAACCACCTTCACTTGTATACATCATTGACCCCTTTTTTCTCAAACATTTGGCATTTCACCTACCTGTAAATTTCGTTCAAGGTGATCACTGTTTTGGATACTACCTTTTAATTCCACCATAGCCTTGAATGATTGTGGTTCCCACCGCGAGCTGGCAAATCGGTATAATCAGTGTTATGGGACCAACCGGCCTGAAGAAAGATTTTTTTAAATTCATTGCGATGGTAACATTTCTTTGGGCAATTTGTGAAATTCCTTTTTTGATTTTTTTTTAAATATTTATGGTTTATAACTAAGTACCTACCTACCACGGGCGTAGCCAGGTTTTAGTTTCGGGGGGGGTTCAAGATAATAAAACTACTGAAAGTGCATGCAATAATCATATTATATACCGCCGCCTTGGCAAATCAAAACTCGTGTCGGGGGGGGGGGGTTATTGTCGGACTTTGTATTTGTGTTGAAAACACATATTTTTTCTGTGTTCATTGGTTACTTAATTTTTTTTTGTACATTTTAAGCAGTCAAATTATTTAAATAATCACATTTATGCAAGTACTTATTCACCCGACTGTATCACTAATCCTGTTATATGTTTATTAATTAAACACTTTTTGTTAGTGAAATAATAATTTCAAAGTACGTATACCCTTACCACTGATTAGAAACGGAATTCCAAATAAAAATCACTTTGCAAATAAAAATCAACCGCAATCACCGATAAAACGGAACTTGCAAGTTAATTTTTTTTTTCTTTCAGAGGTCCCCATTTATCTTTTTAGATACATAATATCATTTTGAGATGTTAGTGTTAAAAATAACATTCTTTCAAGTCTCCTTATTTCAATATTATTGGTGTTTATATTTTAACTCTTCGGGGGGGGGGGGGGTCGAACCCCCAACCCCCCCCCCCCTGGCTACGCCCATGCTACCTACTTAGTCTTTTGATTTCAGAGAAAATTTTGGTTTTAATTTTTTAAATAAGATAAAATAATATAATTGGAAACATGTTTTTATGTACGTGCGGTGTACTTAACTGTTCAGAGAACTAGTTGTTAGAAAAGTGTTTTGATCAACTTAAAATGATTTATAATTAACTAGCACATCCGGCCACATGTTGCTGTGACAACGCCATTACCCAACACTTATAACCAACGCCCTCTGTTAATTTGCATACATATCAAATCCACAACGCCCGCTTGCCAGCCGCTGCCTGCTTTCTAGCCCACTCCCTTTATATATTATATATTTCAACCAATTTACACAAAACCTTATCAAATTATATAGCTGCCTGATGAATCACTCTTTCTATTGGTGAAAACGGCATGAAAATCCGTTGCCTAGTTTAAAAGATATAAGCGTGCAGACAGTGCGAGCGACTTTGCTTTAAACTATGTAAAGATTACAATATCTCACTTTGAAGCTTCAATATTAACGACTGTTAACTCCATTTAATTTTTTAAAATCTTGTTTTAGGCTTTACTTTGATTAAAAGGGTTTTAGTGAGAATTAAAATAATGTATAAAATGTGTCATATTTCACAAGCTTTCGTCCCCGATTGTTAATCCCATTTCATTAAAGTCACGTTTAGTAAGTCGTATAGGAGCTATCGTGAATGCTTCCACACCCAAATTCAAACATGGCGACCAAAGCGTTAATGATTGAAAAGGATCTAATTCAATAATCCTAGGTACGTCCACGCCTTCCCGCCTTCCCGCCTTCCGGCCTTCCGGCCTTCCGCTTCCGCCGGTCATTGTTCCCGCGTCCAGAAGACATTCACGACATTCCAATTTTAAATCTCCCGCTTTACGCATCGGAAATTCTTATTTCGGCACTTGAGCGGGTTTTGCCAAAATGCCGGAATCATCCGCATTAGAATGGGGATTCCCCTATATTATGTGTTTGTGTCGCATCGGGAAACTTGCCGGTGCGATGAAAGGCGAGGGAGGGCGGAGAGAGGAATCAATCAATTTGAAGCTACTTGTGTACCACTCTAGGAAGAGATATTCGTTTCCAGTGACGTGAATATTGTAACCAGCCAGTTGGTATTGATAATACCAATTTAGTAATCATAGATGAGTAGATCATTCTATGGTATTAATCTATGGTATTAATCTATTATTATATTATCTATGGTATTAAAAGTGACAAGTAACGTTTGAATTTGTCTCGCGAAATTTCAGTTAAAATAGTTATTTATAACCATCATTTAAGCAATTGGTTGTGTGAATCACATTATAAAAATCCTTCTTAATATTGTGAAATATAATTATACCATAATCGTAGTGATCCAAACATATCAATCGGTTATTCACTAAATTTTACAAAATAATATCAGACATTACTGATTCCAGTGCGTGTGAGCGGTGCGACATCATAATAGGTCACTATCACCCGTAAGTGCAAGCAACGCAGAAACTCTCCGGACACTATCACCCGCTACGCGATAAGCAGTTAAGTGTGCTGGGTGCAGGGTTATCACTCACTTCCTAACATTACGAACCTCTAAATAAAAATGGATGCTAATCAATGTATGGCGAAGGCTCAGGAAATTATTAACCAAATACATTTAATAATTACCGACTCATCTAATAAGTTCAATAAAGAACAACTTGCAAAAATAATGCCAAAAACTACCGAGTTACTGGGCGTCGCGGGACAGATGGCCGTAAGGATGGGGACTATGGAAGGTGAACTATCCGCATACAAAAATATTATCAATAACCAACCTGCAATAACTGGGACTACTCAATCCACTTCAATGGAAATATGTGACGCAATTACCGAGATAACAGAAAGGAATCTACGTTCGAAAAATCTTATTCTGCTGAACGTACCTGAAAGTGAAGACGAGAATCAAACTAACAGGATATCTGATGACAACAATAAAGTATGTTCTACGTTGAAAAGTATCGATGATACATTACAGATAAATATTTCTAAAATATATAGGCTTGGCGTAAGAAAAACTGACAAGATCAGACCCTTAAAAGTAGAACTGCAAGATTCATACCAAGCTAAGCAAATAATCATAAATAAATATAAACTGAAGAATGGCATCAAAGTTAAACAAGATCTCACGGAGCTGCAAAGGAAACAAATGACGGATGTTTGGAAAGAGTTTGAAACGAGAAAAGCGGATGGGGAAACAAACATAACAATTAAGTACATAAACTCTGTTCCAAAAATAATAAAAAATGTGCCAAAAAACTTAAACAGCACCTAAAATTGTTTGGGTACTATCAAAATGTTCGCGGAATGAGAACCAAATTACAACATCTCAAAATAACTTCTCCCACAATCCCACATGATATATTGTTATTAACAGAAACATGGTTAAATGAGGACATCAATTCATCGGAATTAGGCCTTAACCAATACAACATTTACCGTCTTGACCGTGACCCCATTACGAGCAACAAATCAAAAGGAGGAGGTGTAATGGTGTGCATATCCAAAAACATTTCATCTAGAAAATTGCCAGTTAAACACAAAAACGTTGAACACATCTTTGTAATGCTAAATATTTCATCAACAAAAATCATTATAGCCTGTACTTATATTCCACCAATGTCAGATCTGCAAATATATAAGAATCACATCGAGGATGTAGAAACACTCAAATATAAATATCCTAATGCCAAATTTATAATTGTAGGCGACTACAATCTTCCGAAAATTGACTGGTCTTTCGATAAGAACAATGAAGTGATCATTAACGAAACAGAAGTGCAGTGTGCTAAATCAAAGGAAATGCTCGATATGTCTTTTTTCCTAGGACTAAAACAGCTTAATAAAGTGCATAATTCTTATAACCGATTGCTTGACCTAGTATTTTCTAGTGACTTAAGGACAGTGGTAGAGCAATCGGATGAATTGTTATTACCTTTAGACCAACACCATCCAGCGTTAGATATTATTATTACAAATGTGTCTAGAAAATTGGAGAAATTAAAAACCTCATCGTACAATTTTAATAAAGCTAACTACACAAATATTATTAATTATCTTGACCATATAGACTGGTCATTTCTAGAAGATGAAAACAATATTGAAAATCAAGTCCAACAGTTTTATTCAATCCTAAACACTTCAAAAGAACGTCATGTTCCAAAAGTTAATTTTAATGCATCCTTTTACCCCACATGGTTTTCAAAAGAATTAAAAGAATTAATTTATACTAAAAAACAAACTCACCGAATATATAAGCAATCTAGAAACGTAGATGATTATATAACGTTTACTAACTTAAGAAGGCAGTGCAAAGAATTGTCCAAAAAATGTTATAATGATTATATTAGTTTAATAGAAATGGAGGTTCATGATAATGTAAAAAAATTGTGGCACTTTTCTAATGCTCAGCGAAAAAATGATTGTAGTCTGCCAAATATTATGCATCTGAATAACAATTGTGCGGACAGTACCGAAGGCATTGTCAATCTTTTTGCAGATTCATTCAAAAGTGTTTATGATGATAGTATTCCTGATAATGAAATCCCAAACGATATATCACTTGAAGAATCACTTAACCTAAACCATTGTTTTATTGAAATAAACGCTATAGAAAAGGCTATTAAAGCATTAGATACTAATAAATCCGCTGGACCGGATGGTTTCCCTCCAACATATTTAAAATCTTGTGTTCGCAGTTTGACTTATCCACTATTTATACTATTTAATAAGTCTTTGTCGTCAGGGTGTTTTCCAAAACAGTGGAAAAAAAGCTATCTTACGCCTATTCATAAAAAGGGAGATAAAAGCGATGTATCAAACTACAGACCAATATGTATATTGTCCGCTATTCCCAAACTATTTGAATCGTTAGTCCTAGATGTCATTATTAAACAAATTAATAATATTATTGTACCCAACCAGCATGGCTTTATCTCAGGTAAATCCACTCTAAGTAACTTGATCATATACGAAAATTACATAACTGATTCTCTTGCCTTGAAGCATCAGGTGGATTCAATTTATACTGATTTTTCCAAAGCCTTTGACAAAGTAAGGCGACATATCCTTGTACAAAAATTAAGTATGTTGGGCATTAAGGGTAATCTATTAAGTTGGATTGATAGTTATCTTAGTAAAAGAGAGCTATGTGTGAAAATAAAATCTGTGGAATCTTACGTTTTCGAAGCCACAAGTGGGGTTCCTCAGGGGTCTCACCTGGGACCAATTCTTTTTTTGTTATTCATTAATGATATTGTTAGTATATTTAAAGATGTGGAAGTTCTTCTCTTCGCAGATGACTTGAAAATATATAAAACAATCCGTAGTTTAGACGATTGTTATACTTTGCAACTTAATTTAAATAAACTATATCGTTGGTGCATCATCAACTCTCTGTTTCTTAATATTAAAAAATGTCAGGTCATTCGTTTTTGTAAAATACGAAATCATATAATTTATGTATATTCGCTAAATAACGTAAAATTGACAGCTGTCACTCAAATCAGGGACTTGGGTGTTATATTTGATGAACAGTTAACATTCAATCCGCATGTAAATGAAATCACAAATAAAGCCTTAAAAATGCTTGGTTTTATATGTAGAACCGCATGCGACTTCAAGTCATTAGAATGTTTGAAAACACTGTACACATCTTTAGTAAGAAGTCAAGTGGAGTATAATTCGCCTATTTGGTCCCCCTTTTATAAAATACATTCAAACAATATTGAAAGGGTACAACACAAATTTCTACGATTTATTAACTTTAAACTAAATATTCCAATCCAAAATATAAATTATATCCAGCTGATACACCGACTAAATTTGATCACGCTGTCAGATAGGCGAATTATCTCCGACCTTGTTCTACTAAATAAAATTATTAATTATAGAATCGACAGCCCTGAAATTCTGGCCACAATAAAATTATTTGTACCTTCCAAAAATACGAGACAAAATTCCACGTTTTTCTGTGACAATTTCAAAACAAATTATCAAGCGCACATATCCCTAAATCGAATACAAAATTTTGGTAATAAATTTGGTAATGTTGTTGATATATTTAGAGATTCCGTAGCAGTGATTAAACGAAATCTACATAAACACTTTGCTGAAATGTATGACTTCACCATTCCATAGCGAAAAACCCTTTTTAGCTTCTATCTCTTTCACTCTTTTCTTTTAGACTTTTTAACTTTAATATATATATGTAACTTTACAAATTAATATTGTAATTTAATTTATATTTCGATTATGCTTAAGTCCCTACTAATGCTGATTAATTTCAATCCCGTTATTTTTGTTTGTAAGTACAAAAAAAAAAAAAAAAAAACACTGTTCTCCATAATGATATTCTATATTATATGTAAAACATCTATGTAGGTACTACACATATAATAATTATTTTATTCATATATGTACTTAAACTTTTATATGCCATATAGTTAATGTAATAATACTAATAACAATGTATGTAAAAGCCCAATGGGCGTTTAAATAAATAAATAAATAAATAAATTCGTAACGGACCTTTCGTAGCATAACTGCTAGTTAGATTTTTTAAACTCATTCTCTATATTTTTTTTTTTACATGAGCTCCACACAGGAGGTCCTGAGGAAAATAATTTCCCTCAGGGCCTATGTCATCTTTGAGGATGCTGTGTGGAGGGTTTTTTTAAGGAAAGGAAGGAGAGGAGAGTTCTGGGAAGGAAAAGGGTTTAAGGGGTGGGTAGGAATCTGGGATTCAGTATGTCCTGGTCATCCGCCTCCAAGACCTAGACAAACCTCACCCCATGAACCCGGGCACCCCTGCTAAATCACCAAACATAGCGAACCACTTGGGGTGACCTATGGCAGAGGTGTTGGTTATCCAATAAAGGTTCCTGGGGCGGCGGTACCCATTCCCGCCTCCCAAATTATCGCGGTTAAACAATCAAAAAAATAGTATTTATTTATTTATATCAACAGAAAGGCGGGTATTGGTGCCACCGCCCGGGGAACTATTTATTGGATAACCAACACCCCTTCCATAGGTCACGACCTAACGCCTTGCACCGCAATGGGTGAAATGGATTCACACATTAACCTTCAGATTCCTACCCACCTCCCATACCCTTTCCCTTCCCACAGGATCTCCAAAGATGATATAGACTCCCAGGAAAATTGTTTTCGTCGGGGTCTCCTGTATGGAGTTATTGTAAAAAAATACAAATATGTAAAAATAAGTGCTTAATAAGTAATAATAAACAGTATTAAAAAAGAACATCCGTTTTTTTTTTGTAAGTATCGTTTGTAAGTTTACCATAGACGCTCTCTAATTTTATTTAAATAATTCTATAGAACAACATTTAGCATTTGAAAAAATGTCTATTGCATAAAAATTTTAAAAAGGTAAAGGTTTAATAATTTTTATGATACCTTTGTCCAATTAAATATGTTTTTTACTAGTTTCGGTAATTACAGTTTAGGGAACGTACCCATACTACGTGACACGTTTAGGGGGGGGGGTCTTCAAAATGTCACGCTCCATATAAATGAGCGGCGGGTTGCTTAGGATTTTGGTCACCGGGGGGGGGGGGGGTTAAAAATTGCAAAAAGTTGGTCACGTAGTATGGGTACGTTCCCTTACATGATAAAACAATCGGAGTGCGACTTATACTAAAATTTATTCGTGGTAGCGTTCAAAATTTTAGCAATCTTTAATTACATTTGTCAATTTGTAAAACTAAGATCTGAAAGTGTCTTTAATCTGCTTTCAAAAACAATATTTTATTTTGAAATGCGTTCAGAAACAGCGAATCTATTTGAAGCGAGAATGTTTGACGGTATTCTTTTGCTAGCTTTTTGAAGGAAGCACTTTTAATTGATTAAATATGTCGACAGAACAATAAATAAATTTGAAATAACGTTAAAGTTATAACAACTACATTAAATGGAGCACGACGTCTCGTGTAATGTATGTTGCGTATTTACTCGTATGTATATTTGTGAAGGTCAATAATTGTATCACCGAAGTACGTAATAATATCCTGACTTCACTTTTGTGCGTTTAATATGTGTGGACGTGTTTGGACCTCTTTCAATATTAACATTATATTATGTCACATCCACGTTTCATTCCTCCACATTGGTTAGATGTTGTTACTAGTGTCCAACCGAAACAGGACTTTCTACCGGAACCGAAACCGAATATTCGATATCTGTCTCAGTTTCGGCCGAAACCGAAACCGAAACTTTTTTACAGATGTTAAAAATCTATTGTTTACTGAAATAGAACCTATTTTTTGCACTTATACAGATAAATAAACGTGTTAAATGAAATTTAAAAAAAAATAATAAGAAGTATGTTAAACAATGATAATATTTTTTTATATTACTGCTATAAAACCAACCAAAATTATAAAAATTAACACAACATGTTAACTACTTCAAATAAAATTAAAATAATTTAATAATTGGAGTGTATGAAAAAATATATATTTTTTTTAAATATAATACTGCCTTATAACTGTGGCGAGCCAACGCTCAACAAAACGTTGAGCAACAACAACGCTGAACACGGAGAAGTACTTACCTACCTGCGCTGAAATATTTGGCATATCGTCGCACCTTATGGAAAGTACCGGAGCATTCAAATTCCCTGTACATTAGTCTTTAGAACTGCAAGCCAAAACAAATGGTCCCGTTATTTTACTACTGTCACGCTTCGTATTCCAATAACGTTGTGAATTTTAATTCTTAGTAAAAACTATGAAAGGTTAATTCTAGTGTTTTCTTTTACAAGTTTACGTAGCACGTCCGATTGCTACATAACAAACAAAAAATATAAAAATTAACCACTAAAAAAAATTATAAAAATATGTCACCCGCCAGCTGATAATGGAGAATAACAATAAGTCAGCCGAATGACGCGCGATAATTCACGAACGCAGAATTTCGGCAGATTTTCTGGCGAAACTGAAACTGATGCCGAAAATAGATTTTTTTGCCGAAACTTGCTGAAACCGAAACCGAAACTGAACCTTCGGTCGGTCACTAGTTATTACTCTACTTTTACTGATCTACGTAAATGGTTGGCGTACAAGTGCGCCATTGAGATGTTTTGAAATAAATGTAATTTTCAAACATGTGGGTTTTTCTTTGTACTAAATTTGATTGACATTTATTGGAGTATGATTGGAAAGCTAAATCAATTTAAATTAAAGGATTTTTAGTTTATTATAACGTTCCAAAGAACACCTCTCGCGTCGTTAGAGAGAACTCGCTACAAATGATTGATGACTAGCCTCGGAATGGCGGCGGAGTTCGACACACTCTTTTTATGGCTCTTTTATGAGACTATATCACCCATCGCCTAATATAACCCAACCCCCTCCCCATACCCCTTGTATTACCAATATAACCCTCTTGGAATCACCTTTATCCAGAGACAGACTTGCAACCAAATAAGCCTTGAAATATTAAAAATAATCATATTTTACCGGTCTATGTAAGTAATCACAAAGAAATGGAGTCCTAAAAAATATGTTTCTAGTATTTTCTTATATAAAAAATTTAATACAAAAATTTCCTTTGACATCACAAGTCGGAACTTCAATGCCTACCTACCTAATTATAAACCATTTATTTTGTGCACATTTTTTATTTCGTCCAAAAATTACGTTCGAAGAAACGTAACTATCTCACAATTCTTTTATCAACATTTCTTCAGTCAAGTAAGTAGCGGAACGTTGAAAAAATGCGAATATGGAAATCCAAACAACGACGAAGATTTCCCATTTCAATAAAAAATCATTACTGAACCATCAAAATGGTCACCATCTTGAAACGGATACGGAACGTTAAAAAAATTTACAGTCAACGGTAGCATCTTCCGAACAGGCCCTCCGTTGATATGCTTGGTGTAACCCTAAGTGACCAGCTCAGGTATGGGGGCTCCATCGAAGCCAGAGTAAAGTTAGCCTCCCAAAAACTGGGCGTACTGTACAGGGCCCGCAGATGCTTTAATAGTATCCAACTGCTAACCCTGTATAAATCGCAAGTGCGCCCCACGGTTGAATTTGGCAGCCACCTCTGGTCTGGAGCTCCAAAATACTTGAAAAATACCCTCGACTCTGTGCAAAAACGGGCGGTCCGCTTAATAAATTCTCCCATCTTAACAGACGGATTGCAATCTTTAGAGCACAGGCGTCGTGTGGGAATGCTATCCTTGCTCTACCGGAATTACAATGGAAGATGCTCTGAGGAACTAGCGTCATTGATCCCTCCAGCACCGGTGCATAGTCGGGGAACACGCCAAACGCATGCCCAACATTTGTACACGGTTGACATTTGTCACATGAGAACGGGTCGTTTCTACGATTCGTTCTTGTATTCAACAGCTCGGCTGTGGAATGTTTTGCCGGCCTCTGTGTTTTCTCCTTCCTACAACATGGGTCTCTTCAAGACCAATGTTCATTCCTTCCTCTCCTCAAAAAAACCCTCCACACAGCATCCCAGATGACATAGGCCCTGAGGGAAATTATTTTCCTCAGGGCCTTCTGTGTGGAGTTAATGTAAAAAAAAAATGCAAAACTAATTAAAGACTCAAATATTTATCATACATTTTTCATTCAAATATGATAACAGTTTTCGACGTATTAAAAACATACTGCTTGTAAAAAACTTACAAAATTAACTGTCTTAAAAAGAAATATATTTTTAAAAATCAGACTGTGCAGTGCACACGCGGTAGAATTAAAACATTCAGTTTACTAAAGTAGACAAGAGTGAGGAGGCTACGAAGCATCGCACAAAGAGGATACCTATTATACTTCTTATATCCTGTAGATTTTTTTTTTTTTTTTTTATTTAATAAAGATATATAGTACAGTGGTTTTATATATATTACATATCGGTACACAAATTATTATTTAAAATTGCAATCTCACCAAAGAAGAAACTGGTTCTTGTGCTTGATGAGCGAGTTACACTAATTATTACAGAAATAGAATAACATTATGCAATCGTAAGTATATAATGGAATTGAAACTTCTGGATTATCTAAGTGTAGGTGTACATCCATGGGATATGGTTTGTTGATGAATGTGTTTGTCTCTTTTTAGTGCCGCTATTTTTCGTTTCATCGAGTTTGTCAACAATGATGCTAAAAAGTTTTCTTTTCAATAAACCCATATTGCCATCTTTGATGTAAGAAATTACTGGATTTGCACAATTTTTGTGTTTTCGTTTCAATTAACATACGATTTGCACCACGACGATTGTGGCCTGCAATCGAAGAAGAAAGTCAACGATGCTGATACGAAACCCCGTTATTTTTAAAAATAATAAAATAATACGTGCAATGTTATGGTTTTTACTATGTTCACATAATATATTATTTGAGGCTCATTGGTCATGGGGAATCTGAATTACCGGTGCCCCTTGGTCACTGGCAGTACGGCCCTGCTTCTCTTCTCCCTTATAAAGGACAGGACCGCCATTGTGGTGAACTTCTTTTATTACGTCGATAATGATTTTCAAATATTGTTATATGGCACACTCTTCCTCCATAGACCTCTTCCTCGACAGACGACGCTTTCGCCTAATGGGCAATTTGCTTTATTGACAGGAAAATACATATTGATATTTTTATTAAAGGCTCAGTCGTATTCTCCCCTTCCATGGAAAGGGACTCGGCTGTCTTTTGGTTGCTATGAGAAATAAAACTTTATGGGAAGGTATGCAGCATTTTTTTTAAATTAGCGACCTCTTATTCCTATTTAGAGAATATTGGTCATAATTTTTTGAAGATGTCATATTTTTATTGATGCTTCTAATATTTTTTGTGGCGGGATGCTTTCTTAAGGGCCTTTAACCAGTCACCGGCCGAAAATCCACATTTCATCTTATGATCGTACAGGTCGGTTCCAATTAAAAATATTCATTATTCTCCGTACCAGCTTTTTAAAATTATAACTCAATATCGATTTTATTTCATTCCAAATTTGCTTTAATTTATACCTGCATCCAAAAATGCTGAAAGGCGTGATGATAAAACTATTAAAAATATGTTTTTTTTTGTAATTATTTTTTTAAAATAAGTATTTATAATTTTTCAATAATGTCTAAGCAAAATAAAAGTGCAAAAAATCTTCAATGTATTAATTTGTGTGACGTTAAATAGATATATAAAATATAGAAATTTTCGTCATTTTTAATGATTTTATTTGAACTAAAATTAAAATTTTGAAACATGCGTTTACTAGATAACGTATTGATTTACAATAATGTATGATTACATGATACGAAATATTTCTTGTAAAACAAGATTTTTAGTTAGAAAATTTAATAAATCTGCCAATAATGGTATAACCTTATTAAACTAAAAATAAACATTTTTTCTCAAAATTTAAAACATGCGTTTACTAGATAAAAGAACAATCTTTCGAAATCAATTTATCATTTTTTGTGGGAAAGAGTTAATACGTCTAAAATTTGATTTAAAAATGACATATTTCCGTTTTTTTGTTATACCCTCTTAACAGTTTTATACAATCTAATTATACACCATTTTTAAAAACTTATATTATAACAATTATGCTTTTTGTCGAAAAAAATGGATTCTTATTTGTTTTAGATAGTTCCAAAGTAATGATTTTTCCAACGTGCTCGTAATAAATTACTACAATATATCACAAATTACAAATTGAATGCATTGTTTAAATTCATAGCACTAAATGCTAGTCGTACTCGTATATTAATGCTGGAAGATATAATAGAACACAAAAGTGATTTTTTATGGTATGCCGATTCAAAACGCTATTTGGCTTCGTGAACTTCTTGTCTGAACTTTTGATAGACTAATGAATAGACTAGTTTTGTGAATTTGATGATAAATGAATAAATCTACCGTTAAAAATATTCGTGCAGCTAGAAAAAGCGTGTCTTCGGGCCACCGAACTCTCAAACTCCGGCAAATGAGTTTATTTCGTCGTCGCGTCGGAGGAAAATTGCACAGGAACCGGAATGGCAACCACATTCACGTCAAACTCTCGTTGCGGAAATTGGCCCGTAAACGTTATAAGATTTGAGCATTCCGGTACTAGAAGCAACCTTACAGTTTACAGCACAGCCTTACATGCAGCCCACACAGTGTGTTATGAAGCTATTGTATGGAAGTTATAAGGCTTTCATAGCCAAGGAATGGAAGTGTGTCAGAGAAGTTGGTTTTATACCAAAAAAAAATTTGAATTTGTTTATTTTATTTATTTTGAAAAACATTACATATTACATTGTTATAATGATCTTTTGGCTGTCCAACTAGGCAATTTGACCGTTTTAGAACAGTCAAAATGAACAGATTTTTTACATATTATTAGTGTGTATACTTAAATATAACGCTAGATAAATAATATTAAGGTTTTGATGGTAGATACAAGAAGTTACTTATAAGTGTAAATTTTATATTTAACAATAAAAAATAAAATATATAGAAGAGAAATAAAAAGAACATTCAAAAAAAAAATAAAAAAGTGTTTTATTTTTATTTTTTTGTTAGCACTTATGCTTTTCAACCATTCCAAGAAATTTTACTATTGATTTTGATGAATTAATCAACTCGAGAATCAAAAAAGGATATGAAAAAAATAATGGATTAAAAAAGAAAAAAGAAAGTAGAGAAAAGAAAATGCAAAGAAAAAAAAATTAAGCAGTTTTTGAACTTAAGAGGGCATTACCAGAGAAAACCAGAAATATGTCAAATCAGATTTTAGACGTATTGACTCTTTTCCACAAAAAATTATAAATGGATTTCGAAAGATTGTTCTTTTATCTAGCATTTGCATGTAATAAATTTTGAGATATTTTTTCAATTTTTAGTTTAATAAGGTTATCCCATAGGTCGTTGGCAGATTTGTTAAATTTTCAAAAAAGATTTTGTATTATACCACACCCATTTCAAATAGTATAATCATGCAATAAAATAAATCAATACATTATCTAGCAAACGCATGTTTTAGAATTTTAATTTTAGTTTCAATAAAATCATTAAAAAATATGTACGTACATGTGTTTCTTGACGAAAATTGGTCCATTTGTGTATTTATTTGCGCACTTACAAACTTATATATTTCAGATTTTTTTAACATTCTCATTAAATTTAGACATTTTTGAAAAATGATAAATACTTATAATCAAAAAATAACTACAAAAAATACATTATTTTAATAGTTTTATCATCACGCCTTTCAGCATTTTTGGATGAAGATATAAATTAAAGCTAATTTGAATTGAAATAAATTCGATATTGAGTTATAATTTAAAAAAGCTGGTACGGAGAATAATTAATCTTTCTCGTTGTAACCGCCCTGCACGATCGTAAGAACAACTTTCGACGAAATGTGGTTTTTTGTCCGCTGGCTGGTTAAACGCTCTAAAATTGTATAAAAATAATATTGAGGTAACTAATACCAATATAAGAATAGAACGTAGTTTTGTTATATGGAACGGCTTTTCGTCATGTTCATAGTTTTTTTTGTTGTGAGGCTATGGTAGTGGGGAGAGCAAGGAGATGATTAAGAGAAATGTGGAAGAAGTATTGGAAGTACATTATTTATTATATCTAACTAAACTAACGTCTTAATTCCACTTTATTATGTATTAAATTCACGCTGTTTACTTTCGTGAGATCATTTCGCCTTGAAAACATCTGCGGTTTGGGGGATACGAATTTCAGTTTGTGGAATAAATTCACCTTGGCGGGAATGAAACTAAAAGGCTCAACTGGTATTCCCCGTGAAGAATAATACCGTCGGCGGGACAGGATGAGAAGAATAACACACCAAGAGCATAAATGTTGCATGGAGGTGAGAGTTGAGAAAACATGATGCGACCAGGTGGCGAGAAACACTGGGATTCACAAATATTATTCAGTATGATGATTCTGTGCGAAAAAAATAACAACATTATTCATTTTTCAGTAGACCATGCACTAATTACAATAACATATTTTCTGACGCAGATGTCTTCCGTTTATCCCCAGTTAAATATGCAAATGCGTTTTACGAAAAATTAAATCACGGTGTAAATTACGAACCCTGCTATGTGAAAGACCTTTTTTTTTAAAGAATTTTTCTCATTTGCATTTGTTGTTTCCTTCTTTATATTTGGTTATGTTTACATTATTTTAGGATTTATATATTATTTTATATGTATACTACCTAAGGGGTCGTCCATTAATCACGTGAGGCTCCAAAGGGGGAGGGGAGGTCGACAAAAATCACAAAATATCACGAGGAGGGGGGGGGGGGGGTATAACGAGATATCACGTTTTTTTATTTTTCGTGATAATATTCTGAAAATTTCAAAATACTTTATACAAAAAAATACACTTGATTTTGGGGGGAGGGGGGGGGGTTTAGTCTAAAACATCACCACATATCACCAAGGGGGGGAGGAAGGGGGGGGGTTAAAAAGTTGCTAAAAAACATCACGTGATTAATGGACGACCCCTAAGTATATTTACGTTTTTCATTAGTTTTTTAAATTATTTTTTCCTCTTTTAATTCCGTAATCATTTTTCCGTTTTTTGTTTTTAGATTTTTTTTAAGAACTATTTTTATTTATTTTTATATGTGCAGAAACTTCTCCGATTTCAGTACACGTGTAATATTTGTTTTCTCATTAAAGTAAAATGAAAATAAAATGAATTAAAACCCAATGTTGAAATAAATTTATATAACAGTTTTAAAAAATTTCCGAGGAATTAAACAAATTATCGAATTTCAAATAAAAATCTTTTTTTATAATTATATCTTTGGGCAGGATATTGAAAAGTTCAGTCAAATTTGCCACCTAGTCAAAGTTATCCTTCTGATCAAAGTCAGGCTTGCTTGAATAATAAAATTGATGATGGATTTTCGAAACTGTAAACGAAATGCACAAACAAATTTGCAGACAGATGAAATGCCGAACGTCGAGTTAAAACAAAATTTCCTCACGCTTAGTCAACTGAGCGTCGTAATCAGATATTTATTTTGAAAAAACTGTGTTAGTCTCTTTCTTTCGGCTTAGCCTTCATTAGTACGCCTCTGTACGGTTAAGTTGTAATTTTGCATCTTATTTTCAAATACCTTTTTAAAAAAAATTAATGAAGTTTGAATCCATAAACTGGAGTCGACAACTCTACCAACGAGCTTAATCTCGATTGGCCAAGACCGACATTTTTGCGTTAACTTCTATAATGTTATCGAATTTCAGAGAAATGCCTATACATCTGCATGTGAATGCGTGATTGCCACCAAAAGATGACAAAATACAAGGTGGGGCAAAAGTAATCATCCGATGTTTTTTTGCTGTAATTTTTTTATTAAATGAAAAACTTTGGTTCTGGTTGTGAAATATTTTTATTAAATCCATTAGAATTTATTCCATCATGTCGAGAAAATGATATCGGCCAAGTGACCGCCGCCAGAGT
Organism: Limnephilus marmoratus; assembly: GCA_917880885.1. Classification (NCBI taxonomy): domain Eukaryota; kingdom Metazoa; phylum Arthropoda; class Insecta; order Trichoptera; family Limnephilidae; genus Limnephilus; species Limnephilus marmoratus. The sequence continues at coordinate 19,122,093 of OU862924.1, read as the reverse complement.
TGATGACCATACGGGCCCGTTTTATGGCATTTTCCACCACTCTTGCCAGAACTTTGGGCGACAGGTTCTCGAATTCTTGGCGAATATTCTCTTTAAGGGCTTCAAGAGTCTGAGACTTGATGACGTAAATCCGCGACTTAAAAAAAAAACCATAAAAAGAAGTCTGGAACGGTTAAATAGGGTGATCTGGCCGGCCAGTGCAAATCACCAAAACGAGAGATTAGGCGACCCGGAAATTCTTCCTTCAGAATATCGGTTGTGGCTCGAGCAGTTTACGCCGTTGCACCGTTGTACATTGTCATCAACTACGAGTCTATTTGCAAAGTTTCAGCTCGATCGGTTTTCGGAAAGTGAGTTAATTTCTACTTCAAAGATTCCACTACATTGCAGAAAACAAAATCAAAATGCAAAGTGATGAAAGAAAGCAGATTATTACGGTTTTTTCCAGAAATTGTGAAAATCAAATAAAAGTTTTAAAAAAACTCACCGCATCGCATTGCTACAGGCGAAGTATTGGAATTTTTTAGAACGGATTTAAGTAAAAGTCATTCGTGGCAAAGATTAAATGTAAGAACTATTATGAACGTGGTATTAGTTTGCTTGGTCACCCGAAGTAACTCAACACACGGCAGAGCATGGTGACGGGCTTTCTCCCTGCGGGGAATTTCCCTTTTCATGCTGAGATTTTTCAGCCGGATCTAATGCACTAAGTGGCTACCAGATTGCCATACTAGACTTCTTGCTCCTCTAGATCTTAGAACTAGAGTGGATGCCGTCCAACAATTTTAAGCAGGTATTATTTTTTCACTGGCATTTTTTTAAATTTGCTTATTTGATTTTTTAAATATTTTTCACCATTTCCGTTATTTGTTTTTGGGGTGTTATGCCGTGTTGCGCTACCTCTTTCTTTAGCCAACTTTTCGGATTTCATTGCAGTGTCCATCATCAGGGCAGATCCGGTAGATGCCGGATCTGCCCTGATGATGGACACTGCAACGATGTCCGAAACGTTGGCTGAAGAAGGAGGTAGCGCAACACGGCATAACACCCCAAAAACAAATAACGAAAATGCTTGTGGCCGTGAAAATCTCAAAACCTATAATTTTTCACCATGTTTATATTTTTTGTGTTATGATGTTATGAGATATGTTATGATATTTTCTTTGGTGTTATGATATTATGTGATAACGTGTCAGCAAATATAGTTTTTTGTCACTATAGACTGGGAATTTTATTTATTGGTAGGTACAAGCCATAATTTTTTATAGAAAAATGAAACAATACAACTTTGTATAAACCACTTATATAATGCGTAAATCCGACCGGTTTCGGAACAAACGTTCCTTCTTCAGGGAAAGCTTATACTAATTTGACAGTTTCGAACAATGTTTATTAACAACTCGTAATTTTGAAATCAGAATCAAAGAACATTTAAGGTGTCTTAATAATAATAATTTTTCTGAGTTCGCTAACCATATCATTGAAAATAACCACAGTTTTGAAAAAAATACAGGGATAAATATTCTTCATATTAATCATAAAGGAAAACGTTTGGATAACTTGGAAGCCTTGGAAATTAAAAAAATCCCTTAAAAATAATGAATCTATTATTATCAACAAACAAAAAATATTGTCTTATAGCCCAATCATGGATTTGTTCCCCTACCCACCCACTCTACATTAATACCTACCCACCCAATCTACATTAATAACTAGCAACGGCTCCACCCCTACCATAATAAAACATTGTTCGAAACTTTTTCGTTATTTGTTTTTGGGTGTTATGCCGTGTTGCGCTACCTCCTTCTTTAGCCAACGTTTCGGACATCGTTGCAGTGTTATGCCGTGTTGCGCTACCTCCTTCTTTAGCCAACGTTTCGGACATCGTTGCAGTGTCCGAAACGTTGGCTAAAGAAGGAGGTAGCGCAACACGGCATAACACCCCAAAAACAAAAAACGAAAATGCTTTTGGCCGTGAAAATCTTAAAACTTATCCCATTGTTCGAAACTGTCAAATTAATATAAGCTTTCCCTGAAGAAGGAACGTTTGTTCCGAAACCGGTCGGATTTACGCATTATATAAGTGGTTTATACAAAGCTGTATTCTTTCATTTTTCTATAATGGATAACCACAAAGTGATAGCTATATTTAAAAATACATAATTTTTATGTCTAATAAATTTGCTAAATAATTGAGGCATACAACACAGCACGTTAATACTGTTGTTGAACATCTTAACATTTCTGGTATATTTATCAAAAAATATGTAAAAGGTGTCGGAAAGTCGGAAAGTTGGAAAGGTGTTCATCAAAAGGTTTGAGCTTTTATAAATTAGCTGCTTTCTTCGCTTTTTTTAACTGTGTTTTTTGCATTTACTCCACCCAGGAGGCCTTGATGAAATTAACTTCCCTCAGGGCCTGTATCGTCTTTGGGGATCCTGTGTGGATGGTCTTATTTAGGAAAGGAAGGGGTGAACATGGGCCTTGAATAGAAGCCGTCAAATCGTTCCATAGCCGATCCGTCGAACTCAAGATCGAGTCTTAGAAACGACAAATGTCAAAGGTACATATGTTGAGCGCGCGTTTGGCATCTTTCCCGACTATGCACCGGCGTCGAAGGGATCAATGACGCTAGTCTCGGGGCATCTTCCTTTGTAATACCGGTAGAACAAGGAAAGCTGGTCTACCTGACGCTTGTGCTCTAAAGATTGCAATCCGTTTATTAAAAAAAGAAAATCTATCAAAGGGACCGCCTATTTCTGCTCAGAGTCAGAGATTTTGTCAGGTATTTTGGGGCTCCAGACCAGAGGTGGCTGCCAATTTCAACTAACTTAGATTTTCGATTAAATCTCAGATACTGTAAAACTTTTACAAGAATTTGTTCGCTAATGTGGAGAGCCGTTCAGTATAAAAGTTGTTCATGAAATTATTCCCCCGTGTCCTCCGCGTATGCCAGTAGAGACTAGTACACAATATACTGCTACCGCTGAAAGCAGATCTCTTGCACGGTTCGGTGGGTTGAAAGTTTATCCACCGCTGAGAAGAGTAATCAAGACTACTATAGTTAAGGATTCTTTCTTACGTTTTACCAAGAATATTTGGTCCATTTTGAGTTACTGTTATCAATTTTACTGAACGCCGTATTTTTTAATTGGATGTTTTTAGATATCTAAACTAGATCAGCGTTGAAAGAATTTTTATTAGAAATATAGTTGATAGTTTTAATGCATTTTTTCAAATAAATTCAGTTTTATTTCCTGCATTTTGAAGAAAGACATCGATTGATCATTTATTTAAAATAATGAATCTGTTAAAAGATTTTTTAAATGATAATAGTAATGCGTAATCTTATTACGAATATCCCCACTCCAAGTGGTTAGGTACTTTTGATGACTTAGCAGGGGTTTCCGGGTTCATGGGGTGAGGTTGTCTAGGTCTTAGCGGCGAATACTTTTTTCTACCTACTACGTGGCGGGCCGGATCGGGAGAGACTGGTTGAGGGTGACCTAACCTAGACCTACAGCCATACTCTCTCAACACATCGCCTTGCACTGCAGTGGGAGGGATAGATTCATACGTCCGTCACTCCTGGACAAATTGACCCCTAGATTCTTACCCACCCCCTCCTACACTTTTTCATTACTCTCCTTCTTTTCCCTAAAAACACCTTCCGTACAGCATCCCCAAAGATGACATAGGCCCTGAGGGAATATTTTCCCTCAAAGCCTCCTGTATAGAGCTATTGTAAAAAATATATATTCTATTATTTTAAACATTGTTTTTAGTTCTATTGAACTTTAAATACATGCTCACTAATATTCATTAGTAAGTAGAATTTTAAACGAATTATGAGAACAATTAGAACAATTAATTAACAATTAATTAACAATTACAAACGTTGCTTGAAAATGGCTTTAGCCGTGTTTAGTGACCAGATCTGAATAGCCAGGTACTTCCCAACCTTCCTCTTCCCCACCTCCTTCCCCTCCCCACTACCTTCAGCCTCACAACATACCCCAATTGGGGATGCCATAGTCTCACTGGCTCCAGACGGGAGCAGTTGAGATTCTTGTGCGCTATTCACTGTAAAAAAAAAAAAAAAAAAAAAAAATTAGACATTTTTCAAGCGTTTGTGAAATTATTTATTTTTTTATAAAGCCTACAAACTTGAGAAAAATCATCAGTTCATCTATTTTCTTTTCAATTTTCGTAATATTTCCTAAAAAAGTATTAATTTTTTCAAATATATCTAAAAGAATTTTGTAGTATTGAAATTGTTCGAATAGTGATTTTGTGGGATTATCTTTAGGTTTTTTGGAATAATTTTAAAGATCGGTTTTATTAACATTTATTTACTGGATTCGGGAAAATATTATATTAATGAATAAAATATGGGAAAACATTCGTTCGTAATTTAAAAGGAAGGAGAAAGGTTTTGTCGCTGCACAATAATGAATCGAAACTAATTATATATACATATTCTTCATTATTTGTATATTTAGCATCGGTGGCTTATAATTTTCCACTTTTCCAGTTTTTTCACATCAGAAAATGAAATAATTTGGCCGCGTATTGACCGAAATAAAATGTCGTTTGCGTAAATTTTTAGTTATTTATACTGGTCCTAGTACAGTACCTTGGGGGATACCAAAATCTGACGATTCTGCATCACCGCTTAGCTAATGTTAAGTATGATAAGCTGGGGACATTTTATACGTGGGTTTTAATCCAATACGTAACGTAATCTCTTAGACTTCTTTGACTAACGAACAGATAATCTGGGTTAAATTTTCGTTTGTTATTTTATGGAAAGGCCTCTTATTAATTACTAAGAAAATGAACATTGACATTCGTAAATATTTTCTGGAAATATTTTTAACCAATAACCTTTAAATCTTTAAAGGTTTGGACACTTTAAGCGGAACGAAGATGAAGTAGGGGACGTCCCAGGAAACAACGATACAATCAGATGAATCAAACCTTGAAGGGGTCATGACAAAATTCACGAGCAAAAAAGCATGGGTTTGTACATAATGTGATCAAAGCAAGCAATGTACAGACCAGGATCGTGTTGTGTTTGATCTTCTCGGCCTGTCGTCCTGTTGTGAAAATAACCTGATTACACACGGAAATAAGCATAATAGAAAAATTGTATTAATAATAAATATTTAAGGTCAACGTAGTAAAAAATAAACTATTAATAAAACTAGAAAAGGCCTAATGACGTCAAACGTAATGCTAGGGGTAATAATAGACATTTTGGTAATGTCGGCCCCGCATTACGTCCTCGTAATATATATACAATATATACATATATATATTTCTTACGTGTACAAATAATATTATATTACGTTGCTGTTAACAAGTGATCTCAGCCTTGCTGGGGCTCTGCTCTAACCACTGAGCTAATTCGATCCTATCCCTTCGATGTTTCAAATTTTCTTTTGAGAGTCGTTAAAATTGTCTTCAATGATTTCATATTTCAATTTTGAGTATTTACTCATTTATAAATATTTTTTATTTTAAGTATCTATAATTGAATCATGCACGGGGCATGGGGATGAGGGTAACCTTGCGGATACCCTTGCTAAGACGCTAATGGATTTCGTTGAGTTATGTCCAACCACCAAACAAGAAAGGTATATCACAATTAAGTGGTACTCACGATAGTTGTCTTCTGGCTTGGTGACAGTCATAGATGTCCATAGCGCTCGATATTGTTCTATTTGATAGTTAGAACTTCGGTAAAGTTTGAGTCACGAGTTCACACAAAATATACGAAAGAATACGGTAGGATTTATACTTTGTGTGACGATATGATGAATAACACTTCGGCTCGGTGCGAAATGTCACTATACGGTCGGGGGTTAGCAACGGACTGACTTGTTGACGATAAAGCGCTTGTCACTTGTTGACCGTGTAGTCAGGCACCCTTATTGTGCGGAATTCCCAAGTCTGGGTTCCTGCCGATCTCGTATGACAATCGGAGCACAAAACGAAAGAAATCCATCGGCGTTATGAAACATTCCGCCCACCAAAATACAGCAAATTGTATTTTAAAGAAAAGTTGAACGTTAAGCGAAACGCAGAATGCCATGAAATGTAACGTCGATGAAAAGAAGACGAAGCAGAAGAACTAGTTTTAAACGATAACTAGATGTAGATAAACTAGACGAAAAGAAACTAAATGATACGATTAACATAGACGTAAAAAGAATAAAACGAACCGCGAAACGATGATGATTAGTCACATTGCCTAGGCAATGGACACGATTAGGTGAATGGTCTTGTAAGAGAAGATCCATTCAAAGTACGAAACGTAACGATAGCACAAGATTTTTAATAATGATTCTAATCACTTGCTCCGTAGAGAGTGATGTCCAATGTTTGGTTAAAGATAGAATACGAATTTCGAAAAGATTAAGTAGAAAATCCGAACGACGAGAGGCTTTGTTATGAAAGTTGTGTACGAATAGATAACAGTAAGCAGTAAGACGTTGGAGTTTCCGAATACGATATAATTTGTTTAATAAAAGTTTAGCAGAATATATCATGTTGGACTAATGACGATTGAACTCGTTCTTCAGAGTGGAGTTCAGTTTTGTTAAAGTGGCCATCTGAGATGGGCCAAGAGTCGTTTGGCTGGACAAACCCGGAGGGCTCCGCCCACCATAATACGTTACGGATAAGAACGGCCTGAGAATGGCCACGTGAAGCGATATCCGATGGATTATCAACCGATGATGCTTGACGCCGATGATTAGATGCGATAACTGTCAAGAGCGATAATTGGTCGGTGTAACGATTCCCATGACGAGTATCATCGGGTGAAGCATCCGGTGGCCTCCACTTCCATCCCAATACCCTGAGAGTAAGAAAATGATCAACATTCTTGAAGATTACATCAGTGAGATAGTAGCCCGGCGGTAAGTTTCGGTAGGCGCGAAGTTTTGGTTTGCTACAATCCGACTTCTGCAGTTCAAGTTGACCTCGTTTGGTATGTTCGATAACTTCGGATTGCGTTTGTTGAGCTTGTTCCACACTGGAACAGCCGACGACGATTGAATCGATATTTGAATCCGAAGTGATCGCGTATCGTGTGAGTGATAATTCGTAACCATTATTTTCTGTCAACGATCTGACAATACGGTAGGACAGAATAAAGGCAGAGATATCAGAAGTCACAGGGTGTAATGGGTAATCCGGGGTAGATTCCGATAATTGATGACGCCAAAATATTCTTTGGAACGCGTGATTTGGCTCTTGTGGGCATATTTGGCGATACATTTGCCGTACTTCAGCAATGAACACCAGAGATGGCGAACGAAAGTTTTGCAGAAGTTCAGCAATGTTTGTTTGAAGCTTGGGAACGATAAGGAAGGCATCATTTGACGATGATTCATTCACCTCCGTCACCGAGGCATCGAAGACAATTCGCAAAGTAGTGGTAACGGTGCCCGGACGAAGAATGCAATGACGAAGTATGTGATGCATTTCCTTGAGTAAATCTTTTCCAGGAACACGTGTCATGTGACCACTGTGCAAGTAGTCAGTCATGAAAGCGAAGTACGGTTCACGTAAACTGAGCTTTACTGTCGGTTTACGTTCGATTGAAAGGATGATGCGCGAAGAAACTTCGCGCGAACCTGGGAAAGCGATATCCTTATCCTTTTCGCCAAAAGGTAAGGCTACGATGAATTGTCCCGAAGGGTCACGTGAGTGATTAGTGTGATGGACCTGCTCATCACGTTGTTCTTCAGGAGTGAGATGTGAAGACTGAGGGAATGTGTCAAACTCTCTCAGTTTCTTGACCTTTTCAGAAAGACGGTACTGGTTGGTTTCGATAAATTGACTAGAAAAGTCACGTGAGCGATAAATGCGATACACTTGGGCACGACGTTGTTTAGTGGGCTGTGAAGACTGAGGAAATATGTCCAACTCCCTCAGTCTCTTGACTTCTTCTGGAAGACGATACTGGTTGGTTTCGATGAAGGAGTTTGTTTGACGATCGGTAGTAAAACCAACCGAATCCAGAGGAAGCCAACCGAATGGTGAATTGATAGCTGAAGGCTGGTGAAGATCACCCGTTAATTGGGGTCTTGGTAGAGAGGGCAAGATCTCAACATCTCGAAGTAGGTCAGTCGCTCCTGTGTCAGTTGTCAGTTTGTGACAGTCAGAGTCGGCATGAAGTATGTCTTGGAACAGATGACAAGATAACTGGTCGAATTGAATCGTTGGCGATGGAAGTAACTTCGTGTTGAAGGTAGTTTGTCCCTTAACATCGACATCGAAATTAGTGACGCCTGACGCGGTTGTAGAAGATTGGCCTAAGCCACGGATTTTCTGAGAGCTGACTGGACGCTCGGCAGTGCGATTGGATACGAAGTGTGCTTGACTGTCTGAATCGGTCAACCCACGAAACGTTTGAAAACTGCCGGAGGGATCACGATTGCTAATATGAGCAGTAGGCAAACGTACGATGGATCTGTCACTGAAGTTAGCGAGGAAAAGAACTGGAGGATCTGAAATAGAAGCTCCTTGAATGGCAAACGTGGTAGGTAGTTGGTACTCCTCTTCAGCAGAAATGTTGTCTTCCCTATGAAGAAGAGTGTGGTGCTTACGATGACATTTCTGACAATCAAACACAGATTTGCAATTCGTGAGAGAATGAGAAGGCGTGAGACAATTCAGACACCAACGGTGTGCCTTAGCGAATTGAGCACGTTCCTGAACCGATTTTAGTGCAAATGATTTGCACTTAGCGATATGGTGAATACCCTTGCAAAACGCGCACTTTGAAGTGAACGCAATCAAGGACCCTTTGATTTCAGGTTTTGCCTTATTCATGTCACAAGTAAATGATGACGTTTGTTTTATGACAGCTTGATCATGAAATGTTGAAAAGTTTTGGTTTGGTACGATAATGTTCGCGGGCTCCGATTCGAAAGATTGATTCGTTAATTCCTTGTGAATTACGACGATTTTGAAATAAACATTATCAAAAGCTACGCGAACTTGATTTTCAATGTCCTTGTTTGCCTCATCTAAAGCTAAGATGTCAGCGTGAACGGTTTCAAAATCATTAACAATTTTTTGCAACTTCGTATAATACGCTAAAAATAATGTGTAATTGGTTGCATCTTGCAAAACGCTTTGACCGACCTCATACACCTTGTTTATTCTGCTAATGGCAACGTTCCGTCTTCTACGCAAGCCTTGTAAAGTACTAGCCATTTTTTTTTTTAAATAAACAAATGTACTAACGAATTAATCAGGAAAACGTTATGAATTAAAAAATAGAATTCGATGTAATTTAAATGCCCGGTAGGTCGTTAATTAATTAAGAACTACGTAAACTAATTCTACGATTCACTGTTTGAATTCGTTCTTCGAAATGACATTTCAATTCACGTAATATTTCATAGCATTCTTTCGTTTTGTCAATGAAAGAATTTATTTATCTAAAGGTTTGCTGGTTATCGGCACCAATGAATCATGCACGGGGCATGGGGATGAGGGTAACCTTGCGGATACCCTTGCTAAGACGCTAATGGATTTCGTTGAGTTATGTCCAACCACCAAACAAGAAAGGTATATCACAATTAAGTGGTACTCACGATAGTTGTCTTCTGGCTTGGTGACAGTCATAGATGTCCATAGCGCTCGATATTGTTCTATTTGATAGTTAGAACTTCGGTAAAGTTTGAGTCACGAGTTCACACAAAATATACGAAAGAATACGGTAGTATTTATACTTTGTGTGACGATATGATGAATAACACTTCGGCTCGGTGCGAAATGTCACTATACGGTCGGGGGTTAGCAACGGACTGACTTGTTGACGATAAAGCGCTTGTCACTTGTTGACCGTGTAGTCAGGCACCCTTATTGTGCGGAATTCCCAAGTCTGGGTTCCTGCCGATCTCGTATGACAATCGGAGCACAAAACGAAAGAAATCCATCGGCGTTATGAAACAATAATAGAATAGTCAATTAAATTAAAGCAATTAAAGGTCACTTTAAAATAAAAATGGTTAAAATTGTCCGTGACACTATCCAGATTGCGTTTAGTTTTTGTAGAATCATGCAATCCATGCTAATATTATGAATGCGGAAGTGTATTTGTTTGTTACGCGTTCACTCCTAAACGACTAAACCGATTTTTAAAATTCTTTCACCAATAAAAAGCCATATTATTAGCGAGTAACATAGGCTGTATATAATGGTAAGCTCTAGCGTTATGAAATTTGTATAAATGAAAATGTGTGTATTTTATATATTTTAGCGTCAGGAACGAAAGGCAGGGGGAAGGTGGATGGGAACGGGGACGCACTGTAAAAGATATGTAGGGAGAATCAATTTATGGCAATGCAACGCACGCCGGGTACCTGCTAGTCATATACATATAAAGATAGCAGCCAATAAAAATATGCGTTAAGAAAATTACGACAATGTTGGTAGTTCTTGGTCGAAGAATGATATAGTTATATATGACCGAATTAGCTCAGGGGTTAGAACAGAGCCGGGGGTCAAGGGATACAGGGTTCAATTCCTAGATGCAAACGTTTCTTTTCATGGTTTTTCTGTTTCAAATATTGGTTAAGAGTCGCTAATAATTTTTGTTTTTAGAAATATATCAATACAAAGTGTTTCGAAAAATTACCGGCCCAAAAACTTGTATTAACTCAAGAATAATAATGTGTTTCACTGAATTAAGATGTATTCATAAACATCCGAAAGGTGGTGCAATTCCGATGTGTACAGGTTATAATAAGAAAGTTGTTCAGGTTAAAAAAGGAACACAATATCCCCCGATCCTGGATCGGGGAATAATATCTCTCGGCAGAATATCTCGTTATGCCACTTGTCGGCGGGCGGCAAAAGACTTCACGACATATATAATATATATTTCTCACATAATTGACAGTTACTTCCCACTTTACGTAATATTAAGGGAAAAAGCTATCGAATAAAACAAATTGCCTTTGAATAATACAATATGTGGCGCCCCCTGTCGGCGACATTGTGACAAGTGCTCGGCGGGAAAACAGATTTCTCCTGAACAGACTTCCGGCGAGGTGGGGTGACCACGTCCAAGTCTTTCTTAATCCTAATTTTTTTTTTAAATTTTAAATTATAAAGAGAGACATCAATTTTCTAAGCATATTTTTTTTACTTCAGTGATAGTGACAGCTACAAAAAATACTAAATAGGATTTGAAATATTAAGTCATTTCATCAATTTATCCACGCAGTGAATTTATCCTTATTTTACATATAGTGCAAGAAGATGACTCATTTTTTAAATCGTTATTATTTTTACAATATGAATTATATTAAAATTGAGGCGTTATTTGGGCGTGTGTGTAGACTGGACTATCAACTACCTGTTTAAAACGAATCTTAAGATACTATAGACACAAGACACTTTGCTCGCCAAACTGAGGACTCCAAATTGGAGAAACTCATAGTCACTGGCAAAGTGGAAAGCAGATGAAGCAGAGGAAGATCACCAATACACAGGAGTGACCAAGCATCACTGGCGTCTGGTATGTCGGTGTCGGTGTCGCGTCGGTGTCGGTGTCGCGTCGGTGTCCGCAGCTCACCACGCAGCGCAGGACCGCGTGGAGACCAGGATTTCGACCATGAAAATTGGAGTAGGGGTTACGATCATCAGCAATAAGGAACCGAATTGAGAAGAAGAAGAAGACTAGAAGATTTTACTTTAAGTAAATTCGATAACACACCTACAAAGTAACGTGATTGGGGAGAAAATGTAAAAAAGTGAAATTTTCTACGAAATGTTTATTGTGTAATGGGTTCACATGCTAATTTTAAAATAATCTTTTTATGCAGACAGGAATTATTAAAAAAAAGTCTCATTTTTCTGAATGTTGAGTACCTACCAGAAGATATATTATTTATCACGAGTACAATGATTTAAACTGTAATAAAGCACTTTTTATAAGCAAAAACTACCTCAGTCACAAATCAGTTAGAAACTTCTGCTGAACACATTTAAAATTTGGGAAAAAAATCCGGTGTAGATATTATATACGATTTATTTTTCCATGACAGCTCAACAAAGCGGCATTGCAACACCCTTTTTAAAATTCAATAAAATTGAAGAAAAAAAATAGCCCATTACCTTTGCCCGTAACCTATTTAATCTAGTTCTTTTCATCACTTTTATTGACTTCTACAAGCAGTGATGAAGTGCCGATTTGTTCAGTTAGTATATTTATTATTATTATTCAATTGAGTTATCAAGGAGTTATCACATCTACTAATAGAAATAAACAAGTGTAAATATAAAATATGTCTCAAAAGACTTTAAAGTATTTTGTTTTTTGAAGAGTTTTATTAAATGTACATTTGTTACTTAAATTTAATTTTTCCGCGACCGGTTTCGATACAACCGTATCATTCACGAGCAGAATTAAAACTAACTTAAAAATTAAATGCAAGTACCGAAGATTAATTAGGTGGGAGTAGTGGGAGGCATGATTTTGGGGGGGGGGGGAAGTGGTGGCAGGAGTCAATATTATACGGAAACAGTCGCGGAAAAATTAAATTTAAGTAACAAATGTACATTTAATAAAACTCTTCAAAAAACAAAATGTCTAGAAATTGTTATATAGTTAATGCCCAAGAAATACAAAAGACTTTAAAGCAAGCTGCAAATGGGTATATGAAATTGGGTTACGGGATATCTCAAGAGTGAAAAAACTCAGAATCTCCTTTGAAAAGTCAAACGTCTGCTTGGTTCAATATATTCGCACCTCACAATCCGGAAGCCTCGGTTTCGGGCGTAAATTAGGAAACCATCACTTTGGATCGAGATTATAAAATATCTATGCGAGAGAGAGAGAGAAGACAATAAGAAGCATTATTTCGTTCTCTTTCTGGTTAAAATTAAAATACATATGTTTGCATGAGAGGAAGAGAGATATATAGCTTTTAAAATGTAAGGTCGCTCTGGACGTTTTTGGTCTTTTTGGAAAGTATAACGCGATTACGTGTTTTTGGATGTATTTATTCCTAAACAAGCAGACGGGTTAACAGTGATGAAAAAAATAGGTTACGTTGGTTTAGGGTCAATTGAAATTTGCTTTTTTCTTAGCTTTTAATGACTTTTCAAAAAGGTGTTGACTTGATTCTGAGTTGGCATTGAACCGAAATTGATATTGCCAGTACACAAATAGCACTATGCGGATTTTGTAAATCAGTGAAACACGGAGGTAATGCATCGCAACAGTTGAGTTGCGATATTTCATAAAAATTTTAAAGTACGGCAAATTGTCTTGGAAAATATTTTCAAAAAATTTTAAGGGAAGCGCACCCTATTTTTTCGGAGAACATACTGTAACGGAAATCTGGCAACACGGTCTTCCTACAACCCTCCCCCGTAGTACCCTCTACAGCAGTACTAGTGTAGTATCTACCCCTGCTACACAATACAGTGTACATTGTATGTATACAGTTTAGAAGTAGGTTCTACGAACGTATGGCCGTCCTGTGTCTCGGATATTTATGGACTTCCTTTATTATGTGATTCTTTCTGGCAGGAGGTTCCGGCCGGGAAGAGATTTCTCTTACTTTGCCGAAAGAATGGTTATGAATTGATATGGCATGCTTCAAATACGGAATTACAAATTAGGATTATTTCGGACTATTATACGCAGTATTATTATTTAAGGAGACATGTATCACAATTCACACGTGTTTATGATACATTAATAGTGTATCAAGAAAATAACTTACTGTAATCGTAATTTTATTTATTGAAGGCTAAAGATTCCATTTTTTCGAATGAGCTTTTGGCTTTTCTACGTTTTTGTTTGCTTCATCGAATTCGATTTTTTGGGAAAAGAGGTCGAAATTAGTTAAATTGTTAATTTTATATGATTTTCGGAATGCTTTTGTGGATTGTGTCTATTTCGGTGAAATAACTTTTTTTTAATTTCGGACTTAACTAATTTATTTCTTCAATTTTTTATATGTGCACCAATTGTCAACGACCTTTTGTCATGTGCACCAATTCACTTTTACGCGGATGACAGTACAGTTCATGATAGCTTTTTGTTTGACAAACCCCCAAAAGGCTCACAAACTCCAACAGCTCGTAGGGCTTTGAAGCAAAGAATGGACGGTTACCTCGAGAGTGTTTTCTCTTGGGGTAAAAATAATCTCGTTGAATTTAATGTTTCAAAGACCCAATCTTGTCTGATTATGTCTAAAAGGGATCGAAATGAAAATCTAGTCTCTTTCAACGGGAGCAATCTTCCGAACAGGCCCTCCATCGAAATGCTTGGTGTAACCCTAAGTGACCAGCTCAGGTATGTGGGCTCCATCGAAGCCAGAGTAAAGTTAGCCTCACAGAAACTGGGCGTACTGTACAGGGCCCGCAGATACTTTAATAGTACACAACTGCTAACCCTGTACAAATCACAAGTGCGCCCCACGGTTGAATTTGGCAGCCACCTCTGGTATGGAGCTCCAAAATACCTGAAAAATACCCTCGACTCTGTGCAGAAACGGGCGGTCCGTTTGATAGATTCTCCCATCTTAACAGACGGATTGCAATCTTTAGAGCACAGGCGTCGGGTGGGAATGCTATCCTTGTTCTACCGGTATTACAATGGAAGATGCTCCGAGGAACTAGCATCATTGATCCCCTCGGCACCAGTGCATAGTCGGGAAACACGCCAAACGCGTGCCCAACATTTATACACGGTTGACATTTGCCACATGAGAACGGGTCGTTTCTTCGACTCGTTCTTGTGTTCAACAGCTCGGCTGTGGAATGATTTGCCGGCCTCTGTGTTTCCTCCTTCCTACAACATGGGTCTCTTCAAGACCAATGTTCATTCCTTCCTCTCCTCAAAAAGACCCTCCACACAGCATCCTAGATGACATAGGCCCTGAGGGAAATTATTTTCCTCAGGGCCTCCTGCGTGGAGCTAACGTAAAAAAAAAAAAATGTAAGATGAGGTTTCTCAGTGGAAATAATAGACTTATGAACTTAAAAATAAATTTTAAAAATATCGTGAATTTCAGTTGTAAGAATAAACATTAAAAAAAAAATCAATGAAAACGCCTACTTTTAACATTTCTCTATGAAGGTATTGTTTTCTCGAGTATTTTCATTTGCTTTTCTTCTGTGATGGTAGAAAAAAAATAATTCTGAGTAGGTGTCTTAAACCAATATAATTTTGTTTCATATCTAGTTTGTTCAAGAAAGTTTTTTTCAACTGTTCCCAACCGCCTGAAGCCAAAGAGACTATGGCATTACTAATTGGGATATGTTGTGAGGATGAAGGTAGTGGAGGGGGTAGGAGGTTTGAAAGAGGGAGGTAGGGATGTTCCTGGCTATTCAGATCCGGTCACCAAACACGACTAAAGCCTTTTTAAGTAAGTTTTATTTCTGAGTGGTGATCTTACACCAGGACGATACCTACTGAGAATATTTTCCACTCTGGAACGTGCGGCAAATATGCCTTATATTGTTTAAAATGGTTTAATTATGAAATAACGTAATTCAGCCTTTGTGTTTCCTCCTTCATATAACATGGGTCTCTTCAAGACCAATGTTCATTCCTTACTCTCCTCAAAAAGACCCTCCACACAGCATCTCAGATTACATAGGCCCTGAGGGAAATTATTTTACTCAGGGCCCCCTGTGTGGAGTTATCGTAAAACAACAATTAAAAAAATAAATCAAAATAAATAAAATTAAAAATACCAGTGTGTTTTAGACCACACGACTGCTCTATATGATAGGAAGAGAGAAAGAAAATGTGCGGTGCACCGCTCTCTCCTGCTCCTACAGTGTGATACAGACAATAGGCCTGCACTGGTCTTAGATATACGAAACGTAACTGGCTATGAGAAAAAGAGAGAAAGAAAATGTGTGCTCGCACCTCTCTCTCTTGCCCCTACAGTAATATACCAAACGTAAATCTCTCTCTTTCTATTTTCACTAACTTATACCTCCCTCTCAACTACCGTTCGCCTCGCTTTTCGTAACGCTCTCGTCACGCATTCGCCAGTTTACTCCCCAAGTCAAGCGTGCGTATAGAAGTTTTACTTAAAAAATAAAAATAAAATATATTTTTGAATGTAGCTATTACTTTGTGGTTATCCATTATATAATAATGAAATAATTTTACTTTGTATAAACCACTTATTTGATGTGCAAATCAAGCTGTATAAGTATAAGTATAAGTATAAGCTTATAATATAATATTATATTATATTATATGTATATGTATAAGCTTTCCCTGACGAAGGAACGTTTGTTCCGAAACCGGTCGGATTTGCACATCAAATAAGTGGTTTATACAAAGTAAAATTATTTCATTATTAAAAATAAAATAAATTAAACAAAATTTGTTGTTCAATTGTTAGATTAATAAGTGGTTGTAATTGAATAGAAAAGTCTTTGCACCGAATGCTAAATTAGTCAGCATTTTAGTCTCATAATGTTGATACAATTAACACATTAAGGTTTGCGTCCATACATTTTTAATTTGGCAAAAAAAACCTCCAGAAATTTTTCTAATTTCTTGATGATGTTATACACACATTGTACAGTAGTTGTTTGTGTTAATAACATGAAAAACCCATGAAATTAGGTCATAAAATGTCATTTTTAATTTAGGCTTGCAAGAATAAAAGTGCCGCATCAAGCATGCAGTCGTTAAACCCTTAAGAAAGGGTTGCTTTAGTTACCGCCGTTTCAGCGAGGAAAATCCCCCAGGAATGTAAACGTAAGTGGATCCAACTACAAATAAAGTAATCAACTTGGCTCCATATTTTTCATCCAGACTCTAGACTCTAGACCATAGATTCCCAAAGTGGTCCGTATGGACCCCCGGGGGTCGATTATGACTTGCTACGGGTTCATGACAGAAAGGAAAAAAAATGGGGTTCCACGAGATTTAAATGGGGGTACCTTCATGTGGACTGGAATCACATTTATGTCAAGTCGTCATCAACTTTCAAGCGCTCGGTAAATGACATAATGTTCCTAATGTAACATAACCTCACAGAATCTATTCGGTGTTATATCATTTACAGATATAAGATTTATTGTTTTTTTACAAATAATATATTATAATTTTTAATCTCACTTTTAACCTCTGTGTTGAAGTTAATAATTTTATAAAATAATAAAAACAACTATATGTAGGTATAATTGAGTTATGTATAAAAATGAACGTGTCTTTGTTTGTCCCTTTTGCATTCCTAAACCATTTATCCGATTGCGATGAAACTTTGGTGATTTGTTTGAGCACCCCCGGGAAAGTTTCTATAGATAAAGGTGAGCTCTGGTATTATGAAAATATTTCCTGTACCATTTCATCCGAATGCGGTGAAACTTTGATGACATGTTTTGCGCACGCAAAGTTTTCTATGTACAATAGTGAGGTCTGACGTTTTGAAATTTGTGTAAAAATATTACAATAGATGACTCGCAAGTTTCTTTAAAATGTGTATTTCATATAGTTTGGAGGAGGAATATAGAAGGGAGGGGAACACTTTTTTTCAATGTATGGCATTGAAACGCATGCCGAGTATTCGTTAGTTGAGTTATAAAAAAAGCGACTACGTTCTTTGCAAAATCCGTGAAAAATATTGTTCCCGCGCAGTGAGACTACCGCATCAGCAATTCTGATTTCATTATGATATTCCTGTTGCCTATCCTGCATTTTGGACTACCGCAAGAACACATGTGGTGGCTTTTTCATCTTCATATCTTTCATATGTCGAAGAGAGGGGTTTTAGCACGGTAGAAATTGGTTGCAAATCACTGGACGTGGAGATTTGTGACTATTAATTTGAAGCCAAATATTGAACAATAATAATTACTAACAAAGCGTAACACTCACCCCTTCACTTAATAGCAATATTTATGGATCATGTGTGTTTTCAAATTATTTAATTTCTTATCGAAAGACGGGTAAATGCAGGCAACTCTAATAATGGAGGACTGAACGCCGCTGGCGCCAACAAAAAACTGTCCAAAGAAGCGAAGTTAGCTGTCCATAATGGAGTGCTGGTACCTACCGTGATATATGGCAGTGAAGCATGGAACTGGCAGAGGAAGGATGAAAGTAGACTGAATGCTGTAGAAATGAGATCCCTGTGGCGTATGTGTGGTAAAACCATGTACGATCGTGTGAGAAATGAGGAGATCCGCGAAGAAGAATGCAAGGCTGATGTAAGCGTAATGAGTAAGATTAAGAAAGGGACGCTCAGATGTTTTGGGCATGTAGAGCGAATGAACGAGGAAAAGAGTGCAAGGAGAATATATGACGCAAATGTGAATGGAAGAAGAATTCGGGGACGCCCAAGAAAGACATGGCACGACCAAGTGAATCAGATACTTGAGTCGGGCCATGTGGAGAGTCGGAATAATAGAAGAGCATGTATGAGACGATGTATGAATGTGAATGAGGCAGGGAGTGTGTGCCAAGACCGGGATGTTTGGCGGTCTGTCCTCTCTGCCTACCCCTGCGGGGAAACGGCGTGATGGTTAGTTAGTTAGAATTTATCTCTTTTCAATAATATGTCTGAATAATAATTGTACATATTTTTCGATTTCTACAATTGGCCACCTACAAAACACCCTATCAAAATTAAGGGCAATTATTTCCTTAACCGTCGCACTTTTAGGTACGGGTTATGGATATTACCTACGTTTCTTGTGGTAATTAAGTTGAAACGTAGAGTAATTTCCAAAATATACGGTTAGTGAAATATTTTCCAAAGTGAGTAATAAAACACTTTTGACCTTAATGTGTTTAGAAGTATTCAATACGTGTTCGGTAGGCAGGTGGGCAGATAGTCTACGAGAAAAAAGGCAGTGATCTACGGGGTAAGAAAGTTTGAGAAGTTCTGCTCTAGACAAACTAAACGGAGCGGCGAGGTACTTTCATTTGCCTACCGGGCTACCCTATCCACTTACCGTAGCTAAGGTAAAGAAGCAAGTAGCAAGGGAGGAGTACCTCGCCTTTCTTTCAGCATCTTCCCTCGCCACCTCACCTTAGTTAAAGTTTAGCGTGTGGGGATTTTCATGAGATATGCATCCCTCCGTATGAACTACAACTTTCACCCCGCGGAGTCAACTACAAAAGATTTTATTCGCGCCTCTATGCCGTTCTTGCCTCAAGGCGGTGAATTAGTGCCGCAAATGTTATTTAGGTAAATTCACTTAAACGTAAAAAGAGATGAAACTGGGAATAAAACCCACACTAAAATCAAACCGTATGCATTTATTTATATATTTAGGTACGAAAATTATAAAGAATATATTGTACATAACTATTGAAATTAATCGCTTTGATTTAGATTACCAACTGGCACAAGTAATTTATAATTTACTATGTAAAGAGTTTTACAATGGATTTATAGAGAGTTTTTTTTTTAAATCAAACTAATTAGAGATGTTCCTCTTGTTTTGAAAGTTAAGTTTACAAAAATTCATCATCGTCGGAAGAAAAGTATAAATTTGTGTAAAAATCATATCCACACCGCCGCAGAAAGTCTTCTTTATATAAATAGGTATAGAAAATAGATGTGCCTCGAAAATATATTTATTTTTTACTATAGCTCTATACAAGAGGCCTTAAAGAAACTACTTTCCCTCTGCTGATGCTGTGTGGTGGGTCTTTGAAAGGAATGGAAGGAGAGGAAGTTCTGGGAAGGATAAGGTATAAGGGGTGGGTAGGAATCTGGCGGTCAGTGGGTCCAGGAGCGACGGACGTATGAATCCATCCCTCGTCTGTGCAAGGCGATGTTCCAAAAATGGTTTTGCTTGAGAGGCCACAAGGTCTTCCTCAACCAGTCTCTCCCAATCCGGTCTCCCACTCAACTAGTGTGCAGACACATCCGCCGCCAAAACCTAGACAAACCTCACCCCATGAACCAGGACACCCCTGCTATATGCTACATTCTTTGAGTTATATTTAAGAATGCTTCTGATCAGCGTTATGTGCTTACAGAGTTTTGAGTGTAGAATAGATCTATATTCAGAGTTAAATTCGGAGAAATGATTTTTAAAACATTTCTTGACTCTCAATACTAGACGATATCTGTGATCTCGAGTTGTTCCCTCTTTTACTGTGAAACTTGAGTTGGGAGCAAATAAATTTGCTCAAGTCACTTTAATGTGTGATTTAAGTCACTTTAAAAGAAAGCGTTTGTTTTATTTTATACATTTAGGGGTAGGATATCAAGCATTAATGTGACCGCTTTTAGAGAGCATGAAACAATATTTAATGTATGTAACTTGAATCGTGCACGATGCACGGGGGTTTTAGAATAACTTTGCGGCTACTCTTTGCCAAGATGCTTATGGATTTCGGTATGAGTTATGCCCAACCACCAAACAAGATAGGTAAATCACAATTAAGAGGTACTCACTTCTGTTGTGTCTTCTGGCTTGGTTTCCGTTTGGTGGCAGTCACAGATGTGTCCATAAGCGCTCGATAAGATTGTTCTATTCGATTATTAGAACTACGATAAGAGTCACGAATCGATTTACGTAAGAAGTTCACACAAAGCATACGATATAATACGATATGATTTACACTTTATGTAACGATAGTATAAATAACACTTCGGCGTAAAGCGAAGTGTTTATACGATGTAGCAACGGACTAACGGACTGACGATATTGCGGTACTTGACACCTGTTTACCGTATAGGTAATAGGCATCCTTAACCTGTCAAAGGCCAGGGTTTTTTACCTTACCTTTTTTAAATTACCTTAAGAACAAGAACGGAGGAAGCTATTTTAAGCTTTATTTTATGTTATATATTAATGGAATAAAATTTAAAATCTCATCCAAATTATTTGAATTAATATTCATTTTTGAAATTCGATTCTCGCGCGCCGGCGCGTTCCTGGCAAATGACAGGTTAATGTGCGGAATTCCAAAATCTTGAATCCTCCGATCCTGTATGGTCAATTGGAACACAAATACGTATGAAGTCCATCAGCGTTATGAAACATAACTTGTCATACAAATATACATTTTTTTTTTTATGTCATGTATATTATCGAAGCTTCTGACTCACACAATGTTGTCATTTTTTGCCTCATCTGTTTTTAAATTATAATATTATCATTATAATCTCTAATGATCTTCAAAAGGTACTTAGAGTCCTTTTATAGTCATTTCGTATAAAAAATCACTTTCAAATATTTTCCAGTTTACATGATCTAATAAATTTCATTATTCTCGATATGGCATGAAACTCAGTTGAGGCTATTAAATTCTGAACTTCCGATGAGTTATATAAATATACATCATCATCATCATCATCTGTGGCTCTACAACCCAGGTCGGGTCTTGGCCTCCAGCAGAGCCTGCCTCCATGACTGTCGGTGTTGTGCTGCGTTGCGCCAGTTTCGGATGCCGATGGTGCTTGCATCCTTCACCACTCCATCCAGCCATCGAAGCTTTGGTCTTCCAACTCTTCTCCGACCCCCAGGTGCACCATCCATAATTCGCTTTGGAATATCTCCTTCGCTCATTCTCTGGATATGTCCAGCCCACATATTTCTTTTAATCGTTTACAATATATTTCCACGTTATTACAAATTGAAGATATTTCTACTACTTTGGGGCACAAACATTCCACATTGATGAAAATGGCTTTGACCAAATCTGAACACCGAACAAATTCACAAGCTTCCTCTCTTCTATCTCTGATGCTTGCTTTCTTCTGTCTCTCATTCCATACATACGGATACCAATAGTTCAACTGACTGGCAGTAATAAAGAACATCTTATCCATCTTCGCGTTCCTTAGTCTGAACTTGATTCGCATTTGCAGATCATTCATCTTACATTGTACTTCTCTAAGATAAAAAATGTATAAGTAGAGATTTTATTAATAGTTTAAAACACATTGTATCATATTATTGGTAGTAATTAATTGAATGCGAACTGCACCCATACTGGCCGCAGTCCCACTATTGTTTAATCATCCTAAGTGAAGGGGTATGTACCCGGTACCTGCTAGTTGCCCGCGGGGTCGGCTGAGGCGCGTTGAATGTGTTCTGTAACCCCTAGCCTACAACACACACATACAAACCGCCTTCATCTAAGATTATATAAATGTATGTGATGACAATAAAAACAATTTTGTAGTTAAAAATTACATAAAACAGAAATTTTAAAAATTATTTATTAATTTTAGTAACGCCCTGTTGAGCTTCTGTGTGGTTTAGTAACATTTATTAACCCTCCGCACGCCTAGCAGGGTTTGACGTAACTATAAATATTGCGCGACTATGTCTTGTTTCAGTAGCTGTCAATATTGAGTCATGCTAGATTACTTGAAGAGAAAATAGGGAAGTTCATCTCACTTACCCTACGTGGCGCACAAAGAATTTCTTTTTTAGGTAGATTTATTTTTTTATTTGGTTTTCTTTGATCAGTGTTTTTTTATTTCTTATTTTCATTTTTTGTTTGTTAACATTTGCACCATTCACTGGCTTTGGGACTAACCGCAGACGATGTTGAAGAAATATTAATAAATTGAAGATAACCATGATTTCGAATAAATTATTATGTTTGATTAATTTGTTAACCACCTTCCTGGTATAAAGCACATGTTTAAAACATATCCTAACACATAATATTGAAAGTCAACGTACTTCCGTAGGTTTCACTCTTGCAGATTTCATATTTTTTAGATCACTCAATTTTCTTCCACCAAAAATGTCAAAAAATCCTATATTTATGACAAATGCAATTGTACCAAAAATGGAAAAAGAAACCAAAAAAAATTTACGAAGGTTAATAAAAATATTGAAAAATTGTTCCTATACAACGCATAGGTTTTTGTTCATTTTCTTAATGATTTTATTATATTTTCAGTTTATGCGATTATAAAAAGTCGTAAAATTTAAAGCGTTTGTCTTTGACTGACGGTGTTTAACGAAGTTATACTTTCTGAAATGTTATATATATTTTTTTATTAGAAAATAAATTTAAAAAAGGAAAGAAACAAGCAAAATAAATATTGGGTCCTTACATTTGAAATTGGCGTTTTGTATGGGAGGAACATAAAGTCGATTTTTTTAAGTATGTACCATTGCTATGTATGCACTTTGCCATCTCATAGGTAGTTCATCGATCCCTTTACTAAAAAAACCATTCGGACGGGAATCAATAAAATCTTTGAAGGCGGTTTGGACTGCCCCATCGGAGTTGAATTTTTTCCCTTGCAAGAAGTTATCCAAATTTCGAAAAAAAAAACACAACTGTGTTTTCTTTTGCGGCGCCGTCACCATACACATCATTAATCCTTCGAGCCTTTTCTGCAGCACTGGTGCCACGGTGGAACTCGTAAATAACGCGATATTTCAAGTTTTCCATTTTGTAAACTAAGTGACGCAAAGAAAAAAAACAAATAAGGAAAAAACAAATTAATTATAATTTTCGAAACACAAATACATGAGTAAATAGCTGTATAAATTTGAATTTGGAATTCCTAACCAAAGAGAAGATATTTGAGATCAAAGTTGCCAGTACGGCAAAACGCCAATTTCATATGTAAGGACCTAATATTAATGTATACAAATAAAAAATAAAACTATTAAGTATCGCCGTGTCCCACTGACCTTACCAGGCATAACTAGTGGTACAATTTCCCACGCGAGCGGAGGGCTAAGTAAGTACAACAGGGTAAACATTACACTTCTTGATGTTAATTAATGCCTCAGAAATTGAGAACATCTCATGTTTAGAAAGGGAGTCCGACCGTGAGTTGTGGACATTAAATAATTTAACTTATATTAATTAAATAAAGTTGGGAATTACCATAAAGCACTAAGTTCAAAAAATAGAAAAATTGAAAGTATAAAATACTCGTGTATATTTTATGTTTGTTTTGATTTTATATTGTTGTAAAATGATCAATCAAAAAAATTCACATGGTTTATGAAAAAAATATTTTTCTTCTCTCTTTAATAAACTCATCCCAGAGATACCATTTAGAATCAAAACTTTGCTTGAAATGGCTTTGTAGATGTTAAGTGACTAGATCAGAGAATTTAGATATTTCTAAATTTCTTATTCCCTTCTACAATTACATCCTCCCTTGTTCGACCTCACATCATTCCCCAAAAGAGAGAATAGAGGTACCGGAGTTCCACTGACCCAATCAGCTGATACTCTTCGCGAACAAACAACAAAACCACTACATAATTTATTGTTTCTCACAGAACATAAAACATAATTGTTCGCATGAGAATCATTAATAATTTTCAAATTTCAATTATTAATGACCTTTCAAATGCTCCAAACCAATACATCCAAGGGCGGATTTTGGGTATCTTTGTGTCCTGTGGAGATTCCCCAGACGTTATTTTTGTGTACTGTGGAGATTCCAACACATTACAGGAAACTGTTTTTATTAAACATTTAATTTTTCTATTGTTTTGACACTTTCATAAACCTTCCTAAACATACTTGAACTTGTAGAAATATACTTGAAGTATGGTACTTCAAGTTTACTTCTTACAGTAATTTTTGATTTTTTTGCACGGCGGCCCCTTGTGCCCCTCCCAGAAAAAAAATCCTGGATCCGCCCTTGAACACATCTCAGTTTTCTTTTTACCTTCAACCGAAATTTACACCAAAACATCATAAATATACTTATATTTTTAAAGAGAACTATACCTTAACTTTCAAATCGGGTTCTTGATGTCTTGGTAATATAAAAACTATGTCATCTCTACATACGAGTATTATAAATTAAAGTCCCCCGCGTCGTCTGTCTGTCTGTTCGCGATAAACTCGAAAACTACTGAACGGATTTTCATGCGGTTTTCACCAATAGATAGAGTTTACCAATAGTTTCGTGAGGACGGTTTAGGTATATAATTTGTCAAGGATTTGTGTAAATTGGTTGAAACATAACGATAATTGTTAGAAGTGTCGGAAAAAGTCAAGCCGCCTGGTAGCTTTCACCGAAAACGCTGCCTAATCCTTTTGGGATATAACAAAACAATGCATGGTGGGATATTCCTCTTTTATAGATCTACAAAAAAGTCCGCGAAGGCATATAATATCCATCTTTTACGGATAGCTTACTCTATCTTCTAAAAAAATGGTCACGTACATTGCGGTAATTGAAAAATTATTTAGACGGATACAGTATTAATTATGTATCATAAATTAAAGTCCTCCACGGCATCTTTCTGTCTCTTTGCGATAAACTCTAAGACGGCGGTGGTTATAAAGGTTGAATAACCATGCAGTAGATGACGTTGTGTTTTATTAGCCACAACAACGCGTGGCCGGGTCAGCTAGTAACCGATAAAGTAATATCTTTCTTCAATCATTATTTTCCTTAAAAAAATCCGGCAGCTTTTTCCATTCATATAGCCCGAATTTGGAAAATCTTTTCGGTATAAAAATTGAAACCTAAAATGTGTATAGAGGACAATTTAGCGTGTGTCAATTATTTCAACTTTTGAATTCAGTAACGCCCGGGGTCTCAAAAGTTGCGTCTTGCAAAGAAAATGATAACTGCATTTAATTTTTTTTTTTTAAATGGTTATTAGCCCGCTAAAATGCATTGAAAATCAGAAAACAAACCTAAAATAATTTTTTTTTAAATTTTTAATAATTTTTGTTTTTCAGTAATCTAGCCTTAAACGTTTATTTATTGTTAAAAAATGCGTATAACTGACTAAAATGAAAAAAAAAGTTCAACTTTATGAATACAAGTAAGTCAACAAGAATTCTGATTTTATCCAGAAAAAGTTTTATTTTCCCCTTTTATTTTTTTAACCAACACATCACATATGTTTAAAAAAAATTTTTTTTTTTGGTTCTTTGTACTGCAGTTATGTAATGAAAAATAAGTTTGGTACAAAGTATATAATATGAACCCTTTGTTTTATTTTTTTTCCAAATCACGAAATCATTTTTTTTCGAAACTTCCGGCCATTTTAGCGGGCTAATAGTGAACAATAATTTCATTTTTTTTACGTTTTCGAATAGCTACAGATCATACGAAACTTTTGAGACCCCGGACGTTTAAATATAAGGCCATTTGTTTTCTCTCTATGGAGAGCGACACACGCTAGAGGACATGCTCCTGCTGTTTAGTTATTTCATCCCACCCTTCACCACAGAGCCTTCTCGCTACTCTGTCACATAGTAACTATCCCATTGTTTGCGGCGCACCCGGATTCAGTTTAATTCAATTATTCCTCCTCAATTAGAGCAGATTATTATCATGCCGTCCCTGTCACGGAAATATTGCTGGAAGTTGACTGACTACGAGTTTTAACAAGTTTGCCGTCGTTATAATTTGCTTTGTTAATTTATCGGTGCTCCTAACGACAGCTGTTAAACAATGTTTGCAAGTCATAAAACTTTGGATTCAACATCACAACAAATATAAAAATCACAATTTTTATTATTCATCATTTCAACAGCTCAGCTATAGAACGATCTGCCGGCCTGTATGTTACTCCCCTACTACTGTATGGGTCTCTTCAAGACCAATTTTCACTCCTTCCTCAAAAAGTCTCTCCACACAGCATCCCCAAGGATTACAGACCCTGATGGCCGGCGTAGTCCAGCGGTAACGCTCTTGAATAGCATTCCGAAGGTCGCGGGATCGAATCCCGGCGTGGCAAATAAATTTTATTTGATTAATTTGTGTTATTTCACAATTTATTCATTTAAAATAATAAATAGTATATTTGCGGCACGTTCCAGAGTGGAAGATACTCTCAGTATCGCCCTGGTGTAAGACCACCATTCAGAATTGAAACGTTACTTGAAATGGCGTTAGCCGTGTTTGGTGACCAGATCTGAAAAGCCAGGTACCTCCCCACCTTCCTCTTTCCTATCTCCTTCCCCTCCCCACTACCTTTAGCCTCACAACATATTTCCTTCAGGGCCTATGTCATCTTTGGGGTTGCCGTGTGGAGGGGTTTGTTTAAGGAAAGGAAGGAGAGGAGAGTTCTGGGAAGGAAAAAGGTTTAAGGGGTGGGTAGGAATCTGGGGTTCAGTGTGTTCTGGTCATCCGCCTCCAAGACCTAAGAGGTACCACAATAAAAAAAAAATTAAAAACCCTGGGGGAAATTATTTTCCTCAGGGCCCCCTGTGTGGAATTCACCCAAAAAAATGTTACCCGGTTTTGAAGACTACATAATTTCAATAATTGCCTTATTTAATTGACTTGAAATAATTGACTTTTCCTCCCAAATGAGCATTCTAGTCAGTGTCAAATGATTGAGTTTGTAAGTGAAATCTTGGAGAAGTATATATAAATTTAGTAATTTAGTGGTAACAACAAGAAACTTTCTACATTACCTGTCACAATACAAGAAGTCCATTTTTTAGTTGAGAGGTAAATTTACAAATGTATTGAAAATCTCACGATCGTGATTAGTTTCATAAATATTTTTAAGTTGAAGCAAAACGTATTATAATAATATTTGTATTGATTATTATTTTTATACTTCCAAGAACATTGCAAAGGAGATAGAGAATGAAGCAAGAAAAAAATTCACACACATTTACGTGACGCCAATTTCAATGTAACCACACACTGAGAAAATGCATTTGAAGAAGTAAGTAAAATTATGTTTAGCGTCAGAGTCATTGACGGTGTGGAGGTCAAGCAGGAATCATCGGATGTAAAAGTTGTACTCCCTACAGCTCCAGAAGGAGGGGAACCAGTGGAATATATACTTAGGGAGTCTGGAATTCTCAAATGGTGGCACAACGAAGATGAACGATGAAAATGTATTTCTTATCTCAAATGCGGACACCACGAATAACGCCATGACCGCAAAAGACGAGACTTTTATGAAATGTTCAATATATTTAAAGGGTCGCTTTTTGGATGCCGAATGAATTTGAAATAGCAAAAAACTCTATTTTTTTACTTGTACATTAGTTCCACACAGTAGGCCCCAGGGGAAAAAATCCTCTAGAGGTACGTCATCTTTGGGGACGCTGTGTGGAGGGACTTTTTAGGGAAAGAAAGTAGAAAAAGTTCTGGGAAGGAAAAGATATTAGAGATGAAAGGAATATGGGGGTTACGGGGGCGACATTTGAATCCATCCCTCCCAATGCGGTGCAAGACGATAGGTCGAGAGAGTGCAGCTAGGAAGGTCTAGGTGAGGTCTCTCCCGATCCGCCGCCACGCAGTAGGTGGTCAAAAGCATTCGTCGAATAAAAAACCTAGACAAACCTCACATCATGAACCCTGGCTAAGTCACCAAGCGTAGCGAACCACTTGGGGTGACTAGGGTGGGTGCTGGCTATACAATAATGATTCCCGGGGCGGCGGTACCCATACCCGTCCCGCAAGTTGAAATTGAAAAACATGGAAAAAGTATGATTTTTGTTGGCAAAATAAAAAAAATAAAACAACAATATACCATTCAGTTTGTCAACTTTGACTCAAATGCCCAAACACACGTAATAAGCACGTTATTAGATACGTGTGAAAAGTTTGTAAAATATCATTAAATGGTTTACATTCTGGAGGCAGAAATACTACTCCGAGCACGGTAGAAATTTCCAGAATCCCATCAAAACTAAAAAAAAATCTTTACAGTTCATTTGTGAACATATATCTACTTTAATACCTGCTTTTTTCTGTTTTTTGACGGAAATCGAATACGCACAATCCTTGTCGAGTCAAATACTATTACCACGTCCTTACATACACTTTAAATAATTGATAAAACATTTGAGTTTCTCGTACAACTGGTTAGAAATAGTCACCTGTACCTGGATAGAACACCCAACCAATAATAATTAAAAGCTAACAAGAAGTAACTGGCAACAATGCGGGCGCGACATTAACCTATGAATGTCATCAATTTGTTCCGCTTAGCGTTATCGCCTAACGCGCCGTTCCCATAAACGACCTGTTAAAATGCAATAAATAATATATACCTTTGCTGAAAAAAAATATTTTTTTAATTTCCTAACCTGGCTTTAACGGCCAAGTCGGAAGACGACCATTAGGAAATGTAAATTTTATTTTTAAAAAGTGTTCAAAAATTTACTTCCCATCATCTGAATTCTGAGTAACAACATTCCCGGTGATATCCAACCTCTGATAAGGTAAACACAACGATGTGATAATCATTTTAACAATGAATAATTCAACAAAAGAGCAATTTTCATTAAGCTGACAAAAAATATTTTTCATAATTTTAACATGGTTTTGGGCTGCGTATAAACAGGTAGGTATTACAGCAAGCCGAGCATCAAATTTATTTTTTATTTTTATGTGAACACCGTGCAAGAGTTCCTACTGTTCTCGTCTGGAGCCAATATTTTTATTTATTTATTTATTTATTTATTTATTTAATGAAAAAACATGTTTTAATGATTTTCTACGCTAATGAAGAGTACCAGCTCTTGAGCTTGGCGTACGAGTTATTTTACAATTATTTCATTTTTATAACATACATTTTACTTAGAGTATACAATGAATATAAACTATGTTGTGATGTTAATTTTTGATACGACATGAAATGAAGTTACAACATTTTGATTGGTGATGTTATGGTTGTTGATTTTTTTTTTAAAGATTAATTTGACCTTTTTCTTGAATGATACGAAATCTGTTATTTTTTTTATTTCTTCGGGAAGACTATTAAAATAGTTTGTGCCTTTGTAAATATAATTATTGTGCATTTGTTGTGTTGAAAATAGAGGAATTTGGAGAAATACAGAAATTTGAAATTTTATATGGCTACGTAATCCCAAATTGGGGTATGGTGTAAGGCTGAACGATACTACTCAGATCTGGTCACCAAATACATTTAAAGCCATTTCAAGCGACTTTTAAATTCTAAAAGGTGGTCTTACACCAGAGTGATACAGAAAGATTTTTTTACTCTGCAACGTGCCGCAAATATATTACATATTGTTTTAAACCAATAAATTACGAAATGACACAAATTGTCGGGTTTGAACTCGCGATCTCCGGATTGCGGGTGGAGAGCCTTACACCTCTACCACGAGGAATGAAAGTATGGAGAACAAAAAAAGAACGAAGTAACAAAGTTCCAAAATTCATATTAAGAGGAATATAAACGCTGGAAATATTTCGATTCTCATGCCTGCAAAATTTTAAATCGAGCGTCTTATTTGCACGAGGCATGTAAGCGAAAAAGTGGTTTTTATTTATTTTGTGCATAATTTTATAAGAACGAAAAAAAGTTAGAACATTGAAAACCTCAAAAATAGTCTTAGCCATAAAGGGGTATTTTTTTTAAATTGTTTTTTGTATTACTTCATAGTTAAGTCATGGAAAAAAATTTTTTTTTGTGGTTTACGCTTATATTTTTTGTTATGTATATAATAATTTTATTGTAATTCCAATACATAGAAAAGCTAATAAAAACTTCAAATTATCCGTAGCATATTTTTTGATGTTCATACTGTAAGCCGATTCGTCGTAAAGATTAATCTAAATAGTAGCTAAATAGGATTTCACGTATAACTTCATCTTAAATATTACATTAACTTACAAAATACGTAAATTTTACGTTCTCCTCATCACAGTTAGTGTCTCAGATATCCTGTTAAATTTAACCCATTTTTTTTTCCAACTGTCGATGAAAATTATCTGAATAGATATTATTTATCAGAACAAAGCAATATGAACTCTGTCCGGGTATCACATATCACGTGACCTGTGTAATGCGTAACGTCTGATGGGTGATGGTTGATGTCCGATGTGTGACGCGTGATGCCTCCTCCGCCTGCTCGCGGTGATAACATCACCACCTGCCCTGTAATTTATTATTCAGTCCTAACAGCGCACACCCGACGCGCGACGCCCGTATGTGTGAATGATGAATGAGTGTACAGTTGCTCGACTGTATGACTTATCTACCAGGACTGTATTGGTTCATGATCCTAGCATGAATACATTTTTCTACCGATTTTCATATTTAAATCTATAATTTACCAGCAGACCCGGCCACACGTTGCTGTGGCTAACGAAACACAACGCTATTACCCAACCTTTATAAAATCCACAACACCCGCTTGCCAGCTGCCCTCTGCCCGCTGCCTGAATTGAATATGTGAATTTCTCGGCTTTTCTCTACTATAATAAGAATGTATTATATATCTAAACCTTCCTCTTGAATCACTCTATCTATTTGATGAAAATCCGTTGCGTAGTTTAAAAGATCTATGCGCACATACATTTTGAGCGACTTCATTTTATTCCGAACACCGATAGACACGAGCGATCGCCACTAATTATACAAAGCGGATATTTGAAAAGGGAAAATCACATACCTACTTACTCTAGGACATCTATTTTCCAATTTCTTCCGTAGAACGAATTTCAAAAGTGACTATAGTACGGCCCGCCAGCCGTTTTTTTTCTTTGAATTTCTCGGCTTTTCTCTAATATAATTTACATGTATTATACATATAAACATTCCTCTTCAATCACTCTATCTATTGGTGAAAACCGTATGAAAATCCGTTGCGTAGTTTAAAAGATTAACGCGCACATACATTTTGAGCGACTTCACTTTATACTATGTAATGAAATGATAATGATGATGAAATGATAATGATGATGATAATGATGATAATGATGATGTAATGATGATGATGTAATGATAATGATGATAATGATGATGATGATATTCGTTAGATACCTACCTCATAATACGCATTTCCTTTCAATAATTATCTTTCTAACTTATATACTCGGGAAATATTAATGGCCAGCCATGCAAGTGACCAAATTTTAAAAAAATCAGCGTATGCAGTTTACACATGACATCAGAGAAAACTTCAGAAAACTAAAGAAGACAAGAGTGGGGAAGCTACTATCTCATTGTCGCAGGCTAAATCCTATAGATGTACATATTTGTCTTTTTATGTGTTACTATTTTTCATTACATCGAGTTTCAAATCACAACGGTGCTAAAAAAGGATTCACTTCAATAAGGAAATCTAAGGCTCATTTATTTCCCAGAAATTCGACTGTGACAAAGTCAATCCGCCATTCTGCGCCATTTTCTTTTGTTGAAATTTAAACGCCGATTCTAGATGTGTTTCATCATTATATCAAATTGTAAACATAACAAGCAACAACATGATAGTTGTCCTCTACCGCTAACCATAATTTGTTCAAAATTGTTTAACGGCAACCTTTCAACTGTCAAAAAAAAAACAAAATGGTGCTGAATGAACAACCCGTTCAGACGAATTGACTCTTTTCCACAAAAAATTATAAATGGATTTCGAAAGATTGTTCTTTTGTCTAGCATTCGCATGTAATAAATTTTGAGATTTTTTTTTAAATTTTTAGTATAATAAGGTTATTCCATAGGTCGTTGGCAGATTTGTTAAATTTTCAAAAAAGATTTTGTATTATACCACACCCATCTACATTCTATCACCGATTTCGATCCTAAAAACATCACGTCATAAATTGTTGTTAAGTAGACAAAGGTGACAATGATTTTACCATCTTAAAGACGAAAAGTTTTTGGACACTTCCGTAATTTAATTAATAATTATTATAGTTGCATTTATTTAAAAGCTACATAAATGAATTAATTTTATTTGATAGATTAATGACAATATTAGCTAATTAAATTAAACAAAACATAATAATTTTGTTTGCTAAATGTTTGGTGGGATAAAATTGGCGAGTTGTCTTTTAAACTTAATAAATACGAAAGCATAAGTTTTTTAACTCAAAGGCTGCCTCAAGTACATACTTAATTTTCTTTAACACTGTTATACATATCGTCGCATTAATTCGTAGACTGCGTAACTCCAAATTTTTCGAAAATACGTTTTAAATGCCATCTGGTGTTAAAATTAGTCCCGCATCGACTAGTAAAACTCGCAAATTTAAAAAAAATATATATCTTTTTAGATAAACACAAATCAGGAAACTGCGTAACACACCATGGAGCCATTTTTACTCGCGAATACTTCGAAACTCCTTAACTCCACATACTTTTTTTTTTACCATTTCAGGTCTTACTATTTAACTTCAAAATTATTCGTAGTATTAGTATTATGCTGTTATTTTATTTTATTTTTTTTTTTACAGTGAATACCGCACAAGAATCTCAACTGCTCCCGTCTGGGGCCAGTGAGACTATGGCATCCCCAATTGGGGTATGTTGTGAGGCTGAAGGTAGCGGGGAGGGGAAGGAGGTGGGGAAGAGGAAGGTTGGGAAGTACCTGGCTATTCAGATCTGGTCACTAAACACGGCTAAAGCCATTTTCAAGCAACGTTTCAATTCTGAATGGTGGTCTTACACCAGGGCGATACTGATAGTATCTTCCACTCTGGAACATGCCGCAAATATACTATAAATTATTTTAAATGAATTAATTGTGAAATAACACAAATTAATCAAATAAAATTTATTTGCTCATGCCGGGTTCGAACCCGCGACCTCCGGAATGTGAGTCAAGAGTCTTAGCCACTGGACTACGGAGGCCGCTAGTTGTTATGCTTTGTATACTAAGTACTATTATATTTATCATGTTATTCTTACATACTGAGACTAAATATAAATGTCAATTAGGATGTTAGGAAGTAATTTATAAAATTAATATCGCAGTTCTGTATTGTTGTGTTTTAATTTTTTAATGTAAAATTCCTATCTCCCAAGTCTTCAGCTAGTTGTTCATTAAACTGTTCGCAGAAAATTACGTAGGTATCTTTGTAAAATACGTATCTTCATTCTCGGTTTTTACGTAAACTTCCTAACTCCGATTTGAAATAGAAAGCCTTAACTTACAAAAGTTAAATGATTGAAAATAAATTTCGAAATATATTACAATATAATATATTTCAAAATTTATTTTCAATCATGTTCGGAACATAAATAAAAACAATGACCCGTCTTTCATTTCACTACGAGGTTTTTTGTGCCTCCTGTAAAATTTGACATTTGGTTGTTACGCATTCTACGAATTAATGCGACGATATACGGTTTGCACTGTGTTGCACATCGAAGAACCTCTTAGGCTGTGTGTATTGAATCTTGCGAGGGCCTTGAAGGAGTAACCATCAGTTACTTATACCAGGGCGGGTAAGAGGTGGATAACAAAATATATCAAAATGCGAAATGAACCACGAATTATAGAAAGGAACGAAGTAAATGCAAGTGGTGTTTCGCGCCGTTTGCTGTTGCTTCATTCCTTTCCCGTAATTCGTGGTTCGTTTTGCGTTTTGTTACATGCATTTATTAGCAGCCTTATATAACCACTGCAGTAGTACTGGAATAAGTGCTATTATAATAAATTATCGATTATATAATGAGAGATACTTTATAATGGACGATTGTCACAGACAGAATCCACAATGGAGCACTTTCACGACGATTTTTTATGAGTAGACGAAATAATATGAGTTTGAGATGTGTAAATAATCTCAAACCCTCTGAGCCTAATACTCACAGATTTGATTATGAAAACTCTACTCGCGCGGACAAATATATCACAAAGGATGGCACAAAGAAAAACTCCAGGGAAAATAATAGATCCACCAACCTTGTTTTGTAGTTCTTGATGCTTGGAGGCCTCCGTAATTTCATCCAATCAAGAGTTAAATTCAATCAGTGCAATCCTTTTGTGACTTGAAAATTTACACAAGAGATGAGATTTGTCAATTAATACACAACTCATAAGTTTTTCACAATGACAAGAAAATTTTCCATAAAACAGACGATGTCAGTTATTTTCTTGTTTTGATTCTATTTTGAATAACAATCCATTTAGGTGTCTCTGTTAAATCCAAAGAGTGAGTAAGTACCATCCTTGTGATATAAGTATATTTCTTTGAATTTTCGAACAAACAAAACATTTTGCAATGCCTAACCAGTAGTTCTTCATTTTCATTCTCATTTTCACAAAATGTAAGTAATATTTTTTTAAAACCAATGAAATTGAACTTTATTTTTAATAACTATTGTAAAACGATCTTTACTGAAGTTGAAGATATTTAAAACATGGTATATAGTAAGTAGTACAAGAGAGAGGTCATCGTTCTACTTTCTTATGACATTTTCGTTTTCATATAAGACGTGTGAGAAGGAAGAGTACCATCGTTGTTGATTTTCCAATGACCTCTCTATGGCAGTTCTGTAAGAACATTGAATATTCATTCAACTGTCAATAGACATAATTAATATCGCGTTTTTTTATGTGAATTTATTGGGATCGCTAAAAAATCTAAAAAATAAGAATAATTCACAAACAAATTTTGGGGGACATCGTCAAAATTATTGTACAATTTTTTGGTGTTTGAAATATAAGATGTTTTTTTTTTAACCCTTCCCTACGGAAGTAGAAGTCAAGCAGAGTCAGGGTTAATTTAGTATAATTTCAGATCAGATCAATCATTTATCCTTATCTTCAGTTTCAGGAAAAAATATTTATTTCCTCGCACTTTGTATGGATGACTTCCGATGATCTATTTATTTAACTTTGAGTTTTTTTCTCAAAAACTTTGTTTTCTCTTTTATTTTATACCGGAACGGTTTCACACGATGAGCATTTTCAGACTTTCGTTTGAAATAAAAGACGTAATATCTCGCCCCTACCCTGGCTCCAACCCTTCGCGCTCACATCACTGGGATGGCAAACCAAAGCGGGTATTAAATAAACATCGGATATTTGGGTTATTCACCCACGTGTTCCTTTTCAGTGTGTCCGATCCACGTACATTCACTGGGAGAGCTTAAACGGATCGTTTGCTAAAGTAACAGTTCAGGAAAGGGTTGGACAACAGCCTTAATAATAGATAAATGGTCCTAGGGGCAGCGTCACGGGTCAATCGCTAAAATGCTGGACAGAAAGGTGTCAGATGCGAAAAGCTAACATCAAATTGTTTGTTAGAAATCATTTAAGTAGTTAAAGCTTTACTTCATAATAATCAGCGCAATTTTTGGAATATCTCTCTTGTGAAGCTTTAAAAATACCATCACAATTATTGTCTGAGAATGGTAGTTAGTTGTCAGTGCCACCCGTCCTCGTGAAAGATCACAAATCAGAAAACTTTGCTTGAAATGCCTTCAGCCATGTTTAGTGGTCAGATCTGAATAACCAAGCATACACAACTCACCCCAAATGAGGATATAAACCCTTGGGTATTTTAACATATTCACATAACATGATGGCATTTGATCCCCTGACAGTTGGCCCCCCGAAATAATAATTACTTTAAAATTATCATTTTTGTGCATTATTTACCAATTTCAAACCTAAAATCGACTTTAAAAATACCTTTAATTATAAATTTATTTTATTTTATTCAAACGCCCATTGGGCTTTTACATAGAATGCAGTACATTTTTTTTAATTACAGTGAAAAGAATGGGTTTGCAAATACAAGTAGCATAATATATGTTAAAACAAAATATAGGTTACATAAAATATAAGCGTTAACAAAATACAGATAACATAAAATATAAGAAACAAAATATAGTCCATAAAATATAGGAGTTGACACAAAATAGGTAATGTTTAAAATTGTTGTTCACATTAGTTTATGGGATAGGTAGAAAGAAATAGTTGGCACGTATGGCGTTTGAAGTTTGCTAAGTTCAAGTTATTGTCAAATACATCCATATTGTTTAAGTATTTGTTACCAAGACTATGCAAACGTTGTAATGGAGAATGTAAATCATAGTTCGAATAAGATGTACGTATATAAAATATTAATGTTTTCTCTAGTTGTTCGTGGGGGTACATGTAGATAAATTGGTATGGATATCAAAGTAATTTATTTGCAGTATCGATTTTTTGTACTTATTTGCTGGTGTATACCGCATATAGACATCAGTGGAGGTCCTTGAGTTTTCAGTAAGCTAGAGTGCTAAGATGGGAAAATACGACGAAAATACGTTGTTGTAGCTGAAAATGATTTTTTTTTTCAAAAAATCTACACTTTGTATGAAGATTTTCAGTCTTCTTTTAGCTTGGGGATGAAAAAATTAAATTCGTTTTCAGCTACAGCAACATCAATAACGTGGTGTTTTTCAATGTTAGCACTCAAGCGCACTGAAAACTCACGGACCGCCACTGATAGATATGTAGTTTTATTCTTGATGCATTCGAATGAAAATATGTTTTATACGCTTGTTATTCAGGGACACATTTTCACAGTTGTATTTTGTATAAGTAGGTATAGCGTATTTTCCCTAAACCGAGAGCATATTGTATATGAGTGCGCCAGTGGACCAACCGTCGCGTCGGGTGATCTACTGTCATGAAACCGTGTACAGTAATGAATTTTGGTATTATGAGCTGTGAAATAAGGAGCTAAACCTAACCATCCGAGTTTGGTTTACATTCATTACTAGTAAGTAGTATCTGACTGTATTAATATGCTAGCTTTTGTACAGTTTAAATTCAAGAACACGATTTCGAGTACATCTCTGGCGCCGTGCCTTAAAAAAGCCCTGAAAACCCGCGTATCGGGTTTTTAACTATTAGTTTTCTTCAATTATGACGGTAGTGAGAAAGTGAGTTCAAAAAGAAAAGTTTTCCGGAGTTTGTAACCAAATTTAAACAGATGGTAACTTTGTGATTCCAAAAGAGCTTACAATTTTAATCCAGAAAAGTCGATTCACATAAACCATTTTGATTGAATGAATGTTTCTGTAGACTAACACTTAGGTGAGAAAAAGGTTTTTTAAACTGCACACACATTTTTAACAATATTTTTTTTTTACTTGTAGAGTTTCGTTACTTTCAGTAATTTACTTGAAAAGTCTAAAATTGGATATAGGTTTCTTCCCAGTTAGAATGTGCACTTTTCAATTTAAAGGCAAGATTGCTTAATTTATAGAAATATTTAAGTATGTGCTTAGATAAAAGCAAATTTTCTTTTCATATGTTCTCCAGACTTTATAATCTAAGTTCTTCAGCAGTCCTGTTTTAAAATTTTTGTGCTCTTGAAATATGTGCGCAAATATGTGATATTTTCTAATTCGTAAACCCGAAGAAAAAGATCTGTAATCGTTGAAGATAACATTAACAATTCTCAAACGAAAAATGTGAAACAGAAAAATGAGGAAAAGATTCCATCACATCTAGGAATGGAACCAAGGACCTCAACCTTTGCTCTAACCACTGAGCTAATCAACTTCGGCCATATTTAACTGTTTCATGCTTTCGACTAAGAACTAACAAAAATTACATTATTTTGTGTTCTAACTTTGCACGTACTGGGTTTTATTCCTACATGCGACCTAATCCTTTTCAGATATTAATGTTTTTTCTTTGAAATTTTTCGTGATAATCTTCAATGATTAAATATAACAATTTGAGGTTTTACTTAATAAGTTCTCATTATAAAAGCATCTTTGTCGTCACCATCGTCAAAATTACGTGAAATGTTTCCGTTTTATTGGCAAAGTGTTTTTTAATGCCAAAATATTTATATAAAAATGCTAAAAGTGACTTCTTATGAATGAATCTTTTCTTCGGTCATATGGCTAAAACGCTTAGAAACGTCAATCAAAATAATTTACACGTACGTAATGATTTTTAATTTTATTTCCTGTTCTGGAAAGTATCGTAAAAAAATAGTTTGATGTTTTATTCCACGAGTACAAAAGTTGAAAGCAATTCACACAGTCATATTCAAACAATCACTTAGCAAAGAAGCTATACCCTTTTGGTTTATGCGAAGACTTGCCGACATGAAGCATGAATGGATCGAGGTTAAATGAAAATGAGTTAAATTTCCCTTGCAAATTTATTCTACCCTTAAGAGGAGAGAAAAATCTAGCACACACATTCATGTCAGAGGAATGCAGAACAATCTGCCGTAAAGCCTTATTTGACATTTAATACCTTGCCTAATCTAAGGGCGCAATTTAAGCTAAGGGCTCACGTGATACGGGGAAGTTGTCTCAAAATTATTCCATTGATAATTAAGTAAAAGGTTCTCACATTAAAGCGACTTAATATTTCAGTTACATTCTTCGGTGTACCTTTAGCCCACTCATCTTGACATTATTTCAGGTGGAATAAGTGGTATAGTTTTGAAACGTGGCACATAATTATGTCACATTCATTTAGACATTCGATGAATAAATGAAGAAAAATTCTCTTCTAAAGTAACACCATATTGGAGAATTTTGCTCTTTTGCCGGTTTTTCATTATTTTCTGGATATTTTTTTTTGTTTCAGAAGACTGACTCGCTTCAATATTAAATTTTATTAAATACAAGTATTTTGCACTCCTAGTTTTTTAAATGAGGTGTCTTTACTAGCAAAAATTTGTGTTACTGTAAGTAACATGCTGAAAGAATAATTTTTTTTTTCAGAAAGACACTTCTTAAAAGATTTTTGTGATAAATTTACTGAAAACCCTCAAAGGCGTCCCATTTTCTTAAGGTGGCGGCTCTTCCTCGTGGTGCAGATATTTTTTAAATAAATGAATTGGAATAGATAATATAAAAGCCATATAGATCACAACTGCCAGTTTCAGAATCAATTATTGTACTTCTTAATTCCACCAAAGACACCAATACTTGTACGTACCTACATGGTTTATTTCTCGCCACTGTAATGCCAATGTTTAATTTTCCTAAATTAGTTACACTTATGATGAATTAAGTGTCCTTGTTAATTTTTTTTATAAATTTGTCTAATAATACGTATTTCATTATGCATTAGATTTTAATTTACATTCTGTGATATTTTCACCTTCTGCGTTAAATACTTAATAATAAATTGATAAGTAGGTACCTAATGTATAAACCCAAATGTGTACAAGTTAAAAGCAGATTAGACTAAGGGAAACCATAGCGTTGTTAAGTTAACCTAATTATGTCTTAACCTTCGACCGGTTTCCTTCTACAGGAAAGGGGTACACTTACAAATTTACAGCCTTACGATTAAACTATTTTAAAATTTTCACAGCTGATAAACAACATTTTATGTACGGTTAACGATTGTATACTAGTGGCGATAAATTAAAAAAAAAATTGTAAAGCCTTGGTATATAATGTACGTACCTATGTGTAATTTTATTAAAATCTTGAGATATAAGCATTCGGAGGTATCAAAGTTAATATTGTCAAAAGGTAATATATAAATTTTATGTGCTATGCTGTGTTATGCAATAAATGATATTGTAAAACAGTTTAAGGGCTGACAAGTTATCAAATATTTGTTCAGTCACCGCCAAG
Source organism: Limnephilus marmoratus (assembly GCA_917880885.1). Taxonomy (NCBI): domain Eukaryota; kingdom Metazoa; phylum Arthropoda; class Insecta; order Trichoptera; family Limnephilidae; genus Limnephilus; species Limnephilus marmoratus. Next base: position 19,081,872 of record OU862924.1, on the reverse strand, counting down.
GAAGGTATCTTCAAGTTGGAATGTTGAAGTAAGGCCTGATTAGCCGGTTCAAGACCCAGGCACATGAAACGCGAGTAATGTCGGTGTCGGTAATGAACACGAAATGTGATACACACAACGAGAATTATGTATGAAAACCCACCCCGAGCGCGCATCCAAAATAAAGGCAATCTTCTCTTCAACCCTTCCTGTATCAACAAGGTAACAAATTAAATATTTCGAGGGAATGTGTATTGCAAATACTCGAGTTAAGAACAAGAATTCAAGATGGAAACTGGGGAGCATTTACCTGCTTCATATTTTCTCTTCGAGTATATTAAGCGAATTCCTAAGCAATTTAACCGATGCTGAGAAGAATAATATTAGCAGGAAATTAAATAATTCACCAGAATTTAAACCAGAAATTCTGTGTTCCATGCGAAGATATATTACATATATTTAATGAAATTTCACTAATGTGCAAAAGAAATATTCTCATGGTTACTGTTCAATATACAGAAAAACAAAGGTTGAAGACGAAAATGTTTTTATTTGATTTAAAACTAAAGGGCTCCACATACCGTGTTAGTGTAAAACTTATTCGAAATTTAATTATTTTTGAATAACAATTTCTTTGAAAAATAATTAGTGTTCCTTTGAAATACTGAACATATTTTTATATGTCATTGATGTGAAAACTGATTTAAATAATTTTATTTATATGTTTTTTCCAGTCAAAGATAAGCTTCACCCCTTTTTTAAATTACTTTTATTATTATTAATACTTTACTTTATTATTATGAATAATAATTAAATATTTTGTTGATCATAAAAAAATTGTTTTATTAAACATTTTTAAGTAAATTTATAAATATTGGAAAAAAATACATCATTATATTCATTTGCGACATCATTCAAATATGTTAAAAAAAATTAATTATGCTCTTTTTTATTCTCGTCCTTTCCATTGCAAAATTTGTTTTGTGCAAAGGACCTTGCTTTGATGGGAGCTTTCAAATAGTAAAATTAAATCAGTTAATCATGACACGAAAGAAAATATAAAAACGTATGTTAGCCTTTGTTTCATTTTTTGTTAGTTTGTAAAATTTTACTAGTAGGTATATAACATATTTTTATGATGGTTTTCTTTAATTCATTCACTTTAATATATTTTTTGGAAAATTTTAGAATATTAGGAAAACCTATTTTTTTCAGTTGCGTTATTTTGCTTTAATGGGCAATTTCGAACGTTGTAATTATATAAAAGTGTGGAAGACGCACATTATGAACAACGAAGCGAAGATTTTCTTCAATTTCCACAGTTACGTAATGAAGATATTAACAGACCTATGCACATAGAAGATAACATAAGTAATAAAAAGTTCTTACCTTGGCTCGGCTGCCGACGGCAAACAGTATTTAAAACGATTTACAAAATTTATTATTATTTCTTATTTTCGAAGCACTAAATTTTAAAAATTAAAGTATCTAACAATGTAATTGATTATGTTCAGAAAATCAAAAAAAAAACGGTACGTTTGTACGAGGCAGTTAAGTTTTAAATTCGAAACTTTAATCGGCAGTTAAAATGGTTTAAAACTTGCCAGAAAAGTGCAGAAGTGGGAAAAATAATCGCTGAAAAGCGAGAAATAACAATATGGATGGTTTTGGGAGCGTTCGGAATTTTAATTTCGTTTTGAATTTGAAAGTTTGAAATATGTTACAAGTTTTTGAGAAGGACGGGATTGGCGCTAAGTGAATGTGGGGAGGGGAGTGGTTGGGGTAGCGACTGCCTGTGACGGGGTCCAACGTTGGACTGATGAAGAGGAAGGCTCGCGATGAACCGCCACGCCCTGCGCGCCTGCGCCCTGCGCCCCCGTCCCGTCATGCGCCCCCGACCCGTCATGCGCTTTCCCGAGCGGCTCTAGCGCCGCGTAGCGCGAGGAAGTCTGCCTCTACTACCGCTACTCGCGGCCAGGCGCCAAAAGGGAAAAGGACGAATAATGAATTAGGAAGTACCTGCAGAAGTATCGCTATTTAATGGAGAATTGAAACACTCAGCCTACTACACTTTGAACTGACTGTTAAATTTGCATAACTTATTGGTATGTGTTTAAAGCAGCAATGAGATTGGACGATTTTGACTATTTAAACTTAATTTAATATTAACATTAACTTTTGTTGGGATGTTGTAATTTTTCTAAAACAATGCGCAAAACTAGCACATCCTCCTATTGCACACTCTAATAACCATCTATATAACATTAATACACTGTTTAAAGCTCAGAAAACCCTAATAAAAGTAATACTTAAGTTACCAATACTAACACCCAAGTCAATCATATTCGAAAAATTCCCAGTGCTGAAAATTCAAAAATTATATTCAAAACAAATACTAACTTTCCTTTACAAGAACTTATCCACATTTAACACTTCACAAAATTCTCGCAATACTAGAACAAGACATGCTCACCAACTACAAATACCAAAAACAAACACATCCTTTGGACAAAAACACTACAGATACCAGGCTATAAAACTATACAATTCTCTTCCTACACAATATAAAACAACTAATATTATTGAATACCAAAAAAAACATAAGTAACTGGCTACAATCTTTTTAACTTTTAATTTATAATTTTTGTCGAATTGAAGTCGATTTTATATTTTGATTTTTATTGTTTCTCTTTTTTATATTAACTATGAACACTCTTTTGTTTTACTATTCACAATTTATAATTTGCAACTGAAAAATGTCCTCTACAACACAGGTGAACTCCTAGTGTGGAAGACATTATATTATACCTTTGTAATGTAAATGTACTAAGAATAAATAAATAAAATTAACTTAAAATTTCCCCTCAAAGTGGAAAAAAAAGATGACCCCAATATTACAAACTATTTTTTTAAATTTTTTTCAGGTTCTCCATAAAACAGTTATACACCAAATCACAGAAGATCACAAAATTTAAGAGAAAAAAAGTCCTAGGGGGCAGTTTCACTATGTTGAGACGTATGTCAAAAGATAGTTACTGAACTCTCTATAGGTAACATTGAAGATGTCGATGCTCAGTGCAGAATCGTTATGCAGTTGAATTGCTCTGTTTAAAGGCGCATTCTGAAAGGAAGAAGTTCTCGCTTTCGGAACATAAAAAAGTGCGTGGGTTGTCCCACGAGTATACTCGTTTGGGACATATAGGTTAATCTCCTTCAACATATTATATGAATTCAGTACATTACCGGAGATCAGCTTAAAAAAATGTTTCCCCAAAATTATTTTTCGGCGGGCTTCTAAGGTATTAAGATCGAGCATTCCTGTTAAGAACAACGATGGATACAGGAATGGGTAGTATGTATATTCCCTCATATACAGGTAACGAATAAACCTTTTTTGTACTCTTTCTATTTCCAGGATATGGTTTTGTTATGGACTATCGTCCGATATGCATCCAATCAGACATCCCCAACCTATTTAAATCGTTTTCTCTTGACCAAATATACCCTCATATGGGTGGTATTACAGATTAAAATAAAACAGAAAATTGATTGAATTTGAATCGACTTGAAAAGAAGGTAGATTTATAAAACATATGTAAAAATCAAATCAGCAACCACAAAATTGCTTTTATGCATATCAAAATTACACCAATGCATTCATTAAAAAAATCCAGTTGACAGAAAATATCCATATTACGATGAAATTTCACAAAATATCACATAAATTACTTCTTCACAAACTAAAGGTCTTAGGGAAAAATTATAATTTCAGAACTCGACTGTTGCGAACTCCTGTGTCTAGTTAATATAAGAGTATCTAATCGGCATACTGGGCATAGGGACCTATTTCATTGTTACCGTTCACAAACAAATTATGTAGCAAACTGCTCAATTTAATTTTCAATTTAATTAATAATTTAGCAAACAAATATACAATTAATATAAACATTTTTAACATGACCAAATATCATTTCTAAAACGCCTTCAATTGAAATTTTCAATTACTTTGACGTACCAAATGTACAGAAAATATATGCCAAAAATATATTATTGAAGCTCTTCAAAAATAATGAATCCTCTACTAGACCGTGTATGCATAACACTAGATCGAATAAAAATGATATAAAAAATATTCCAAGTTATAAAACCACATTTGGTCAAAGAAACTATACATAATTTGCAACAAAACTTCATAACAAGACAAAAAACTAATAAAAAATCCAATTGAATACAAATCAAGAATAAAAATATGGCTTAAAGAGGTCAATGAGAAAACCCTAGCGAAGGCGCTAAAAACGACATAGAAGACAAATGAACTATATTTAAATAACTTTAGTGCGCCTCGGCACAGGACCCCCTAGTGAGGTGTACTAAGAAATACAATATTTTATTCTTAATTTCACCATTATATTTTGTATGTAAAAAATTTTTATATAGTCGCTATAATAAAAAAAAAATAAAAAAAAATCATAACAAATAAAAAGAAAATACTTTGTTTTAAGTCACTTTATTGTTATTTTTTAGTCTACCGGTTTCGGTACCTCCGTACCATTATCAGGACTGTTATAAAAAATACTAACAAATACAGGATAATACACATATATATACAAATTGTTAAAAAAGCGACAGTAAATTAGAGTGGGACAGTGCGTCAGCTGTGGGCGGGAAGTGGGGGGGGGGAGTTTGGGATAACGGGAATAATAGAAATACTATATAATAGGAATGTTAAATTTAGTTGATTATTTATGATTTTTGTTAGTGATGAGTATTTGTTGGTATTTTTATAACAGTCCTAATGATGGTACGGAGGTACCAAAACCGCTATACTACAAATATCAATAAAGTGACTTAAAACAAGGTATTTTCTTTTTATTTAATTAAAATGTCAAGTCACAATGTGTTTGCTTCTTTTGAAAAATTTCTAAAAATGTTGAGTTTTTTTTTTTTTTATCCAATTTTAAACCAAATAAAACCTTCGTTTATTATAACTAACACTTGTTGTTATGTACCAAATGTAAAATCCCTGTATGGGTATAAAAGAGTAATAAATAAAATAAATATTTAAGCACGGAATTTATCTCTGCTTGAACTGTATTATGATTTCTTTTTAAATGATCATTGAAAATCTACGCAGTGGGCTACTTACTACGTTAATATAACCATAAATTGTTGAAGGATGAATGCCTTAATCATTATAAAAATACACTTTTTACATTCAAGAAAACTTTTGTTTTGAAGATATCTGTTGCCTTTCGTTTTTTAAAAATAATTACCTTACCCCCATGCTTTGTTGTCCGTAAAGCAATCATGTAAAATATAATATCTATGTAAATAAATTACTATTAATTTACTCTTCACTGTGTTTTTAAGAGAACCATTATAATATTATTAATTCCAAGAGCATTATGAGTAATTGAAACGGTCCATTATAAAACACCTCTTTGATCATTTTTGTATAACATGTTTCCCCCCAGGAACCCGAGGGTACATATTTTAATAGTTTGATATATTTGAGACGGTAAACTTTTTTTAAATAAAATAATAAAATTAGTTTGCACCACCATTTAATAAAAAAATATATTAACTGTCTCTAAATCAGTGGTTTCTTTATCATACAGGATACTATCTAGGTATGTGGATACAATTTATGTAGCCATGCAGGGATTTAGCTATTATTAAAGAAGTGAACTTATGTCCAAATAAGCGTACTGTTAGATAAACATTCTTTAGTTATCGGAAGGTAGAAGTAACCAAAACGCAGTGCATATGTTCAGAGATTACACCACCGCAGAACCGGCTAAGGGGCACGGAAGCGGAGTGTAGTATACGGCTAGATCGAACGTCATGCGCGCTGGGACTGCCAATAGATTTGAGAGGAATCCCACCCGTTTTCGTAGCATCAGGCTCTAAATTTGTGAAAAAACTTCCATCTAAATTTAGAGAAAAAAAAACTACTAATCATCCCACAGGGACTGTAAATGGTTAAGGACGGGACAGGAGTACCTGGGATGCATTAGAGGAAAGTAGAGAAATGAAAAAGGCGATGCAAACTTTCGGTCGTCACAAATAACTGTCAAATACAGTACGTGACTCTGTTGATAGGCCATTCCTCTTAGAGTTTTTTTTTTTATTAGTATTACTGATGCATCAATTTATATTACATGGGTCTCATAGTAAACCACCAGAAGACGAAATACACCATAGGATGCACCCAACAAACCCCAACTCTAACATATGGAAGTCAAAATTTTGGAACGGTACCAAGATTCACATACCTAGGTTCCCTGATAACAAACGACAATAATACTACAGAGGACATCCAGAAGCGCGTAGTGAACCCAAATCGCTGTTATTTCCGCCTACAAAACCAAATAAAATCCATACTGCTGTCCAGAAATACGAAGATATTAGTGTACAAAACACTGATCAGACCAGTACTCCCGTACGCAGCTTAGACGTGGGTAGTAACTAAGAGGAATGAGCGAGCACTGGACGTTTTTGAAAGGGAAATTCTGAGGCACATCTTCGGACCGGTTTTAGAAAATGGATTTTGTCGCAGACGTTACAACAATGAGCTATATACTCTGTATAAGGAGCTAAACGTCACAAAATCGATAAAACTGGGAAGACTTCGGCGGCTGGGTCATGTGGAGAGAATGACCTAGCATCAAGCACCAAAGTCCCTTCTGAACTCAAGACCGATAGGGCGAAGAAGCCTGGGAGACCAAGGTTAAGATGGAGCGACAACGTCCTCAAAAATATATATACCTTGGAGCTTCTAAACTGGAGTGAGCTGGCACAAAACCAAGATGAGTGGAGTAAGACGCTTGAGGAGGCCAAGATCCAGCAGGGGTTGTAGAGCTAAGAGTAATAATGATGATAAATGATGCATCAATAATAAATCTGAATATATAAAAATCAAAATTTGTTTGGTGATTAGTGTATCTATTATTAGGGTCTCTTCAATGCCCATGTTCAATCCTTCCTCTTCTCAAAAAGACCCTCCACACAGCATCTTCAAAGATGACATAGGCCCTGAGAGAAATTATTTGCCTCAGGGCCTCCTGTGTGGAGTTAATGTAAAAAAACAAACCTTGCCACTTAATTTTACATAAGGTTAAATTGTATTATGTTAAATATTCAATTAAAACGCCACCCCACAACATATGTTTTCTAATGACCAAATTCAATCAAATCACCCTGCTATCAAGAGTACATAACGAGCCTGCCAACAATATTGTCAATAATAATCATTATTGATATAATACCCAGATATGGGCAACACAAAAATCGATAAAATCAGCTACTATCTACAACTACCAGGTTGATATTCGCTTAGAAAGAGGAACGCACTCGGGGCCTGTTATATATTAAAAAAAAATTTTGGATTTCAGACTAAGCTATCCTAGTATCTACGAGTTTTAAAAATTGTTTTTGGTAGTAGGGCATATGCAACAAAAGACGCCGATTTCTTCATGAGTTTGGAGGCAACGTGATTCTTGAGGTGTATATTTTTTAAATTATACTAGAGAGCTGCCTTAACGGTGGAATATAAAATTTAATATTGGTAAAAATCATTTGTCGGGTTGAAATTTCACATTCGTTACAAAATTTTAAATTTTATTCCAACAAAACGCTTTTTAACGATTTTTGGTTTATTAAATGAATACAATATTAGCGAAACTCAATCGAAAATCTGGATACAGAAAAATCAGAAAAAGATATGGGCAGGGCACCTCTAATACTCGAATTTAGGACTTTATGCTGTTCGCGTCCCAGAGGTGCCAATATCTTTTCTGATTTTTCTGTCTCCAGATTTTCGATTGAGTTAAATATTGTTTTCATTTAATTAAATATTACAATTTGAGGTTTTTCTCATAGAGTCAAAGATAAAAGATTATTTTTAAATTTTATCCTCTATATTATTAGCTGGAGAGAGATTAAAAAAGTCCGTTTGGTCACAAATATATTTTTCACTTTGTCAATCAATAATAGAATATGGAATAATTGTCTGGGGAGGAGCAACAAACTCAGCTATCGTTCACTAGAAATCGCGCAGAAAACTATCTTAAAGGTAATTCTTAAAAAACATAGACTAACTGATACAGACCAAATATTCAACAGTTGTGACGTACTAGATATACGCCAATTATAAATTAAAACTCTACTAAACTACCTTTCCGACCAAAAAAACAAATTTCAACAATCTCAAAACATCACTAACAGACCAGTAAGACAATCGTACAAAAATAACATAAAAACTCCGACAGTGAATACAAGCTTTGGAAAAAGGCACTATAAATATCATGCTATAAAAGCATTCAACAGTCTTACCATTGAAAATAAAATAGAAGAAAACAAAAATAAATTCATACTCAAAGTTAAAAATTGGATTAAAGAACAAAAACAGTACCTATTTCCAAAATCTCATTACATAATAAGAATAAAACACATACACGTAACACACAAAAATAAATATAAAACACATCATTAAAAAAATACATTTTATCTAAATTATAAATTTTTATTTTTAGTTTAATTTTACCTTATTTTATTTTTAATGTAATATGTATAAATTTTTGTTTTATAAAATGGAGGCCTCAGCACCGGTGAGCTACCCAGTGAGGCCGACATTGCTGAATTGTATTTTAAAATGTTAGATATTATGTCAAATAAATAAATAAATAATAAATAAAAGAATCCTTCAAATCCTGAAAAAATGATAATAAGCTAATAATATACAGGTATGCCATAGGTACTTTTTGGTTAATAAAAAATTATAAATTTAGCGTTAGAAAGGTATTTAGACAAACCAAAAATATATTTTATTTATTTATTGTATACATTCATACATACATGAAACCGAGTGCGTTCCTTTCAATATGTAGATATATTGGGTCGAGCGGCCGGCGTTAACAGTATGGATGTTAAAGATAAAGCCTCACCTGGAGTTGTGTAGTCTGTAGACTGTAGACAGTAGATCGGAGGACTATCGCTCTTTATACTATTGTACTACTGGTGCAAGGGGGTCACGGACCTGATAATGTTGGCACCACCTGACAATTTGTTAGGGTAAAGCCTGGAGTTGAGTTGAGTGGCACAAATAAAATTTACTTAATCAATTATAATGTTTTTCAAACTTTTTTATTCTTCTTCTCTATCGTGATCAGGTTATTTCACAATCTACGATAAACATAAATCTTTTTTAGCACAAAAACTCTTTGCACTGAAATGCATTTTTCCATTTTTTTAGATATCCCGTTAAGAGCGTTTAACCACATTTCGTCGAAAGTTGTTCTTACAATCGTGAAGGGCGGTTACAATGAGAAAGATGAATTATTCTCCGTACCAGCTTATAAGTCAATATCGATTTTATTTCATTCCAAATTTGCTTTAAATTATACCTACATCAAAAAATGCTGAAAGGCGTGATGATAAAACTATTAAAATAATGTACTTTTTGTAATTATTTTTTGATTATAAGTATTTATCATTTTTCAATAAGGTCTAAGTTAAATAAGAATGTTAAAAAAAATTAATACAAAATCTTTTTTGAAAAATTAACATATCTGCCAACGACCTTATGGTATAACCTTATTATACTAAAAATAAACATTTTTTCCTAAAATTTAAAACATGCGAATATTGCGTATGCTAGATAAAAGAAAAATCTTTCGAAATCCATTTATAATTTTTTGTGGAAAAGAGTCAATACGTCTAAAATCTGATTTAAAAATGACATATTTCTGGTTTTCTCTGGAAATACCCTCTTAACATCAAAGTTGGCGTCGTATTTGTCGACAGACATAATAATTTTGGAAAAATTATTATTTTGTGTATTATCTTATATTCATTTTTATGTCAGCTATAACGCAATTGCAATATAGTATTCTCGTGATGTACGTAGGTACCTACTTACATTTTATGATTTTTTTTTCTGAAGCCTGTTATTTTTTTTAATTTCCCCATTAATTTTTTTTTTCGCGGGGAACACGATCACGCTTTTTTATTGGATTAACATTATTCGAATCCTTACGTACACACCAATCTGTCTCTTATCGAGGGACGAATCACTTTAGGAAGATTAATATCTAAAATTCTGATCAAATCCTTGTACTTTTTATACCGCCCATAATAAATTTTGCTGTTGCTTTCCAAAATACGCTCATTAAAGAACATATTATTTATTATTATTAAAATTAGTAACAATTATGTTCCCAATGACGTCCTCTGCGCGCAAAATGTACCTAAATTTCTCTAAATAAAAAATAAACAGTGCCAATCTCAAATGACCCCCCAAATAAGCATGGTCATGTATATTTTCTGCCTGTACATAGTATAAATAAAACAATATATGTACATTTTTATGCAACATTGCATTAATTGGTCAAATCATTATACATAATATAATTTCGTATCGGTGATCGATGAATCGGTGGATGCCTTTTATGGCCATAAGTTGTTATAATGGTTTATCAAGTTTGTAGTTAGAAGTGAAATTGCAGAAAAATGTTAGTTTGCACAACGCCGCACAGTGATTCGTTTCATACATGCGAGACGCTAAAAACTCTTACATATGATTTGATTTTTTTAGAGTATTTTTTTTTTTTTTTTTTTTTTTTTTTATTGAAAGAACAGATATACATATTAAAATCAACAAACAAGTCCTGCTAAGCCAATTCAATTGGCTTGTCAACAGGTGCTTATATTTTAGTTACATATAGATTATTTACATTTAAAATTTACATCTTATATCTACAGATTCAACATACATATCAATATACATATCAATTATCAATACAAATATTTTTTTTCCGATAGCCAATTTTTCACCATATATTCAACCTTATTCATAGAATTACATTGCTTTATAGTGTCAGGTAATAAATTAAATATCTTCGGTATGATGTATTCAAACGTTCTCTGTCCGTACTTATTGTTAAATTTCGGAACTATTAACCCGTCGTTGCGCGTGAATCTAGTGCTGTATTTATGTTCTAATTTCTCTTTATGCTTTGAGGTTTAAAATAAAACAATTATATGTAAAAAGTAAAAAAAAAGTGTGTTTTGAGTGTAATAAATTGCTAAAATTACGCATAAATTAAGGCTTATTTTCAAAGATATAAGCCTTATTTGGTTTTTTAACTTTTTTTCACCACTTGCACTGAGCTTATCAAGTTCAAATGTACTTAAAATTTTGTTAAACATTCCCTCAAGCCTTTTTTTTCTTCGGCAGACTCTTCCATGTCACGAACAATTCCAGTCTGGAAATCTCGTATGTGGTTCCTGTAAAATGAAAAAATAGTAATAATGTGGATTGGTGTGGGTTAATATCGAAACTGATATTAATAGAATATTAGTTGCATTATTTAAAAAAAAAGATTTTTTTTTTTGCGATTTTGATATACTCTCTGAGATAAACTCTCGAGAAGATAGAAATTTAACATTTTTTGGCCAAAAAAAACACAAAACTTATTTATTATTTAAAAAACAACTAAAATTATTTACACTAAAGTATTAAGAAAAAACTTTAAAACATACCTTCCAAAGTAGCCTCCATTTTACAGAACCGAAAAAAACACTTTTCAAACGAAGTACACAATCTTAAAAACGTCGAGCTGCAACGAGCGAATAAATGCAAATGATAATTTCAAAACACATTATCCGACTTTAGGCCTCGACCTTTAGGTATGAGTAAATGCGTGCACTAATCACCCCAATTAAGCACGCATTTATTATCCTGTCTATCTGGTAATGTCGCCACGACGTCATTGTTTGGGAATTCAAAAGTGACTTATTAGCGTCTAGCTTGTATGAAACGAATCACTGTGCGCCGTTGAGGCGATTTTTCACCAAAACGGCGCTATATAAAACTTCGGAACGTTATTATTATTATTATTCCTTCCCAATTCTGATTTTTTGTAATCTGTCAATTTTTGCAACTGCATGCGAATCCCCGAGTCGCAGAGTAAATACATAGAAACCTGAAGGCACTTAATAAAAACAAATATTTAGTATTATTTAAATTTTCGGGTTATTTCAGGTCGACAACTATTGTAAATTGTAACGTCATCTGATTTCAACCTTTTTTAACTATTTTGACTGCAATTCGAAGGAGACAAAAAATATTTTTAAATGTTTCATAAAAAATATACCTGCCGGCATTAAAGTGGCGAATTTGCTCATTGTGTCATTCCGTATGTAATTGTAATTAAATTTTATAAAGGTGTGCAACTCGGATAAACGAGAGCACATCTGTAATAAAATACAGGTACCTACTTACACACAACTTATTGAGAGTATTTTTACCTACATACGAGTACGTACGGCTAGCGAATAACGGGCCTTTCACTTTTTTATGAGGCACCGACCTACAAGCGTTATTTATTAAACCGTGTATTAGCGACCTCTGGTTTAATGGTAAGACCGCTAACTCTGTATCGTGTTTTTGAGGGTTCAATCACCAACTTCAATAGAACTTTTTTATTTTTTTTTATTTAACCCCCAGATTTCTGGCGTATTTTTTCAGGAAATTTCCACTTTGTAGTAAAATCCAAATAAAACGAATATTTCTGAATGAATCAGAAAACTAACAACTGCTTTTGAAATGTGATGAAATGCGCTTCAAAATGTTATCATTAGAAATAAAATTACAGTTTACAAAATATTATAATTTTGGATGCAAACATTAAAAAGTTTCAAAAATGAGTAATGAAAATTACTGATAACGAAAAAAAAGAACAACACACACACAATTTTTTGGCCTTTCATAAAAAATATTATTAAAAAATTCACGAAGTTTCACCATTTTTTCTCAAATGGCGGTTGTAAATTTTGGTTTTGTGGAGGTGCACCTTTTAATTTTTCTGCGGTTAATTTCTAGATTCGAATAAAAAGCGTGGTATTTTCTCTTTGTAGCACCGTTGGATCAAATTTCTCACCATGACAGTAAGGGAAAACTATTTTATGAGACCTTTATGAACAGTTCCCAAAAACGAACAAATAAGCCTGAGAGGTCAAATCGTTATGAATATTTTGGATTGGTGTCATTTATTTAACAGATCAACCTAATCTGTAAAATGGACACAAATTCGGCGTGTTAAAAATAATTCTCTGTCATATTGAGCGCATCTTCATTGGTAGGTACTTAAGTTAAAAATACTTGGTCTAGTCTAGATTCTTCAACTGGTCACTAAATTTAGATTCGCATTGTCGTCGAATTTTCTGTTAAATTTTGTATTTGAATTCAATTCTGTGTCAAATCTTTTGATTGATGTGTTCATTTCCTAGGGTTATCTAAGATGTCTTTTAAATAATAAATACATTACATTAATAAATGATGACGTCACACGTAATTATTGCTAGATAAGTAAGATAAAATTGATTTACTAATCTGTTCAGATAAATTCGTCGGTTCCATGGTGTAACGGTTAGCACTCAGGACTCTGAATCCTGCGATCCGAGTTCAAATCTCGGTGGAACCTGATCTTTTTGTAGTGTGTATTTTTTAATCGTTTTTAAAATCATCTCTCTCTATTTAATTGTTTTAATATTATTAGTGAACGTATTTTATAAAAAGAATATCCCTTTTCATTTTTTTATAATTTTATTTCGACAGGTAGCAAACGGCTTCAATCTGAAATATTTTGCTTGAAAACGAGGTCAATTCTCAGTTTTCCAAGTTCTACCGTTAATTTATTTATCACTTCAAGTGAACAAACTTTTAACTGACGTCCTCCGTAGTCGAGGGGTGAGGCATTTGACTCTGAATGTGAATCTGGATCGAATAATTTTTTATTTGATTAATTTGTGATATTTCACACTTTAATTCATTTAAAATAATATAAAATATATTTGCGGCATGTTCCAGTGTATAAGATGCTCTCAGTATTGCCCTGGTGTAAGACCACCATTCAGAAATGAAACGTTACTTGAAATGGCTTTAGCCGTGTTTGATGACCAGATCTGAGTAGCCGCCGCCTTCCTCTTCCCAACTCCTTCCCCTTCCCACTACCTTCAGCCTCACAACATACCCCAATTTGGGATGCCATAGTCTCACTGGCTCAAGACGGGAGCAGCTGTAACGGTTGCTTGTGCGGTATTCACATAAAAAATAAATAATTTCAAAACTACAAAAAAAATTTTACATATTTAAAAGTTTTAAATATATAAATAATATTTTTTTTCTTACAGACATTTTTGTAATGTATTAAAATATTTTCATAATGTATTTAAATTAAAGTCTCTGATAAGCTACTAATAATTTTATGCTACTTTTTAGACCGCTTAAATTTTACTCTAAAATAGCGTTAACTTGTATAAAATCGTGGGAAATATTAGTGAAAACTAAAATTCATAATAAAAAAGATCAGGTTCCACCGAGATTTGAACTCGGATCGCAGGATTCAGAGTCCTGAGTGCTAATATCACTTTATTATAGATTAGCACCTATTAGTGTCAGCAATTATTGTAGTTGATCATTTCTGCGTTGTAAAACGATATCGCGAGGATGAAATTCTTCTCCAACCATGACAATTCCCACCTCATTAATTTTTGGCGCATTATATCGTCTGACATGCTCACTTGCTGGTGTTTGATCAGCACTAATGATAATTTTATGGCTGTCTGATGGCATGAGATCAATTGCATTTTTGAACATTCGAATTAAATTATTGTTATCATGTAACATTTTTTGCAACGACTCAACAATATGCCTTTTGACTTTAGTAGAGATTTGACAGCGTGCATTTAACTGATCAATTTGATCTTCCATGAAATATATTTGTAGAAATGTATGTTGATTGCTGTGAAAAGGAAGCAAAGAGCCAGCTTTATGGTAAATTTGTCCCTTAATTTTCTACGTCGGCATAAAATTTTCTGTTATAACGTTAGCGCCAAATGAAGTCATCTGAAAACATGAATTGTATTTTCTAATATTTTTGAGGAAATGTTTTGAATCATCAGTAATTCCTTGCAACAAATTTATCAGTGGTGCTATTGGCTGATCAATTTCAGGTAGCTTCACTTTGCCGCTCGCACAACACATTCCTTGATAAATTTCATCGCTTTGCGGTGTGGACAAACTTTATAAATTTTACCGATTTGAACAAATTTACAAATTTACACTCATTTGTTTTCCCTGTGCGTTTTAAATTTACTCATAATTGTACTGAATGTCAGATCGTAACTTTGCAAAACCTATAAAAAATCAGATTAACAAATCGAATTATATATGACAAATTTTCAAAGGGTCAAAAAAGTGTAACTATGACCAGTTGATTGATGTGTAAGTTTTTTCAAAGTTGATCACCATTCGTGGACACCGATCTGCGTTTGTGTGTCGAGTACGACAGCCTATGTTTGAACGTGAGCGAGGATCTAACTCGAACATGTTCATTATCGTCTAAACGTTCTTGATCAGTGCGGTTTGATCTTCTCTGACGATCTGCGTTTGCGTGTCGAGTACGACAGCCTATGTTTGAACGTGAGCGAGGTATCCCACGAATGGTGATCAACTTTGAAAAAACTTACACATCAATCAACTGGTCACAGTTACACTTTTTTGACCCTTTGAAAATTTGTCATATATAATTCGATTTGTTAATCTGATTTTTTGTAGGTTTTGCAAAGTTACGAACTGACATTCAGTACAATTACGAGTAAATTTAAAACGCACAGAGAAAACAAATGAGTGAAAATAGTAATATAATTTGTCAGATATAATTCTACTTTTAAATCCGATTAAACTCTTTTAATTCCTAATTGTAGGTATCATAAATTTTTGTAACTTTTAATAAAATTAATAAAGTGGCAACACTGTCTAGAAATGTCATTCCGTGGTTTACTATGACAAATTATGAGTCAATTTAAAACGCATAAAATTGTCCTTTTCCTTTGTAACTTCCAAATAAAAAGTATAAATGCTCTTCTGCTAAAATGCAATGTTCTGTAAAAATTTTAAATAATCCATCGATTACTTTCCGAGATTAGCGAACGCAAACATACGGAACCTAAATTTTTATATATATATATAGATATGATCCTTTCTTGGAATGGCATTAGGGAAATGTAGTTAGAACCTTATGCAATTAATTATTATGCCCTAGCTGGGTTCAAATGGTTCTATCTGCACGTTTGGGTATGTTCTAAAATGTAGAGTGTAGGTCCGCCCTATTTAAATATTTTCCTTTAAAGTATATTAAATAACACTTAATTCAACCTGAAAATCAGAAATCGGGTAGATAATTGATTATTAGAAATCGTCTTTGCAAACTTTGACACCTCATATCCCAGAACAAAGTAAAGTGAAGTTAGAACCCTGTCCAACCAAAGTGACGATTTGGTGACTGACTTGATTTAGCAGTCGTCTGTTATTGGTTACATTTTTACTCGCCTTTCAGCCGTATTTGCAGTCAAATTACACATATTTTATATATACACAATAATTAATACACACATAATAGTACCTGTGAGTCAAATTGCCGATGTTAAGATGATAACAATCAGGGTAAAGGCGGTAAATGTGAAAACAACTTATTCTAAAATAGACTAATAAAAAAATAAATATTTATTTAGACTTAGAAAAGGGTCATTAGATGTCTCGTGTAAATAAAATCGGAATTTTTTTCCGATTCACTATCTAGGTCTCAAATCAGTTCTACGAACATTTGTTATCAATTAAAAAAGGTAGCTACCAAATATATGTAGAAGAAATTAGTCGAAAAAAATAGTATAAATTCTAAATTTGAAATATGAGATTGATTTAAAAATAGGGGTTCAGTGGCCGAATTGGAAGGCGCTTGTAAGACAAGAGATCGTGGATTCGTATCCCAGTTGCGACCCTAAGTTTTTTATTTTTCTGTGTCTTGTTATTTTTCACATTTTCGTTTAGATTTATTAGTAATATCTTCTTCTTCAAGTGTATAATTTTTATGCTAGCATATATTTTACCTCTGCTTGTATTCGTTATTTTAATTTAAACAAATAAATAAATGCAAGCACTGTCATCAAACGTTCACCGTTTGTCTAGCAATGAGTAATATGTTTACGATCCCATGTCAATCCTGCAATCGACAATGTCGTTTCCATTCCCTCTTGGCCCCATTGTCGGAAGCGCAATGAAAAGTTTCCCTTCGTTTGAATGTACCTCACTTCGTACAGACCATAAAAATGATTAAAAAATAAGCATGGATTTCATAATGACTTGGAAAAAATCGTGTCGATAGATTTTTCTACCAATATTTCGAAAATGCCACAAATTTTATTTATGATTTTTTTTTTTTTAACTCAATTAATGACGTTACTCCATGAAAATGTTCCGTCTCCAATAACATTCAATTAATTATGTAAAATTCCATACTGATTTATTTCTTTATATGGCAACACTTTGATTTTCGGCGAATTTTTAACAGATGTTACGAAGAGAATCCCATACATATTATAAATTCTACACCTGTCTTAGAAGAATAATGGTAATGGTGCTGATTTTAACAAAATCAAATTTTATAATAATTATAATTTACAAGTACAAGTTTATTACATTGGATTTAGTCATTTATAGACGTTCAACATTACAAAGATTAATGATCAATAAGAAGGATCAAGGAAAAATATATTTATGAGATGTAATATTTTTGGAATGCCTCGTTATTCCCATGTGCCGTTCGCGTGGAATACGTCGGTTTTTTTAAATGATTTTCGGCTATATAATTATCGTTTTTTCGCACCCATAAAATTATGTCCCGTCTTCCGGTTTATAAAAAATGGTCTGATTTATCGTATAGAAATTTTCAAAAAATTGCCAGGGTTTCGAAAATATGAATATTTGCCTAAACCGGAAAAAAAAGTAACGCGAGTGGCCTATTCTCATTGGGAAGCCCACTGAAGAGATAAAATAAAAAATAAAAAATCGGCTCACTACAGGCATCAAATCAAAGAGTGTGAGGCAGATAACATACATATAGGTGCATGTTTTTTTATATTAGCTCCACACGGGAGGCCCTGGAGTCTCTCTCGTTGACTCTCAGTATCGGCCTGATGAAAGGCCAAAATTTTGAAACGAAAAGTTATTTGAAAGGGCTTTAGGGGACAGATATGGGCAGCCAGGTACTTCTCAACATTACTCTTCGCGTTTTCGCCATCTCATCTTCTCCTTTCCATCCCAATTCCTTCAGCCTCACAAAATTCCAATTTGGGAAGCCATATTCCACTGGCTCAGGACAATTGAAATACGGCCTCCGTGGTCGAGGGGTAAGGCCCTTAACTCGCAATACGAAGGACACAGGATCGAATCCCGGCTTGCGCAAATAAATTTTATTTGATTAAAGCTCCAGCTTATCAGTTGCTCCATGAGTGGATGGACTTAGGCTTACTACTGGCGATCCGGAGGGCGCGCCTTCAAATCCTGGGATGCACAAGCAAATTTTATTTGATTGATTTGTGTTATTTCACAATTAATTATGTAATTAGAAATAATATATAGTATATTTGCAGCACATTCCATAGTCAATGATGCTCTCAGTTTAGTCCTGGCGTAAGATTACCGTTAAGAATTGAAACGTTACTTGAAATGGTTTTAGCCGTGTTTGGTGACCAGATCTGAACAAGTACTTCCCCATCTTCCTCTTCCCCATCTCCTTCCCTCTCCACTACCTTCAGCCTCACAACGTACTCCAATTGGGGATGCCACAGCCTCACTGGCTTCAGACAGGAGCAGTTAGAATTCACATTAAAAAAATGTTTGTACGATGTCACCATGTTAACAACATGATGTTATCTGTAATATGGCAAAGGTGTAAAATATATATTGCAGATGTAAATGTTATGCAGCCGAGTAAGGGATGATTTTCATGATTATAAAAACATTACATATTTTGTAATGGGGTTGTATTTGTGATTAACGTCCGAAATCAGATTGGCGTTTCAGCCCTTCGGCCCATGTACACCCCTCCAATGGAAACGGGGATGAATTCAAAATACGATATTTAATATCTGATGGCAATATTTGTTTCGTCGGAAACATAAATCAAACTTTCCCGTTTCAATTAAAAAACTTTGTCTTCCAATATGTCCTGCGCCCTTTGACTGGGGACTGCCGCCTACCTTATTGTGGTGTTCAATCATTGTATTCCAATCCAGCGTTTGCTGGTGAAATGACGATGTTTATTCATTCCAGAGTGATGGGCGCTCTTTGTATCACCATAAAGACCATCATTTAAATCGAGGGGTAGCTTGGAATGGCTCTAGCCATTTTTGGTGACCAGTCGTGTAGTCACGTAATTCATAACCTTCCTCTTCCATATTTCTGTCCCTTCCTCACCGCTCATCCAATTAGGTTTGCCATGTTTGCAATGTTTTTTAAGTGGTTAGGAATCTGTATTTCAGTGTGTCTAGGTCATCCGCTGCCACACCTAGACAAAACTCACCCCGTGAACCCGAATACCAAACACACCAAACCCCTTGGGGTAACCTATGGCAGAGGCGTTAGTTATCCAATAATTGGATCCCGGGGCGGCGGTATCCATATTCACCTCCCAAATAGAAAAGTTGGACTCTTGTGCTATTTTTACAATAACAAAAAATTGTAAAGTAAAATATAAAACTACATACTAAACCCGATTATCCATTTCTCTGTAAAATGTAAATAGAGAGGATGGAATGTCACTTATATCTGTTCTCAGACACTTTACAATTTTGAGAGGCGGTTATTTATTTTTTTTATTTACATGAATACCGCACAAAAGTCCCAACTGCTCCCATCTGGAGCCAGTGAGACTATGGCATTCCCAATTGGGGAATGTTGTGAGGCTGAAGGTAGTGGGGAGGGGGGGTGAGATGGGGAAGAGGAGGGGGGAGGTACCTGGTTATTCAGATCTGGTCACCAAATACGGCTTAAGCCATTTCAAGCAACGTTTCAATTCTGAATGGTGGTTTTACACCAGGGCGACACTGAGAGTACATTCTAATCTCTCTGGATATGAATAACCAAAACCTTTGCCATCGGTCACCCCAAGTGGTTCACTACGTTTGGTGACTAAGCGGGGGTTCCTGGGTTCATCGGGTGACGTGTG
Source organism: Limnephilus marmoratus (assembly GCA_917880885.1). Classification (NCBI taxonomy): domain Eukaryota; kingdom Metazoa; phylum Arthropoda; class Insecta; order Trichoptera; family Limnephilidae; genus Limnephilus; species Limnephilus marmoratus. The sequence continues at coordinate 19,061,824 of OU862924.1, read as the reverse complement.
TCCAGGACTGGGCGGTGGATGCGCTTGCCCATCAGCTACTTGATAGGGAGGATTGAGAGAGGCCGGTTGAGACCTCTCAAGATGATCTCTCTCTACGAACCGCCTTGCACCGCAGTGGGAGGGATGAATTAATACCGTCGCTCCTAAACACATTCACCCCCCAGATTCCTACCCACCCCTCATACCTTTTTCCTCAGGGCCTCTTGTGTGGAGTTAATTTTAAAACCTCACAACGTAACCCTATTATGGATGCCGTAGTTTCACCGGCTCCGCATGGACGGGACCAATTGGTAATCTTATTGGGGCATTCACACAATTTAGAAATAAATACGTTGGCTTTTCTTTATTCCTTCAAGTATGTGTTTTTTAACAAGTATAATTTGTATTCGTACTCCATTTTACGTAAGTTTTTAACTTATCTTCAATAATATTATTATTCAATTCACAAAGAAAACGGTTTATTACGCGTGGTAGCTTTTTCGCCTTCCAATGGCATTATCCAACTCTGCTGAGGCCATTTACTAAAATAAAAAAATGCTTTTAATTTTATTGGTTTTGCCCGGGATTTAAACAGAGTTTTTTTGAAGGTCAAATATGCAATTTTTATCAGTTTCAAAATAATACTGCAGATTTGCATACAAATCAAATCCACATCGCCAGGTCGCATGCCGCCCGTCCACACTTTCTTCTTTATATAACCCCTAAGGTCTTGGATATATTCTGTCAGAACGTCCGAAAATTTCCGCTTTGTAATAAAATACAAATAGATGGAATACTTCTCAATACAGTTTAGAAACTGTTGTTGAAAGTTATGAAATACGCTTTCAAATGCTATTATTAGAATTATACTCATATTTTTTTGAATTATGAAATCTTAAATGCAAAAACAAAAAAGTTGTTAAAATGGCACGTCTTACATTTTTTTCAACTAAAATTACTGATAACGAAAAAAAACCCACGCAGTCAAATAAAGTATAATAAACGTTATTGTCAGCTTACTTGTGTCGTTTCATAAAAAAATATTTAAAAAAAATTCATAAATATTTCTCAAAATGTCATCGGAAACTTTGGTTTCCTAATGGTGCACATTTTAATTTTTTGTGGTATTTTTTTCTGTCTAACGCCGTTTAGATCATATTTTTTACCATGACAGTAAGGGAGATTCAACGATTTCTGTGAGACCTATGTGAGATGATCCCAAAAGTGAGCAAATTAGCCATAGGGGATAAATTATTATTATGTATATCGTACCTATTCGTCTCAAAACAAGGACGTTTTACTTACGGCAGTATAGTTTCGCGAGTAACGAGTGCGCAATAATGTCATCACTAAATGAAAAGTGAGGCGGAATAAAAATCTCGTCCTCATTTAAAACAAATCGGGTCTCAGGGTTCTCCGGACAATCCTTAATGTATTAGAATGTACAAATCGAGTGGAGAGCGTATTCACTTAGCATGAGCTATACGCCGCGCGTGTTGCGAGATGACACTTCTGTGATGAGGTTGCTTTCGGTACCACCCAACCTTCTCCTTTCCCCCCAACTCCTTGTTTACTCCCCGTCGCTGGGTCTAGCCCAGCACCCCTTTCTGCCCCACCTTAAGCGGCAGTGGAGGGAAACTTTTTATTGGAAGCTTTTCTTACTCACTTTCATCTCAGTTGTTCTCATTTACCATGATGGTTATTGTAGTGTTCGGTACTTATTGGATGCTCCAAAACACTTAACTTGTGGAGGTTTAATCAATGATCAGTAGTTTCTTAATAATAATAATCTGGTTTATGTATGTTTACGTATTTATGATAATAAGGCTACAAGTTAGCCCACCTAACTGGGAGAGATCGAGATTGAAATGGCGACGCGACGGCAGCGACGCCGAACGTCCAGTTGACACCGGCACCTTTGTCGGTCAAGTGGAGAAGTACTTCCCTGCTGATATCTTGCGGACTAGTTGGAAAGCTTTTACAATAAATTACAGCTATTTTCTAATTGAGTGATTATTTTCAAAGCTTTAGCTGTCATTTAAGTCCTGTTTACACCCGATACAAATATGAATTTTTAAAAATTCAGTCTTCGAAAGTGGACGCAATCATAACAGCACCACAGCCAAACATATTACTGGCTGGAACGAAAATGTATCGATTCGTTAGGAAGCATCACTCAATGTACTGATGAAATCACACAGTATCCCATAGATGACTTAGGCCCTGGAGGATTTTTTTCACTCAGGGCCTCCTGTGTGGAGCTTCTCTAAAATATACTGTTCCGACCTAAGTAACAATAACGTTGTATGAAAAAATAAAACTAATAGAGGTAGAAGGATTTTTTTATCAGTAAAGCGGCTTAGTTTTGCTCGCTCGGCACCGGTTGTCATCCTCTTCCCAGTTCGCCAGCGGCGTGTCGTGTGCCCGTATCGTGTGTCGAATCGATCGCGCCCACGGGAAATCAGTTAACAGCCGCCCCTCCCCCACTCCACGTCCGCCCCTCGCCCACCCCCACCCGCGTAGATCTCGGTGATGGGGTAATGATGGCTCTTAAAAATTGCAACCGCACAAATGGTGTCGTTTTGCCATTCGTTCGAATCCACTAACAGCTATACAGCCCGCCCCGAGAAATGGTGAAAGAAGTTCTCTACTTTGTGACACGTCCCATATAGCACGATACTGGTAATTTTCAATTGGTCATAGCAATGTTTTAGAAATGGAAATGTACATACAATTTTGAAAGACATAAACCACTGTCTTCGGCATACCATCCAAATTTTGCTGAGCGACCAACCTTTTTGTAAATTAGACCGGGAGGTGAGATAGATAAACCCTACGTCATCGACTACATGGATGAAACTACTTTTAAGTGATAATGGGCATTTAGAAAACCTTTAAAAAGCTGGTCTGCCGGTGCGCTCTTGACAGGAGCCGTGCAGTCATGGAAATAGTCAGCGATTTTTTTGGTCAAAATTACGTCATCGACTACACGAACGGGAATGGTCTCATATGATAAAGGTCGATTAGAGAAAAAAGCAGGTCTGCCAACCGGCAGCCTGGCAAGTTCGGAGGCAGCCGGCGTCAAAGTGGGGAAAAAATTGGTCGATTTTACGTCATCGACTACACGAATGAAACCAATGAATAACTATAGTCCAGATCATTCCATATAAGAATTTCGCGGTCTGCCGACCAGCAGCCTGGCAAATTTTTGTGTACGATTATTTAAAGTTTTTTTTTTTTTTTTAATTTTTCGTTTATTTTTATTATTATTTTTATTTCACTATATTTTTAAAAACTTTGAAAGCCATATTTTAAAAAATAAGCGAAAAATATAAAAAAAAAATAATTTAAGAGTTCCCAGTAATCCCAGTGTACCCATCCGTCAGGCGAGCCTTTAGACGCCAAAGCACTTACGAAACCTGCCGCGGTGCCCCTTACCGCTGTCGCGTGTTAATATTTTTGTACAAATTTATAATAATAATAGTCCTTTTAAGATTGCCTAATAGTCCATAGTAGTTGGAAGTTCGAACAACCAACCCACAGTCTTAGGTTTACCTATCTCGCCTCCCGGTCTAAATAGAGCATTTAGTGTTTTACTAACTAAGACTGTAATTTTATTTCCGAGTCAACATTTTCAGTCTACATTACGCAGATTTTACTTATTATTGCATCTTTTTAATTTCACTTCTCTTGGGCTAATTTTTTCTTGTCTTTTTCAATAAAAGTTAACAGACCAACCTAAATTTCCTTAATTTTTCTGAAATTATAACAGATTATATTATAATTTATAATAGAATTAAATGTTGGTGTTAATATGCCTTTTAGGATTTACTTAGGTATTAGCGGTGTTGACTCCAGTCCCTAGGGAGGATTGTTATAGGTACCTCAGCAAAAAAAATGCAATAAAAAGACACAAAAATGTAGGTTTAAGTGGTCTGTAACAAATTATAGACCAATCACTAAGTTTTTTATTGTATATTATGGCGAGCCAAAAAGAAAAATTTAACAACATAACAATTTACCGATTACAATTAATTATACAATTACAAATACTAAAAGAAACTTTTAAATTGGCTACTAGCCGGCCCAAGATAGGCGCAACTAGGTCAAAATTGAAAATAGATGTATTATAGAAAAAATATATAAATAATTTTCAGAACTAAAGTAAATTCCGATTAGCAATACAAATGCAAAAGTAGGTCATCCATATAAATCATATATATTTCATAGCCATTTTCTTATATTGTATTTGATTTTAGCAGTATAAATGGTACTATTTTTAATTGTTATTGGTAGTTTATTAAATACATATTTTGAGTACAGTAGCTTAGGGTTCTTTCACGTATTTATTGATTCATTTTTGAACCCATCCTTCATTTGAATCTTGTATATACAAACGACCGACAAACGACGATATCTGACCCGACAAACGTTGTTCTGCCATATAAATTATTTCTAGTAAGAATTTTGGTTGTTAAATAAAAAATAATGAATGTATTATAAGCGTGTGCGGGTGGGATCTATGACATGAAGAGGAATTAGCGCTGTAGACAATGACCGCCGATAAAAACAAAAAAAAAACAACTAAAGTAGGAAAATGAAATAAAGAAAATCAATATGAATTTCGAAGAGCAATTGAATGAACAACATTTTTGTCAGTCCGTCTTTAGCCAACACAAATAAGCTCGATGGTTTGCCCACGCGAGAACATGATGCCGAATGAAATGTCAAAATGACGCGCCGCTTCTCATCTTGCGATGTGTGGATGAAATTTCGATAAGGCGGACGCAGCGCTATCTGTCATTCAACAACATAAAGAATTTCGTTCTGTTTGAAATACGAAAGACAGTTAAATTTGTTCGTACAAAAATACAAAAATTACGATTAAAAAATGGGAGGGTGGGGGCAGGAGGGTTTAAATTTGGGATTATAGGTATTTTTTGATGCCAAATAAAAAGAAAAAACTAAAAAAAAAATTGTCAAAAAAAAAAATCTGGATAAGGACACCCTAATCATCTAGCGGTTTTAAATATACTTTAAAACCTATTTTCATATCTACTAAATATACATAAAAAATTTAATAAAAATCAGTTAAGCCGTTTCGGAGGAGTGCGAGCACAAACACCGTGACACGAGATTTTTATATATTAGACATTTTACAATGAATATATTAAATATTAATAAATTGTTTTATTAAACATATGCTTAATGCACGATGAGATGCCTGAAAGCCAAAAAAATTGCCATGCTTACTGTAAAATACAATTTTATAAACAACGAAATGGGGACGAAGCGCGAAAAAGTTTATCCACTATTTTAATGATCTTCAACTATTAATCAAAAACACCTCCATATATTTAAACTGCTGAATACAATACGAATGTAAAACAATTTAAATTAGCATTTCTGCGAGCTAGAAAGTTCACCTATGAGATTTAACAGGATTGGCCGGGATTTTAGCGGGATGAGATAACTCACAATTTACAATGGTTCCACCCACACCCCTCCCCACCACCCACTTGTGCAACTCATCTCATTAGCTTAACCTTATCCCACATCACCTTAATTGGATGAAGTGAGATGTGCAGTTTGTAGTGCTTCAGAATAATGTAGAGTGCACTGGATGGACGCAATGTGTTGTGATGTTGCTCTATTTTCTGCCCAAACGTGTTTCATATTCCTTACAATAAGGTGTTAATCTTAAATTACCCTACTCTGTTCAAATTAAATATTATGCTAGAACAATGTAAAATCCGTAGTTTCTTAGAAAAAGCACTACTTAGTATTAAGTACACTGTTAACTGTTATTTACGGTGACCCGACAATTCATCCTGCGAAAATTCTGCGATGAATTGTCGCCGGATGAATTGTCGGCAGGATGAACTGTCGGCCGGATGAACTGTCGCAGGATGAACTGTCGCCGGATGAATTGTCGCAGGATGAACTGTCATGGAACCGTTATTTACACCTGTATTGCAGCTTATCCTCAATAGTTTATTATTTATTTATTTATTATAAGAACTTTGTACATTTTATACATTGTATCGAGTTTTGTGTTATTTCATCCGCCATGCTAGGGATGTCCTTGGGTTATGGCGGGTGAAGTTTACAGAATGATTGGAAATCATTCATATTATGGTTGATAAATTAAATTATAAGTAATTATTATACAAACTAAATTAAATTGCAAATATTATATTTCATTAACCTTATCCCACGTCACTAAGTTATGGTAATCGACGAGTTCATCGAAAATCAATTCATAGAAAACAAATTCATCGAAAACGAGTTAATCGAAACCGAGTTCATCGAAAACGAGTTCATCGAAAACCAATTCATCGAAAACCATCTCATCGAATGATCACTTCATCGATTCGCCAATTCATCGAAAAAAAAGGTTAGGTTAGGTAAGGTTAGGTTGGTCTCCTCGTCCAAAGTTTTATTATTAATTTTTTTATATATAAATTGTATTGACCAATGCTTTTTTAACTTCCCGGTCCGCTCGGCATTTCTCTCAAATATCTACAAAATATTTTTTTTCGATGAATTGGCGATTCGCTAAATTGATCATTCGATGAATTGGTTTTCGATGAATTGGTTTTCGATGAACTCGTTTCCGATAAACTCGTTTTCGATGAACTTGTTTTCGATGAACTCGTTTTCGATAAACTCGTTTTCTATGAACTTGTTTTCGAAGAACTTGCTTCCGATGAATTGATTTTCGATGAACTCGCCGTGAACCCTAAATTATGTTTATAATAACGATCGTCCAGTTGATTAGTCAGACATCTCCAAATATTAAGTTTGTAATCCTATATGTATTTAAAATTACTGCTTTTTGCATTTTTATATACAAATTCTTTGACAAATCTAATATGCTTAAATTTTGAATCAGATTCCTAGGTATTATGCCAGTAGCCGAAATAACAAATGGTAATATTTTTATAGTCCGAGAATGCCAAATTCTTTTAATCTCATTTCCTAAATCTGTGTATTTTCTTATTTTTTCAGAAACAGTTTTTTGAATATTACAGGAATTTGGAATAGCTACATCAATGATATAAGTTATTTTTCTATATCAGGTCTATTATGACTAATTGTTCTGTCTGTTAGTATAGTTTTATCATAATATATTTTATAAAATTCATTTTCTAAAAATGAATTTGGTTCATATTCATAATATGGTACTATATTACGGCAGTCAATCAAGTTATGTTTAATTACCAAACTTTGGTGAATTATTTTTAAAACCTGATTGTGCCTAAATGTATACTCGGACGGCGCTAATATAGAACATCCCGATATAATATGTTCTATAATTTCGAGAAAAGCCAAACATTTTCTACATAAATCATCAATTTGATTTATATCTTTATTATATGCTCTCTATAATTTTTAGTATTAATGACTCTATCTTGAATGGCAAGCATAAATCCTTCTATTTCTGCGCTCAACTCTCCAGTACTCAACCATTTGTTTGACGAAAGTTTGTCAACATACGTTTGGTTGAGATAATTGAAGTGTTTTGCATGAATAATTTTATTTGACCAGAAATCTAATAATTCCTGGTTAGTATTTATAAGAATGTTGGCATTCTCGTCATATAAATTTAATGGAGTAATGTTTCTATCTGCCTTGCAAATTATTTTGTGCATTTCTGAGCTATTAGCTTTCCTATGGAAAAAATTCCTAAGCATTTTTACCTGATTGTGTTTCAAAGATGTTATTTTGACTACCCCTCTACCTCCTAAATTTCTAGGTAAATTAATACGTTCTATAGCTGAATTTGGATGATGGCAATTAAACTTTGTTAACGTAGTTCTAATTAATCGTTCTAAACTATCTAAATCTGTATTGGACCATTTAATTATGCCAAATGAGTACGTTAATAGAGGTATTGCCCAAGTATTTATTGCTTTTACTAAATTTTTAGCAGATAGATTGCATTTTAAAATTATTCTGATCCTAGTTTGAAATTTAATCCTTATATCATTTTTAATACTAGTGTGATCTAATCTATTTGATTGCGGGTATCCTAAATATTTATAAACCTCATCCCCTTTCATACTTTTAATTTTGAAATTTCTAAATATACCCTCGTCTCCATCTACAATTTTGCCTTTCTCTATATGGATCGTTTTACATTTATCTAAACCAAAAGTCATTTTAATGTCATCTGAAAAAATTTTAACTACCTTAATCATTTTCTCTAAATTTGATTCAGAATTTGAAAATAATTTTATATCATCCATATATAATAGATGTGAAACTATACTACTCTCTCTTGTATTACCCTTAATTTTTATTCCAAACTTGCTTTTAATTAACATTTTAGAAAGGGGATTCAATGCTAAGCAAAACCAAAGAGGGCTCAATGAGTCTCCTTGAAAAATCCCTCTTTTTATTGAAATGCCCGGTACTACTATTTTCTTACCTTTTAAATTAACTAGCAAATCTGTATTCCAAAAGGACATAATATTTTTCAAAAAGCTAATTATAATTGGGTTAACTTTATATATTTTTAATATTTTGATTAGCCACGAGTGCGGGACACTATCAAAAGCTTTTTGATAATCTATATAACAAGTATGTAAATTACGCTTTTGATTTTGAATTTATTTAAAATTACAGAATCAATAACTAATTGTTCTTTACATCCCATATGTTTTCTGCGACAACCTTTTTGTTGTTCAGATAAAATATTTTTTTCATCCAAATGAGTATATATTAAATCTGTCAAGCAAGAGGTTAAAATTTTGTATATTGTCGGTAGACATGTAATGGGTCTATATTGAGAGGGATTATTAATATGTTGGCTTTTAGGCAACATATAAGTAATGCCCTTAGTTAGAAAATTAGGAAAATTTTGAGGTTGTCTGACAAGTTTTGAAAGATTTTTTGCAAAAAGAGGATGTAAAGTAGTTAGACGTTTGTACCAAAAATTATGTATCCAATCGCAACCCGTGGCTTTCCAATTATGAGTATTTTTTATAATTTTGGCTAACAATTCAACCGATATATCAGAAAAACTCATTTGTTCAATGTCTGAACAAATGAGTTCTTCAATTTCTATCCAGTTACCTGCCTCATTATGTTTTATATCTTTACTCCAAATGTTTGTCCAAAAATCGCGCATATCTGATTCAGATGGCAACGGAATATTATTATTCGAAATAATATTCTGTTTATCGTCAAGTTTGGAATAAAATATTTTCTCATTTTTCTGAAATAATCTATTATTATTTCTTTTATTATACATATAATTATATCTTTTTAATCTACTAGCTTTTACACCTAATTTTTGTTTTAATAAATCTAATAAATCATTGATTATATTTTCATTACTATTACTACCAATGCTATAACCAAATTTTCTCCCAATTTCATCTACATATCTCAAAATATTCCTACTTCTATTTCCATTTTTATATTCAATTACTCTAGCTATACTACTTCTTAAAAATACTACATCATTTTCTAATCTAATCTGCCATTCTGGTTTACTATAACTATATGATCTATCATCAGAGGACGTTAATTTAACTCCTAACTTATTACATATAGTGATAGCACTAGCGTACACTATTGTATGAAGATCTAAAAAACTAATATCGTCAAATATTATTTTTGGTAAAATTAAATTATTTAATTCAGAAATTAATTTAGATAATTTCTTTGACGTATGCAATTTTGGTAATTTTGGTCTAACTGTGGGCTCTATATCTATATATCTATTTATATTATTTTGAAGCAAGTTAGCTAATTCTATTACATTATCATCTAGCAAGTTTAAATTTGCAATATTGAATTCCCTAAGATTATGAATAATGTCTAAGTTATTTGAATCTACTATAATATCATTGGATTCTTCTACTAGAATATTATCTAAACTATCTTCATTCAATGCATCTAATATAACATTACTACTCGTATTAATTTGTTCTACATTATTCTCCAATTGCAATCTATCTGCTACTTCTTTTCTTATCTGATTTAATGTTACTACAGGAATTAAATTATTTTTTTAAAATTGCCCTTTTTTGGTCAGCTAATCTTTGTTCGTTTACTTGGGCAACTGGATAATTTTGTGAGAAAAGTAAATGTAATTTTTTCCTATACAATAACATATCTATTTCTAGTTTAGTTACATAAAAATATGAACGAACGATGAACATATTGACATCGTTCGTTCATTTCATACGCTGCCTAGGAATACCTGCTTTTGTTTTTTGGGGTCTCAGATTATCAATGTTCATCTGTATAGATGACATAATAAACCCATTTTCATTTCCGTTGGTTGAAAATGACATTTTGTCACCTTTCAAAACAACTTGGAAATGATTGTTATTAATTATTATTATTATTCCTACATTCCAGTAACCAAGCAACTGTCGTCGTTATCTAGTGCTGTCATTTGTCAACAAATAATTTTCAATATGTCCAAATTAAATATTTTAATGTAAACTACCCTTCAATACTACAAATCCATAATATAAATAAAGGTAAATAAATACAATATAAATTTTTCCTTTTGTGAGGACTTCAGTAACCAAGGTAAACAACAATATTTTGAGATTACGTTGAAATATATTTTGTAGGTAAATTTAATTTTATATTTTATTTTGATAACATTATTCTAAAATATATATATATATATATATTATATTTTAGAATAATGTTATCAAAATAAAATATAAAATTAAATTTACCTACAAAATATATTTCAACGTAATCTCAAAATATTGTTGTTTACCTTGGTTACTGAAGTCCTCACAAAAGGAAAAATTTATATTGTATTTATTTACCTAAATATCCTACGGTTCACTGGCAGTTTACTTTGAAATTACTATTTCATTTTAATTTTTATTAATTACTTTTACATAAAACGACAAAAAATTGAGTTGACGGTAATGTTTATATTTGTCTAATAAAATACGTGTTTTAATTTTTTTATTGTTATCAATAATTTTATTGTGAAAAACGTGTGATAAACCATTTTTAAAACAATTTTTATGTTGGCGATCATAATTTTAATATTTAAAAAATATATATATATAAGTTTATTTCAAATTACAAAATTTGAAAGCGTATATCGTCACCTTTCAAAAACAGTTTTTAGTTTTCAGATGTGTTCAGAAATATTCAATTGTATTGCAAAGGGGAAATATTTCGACCTTACGACAAAATAGGCCCGAGGCTTGAAAGGTTAATACTTTCAGCTTCACAGATCTAATGACAAATATAATACTTCACTAATTTTCCCGTGTCAGCACTACTTGTTTCTACAAAAGATAAATTAATTGTTATTAACTTCTATTTTCATTTCATTTTAAATAAAATATGTTTATCCAAGACACCATCTAGGTTAAAAATAATAATTATTTTTTTTATTTTTAACTTCAAGAGTAAAATCTCAAATTATAATATTTATTTAAATGGAGACAATATTAGCGAAACTCAATCGAAAATCTGGAGACAGAAAAATCAGAAAAAGATATCGGCACCACTGGGGCTCGAACCCAGGACCCTTTGCTTACATGGCAAGTGCTCTACCAACTGAGCTACGGTACTGGGTTCGAGTCCCAGAGGTGCCAATATCTTTTTCTGATTTTTCTGTCTCCAGATTTTCGATTGTTCGCTAATATTGTCTTCATTTAATTAAATAATTAATTGTTTATTTGTAACCTGAGAAGATATTTGTAATCATACAAAAAGAGAGCTGCCAAAAATATTGGTAAAATTAGTTGGGGATAATATTGGCACTGTGTACCGGTAAGACAAGAGATCCTGGGTTCGAGTCCCAGTTGCAACCGTTATTTTTTTTTCTGTGTCTTGTACAGTTTTATGTATCGTTTAGATTCACACACTTCCACTTCCCCAAATGATCATCTAGTCAACCCACGCTATGCAATTGCACTATATAAGTATTATAAATACAAAACAATACAAGAACAACATGTCAACCTACCAGAGACCAAATGGGAATATAATTCACCGACTCCAGATATTTTCATATCAGAGGGTTCGGCTCTGTGGCATTTCTAATTGAACTTATAAATCCTACCGATCCCTCAATATAAATATTTAAAAAATCCTTTGTAATCCTACATGTATTTAAAATGACTGATTTTTGCATTTTTATATACAAATTCTTTGACAAATCTAATATGCTTAAATTTCGAATCAGATTCCTAGGTATTATGCCAGTGGGCGAAATAACAAATGGCAATATTTTTATAGTCCGAGAATGCCAAATTCTTTTAATCTCATTTCCTAAATCTGTGTATTTTCTTATTTTTTCAGAAATAGTTTTTTGAATATTACAGGAATTTGGAATAGCTACATCAATGATATAAGTTATTTTTTTAATTTTGTCATGTAAAACTATATTAGGTCTATTATGACTAATTGTTCTGTCTGTTAGAAATATCTTTTTATTAAATTAATAATTATTATTCAGTCCGAAATTAAAAGACGTGATAGCTCTTCTTACTCGATTCCTCTGCATCCAATCCCCAAGAGTTCTCTAATAGATGTATTAAAACATCGGAATATTCTACGACTTCTTTATCGGAACCGGATAGAAATCCTTCCATTGCATTGCTTCCAAATTGGTCATGCTTTTTTCATTGAGAGGAAAACAATGTATGCTAACCTTAATTGGTTTTTGGAAGCCGTACAATAAATACGGTCTCAATAAATTATTATTCGAAGTTTGTCTAGAACCGACAGAGATTCCGTGTATATGTACACTTAACCATAGGTTCTATTTGAGATACCGACTATATTTGGGGAATTACTTGATTTAATCAGCAAGTTGATTAAGGGGAAACTTAATTATTTTATTTTTATTGATAGTATAAGTCAGAATAATAGAAAAGAATTTATGAGACGATGTGTGAATGTGAGTGAGGCAAAGAGTGTGTGCCAAGACCGAGTTGTTTGGCGGTCCGTCCTCTATGTATTTAAACTGTTTTCATCACTTTTAATGACCTAGAGCAGTGGTTCTTAACCATTTTGGCTGGCGACCCAAAGTACGAATATATTTGAAGTAGGCGACCCTAATCTAATTTTTTTTATTTTATTTTTCAGTGAGAGGTACTAAAATGATATATTATGTAATTTTATACTATAAAATTACAACTAAATCCTATAAAATTTATAGGATGTAGTTGTAAAATTAGAAAAAAACAACTTTATTTAAATGTTCTTTATTAAAATCAGACAATTCAGCATTAAAACAGTTAAAAAATTTAAAGCAAAATAATTAGTAACTACCCTGGTGTTGTATTTTTGAGCAAAAATCATGTATATGTGGAGTTATGTTTATAGAAAGTGCACACCGCATGTCGTGCTGAGGATCCAACCTATTCCTGTACTTATTCTTCATAACAGCAAGGCATGAAAATCCTGCTTCACATAAATAAGTAGTTGACAAAGGTAGAAGGGCTTTTTCAGCTAATTTTCAGAAAATTGTTCCTAAAATTTTGTGAGACTCGTTCTGGCAAATCTCTCTTTTAAAAGTGCATCACCTTACATTTCGAGCAATTCTTCTTGTTATTCAGCTGAATCGTTTTCAACGCCCATTACATCTACTTCAAATGGATTTCTTACCCAACTGTATTTCACGATATGGACATTTTGTGGAATACATCTTTCCATTTCATTTTCAAGTTTTCTCAAATGTTCTGAAAAAATAGGCATGGTCTCCACGAAAATACGGTTGCCATTAAGATTAAGATCTTCCAAAAACAAGTTTAATGTTGGAAACGCTGCCAATTGACATTGAGCAATTTTATTTTGCCAAAGTTTTGTTTTGTTTTTAAAAACAGTATTTTTTTCATAAATGTCTACTACAGAGCGATTTTTACCTAAGTAATAATTGTGACTATACTAGTTTAGTGACATCGATCGAGCAATCAATACGCGATTTCCACGACCCAACCCAATACCTCTCGCGACCCGAATTTGGGTCGCGACCCGAGGTTAAGAATCGCTGACCTAGAGCATGGGTCGGCAACCTGTGGCCCGCGAGGAGTCTTGGTGCGGCCCGCAAGATTCTCGCCGCAACGCACGTAACTTTTAACTTGCCTTGGATTTTTAACTGATTTGACTGCCGAACTGAATCTACTCAATACTCGTTTACAAGGAAAAAATAAATTGATATGCCATATGTATTCAGATTCAGATATCTTGTCTATGGATTACCTATTAACTTGACGTTGCCTGTCATCTCCTTGTTTATTTACGAAAAAAACATTAAAAGTTTAATTAATTCTAGTGTAAAGTGCTTAATTTCATTAAAGTGAATGTCGCGCTCCGACTGTGCCCAGTCTCACTCCTAAATATTATCACTAACAAGCAATATCTGCCTTTAAAACATAATCATTCAATCACCAAATAAATCGTGTGTTCTCCCGACCAAAGTTAAACATTAATCGAATTCAGCAAAGTTGTGGATATTCTACCTTAGTGATACTATCACAGTGAAACCAGTGCCCAAATAACTCGTATAATTTCAAACACTGACAGTTCTAACTGCCGCTGTTGTTGTCAAAAATACAATCTACCTGCCATCGCGGAATCAAACCAAAACATAACCTGTGCTATTGTTTTTGCCTGCCTGCAGGCGCTACAGACTGTGCTATTGATTTTGCCTACCATCAGGCGCAACGTACAAAATAATAAAGCTTTAACAATCATAATACTAGAAAATCAAACTAAAAAAGTGGTTAACTCGTCTAATCAGGAGAGTGCGCGTTGGGACAGTGAATTTTTTATCCTACAAAGTATCTCGCTAAGGCGGAATACTCGTCATTATTCTGGTGTTTGTACCACAAAATACAACTCAGTGCAAAAGTGACTCGATCATTATATAAACACAAAAAACCTATCCCAAAGGCGTTTTTAGCGTCACAAAGGCTCTGCCATCTCTCATACAAGAAACAAACATTGTGTCGTTTTTTTTTTTTTTCTTTTTGTGTGAAATTTTTAAATCAACTACCTTTAAAATGAATACACTGTGCTCCATCTGTAAAAAAAACATTGACACCCCGTCAGACTTCATCTCATGTTGTATCTGCGACGAAAACTACCACTTCATTTGTGCCGATATCGCAGAGACATCACGACGAGGAACTAAGATTTTACAGTGGCGCTGCAAATTTTGCACAAAAACACAAAAAAACTCAAAAAAAAATACGTCTGAAAAAAATCTAGAACTGACATCTATCGAGAAACCAAATAAACAACCATCATCAACACCTAAATCTACAATTGCCGCCTCATCATACGCCAGTGTGAACTTACCACCACCAACCACAGATGGCTCTAGTAATCTGACAATCGAGCTATTTTTAACTGAAATTGCTAATTTTAAAGACTCAGTTATTGAATCTGTTGGAAAGAAATACGATGCAATCCTGCTCCAGAATAATGAAATATTAAAAACCATTCAAAGCATATCTCAACAGCAAGAAGATTTAAAATATCGAATAAATAATTTGGAAAAACTACATGAACAAGTAAACTCAGCCTTAAATTCAAGACTTGAGGATTTAGAAAAAGATAGCGGAAAAAATAATGAAAATGAAATAAAAATTTGTCTCTTGACAGAACGAAATGAAGACCTAGAAAAAAGAATAATAGCGATCGAAATTGACCAAGAAAACAGGAACAGACGAGTTAACAATACTTGTTTGGAACTTCGAGGGCTTCCAGAATTCAAAGAGGAAACATCACAAACCTTAAAAGACATTATATTCAACACCAGTAAAACAGTAGACTGCCAACTAAATACAAATGATATTTATAATATATATAGAGTATCACAAAGAAATAAAAATATTCCTCCAACAGTTAAACCTAGGTCAGTGGTAATTAATTTTAATTCAATAGCGTTAAAAGAGGAGCTCCTTAATGCTATAAAAAAATATAACAGATCTTGCGAAAAGATTGGGGACAAACTAAACACGGGAACAATCGGATTGTCTGGCCCCATTACACCCATCTACTTCTCAGAACTCCTCACGTCTAAAGGCAAACGGCTTTGGTATCTAGCTCGCCAATGTGCGACTGAATGTAAATATAGGTACGTCTGGACGAAAGCAGGTCTAATCTACATGAAAAAAGATGACTCTTCTCGACCTATATTAATAGATTCAGAACAAGCTATACCGAAGCTCTGACTACATGCTCTTTATTCTAATTATCGTGATAAAACTACTCAATACCGCTTTATATCGCCATTCCATACTCTATTACATAACAGCACTATATTATATGAACACCTAGGATTTTGCATAACTCCTATTTGTACTGGATTAATTTTAATTCTAATTTTAACTTTAACTTTAATTTTAATCTTTATTCTCTCTAGAATGGTAACTACACTTATTACAAGATTATTGATTGATTTATTAGTAATATTACTTATAATTCGGCAAAAGAGAACTCTAATCAACATATTTTATATAACCCAGATATTGCTTATTTTTCATACTTATACTACTTTTTACTGTCTTTTGAAAGAGAAATTGCCACACACTAACTACATACGTTATTTATTTCCTGGATTTTATTTCAGATATTATTTCTTACTCAGATATTATTTATTTTTCCTAACTACATCATTTTGTTTACAGTTTTGTCGCTACATATTTCGTACTACAAGTATTGATATGATAATAAAATACTGTTTTAAAACTTTACCCAGAAAACAACAATTAATTTTTGAATTCTAATGGTAATAAACGATCTTCAACATGAAATCGATAGTATCATAATGCCAAATACTGAAATAATTTTTGAAAACATTAACAAAATTATGCAATTTAATTGGGAATCAAATAGGATTAATATTGTTCATCAAAATATTAGAACGATGGGAAACTTGGATGATTTTCTTATATTTTTGGAAGAAGTAAAATCTGTGGTAAAGTTCCATGTACTAATTCTCACTGAATGCAGGTTAAATGATTCATACACAGCCAAACAAATTTCAGGCTATAACGAATACCATACAACATCGCATATTAACCAAAATAGCGGAGTAGTAGTATATATCGACAACACATTAAATTCCTTAGTACAAGAAATAAGCATAAATCAGTGTAATTGTTTAAAAATCAACATTAATGAGAATTTAGGTATCCTAGCTATCTACCGATCACCATCGTTCAATGACATCCAAGATTTCCTGGAAAATCTTATTGGTGAGTTAAAAAAAACTAAGGATTACGCACAATACGTACTGATCGGGGACATGAATATAAATACTATAGGAGAAGTATTGCATAGGCAATCCGACGACTACTTATGTGCTATGGCTGAAAGTAATTTTATTTCCAATATTAATTCTCCAACTAGGGTACAAGGTAGCTCAAGCTCATGTTTGGATCATATATATACCAGAAATATAACAAATTCAAATGCATTTGTAATACATAATACAATCACTGATCATTACACCACTGCAATCAGTATCCCAAACTCAACACCCAAAAAACATAAAATTAATCACAAACAGATTATCGATTATGAGGCTTTATTAAATGATCTTAATAATAAAAACTGGGAATATGTTTATAAAGAGACTGAAGTTAACAATGCTCTAAACTATTTTATTAATGAAATCAATACATTCATAACAAAACACACAATAACTAAACGCATTCCATATAGTAAAATACATCTCACCCCATGGATTACCAACGGCATTGTTAAATCTATACACAAAAGAAATCACCTTCATAAAATAGCTAAACGAGACCCATTGAACGATACTAAACAGCAAAACTATTACCGATACCGTAATATTTGCAAAACCGTTATTCGCAAATGTAAAGAGCGTTATTATAAATCCTTACTCGATAAGGATAATTCCAGCAAAAACATGTGGAATGTTGTCAGAGACATAACCAAAAGTAAAAGAAATACCAGTACATCTGTAACTGAATTAAATACCGGAAATTTGATTATAACTGACAATCAATCAATTGCATGTCATACTAATAAATATTTTGCATCTGTTGGGTCAAATCTAGCAAAAAACATTTTATTAGAAACCCAGAAAACGGAAGACTCTTTAGCATCGACAATTGAAACAAAGGAACAATCTTTTTCATTTGATATTAAACCAACTACTGTAGAAGAGGTCTTAAAAATAATCAACAGCCTTAATACTACACATGCAAAGGGTCCAGATAGTCTAAATACACAAATACTAAAAAAAATTAAAAATCAGATTTCTGCTCCGTTATCATATATTTACAACTTAAGTTTTGCATCAGGAATATTTCCTGATCACTTTAAAAAATCAATAATTGTCCCAATTCACAAAAGTGGACCTAAATCTCTTGTAGAAAACTATAGGCCAATATCACTTTTAAGCGCGTTATCCAAAGTCATTGAAAAGCTTTTCAAAACTAGGTTAAACGAATATGTGGAGGAACATAACATTCTAAGTCCAAACCAATACGGCTTTCGGTCGGGTAAGGGAACGGATGATGCCATCGCATGTCTCACGGAAACTATTGCAGGGAATATGAACCGTGGCAAGAAAACTATTGCCCTTTTCCTGGACCTGGCCAAGGCATTTGACACAATATCTCATAAAATTCTTTTACATAGACTTAGAAATATAGGAATAAAGGGAAAAGCTTTTCAATGGATAGAAAGTTATATATCTAATAGATTTCAACAAACCAGAATTAACGAGGCTATTAGCACTTCACTAAAATACACTTTTGGGGTACCACAAGGAAGTACACTTGGGCCCCTTCTCTTTATTATATACATAAACGAACTTTGTAACCAACACATTGGTGGCAAAATTATCACGTTCGCTGACGATACAGTTATTTTGTTTGAAGGAGATGATTGGAAAGAAACACACCACCTTGCGAACACAGGTATAAACAGAGTAAAACAGTGGCTGGACAGTAATTTGCTTACACTAAACATACAAAAAACAAAATATCTCACATTTAGCGCTACCCTTGCAGGTCAACCCAAAACACCCCATTACCTCACAATACATAATATTAAGTGTAGCCTTGGAAATAATAACCAAACTTGTAAATGCGAAACCCTTGAATGTGTTAAATCTATTAAATATTTAGGTATAATAGTGGATAACCACCTTAAATGGAAACAACAAATTGAAAACACAGCTAATAAAGTGCGCAAGCTTATTTATATATTTATAGCATTGCGGGAAATTATAAAAACTCAAGACATTAAAAAAATATACTACGGACTCTGTAACTCCGTCATAACCTACGGTTGCATTGGATGGGGTGGAACAGGATTAACAATATTATACCCGCTACTGAAGGCACAGAAATCCATTCTACGCGTCATTATGAAGAAACCCTTCAGATACTCGAGCGACGCTCTCTTCAAGGAGTTTAATGTGCTTGATGTTCGACAGTGTTACATAAAAAAAATAACAATCTGCGTCCACAAAAATATAAACAAAACAATAACAGTCGATCATAATCATCAAACCAGAAGTAAGAGCAGAAACGACCTTTCTATTCCTACAAGCAATACTGCGGCTTATCAAAAAGTTTTCTCATACCTGGGACCAAAAATATACAACAAAATCCCCTCTCAATTTAAACTGTGTGAATTATCATCCTTCGGTAATAAAATTACAAAATGGTTATTAGACTTAGGTAGGACAGATTCCGAAAAATTATTAAAAAACGTAGTCTGAGTTGATTTCTTCGATTTTGTATTTTGTATTTTCCTAAAAAATATTTTTTTATTTTTCTTTCTTACATTTATATACTATATTTTAATTTTATATTTTACATGTATCTATCTGGATTTTATTTTTTATTACTGCTAATTTGTATTTTCCTAAAAAAATACTTTTTTTATTTTTCTTTCTTACATTTATATTGTTATATTTTTATTTTATTTTATATTTTACATGTACCTACCTGGATTTTATTGTTTATTACTGATGTACACCTAGAAGAACACAACTTATATCTGATATTGTACCTAATATCTAAGTAACTCCCCCAATATGTACCATTATTGTTAATTATTATTTAATCCATTAATGTGAAATTATGTACACGCAACCTGCCAATTTGACTGTCCTAAAACGGGAAACCTTCCTAGTTGGACAGTCAAAGCTTCCTTTTATATTGTTATATCTTGTATGTAATAAATGTAATAATAAATAAATAAAAATAAATAAAATGTTAAATCATTTGAAATTAAACTATCATTGTTTATCAACATATCGATGAAAGGAAACTCGATCATTTTTCAAATTTCAAGAAAGCAGTAGAAGAAGCTGGGATAAATTTTATTTGGGAAAACACTAACATGAAAAGTGCATTACTACAACTTCAAACTGAGTTTGAAAACCGGTTTGCTGATTTAAAAAAAATCTCATGTAAGATGGAGATTTTCGAAAACCCCTTTGCAGTGGATATCGATAATGTACCAAGCTATTTGCAAATCAACATGATAGATTTGCAAAGTGATAATATCCTTAAAATGGCATTTAAGGAAAAAAACAACTTGGTAGATCTCTACGGGAGTTTGCCTTCCGAAAAGTACAAAGAATTAAAAAGGTTTGCTCAACAAAAGTACGTATATTTGTGAGTAAACTTTTTCAATTCTTAATTATCGGAAAAACAAACACTGTTCTCGATTATCACATTTACATTTGGACGCAATACTACGCGTCCAAATTTAATCTTTCTTAAAAAATGATTTATACCGCCATTTTATTTATGTAGCCATTTTAACAACAATAAATGTCGTAAAAATACGAAAACCGCTTTATTTTTAGAACTGAAATATTGTATACATATTATATCGGGGCGGATAACGTTGTCCCCCCCCCCCCCCCCCCCCTATTAAAAAGTTGACTTGGAGCAAATTACTGCCTAGTCAAATGAGATCCGTCCCGGGGGGGATGGCTAGAGAATTTTTTTTTTGTAAGTGCGGCCCGCGCAAGTTCCCACGTCAAATATTTAAATATTTGGCCCTTGAACCACAAAAGTTTGCCGACCCATGACCTAGAGTGTTGAAGTGCCTTTTTGTTGAGTTTTCCGTTCACCTTATCCACTGGATGCTTTGCCCGTGCTGAGGCCGCCGTTTTACAATTTATTAAAATTTAATTAAAAGATAATATAAAATAATAATTTTTTGATATAAAATAAGACGAAATACAATAATAAAGGCGGTGATGAAAAATGGGCAAATATTATGAGATACGGTTGTATGTAAAGAAGTGTGTATTGTAATCGTATGTTTTATACTTTATCTAAGTGACCAGCTCAGGTATGGGGGCTCCATTGAAGCCAGAGTAAAGCTAGCCTCCCAAAAACTGGGCGTACTGTACAGGGCCCGCAGATACTTTAATAGTACACAACTGCTAACCTTGTACAAATCACAAGTACGCCCCACGGTTGAATTTGGCAGCCATCTCTGGTCTGGAGCTCCAAAATACCTGAAAAATACCCTCGACTCTGTGCAGAAACGGGCGGTCCGTTTGATAGATTCTCCCATCTTAACAGACGGATTGCAATCTTTAGAGCACAGGCGTCGGGTGGGAATGCTATCCTTGTTCTACCGGTATTACAATGGAAGATGCTCCGAGGAACTAGCATCATTGATCCCTTCGGCACCGGTGCATAGTCGGGAAACACGCCAAACGCGTGCCCAACATTTGTACACGGTTGACATTTGTCACATGAGAACGGGTCGTTCTTGTGTTCAACAGCTCGGCTGTGGAATGATTTGCCGGCCTCTGTGTTTCCTCCTTCCTACAACATGGGTCTCTTCAAGACCAATGTTCATTCCTTCCTCTCCTCAAAAAGACCCTCCACACAGCATCCCAGATGACATAGGCCCTGAGGGAAATTATTTTCCTCAGGGCCTCCTGTGTGGAGTTAATGTAAAAAAAAAAAAAAAAAAAGAAAAAAAAAAAAATACGATTACTATTACCAAAAAATTGTAAAATTGCATTTTTTTATCTTTTATCTGTCGGTTTGAAATGTTTTTTGTATAGGTACCTTTTTTTTAAATTTACCTCATTTGTGTGAAAGATTGTCGATTGCTTTTATTGTCTGTTGCTTTAAATGCGGTGTCTTTGTCCTAACCTTGTGTTTACCATCGAAGTTTTTTTATGTTTTTGTACGCTTGTCTAACTGCCATGCAATTCTGTATCTATTGTGGATACGGAATCGATTCCATCCGTATTCGCCTGTCATTGTGTGAGTTTTTTTGGCTCGCATTTGTTTTTTCAACTAGTTTTAATTTTTAATAAATAGTAAGTAATTATTCTCTACGTGTACTGCCTTCATAGCTTTGCCAAATAGATTCTTAATTTGGGAAAACTATGTAATTCATGCGTATTTAGATTGAAACGAAACTTCGCTAATGTCAAATCCATGCAATACAGCTTTAAACGTACATCAAATTAATAAATAATCATGAATACTTGCAGCATTTCGTGTTTTAAATCAGTTGAAAAAGTAATTGCAAGCCATAGACAATCACACAAATTTGACAGGCGATTACCTGGGTATGGAAGGGATTCCGTATCCACAAAAGACACAGAATCGCTCTTCTGTTCTATTTTATTGATAGTTTGTGTTTGTTTAAATTTTTTTGGTCAAAATTTTAGTTTATAAGAGTTTTTTAAATATATTTGGCGAATATCTAGCACTTTAGGCGTGTTGAAGGTTTGGTCCGAGTTCATCATTCTATGTTTTTAAGTACTACGTTAAAGATTGTTTTCTGTACGACTTCTAAATGAACGATATGTGCGTTTGTTGCTCCTTCCCAAACAATGAATCCAAACTCATGTTCAAATATCTTTCTTCTTCTATT
Source organism: Limnephilus marmoratus (assembly GCA_917880885.1). NCBI lineage: Eukaryota > Metazoa > Arthropoda > Insecta > Trichoptera > Limnephilidae > Limnephilus > Limnephilus marmoratus. The sequence continues at coordinate 19,038,979 of OU862924.1, read as the reverse complement.
CTTGTTCAATTTAACCATTTTATTACATAAAATATTATCTGTCAAACTAAAAAATAGTTTGATTCAGATCATTCAGATTTCAATGATAAAATAGAGAAAAGGAAAAATCTAGTTTATTTAGGTTTCCTTCATTTGGCCAAATGCGATATCGTAGATCCGGCCCTCCACACGAATGAAATTTTCAATGATTTCTAAACGACACGATCTCTTTTTTTTCTAACTAATAGCCTCGTGGACGTGATTCCGCTGGAAAAATCTTTCAATAGGTGCAAAAAGTTGTTTTCTTACTAACTTTAAAAACCTTCAAGTGTGCAGATTTGTTTACAAAAATTTTAACAATTCACAATTTTTTTAAGTTAATTTTCACTGTGATAAATCATTTTTAAGAAGCAACTGACCTATAAGGAAAATACCACAGAAATTGACTAAAACTTACACAAACGTGAAAATTAACTTTAAAAAATTGATGAAATGTTAATTTTTTTAAACAATCTAACGTAAGCGTTTTTTTCGTGTTTACGGGATAGTTTTTTTTTATATTGACAATCAAGTTTGTTTAGCAGGTGTCATCGTGCAGTTAATGTGCGCTTTTGTAATTATGATGACGTCTTACAGTGACGGTACCGTGACGGCAAAAAGAGTCAATGAATATTGTGTTCCTCAACACAATTGTACTACACACTTTCTAAAGATGAGTTACACAATTTACGTAGGTCTGTTTCCCTCAAAGGAAAAACATCATCATTTTCTTTCATCTCTCTCACACTCGGCACCGAGATTTCTCCGTAAACCCCTACAATACTAATAATAGACGTGACGATAATTTTGAAAGTATGCAATACAGTTACAAGGATAATATTGAAGTATGAGCGAATTTCAAAAAACTGATGGTTTTGCTTTCGTTCTTTGACATGTAATTCTGCATCTCTTTCTTACACACTCAATTACAACAGTAAAAAATGAGACAAACGGTGAACGTTAGTCTGCACCCCCCCCCCCCCCCCCAAAGAAAACAAAAGAATCATTATCATACATCTTCCTCACACGTGAAAGAAAGAAAATGACACGTAATTCCCGTCGCAAAAAAGTAGTGCTTTGGAGGAAACACTCCCACGCATTTTGTATGTCTCACTACTATTTAATAATTTAATGTATAAGAAAGAGCTGTAACATTATATCGATAAAGAACGTATTTTTAATGCTTTTTTGCCGTTACGGTACCGTAACCGTTAACCGTCGCGGTAATTATAAAATCGCACATTAAGACAATGCCAGTACATGACTGCTCGTGATCCGGATTTGACGTTATTGGTTCTCATAAAACATCATCCGGAAAAGTACCGGTTTTTTTTATTTACCGTTTGGCGAAACATAGACTATAATCTATACCTACGGCTGCCATAGGGTCACAATAAAAAAAATTTATGCAAATTTAAAAAAAAACGTTCGAATTATTCAGAATGGTGAAAATTTCGGTTTGAACAAAAAATGCAAAGCATTGTCGTCGAATTGCGAAAATATCCCCGACACAATATATTCCGACAAAATACCCCTCGACATAATATCCCAAGGACAATATATCCTACGGACAAAACATCCTCCAACAAAATATCTACTACAACCTAACCTAACCTAACTCAACCTAAACTAGTCAAACCTAACGTTATTTTACATTTTACTATTTTTGAACAAAATTTATTGTCTTTACAAGATTATTTTTGTCCCATTTTACTATTTTTGAACAATGATTTATTGTCTTTACAGGATTATTTTTGTCCCATTTTACTATTTTTGAACAATGATTTATTGTCTTTACAGGATTATTTTTGTCCCATTTTACTATTTTTGAACAATGATTTATTGTCTTTACAGGATTATTTTTGTCCCATTTTACTATTTTTGAACAATGATTTATTGTCTTTACAGGATTATTTTTGTCCCATTTTACTATTTTTGAACAATGATTTATTGTCTTTACAGGATTATTTTGGTCCCATTTGACTATTTTTGATCAATAATTTATTGTCTTTACAGGTTGTCTTTATTATTTTTGTCCCATTTTTTGTTAGGTGAGGTTAGGTTGGATTAGGCTAGGTTAGTTTAGGTAAGGTTAGGTTAGGTTAGGTTTTAGTAGATATTTTGTTGGGGGATGTTTTGTCCGTAGGATAGTTTGTCGGGGATATTTTGTCGTGGGGTATTATGTCGCAGAACCGTGTTACGTCACTCCAGGCAGCCAACTAACTGGCCGGTTAGTTGATAGCAGTCTTTGTTTATTATTCCATTGTGTTCGATTAAGCTATTGTTTTATTGCTAAAACGTCAACTTTTTATTTAACGTAACCAAAAACTTTTATGTTTATTTCCCAGTTCAGGTTCCATTTGTCCAGAGGATTAACATTTTCTAGAAAAACTGATTTCAAAAGCGTATTTCAATTATGGTCAAAGTTTTGCTTTGTTTTAAATACACGAATTGTTTCAGGTTTAATAAAAAAAAATACAAGTGTACAGTTCACATTCGGTAGAAATGAAACCTTCAGAAAACAAGAGTTGGGAGGATACAAAGCACCGCACAAAGAGGAGATCGATTATTCTATATCCCTCTCTCGCAGATCAAGTCCTATAGATGTATGTGTTTGTCTCTTTTTAGTGTCGCTTTTTCATTTCATCGAGTTTAATTCACAACGGTGCTAAAGAAGTTTTCACTTCAAAAGGTGAGGAAAGTTTTTAGACACGCTTCGAAGATGATATCTTTATGAAATAATTATTAGACATAAATACTTGTAGGCATTTATATTTTATTCACTGTTACAATTTGTATTATATTTATTATAGTACTAGCTGTAGTCACCGCAGTTGCAAGGTCCTTCCTTCCATTTGTTTTGAAGATCAAGTGTGCAAAATTTCATCAACCTCGAAATTTTAGAGGTGGGATTGGGTATCGCCGCCCTGCGAACCATTTATTAGATAACCAACACCTCTGCCATAGGTCACCCCAAGTGGTTCGCTACGTATGGTGACTTAGCAGGGGTGCTCGGGTTCATGGGGTGAGGTTTGTTCAGGTTTTGGATTTATAAGTCCATCACTCCTAGACACATTGACCCCAGATTCCTACCCACCCCTCATACATTTTTCCTTTCCATAACTTCCCAGAACTTCCTATCTTTCCCTCCCTTAAAAAGAAAAATAATTTCCCTCAGGGCCTCTTGTGTGGAGCTAATGTAAAAAAAACTATAGATGTGTATGAAAATTTAGATTCTTATCTAATAAAGAGGAACGCTGACCATGTAAAAGGTCGTTTTTTAATATGCTTTTTTTTTAAACAGATACACACAATACATTAGATACATTGATGAAAAAAAATTACAATTAAAAGTATTCTTCATGGTGGGTACCTATTATGTGTTTCATTGTAATGTCTTATTTATGGTATGCATATTAAGTAATTACCTGGTAATGTATGTAGTGGGAAGGTGTGTGTGTGTGTGTGTGTGTGTGTATGTGTGTGGGTAGTGTGTGCGTGTGTCTGTGTGTGAATATGTGTGTAAGTATGTATGTATGTGTGCGCATTGAACAATTTATATTATTGACATGATGCTCTTTTTAAATTTGGGCAGTGAATCGGAGAAAACGTCGATGTTAGAATTTAGACCAGTGGAGGTAATCCACCTCTTACCCGCCCTGGTATAAGTAACTGATGGTTACTCCTTCAAGGCTCTCGCAAGATTCTAATTTTTTTGATTAAACGAAGCTACATTTATTTATTTTGAACGAATCTAGACCTCCAGAGTCCTTGCATACGTTGTTAGTAAGCAGTACGCAAGTGCTTAACAGGAAAAACAAAATGCAAAAAATAGGTTAGTAAGACAAAGATAAATTAAACAGGGCAAAAGAAACACTCATTCATGAGACTCCATGACGCGGAATTGCATCTGTAAAAAACCTGCTAGCACCTGTATAAAATAGAGAACATAAGAAATACAATAAATCTCAAATCTATTGGCAAGTACCAACAAAACATGTGAATGGCTTTCGGTCTGACTATAAACTACACTTAGCTTCCGTGTCCCTTAGCCAACCACTCAGTGAAGCCTCAAAGAATGTTAACTGAATATTTGGAGTAAAATACCCGAAGACTAAAAGAAAATTCAGCGTTGGGTAGTCAGAGGCAGGACAAAGGACAGTCAAGGTCGTGTGATCAAACCTCAAGCCTGCACATGTCATTGGGGGAGGCGCAGATAGATTTGAGAAGGATCTGCAAAATTAATAATGTAACTAAAGATGAAGCAGGGAATTAAGAATTTAGACCAATATTATTGAACATAAAAGATATATTGCACTTTTAGTTTCATTCAGTCATCTTTCACAGCAACTTTGTTTTGTAAAGTAAATCCCGCCCCTTGTGAACAAAGATACAAATCGCTTTGAGCGTGAGTGCGGTGACGTCGCATGTAATATGGTATACAATTATTATGTATGTGGTACGAGTACGCTGCTAGGAGAACGTTATAGTTCGCCACCCGCCGCCAGATGACACTGATTGTTGCTTATCGCAAATTGAGTCTCGGCTGAGACTGAAACCGGTAACTGCACCCAATTATGACAATGCAACTGCGTCAAGCGCGCTAAACTCTAACTTGCGGTGTCATAACACGGCGGGAGTGTCGCTATGTCGTTATGTCGTGTCGCAGTCGAGACGAGACCCAAAAACTACTCTAGACTAGAGACTAGATTGAGGGAGTTAGATGAAAGAGCTAGAAGCCATGTCTGTAGTGAGTGTTGAAGATATAAGGTGTTCAAAGCGAGTGATAGTGTCAATGCATCGCTGCTTTCACTGTGTTATAAATTGATAATTCAGCAGAAGGACGTCAAGTAAAAACATCTGGTTTCAATGGAGGAATTCCTGGTTTTATTCACAAAGCACATTTGCTACAATAATTTGTCCCGACCCGACAAAACACTAAATTTGGTCACTTTGACCACTTGCTAGACAATGCTAGTTGTTTATAGGAGATCCACGAATTAAGAGAGAGTTAAACTAGAAAGGCAGACTATTTATAATAAGTTTTCTAACACAATCAAAATAAACATCACTTTCGTGTCACCATAACACATTATACGATATAAAAAACCAGAGATCTACTTTACCGTCTAGTGTTTACCTTTAGTTTCGAATTACGTCGCTAATCTGTAAAATCCCATATTAACTGACAATAGGCTACAAAAATACGCCGCTAGATGGCAGTAGTCTTCACTCTTTTTAACATACTGCCCGGCGGGGAATGAGAAAAAACAACAAGTTTTTTTGAAATTAAAAATCAAACTACAAATTCCTAAATCTACACACAATATACTAAAAATTTACAAGATGTGTAACTATCTAAATTTGAAGGGTCCGGGAACCTAACCAACAATTAAAATAACCTAAAAAATTTATAAATTTCTAAAAAATCGTGCAAAAAATTAAATTATAAAATAATAAAATCACAACATTAATAATAATTTTGTAAAATTGACAAATCAATAATGTCTCATTGTTTCTATGGAGAAATTTTCACTTCAATTATATTTTTTAACCAACACCAATTCACAAATAGCAATAAATTGTTAGTTCGCTATTGACTGATTATCAGTTCATTAACTTTCACTGGCATGGCACTGCCAAAAAACCGAATGAACACTTCACCGGGTAGACTACTCGGCCATCTTGTCCAGGGTGGTCATCATTTTAGAAAAGTACATCAGCATGTACTTCTGTATGTCATCATTTGGGTAGATCATCATAAATCAAGGGGCGGCCGTGCCCTGGTAAGCAGATAGTACCATTGGATCTGCAGCGAGGATGATCATCTCGCGGTTGTTGACTTGAAGCCCCAGTGGCTTCAGGCTGGATACAGTGGTGTCAACAACACCAATACCGATGCTCCATAATTATTGACGTGGTTTGGTTGCATCGGTTCAGCCCTAATTACAGTTAGGCTGTGACCTTGGGAAGGTCAGTGATTTGCCGGGTCGGGAAATTTGGATCCAAGTTTGATTCTATTGGCATCAAACATATTTTTGTGATGGGTCTCACAAAAATGCCTTGTGCTGTTTTGAGGGTAACTACCCTCACTACTCCATCCGGGCCTGGATGAGTAGATAATATGCGCGCCATCTTCCATAATGCAGGAGGCATATTGTCTTCCATCAGGATTACCAGATCGTCCTTCTTTATGGCCTTTTGGTTGTTGGCCTGCCATTTGGTCCGTTTTTGCAGCTCAGCAAGGTAATCTCGTTTCCATCTGAACCAGAAATTTTGAATTAGAGCGTTTAATTTTTGATATTTGCTTAGTCTGTTCTCCGGGAGCTCGCGGACATCCAACTCGGGAATAACCGAAGCATCCCTGCCCATGAGGAAATGGTTGGGGGTTAGAGGGAGAAGGTCGTCTACGTCATCAGACAGGGAAGTTAAGGGACGGGAGTTCAAACAAGCCTCTATCTGACAAAGCAAAGTATACAATAATTCAAACTGCAATGGGTTATTTTTAGTAATTCGATATAAATGAAACTTGGTGGACTTGACGGCGGCCTCCCACAGCCCCCCGTGGTTCGGCGCCCTAGGCGGTATGAAACTCCAAGATATTCCCTTATCAGCTAAAAACCTATGGATTTTGTCATTGTTCAATCTTAGACTGGCATATAGTTCTTTGAGCTTATTAGAAGCTCCTCTGAAAGTGGTTGCATTGTCAGAAAATATTTTTTCCGGTTGACCCCTACGGGCAATGAACCTCTTTAAACAATTTAAAAAAGCATCGCTTGATAAATCTGTTACGAGTTCCAAATGAACCGCTTTGGTAGAAAAACAAACAAATATGCAAAGATACGATTTAATGAGCGGAGATTTTCTCAGCGCTCCAGCCTTCGTGTCTATCGGTCCGGCAAAGTCGACACCTGTGACAGAGAACGGTAGACTGGGAGTGATTCTCTCAACTGGAAGGTCTCCCATGATCTGCCGGCAAACCTGAGGTCGGTATCTAAAACATACAACACACTTATGTAGGATACGCTTAACAGTGTTTCTCCCAAATATCGGCCAATATTTCAAGCGTATTTCCGATAACAGCGCTTGGGGACCTGCATGTAAATGTTCATAATGATAATTACGTATAATAAGTTCAGTTAGCTTATGTGACGGTGGTAATATTACAGGGTGCCTTTGATGATGCGATAAATAAGTAGCTAATTTCAATCGTCCACTTGCACAAATTAAACCATCCATTAAACAGGGATTGAGAGCTTTCAATCTACTGTTTTTGTTTACTAACCCATGCTTCTTTAGGTCCTTCAATTCTCTTTTGAAGGAATGTTCTTGCGATGATTTCAGTAGACATTTTAAAGCTGCTTCCAGCTCGGAGACAGTTAAATTGCCATACGTTTTATCCTTAGGGTTGCGACAATTATTTATAAATCTTAAACCTTGAGCGATTACTCTTTTTAATTTGGTTAGCGATGAGAATTTTTCGAAAATATCCCATTCTTGAGTATCAGTTACCAGTAGTACATTTTTACTTTTTATTTCCGGGGGATCCAAACATGACATCTTGGATACTGGCCAAGTGCTGACATCTTCCGTCAACCAGCTTGGCCCCTTCCACCATATTGAAGTGCTGACTAACCTTTCAGCTGTGGTACCTCGGGACAGTATATCCGCAGCATTTTCTGACGATGATACGTGCCGCCACTGGGTTGGATCGCTGATTTCCTGTATCTCAGCGACTCGGTTTGCCACGAAGGTGTTCCAACGAGCTGGTTGTCCTCTCAACCAGCACAACGCTATTGTTGAATCGCACCAGTAATAGGTGGCCGATTCCTCTATACTTAGCGTCAACTTGATATTTTTTATTAGCTTGGCCAATAGTAATGCACTACACAACTCTAACTTGGGTAGTGATATACACTTTAATGGTGCCACTCTAGACTTGGAGGTAACTAACTGTGCGTGCCTCTTACCTTCCGAATCTGTTGAGACGATGTAGGCGCATGCTCCGAAAGCTTTCTGAGAGGCGTCGCAGAACCCGTGCAATTGTATAGTCTTTGGTGTTCCGCTAATAATTCCTCTCGGGATTTTTAACACATTTAGTTGCGATAATTGGTCTAGATAAGCCCTCCAAGGTAGTAAAATTTCATCAGGTAGTATGTCATCCCACGATGCCTTGGACTGCCATAATTTTTGCATAATTAATTTAGCTACCACTACGATGGGCCCTAAAAGTCCTAAAGGATCAAAGGTGGAAGCTATGCACGATAATATTTGACGCTTGCTCTCCGTTTTACCTGACGGCTTTGTAATTTCATATGACAGGTAATCTAATTCATTATTCCAAATTAATCCAAGTATTTTTTCATTCTTGGAATTGTCAGTGATCATTTTCTCACAATTGCCCTGTTTGGCAATTTCACCTTGGCTCCGCCCAGATGACAATTCCAAAATATTTGATCTCCACTTCCTCAGGGTCATCCCTGCGGACAGCAAGATATCACTTATTTGTTTCTTTAACTGGAAACAAACTTCCAAGTCATCCCCTCCAGTCAATAGATCGTCCATATAAAAATCATTTTCTATGACTTGACTTGCTACTGGGAAATTAACTTTGTTATCCATACCGATTTGTCGAAGACATCTCGTTGCTAGGAAGGAGGAAGGTCCCAGCCCATATGTGACGGTCTTCAATTTGTAATGTCGGAGTTCCTCTTCTTGTGATTCGCGCCATACAATCTTCTGAAGGCTGCGATCCTCTGCGCATACGTTGATTTGACGGTACATTTTTTCGATGTCCGCAGTCATGACGTATCGATGTATTCTGAAACGTAATAAATGGCTGTATAAGTCCTTTTGAATGACAGCTCCCACCATCAGAGCATCGTTCAGGGATATTCCGGTCGACGTCTTTGCCGAACCATCAAACACTACACGCACCTTCGTCGTGGTGCTAGCTTCTTTTATGACCGCGTGATGCGGCAAAAAATAGGATTGCTCATCCCCTCTCCATTTATCACATAACTCCATATGACCTAGTTGCTCATATTCTTGCATAAATTGTACATATTGCAATTTCAATTCAGGAATTATTAAAAATCTCTTTTCTAAATGCTTAAATCTTTTTTCCGCTGTGTTTAACGAGTCACCAAGTTGACTCACACATGGGCGGCGCGGCAGACTTACAACGTATCTACCATCGCTCTCTCTAGAGTGCGTGGCGACGAAATCCGCTTCACACGCCTTCTCCTCGTGATTTTGAAATCTCGCAGGATTCACCTCCTCCATTTTCCAAAATTTTTCTATCTGATTAGATAATGTGTTTATTGATAAACTACAAAATTGCGGTACTGGCCTTTTTTTCTGATGAATGTTGATCGGGCCCGATATGACCCAGCCTAATTCAGTCCTCTGCAGAGTAGGTCCGGTATCCAATCTCAGCCGATCATCTTGTAGTATATCCCAAAAGCTCTCAGCGCCTAACAGGATATCAATAGGCGCTGCTACGTTGAAATTTGGGTCCGCCATTTGTAATCCCGGCGGCAGCTTAAAGTCTTTTCTGGCCACTGTTGCTTGAGGTAGGTTTGTGGTTATTTCCTGCAATATTAGACAAGTGATATTTTGATTATAATTTGTCCTCAGAGATTTCATTTTTATCGCAACACGTTTCTTTATATGGGTAACATTGTTGTGTATACCTAACACAGGCTTGTTTATATTTTCGCATCTCAAATTTAACTTCATTGCGAACTTTTCGCACATAAAATTGGCTTGAGCTCCAGAGTCAATTAGGACTCTTGCCTCATGCACTTTATTATTGTGACCTACTACCCCAATGATAGCAGTCGACAATAAAATTGTTTTTTCAGCCTTCGCTAAAGCTGAATGGTTTGATACTGAAACTCGTTCAGCATCCATTTGGCAGTCACCTCCTGGGTGATATTCACCTTTATTCATGGAGTCATCGCTCGGATGCATCTCCCTGTGCAATAACGTATTGTGGCTCTCGCTATCACAATGCTTGCATTTTAAATTAATTTTGCAATATGGGGCCGTATGTCCTAACCTCAAACATTTGAAGCAGGCACGGTACCTCCTTATTGCGTTGGCTCTTTCTCCTGAATTTAATTTTAAAAATTTTTTACAAAAATATATTTTATGCCTTTTGTCATTACAACAAATACAATTATTGTGGGTAGCAGCTAAAAATACCGATTCCTTTTTGGGATTATTGTTGCTACCACTTGCTTTCGGGTAGGTAGGAATTTTTTTCGAATCTGAATTTAACATTAATTCCAAAACTTGCGCACGCGAGGTCAAACATTTAAGAAATTCCTGTAATGTAGGTAGCTCATCCTGCAATGGGTTTTGTTCCCAATGCTTTCTAGAACTTGCATCCAATTTATTAGAAATTACGTATATAATTAAAGCATCCCATTGTTCGATTTTCAAGCCTAAATTTTGCAACGCTTTCAAATTTACATTAGTTTCATCAATCAGATAACGCATGGCTACTGGATCCTCATGTTTCATCTCTTTAAGTTGAAACAGAGCTTGGATGTGTCTTTGTACGGTAGTTCGCAAATTTGCAAACCTCTGCTGCAACAATTCAAAAGCCGATATATAATTCAGGTCTGATACCTCGAAATTGGCGATGATCTTTGCTGCATTCCCCTTTAAACAGGATTGCAGATAATAAAACTTCTGTACATTGCTTATGGCAGTATTGTTATGAACTAATGTCTTAAATGTTTCTAGAAAATTAATCCAATTTTTGGGATCTCCGTTAAATTCTCGTAACTGAAGGTTGGGTAACTTGATTTCTAATTTGGGAGTCTCTACAGACTGAATTGCTCCTTTAGCAGTCGCCAAGGTTGAATAATATTGATTTTCAAAATTCTCTCTTTGCAAATTATTATCAATTTCGTTGGAATCCGGAAGACTTTCGATTTGTTCCTGGACCTCTTCGAAATCATCAATTATTTTTTCAATTCTCGCATAGCGAATTTTAATTTCGTTAACTGATAATGCGTTTAATGAATCCGCAAATCTCGTGAGTTTACCTTTCAACACTCCGCGTTTGTTAATCAACGATTTTAAATTATCCATTTTTTATACGTTTGACAATAATTCAACACAACAAATTCTAAAAATGTTCCTTAAAAAATAATTTCTGTGCAATAATCGCGTAGAAAACCGTAGTAACCAATTCAAGCTATGAACAATGACAGAATCTTACAATAATCATCTTCTAAAACAATTAACCTAAAATAATTCGCATGACTTGCATTTACACTGCGGGTAGTTAGTTTTTTTGTTTTTAAATAAGTACATTGACACACAAAAAATAGCACTTGTTTGAACAGGAATTCACGGAATAGAAGGAAATAATGGGCAGGTGATACTTATATTGATGTCGATCCTTGTTCTTCATGTTTTCATCTTTTCATCTTTCTGGATTTTTGGATAGCTCGCTGGTTCATTTTATTGTTTCCTTTTAATGCCTTAATCCGATCGTAAGGTAGATCCGGCTCGAAGGACCATGTTATAAATTGATAATTCAGCAGAAGGACGTCAAGTAAAAACATCTGGTTTCAATGGAGGAATTCCTGGTTTTATTCACAAAGCACATTTGCTACAATAATTTGTCCCGACCCGACAAAACACTAAATTTGGTCACTTTGACCACTTGCTAGACAATGCTAGTTGTTTATAGGAGATCCACGAATTAAGAGAGAGTTAAACTAGAAAGGCAGACTATTTATAATAAGTTTTCTAACACAATCAAAATAAACATCACTTTCGTGTCACCATAACACATTATACGATATAAAAAACCAGAGATCTACTTTACCGTCTAGTGTTTACCTTTAGTTTCGAATTACGTCGCTAATCTGTAAAATCCCATATTAACTGACAATAGGCTACAAAAATACGCCGCTAGATGGCAGTAGTCTTCACTCTTTTTAACACACTGAAAAGGAAAACTTGTCTCATCTGATCTCTGATCAAATTGAGTACCTAAGTATTATTAGGTTTGTGATGTACTTAACGACCATTCCTACTAAAGGAAAAATTGACGTTAAAGTGTTAAGAAAGTTTTCGAACGCTTGAGCAGTCCACATACAGCTGTCCTTGTGAGAAGCAAGGATTTTTTAAATTTACCCCCTGCTATTTCCTACCGCTACTATTTACCATTAGTACCATACAGTAATATATTAATATATTAACTCGATAGGCTGGTCGCCCTTCTACAAAATTCATATTCATACCACTGAAAGAATTCAAAGAAAATTTCTACGTTTTGTAAATTTTAAACATAACATCCCTTTAGAGCACATAAATTACCCGTCGTTAATGAATCCTTTAAATACTCCAACATTAGAAAACAGACGAAAAATAAACGACCTAACCTTTTTATTAAAATACATAAACTCTAAATTCGACAGCTGTAAACCCCTGCAATTAATAAATCTACATGTACCTACACGAACAACTAGACACACATAAAATAACCTACAGGTGTCTAAAATAACCTACTGGTGTCTCCACAACATCAAGCCCAAACCCGCTTTTCTTCAAACCTGGGATGCGTGGTCCCAAAAACTAGAACCACATTCGCTCACCGACAATTTTGGTTCATTGCCCCCAAAATATACAATGCATTGAGCACCGATATAAAATCAAATATTACCATACCTCTTTTTACTACTCGTGTTCAAAATTGGATATTCGAAAGGGGACGAGATTTCTTTAAAGAATATATGACTTCCTAACCATTATAAAAGAAAAGAAAATAATTAAATTAACTAAATAAAATATCATACTTCACATCTTTTTCCAAACTGACTTCACTGAAATCTTATCTAACCTAAATATATACTCTTCTAGACGATTATTTACCTACCTTGACAAATCTCCAGTAAAAATTTTAGCTTTCATAAAAAAATACCATATAAATAAAAAAATAACATATTTAAATCTTACTTCTTAGTATTTTATATTTTATAGTATTTTATTTTTAACTTCTTTAAAACATCTTCTTCTTTATAATCCTTTATATACATGTATGTATATATATATATATGTATATGTATATGTGTGTTTGTATGTATTTATATGTATTTATATGTGTATATATATATATATATATATATATATATATATATATATATATATACATCTCGCTATCATTTCTGCGTCCTTTCATCAGATCGACATTACTGCGTCTACCTGAAGGACTTGATTTTACATAGTTCTAACTAAAGTACCTATATACTATCTTTTCAGTGTTTGATTGTAGTTAGGTATTTAAATTTTTGAAAAAAATTAATTTAAAAATATACAAAACGAAAAAAACGCCCTTTAACGTTCCACCAATCTGAACTCCTTTCATATTCAATGCAGAGAGGCATCCTACGTATATTTACTTTAATTTGGTCCACAATGAAGCGTCCAATTATATATTCATTTTCATGTTGACGACAAACCGACGTCTTGCGACGTTGCCGCTTATTTGTTCAAGTTTTTGGTTGAACGACTGTATAGGTATTTATAGAATATGAAGGCGCCAATATGACTGGCCCATACGTCGCGGACTCCAATCAACCCGGCGCGGCGGCAATGCTTACGGAAAATTTATTAAATTGGTATGAGATTTTTTGAGACTTATCATTCAGAATTAAAACGTTGCTTGAAGTGTGATTTGTTATTTTTAGTGACTAGATCTATATTGCTGGGATCTTCCTTTGCTTCCTCTTTTCTCCATTTTGATTACGCATCAGACAGTGATTACCATATTATGGCTATATCAGTGGACTCCTGTATGGTTTTCTCATCAAAAATAGTTTTTTCATGTTAATTTTAAAGAATGAACTCTAGATATAAGTGCTTAATTATTACTACAACACGATTATCAGTAGAAATATTATGTGACCTATTAATTATAAAGAAACCGCAGACTTCGCAAAGAGTCAAATCGGGAGGCGGTAAGGGTACCGCTGCCCCGGGAACCATTTATTGGATAACTAACACCTCTGTCATAGGTCACCCCAAGTGGTTCGCTACGTTTGGTGAATTAGCGAGGGTGCCCTATAATGTGTAATGCTCATATGGTGAGGTTTGTCTGGGTCTTGGCAACGGATGCGTCTGCCCACCAGCTACATAGAAGGCCGGTTCGGGAGAGAATGGTTGAGGGAGTCCCTTTGATTTTCCAGCCGTATTCTCTCGAAACATCGCTTTGCACCGCAGTGGGAGGGATGGATTCATACCCGTCACTCCTATTATGTCCGTCACTCCTGGACATACTGACCCCCAGATTCCTACCCACCGCTATTATCCTTTTCCTTCCCAGAACTTCCTCTCCTTCTTCACCTAAAAAGTCCCTCCCAACAGCATCCCCAAAAATGACATAGGCCCTGAGCGGAATTATGTTAATAATTAATGAAAAATTAAATTAGAATTATAATTAGTTAAATATATATAGTGTCCGACCGAAACAGACCTTTCCACCGAAACCGAATCTTCGGTGTCTGTCTCAGTTTCGGCCGAAACCGAAACTTTTTTAGAATTGTTAAAAATCGATTGAATACTGTTATGAGGAGGTTCTCCAAAGAATCGAAGGAGGAAGGCACCTGCTCAGGACCTTGTCCGAAAGGCGTGCAAGATGGATCGGCCATGTATTACGACAAGAAGGCCTCTTGCATTCCATAATGGAGGGTATGACCGAGGGGACAAACTCTAGGGGACGCCCACGCCGAGAGTACCTGGAGGACCTGCTGGTGGACGTGCGCTGCTTATCATATGCAGACCTCAAAAGAGCCGCACAAGACAGGGAAGAATGGAAGAGGAGACTAAAGGAAATTGCTGCAAACCAATCCCAGGATTGAAACCAGAGAGAGAGACTGTTATTTGGCTTATTTTTTATAAATTTGGTTTGTTTTATAGAAGTAATTTTTTTTTTCACATACTTAAATTATTGTTTTTATTTATTGATTTAATTGAACACGGGTTAACTGTCGGAATAAGTGTACAAAATAAGCCAAATAACAGTAAACAACCGATTTTTAACATGTCTAAAAAAGTTTCGGTTTCTAAAACCGAAACTGATGCCAAAACTAGATTTTTTTGCCAAAACTTGCCGAAACTTGCCGAAACCGAAACCGAACCTTCGGTCGGTCACTAATTATATATATATTTTTTTTTATTTTGAATAATATTATAGACCGGTCAGTGGTTGAGTGGGCATCGCGTTTGGGTCCCACCCAGGCGTTTCGTGTTTGATTCCTCGATTGACTAAGTCCTCCATCGTGACTCAAGCAACATTTTCGGCTTACTGTGGTGGTAGTGGGAGATTTTCAAATATTGTCGGGTTATTCGTTAACCCGGAAATGTTTATCTTTCTTTAAAAAAAAAATAATGCTTATCATGATTGACGATGCATTTTCGTTCACGGGAGAAACAATTTTAGGGGTTTTAGGGGCTTAGGTTTTTAACAACTAAATTATATGATAAATCCTTTTAAAGGGAAAGGGTAAAATAGAAGAGCGAAAGCATAAAACTGTCTAAACAAATAATATAATATGACTTCGGATAATAAGTAAATATTATGTATATTATGTAATAATAAATGACACTGTCCTTTGCAGAGAGGACCGCCAAATAACTCGATCTTGGCACACACTCCTTGCCTCAATCACGTTAAGTTTTAAAGCTCTCTAAAAATATATATGTTATTCTTGAATATAATATCTAGACATTCCCCGTGCTGAAAAAAAAAAATAAAATTCCCTCCATGGAAAAAAATCAGAAAATATGCTCCAAAAATTATTATAAACACATTGTTTTCAGTTATTTTACAAATTATATGTATGAAAAAATTAACAGTGTTTTTTTTTTAATGCTGTTTAAGACAACCCCCATGACATTTTTGCTCTATTTTAAACGAGTCGTGTTTTATTAAACATTTTCACAATTTTTGCAACGACTTCGTCGCTTTAAATACAAGCGCGCTCCTCTAGCACTCGTAATTTCATATCTCTCCATCTTCTTCTTTTTGAGCCCGGTTGCGGCTCCTTACGTGCTAACTTTTGAGTGTCTGATTGTAGCCAGTCTATTTATGCCAGTTCTGAAGAATGAATTCTAAACATAAGAGGATTGAAAAACATTTAGTCCATTGATATCAGATAATAATTAAAAGGGTTAATTATTACTTCAACATTGTATTGGATGTACCATCAAGACTTGTACGGTGTACACTTAGTGTACTGGTTCACGAACTTGACCTAATAATGAAAAATTTGTTTGTATCATAAATATTATAAACAAATACATCACATCCAAACACTTGAAATGTGGTTCCTAGAACTCTATAATGGATTAGGAGGCCCGTTACGTAACAAGGGATTCATTCATTAATTTTGTCTTCTGGAATATTGCCGATTACTCTAATGAACGGTTCATGCCATTTAAAAGATAACGTTTTTAATATACATTTTTGACAGCAGTGCAATATCTCTCAACGACAGCGGATACCTACTTATCGAGGACATCAATCGCACCTACTGTGAAATTCATCGTGTTCTACATTGCCGGTATCCGTGGTCGAGGTGTAAGGCTCTCGAATTGCAATCAGGAGGTCACGGGTTCAAATCTCAAAGTCTTTCAAATCTACCTTCAATCCCGCAGCATGAATAGGTACCCCAATTGGCGATGCCATAGACTCACTGGCTCCATTGGTTGAATGGTGGTCTTACACCAGAACGAACTGAAATTATCATCTTCTCTAGAAGAAGTCACAAATATAGCTACTAATACAATTACATATTTTTAATTAATTAATTTTTGTAATAATATACATATTAAATCAAATTAAATTTTATGAGCTCACGCCGGGATTTGAACCCGAGACCTCCGGATTGCTAATAGAGAGCTTTGCCCTCGACCGCGGAGGTCGTTATTTCCTGTCTTTAGGTTTTCTTGCACGTCTAAATTAAATGGAACCGGGTCTTTTCCCTATGATTACACACTTCACGTTAAAAAAATGTACCAATATTTTTCAGTAGGTTAAAATCGCCAATAGCCAATTCTAGTAGTTTTTCTCGATTAGTCTCTGAAGTTCACCACCTTAACGTTTTCGGTTAAGTAGGAGAACTTTGAAAAATACAATTTCTATCATTAGAAATAAGCCGCAATACAGCATCACGTGCCTTGATTTTTAAATGTTAATCTAACAATGAATTTCAACACGTTTTTCGAGTAAGAAGAAAAGTAACAGCTTTCAAATTATTTGCAGCTTTGGCAGATTGGGTGTAATTATTACTACAACACCATTATCGGTAGAAATATTACGTCTTTTGCGAATCTTATAACAAAATTATAACTAATTCAATTTGGGAGGCGGGTGTGGGAATAGCCGCCGCAGGAACCTTTTAGAGGATAACCAACACCTCTGCCACAGGTCATCCCAAGTGGTTCGCTACGTTTGGTGACTTAGCAGGGGTGCCCGGGTTAATGGGGTGAGGTTTGTCCGGATCTTGGTAGCGGATGCGTCTGCCCACCAGCTGCATGGCAGGCCAAGTCGGGAGAGATCGGTTGAGAGAGCGTCTTTGACTGTCACTCCTAGACACATTGACCCCTAAATTCCTACCCAACCCCAATACCATTTTCCTTCCCAGAACTTCCTCTCCTTCTTTTTCTAAGAAGACCCTCCACACAGCATCCCCAAAGATGACATAGGTCCTGAGGGGAATTATTTTCCTCCCAGGGCCTCCTGTGTTGAGCTAATGTAAAATTATATGTTAAATCTCTCAAAAGGAAAATCGAAAGCATAAAACTGTGTAAACAAATAAAATAACATGCCTTTAATAATAAATAAATATTTTCTCACAAAAACTAACCAACCCGCTGTTTCCTCGCAGGGTTTCGCAGAGACGACCGCCAAACAACTCGGTCTGTGCATATGTCATAGTCAAAGGTCTATTATATGCAGTCTCTTCGCGGAATTACTGGTATATCGGGCTAACCCCGAAATAAATTCCAATTTCGGCCTTTGATTAAAGTATTTTTAGCCAAACCTAGAATTTTCTAACTTTTCAGTCAAACATCGAAATTGCATTAAATTGAGTTTTGGCGTTTGCCTGACCAAATTAGTTTCTCCTAGGTTTGACGAAAATTCCTTAGTCAGTGGCCGAAAAACTTCATTTGTTTGGGCTTTGACTAAGACTTCAAGTCAGACCTGAGGATTGACTAGTCAAATCTAGGAGCGCCGGAGCTTCGAGAATTGACTATATCATATACACTCCTTGCCTCATTCATATCCATACATCGCTCTTTCATTCTGTCTTTCGAAATTACTCGAGAATTCGGTACTCAATCATGCCATGTCTTTCTCGGGCACCCCCGACTTTTTCTACCATTCAAGTTCACGTCACATGTACATATAATCTCCTTACAACCTATCTTTAGATCATTAGCCCAGTCAATAAACGCATTGAACTGGAACAAATTAAGGGAAAGCTGAATTTTTGCAGGTGGATAGTACTTCTTACAGGGAGTATTTTCACAAAAGTCCCCACCCCTCCCCCGCTTGCTTTCCTCCCTGCCCCCCTCCAAACTTTGAAATTGTAGAGTTCCACAAAATCCATCATATCTCCTAAACTATACAATATATCTGAAAAAATGTAACACCATTATACTTCTTAAAAAGTTGTCTACAAAAAAGATATAATATATTTTTTTTGTTATCTACTACGGTTTGGCAAATAATAATGACATTGTCGCCAAAAAAAATTTTTTTTTCGTAAAATTTTGATTTAAAGGTGAATATTTTTTTTGTCTGAGGAAACACACAAAAATGTTTCAAACAAACTATTTGCCAAATTTAATAAGCTTTAAAACGATATATAACATTGCTTACTTTTATCCTTAATACTGGTCAAAATCCGACTCCATTGCAGGGCGGCACGACGCAGCGGCGTGCGGTTAACCTAGTCAGCTATGATTGCAGGTGACCGATTTGTGCTTAGATAGCACTATTTATAGTTTTAAATTGAAACATCGAGTACTTTTAAATTTATTTACCATATAAAAACACTTTTAACACTTAATAGTATTTGCAATAACAGTACAAAAAAAATTCTAATAAGTACAAAATTATATAACTTTTCGTAGGTATTAAGGGATTACAGAATATTATTATTAACTGGGTATCACAGTCGTCTTCAAATATTTCATCAGTATTTTCAGATGTGTTACTGAAGGATAGTCCATTGCAGTGGCCACACATATCAGAACACTCTAGTCCTGCCCTCCGACACTGCACGACTTTCCACAGTTACAAGAATCAATTAGAAGTTCATTTGGATTCGCGGGACATGTCATTTGTATGTGTTAACTTATATTCTCTTATTTGCCATCCCCATTCATAAGATGGTAATTCATTTCCTGGCCATGTTTGAACTAGGAGGTATGTCCTCAGAAGATACTGGCGGGCCGCGTTCTTTACAGTTACACAGTTTTCCATAAATCTTCTAGCCCACTTCCTTCCATGATTCGGCCAATAAATCCTAAATATTACAATCAAATGAAAACCTTCTAGTCGTAAAATAATTTTTGAAATTTCCGATGATCCGTCAGCCCTCGGTACCATTTCAATAGCTCTGAGAAAAAGCAGGTTGGTCGAAAGTTACAATGCATGTTTGATTGTTCTTTTTACACTGTTCTGTTGGGAGACATAGTGCAGTGTACACTGAGGATGGATTATTGGAATCAATATCAATAAATGGAACAGCCATTACTTAACTGGTTCCATAATCCACACAATCGTTCATAGCGACATTTATAAACCCGTTCCAGTCAACTTTTGAATGCGTGCCACTTACCTAACCACCCTTGCGTGCCCTTCAGCGCCCTTGAGGTGATTTTTCACTAAAATAGTGCTTTATAAATCAGCCAAATATTATTAATTGGTTAGAGATACAAAATATAATGAATCGGCATGCTCTTTTCTAGAAGATGTACATTCACTGATATTTTTTATGGTTACATATTTCAAGATGCTCTTTTTTCTCTTCGCGTAGCAACCTTGAGGGATGTTTTCTTTTTTCCCAAAATTTCCACACTGAAGACGAGGTACATCTAGAGTTGTTGTCATATTAGAGGCCAGATTGATACACTTGATTCCTCCCATCGCATGAAATGTATTTAGGCCATCTAATTTTTTTTATATTGACGTCGGAATTGTCAAACGATGTGTCATCTTCGATTGTAGGAGGCCTAGCTTATTAGAGATCTCTGGTATGTCACCTTCATGATAAGACGAACAACGACAACACTTACATTAAATGTTTAGATCCGTACATTCATTGTATATACACAAACTTGTCTGTATTGATGACAAAAAAGACCTAGGCCTTGCAAATGCTATTATGGCGTGGTTAATTACTAAACGTCTTCTCGTAATATCAGGTCCATTATCATACAACCTCTTCGTTACAGTTGACGTGAATAGATTTAAAGTTTCAGGAACTAAATCATAACCCCCACCAGTGATTTCCGGAATATCAGGATAGCTTTCACAATCATATGGATTTTTTTAAATATCTTCTCTGATTATTTCTGCGGCAGTGCGTTCAATTCTTAAACGTTCCAGATTTGCTTTCTTTTCTTTGCTTCTGCACCATTCATCTAGTATTTTATTACTCTAGTGAGATATTCATATGGCAGTTTTTCTGCCAAAAATTATACATCCGATCTTGAAAATAGTCGATTATTTGTTTTTTTTCAGAAATTTATCTGAGTACGGAAGATCAGTGCCACAAATATCTATAACTATTTCTCTAAAGTGAACTGAAGTTCATCAGTATTTTCTAAGAAATTACAGAGTTTAAGCTTTTTTGGCTGAATTATCGTCTTTAGATCTTCCTACAAACTTACTTTTAAAGTTAGTTTAATTTTACAGAACTTCTTGAAATAACTGTTATGATAGCGAGCTTCTGCGGCGACCAAATTAAACACACTTAACAGTTTAGATTTTACTTTTGCACCCCATTTATCATCTTTTGTATTGCAAGCATTCATCAATGTTTCTCTTATTTCCATTGTTAACACCAAACGCATTTGCTCGCGATATTTATGAGGTAGTGTATGAATAAAAACTTATTTTTGTCTCAAATACCTAATACAGTTCTCCATCAAAATAAATATATTTTCTAAATAACTCAGGAATCGCTGAGGTGTACTGGTCGATGAGCTACAATTAATATTTGTAAAAGTCTTAATACTGCTAGCCCTAGAATACTTTTTCTACAATCTATGTATGTGCACGGTTACGCTATCCAAACTAGTTAATTTAACATGATTATTGTCATCGTTTTCAATACTAGCATTAATTTGCATTTGTAACCACTTCGTTACTATAACAACATTTCCTGTAAGGTCAGTTTACATAAAATACACAATAGGTTCTCTGCAGTTTGTTAATTTCTTGTTAATTAATTGTTTCTCAATATTTTTACCCGATGAAGGTGGTAAAACGCAAAAAAAACTTGAAAGCTTGGCACAATTACATCAAAATATAACGCACAAAACCCACACACCTTAATCTCAAGACAGAGGAGATGAAACTGATTATTTTTATTCAATTTTTTCATTTGTTTCAACTTAATAAAATAACAAGTAGCGACGCGACAAGATCGTCAAACATAACACGCCGCTCCGTGTTACGACCAGCGCGCGTACTAAATTAAGCGCTTATCCACATATTTTCGATAGAAATTAAGTATGTAAGTAAACACTGTTATACACGCTTTTAAAGCTTATTAAATTTGGTAAATGATTTGTTTGAAATATTTTTTCATATTCTCTCGGACAAAAAAAATATTCAACTTCAAAAAAATATTTTAGAAAAAAAAAATTTTTTTTAACAACAATCTCATTAATATTGGCCAAACTAACACAGATAATAAAAAAATTACTACACATAATTTTTAGGCAATTTTGTAAGAAACTAGGTGATGAAATTTTTTTTATGATATATGTTTTGGTTTATGAGATATAATCGCTTTAGTAGAAGCCCACATTTTAATGTTTGGGAGGGCACAGGGGGGGAAGCAAGCGGGGGAGGAGTGGGGACTTTTGTGAAAATACTCCCTAGGGTACGTACTACTTACTTGCAAAAATTCAGCTTTCCCTTAATTTGTTCCAGTTAGGGCCTGTTTTTTGTCTAGATTGACTGGGCTACATTGGCTCTACATGCCCAAACCATCTAAGATTCCTATTATTATCTCATTACACTCATCAGTCTTGCATTCTCTGTGAATCTCCAAATATTTCACATATATTTTTTACTGTCAAATCAGTCATAAATTGAAGAGAAAATTGTTTTATTTATTCTACTTATTTGTAGTAAGTTTTCAAAATACTAATATATTAAGAACATTGATTTTATCTTGTTTAATAATAATAGAGTGGCGTGGCACACGATTAAGTATTGTAGGAATTTATAATCATGGATAAGAAAATATCTAATATTTGTTTAAAAATAGTAATATCAAAAAATTAAGTTGCTGATATATTTATTTATTTATTTATTTATTTATTTATTTATTTATTTATTTATTTATTTATTTATTTATTTATTTATTTATTTATTTAATACAAACGGCATAAGTATGCCATAAACACTAATTACATGTCACAAATTCATATTCAAAATATCAGTAATGATAAAACAGTGTATGTATAACAGTTAGTTGTGACGATACATTGGGAAGTGACAACAGAGATACCTTTACATGCAAAAATCTATAACACAAATAAAATTAGTAGTGATTTAAAAAATATGATAGCATAGCCTATATTATATAGCAATATATATATATATATATATATATATATATATATATATATATATATAATACATAAAAGTGTACTTTCAAATTATATGAAATAAAAAAATAAAAAAATAATAAAAAAATTGACATTTTATACACGTACATCTCATTCGAACTATGATTTACATTCTCCAATACAACGTTTGCATAGTCTTGGTAACAAATACTTAAACAATATGGATGTACTTGACAATAATTTTAACTTATTATTTCTAACTATTTATTTCTACCTATCCCATAAACTAATGAGAACAACAATTTTAAACATTACCTACTTCGTGTCAACTCCTATATTTTATGGACTATATTTTGTTTCTTATATTTTATGTTACCTGTATTTTGTTAACGCTTATATTTTATGAAACCTAATTTTTTTATTTTTTTAACCCTTATATTTTATGTAACCTATATTTTGTTTTTAACAATTATTATGTTACTTGTATTTTGTAAACCTATTCTTTTCACTGTAATTAAAAAAATGTACTGCATTCTATGTAAAAGCCCTATGGGCGTTTAAATAAATAAATAAATACAGGAGGCCTCAAGGAAAATAGTTTCCCTCGTGGCCTATATCATCTTAGGGGATGCTGTGTGGAGGATCCTTTTAAGGAAGGGAAGGATAGGAAGTTCTGGGAATCTGTCTTTGTGTGTCCAGGAATGACGGACGCATAAATGCGGTGAAAGGCAATGAGAGGATAGAGTCCAGCTGGAAAGGTCAAAATGCCTCCCTCATCAGTCTCTCTCAATCCGGCCCGTCACGCAGAAGGTGGGCAGACGCATCCGCTTCCAAGACCTGGAAAAACCTCACCCCGTGCCTCCTTTGCAAGACCTCCCTCTCCCGTACACCTCCGTCATCCCTCCCCTGCGTGTCTTTCCCATACTTCCCTGTTTCCGCTCGAGTTCCCCTCTCGCATCCCCTCCCCCCTTCCCGCGTCCTTTAACACTTTCCCCGCTTTCTCCGTTTCGGTCAAAAATAAATGAATATATTTTTGAGCGAGGTTAATATGAAGGATCCGGGAGAAGTATGTTTACGAGAGTTGGAAGGACTGATAAGAATATTGAAAGAAGAGTAAATGCAGAAAACTCCATTAACCGGTTGGCGTCAGCAAATAAATTGTTAGAATAATTCGTATAAACCAAACAGTTTGTGATGTCCTTCATATCAGAAGATTGTCGGTAGATGGCGACACTATACAAGCTACCTGTCACTTGTCACTTCTTGGTCGGCTATACTTTGTCAAAGTCGTGAACGCAATTCATTACAATAAAACAAAGTTATAATATTCAATCCTCGTTTATTTTGCCCTCAATCCTTCAGGTTATGGGCCCAGGATACGCGGAAAGTAAAAGTACGTAAATAATTTTTTAGTGCGGAATGCCAGACGAGAGTGAAACTCAACCAAAACCGACAACTCAAGACTCGTTTTTTGGCCACAATGAAAGTAGCAAAAAGGCAAAGCTAGCAGTCCGCAGTGAAGTTTTGATACCAACCCCGAGATATAGCAATGAGGCATGGAACTGGCAGAGGTAGAATGAAAGTAGACTGACTGTCTACTTTCATTTTAGATCGGATGAACGAAAAAGGAGTGTAAGGAAAATATAACGTGATGCGAAAGTATATGGTAGAAAAAGTTGGGGAGGCTCGAGAAAGATGGTGGCACGATCACATAAAACCAAATACTCTAGTATATGGTAGAAAAAGTTAGGGTGGCCCGAGAAAGACGGTGGCACGTTCACATAAAACCAAATACTCGAGTATATGGTAGAAAAAGTTGGGGAGGCCCGAGAAAGACGGTGGCACGATCACATAAAACCAAATACTCAAGTATATGGTAGAAAAAGTTGGGGAGGCCCGAGAAAGACGGTGGCACGATCACATAAAACCAAATACTCGAGTATATGGTAGAAAAAGTTGGGGAGGCCCGAAAAAGACAGTGGCACGATCACATAAAACCAAATACTCGAGTATATGGTAGAAAAAGTTGGGGAGGCCCGAGAAAGACGGTGGCACGATCACATAAAACCAAATACTCGAGTATATGGTAGAAAAAGTTGGGGAGGCCCGAGAAAGACGGTGGCACGATCACATAAAACCAAATACTCGAGTATATGGTAGAAAAAGTTAGGGTGGCCCGAGAAAGACGGTGGCACGTTCACATAAAACCAAATACTCGAGTATATGGTAGAAAAAGTTGGGGAGGCCCGAGAAAGACGGTGGCACGATCACATAAAACCAAATACTCAAGTATATGGTAGAAAAAGTTGGGGAGGCCCGAGAAAGACGGTGGCACGATCACATAAAACCAAATACTCGAGTATATGGTAGAATAAGTTGGGGAGGCCCGAGAAAGACGGTGGCACGATCACATAAAACCAAATACTCGAGTATATGGTAGAAAAAGTTGGGGAGGCCCGAAAAAGACGGTGGCACGATCACATAAAACCAAATACTCGAGTATATGGTAGAAAAAGTTGGGGAAGCCCGAGAAAGACGGTGGCACGATCAAAAAATCAAATCACACACGATCAAAACCAAATACTCGAGTATATATATATATAATATTATTTTTATTTTTACTACATCTATTGTATATTATTACTTTTAAAATATCTATACTACATGTATATCTAATTTAGCAACTGCTACGTTAGTATATTTCTTTATTTAATATTTTGTTTTTATTCATAAGTTTTATTTGTTTCTTAATTTAAAAAAAAAAATATATATATAAGTATATCTTTTTTTTATCATTTTTCTGTAATGACACGACTCCCCAATTTAAACACGAGAAATT
Source organism: Limnephilus marmoratus (assembly GCA_917880885.1). NCBI lineage: Eukaryota > Metazoa > Arthropoda > Insecta > Trichoptera > Limnephilidae > Limnephilus > Limnephilus marmoratus. The sequence continues at coordinate 19,013,277 of OU862924.1, read as the reverse complement.
TTTTCTCTTTTAAATTGGGTAGATTCATTAACAAGAAATTATTTTATTTGTAATTATTTATAAGAACCATGTATTTTCCTTATGTAAATCTGTTATATGTATGTATATTTCAAATAAAAAAAAATAAAAAAAAATATGGTAGAAAAAGTTGGGGAGGCCCGAGAAAGACGGTGGCACGATCACATAAAACCAAATACTCGAGTATATGGTAGAAAAAGTTGGGGAGGCCCGAGAAAGACGGTGGCACGATCACATAAAACCAAATACTCGAGTATATGGTAGAAAAAGTTGGAGAGGCCCGAGAAAGACGGTGGCACGATCACATAAAACCAAATACTCAAATATATGGTAGAAAAAGTTGGGGAGGTCCGAGAAAGACGGTGGTACGATCACATAAAACCAAATACTCGAGTATATGGTAGAAAAAGTTGGGGAGGCCCGAGAAAGACGGTGGCACGATCACATAAAACCAAATACTCGAGTATTTGGTAGAAAAAGTTAGGGAGGCCCGAGAAAGACGGTGGCACGATCATATAATACCGAATACTCGAGTCGGGTCATGTCGATATACCTGAAGCAAGGAGTGTGTGCCAAAACCGAGTCGTTTCGCGATCCGCCTCTCTGCCTACCACTGCGAGGAAATTGTCTCATGGTGAGTTAGTCAGTGAAGATATTGTATGAAATTTTATCAACGCTTAGGATTTTTGTCATATAATACAGGGACACCCCTAGCACGGCGGGCGAAATTAATAATACCTACTATATTTTGTTTAATTAAAAAATATGTGTATGAATTTACGATTCAGCTGATATTTGAAAAACATTGTAAAGTAATAAGTCTATTTCTAATGCATTATTTTAGATGTTCATGATTATTTACATAAGAATATGCAATTATGAGTTATATAATTGTTTTGTATCGAAAGAAATTGCAAAACTTCAATACCAGGAAGAATAATATAACGAGCTTCGAGTGAAGTCGGGAAATTGCAAAATAATCCCTAAGCCTTCCTCGGGGAAACCAACAATTGAAAACACTTCCTCAGCGGCCCCCCTCTCCCCTCCCTCCGCAGCCAACTCCTTTCTGGAGAATTGCATCAACTCTCTCTACATTACAACCTTCGGATTTTAGAAGAAGAATGGAAACTGAAATGATTCTCTAAGAACATAATTGACTGAGTTTAAGTCGACCGTTTGGCATTTCATCCAGTGCCCGACCGAAACAGGACTTTCTACCGAAACCGAAACCGAATCTTCGGTAATTGTCTCAGTTTCGGTCGAAACCGAAACTTTTTTAGACATGTAAAAATTCTATTATTTACTGAAATATGGCTTATTTTTTACACTTCAATTCAAACACTTAACTTATGTTAAATAAATAATTTTAAAAAAAAACAATAATTAAAGTATGTGAAAATTTTTTTTTTTTTTAATATTACTAAATATTAACAAACATGTTAACTACTTCTTGGAACAAAAAATTGTCAATAATCAACACTTATGTACATTATAAAGGAAGGACTTCATTAATTGAGTATTTTAATTTAAATTGCGTTGAAAATCACAACATTCTTAAGACTGAATTTACCATTTATTGAGATTTTTGCAGAGTTTGAAAATCTGCCGAAACTAGATTTTTTTGCCGAAACTAGATTTTTTTGCCCAAACTTACCGAAACCGAAACCAAACCGAACCTTTCATCTATCTATAAATTTGTTTTTTACGCTCCAGTTCCAGTTCAAGATGGTGACCGTGTTGGATACACCCTTTTTATTCCGCCAGAGTAACGGTGCGGTACATACTACAGCTGTCAAATAAATATAAAAAACGTAATGTTTTGAAAAAAGTTTGAAAAATAAATAAATAATTGTCAATGAAATGATGAAATTTCTTTGGACAAATTGTAAAATTCCTTATTTATTGTAAAATTTTATTTTACCGTATATAATTAAGTAGGTATTTATGATTTCAAAGGAAATTTTGGTTTTGATTTCTTAACTCTCCCTCAGACAACTGGGGCCGAAGGGAGACCCCAAAATCACTATCCTTCTTATATCTACTTAAATACATGAAACATATTTTTTGTATTTCACTTATTCCTGCGCAAAGGATTAATACATAAAGTTCCGTTTAAAAAAATGTTAAAAAAATCGTTGATCGCAGGAAAAAATATTTAATTTTTTTATTTTATTTTATTTTTTTTATTTATTTATTTAAGGAACATAAACAGTCTATAATAAACATAAGAGGATAACAAAAAATAGACCAATTATTAATGTTCACAGATAGGTATTTAGTATATGGATAGGTATATAGTTAATATTCCCTGCCCAATAAATGGACAAATAAAAAAATAATAAAAAAAGGGATTTCAATGGTTGAAATGCAAAAAAAATCATGTGGTCGTCGACCGACCCACTTGGTCACGGACGTTATATTTGGCATGTTGGTCTGTCGAGAGTTAAATACGGGAAAATTAGAAACATACTTTATAGTACGCGAGGTCTAATGTTCACAAAACTACTAATACAAGAAGTGAAAATACTCATTTTAATTTGCATAATTGTGCCTTACTATCCGCAATATCTAGGTCGGGTTTTGTTATTTCATCTTGAGCTATGAAGATTAGAAATATCTACTTAGCTAACCGACCCAAAGCCTTTCTCATAAAAAAATCTTCAATTCATTTTACTGTTTGTTTTATATTTCCATGGGATGCATTCGTCACAATACCTAATAGTGATTTCCGCAATTTGAAAAATATTTTATAATTTTTTCTTCCAAATTTGTTTACCAGTCAATGTAATTTGTTGAAAATAAACTTATTCTGAACATTTGTTATACACACTTGAACAGTTGTTCAACTATTGTACACTTTTCAAACAAACACAATTCAAAGGGAACATTAAAATTGTTAAGAACCTAATAATTTATCATTTTTACTAAAAGGATAAAACGTTAACCACTCGGACTCATAAACTTGTTTTCACTATAATATAACATTACCAGACATATGTACGACGTATGAGGCGTCCCTTAATTTTAATTTACAAAGATGAAAAGATTGATCTCTGTAGCGTAGGAAAATTTCTATATTTTTCCGACGTCAAGTATTTCTGCTTTTCTTTTATTTGTGAGTAATTTGTAAAATTCATCCATAAGTGCAACCCCCTTGTATTCTGTGAGATACACGAAGGTTCTTGACTATCATTGGGTCTTAACAAGAGCTAAGGGGCTTTGCAGCAGAAATGCAGAAAGAATTTTATACCTCCGGGCGCTGCCTAGAGTGCCTAGTGTCTGTGCAAAAGAAAATTAATTATAATACAAAGATGAATAATTTTCAGCGACATTAATGAAAGACAATTTTAACATCAACGTCACCCATTAATGTTGCCAATAAAAAAATATGATATTATAAACCTAACCTCTCCTAAAACATCATCTTCTTCCAAGGCGACAACGCTGTCAATGACTGTTTCATAACGCTGATGGATTTCATTCGTTTTGTGCTCCGATTGTCATACGGGATCGGAGGAATCCAGGTTTTTGGAATTTCGCACAATAAGGGTGCCTAACTACACGGTAGACAGGTGTCAAGTACCGTTTTATCGTCAGTCCGTGAGTCGGTTGCTAACCACCATCGTATCGTGACATTTCGCTCTACGCCGAAGTGTTATTTATCCTATCGTTACATAAAGTGTAAATCATATCGTATTATATCGTATGCTTTGTGTGAACTTATTACGTAAATCGACTCGTGACTCAAACTTTATCGTAGTTCTAATAATCGAATAGAACAATCTTATCGAGCGCTTATGGACATATCTGTGACTGTCACCAAACGGAAACCAAGCCAGAAGACACAACAGCAGTGAGTACCTCTTAATTGTGAATTACCTTTCTTATTTGGTGGTCGGGCATAATTTCACATCGAAATCCATAAGCGTCTTAGCAAAGAGTAGCCGCAAGGTTATTTCTAAACCCCGTGCATAGTCATGATTCAATGACAATGTCACCTCAGTTTCGTCTTTACTGATGTCGTCTTTTTCGTATAAGATCTCTAGATATCCACTGTTGAAGACTTCGACCGTTTTACTTTAATGTTAGGAGAGTTTTTTTTTTAAGGAAATGAAGAAGAGGAAGTTCTGGCAAGGAAATAGGTAGAGGGGTGGGTAGGAATCTGGGGGTCAGAGTGTCCTGGAGTGACGGACGCATGAATCCATCCCTCCCACAGCGGTGTAAGGCGACGCATTCATTGATATTAAATTTCAAAAAAAGTCGCATTGCCATATCGTCATCGTCATCCATAATATCTTTTCAAACATCCAGGCAACATTATGAAATAAAGCTTACTTAAAAAATTATCATCATTTCGATAGGTACGAATACTAATTAACAGAGGCACCAACTGATTATGGCACTGATTTCTGCAATTGGCGATGGTGGTATATTATTATGTGTACCCAAAAGGCACAGTCTTTTTCGGCACTAACACAAACGAATCGTCCCTAATGCGCACTGCACACATGTGTATTTTTCGTGTACAATACTTCATTTCCTGCCTTTAAGGTTAAACTTCACGTACCTTATAATCTACGTATTCACAGATGGCGCCAATTGAATTATTTTACGTTATTAATATTTTTTGCACGTTCTGCTTTAAAATATTGGGGTGAATTAATTGTTTGCGCCCGTACATATTTAATATGAATAAAAATAAATAGTTTTGTCCATAAACAAACCCAAATTTTTCAAGAAAGGCTGAAAAATACAATTTTGGATTGAGTCACTGATACAAAATTGAATTTTTCAGCCTCTCTTGAAAGATTTGGGTTTGTTTATGGATAAAACTATTTATTTATAGAAAAATGAAATAATTTAACTTTGTATAAACCACTTATTTGATGCGCAAATCCGACATAAATAAATATTTATTTATATTCATATTAAATATGTATGGGCGCAAACAATTAATTCACCTTAATATTTTAAATCAAAACGTGCAAAAAGTATTAACAACCTAAAATAATTTAATTGGCGCCATCTGTGAATGCGTAGATTATAACGTACGTGACGTTTAAACTTAACATCTTATAGGTTGCGATTCGTGTTGGTCGATACTTTGCATGAATTTTTGAACATGTGTTAATGTAACGTTAATGTAACAATTATACTACATCAGTGAAGTCGTGTTTTCAAACGCTCTAAACAAATAAAATTAATATGGCTACGCGATCAAACCAAGCGTGGGAATCTATAAATCAAAACGTCGTGGAGCTGATCAGGAAAATCGATGTGCTCACAACAACGGTGTCCGATCTAAAGGCAATAATTGGTGAGCAAAAATCCGAATTATCCTACCAAAATAACACTATTGCCAAGTTGTGCGCTAAGGTAGCTTCACTCGAAGCAGCCGGCCGCAGTACGCCACTACCGGGGCCCACAACCGTGGAGCCGCGAACCGCGCCTACAGAAGGCCCGCGCATAACAAAAGACAAAAATAAGAAAAATAAGAAAACGGAGGCTAATTCTACAACCAAGCCTCCAAAATCAGATCCGCAGACATCGTCACAAGACGACGTCGAGGATATCAATAGTGGCTGGGTGCTTCAAACCCGGAAACCGCGTGTCCGTAAACCTGCTCCCATCGTTAAAGGGACAAAGGCTGACACGACCCTACGCGCAGTAGAGCGCAAGTTCTACATTCACGCTTGGCCATTCTGTCCCAACACAGAAGTTAACAACATTAAAGAATTCCTGGAAGGTGTCACACAAGACACCGTTGAAGTCGTAAAGCTTCAAGCCCGCGGGAATTACAGTTCTTTCAAAATCGGGATTGCCGAACAAGATAAGGAAAAGTTTCTAAACCCCGAAGTCTGGCCCGCAGGTATTTCGGTCAACAAATTCAAATTCCCATTTTTGAAATCAAATCAGACAGAGACCACTCAGCTTAATGGCGCGTCTAAAACTCCTTTACCAGAATGTTAGGGGTGTAAACTCCAAAATAAACGAATTTACAACAAATTTGCTATCTCAAAACAACGAAATAATTGGGTTGACAGAGACATGGTTGAGCACCTCTGTCTATGACAACGAACTGTTTGACAATAGGTATGAAGTACATCGCCGTGATAGATGCGATAGTAATATTACTAATACAAGTGCACTCGCTGGCCGCCATAGCGGCAGTAGGAACGCCTCGCGAGGCGGCGGGGTTTGCATTGCAGTACGAAAACCGATTATATCACAAAGATTAACCGAACTCGAAACAGAGGGCGAAAACATCTGGATCAAAATTACAAAAACTAATTTCACTGCGCTGGTATGTGTGGTATATTTCTACTGTACAGACGACAGAGATATCCGCACGAAGTTTTATGAACATCTCAATAATAAGGCCAACCTATTATCCAACAAAAATGTTATCATTATGGGGGATTTCAATTTGCATAACAAACCTGAAGATGTCATACTTGATCACGTATGTTTTATAAACTCTAATGGACTAACGCAACATAGTACAGTTGTAAACAAGTACAATAACATGCTTGATTTAGTGCTAAGTAATTTAAATATATGTGAGGTGACGTACAGCGATGAAGCATTGGTTAAAGAAGATCACCACCATCCTACACTGGCTATCTCGGCCACCCTGGCGAGGACACAATACAGCAGGCGTGAAATGCGTGCAAACCGTCATCAAATGGGACGACACTTATATTCGAACTTTAACAAATTTAATTTTAAACACGTTAATATTAATCTGTGTCTAAAAATATTCTCACACTTCAACTGGAGATATTTATACAACATGAAATCTGTCAACGAAGCTGTGGAATATTTTTACTCTGTATTATTTAGTATATTTGAATTATGTGTACCTTTAAAAAAATTATCGAAAGCAAATGTTAACTACCCAGTTTGGTTCGATAAAAATATTATAGAAAAAATCAAATGTAAGGAATCTCTTCGCAGGAAGTACAAAGCTACTAATAATAAATCAGACTATTTATTATTTTCTGCAAAGAGATCCGATCTCAAAAAAGAGATGACTGTAAAAAAGAACAAATATTTATCCGATATTGAAAATGGGATCAAAGAAGACCCCAAAAACTTCTGGCAATATATTAGATCACAAAAATCAGGTAGGGGCACTCCTATTGGACTTATGAATGTCGATAAAATAATCCAATGTCCCCAACAAGTTTCAGAGAGATTTGCGGACTATTTCCAGTCGGTATACAACCATATGAGCCCTAACCTAGATGTTGAAAGTCTCCGGGCAGAGGTGCCTAGAAACACAGGTTCAATATCTCTGGAACAAATTAAGCCTGAGGAAGTCAAAGCGTGTATTCGGGAACAAAAGCCCAACAAGGCCACGGGGCCAGATGGAATCCCACCTCATATCATTATCATGTTGGAAGAACATTTGTTTAACCCGATATGCTTTATCTTCAACCTCAGTATTTCAACTTCCACTTTTCCTAAATCCTGGAAACTAACCAAGGTTAGCCCGATACATAAATCTGGAACAAAAACGGAAGTCCAGAACTATAGACCAGTAGCAGTTCTGTCGATACTCCCAAAAATATTTGAAACAATAATTTGCAAAAAGCTAAACAAACAAATTAAACCGTTTCTTCAGGGAAACCAACACGGATTTCTATCAAATAAGTCCACCGTCTCTAATCTTCTAGAACTCTCACAGAGAGTAGCAAGAGGATTAGATGCTCAACATCAAACTGATGTGATCTACACTGATTTCGCCAAGGCGTTCGACCGAGTTGATCATGACATACTGCTACGAAAAATACATAGAATTGGCTTCGACAAACCCCTCCTAAATTTTTTTGTCACGTATTTAAGGAATAGGAAACAATATGTTTGCATCGACGGATACAGGTCTAGAGAATTCTCTGCATTCTCTGGAGTGCCACAGGGGTCAAACCTAGGTCCTCTACTATTTATAATCTTAATTGATGACATTCAAGAATGCATCAAACATTCCACTTGCCTGCTTTTTGCTGACGATCTAAAATTACTTAAGAAAATTTGTGATGGTCAAGATTGTGTCAAATTGCAAACTGATTTAGATTCAATTTCATCATGGGCTGATGAAAATAAATTATTTTTTAATACAAAAAAATGTGTCGCTATGTCGTATACACGTTCGAGAAACCCTATCAAATTCGATTATTGCATCAAAAATGATATATTGTCAAAAGTAAAATCCATCAAGGACCTTGGGGTAGTCTTTGATCCCAAACTTACGTTTTCGGACCATATATTGCAGTTGACGACATCATGCTACAAGCTTCTCGGATTTGTCATAAGACTCTGCAAACAATTTTCCAATCCCGAGGCAATGATGACTTTGTACAACTGCATTATAAGGTCTAAAATTGAATACGCCTCTGCTGTATGGGCCCCATACCAACAAAAATATATTGAAAAACTAGAACAGATTCAAAAAAAGTTTTTGAGATACATGTATTTGAGAATGCACGGAGAGTACCCGCGATTCATGCATCACGAAGATTTGCTTGCCGAAACGCGCTACCAAAGTCTCCACTCGAGGAGGAGTGGGGCCCTTGCAGTAACGGCGTACAAAATTATTAATAATTTAATAGATAGCCCATACCTTCTGGAATGCTATAAGTTGTTCGTACCGAATAACTACAGCCAGGGACGTCACCATGATCTGCTTTGTATCCCACGTGGCAGAACGGACGTACTGGCTCGGCATAGCATGACACGAGGTATGGCGCTGTTAAACAACGCCTCCAAGACTATCGATATTTTTAATAGTAGCCTTGAAGAATTCAAGAGGCATGTTAATGCTAAAAATCTATAACTTGTTATTTGTATCATATATATGTAGTTAATGTTACATGTGTATTGTAAATGGACACAGTCTGTAATACACAAAAAAAAAAAAAAAAAAAAAAAAAAAAAAAAAAAAAAAAAAAAAAAAAAAAAAAAAAAAAAAAAAAAAAAAAAAAAAAAAAATGTGGATTAATTTGTTGCGATAAATTTTATATTTTTATGTGAATAGTTCTTTTGTGCCTGTATGGAATGTACATGGAGAGCATTCACGGAAACGTGGATGGTGTAGTCTCTGTACATTTTCACTTCTCAATAATTGCAAATTCGCTTTGTGGAACCATTTTTCTGTTTCTGTTAAATTTCTGTTTTATAAATTTTCTAAGTTATCGTATTGTTAACCGATTATATTTGTATGTAAAATTTTTAACCATTTATTTAAATGAAAAAAGCATTACATCATTACTAACGTGGATAATTGTTAACGTAAACGTCAACATACAAGAACATCCATAGACTGAAGGACTGTGAGTGCATATATTTTGTATGTAGCGGAGTAATACAGAAACAACTGCAACATCAAGTAAGGGGTCGTCCATTAATCACGTGATGTTTTTTAGCAACTTTTTAACCCCCCCCCCCGTGGTGATATGTGGTGAGGTTTTAGACTAACCCCCCCCCCCCCCCCCCAAATCACGTGTATTTTTTTTTTGTACAAGGTATTTCGAAATTTTCAGAATATTATCACGAAAAATAAATACACGTGATATCTGATTATCCCCCCCCCCCAGTGATAATTCGTGATTTTTTCCGAACCCCCCCCCCCCCCCGCTTTTAAGCCTCACATGATTAATGGACGACCCCTAATGTTATTCTCGTACTAGCAGAACCTAATAATTACCTTTAAGTGATTTTAAGTAAATTATTAAATGAAAACAAATCACTTTGCATAAACCACTTATTGTTTGTTGGACAGGATATGAAAAATGACACTTGTTGATATTATAATTTGAAATTAAACACTTTTGTACTTTCTTCCACTAATTTGATAAATACTTTTGATAAAGATAGAGATGTCAAAATCCTTCATGTTTGCAACAAAGGACAAAAATTAGACAGGTTAGAGTCACTAGAAATTAATCGCCTAACGAAGAAAATAGATCGAAAATACGTCATGAATAAACAGTTGGAACATAATGCTCAATCACCATTAATATACCCATTATAATTTACTTAGAATAATTTTACTTCGGAGAGCAGTGGGGTAATTTAAGTATGTAATTTAAAAATGTAATAACCCAAATACACGGAGAATCCTAATAATAATAAATACCATAGTGCATCAATATTTGTCAATTAAGCCCTAAGCAACAAGGAGGGAATAACCCAACATTACTAAAATAAAATATCAGTAATCACAAACCTTTTAAATTATATAAATTCATGTATATTCATTTGAAGTAAAATTATCTATTTAATATGTAACATCATTCATAATTTTAATAATAAACTTTATAATTACCTGTATGTACCTAAAATTAACAAAATAACTTATAATACCTTAAAATTAACAAAATAGAAATATTCATTATATAGAGACAATGTTGTGTACCCCTGCCTAAGAGTGTATAAATACCGTAGCATAAGAATTTCAACTACCAGTCTGAAAATGTCCGTAATAGGATGAAACCGGTCCTGGTGAAATAAAAATTAGTGGAAGAAAGTACAAAAGTGTTTAATTTCAAATTATAATACAATGGAATTCCACCACGAATTATCAGTGCAAAAACTAGACTTGTTGATAATTTTGATTAAATAAGTGGTGCATACAAAAATATTTGTTTTCATTTAAATAAAATGCTACCATGAAGTGATTTTGCAATTATTGAAGAATTGATAAATCTGAATTATTTAATATGTAAAATTTTCAAAATTTTAAGTAGCCCCAGACACAAAAAAGAGCTGATGACCTTGAAACGCCTGAACTGATTTTCATGAATTGTAGCTAAGAACCATCTCGATCACGTCAGCTTTCAAACAAAAAAAAAACAGCATGATAGTCGGACCATTCGTTTAGGAGCTACGATGCCATAGACAGACACACAGACGGCGGTCAAACCCGTGCGTTTTGCGTTGGGGGTTAAAAACAAAACATGAGCCACAAAAATCATAAATAAAATAAGGCATATATCTAAGGCATATATAAGGCATTCAACTCTCCTTGTTTTGGGTGAATTTAAAAATAACAAGATATTATTTCTGTATTGCTTCGAAAGCCTCAACACCCAAAATATTCCAATTGTCGCAAGAATTGTGAAAAAGTGTTGTTTACATCGATTTTCTTTAAAATATGTGTCTGCTTTGCAAACGTGTCCCGCGTCGCTACTTAAAATTTAATTTACTAAGAAGTAAGGGACATTTCGACAGCTCCCACCACCCACCCCTCCTTCCCCCGTCCCCAACAGCACCACCCCAATCTACAAACTAAACCCTTTCACTGCCTGGAAATCAACAATGTGCAAAAAAAATTATTGAGCATATTATTCTTCTTATTTTCAAATCGGGGACGCCTGAGTAACAATCAAATACTTAATTTGAGGCATGTAAAGAGTAAGAATAACAGAAGAATATGTATGAGACGACATTGAGGCAAGAAAAAAATGTATGGTGTTCCAAGGTTACGGTTTACGGTTAACCTTACCAGTGACTGACACTTACAGTTTAAAAAAGTAAAAGTATTACTACATCATAGATGCAATTGAGGTTCTAAGGTGCAAATCGAAAATTCAGGTGTGCTTTCTCAGTTTTTGATACATTTTTCTGCCGATTTTCATGATTGCTAACAATTACATCTTTACGTTTGACTGAATTAAGATGTTCGAGGTATTTACCGAATATTAATTAGAAATAATATAAATTAGAAAAACATATTTATTTCAATGCACCGCAGATATATTTTCGATTTTTTTACAAGTGAAATTCAAAATTCATATATCCCAGTTTGACATATGTTGACTATGGTATTGTTGTTGTGAGATTGCTTAGTTTATACTTAGCATGTTCAGAAAGTAAGTGTACTGTGACCATAAGAGGCGGTGGTTTTTAGTTTTTTAAGGGTTGGCAACACTGAGTGGTAGAGAGGGCTCTCCTGACCAGAACGAGCATCGCATGAATATTGTGGTACGTAAACTCACGTTGTAGTGTCCAGTTGCGTGAAAGATGTCGGCAAAATATCCCGCCAAGTGCTGTGATCCGCTTTTTACTCACGGAAGAAATAACACTTACAAGAAGAAAAGGTGAGGATTTTTAAACTGGAGATGATAGTAGATAACTCATTACATGCCTGAGAAAAAAAACAGTCGTCAAAGTGGCGGCACACCAATTTCCCATCTGGCAAAAAAATTGTAAACCACAACTTCGGACAAAAAAACATGGCCTCAGTGTTTTGGGACCAAATTCGACCAACGTGATGACGTTGGTCGAATTTCTGCCTCAGGATGAGACCATCAATGCACAACAATATTGTGATACCCTAAAAAAACTCAAAAGGAGCATTCAAAACAAAGGGAGGGGAATGCTGGCCAGAAAAGAATGCTTATTTCACACAGCCACCAATACGCTTTTGGACTCACTTGGTTGGGATGTTTTGAATCACTCACCATAATCCCCTGACTTGGCGTCTTCAGATTATCATCTTTCATCTTCGTGAAGGCAATTTTTTCAATTTGGGAGGCGGGAATGGGTACCGCCGCCCCGGGAACCTTTATTGGATAACCAACACCTCTGCCATAGGTCACCCCAAGTGGTTCGCTACGTTTGGTGATTTAGCAGGGGTGCCCGGGTTCATGGGGTAAGGTTTGTCTAGGTCTTGGAGGCGGATGACCAGGACATACTGAACCCCAGATTCCTACCCACCCCTTAAACCCTTTTCCTTCCCAGAACTCTCCTCTCCTTCCCTTCCTTAAAAAAAAACCTCCACACAGCATCCCCAAAGATGACATAGGCCCTGAGGGAAGTTATTTTCCTCAGGGCCTCCTCTGTGGAGCTCATGTAAAAAAAAAAAAAAAAAAAAAAAAAAAAAAAAAGGCATGTATGGATGAAAATAATTTTTCAACCGACGAGCAGGTGCAGAAAGTGGTCCTGAAGTGGGGGAAGGAGCTGGTGGGAGAATTCTTTTAAGAGGGCATAAAGAAACTTGTGCCACAGCTCACCATACGCATTGAACGGATTGGCGATTATTTGGAAAAATATTCATCAAGTGTAATAACAATATCCTGTAATTTTTTTCTAATCCACTTTTAAAAAAAACAGTACACTTACTTTCTGAACATGACTCGTATTATGTACATTTGATTATTGGTAACTTTGTCTTTGTCTTTATGGGTATCATCTGAAAATAGCTCATGATTTAAGTACAAATTCAAAACTTTTAAATCTAACTCATACGTTGACGTTAAAATATATGACGTTTTCTATATCGGCCACAGGACAGCCAAAAAGATAAAAGGATTACATTACCACAGAGTATAACAATTTTTAATACAACATCAAAATATAGCTAAGTAAACTTGAAGATGAGGAAATTGTAAAAATTGTGAAGACTACAAAGTATACTATATCACTAACTCGACAACCTACAGAAGGCCTCGGAATAGGAATCCCTTGTGAGGAGGACTGTGAATATATAGGACTTTAATTATTTATTTTTTTGTTTTTTATGCCCGGCTGGGCATTAAAGTGTTATTTTTTTATTACAAAGAACATCCAAGTAGACACAACAAAATCAAGACAAAATCCAAAACAAAATCAAAATAAAATCAAAATCTAAAACAAAAACAAAATATCCCACCATGCAAAAATGGAAAAAATAGTATACATACTAAGAAAAGTACTATATTATAATAAAACGAATATAAAAATTTATTCCACTTAATTTTATTCGACCGTAACCGGTTTCAGCTCGTCAAAGCCATCTTCAGACTGGTACAAATATTTCCTAGTCTACGGTTTATATACACAACATATTGGGGAGGGGGAGAGGGGTGGTCTACTTCGTTTTATTATTATATATTATAATGGAATTCCACCATGAATTATCAGTCTCAAAAATAGAAATATTAAGAAAAGTACAATAAAGATAAGTCGAAGCGGAGCTATGTTGTTTGTTAAATTAAATTTGATTTTCTTCTTTTCAATATAAAAATTGGGAAATGACTTGTTTACATTTAGTGAATGATGTAAGTGAAATGTGTCAAAATCTTTATTGTCATTACCCATTTTTTATACGGCGAACCGGGGTATACAATTGTGATTCTGTGTTGGAGCTGTCACAATAGAACGGTAGATATTGCCTCGATGTTGATTTGCGAGGTATATCGAAAGAAATCGAGTATAATTATTCAGGGCTGTCATATATTGAATTTATGATTTTATGTAAACATATTAGGTCATTAACTATTCTGTTAATTAAATTGACATAGTGGATAACCATATACTATACATTTAATAATGCAACACCATGATAAATGTATATTAAATATTTATTTTAAAAAAAAAATAATTAAAGTCGGCGTCTTAAAGTGTTGCCAGAGCTTGCAAGTCGTCCTTCCCGGGAAGAAGGAAGTAGGAAGTAAGAAGCAGAAGCGGAAAGCGTGGAACGCTTCCGGCGGAAATGAAGAGGAATGTGGGGCAATATCAATAGGAAATAGATACGTGTCGGCCACGTGGGGGCGCGGGGTAATGGGGCCCAAACGGCCGGCCCGCCGCGCCGCCCTTTTCCCGTTTCCAACACTTCTACGAGTTAACACTAGGGGAAACTACTCCCCTGCAACTAGACCCCGGGAAGTCAGATTTACTTTAATTCCGCAGAGCTTTCTTTGTCTACTGGATACATGAATTTTGGAATTGCACACAATTTAATCAGATTTATTTTGAAAATAGCTGCAATTCCCGGAGTTGCTCGGGATTTACAATAGGAGTTTTTCAAAACCATACTTAGACAGTGAAATTCCCTTTGTTTTGAAGCACAAGTGCGAAAAATTTGAATTAGTCTCAAAATAAAACTGAAATAATAATAATTATTATAATTGACTAATTTATATTGCGTCGTTTTCTTGAAAAATTACCTCAAGGGCGCTGTACAAACAAATACATAAAATAATTCATATAACAATGTCTTACAACTAATATTTATAATTATAACTAGTGACTTATGTGCATCTAAGACTTATAGCTAGTGACTTATGAAAAAGACTTATAACTTCTAACCCAAAACTAGTGTCACCTAATGACACACATATTTCAAAGTTAGAGATTTAAACACACTTACATTTAGAAATACTTGATCAGTTTGCCAGGGTTATCAAATATGACATTAACATCAAACAACAAACAAAGCTGAATATATATAAACACGTAACATATTTAGGTAAGTTATTGCTGCGAGTCGGATCAGCTTCAGGATTTTACTTATGAATAGTAAAATTTTACACATGAAATGTAGTTTTGTATAAAAATCAATTCCGCACCGCCCGCCTGCCCGCCCGCCAGTCTTCCAGTCCATTAGCTCGCCAGCCCGCCAGACCGCCTGCTATAAAGAGTCTCAGATTTTTAAATTAGAAGATGTATACATTTTCTATCTTACTAATGTTTTCATCGTTTCACAAAATCATCGTTTTTGTGTAATTGTTAATGGGGCCTTTGTGTCTGCGAACGGATAAAATCGGTCACGAAAGCTAAATCTAGAATGTAAAATTAAAACACTGTAATTTCGTTTGAACATTGTTTGAATATTAGGTACCATAAGGGGTTATATACAGTCAGGCCCAAAAAAGTGATTTTCCCAGATTTTTTTTCTGAGAAGACTTTTAAATTTAATGTAAAAATTTGTATAAATATTAAAGTAACTTTTAACTGAATTTTAACATTTTTGGATTTGTAAAAATAATCGATTTGAAAGCTGTTATTGCTGACCTCCAGAAACTCTACTCAAAAAAGGCATCTTGCGGTGACTGGATCATTCAAAATAAAAATAAAATAAAAACCAAACGGATTTCGTTAGAGTAATTTATAAGCTTAACAAAATATTCTTTTGACAAAACCGTGGCTTCTCAAACAAAATCGAATTTTGACCATAATTTTAGCCTTAAATTGTTTATAAAAAAATATGTATTTATAGGTGAGAACAGACCTTCGATAAATTAGTAAAAATATACTTAATAAGCTTGTGTTCAAATTTGAGATTAATGGGTTCAGCCGTTTCCGAGAAATCTTGGTCACCGACTTTAAAAACACAGCTTTGAGAAATATGCGTTTAAAGTTTGTACTTTCTACTTTCAAACTCTCTGACACGCCTTTAGAAATGCGTGTAACTTCAAAAATAATCGCCGGACTGAATAGAAATTTTCTGTGTGTTTAATTAAATATATGTAAATAACGAAAATGAAAAATTGTTTTTTTTTTATGTATTATTTGCCCCTTAGTAATGTTCCCCATAAATATATATTTTCTAAAATTTTTTTTTAAAGAAAGACTAACATTCCCACGTTACGAATAACCCAACAATGTTTGAAAATCTCCCACTACCACCACACTAAACGGAAAATGTTGCTTGTGTCGTGTTATTACCTTCTTTTACGAGTATATCGCTGAAACGCTCTACGGAGTTAGTTAAGAAGGTAAAGAACAAAAGCTTGACAAATTTTGTCAATTGAAATTATTTTTTTTTATTAATAAATTCCTTTATTATTTGTTTACAGTTTTTTACATTATTAAATTAAGTCCCATTAAACTGATTGATATCAGTTTGTCAACGGGTTGTTTTGACATTTACTTTGTTTTTTAAATTGAGTCAGATACATAAAATATATACATTATTACATTATATATATACAAAAAACATATATTTTGGGAAAAAAAAAATAATTTATAAGAATTACAGATCAGAGAAAATGAAAGAAATAAAAAGAAAAGACAAGAGAAAATAATAATAGAAAAAACATTAAAATGAAAAGCGGAAAAACAGAAATTAGTACAAAAAGTTCTTTCACTAAACCATTTTTTTAGTGTACATTTCCTTCTGAAACTCAATTCACAGCTTTTTATTGCGTTGGGTAACATGTTGTAAATTATTGGAAGGTATTCTAGAGTTCTTTGACCGTATTTATTGAGGTATCTGGGAATCATAAGTCCATCGTTTGCAGTTAGTCTTGTATTATGAACATGAACTACTAGTTTATTATATTCAGATGTATGCTGACTCGCAATGTTAAGCCTCAATATAGCACGAACAGATAATAAATTTACAGAGTTGTATAGTAACGATTTTGGTAAATCATGTCTTTTTTCGTATTCCGTTTTTTTTAATAATAATTTTACCAAAGAATATTGTACGTTTTGCACTGAAAGAAGATTTGTTTTTTGTTGAATATCCCCATGTGGTTATTCCATATCTTATTAGGGATTCCGCCAATGACAGATATACTAATCTAAGAGTATTTAGTGGAACAAAAAAAATCAGTCTATGAAGTTTGCTCACTATAACACTAAGCCGTGTGCAAACTTTTTGTATATGTATAACCCATTTAAAATTACAATCAATTGTTAAGCGTAGATATGCGTATTTAGAAACTAGTTCAATATTTTTACATGAGCATGGTTGTATCACAGAATAATGGATGTAGTTAAAATCATGAGAAACAATTTTAGGAGTTATGGTGATGTTGGCATGAGGAGATCTGATGTGCAGCTTCATTTTTTTAGCATTGATTATTAAATCTACATCATGTGACCATTTTTGAAGAGTGACTAATTCTATTTGCAGTAAAGTAGTTGCAATTAATAAATCCTCGTGTGAAATAACTAATGCAGTGTCGTCAACATAAACATAATATTTTACGTGAGAGAAAATCACATATATAGTATACAAGGACCCTTGTGGACCCTTGTGGTACGCCTAAACGTAAACGCGTAAACGTCCTTTTTTTTGCTATAATGATCTAAAATTTTTACACAAATATTTCTATTTTCAAAGTAATTAACAAATAAATTAATGTAGGTTTCCTGTAATTCCAATTGTTTCAAGAGTTTCCAGTAATTTACTATGATGTAAACATAAACTGCTTTTAACTAATAAATTTGGGAGGCGGTATGGGTACTGCGGCCCCGGGAACAGATACAGATTGGCATAGATCACCTAAAGTAGTGCGTTACGTTTGGTGATTTAGTTTGGTGTCCGGCTTCTTGGGGTGAAGTTTGTCTAGGTCTTGGCAACGCAATGTGAGAGACTGGTTGAGACTGACATCGGCTTGCACCGCAGTGGGTGGAATGGATTCATACATACGTCACTCCTGGGCACATTAACCACTCGATTCCTACCCACCCCTCATTCTTTTTTCCTTTTTTTCCCAGAACATCATCTCCATCCTTTCCCTAAAAAGATCCTCCACACAACATCTTTTCCTTATTTATATTAATGACCTATGCCACATAGAATGTGACGGAGAAATCATCGGTTTTGCGGATGATACTGTTCTCCTAATAAATGGGAATAATTGGACAGATTGGACGGAATAAGCAGAAAACACACTTAATAGGATTAAATTGGCTAGACTACTATTCACTTACACTTAATGCTAATAAAACCAAATTCATCACTTTCAAAATAAAAACTAAGAAAACTCTGAAGAAAACCTAAACTTGAAAATTCATAGCCCGCATCACTTAAATGAGAATTGTAATTGTCCCCCATTAGAAAACGTTGACCATATAACGTATCTGAGTCTAAAAATTGACCGAAACTTAAAATGGACCGAACACATTACCTATTTAAATAATAAAATTAAAAAACTAAGTTATTTTTTCAAAACTATCAGGAATGTCCTCATTAAAAAAGACTTAATCGAGATTTACATGGCTCTCTGCCAATCACTGTTAGAAAACAATATTGTCGGATGGGGCAGTGCAAATAAAAACATACTAAATCCACTAATTAAAACTCAAAAAGCCATAATGAAAATTATACTGAAAGTTCCTGTAAGAACTAGCACTGATGAAATATTCAACAATCTTAACATCATGTCAATTAAACAACTATATTCTAAAACTATACTCATTTATATTTATAAGTACAAAACTCAAGAAATAACAACAAACACGTACATTAGAAACACTAGATCTCATGGTCAAAAACATATCCAACAAGTAACTACTAACACAACATTTGGGCATTCTTTGCCTTGCCCTCACAAAGGAAGGACATAATAGGCAAAATATCGAATTACCGACTTCAGCTACAAAAAACGCAATTGGATTTTCCCTCCCTCAAATTTCGTACAGAGATGTTTTAGAAAGCCATAAACCTATTTCCAAGTTATCATATTAAATGTTCCATCTTCCGCAGAGGAGTAAAACAAGTGCAGACCTTTACTTCTAATAAACCAGAGAGCCTTTCCAAGTTCCGGAAACGGAAATACACCCCGCACTTCCTCTGAAGCCGGAACCGGGCAATAATTGGAGTAATGCAATCAAGACTTAGAAGTGTGCAATATGTCGACTGACTGTCCTTCCCTGAAAACCAAGCGCTTGAAACAACTGGCTCCCTTTACTGCAATGGAGAAATAATGTATAGTTCTTTTGCGACCCCTCTACCTGATAAAGATCAGCTGCCTGTAAAGCGGGGTGATTAAAGGAAAAAATTATACCAACCTCATTTCTGTAAATTAAGTTTGTTATGTGTGTATTTATTATAATGTAAAAAGTAATGCTGTGACAAAATAAAACATATTATTAAATTGTCGTTAGTGTTTACTTTGTGCATTTGAAGTTTGCTATAGCGGTTTTTTCGTTGTTGGCAGGAAATAGATGCGCACAGACTAATAGCGTTAAATGCTCTATGACCGAAGGTACGCTGTGGATAGTTTTTAAAGTTCGAGTATTAACAGTTTATTGAATCTATGAAAATGTCAATTTTCCACTGATGGTTCTGGTTAACTGAATAAATGAGAGTGTGAGTTCTGTACCAAATTAATGGAAAAAAAACTGCAAGCCATCAATCAACTCGTGACTTAAATTATTATGCAATCCAACCGGTAAATTATCCACAAATTATACGTAATACAACTTTATACTTTGAGGAAAAGTAATCGAAAAAAGAAAAACCTGCAGAAGGGTAACTACAGCTGAGATCAATTCTTCGGGAGGTTCAGGGAAGTTCTTTAAACCTTTTTGAAAAGTTGTACCATTAATTATTAATTAATATTATCATTAATGAATATTATCAATTCCAACAATACTCAACCAAAACACGTGAAAACTTCAGCACGGGTTCTATGCGGGTACAAATTATTTCCTTTTGCGTTTTTTTTTAAATTTATTTTTAATTTTGTTTATTTCTTGCTAATTATAAATATATTTTGATTTATGTTTCTTTCATACCGACCAGTGGGTAAGGGCCTTACTGATAATGTCCGACATTTGATCCGGCCGACACCTGATCCAGCGGACAGTTGATCCAGCGAACAGTTGATCCGGCGACAATTGGTCCGGCCTGATCCTTTAGAAGATTTTTTCTTCAAGTAAGTATGTAAAGAGGATATACGGCCGTACAACCAAATCTTGCATCTTGAGTGAAAATCCGCTGTAAAAATATTTTTACTAACAATAATTTCGACTATCCAAAGAAGCATGCGGCAATACAAAATACGACATACTTATACGTGCAGTCAGTTTAACAAAAAAACCATAAAAGATTCCTACTTGCGTTTAACTTTTTTATCTGAAAATTACTCTAGAGTCCCAACTGCTCTCAACCGTCTCGAGCCAGTGAGTGCCAATGACATCCCCAATTTTGGTATGGTGTGATACTGAGGGTAGTGGGGAGAGGAAGGAGATGTGGAAAACGTACCTGGCTATTCAGATCTAGTCACGTCATTTCAAGTAATCTGACTAAACCTGCATACACTGTACACCAGCGAACAAATTACAAAAATCGTATGATATAAATTTTTATTTTTATTTTTTAGAACTTTTATCAAAACACAAGATTCCCAACTACTCCCAATCGTCTGGAGCCAGTGAGACTGAATCTTCTAAAGGATCAGGCCGGACCAATTGTCACCGGATCAACTGTCCGCCGGATCAAGTGTCGGACGGATCAAATGTCGGCCGGATCAAATGTCGCCGGACCAACTGTCGCCGGACCAAATGTCGCCGGATCAACTGTCATGGAACCGATAACGTGATAACCGACAAAAACGAGGTACGTATGACGTCACGCATACCTCATCAGATTTTGATCGTTTTGGCGAGCTTTAATAATTTTAATTCCTAAAAAATTCCAAATATTACATTCATAAAAATTATAATGACTGGATTTCTTTATTAACGGTTTATAATTTATTTCAACTTCTACAAACACGGTCTCAACCTAATTCTACGTATATCGATAGTCTCAATCACGGATATTCAACGCAATGACCTAAATGTCAGTATGGTAATACCTCATACGTCTTACGAAAGGTCACCGCGATGAACTCGGCGAAATGTTACAATGCATTTAGATCTCAGACACATAACTTTGTTTCGGATAAATTTTGAACAAGTGTTCCAATCTGAAAATAATAAAAACAGTTCTGGGCCACTTCTACCAGATTATTTCAGAAGAGGACCCTAATAAGTCGTAGCACTTTTAATCTTATTTTTAATTTTAATTTTGGTTTTTGGTTAATGAATTCGTCTTGACGGAACCAAAAGAGTAGATATTTGATACTAAAACGATGCTCATGATTAAAGAACGCGATAAAAAAAAATATGGGCATTTAAAAGCTGGATAAAAAAGTGTGCTTTAGACCACACAACTGAAGTAAAACTTCTGCTCCATCATGATAGGAAGAGAGAAGGAAAATGTGCGCATGCACTGCTCTCTCTTGCTCCTACAGTGTGATACAGACAATAGGCCTGCACTGTGGTCTTAGATATATGAAACGTAACTGGCTATGAGAGAAAGAGAGAAAGATTTTTGTTTGTTTTTGTTTTAGGGCAGATGTGTGTCCACACATATAATAATAACAAAATTACATTTGGCCGTGAAAATCGAAAATCATAAGAAAATGTGTGCTCGCACCTCTCTCTCTTGCCCCTACAGTAATATACGAAACGTGACTCTCTCTTTCCATCTTCACTAACTTATATCTCCCTCTCAACTACCGTTCGCCTTGCTTTTCGTAACGCTCTCGTCACGCATTCACCAGCTTACTCCCCAAGTTAAGCGTGTGTAAAGAAGTTTTACTTCAAAAAGCAAGGTTAAGAAAATAATGCATTATATTTAAATTAACAAAAATAATTCAAATTTATATTATTCTTTCGTAGATTTTTTATTTAAAAAATAATTGTGTTATGAAATTCTGCGTTTCATTCCTTGAAACATTAATTGCCTTTTAAGTAGTTTATTGATATTTAAAAATACAGTAAACAGAACAGAAAAAACAAAACTTTTGTTTTTATCCTAACTAAACATTATGTTTGGTGTTTTGTGGGTAGATTATTTCAATGATGTGGGTATTTGATTGTGGAGATAAATTTGTTTGTCCGTGGGTGGTATATTTTAATGGGATCGAAAATTGGTTTTTATTTATTTTGTGAATGATTTCAGAAGAAAGAAAAAAGGAATCAATGGAAATTGTCACAGCTTTAGCTATAAAGTTATGTTTTAAAAAAGTGGTTTCTAATGCGCGTTCATATATTTCTAATGAAAAAACACGTTAAGAGCGTTTGACCAGCCAGCGGCCGAAAATCCACATTTAATCGAAAGTGTTTCTTACGATCGTGCAGGGCGGTTACAATGAGAAAGATTAATTATTCTCCGTACCAGCTTTTTAAAATTATGACTCAATATCGATTTTATTTCATTCCAAATTTGCTTTAATTTATACCTACATCCAAAAATGCCGAAAGGCGTGATGATAAAACTATTAAAATAATGTACTTTTGGTAATTATTTTTTGATTAAAAGTATTTATAATTTTTCAATAATATCTAAGTGAAATAAGAATGTTAAAAAAATCTGAAATATATTAGTTTGTTTGAAGAACGAACCAATTTTCGTCAAGAAAAACATTTATGTATATATTTTTTAATGATTTTATTTCAACTTAAATTAAAATTGTAAAACTTGCAATACCCAGATAATGTATTGATTTATTTTACTGTATGATTATATGATTTGAAATGTGTGTGGTATAGTTCAAAATCTTTTTTTTTTAAATTTAACAAATCTGCCAACGACCTATGGACCTTATCATACCAAAAATAAACATTTTTTTCTCAAAATTTAAAACATGCGAATGCCAGATATAAGAACAATCTTACGAAATCCATTTATAATTTTTTGTGGAAAAGAGTCAATACGTCTAAAATCTGATTTAAAAATGACATATTTCTGGTTTTCTTAGGTAATACCCTCTTAATTGGTAATTTTATAAAGTAATAACAATTTTATTTTAATTCTACTCAATGGAAACGGTAGGAAACGCTTCAATTTATCCAAAGCGTATTTTATTGTATTTAAAACATAAACCGATTCTTAGTAAAAATTAATCACCAATAGTGATTTAGCATTAATCTTCGTTTTAACGACGCTCATCTGCGTCTACGATAATATGTTTATAAAAAGCAGCCAATTATTTTTTAAAGTGAAACTTTTATAGCCCCGCTATGATTTGGATTTCGGATGAAACGGTAATGACGATTACTGCACATGCGACGCATCGACTGCGCTCATTGACCGCTTTGATTATGATGTCACTTTTAAAGGCTCCTATTGGTTGAGTTATGAAACGGAAATTACGCTGGTCTGCGCTCATTGGTCGCTTTGATTATGATCTCACTTTTCAAGTATTGGTTGAGATTGTTTTGGTAAATTTTTGCTTCTACCGCGTGTAAGCTGTACTCGATTTTTTTTAATAAGGAACTCCAATGAAAAATATTATGCGTTTAAAAAAATATGTTTATTAAAATATGTTTTACCAATAAACGCCGATCCTGAATATATAAATTTTATTAAACGCAGAGTTTTTAAAAAAAAATTTAAAATTCCATTTTTAATCGGGTCATAGAAACACGCCGTCAAGTTGGTACATATTATTAAAATGTTTAGTGGTGACGTCACTGATCACCGTAAAGTCATTGTATGGGAATGTAGGTATGACACAAGCCATCGTTTTAACAACGTTTCATCTTATTCGTTTATTTACATAAGTACTGTTTATTGAGATTTAGTTGTTGTGTTTATCGAATCATTATTTAGGCCTAAATAATTCAGTTTCAAAAATAATTATTAGTTTATCTCTATTATTGAAAATATTCAAAAACTACTGCACAAAAAATAGTAATGCTATTCTAGGGAGAATACTTCGAACACTGAATTTCAAAATGGCGCCAGTTGAACAGCTGGTTGTCCGATCTTATAGTAACTTTTTGGGAGTGATAACGTCACACGATTCACTACACATACAGTGGTTTTCGGGGGATCTTCAAAAATTAAAACTTTGACATTTATTTTAACTATTAAAGCTACCTCTAAAAATAAAAAATAAATGCAGTTATTTAAGTAAGAAGGTTATTTTTTTTTAAATGGACTGAAGTTCGTTATTCTCGCTCGCCTTACTAGGTTCCTACCCCAGGTGAAGTAACCCCTAACCTGGGAGAACATAACAGTAAAGCCTGGCAATAGTGCGGCCCGCCTCTCCCCAAGCCAAAGTGTTCTTTAACGTTTTTTTTTGTTTCCATTACAAAATTAGAAAATGAAACAAAAGAAAGCTTCGGCCGTCTGTTACTGACTATTTGTTTAGACTATAATATCGACAGTTATTTCTAGTTGCCAAAAATTTCACAATATTAAATGTGAAAAGGATTTTTGTTGGAACTAGAATGAACCGTCTACAAACAGCCACGTTGACGACAAATTAAACCGAAGCACGATAACGTTTCGCGATATTTTGTACAATCATTGGATATACGTAAAACAAAACACAATCATTTTCAATATTTTGTTTTATTTGTTGTAACACACTCAATTAATTTTATTCATGTACCTACACACTGGCTTTTATAGATTACACTTTGTTTTATGTTTGGTCTTATTAATTAATTTTTTTTTTTGCTAAATTGTTTTTGTATTTTATCGTTACAACTTTTGTATTATTTTAAATCTATGATTTTTATTCTATACCTTACGAGTAAATTACATTCTCATTTATTCTGTTTTATTGTTTTGTAACACAAGAAATTAATTTTGTTTAGCGTATACGCACATACTTGCTTTTCTATATTATACTTTCTTTTACTTACTATTTCAGGCTTACATTATTACAATAATGTTAAACATCGTTTTAGTATTTTGCTATTTTACAATAAATTTTATTATACATCTATATTGTTTTCTTACGAATGCAATGTTATACTTAAATGAACGGGGAACGGGGACGCTCGGGATTCAGGAAGAAACAATGTATTGCTTTAAAGATGGCATTGCAACGCATGCCGGGTGTGTTGAGGTGGGGGTGAGGACATGACTACGAATTAGTGAAGAGTGGAGGGAGGAGATAGAACGGACGGTGAAAGGAAACATGTCTAAGATGGGAATGTAAAATAATATTTTTTGTACTAATAATGTATTTCTTTATTTCCAAGGTTTGTAAGTTATCTAAGCGTTTTCTTTAATTATACTTCAGATTTTATGTCCTGGTTAAATCTTCACCACAGGAAAAACTAAACACTTTCACACACTTTTCCACAAATGATCATCTAGTCAATTCACGCTAAATAAGTATAATAAATACAAAATAATACAAGAACAACATGTCAACCTACCAGAAACCAAATGGCAAAATAATTCACCGACTATCTTTTTCATATCAGAGGGTTCGGCTCGGTGGAACTCCTAATAAATCCTACTGATTCCTCAATATAAATATTTAAAAAATCTTTTGTAATCCTACATGTATTTAAAATGAATAATTTTTGCATTTGTATCCATAAATTCTTTGACAAATCTAATATGCCTAAATTTTGAGTGAGAGAGCTAGGTATAATGCCAGTAGCCGAAATAACAAATGGCAATATTTTTATAGTCTGAAATTGCCAAACTCTTTTAATCTCATTTCCTAAATCTGTATATTTTCTTATTTTTTCAGAAACAGATTTTTTAATATTACATGAATTTGGAAAAGCGACATCAATGCTATAAGTTATTTTTAATTTGAAGATATTTAAATATTTGTTTGGATAAAATTTTATGATTACGATTATTGTTATTATTTGCAATGATATGGTTAGTTTAAAGGTGTGCCGCAAAAGCGTAGGCAATTATACATAATATTAACAGACGAGTATTGAAGCAATTTTCGTTGAAGCAGTATAAAATAATTGCATGACATAGAAGAACTCCAAGAATAAGTCTTGGCGTCCCCTATATTTTTTCTTTCCGTCATAATAACATTATGGCGTCAATGACCTTATTAACGATAAATTAGTGTGAAAGGCCCCCAAGTGTTATTTTCTCATAATGACACAATACTCTTAACTCCTGTTATGTGCGATACACACTTGCAGCTTGAATGAGGTATCCACTGAAGGGATAAATCTGTAGAGGTGTGTTGTGAGTGCGTCCCCTAATTAAGCTCAATGTTTCCTTATTTCTGGTTAAAATGTTTTTATAACATTTAAATTCTTTCTTGAACAAAAAATCCATTTCTTTGTGTTTATATGGATCCTGGAAGTCAAAAAACGTTATGTAGATCAGCAAAATTTTAAATCTATGTAAATCTAGCGACCATTCGTATTTGGTTTCGGTTTTGGCCAGTTTTAAGGCACTAAATTAGCCGAAACCGAAACCTAAATCTGCGTTCTTGACGTGTCGGATCACGTTTGATCATATTTATGACTCAAGAAAAAAATATATTAGCTATCATAGGACAGATTTTTTAGTAGAATTTGAACGATTCATCAAATAACTTCTGTGAAAATTCGATTCAAATTCTGTATTTTTTTATTATTTTATTATGGGCAGGTTGTTTCAAAGTTCTTGGATAAAAACAGAACTTTTTTTCCTTTATTTTTTCCCATTATATCTTGATGCATTTCAAAAGTAATTTTGTACATATTTTCTAAATATATATAACATAACACAAGATCCAAATCATGTAAAAAGTAAAAAAAATATATAAGACAAAAGTAGATAATGGGAACCCACTAAGGCGCTGCCTGTGCATGAGTAATATAAACTAAAGTGCTAAATTACACCAATAAGTTGGTGGTACAAGTAACAAAATGTAAATTTCAAGAAACAAAAACTTGAAAAGGGCTTTCATAAACTTGTATAATAACATTAAAATTTTAAGGTTTTTTATAATTCTGTGACCCGTCCAATAATTACGTGTTTACTTTTGGGCAAAGTTTATCGTCTATGTAACTTCGACAAAGTATATCTAGACAGGGCGTGTAGGTCTTAAAAATGACACCGGAACCAAAAATATTTTTCTACGAAAACATTTATCAAAAATAAAGTCCTTTATCTCGCAGTCAAAAGATCGCAAGAAGCATTGGTTTGTACCTTTTGTTGGTCTGCGTGGAGCTAATTTGTTTTCCAGCAGGTTCACGGCAACGGAATTACTAGCTTTGCGAAGATCATTTTTAAAACACAAATTTCAGGCAGTTAGAAATATTTTAGGTATGGGCTATCGCGGACTTTATTATTAACAATTTAATCAGTTATATGAATATCTAAAAAAAATATGTACGTAACATATGCATTCGAGGCAGCGTATCGAGAAAAGTAACATTTGATAAAAAATGTTAATTTCTTCCTAGTAAAACAACTACGTAACGCAAGAGATGCAACGGAATTCGATGGGTAGTTGTATTATGAAAGTTCTCGTAGATGGTGTCACTTTGGGATTGGAATTGGGTATGGGAGGGCTAATCGATAGTTAATATATCGATGTTATGTAATGATTAGTTTTTATATGGCTATTGTCTAACATACAGATCGTTAAAGACTAGACTGATTGGTTCACTATATTAAGTATTTGTAAGATCTTTTGTATTTTTGTAATTTCTAGTTTCGCACGGTCACTATATAAATTTCACTTGGAATTATCTCCTCAGTGTTGGTATAACTGTATAGAGAATGATTGGGGGCAGCCAGCAGCCAACCACCCGCCGTGATCACTCTCCCGCCCTATACTACCTTTCGTCGCACTACATGTCAATCCAATTTTCTAAAAATAAATGAAGCTCTCCAATTTAGCGCCCCGATCGGGTTGCCGCCATAGCTCTGTACTCAGGGCCGCCGCAAAAAAAAATCTGCCGCGCCGAATGTGCACGAAAACTTTAACGCCGCGCCTACTAATTTTAATATAATTAGGTTTTGAAAAACAAAAAAACAAAGCAACTAAGTTTAAAACAACTATTTTCCATCTTTAATCACATTTTTGGTTTACATACAACATTTTTCCCAAGGTACATCATTTATTTATTCAGACAAACACGATTAATTATAATCTAAGTTATAAATAAGGTATGTTAAATTAAGTTATTACATGGTTAGATGGTTATGTACCTATTACTTAAGTCCATAGAATGTCATTAGGTAGTTTCGTCTGACATATGAACGGGTCTTAGGGGCCGTTCAAGTATTACATAACGCACTTTGGGGGGAGGGGGTCTTGTGAAACGTTTCGTCACGAGGGGGGGAGGGGGGGTTCGAACAACGCGTTACGTAACATTTTTTTCTTTATTTAGATTAAAAAAAACTAGGGAATTAAAATCTTCCAAGTTGGCAATCCTTTTCGTTTTCGAAATCTCTCGTTTTATTTATTACCGCAAACGCGATTAAGAGGGCATTACCAGAGAAAGCCGGAAATACGTCATTTTCAAAAAAGTTTTTAGACGTATTGACTCTTTTCCACAAAAAATTATAAATGGATTTCGAAAGATTGTTCTTTTATCTAGCATAGTTATGTAATAAATTTTTAGAATTTTTTTTAATTTTTAGTATAATAAGGTTATTCCATAGGTCGTTGGCAGATTTGTTAAATTTTCAAAAAAGTTTTTGTATTATACCACACCCATTTCAAATAATGTAATCATGCAGTAAAATAAATCAATACATTATCTAGCAAAGTTATGTATTAGAATTTTAATTTTAGTTTCAATAAAATCATTAAAAAATATGTACGTACATGTGTTTCTTGACGAAAATTGGTCCATTTGTGTATTTATTTGCGCACTTACAAACTAATATATTTCAGATTTTTTTAACATTCTTATTAAATTTAGACATTATTGAAAAATGATAAATACTTATAATCAAAAAATAACTACAAAAAGTACACTATTTTAATAGTTTTATCATCACGCCTTTCAGCATTTTTGGATGAAGGTATAAATTAAAGCTAATTTGTATTGAAATAAATTCGATATTGAGTTATAATTTTAAAAAGCTGGTACGGAGAATAATTAATCTTTCTCATTGTAACCGCCCTGCACGATCGGAAGAACAACTTTCGACGAAATGTGGATTTTCGTCCGCTGGCTGGTTAAACGCTCTTAAAACAAAAAAGGTATGTAAGCGACTTTCCAGTACTTTGCGCAACTTATTTGTGACTATCATGTTGTCACTTGGGCGTTACGTAACGTTTGGGGGGGGGGGGGGGGGTGGTACGGAAAAACGTTACGGCGCCTTATATGGGGGGGAGGGGGGATCAAAAATCTTCAAAAAATTGCGTTACGTAATACTTGAACGCCCCCTTAAGACTTAATTAGAGAATGAATTAATAATAATAATAAAAAGGAAGGAAGGGGGGGGGGGGGGAGATAAAGAGACATTTTGAAATCAAGAATTGTACGCTCACTAATTGTAATTGGCTGATTAAAGTTTAATGAAAAGTTAAGTGTAAGTAGTTTTTGAAATAATTTATAATAGTTTATATCACGCCAAGAAATTTAATAAATTAGTTTTGTATGTTTGCAAGGAATCATGAAAAATATCTAAGTGTAGTAATTTTTCGTAGTGGGTATAAAGTTGTGATTGCGCGAGTAATTGGTGAGTTACTCGCTGCATTTGTGTTGATGCTTCTATATGAAAAGGGGAGTGTGCCTGGTACGCCTCGTTTATCGAACGTCAATCGTATCTTTAAAAAAAAAAGTTATTTTTGAATGATTCCAAAAATCGGTATTACTGAATTTTGTTTTTGTAGTGATGACTAAGGAAAGTAAATATGCAATTCTACGGTGGTTAATAAATTGTGAATGCCATTATGATAATAAAAAATGTACTAACTGTACTTTTTCTGTAATTCTGGTTCAACGACGTCTAGAACTTTTGCTTTCAATTTAAATGCCATCATCATTTTCATAAATGGAAGTGTGTGTTTGGAGAATACATATTATAATACATCAAAATATTTTTAACGGTTAATTATTTTAATTGCATTCTCAAAAATTGTAAGTGATTTGCCGAGAATTTCGACTCTCCGTGATTTTTAACGGGCTGTGCGCTAATATAAAAAAAAATCAATGTGTTCAGTTCACACGCGGTAAAAGTGAAACGTTCAGATAATTAAAGTAGATAAGAATGGGGAGGCTACGAAGTACCGCACAACGAGGAGGCAGATATTTTTTCTTGAAAGCTATTCCTGTAGATTTAGTGTTTGTCTCTTCATTTTTCATTTCATCGGGTTTCAAATCACAAAGGTACTAAAGAAGTTTTCACTTCAATAATAATTATTGAAAAAATCATAATGTGCGATTCGTACGCGGTAGACGTGAAAGAAGTTACGTGCTAAAGAAGTTTTCACTTAGAATTTGAAATTAAAACACTTTTGTACTTTCTTCCTCTAATTTATATTTCACCAGGACCGGTTTCACCCTATTACGGTCATTTTCAGACAGTCTCTTCAGTGTTGCTGTGTTCGTTGGTTTTATAATTTTTTAAAGTTTTCACTTCTTTAGCACGTAGCTTCAAAAATTCTAACTTACTAAGTCAGATACGCCTCATACGTCGTACAAAAGTCTGGTTATGTTATATGATCGTGAAAACAAACCAATAGGTTCGTGTGGTTAAAAAATTCAACTGAAACGAAATTTATAAAGTATTTCTAGAGTAAGTGCCGACATTTTGTTTCATACTACAGTCGAGCATCAGTACGTTTACGATGCGCCCGGACAGGAGTTATATTTTACGGACAGAAGTTACATATAGTCAGACAATGCACGTAAGGATGCAGAGCCCCTGTTTGTCCCGGTTTTGACCGTACCTATCTGAGTATCCGTAGCCGTGGCTGCCGGCTGCTTGTGGGGACATGATGGGGTGTCTGAAGTGGGTTGATGGGGTTATCTTGGGTCCGCTTGGGGTGCAGCCCTCCCCCCGGGGGGCCCACCTACCCCCGGGCTATTTAGTTAGTTTTCCACTCACGACCGGACTGTTCGAATTTAGGTGCTCAGTGAGAATGCAATATCTGCGTTTGAAACTGATTCGCACAACATCCAACGATGGTGGCATATTTACACATTTAGTATTAATATCTTGGCAACATTCGACCAGTATATTTCATTAAATTCCACAATGTGTATGTCTATACCAGGCAAATAATGATATAAAGCTAAAAGCTCGATGGGATACAGTTTAGTCAAAGTACGCAGGATATTATTAATTTTGGTGCTTTATTTATTCAGACCCACGTCTACCGCAGATGTTGCCAATATTAAAATCGATATAATAATTGTTTGTGTGTTTAGATTTTTTACAAGACCTTTTCAAGCGAAACGAATTTAATAATGAATACGAACTTCCATTGAGCCGGACAAACAATAATTTGGGAAGCGGGAATAGCTACTACCGGAAACCATATATTGTGTAACCAAAACCTTTACCATAAGTCAACACAAGTGGTTCGCTATGTTTAGTAAATTCATACTTCATTCACGTCCGGGTTCATGTGGTGAGGTTTGATCGGCTGTTGATGGTGGATACATCTGCCATCAGCCTTGTAGCAGGCCGGATCGAAAGAGACTGGTTGAGGGAGATCTTTTGACCTCTCCAACAGGACTCTCATGGAAGATCGCCTAGCAACACATCGGATGGAATAATACGTCCGTCACACCTGGGTCACTGACTTCTTCTTTCCTCCCAGTCATCTCCCTCTCTTCTTTCATCTCCTTCATTTCCTCAAAAGACCCTTTACACAGCATCCCCAATATTACATAAGCCCTGAGGTGAATTATTTTCCTCGGGACCTCCCGTGTGGAGCTAATGTAAAAAAAACTATAATTATAATTAGAAAAAGAAAATCCTAGTTTTTTTTTATAATTAAAACACTGTCAATTTATTGGAATTAACTTATTAATGAACTAGCAGACCCGGCCACACGTTGCTGTGGCTAACGAAACACAATGCCAATACCCAATCTTTATAAAATCCACACCACCCGCTTGCCAGCTGCCCGCTGCCTGAATTGAATATTTGAATTTATCGGCTTTTCTCTACTATAATAAGCATGTATTATATATATAAACTAATTAACTCGCCACTAATTATACAATGCTTGCAATGCAACACTGGATATTTGAAAAGGGAAAATCAAATACCTACTTACTCTAGGACATCTATTTTCCAATTTCTTCCGTAGAACGAATTTCAAAAGTGACTATAGTACGGCCCGCCAGCCGTTTTAAATCGCACAAAAATATTTTTTCTTTGAATTTCTCGGCTTTTCTCTAATATAATTTACATGTATTATAAATATAAACATTCCTCTTCAATCACACTATCTATTGGTGAAAACCGTACGAAAATCCGTTGCGTCGTTTAAAAGATTAACGCGCACATACATTTTGAGGGACTTCATTTTATACTATGTAAAGAAGATAAAGATGATGATGATAATGATGATGATGTTAGAAAAAACAGGGGGCCAAGATTTGACTCTTGTGGTACACCATTACAGGGGATGATTTGAATACATTAATAAGCACTAGTTGTATTCTGATCAACAAATATGATTTCATCCAGCGAAATAGGCTTCCAAAATATTTCTATTTGATCAAGTATTCAGAGATGACCTGTTACAAACCTCATTTTAATATTTAATCACGGAAGAAAACAACATCAACAACTCTTAATGAAATGTGAAATATACGAATATACATCAAAAGGTAGGTCGCGACTGGGACTCGATCCCAGATTCTGTAGTTTTACCGGGATTACCTCTGCCAATTAAGCTATCGAGACCTAATTACATTTATTCATTTTTACCAATGTTTTTTTGATAATTTTAGCGCTGCCATCTTTTAATTGATTACAATATTCTACCCAAATTTATGCAACCTAGATGGTGTCGTGATAAATCAATCCAATTTTATCGTGATTTAATTTGGGGGTTTTATGCCATGCTGCACTACCTCGTTATTTAGCCAACGTTTCGGAAAGTGTCCGTCTTTAGGGCAAATCCAATTTTATTTATAAATCAAAAAATGACGGTAATTTCACTTTTAAAGTCATTTTTTTTTAAAAGCAAAGTATAGCGTTGCCACAAAAACAGGATGATAGTAGGTCTCGATAGCTCAATCGCTAGAGGCACTTGCACCGGTAAGACTAGAGGATCTCGGTTCAAGTCAGAGTCGCAACCGTTACATTTTTAATTTATTGCTTATTCATTTATAGCCCAGTCAGTGGGGGATAAAAAAGGCCTTTAGCTTGCAAAAGGTCATGTAGTAGCGATTTTGATATATTGTTAAGATTGGGACTCTAAAGAAAAAAAAAAGTTTTCGACCTCGGGAGGGTCGAGCTCGATCCGCCATCTTGGATTGAAGGTCCCAAAATTCGGTTTTTTTCAAAATAATTATGAAATGGTTGATTTTACAACCAAGTTGTTCAAGGTGAACTTGAAGAAAACTAAATTACGTACATTTTATGAGGAATGGTTTTTTTGTAAGTCTAATAGGTAACGAGTTACAGCGGAAGAAAGAAGACAATTTTGACCAAAAATTGTAAAACTCAAGTTTTCTTGATAAATTTTTGTAAGAACATATTACAAAATATCATTTTAACGTATTCCCACAAACAATATACTTATATAGCATCATCCGTGTGCTCGATGACGTTGATTGACGTTGTTATAGTGGGCTCCTAGTCTATAGCTGACTTGGAATCAATTCACTTCTTTCTATCAGTACTGGAATTGTCGGGGATTAAAAGATTAATTGTCATTTATCCAGAGAAATAGGTACCGAGAGGATGTCGAACATGGTTACCAGGTATACAATTTTTGAATCTATTAAATTCAAACGTAAGGACAAAGTTCTTCCATTAGTAGCAGTCAACAGCAGCATCAAGATCGGCGAAACAACTATCCCAATCTAAACAACATATATCAAAATCGCTACTACATGACCTTTTGCAAGGTAAAACTACGGAATGACTGGGCTATTAATTCATACTTCATTTTAGATTCAAGCGAAGCATGCGGTGGGAAATTTCATTTTAGTTTTGTCTTTATTAATGATATTTGATTTGAAAATATGTATTTACATGATTTTCCTTGTTTAATTTAATTAATTTACGCCGAGTTGTGACGCTCATTGTTAAGTTTAACGAAACTTTTAAAAGTGATTCAATAACATAGCTATATGTAAAAGTGATTCAACAACAGTGAAATATTTCTGAATGCCTACCTGTCTGGGCCGCCCAGCATTTCCATGCTTTAGAAAACAAACCAAAAAAGGTTGAAGACCTCTGGGATAGGGGTTTAGCGATAACAGCCGCGTGCAATAGTTTTTTTTACATATAGCTATTCTGAATAATGGAATTGTGCCTCTTATATTTTATATTGTGGTTCCAATTTTATAATAACTGAGCGTGAATTCCGAAAAACAAATTGACAGGTTAATGGTAACTTTGTGCTGAAATATTAATAAATGAAGCAAACCAAACCAAACCAAAAAAGGTTGAAGACCTCTGGGATAGGGGTTTAGCGATAACAGCCGCGTGCAATAGTTTTTTTTACATATAGCTATTCTGAATAATGGAATTGTGCCTCTTATATTTTATATTGTGGTTCCAATTTTATAATAACTGAGCGTGAATTCCGAAAAACAAATTGACAGGTTAATGGTAACTTTGTGCTGAAATATTAATAAATGAAGCAAACCAAACCAAACCAAAAAAGGTTGAAGACCTCTGGGATAGGGGTTTAGCGATAACAGCCGCGTGCAATAGTTTTTTTTACATATAGCTATTCTGAATAATGGAATTGTGCCTCTTATATTTTATATTGTGGTTCCAATTTTATAATAACTGAGCGTGAATTCCGAAAAACAAATTGACAGGTTAATGGTAACTTTGTGCTGAAATATTAATAAATGAAGCACAGTCGCTTTGTGCACATTATTTAATATTAAAATACAAACCGGTTTCGGTACAACCGTGCTTTCTTCAGATTTAAGTAAGTAGGCAGTAAACTGGATGTGCCTAAACCGATTGGCGTGTAAATATGAATAAAGCGTTTCCTTTTTTTTTACATGAGCTCCACACAGGAGGCCCTGAGGAAAATAATTTCCCTCAGGTCACCCCAAGTGGTTCGCTACGTTTGGTGATTTATCAGGGGTGCCCGGGTTCATGGGGTGAGGTTAGTCTAGGTCTTGGAGGCGGATGACCAGGACATACTGAACTCCAGATTCCTACCCACCCCTTAAACCCTTAATTTATTTTAAGCGTAATCTTGTGTAATTATTTATATTTCAGTTATAAACTGA
Source organism: Limnephilus marmoratus (assembly GCA_917880885.1). NCBI lineage: Eukaryota > Metazoa > Arthropoda > Insecta > Trichoptera > Limnephilidae > Limnephilus > Limnephilus marmoratus. The sequence continues at coordinate 18,977,646 of OU862924.1, read as the reverse complement.
TCATTTTATAAACTTCGCTTGCTCTCAACTCAGGAGTTCCTAGCGAGACAGACATAGAACACCAATTGTAAATAATTAATCAAGAAAAAAATAATAATATCAACGTTTTATCATTTCTGACAACATCTCATTTCAGAAAAGCGGTTTCAATTTTCAATATTTAATTTAGTAACTGGACTCCTAAAACGGCTGAATCGATACTATCTGTAATTGAGCTCTTGTAGCTCGGATTTCTTCCAATTATTTCGTGATTTCGTAACCGATTTGTTAGTGACGTGTGACGTCACCCCGACACCCTCCAATAAGATTTTGCGGTTTCATCTCCGCAAATGAGACAAACGCGTTGGGTTGTTTAGAATTTTGAATAAACAAACGGTTAAAAATAATATGGCAAGCAATTACTTGAACATTGTTTGGTTAATCCGTGCAGTCTAAGACGAAACTGTTTAATTTCATAAATAAATCGTTTAAATTTTTTATTGCCTTCTTCTCTTTTTCCATTTACACATATTCCTTCCTACGGTGACCGGACAACTCAACAATATACAACTTCATCACTCCTTCAAAAGGTCATTAAAAATGGGTTGTAAGTTATTTTTGAATTTATGTTTTAAATATTTTTAATAACTTTTCCAACGGGTGTTGAAATGCCGTTTCGTCGAGTTGTTATGGGACCTTCAGAATAATAAGGTGATTTGAGTGATTATTGGCACATGATAATTTATTAATGAAACTAATTCAAGCTAGTCAAACCAGCAGTTCTTGTTTATTTTAATTTTTTTTAATATTTGTGTAAACTTTGCGTAAACCAAAAAATTAACCCAGAATACTGTGCAATTTTTTTGGGTCTTTTCCGCAAAAGGTCCAACTCACTTTCAATTTGGGTACCGCCACCGCCTCCCCATGAACCATTTATTGGATCACCAACACTTCTGCCATAGGCCACACCAAGTGGTTCGCCACATTTGGTGACTTAGCAGGGGTGCCCGGGTTCATGAGGTAAGGTTTGTCTGGATCTTGGCGAACACTAACTGTGTAGCAGACTGGATCGGAAGAGTCCGGTTGTGGCAGACCTTTTGACCTCTCCAGCAGGACTATCTCGGAACATCGCCTTGAACCACAGTGGGATGGATAGATTCATACGTCCGTCACTCCTGGACACACTGACCCCCAGATTCCAACACATCTTGATACCTTTTTCCTTCCCAAAAGTTACCCTCCTTTCTTTCCTAAAAAGTTCCTCCATACAGACATAAGATGACATAAGTCCTGAGACATAATTTCCATAATGACATAAGTTCCCCAAAGATGACATAAGTCCTGAGGGGAATAATTAAGGCCTTCTGTGTGGAGCTAACGTAAAAAAAACTGATCGAAACCGGTGAGATTATGGCAACCCTAACTTGGGGTATGTTAGGAGAATGAGTAATTAAATGCGAAGACTACGGATGTCAAAAAAGGGAACATTAGAAGTAAGTAAGTTTGATAAAATTAAAGAAGAAAAACTTTGATAAACGAACATCAAGAAAAAAAAGTTTTAACTTCTTTATCTTAATATTTTACGCGCATTTTTTCGAACATTTTTAAAAGAGAAGTAAGAAATATTTTATTTCCCAGTGGAGTTTTGTTCTTATCCGTTCCACGTAGTTCATCGATTAATCAATGCATTTTGTGATTAAAATTTTAAATGTAGATTATGCTAATATTCTTACGTTTTCTCTTGTATTCCTATTTTCATCCCGCTACTATCTTCAAGGAGCCGCTGTGTATGACGAGCTCGCCGATACATCGCGCATGAGAAAACATTATTTTAAATAAATAAATATTTTATTACAATGATGTTAAATTAAGTATTTAGTTATTTTAGCGAAAATCGGATAAATGAGTAGTTTTTTTATTAGAAATATTTTAATACCATAGTCATAGTAAACTTCCATATATTGTTACCAAATTGTTGCAAGACACAACAGCAAGTACCCAAAGGATTTTGAGAGAAAGCCACAAGTTAAAAATTTATGTGTTATTTTGAAGTGAAAACTTCTTTAGCACCGTTGTGATTTGAAACTGGATGAATCTAAAAATAGCGACACCAAAAAGAAACAAACACATACATACATCCATAGGATTTAGCCTGCGAGAAAGACTAATCGGTCTCCTCTTTGTGGGGTGTTTCGAAGTCTCCCCATTCTTGTCTACTTTAGTTTTATAAACGTTTCACTTATATCGCATGTGAATTTATTTATTTATTTATTTTACATCTATATATATTACAGTTTTCACCTTATTAATAACATTTTTACACATGTAATATATTTTGAAAACCTTTTTAGATATTAATTATGCATTTCATTATGTTGGGTGTAAGGTAGGTTTGAGAAGGTGAAACTGTTGGTTGGTGATATTGTATGTTTCGTGAACACCTCACTAGGAGAACCTGTGCTGAGGTGTTTACGTGTTTATGATTAAGTGTGACAAGTACAAGTATTTATGTGTCGTAGTAGAAAGTTTTTTTTTTCTTTTTTTACATTTTAATAATTATTCAGAAAAAAATAATAAGTATATATATATATATATATATACATATATATATATATATATATATATATATATATATATATATAAGTACATATGTATTGGTAAATTCTTGAAAGACATGTTTATTCATTTTCCCCTTTTTATAGTTTGGTTATGTTTGGTTAGGAATTAAAGTATTTTGAATAAAGTGAATATCTTGATTTTTGATCCAGGCTGTGATATGTTTTTTGTGAATGTTTGTAGATGTATTTGCAGTAAGTATTTGTTTCAGAGTAATGGGCATAAAATTAAAAAGTTTGATTGCATAATACTGAAAATGTCTTTGTCCATATGTTGTGTGTGTTTTAGGTATGTTCAGGGTTATATTTGTTAAGGACCTGGTTTTTATTATTGTTTTGGGTTGAGTTGGAATATGGAGTTTGTTTTGGAGGAAGTGTAGTAGAGCAGATTTGGCATAAAGTTGTTTTATGGACATGACTTCCAATGTTTTGTATATTTCGTTTGAATCTGTATAGAAAGGGACTTGCAGGATTAGTTTAATTATCGCCTTTTGAATCTTTTGAATTGGGCCAATTACTATATTTGTAGCACTTCCCCAAGCCAGTATTCCATATGTGGCAATGGATTGACAAAGTGCAAAATATAATTGCTCACTGTTCTTTTTTTAAATAGGCCATTCACCCTAAAAAGAGTGCAGTAGTGTCTTATATCACCACAAATATAAGTAATAAATATAAAAATTGATTGACAATTGGCATTGGTCGAGATAGACCTTTTGACCTATGTTGGTTGGCAATGGCATTGGTCGAGGTAGACCTTTTGACCTCTGCAGCTGGACTCTCGACCCATCGCCTTGCACTGCAATGAGAGGGATGAAGTCAGACGTTCGTCACTTCTTCCTACTCACCCCTCAAACATTTTTCCTTCCCAGAACTTCCTCCCTTCCTTTCCCTAAAAAATCCTAAACACAACATCGCCAAAGATAACAAAGGCCCTAAGGGTTTTTTTCTTCAGGGCCTCTTGTGCGGAGCTTTGGTAAAAAATCCTCCGCATAAGCACCGCGTAGAATCGGTAGCAATCTTTTGGAAAAAATGCATGCAAAGGTGCCCCGACCGACCGACGTAGACTAGATGAAAATGTTTCATTAAAAAACTAATTCGCTTTGACAACACACTGACGTTAACATCCATCCGGCCAGGGGGGGGGGCGGAACGCTAGGGGGCGATAGGTGGGGGGCCATGGGGAGCAGGGGGCCAACTGCTCGGGGGGCGCCACTTTGTGCTTTTCAAATAGCGAGGGAAGCCGGTAAAGGCGAATCATCAGGATTTTTTACTATTATACCACAACATAATACAGCACTATGCCAGTCTATACTAATCTTTGCTAGTCTTTCCATGCTTGTTTAGCAGTGCCGGATTTTGTAAGGTGGAGTAGGCAATTGCACGTGGGCCCGCTTTAATTGGGGGCTCCGCGATATCGAATTAAAAAATTACAATAAAACTTTGCTAAAAATGTTTTCAAAGAAAAATGCTTTATCTGTTTCGAGTGAAGCTTAAAGTGTAACATTTTCTAACATTTAAGTGCATATCATGGTACCTACACCAGTTACTGGGTTTGTTGAAGTTATTTTGAAGCAGTTAAGTTCGCAAAGGCGAAAAAAGCATAATCACAGTTTAATTTTTAACAAAGGTCTGTATCTTTTTGTGTATTAACGATTATATTCGTGGATTCAGATATTTTTGGCAAGATTGCTTTGGGCAAGACACATTGATGGCGGAATGAAAGCCTGAGCAGTTGAAACGTTCAGGCAGGGCGGAAGAAGGACGTTGGTCAGCTGTGTGGTTTTATCCTAATTTAAAACATCTGGGCGGGGATCTGCATACAGCTTAGGATGACCAAAACGGCAGCAATTGAAACATTAAGTGGTGGGATAGGTGTAGATAAATTTCAACCGGTAATGAGTTGAAGAATAAGTATATAATGAGAGGAAAGAGAATATCCTTTAAAGGTGATGACGTTAGATTGGGAGGATTTCCGGGAAATTTTGTCAGAAGAGTCCTTGTAATTTAGCCTCCTGGCTTTTAAGGTATTTCCGATATATTGGGTAGTTGTGAATGAAGACTGGATTTCTGCGATAAACAGATCAGTGGGGATACTTCGGGCAAAGCCCGTGCGAGTGACCTAAAAGTGTGGAATAAAATCCTAGAATTTTGACTTCAATGAAATGTAGATGTAACTTCTTCAAACTTAACAAAATAACTTCGTGGTATCATTATTGATATAATGAAAATCAAATAACTTTGTTTAAACCACTATATAATTAACAATATCAACATGTTTCAATAACAATGTTATCTTCATCAGGACAATATGTTTATTAACATCTTGTCCTGATGAAGATGTTAATTAACATATTGTCCTGATGAAGATAACATTGTTATTGAAATACGTTGATATTGTTAATTATATAGTGGTTTAAACAAAGTTATTTGATTTTCATTTTATAAATGTAGATGTTTTAATGAAGTTGTTGGTGGCTGACCCTGTAAGGAATTCAACGGATATTCAGAAACGACCCTGGGCGTTAGACACGTTGAGACACCTCCAGGCTATATTGTTTAATAGGAATTTATCAAATATTGCAAGAGGGTGAATGGTTTTACCTTCCTCTTTTTTGCATATATGTACGGGCCACGGGAATGAGAAGAATAAAAGTTTGTTGGAGAAAGTTGATGGAGACTGTGAAGTCAAAGGTGAGCCGAGTTTTATTGGGGAAGAGGGACTAAACATTCTTTTATTAATTGAATTTAGGATGACGGATTCACCGTCTGAAATTTATTATGTATTTTCACCATCTTTTAGAGGCCCAGGAGGGAATCGGTGAAAAGTGACTTCTGGAAGATCAGGTGTGGAGAAGAATCATTAAGGTACAACACACTACACTTTTTTTCGCCAGAAAATAGAAAAATATTGGTTTTGAATTATTTTTAGAAGGAATCATAGACAAATGATTATTAGTAGACCTGCCCTAAGTGATAATAGCATATTATTTCTCCCCTCTCCATTGGCTCCAACCGGCTGGGATTGAGTATGGCTTCGCGTGAATCTAAAAAATGTGACGTCATCATTCTTCTGCAAGCCAGCGGCGTTGAGCGCTCATCGGTGCGTTTTACGAAAAACACCGCAAAAAACATGGTTTGTGTTTTGAAAACGTGTAAATATATACTATCACTCGAGATACTTGGCGTGTACTCGTTAATGTTTATTGGGGTAAGTAAATTATGAAACATTTGTAAAAGTGTCCTAATTAAATACGGCAACCAAATATTAGAGTATGAAAATAAAATAACTTTACTTTTCCGTATTTAGACTTCGCAAATTTGTTCATTACGCGGCGAGCAATTCGCGCTCCCATGTAAAAACGTCTATTCATTCAAAAGCAGAGTTTACTTTTAAGAACTAAATGGTGATATTGTAATGCGAGTTGCCTATATACTGTCATATTGAGTTATCGACGAATCCATCTCCAAAGTCATCTTCCCGCTCTGCGCCCCGCTGTAGTTGTTGTATACCCCTCACCTTTATGTTTTGGTCTTATAATATTCATATGTCTATGGAAAGAACAAAACAAAACAACTGATGACACCAAATGCTACGAGAATTATTGCGAATCCCCCAGTGAAGTAGAACCCAGGACCTTAGCCTTGCATTATTTTCATTAAGGAAATATTTTTATCTGATGTTGAGTTAACAAAAACTGTGGCGCTTTTTTCATGTGTAATACTGTTAGAAAATAATATTTTCTATCAAGGGGCTTCCACTGGAATTCATCCGGCGCTGTTGTCTATAAAAGCAAAAGCGGTGTATCCCCAGACTCTTAGAAAATTTGCTTTGACTATTTGGCTTTTTCAATCATCCCGCCTGAATCGAGACTGCACCGTGTATGAGAAATTCAAAAACGTCTTTCCTTTACGGCCACCATACTTTACAAAATAGTCATCTTAAATCATATACATGCACATTTACATACATTATTTTTTACAAGTTGGTTTTATACCTTGAATTACACTGTTTTCAGTACGATCGAAACTCGGGACATTTTAACGGCCAAAAGTGGGATAGTGATTAAAAATTTGGTCGTGTCGTGTTGAACTTCCTCCTTCTCTCCTTACAAAAAAACACCTCTTCAATATTCGCAGAACATCTCTTAGTGCGTAATCACGTTCCACTTAAAAACAACCAGCCAAAACCATTATATGTAGAACGAAAGGGTCTTAGATTAAATTTGCTTGAACAATTAGAAATCAATAAACGAATGAATGACCCTAACATAACGCTAATTAATAAAGTAAGGAAAATTATTTATTCCTCTCTACTTAGCATGTTTACCAAACCTGAACAATATAATGCACTTAAATGATTCATAGCAATAACGTCATTCTAAATCAATTAAGAAAACCCTTACACTTAGTGCAAGGAAAACCAAAGAGAAAGATTCCGAATCCCAAATAATCACTGGCTCAATTAGTGTCTCTGCAAATTGGATTAACCGTTTAATCCATTAAATTGGATTAAAAAAATTTAGACACCTTCAAAAATTGACATTTAAAATATTATAAATAAGTCGTCCGTAAGTGACTTCATCACAGTTTGAAAATGACCTTACAAGTCGAAATAGCTGTAACTAAAATATATTCTAAAATACTTGCAGAACTCGATAATAACATTATCACATTTTAGTTTAATTAAATTTCTAAAAATTAAAATGGAGTTCTAAGAATTAAACACAAAAAACAATAAATATATCAAAAGTTTCTTAAAATAAATTATCGCCATCTGTGAAAGAGTAGATTTTAAATACTTTAAGTATCGCCTTAAAACAATGTTCACATGTTGCAGTTACAAATAAGGCAGATATTAGGTCCTTACATATGAAATTGGCGTTTTGCCGTACTGGCAACTTTGATCTCAAATATCTTCTCTTTGGTTAGGAATTCCAAATTCAAATTTATACAGCTATTTACTCATTTATTTGTGTTTCAAAAATTATAATTATTTTGTTTTTTCCTTAATTGTTTTTTTTTCTTTGTTTACTTTGTTTACTTTGTTTTTTACTTAGTTTACAAAATGGAAAACTTGAAATATCGCGTTATTTACGAGTACGAGTTCCACCGTGGCACCAGTGCTGCAGAAACGGCTCGAAGGATTAATGATGTGTATGGCGACGGTGCCGCAAAAGGAAACACAGTGCGTTTTTGGTTCCAACGTTTTCGTTCTGGAAATTTCGACCTGCAGAACAAGCCCCGTGGACGGCCGGAGACCAAAGTTGATAATGAAGAATTGAAGGCTATTGTGGAAGCGGATCCATCGCAAACCACGTCCGAGTTAGCTACTGGCTGCGGTGTTAGTGATAAAACTGTTTTAATCCACTTGAAGCAAATTGGGAAGGTGAAAAAGCTTGAAAGGTGGGTACCTCACGAATTGAGTGAAGCAAATCAACAAACGCGCGTTAGAACGCTAGACCACACACTGCATAACAGACGGCTACCAAATTACAGGAGCTTCAATTGGAATGTCTAAGACATCCACCGTACTCTCCGGACCTTGCCCCAATAGATTACCTTTTTTTTTTAAATTTGGATAACTTCTTGCAAGGGAAAAAATTCAACTCCGATGGGGCAGTCCAAACCGCCTTCAAAGATTTTATTGATTTCCGTCCGAATGGTTTTTTTAGTAAAGGAATCGATGAACTACCTATGAGATGGCAAAAGTGCATAGATATCAATGGTACATACTTTGATTAAATAAATATATTATATTTTTTTTAAAAATCGACTTTATGTTCCTCCCATACAAAACGCCATTTTCATATGTAAAGACCTAATATTGTAATGTAATGCATTACCTGCCTATCAAACACTCCATTTTCACTAGAGATTACACAGCCACAGTGCCTGACAAGGAAATTTCAATGTTCAATCCGTTACGGGTGGTTACTTTGACTGCCCATTTCGTAAGAATGGCTCCACAAAGGGTAGGTATTGTGAACTTCGGATAATTAACCTTTATTCCTCTGCTTAGCTCGATTCAGCTTCTAGCTGTTACGCCCGCGGCCCTTCCTGAACTCTTATCCTCTGCACACTGCTCCTAAACCGTAATTGACTAACTCCGCTCAAAGTTATACAACAAATTAATTTCTTTACGGATCAACCCTGATAGAAGGATCGGCTTTGTAAATTTCGGCTACAAACTGTTCATATTGCATAGATATGCCAGCAGCGCTATGAATCAACCATTTGTAAGGAAATACCTAATTTGTTTAGAAATTGACCGCACTGAGAAAATAAAAGGCAATAAAACAAAATGGCAAATGTAAATAAAAATAAAAATATTTTTTTATTATAGAAAAATGAAAAAATACAACTTTGTATAAACCACTTATATAATGCGTAAATCCTACCGGTTTCAGAACAAACATTCCTTCTTCAGGGAAAGCTTATACTAATTTGACAGTTTCGAACAATGTTTTACTATGGTAGGGGTGGAGCCGTTGATAGTTATTAATGTAGATTGGGTGGGTAGGTATTAATGTAGAGTGGGTGGGTAGGGGAACAAATCCATGATTGGGCTATAAGATAATATTTTTTTTTGTTTGTTGATAATAGATTCATTATTTTTAAGGGATTTTTTAATTTCCAAGGCTTCTAAGTTATCCAAACGTTTTCCTTTATGATTAATATGAAGAATATTTATCATTGTATTTTTTTCAAAACTATGGTTATTTTCAATGATATGGTTAGCGAACTCAGAAAAATTATTATTATTAAGACACCTTAAATGTTCTTTGATTCTGATTTCAAAATTACGAGTTGTTTTTCCAATATAAAATGTTTTTCCAATATTTTCTAATATATATTTTTTTATTGTTTATTCCAGAGCTCGGGGAAGGTGAGGCGATCCCACGAGTTACATATATTATTTGAGTGACCGGACCGGTTTTTTCATAGCTTTAAATGACTTTTCAAGGAGGTGTTGAGTTGACTTTTTTCTCATTTGGCATGGATGGAACCATTATTTGGATGGCGGGTATCGGCGTCCTGGAAATCATTTTTTGTTAAACCAACGCCTCTGCCATAGGTCACCCCAAGTGGTTCGCTACCTTTGGTGACTTAGCAGGATGCGCTTGCGGGTATATCGCCAATATCGATAAAACCAGAAGATCTGGTTTCGAGTCCCAGTAGCGACCATTACTTTTTTTTTTGTCATTATCTCTTACTCTTTCATATTTCCATTGAAGGTTGTTGATATTAACTTCTGTCTTGAACGGGGATGAGTGATGAGTGTGTGACATTTTAAACTAATATAAGTTATAACTTTTGCAGGAAGTATGGCTATAATTAATGTAAAATATATGTGTTTGCACTTACAAAACTTATTTCCTCGGTAAGAAAAACTTATTATTACTTTGTCTTTCTTTATCTCCACAGAGGAGGCCCTTTAAGAAAATAATTCTTCTCAGGACACAAGCCATCTGTTGGGATGCTGTGTAGGGGGTCTTTTTTAGAAAAGGAAGGAGAGGAAGTTCTAGGAAAGAAAAAGGTGTGAGTATGAATCTGGGAGTCAGTGTGTCCAGTGATGGGCATTACTTCTCTTACTTCTTTATGTATGTAATTGCTGTGTACCTTTTATTTTATTTTTTCCTGATAATAACAAACTTACGTAAAAATCCTTAAATGTTTCAGATTGTTAACAGTAACAAATTTAATACCCATTGCTCTGTAACTACATTCATAGTACTTACTTACTTCTTTACATATGTAATTGCTGTGTACCTTTTATTTTTATCATAATAATAACAAACATATGGACATTTATGATAGCAAAAAATAAATAAATAAGAAAATTTAATTACAAGAAAATTGCCTACTTTTATATTAAGAGCGTTTAACCAGCCAGCGGACGAAAATCCACATTTCGTCGATCGTGCAGGGCGGTTACAATGAGAAAGATTAATTATTCTCCGTACCAGCTTTTTTAAATTGTAACTCCATATCGAATTTATTTCAATCCAAATTAGCTTTAATTTATACCTTCATCCAAAAATGCTGAAAGGCGTGATGATAAAACTATTAAAATATTGTACTTTTTGTAATTATTTTTTGATTATAAGTATTTATCATTTTTTAATAATTTCTAAATTTAATAAAAATGTTAGTTTATAACTGCGCAAATAAATACACAAATGGACCAATTTTCGTCAAGAAACACATGTACGTACATATTTTTTTATGATTTTATTGAAAAAAATCAAACTTCTAAAACATGCGTTTGCTAGATAATATATTGATTTATTTTACTGCATGATTATATTATTTGAAATGGGTGTGGTATAATACAAAATCTTTTTAGAAAATTTAACAAATCTGCCAATGACCTATGGAATAACCTTATTTACTAAAAATTAAAAAAAAATCTCAAAATTTATTACATGCGAATGCTAGATAAAAGAACAATCTTTCGAAATCCATTTATAATTTTTTGTGGAAAAGAGTCAATACGTCTAAAATCTGATTTGAAAATGACATATTTCTGGTTTTCTCTGGTAATGCCCTCTTAATCGTTATATTAAAAAAATGTTTTACAACACTGCATTACCGGCATGCTTCGAGTATGTTTGGAATCATATTTTGTGTGATATTGTGACAATAATTATTGAATCTAATGTAACCTAAGCCCAAATACGAATCTGCTGGTTCTCCTTCTACTCCTCCTACTCTCCTCCCAAAACAATTTACTTATCGAATACTGATACCTACTTATGTTGTGCGTACTTATACATTTCATGCTCTGTTTATTATTTTATGTATTTTATTATTTTACTCATGATACTACATACTTGTTATAATGCTAATGTACTATTTTCTTTACAAGTAAAAGCCATCGAGGCGTAAACAAACAAATAAATAAATAAATATGAATCCATCTATCTATCTATCTATCTATCTATCTATCTATATAATCTATCTATCTTCTATCTTCTATCTTCTTATCTTATATATAAATAAAAATGAATCGCCAAAATGTGTGTACGCGCATAACTTCCGAACGACTGCACCAAATTGGATAATTCTTTTTAATTTATGTTCGTTATTGTCAGGACAAGGTTTGTATAAAGCAACTAGTGAGCTCTAGCGTTATGAAATTTGTATTAAAAAAATTGCAGTGGGTGGCAGGCGAGCTGTTTGAAAACTGAATGTACCGGGACTGAATGTATGGAATGCGAGAGGAGGGAGGGAAACTCGGGTAGGTGGTTCGAGGGAGGGGGGGAGGGGAACCCTGGAGGGGAGGGTAACTCGGGAGGGGGATTCGCGGAATGGGGGAAGGGGGGAGTGGAGTGGGGAGAGGGAAGGTGGAGAAATCGGAGTGGGAATGCGAGATGTGAAGGGGACGCGGGAGAGGAATGGGAGGCGAAAGGGGAACGGGACGATTGGGAAAGGACACGCAGAGAGAAACAATTTCTTTATAAAATGGCATAGCAACGCATGCCAGGAACCAGCTAGTTTTTTTATAATTTATAATCCATCCAATCCATCATTCCAATCAATCCATACTCTGCAAGGCAACCAGACTCTCCAGTGGGCCCATGTTTCCACCACCCAAACCCGAACAAACGTCACCCAATGAACCCGGGCACCGCTGCTAAGTCACCAATCGTAGCGAAACACTTTTTTTTACATGAGCACCACACAGGAGGCCCTAAGGAAAATAATTTCCCTCAAGGCCCATGTCATCTTTGAGGATGCTGTGCGCAGGGTTTTTTTAAGGAAAGGAAGGAGAGGAGGGTTCTGAAAAGGAAAAGGGTTTAAGGGGTGGGTAGGAATCTGGGGTTCAGTGTGTAGTGGTCATCCGCCTCCAAGACCCAAACAAACCTCACCCCATGAACCCGGGCACCAATGCTAAATCACCAAACGTGGCGAACCACTTAGGGTGACCTATGGCAGTGGGTGACCTATATCAATCCAATAAATGGTTATCCGGGCGGCGGTACCCATACCCGCCTCCCAAATTGAAAATGAAAAGAGTACCTATTTTCTGAAATATATTTACGTCATGACATGACCTTCGACCAGCGCAATGTGATTCTGCCAAAAAAAAAATTTCTTTCTCTTCTGAACACAAATGGTAAATTTTAAAAAGTTTTCCACTAATTCAATGTAAACAGAACAACTGTGTTTTGATTACGGCGTAACCAAGACACGTTGTATTATTTTTGCAGTTTATAAATCGGCGAAAAACTACGTATTTAAATTAAAAAATAATTGTGCACACATTATACGTATAATGCAATTTTTCTCATCCAAGGATTGGACGCTTTTATATTTACCGTGAAATTCACGGTAACGGTACCGTGACGGCAAAAAAGGAAATAAACAAACGTTCCTTATTGCCATAATGCTGCAGCTCTTTCTAATAATATTGGTGAGACACACAAAATAAGTGTAACCTCTTAATGCTACAATGCGAACCATCAGCGGAACCTTAAAATCGACTCCTCTTCCTTGGCTCCCCGTACTTGCAAACATAACCTCGCCAAATATTAGGCGAGAGATTGCAACACTGAGGGAATACATAATAACATTAACATTCAGTTAACATTCTTTGAGGCTTCACTGAGTGGTTGGCTAAGGGACACGGAAGCTAAGTGTAGTTTATGATCAGACCGAAAGCCATTCACATTTTTTATTGGTACTTGCCAATTGATTTGAGATTTATTGTATTACTTATGTTCTCTATTTTATGCAGGTGCTTGCAGGTTTTTACAGATGCAATGCCGCCTCATGGAGCCTCATGAATGAGTTTTTCTTTTGCCCTGTTTAATTTATCTTTGTCTTACTAACCTATTTTTTGCATTTTGTTTTTCCTGTTAAGCACTTGCATACTGCTTACTAACAACGTATGCATGGACACTGGAGGTCTAGATTCGTTCAAAATAAATAAATGTAGCTTCGTTTAACAAAAAAAAATTAGAATCTTGCGAGAGCCTTGAAGGAGTAACCATCAGTTACTTATACCAAGGCGGGTAAGAGGTGGATTACCTCCACTGAAGGAATACAAGAAGTCGCTGCAAAAAAGCGCAATACCTTTGCACGATGACGTCGTTTATCACCCGACATGCCGCTTGAAGTCTCGAAAACCATTCTGGACGGAAGGAGAAAGACTCCTTCGAACACCTCTCACCCCAGAAGACCAGGTGGAAGCTTGAGTGGCAATCGGCCAACGTCAAAAACGCCCATTTCGTTCAATACCCCACTGAGAGACAGCCTAGGTTCTCATTGCCTCGCAAAGTCTGGATGCCATCAATAGGATAAGGAGCTCTCATAGCCGTTGTGCTCACATGATGCATAGATGGGGCCTTAAAGAGTCGGCGATGTGTGAATGCGGTGCGGTGCAAAACACCAAACATGTGGCCAACGAATGCCCGCTCCATTCATTCCCCGGCGGGATTGATGAGGTCCACAGAGCAACGCCTGAGGCCCTAGACTGGCTCGCAGACCTGTGGAGATGTATGAAAATGGTTGTATGTTTCCTTTGGGGGATGCAGACACTGCAGACATACTTTCACCGTTTGTCTCATTTTCGATTGTAAGTTAAATTTTATGTTTAAGGTTTCGCAACCGGGCCCGAAAAGAAGAAGATGGAGAGATACGAAATTACGAATGTTAAGAGGAGAGCGCTAATATTTACAGTGACAAAATCGATGCGAAAATTGCGAAAATGTTTAATAAAACACGAATCGTTAAGTCGGACTTACTATAAAGTTCATAAACAATAAGCCAGCAATAGTAAATGTCTCAAAAAACTAAAATCCACTATTGGATATGGCCTAACTAGCCAAAAACGCCGGACCAAATGCCCTGACGAAATCAAAATCTATTATCAAAATACACGAGGACTTCGTACAAAACTGCATGAGCTTAAAGTAACGGTACCTCTACACGGACATGATATATTCATCCTTACCGAAACATGGCTCGTTCCAGAAATAAAATCTCCTGAACTTGGTTTCACAAACCACAAGATATTTCGCCGTGACAGAAACCCAAAATCCAGTACCAAATCCAGAGGAGGCGGAGTTTTGATTGCAATCAAGGAAAATATATCCGTGAAAAAACTAAGCACGAAAAATACCTCATTGGAGCAATTATTTATACAAATTGTTACTCCCATGGAAAAAATCATCATTGGAACTGTATACATACCACCAAACTCCGACATCCAAACCTATAAGAAACATTGCGAAGACGTCGAATTTCTCATGTCAAAAAATCCTACATCGAAAATAATTATCGTCGGCGATTATAATCTTCCCAATTTGAAATGGAACTCTAGTGACAATGGTTATATTACTAACGAAAGTTCTAACGACCCAGCACGTGAAGTAATAGATATGATAAACTATTTAAATTTGCATCAACACAATTTTGTACCCAATATATGTGATCGCCTTCTAGATCTTGCCCTATCAAACAGCTCTAAACTGTGTGTTGAAATGTCAGACGATCAGCTCGTACCGGTGGATAATTATCACCCCCCCTTACACATTACAGTAAATATGTACACAAACAAACCACCACAGAAACAAACGACACTCAACTTCAAAAAAGCCGATTACGATTCTATTAACTACCAACTCACTAATACAGATTGGACTTTCTTGACTAATAACAGTGATAGCGAACAAATACTAGAAAAACTCTATGAAACATTTTCTGAATTTATAAAATCTCATGTCCCCTCATATACACCAAAACACAGAACATATCCAATTTGGTTCTCCACAGACCTTATACTCTTACTGAAACAAAAAAAACAGCTACACAAAATTTTTAAACTCACTCACCAAATCAACGACTACTCAAACTTCTCAGAAACAAGAAAGAAATGTAAAACACTATCTAAACTATGCTATAAAGCACACATCACCTCCGTTGAGAAAACTGCGCTAGGAACAAAAAATCTTTGGAATTTTGTTAAAAAATTAAACAATGAAAGTACAGACTACCCCCCCACAATGCATTATGATGGCAAAATAGCCAATAGCACCTTTGATATTGTTAATTTGTTTGCGGATCATTTCCAAAGTGTATACGAAGGTGAAATATCAGATAACAACGTACCATCGTACACATATCAAAACACAATAAATTTACAGAACTACACCATTACACAGGAATCATGCTTAAATAAAATCATTTCACTTGACCCTAACAAATCTGCAGGCCCAGATAACATCCCACCAATATTTTTCAAACAATGCGCATCTGCAATATCAGGTCCACTCACCACATTATTTAACCACCTACTTTCTTCTGGACATTTTCCAACCCGTTGGAAATCTAGTTATATTACCCCGATTCTCAAAAAAGGTGACGACTCAGACATTAAAAACTACCGTCCTATATGCATACAATCAGCGCTCCCGAAAATCTTTGAATCCCTTGTTCTTGATTTAATTTATCCATCAATATTAAAAGCAATTGATAAAAACCAACACGGATTTGTTTCTGGTAGGTCAACTGCTACCAACCTGTTACTTTACCATAACTATATTATAGAATCTTTTACAAGAAAAAAACAAGTTGACAGTATCTACACAGATTTTTCAAAAGCTTTCGACAAAGTATCACATAAATTATTACTTAGTAAACTGTATGCCTTAGGACTGAGAGGCAAGTTGTTGGATTGGTTCTCAAGTTATTTATCTAACAGAATCTTATTTGTTAAAATTAAACATACTATATCTAAGTTATTATATGCAACTAGTGGTCTACCGCAAGGGAGTCATCTCGGTCCCATCCTTTTCTTAATATTCATAAATGATATCATAAGCTGTTTCAACGATGTAGAAGTTCTGCTTTTTGCCGATGACATCAAATTATACAAAGAAATATCCAATATAGGTGACTGCCTAATCCTACAGTCAAACATAGACAAATTACAAAATTGGTGTGTCACAAATAACTTATTCCTCAATATGGACAAATGTAAGACACTAACGTTTTGTCGAACAAAGACCCCACTATCTTTCAAGTACACAATAGATAACAACATATTAGAAAAAGTCAATGAAATTAGAGATCTTGGAGTTGTGTTTGACACGCAATTAAATTTTATAAATCACATACAACAAATAACTAACAAAGGCATGAAAACACTAGGATTTATAATCAGAACAATCAAAGACTTCAACTCGTTGGAAGTTATAAAAATCGTATATTTGTCACTCGTACGCAGCTTGTTGGAATACAATTCCATTGTTTGGTCCCCTTATTATCAAATTCATATAAAAAATATCGAAAGAGTGCAGCACAAATTTTTAAGATTTATCAACTTCAAATTACACATACCTACTCAACACATTAACTATACATCCTTACTAAACACACTTAAATTGCATTCCCTAGAAAACAGAAGAAAAATAAATGACTTAACTTTTTTGTTTAAAATTATTCACTCTGAATTAAATTGTTGCGAACTCCTGCATCTCATCGATTTCAGGGTACCCAATCGAGCAACAAGGCAAAACATATTATTCTGCAACAATAATTCTGGAACGAACTACCACATACATGCACCTATTTCTAGACTTCACACATTAGGAAACAAATTCACCTCCAATATCGATATATTTAACACAAGTTTACCATTATTTAAGAAATACCTGAACGATACTTTTATGTAGAATATTTCGATATTTAAGGCGCATCACCTAGGGGCTAATGCGTATATTTGTGTATTTCTATATTTAACCACAATGTAATAACTAGTTACCGTTTTATTTTTATGTATCTTGCATTTTGTCATGTATTATTTACACATCACAATTAATTACTAACATACGAGTACCTACCTACTAGTTTATTTTCTACGCTGTTTACAACTTAAAAACTTTCTCTTTTATCGTAATGTTTTATCTTCCTTAATTTATCTGTATTACTTGTTATTTATTTATTTTTATAGTGTATATTTTGTTTTTAAAAAACCTGTCTCTGTATTACAAACTTGTAATGTAAAAGCCCATCAGGGCGTTGAAAATTAATAAATAAATAAATAATAAATAAATAAATAAATAAATAAAATAGAGCAAAAATTTCGTGGGCATTGTCTTAAACAGCATTTAAAGAAACACTGTGATTTTTTTCATACATATAACTAAAATAACTGAAACAAACTTGTTTATAATAATTTTTGGAGCATACTTTGCGATTTTTTTCTATCGAGGGAATTTTATATAATTTGCGTTTCGGCGCGGGCAATGTCTAGATATTATCTTCAAGAATAACATATATTTTTTTAAGAGCTTTAAAACTTAACGTGTTTAGGGGAGATATGTAAGAAATCGGTAGTAATTCGGGTAGCGGGCCCTTACCAAAACCATCAGCATATTGACATTTGATATTTTTGAATTTTTGGAATTCAACATTGGTAAGGGTCTACGTGCGATGTATGAGAGATATGTAAGAAAATGATTACTTTTTTCCTTTGGAGGGACCTACGTACATTGTGTATCTCATCTTTTGAAAGAACTGCAGCAATATTGTGATGAAGAACGTACTAGTATGTTTATTACCTTTCGCATGCCGATACCGTTACCGTGATCGTCACGGTAAATATAAAGGAATCTATTAGATTATGTAATATTTCAATTTATATAATTTCTTTTTTGAAGCTTTCACCATGAGCAAAAAAAACGTTTCACATAAAATTTTCTCCTGATTTCTTTAAAATAACTGAAATGTGCAGCGTTAAAAGTTGGATATTTTGTAACCGCAATTTAAATTCAGTGTATTTTTATGCATTGGTGTACGCAGCTTAATTTCATGCTCAATTGCGAAGATGCCACCGTGAATAGGTGATAAACTTAATTCATTCTTCAATAATCGCTAATTATTTGAATTTATTTATCTACCTAATTTTGACCATGGGAAAAAATAAATCTAAAAAATAATATTTATTACGGCTGACGAGGTATACTTAAATCTTTTTATCTCAAAATCTCGAGTGTTAACTCCTAGGGCTAATTTGTTCGCCTTTGAGAACAACTTATATAGGTCTCAAAGAAATTTTGTGTCTCCCTCACAATCATGTTGAAAAATATGATCTAAACGGTGTTAAAAAGAAAAACTTCAAGCTTTATATTCAAATCTAAAAGTTAACCACAAAATAAGTCAAATGTTTGTGAAACCAAAGTTTCCCATCGTAATTTGAAAAAAATTATGAAACTTTGGGAAATTTGTAAGATTACTATAACGTTTATAATACATTTTTCCAATAAAATATGTGTGTTTTAATTTTTTTCGTTATCATTAATTTTACTTTGAAAAAATGTATGGTGGGCAATTTTCAAAACTTTTTGTGTTCGCATTCAAATTATTTAATACTAGTTGGTTCCCGGCATGCGTTGCAATGCCATATTTAAAGAAATACATTGTTTCTCCCTGAATCACCTTTCCCATGCGTCCCCGTTCCCCTCCCACGTCCCCTTCCTAGCTAGCTTTATAAATTATAAGACTATTCGTTATTCTGATGTATGAGCGATATTATTGCAAAGTTTCATCAAAATCCATTTAGTAGCTTTTGCGTGAAAGACAAAACAAACAACAAACACAAATGCATCCACATAAACTTTCGCGTTTATAGTATTTATATTGATTTAATAAAATTATGTGATTTTAAATTTTCACGGCCAAAAGCATTATAAATAAAATAAAATATGTGTTTATTTCGAATTACAAAAATTTGTAAACGTATTTTAAAAAACAGTTCTTAGTTTTCAGATACATTCATTAATATTCCATTTATTTGAATTTTATTGCAAAGCGGAAATATTTACTTACTTTACTTATATTTATACTTTCTTTATGTGGGGGTGCGATTGACGTTTGTCCTAAACTTTAGGGGATGTTTAAGCTGTTATGTTAATCTATATATATAAATCTCATGTGACGGTGTTTGTGGCCGCACTCCTCCGAAATGGCTAGACCATAGACATCCAAATGGATAGACAAGAAGTTGCAGATGAGGGGTAAAACCAAACTATGGAGGGTGAAGAGGGGAAAGATGACTGTTATTCGTTGAACAATCAATCTGACAGTATATAGGCATCTCGCATTACAATATCACCATTTAGTTCTTAAAAGCAAAATCTGCTTTGAATGAATAGACCTTTTTACATGGGAGCGCGAATTGCTTGCCACGTTCATAACATATTTGCTAAGGCCAAATGCTCGCCCCAAAAAGACTCGCCCCAATACACATAGCAATATTTTGTTGCCTTGTTTAGTTAAAACACTTTTGCAAATGTTTCATAATTTACTTACCCCTGTAACCAGCGACGAGCACATTGGAGAACCGCCCACATTCGCTATGTGCACATTGATATGTAGATATATTGTATAGCACAAGCTGCCGTTATTTCGTTAAATGTATGGATGATAGCTTCTCGCTGTTCACGGCAAGAATGATGACGTCACACATTTTAGATTCAAGCGAGGCTCTAATCCCCTCTCCATGGAGCGAGTCGGCTCCTAGGAGGAGCTCCAGCCGGCGCCATGTGGAGGGGGAAAAATACCTTTTTATCACTTAGGGCAGGTCCAGATATATTCATATGTCCGTGGGCTAGACCGATTTTTGTTTTTTTTGCATCAAAAAATTTTATGCAAAATAACCCCAAATTTTCACACTCCTACCCCCACCCTCCCATTTTTTAATCGCGATTTTAATATTTTTGTACGAACAAATTTAACCGTCGTTCGTATTTCAAACAAAACGAAATTATTTATGTTGTTAATGACAGATGGCGCTACGTCCGCCTCATAAAAATTTCATCCACACATATAAATAATTTATATGGCAGAACAGCTTTTTCCGGGTCAGCTAGTTATCTTTACAATTATAATTTTCAGAATATGTGTAAATTATGAAACAAAAACAATAATGAATATTGATGAACCCTTGCTACTTAAAATGTCAGTTTCTTAGAAGGACAATATGAACCTGAAATGTTCCGCTTGGGTGACCAGGAGAACATGCGGCGGGGGAAATGCTTTCTGACTTCGTGATTATTCAAATCTGCGTTAGGAAAATTGTGATTAATAATAAATTTATTCTTAATAGTATGTATGTAGGCACTACTTTGCATTAGCATTTCTGAGAGCACACGGTTTTCATGGATAGAGGTATTATATTAGAAGGGATTCTTTTTAATTTGTAACGGCAATTATAATAACATTTGGATGATTTGTGTAACGCTGTTTTTGTGAAAAATCACCCCAAGGTTGCTATACAAACTTATAATACATTTTTACAATCTTACTTCCAACTACAAACTAGACAATCCATTATAACAACATTTGAATCTAAAAATTTCATCCACCGGTTCATAGATCACATATTGTTTTATTTATTCTTTGTACTGACAGAAAATATACAGGACCATACTTACCTGAGAGGTAACCGACGAGTTCATCGAAAATCAATTCATCGAAAATCCATTCATCGAATGATCAATTCATCGAATCGCCAATTCGTCGAAAAACATTTTTTTTGTAGATATTAGAGCTGTCAAAATTAAATACCCAAAAAGGTCTGTTTAACTGAGTTAAATGTGTATAGCAACTGACAGTTTCGTAGTGACAATGTAAAATTTATAGGTTATCTCTTCGATTTCCGATTGTCTGATACTGCAAAAAAGGGATATCTAAGGAACGGTAATCAGACAACTCATAATGAAACCAAACTCAGAAAGGTCATTAAGAGTGATGATTAAAAAAAAAATTCAAAAAATTGGTTAAATAGGTTAGGTTAGTTTAGGTTGACCAATGCTTTTTTAACTTCTCGGTCCGCTCGGCATTTCTCTCAAATATCAAACAAAATATATTTTTTCGATGAATTGATCATTTGATGAATTGGTTTTCGATGAATTGATTTTCGATGAATTGGTTTTCGATGAATTGATTTTCGATGAATTGGTTTTCGATGAATTGGTTTTCGATGAACTCGTTTTCGATGAATTTGCTTTCGATGAATTGATTTTCGATGAATTGATTTTCGATGAATTCGTTTTCGATGAACTCGTTGTGAACCACCTGAGAAGTCACTTGAGATTAACACTGTTTATTGTTAATTTAGATGAATGTAGGTACAGTTGAGGACATGATTGAGAACACATGTTATTTAATTACGTTTAAACAGTTAGTTTAATTTTATAGGCACATTCATACTTCTAATTCCTCTGGTCCTATTCAGATCGGGGGGTCATCTATCTATCGACAAGGCGTCCCTGAGCATTTTCGCAAATTATTCACGTTTTACATATATTCCATTTCCTTTACTTTTACGTTTCGAGTCTATAAGTTTCCACAAATACCAAATTACTAGAAGATGCGATTTTGTAGTGCATAAATTCGGGGTCTAACTACCATATCATGTACTCCTTTTTGCCCAGAATACTAATGGATGGTAATATTTTTGCCGAGTCTGTGGACATCTTTAATTTATCACTTATTAAAAACAATAGATTTTTGCTGGGTTAGTTCAGTTATGTATAGTTTTAATTATTTTTATACGCTGTAAAGAGTACAGAAGTGTTTATAATTTTATTAACTATTCCCAAGTAAAAGCCTCTAAAAAGAACCTATAAATCAATTAATATATAATAAGGAATGGAAGTAACGAATTCTATATCAGAAATTTTAGATGTGATATTTTTTTTATTTCTGCCGGACAGTCGGGAAACACGACAAACGCGCCCAAATGCATATGGTTGGCATTTGCCACATGAGAAAGGGCCTGTTGTATGATTAATTCATTTGTGCTCGGTTGTGAGATAATTTGCCGGCCTCTAAGTTTCCTCCCTCGACAACATGGGTGTCTTTAAGATCCAGCTTAACTCATTCCTTTCCTCAAGACCCTCCTCAGAGGATCAAAAGATGAATATAAAAAAAATGACAAACTGATGATATAAAAAATATATTATAAAGTATTTCATTTAAGTATCTAATAAAGATTGAAGTTTAAATAAATGAAGACAATATTAGCGAAACTCAATCGAAAATCTGGAGACAGAAAAATCAGAAAAAGCTATTGGCACCACTGGGACTCAAACACGGGACCTTCTGCTTTCATGGCAACAGCTCTACCAACTGAGCTAGGGTGTCTATATCCAATTCGGTCACTTTTAACTGTTCGAATAAGAACTACCAACATTATCTTAATTTTCTTAACGCACATATTATTGGCTTCTTTATATATGATTGCAAGATTCAAACCCGGACTAAATGATATCTAGAGAGTGTATTTTTAATTTTTATCCATTTTATTTTTAATATTTTTGCCTTTTCTGCAAGTCTAGGATGAATACATATTTTTATTTTTATTTTTTGGGGGTAAAACCTCAAATTATAATATTTAATTAAATGAAGACAATACTAGTATTAGCGAAACTTAATCGAAAATCGGGAGAAAGAAATAGAAAGCAGAAGGTCCTGGGTTCGAGTCCCAGATGTGCCAATATCTTTTTCTGATATTTCTGTTCCCAGATTTTCGATTGGGTTTCGCTAATTTGTCTTTATTTAATTAAATATTACAATTTGAGGTTTTACTCATAAAAGTTAAAAATAAATATAAATATTTAATTATTATTTTTTAATTCATAAACTAACGTTTAGACATGATTTTTATGCATAGCACAAAGGGTAATAATTATTATAAGCAATAATTGTCAGCCTAAAACACTCATTTACATTGAAAAGCCATAGCTCAGTGGTCAGAGCATCCGACCGGCAATCAGAAGGACACGGGTTCAAGTCCCGTTGGCGGCAAGTATCTTTTCTCGGAAGATTTTTCAATGTAAATGAGTGTTTCAGGCTGACAATTATTGCTTATAATAATAAATATTTAAGTTTAACCCTATATTTCATATCAATTTTGACAACTTTTAAGTACTGGTAGGACGTGTACATTTAGTTTTCCTTTTAGGGATCTGTTATTTGAAATTTTCAGATAATGATTACAACAAGATTACAACACTGTTGGGGTAATATAAAATTTAATTTCGCATTAAATTCAAACTGTTGGAAGGATTCTGTCAACAAGTAGAGGGGGAGAGGGGAAAGCGACCCCTTTTGTATTAACAAGCGACCATTTATAGCTGGCAACCGCCGCTCATGTCGGAGTTAACTCATCTGTGAAGATAATTGTGACATTGTACTGGGTAAACTATCAAAACCTCTTATAGAATGTCGCTTTGGACAAGTGTATGGCAATTAATTCCGTGATTTATTCCCCCCCAGCCTCCACTTCAGCGCTTCTGTTTTGAAATTTTAAATCATTTTACGGGTTGTTGAAAATTATTAAACGCATATTCACGTTAAGGCTGATTTAGATTAGTGATGATTACAAAATAATGTTTTTCGTTATTCTACAGTGTTTTTTTTTCACAAAAATGAATCACCAACTTAATATATACGAGTAATACAGATAATATAATTACACAAAACTTGCCGGCGGCATAGTCACACCATTGCAAAATCTCAGTATATCTCATTGTTGTCTACCGCGACAAGGAAAAGTTGTGTGGTTTGTGAAAAAATCTTGTAGTTGGACAAGGTTCTAACTGACATCTTTTTCAAAAATGATCTTGGAATGCAAAACCATATCTTTTGCTCATTTTCATAACCATAATAATTTTCAAGGCCAGCCATGTTGTATATCCTCGTATGTTGTATTATGAAGTTCTAACATTAAGTTTTTACGATTTCCATTTATTTTACAAGGTTTTACAAAAACATCACTTTGAACCTTTTGCAATTGCCATTTTGTTTGTATTTGATAGTTAATCGTTTTTCCGAGGCGCAGTTCGTCAGTTTAGTTAAACAGGATTCTAATTTTGCCTTACCGAGTTCTAAGGTGTTATTTATTTTTATTTTTTTATTTATTTGAGACACAAATAGGATATTTATAGAACATTTTTTTGGGTAATATAAAACAAATTAAGATACAAATATAAATATCCCTAGACTAATATGTCTGCAGTAATCACATTTGCACATTTACAGAAGCAAACACATAAAAAAACAATGTAAGTATTATTTATACATAACTTGAAAATTTAAATACAAAATTTGAAATACACAATGAGTAGAAAATACTTATGGAAAAATAATAAAACAACAAGCAATTTTTTTTAGGTGCAAAAATCGTGGAGATATTTCTTGAAACAAGTTATATTATTTACAAAAATATCAATGATTGAGAGTGTTTTAACAAGATCGTTGTATGATCGAGACATTGTAGACATAGGATTAAAATTTCCAATATTATTGGTAAAAATTTCGGTTCAAAATATGTTAAGGTTTTTGGTAGATTTGGGCCTGGCGTATAACTTGATTTGATTGACTAAGTTACTATCTACACGATCATTTACAATTTTATAAAGCATTAAGAGGTCATTCATGGTTCGTCTTCTAGACTCTCTAAATGTAATGTGTAAGTTAAAGTTTGCAAAGATGAATTCTCATAATCTATTTAACTTTTTCTGATTTTGAGGTTCAATCTTTTGTAAAGCATTTTAATTTAACACATTTTAATGAGAAAGATTTCATACGAACGTTGGCGTTTCTTGGAATGGCATTTGGGAAATGTAGTTAGAACCCTACGCAATAAATGGTAATGCCTTAGCTGGTTGCATATGGTTTTAACTTTAACCGCACGTTTTGGTTAAGTTCTAAAATGTTAAGTATGCGTCATTTTTAAATATCTTCCTTTAAAATATCTTAAATTAAAATACTTTACATAAGATTCCACCTCTAAATAAGAAATCGGTAAATAGATAATGAGAAATTGTCTTTGCAAACTTTGGCACTCATATCTCAGAACCCTGGTCAACGGAAATCAAAATGCATGAAGGTACGACTTGTTAAGGGTATAATAATTCCACTTGTTAAGGGTATAAAAACAACTCGACCACCTATCTCGGAAACAGACTGATATTTTTTTTTAATATGGCTTTTGTAATCGAACTAAAAAGTGTTTATGTGTCACGAAATTACAGAATAATTTAAATAAAAAAATTACGACAATTCAAAATCGAAAAGTTGCAATTGTGCTTATTTGGAACTGTGAGGGGAAGCAAATGGGGAAAAGGACGTTTAGGAAGAACCCGGCTAGTCAAAATTGATCACAAAACACGGCTCAAGCAATTTCAGTTACTTTTAGTTTATGAACTTTGGTTTTTCACCAGGTTCTGGGTACCCAGCACGGTCGATCGATAGAGAATTTATCAATAGTGTTGGTACTTGTCTTCGTTCGCGAGCACGAATGCAGATCATCAACGACAAAGTAATAGTTCAGGTCAAATAAATTAGTAACACATAGTCTTTGTGAACTGTTGTTTGTTCGTTAGAGGCCTGCTGTAATGCTCGGGAGTGTTGACAACTCTTCGATATTTCGATAAATCCTATGTCGAACGACCGTGCTACATACCCAGATAGATACAGTGAATATAGCTCTGATGAAGACCTGAAAATATATTATAAATTAAATCCGCTCTCACTGCTGATTAAAGATGAACCGAGCCGAATTTTTTTCCATCTTTCTTTAAATTTCAATAACTGTCGCATCGCAAGAAATTTCATAACGCTTCCTAGAAAATGAAGAAATTCACGTCACTTTCATGATGTTGTTATCACATTCAGGGGCTTCGGTAATTTTGACGTGAGTTGAGTGGTGGGAGGCGGGGAAGGGGAAGGTTCAGGGGGGTGCCACGTGACCCGGAACACGTGTCCTGCCCTCCCCATCCCCGACAATCACAATAATGCTAGACCGGCTCTGGCAACTTGCAGTATTCGCACACGCCTAGATTAGGTTCTCTGAATTCTTTACCTTCGAGATAAACACAAACAAACCGCAATTATTTATGGAATTCATTGTATCTAGGTATGTACCACCTCTGGTTAAAGATAATAACATCTAAAGAAATGCACATTTGAGATTATGCGACGTGCGACCTAGAATACTTTTATTGAAATAGACACATCAGCGTGTTTTGGCTGTAATCTTAATACATAAAAGAAAGTCGGGTTAGGTACATCATTTATAACTCGAGAACGGCTGGACCGATTTTTATGGTCTTTGATTTGTTGGATTTGTTATGGCAGAATAGCTATTAAAACATAGGAAAAAATTACCAAAAAAATAATTATGAAGAAAATTCTTTTCCTCTATAGCGGAAGGCAGTGAACGAATTGAATAGCCATATAAATGTTTTGTTGAACGGGCAACATTGGAAACCTGGCACTAGAACCACGGCGAACACGCCTGTCATTCTGTTCCCACGGCCCAGGCGGGTATAACTCCGAACCAAAATGTGAACCGAATCTTTGGTGATATCATAAGTCCCCTTCGATTTGTTTATGGTCCCCAGCTACTACCTCCACCAATAGGAAGCTTGGATTTTGGTTGCATTTCTCCGCTTTATTTTCGTTTGACATTTACAATGCATTCACATTTCCGACGCAATAAGATGGCAATAAGTGTGAGTATGGATTTTGGGAATTCGCGATCGAATGAAAAATGGAAGAACAGGACCCGTAATTGGAACAAAATTACAGGTGGGAAACTTCCTTTGGTTGATATTTCAGTGTTCCTAAAGTAGGTATGTTATTTAAGTTGTATTTTAATCGGTGTTGTACATGTTTCCGTTTTCAGAACATATTTATCCACCCGTAATCTAACAATTGACGCAGTCGAACATCACGATTACATCTTAAAAAGGTATACATGTTTTCTATCTTGCATCGACCTATCTCATTAATTTAATCTTCCCCAATTTCCTCTCTGGATTTTGACAATAGTTCTTATGTTTTTTTTTATTATATATAGATTTTAACAATTAGCATTTCATTTGCTTTTTTCATAAGTTACACTTATTGGAGTTAGGTTTGCTAAAATACCTATTATTCAAGTATGATTTTAGATTTTCACGGCAAAAAGTATTAAAGAGATTTTTTAGGGGTATTGTGCCGTTTTACACATCAACCCTGATGATAAAAACAACACATTTATCACTACGCTTGCACTTTCTGTTCTTATTTTTAGCATTTTTTTTTATATTTTTATCAGTATTTAATAAATGTATTCCTATTTTTCAGTGGAATCTGAACCGACAAAACTTTACTTGTTTACAATATAACATTTTATATCCACATCCCAATACATTCGCTTCTGTTTCTGGAGATGGTTAGATGAGGTTAAGGGAAATACTATCAGTCATTGTGCATGATGCAGAGGTAATTATTATTTTTATTACTTACTTTCATTTTACAAAAATTTAATAACGTCAGACAAATTTAATGCATTGAGTAGGTTTCTTTATATAAGTAAGTAGGTATCCCAGAACTTGGGGTTTAGTATGAGAGTAATCATAAATTAAAAGACTTGGGAGGAAATGTAACTACATACATACATAGATATGTACATGTACACAAATAAAATAAAAATTCCATTTTTTAACTAATTTCCATATACACAATACATGTACATGTACCATACCATGTACATGTACATGTACCATACCATACATTTACCATATACATGTACACAAATAAAATAAAAATTCCATTTTTTAACTAATTTCCATAAGTGAACCAATATTGTTTTTATAAAATATAACTTCTTAAGTAATATTTTTTGTTTTTGTTTTGAAGAGTTTTAATTTTCAATGTACATTTGTTACATTAATTTTAATGATTTCAGGAAAAATATGATGAACTGAACTAAACTAAACTCCAAATTAATAAATATTATACATATTTGAGCCTCGAATGAAACATCTAACATCTTATGCAAACTAATGTCTCCATGGACCTTGGTTATATTTTGGCAATATGGTAAATTTATTTTAGACCTGACGAAAGATATAATAGGTACGTTAAGTAATTTATCTTTAAAACAATTTCTTCATGTAACAATTTGCTATTGTATTCTTGTTTAAAATATGTACATGTAATTCTGAGTTTTTCATTTTTCTGTTATAAAATGGAAAATTTTAAAATTCAGTAGTTTTGTAGGAACGCACAATCATATTTTAATTATATGTATTTCCTGTTTGTATTTCACGTTTTTAATAAAATTCTTATCATGTAATTACGAGTTTTATTTTTAAAATAATATTTAAGGCTAATAATTTGGGCGGTACTGGGTAGGCCCCGAAAGAAAATTATATTGTCTATGGTCGCGCCTTTTTTATTGTTGCTTACTCTATCTTCGTCTATGGTGTGTGACATCACGAATCCCCGTCATCATCATCATCATTCGAAAAATTATTGCATTTTGATGGTGAAATAGTGACCAAATTTTTCTCGAACAAAAGCCTGAAGTTATCGATCTAGTGGGTGGTTTGTATATTTATGCCACGGCCCGATTGTCGAGTCGCATTTGCACGCTGCCTTCTACGCATATGTTAAATCCTTCTGATAAATGTAATTATAACCCGTGTCGGTTTTGTGTAAATAAATGCAAGTCAAACGTTCATCATATTATTTATTTAAATATACCGACCAACCTTTGGCAAACGTGTTTGAATTCCACGTAAGTATCCTAGCAGAACCGCCAAATGACATCCGCCAAACCTCGTACATTCTGTATGGAACGAATTCTCATCTTTTGAAAGAGCTGCAGCTATATAAGATTTATTTCCTGTATCTCGAGAATGAGAATCGGTCACTGCTCTATTGCATCCCACTTATATAAAATCCGAGTCCTAGATAGTCCATTCTGTCAGTGCGGCGTGAAAAATGAGACTCTTGATCATGTATTCTTTAATATTCTTTAATGGCGTACCGCAAGGTTCCCACCTGGGACCATTATTGTTTAATGTATATGTATTTGATATTTATAAATGTTTTTTACATGCTAACTACCTTGCATATGCAGATGACAAAAAAATATACTTAGTAATCAAATCTATCAATGACTGCATAAAACTTCAAGAAGACCTAAATCGTCTTTTTGCATACTGTAAATTAAACAAATTAATCATAAACATTTCTAAGTGCAACAAATTATCTTTTACGCGTAACAAAAATAAAATTTCTTTTAATTATAACTTTCATGATACACATATCAATGAAATAGAATCAATCCGTGACCTTGGGGTAGTACTAGATGTAAAACTAAATTTTATCAAACATATTAACGAAGTAATCAACAAAGCAAATAAGATATTGGGATTTATAATTCGCATATCTAAACCTTTTCGCAATATTAAAACTATGTATTCCCTTTACACCACGTATATCCGCCCCCACTTAGAATACTGCACACTAATTTGGGCACCGTTTTACCAATGCCATATTGACAGAATCGAAAGTGTGCAAAACAAATTTTTTAAACACATAAATTATAAATTCAAATTACTCTTTGCAAATAACACCGAATCCTTAAAATTTCACAACTTTACTCCACTTCAAACGCGTAGATTAATATCTGATCAAATATTTTTATACAAAATTCTGAATAACGGCCTGGACTCTCCTGAACTCGTAAATTATTTAAGAATTCACATACCTGCAAGACCAACCAGACTAAACCATTTTTTTCATTTGCCCGCGTACAGAACCAACCTTAGAAAAAATTCTCCAATACCCCGCATATGCGCGCAATATAACACGCAATTTAACAATATCGATATTCTTAATAATACTCTTGTGAAATACCGATATGAAGTCAAGCGTACGACCACAAATGTGAATTAAATTAATGCACAGCTATAGAAAAGGTACAGCATGAGCATCTCCTGTCCCCATCCCATCTTCCTCTGCCTCTTGCCCTTTCCTATTCCTTCTTCTTTCTAATATACTTACATTTATATATTTTTGTTAATTTCATTTTCATTTTCAATTAAAATTTTGTATTATATCATAATAACCATTAGCATAAGAAACTGTTTTGGCTTACCTCATTTTTAACCGCTTCATTTTTAACATCCTGTATAAAACTGCTGTTTGTTTCTTACAATAAATAAATAAATAAATAAATAAATAAATAAATAAATAAATAAATAAATAAATAAATAAATAAATAAATAAATAATTGTAAAAATCATTCGTCCTTCAAAGACATTTATCGTTTACTTATTAAAATCACCCACCAATCTCCCCTTAGTATTGCATATTTGCTTTCTCTCAATAATTCTGGCGTTTTTTCCGTTCTGTACAAGTTTATCGACTTAAATGACTTCAATATTTGAGATTTCCCATCCCCCTATAGATTTTTCATAAAATATAATCATCTCCCTTAATTTTAATGGTACATAGCACTCTTTTTAGGGTGAATTGCCTAAAACAACAAAAAAGCTATATTGTGAGATTATGAGACGATGTATGAATGTGAGTGAGGCAAAGAGTGTGTGCCAAGACCGAGTTGTTTGGCGGTCCGTCCTCTCTGCCTACCCCTGCGGGGAAACGGCGTGATGGTTAGTTAGTTAGTTAGTTATAATATTGAATAGTGAGGAATTCCAAAAATACAAAACCGTAAAATGTCAATGCGCTGACTGTTTTACTTTTGTTCGCAAATATAAAATGCTGCCCCTCTTTCTTACACACTAATGTCAACAGTCGAAAATGGGACAAACGGTGAACCGGGTGAACGTATGTCTGCACCCCTCCAAAGGAAAAAAAATCTTACTAATATTATAAACGCGAAAGTTTGTACGGATGTATGTGTGTTTGTAACTCTTTCACGCAAAAACTTCTGAATGGATTTTAATGAAACTTTACAATAATATTGCTCATACATCAGAATAACATATAGGCTATATATAATGGTAAGCTCTGGCGTGATGAAATTTGTATAAATGAAAATGTGTGTATTTCATATATTTTAGCAGCAGGGAAGGGAAACGGGGGAGGTGGGGTCACGGAGAGTGAAGAGACGAAGGAGGGAGAAGTGCGGGGAAGGTGGAAGGGAACGGGGACGCACGGGAAAGGTCATGCAGGGGGAATCAATTTATTTCTTTGCACGCCGGGGACCAGCTAGTATTGAATAAAACCATTATCTATTATTTTGTAAATGTGTTCAAACACGTATCTATGAAATTAATATACGAAAGGCTTTAGGCATTTATTTATTTACATTTTTATACGCCCAGGGGGCTTTGACATCTCATGCATAATATTTACATACTTTTACACAGGAGTTAGTAATAAGCAATAGTTTGCAATATGTTAGTCAGCAGCCTACTCATAGCGGGGTAGCTACCTACTAATCCTTAAGAAAAATGCATTTTTAAATATACACATATTTTTTAAAACACGACCACATCATGAAGAACGAGTAAAACTAGATAACCCAATTGATATCCAGTCACTCCAGTGGAAGATTTACAAAGCCTGTGCCAAATTTTTCCCAGCTCGCGTAGGTCTCATATAAATCGTTGTATCTCCCTTACTGTCATGGTGGAAATATGAATTAACGGTGTTAAAAGGATAAAACTCCACGCTTTATATTCAAATCTAGAATTTAATCATAGAAAAAAAATTATAAGCCCACATCTATGAAACCAAATTTTCCGATGGCAATTTGAGAAAAATGTATAAAATTTTTATAATTTTTTATGAAGTGACAAAAGCTTGAGGTGATAAAATAACGTTCAATACATAATATGTGTAGGTATGTTTTTCTTTTCTTTTGTTGACGGTAATTTTAGTTAAAAGAAACATAAGGTTAGCCATTTTTTAAACATTTTTAAGTGTGTATTAAAAATACTCTTTTATTTCGAATAATAACATTTGTAAAAGTATTTCATCACCTTTCAAAAACAGGATTTTTAAATTTCGTACATGTTCAGAAATATTCCATTTATTTGGCTTTTATTGCAAAGCGGAAATATTTTTACCCTCTGACAAAAAACACTGGATTTTTGAGGGGTAGAATTAAAAACACGACATAAAGTGCAACAGCAACCTAAGATTTTATTTACTTTCAATTGAGAGAAACTGACGGGAACCAATTAAAACGAAGATTTCTACTTCAACCTATCCACAATTACAATAGAAAAATGTCAGCACTTGATAGTTTTCATACTACGAATGAAACGATCGTAAAATAACAAGGGGAGAATTGCAATCACATCCAACCTCGTTGGACCGAGCACTGCCACATTTTAATTACTTTCAGAAAATTGGATATTTGTTTGTTTACTTATACTTAAGATGTTCACTTCGACGAGTCTCAGTAATATCTACGTTAAGGTGATGCACCACTAAACATTGCGAAACCGTGTGATTTTGGTTTGAAAATTGGATCGCCTAGAAATATTTTAGATGCTTTAATTAAATATTGTGAGTAGAACTCATTTTTGCCTTTGATATAGTGTTAATTATTTTTATTAATTAGAGTATTTTTATATTTGAGTATTTTTTGGTTTGTAGTTTTTTGGTCAATGGAATTCTTTAGAGGAGGCCTTCACCTTCGCCTGAGAGAGGGGTTCTTGCTTATGAATAATGTAAGATATCGATATAACATTTTTCAACAAGATTGTAAATAACATTAAGGTAAATTTATACAAAGCCGGGACCAGCTCATTTTGGACAAAAATAAATAAATATATACCTCAGTAGATAGGTAATAATTAGATGTAATTAATTCCGTGAGCGGAAATTGAAAATAATGTATATTACCGTCGATTTCTTAAATTTAAAAATACGAAAATGTCATTTTTCAATGACCTCCATGTTGTTATCTTTACTTTAAAAAACAGCCTACGTTTTTAAATAGTTTGTCTGGCTACGCAGGGTTTGTATAGCGGGCTTGTGAATATTATCTTAACTTTAAAAAACAGCCTACGTTTTTAAATAGTTTGTCTGGCTACACAGGGTTTGTCTAGCGGGCTTGTGTGACAGATCGCCATGTCAGTTTCGAAGACGCGAAGTGAATTTTGATTTTACGCAATTGAAATTTAAAATGCATCATTTTCCGCCTCCCCCAATGCAAAAAGTTTCCGAAATACGTAATTCTAACAATTATTCAACTTCTGCAAAGTGTTTTTTCGTGAAAAAGTGCATATTACCGCTTTTGCACTTTGAAATATGACATTTTCGTATTTTTAAATTTAAGAAATTAACGATAGTGTACATTTTTTTCAATTTCCGCTCACGGAATTAATTACATCTAATTATTACCTATCTACTGGCGTAAAAATTTATTTTTTTAGTGTAAAATGAGCTGGTCCCGGTTTTGTATAAAATTAATAACATTAATTATACTTTTTATAACTCGGTAACATAGGTACTTATTTGGAAGAAATAAAAGGCTTTTTTTTTTTTTATTAATTTTTTGATAAGCCCAGAAAAAAAGAAGTAGGTTAAGGTCTATAGAAACTGCTTTAAAATTCAAAATCTCGTACTTACGAACCCCTTTTCGGTTTTTGTTTTATTGTATAACGTAGAAAAGTAAACTATTTAGAAAATGATCGCAAAACATTTAAATATCTGTGCCTGAGCTTCGAAAAATAAAATAAGTACGCTTTTTAGCGATGTTTTACGTGAAAAAAATCGAAACGGGAATTTAAACATTTTCGTCATCTACATAAGGAGTGTTATTATTAGCACAACCTGATCTCGAATTTTATAATATTAAAGAATAATTTTAAAGCCAAACATCTGCACTCACGGGGTATTTTCAACCTTTGGGTACCTAACCTCAATTGAAGACATAGATGCAATAACTCTTACGCAAAGTGTTGGGTACATAGAGCCAGTGAAGACTCGTTACTTTCGGGTGTGCTGGGGTGCTCATAAAAAATGGCATAAGCGATGTTGTTGTTGCCGAAAATGTTTGTTTTTTTTCTAAAATTCGATTTTTTGTAGTATTAGATTTTCAGCAAATCAGTCAAACAGAAATTTCATGAAAATATTTTGAAAGTTGAAAAAAAAATAATAAATCGTTTTGGACTAAATACTCGTAACATCAACAATGTAGAATTTTTCAAACTTAGCACTCAAAAGTCACGAACCGCCACTGCATACAGTTGACATGGTATATTAGCGAAACTCAATCGAAAAACTGGAAACAGAAAAATAAGATAAAGATACGGTCACATCTAGGTCAAGGCGAAAGTCCTGGGATCGTATCCCAGATGTGACCGTATCTTTTTCTGAATTTTCTGTTTTCAGATTTTTGATTGAGTTTCGCAAATTGTTTATTTATTTAACTAACGGAAATGTTAATAAAATCTACTTCTCTTTAAAATCTATAACTCTTGTGTATTTATATTCAAGACGTGAAGGTTTTGGTTGTTACGTATAAAGGTTATTTTTTAGTGTTCTTGCATGTTAAAAAAATTTACTGAAAATTATTGTATTGAAATAAGATAGATTGAAAAAGTAACAAATATTTTTCATAAGCTTTTTCATTGCGATCCGGCTTATGTTTTTAT
The DNA here is from genome assembly GCA_917880885.1 of Limnephilus marmoratus. Lineage (NCBI taxonomy): Eukaryota > Metazoa > Arthropoda > Insecta > Trichoptera > Limnephilidae > Limnephilus > Limnephilus marmoratus. Next base: position 18,942,614 of record OU862924.1, on the reverse strand, counting down.
TAGAGATGCTACGAATATTCGGCTACTATTCGGTATTCGGCCTCTTCGGCTGCTATTTTTACTATTCGGTGTTCGGCCGAATATTGCGAACCATTCGACCGAATACCGAATATTGCTCGCAATTTTTTTTTATTTTAACAAAAAATCAGCGAAGTTAGGTAATAGGTACTTAAAATCAATCAATGACAAGTTATGATATGATGAATGAAAACAATTTTTTAGCATTTGTTGATAAATTATACCTGCATCATAAATAAATAAATCTTAGCAAATTCTGCTAGGCTTGAATACTGTTTTGCGTTTGCTGACCACCACTTTTAAGGATCTGCTGTCCCACCCAGGCGAACAGTTTTCATGTAAAAATCAATTTCATTTGCGAAATGTAATTGATTTTTTTACATAAAAACCATTTGTGAAATGACTAAGTGTCGCCGAATATTCGGCCGCCTAATATTCGGCGCTTCGGCCGAGAGCCTAGACGAATATTCGGTATTCGGCAAAATCACTATTCGTAGCATCTCTAGTTTTTATCTATTAATATTTTTGTTCTTTTCGTTTTGGCCTAATGGTGTTCTTCGAATATTTTTAATAAAATATAGCTAAAGGACCGGGCTTTTACGCAGAGTTTTTTGAAATCCGATGTCGACACTAATTTTCCTCTTATTTTGAACCTCATTTTTTTATTTCATCAATAATTGTCCAATATCTGGGATAATTTTGAAACATAAGATAGAAATGGTAAAAATGATTAAAATACACATAAAAAGTAAAAATATGAGAAACTAAAATTAAAAAATAAAGATAGGTTTTTACAAAAATACAACAAGTGTTGGATTAAATATTTTACATGATCCACAAAATTCGCCAAGTAAAAATTAAATATTAATATGAGATAATCTAAGTATTGGTTTTCCTTATCGTGAAACCGTTGATCGGGGAATGAGCATTGTAGTTGTGCTTATGTAGGTATACTGCAATAAAATACTCGTAATATGTATTTTGTCGCGTTTTTATTGTGGGTATGTCAAGGTTTATGAGTTGCAGGATTTCACATCAGCCGAATTTACGGCCGTTGTCCCAACGTTTTGATCGATCAATCTGAGCTTCGATCAGCTCGATTCGCTTGTTATCCTTTTTTCTCTCTAAACAAGTTTACCAGAAGAACATCTACTTAGTTTTGACCAGAGACAGTTGGATTAAAAAGTGTGGTTGGCCGTTTTTGAGTAGCTCTCAAGTTAAAAAGAAGATATATGGTATGGTGTCCATTTCGAATCCGTATCGAGCCTTCCAAACTTCCAAATAATTAAGATTGTACAGCTTGATAAGCATAACTTTGCAGGAAAAAGACGTCGTGGTGTGTCGTTATTCGGTTGTCAAAATATTTTCAGTCTCCTTTTCTCTAGACTTTTTTATTGATATAAATCGATACAAATTGTGAAACCTACGAAAGGTGACACTTAACGAAATATTTCTCTCAAGGTTTTGACATTCATAAACTTTTAGAAGTTATAAAAAGTTCTGATGGTTCTTGTAAAAGTGCGAGCCGCCGACATCAGTTAAAGTTCTGTTATTAGCTTTACGGAAAATAATTTCTTAAGTAAAGGGTTTATTTTTGTTTGTTGATTACTGTACTTTTTTAAAGAGCGAAGACGGTTCCCGTAAGCACTTACGCGATAGGCCCATTGTATTGTCTCTTATTTTACCTTATTCCTTTGACAGTAACCCAGTCTTTTATAAAGTTCACCAGGGTTGTCATTGGAAATGTAGCTATATATTGTGGTTCCACAATGTGTCTTCCCAGGTTTCATCTCTCCTCTCTACTCCCCGTTGGTTCCCTGAAGGTCCCACAAGGGAAGAGGACCTCATCTCTCCTCTCCACTCCTCCTTGGTTCCCTGAAGGCCCCAGGAGGGAAGAGGTACTGTGCTTTAATTCACTCCATTATATTTTTACAAGAATGGTTTGCCATTAATAAATTAAGGCATCGAAGGTAGGTATTCTAATCATTTTAAAACCCTAATTGAAGGTTTTTCAGTATATTCAGGAGCGTTACGAGTGAAGCTGGGTTGTCAAGACTCATGCCAGAGAGCAACTTAACGATCATAAAAAATCACAACCTTTCTAACTCCGAACTCCCGTGACATAGTAACTCCGTTATCCGCCGGAGTTAAAAATCCCACAGAATGCATTATTGCCGTAATGAATATACAGTTCAGTATACTCAGGAATATTATGAAACGGCTTAGGTTTTCAGGAAATCTTAGCGAAAGCAACTTGACGGGTGAATACCTAAATATCTATCAAGCGGAACGTCAAAAGCTACTGAAATTCCGGCTCTGAATAATAAGGATAACCAGACAATAAATAATTGTTTCTATTTAAAGCCTAAGTGCACGGATTTATATTGTATTGGTATCCCCATCACGGCTACGCCACCGACTGCAAAGTTATCCGTGTCAAACAGGGCCGGATCTACGAAATCTGGTGCCCTGTGCAGTAGGTACCGATGGCGCCCCCCCCCCCCCCCTACATTTTTATTTTGTTTAAAAATTCGTTCACCCCAATTTTCTTTTTACACTAATTTATCAAATAAAATCAACACATATAAAGGGTGTAACTTTTCCAAGTGACCTGGCGGTAGCTCTCACACTCGTTTTTTTAAAGAGAGAATCGCCAGGAGCCCTATACTCTCTGAATCTATTGGGTAATCCTAAAATTATGGTGCTATTTTAATTATTTTAGGAAAAACTCTTTTTGCAAGTTATGCTTTAAAATAATACAACGAATTGTTTGTTTGTGTTTGTGGAGAAATTGGAATAAAAAAATTCCCAATGGAAACGAGTTTTTTACGTCATTCTGCTCTTTAATTCTACGTTTTAGATTCTGCGAGTCTGAAAGTTTTTTTTAAATTATTATTCTATTCATTGTAATCCACAGTACTTTTATAACCTCTAACAACCAATAGAAATTTAGTTATAAATTTAAAAATCTAATAAGAATATAACCTCAAATTTGTACCTTGCATTTCCATTTCCCCTGTGTTCTGTGTTGAGCGAACAAACACCATACAAACACTAAACACTGACGTATGGTATCAACGGCTTACGAAAGACGCTTACACTGACACCGTAAAATAACAAATCTAATAGAAATTAATTGTACATTTAACGAACTTCAAATAATACGTCAAATCAATGAAACTGGCAACAAGTTGCATCCTGCAAATCCTGCAAACCGTGCGATGTTTTTGTTAATGGAATTTACTGAAGATTTCATAAGAAAATGGTCTTTAACTACCTTCTCCTAGAGACTTAAATCGTACAAAATAAAACAATAGCGAGCGTACGCTAACTAAAATTGTCAGCATTTTGAAAGGCGAAGTCGGTTGGTTTGATTCTCTAGAACAAAAGTACGGCGCTGTGATTGGTTATTGAATTTGGATCGCATCCATTCGTTTGTAAAAGACGGTAAAAGATATATGGAAAAATAGATCATATGTTTAAACTAAATATATGGAATTTGTAAAAAAATTCTGTAACTGACTATAAATTCATAAGCCGTTGATACCAACCCGATGCGTGCGCATTCTGTTTCTTTGGAAAGTGTTGCTAGAGCGTAATAATTATTTCGTACTATGGGTAATTTTTAAACGATTCAGGGAATATTATAACAAAATTTTAATACAATATTTATTTTCTCACGGCGCCCCTTCGGAGTTGGCGCAAGGTTTTTTGCACGTTTTGAACGTATGGCAGATCCGGCGCTGGTGTCAAACTGTAAAACTAAAATTACATAGTTACGCAGGTTCTCCAAGGACCGGGTATCATGCGATCGGGGACTTCCTGTAAATTAAATTGTGGTCGTTTATAGATGGATGCCGTAGGCTTCATATTAACAACTAATTAAAAATTGATAACTGTACTGATATTTATAATTTATATTACAGTGTAGCTAACTATGTGCCAACTATCAACGTCAATGATATTCATTGAATGATCAAGGAGCCAGAGGCCGTAGAAAAAAATATTTGGGGTCGATCTTTTCGTTTTTGAGAGTATTTCACCATCCGCTTTTCAGCTTATCCATAGGATATTCTATTATAATATTCTGAAAATTTCAAAAATACTTTGTACTAAAAAAAATACACGTGATTTTGAGGGGGGGGGGGGTAATCTAAAACCTCACCACATATCACCAGGGGGGGTTAAAAAGTTGCTAAAAAACATCGTGATTAATGGACGACCCCTTTAATATTATTTGTATTGTTTAAAAAACATATGAAAAATTTATTTTTATTTTTAAACCTTTTCAAAGTACTACTATAAAGCATCGAAATTTTTTTGCATATTTCTCACTTTTACGTAAAGTTTTTATTCATACGATTGATAAAAAAATCGGTTCGACGCCAATTCAGAATCAAGTCAACTCAACCTCTTTGAAAAGTCATTAAAAGCTTTGAAAAAAATATTTTTAAATAGCCTCCTAACCTAACATAACCTTTAGCCAATTATTTAACCTTTTTTTTCATCACTTTAAATGATTTTTTAGAGGAGGTTCTGAGTTTATTTCATTCTGAATAGTCCAGTCAACAACAACAAAAAAACACAGAAAAACAGCATCCACCTATGGAAAAAGATTGAAAACTAAAAACTTCTATGCTAGGGAATAAATAAAGGCGTCAGCAGTCCTGTAGGAAAGGTGGAAAGAAATAACTTTTCTTTGAACCACTGTTCGGATTTTAAAAAAAGGGGAATCGTGTGTTGGTATTAATGATGTGAAGAATACTTCATTTTTTTTACAAAGGTCAACGTTTTAGATAATATAATAATTTACATAAAAGTACCACGATATTAACCTACCGAAGACCTAGCGTGCAAAATAATCGAAGAAAAAATATACACGACTGGAGAGACATCTTCTGTTAAAAAAACCAACCTGCTTACTTAAAAATTGCCGGCTTCCTAGCTTCTCTCCTTTACATAATATTTTAGATGATTTCTCTTACCGACATTAATGTGCATTCTAGAAGCTAGATGGCGGTAGTAGTACAGCAAATAACCGGCGCGCCGCCATTTTCACACAGCTGCGCTGGGAGTGGCTGTCAACTGGCGATACTCTCGCGAATAAGGATGGTTGTTATCCAAAAAAGGCTGTCACTGCGATTCATGTTACCGGAGACTGACATGGAACCGGTTCCTCATTGATTAACGTGGGGCCGGCATATTTGTCGGTTGCTTTTTAGCTCGGCTTCAGAGATATTTACATTCGTTGGGTTTAGTTTTATCGGGTATTAATCCTCATAACCCAAATGTATAAAAATATTGAAAAATTGTCTGCGGAAGGAGACATCGCAACTGTAGCACTTGGGATTTAAAAAAAATTAAGAATCAAACTATTCGATGAAGTGTTCGATCTTTTCATTCTACCTTTTAAATGTGTATTTTTTATTTCATCTAAAATCTAAGGTTGTTAATCCTCCACACTACGAGTTCACGTGTTGTGGAGGACCTTTTCAAAGGTAAATTGGTTCAGTTCATAAGATAATAATTAAAAAAATAATTTAACTTACAACAAAATATCGAAATCAAAGATATAATATTGGGTCTGATACATTATTTATGGAACTTTTACATTTTATTGTGTTGCGATAATGTTCTCTAGAACCAGTTCCTTTTATATTGAGAAAGTTCTTTTATTTTTAGAAGTGTTGCCTCTCTAATCTCTTTATCTTCCCATTTTGAGGATGATGTTGAATTTGAATTAGTTGTAACAAGATTACTAATTATTTTGAAAACATTATATTCTACATTCCAGATAACACCGCATCATTTTTCGCATTGTACCTATATATTTTTCTTTCATTGCGATGCAGTTCCGAATGGAGCCGGTTCCTTGTATGAATAATACCGGGCGTTCCGGTGACAGCTTTGTCACAGCGACAGGAATACCGACCATCTCTGCTCGCAAAGCAATATTCAGTATTTTATTCACAAACGGGAGTTCGGGTTCGTTGGAGTTGTGTGTCATCCGTGTTCGTTGGTTTTAATTTTGATAAATAAAAGACTGAAAGTTCCTCCTATTTCTAAGAGTGCTTGAAAACACAATAAAGGTAGGTCTAAAGAACCTTTTTTGTCAATAATATGGATAAATAGTAGGGTTTTATGCAAACTAAAACAATTTGCAGTTGCCATGTGCAATGCGTAAGGTACGGTGGTTATTCGTAGTAAAAGGTATACGCACCGGCTGCCTTGACTTGGCGTTTTCGCACTGTTTACATCTTTGAATAAATATTATATGAGCGCACACAAAGAGATAAATGGCAATCAAATCACATTCTATTGGAACGAGACATGTTTGGACGTAATTGAAGTATTGTGGAAGGAATTTCTCTCGCAAGTCGAGAGATTGAATGAAGTAAATAAACCAGTCGTGTAGGTTGGTTGTTTCGTGTGTGGGTTTTCCGAGAAGAGGAAGTGCATTCTGACTTGATTTTGTGATGTAAATTTATTTATTTATCAATATTTCGTATTCAAGAATAAAAACATACGTTCGATAATTACTGCATACTTACGTTGGCATTTACAAGCGGTCAATGTATATAAATATGTATTACTCTGTACCTATCAAATTTGTTTACTTTTTTTTTTGCCATCATTATTTTTCGTGTTAAAATTTAATAGAACATTTTTAGTGTTTTTTTATTATTTTTATTCATCGATTATGTTGGACAAGTCGACAAATATTTTTGTAGTCGTAAAAAGAGTACGTATGTACTTACCTAAATCATTTTATTGATTTTACGAAAATGCAAGAAAGGCATTGATTTGCAAGGAACGAGCAGAATGCTTACATTCTTCTTATCAGTTGTTGTTGAACTATTTTTGTTTGAAGGTTAGTTTTATGATTGATTTCTTAAATAGGAAAATATTATTAATTATTACTATCTTAGTTTATATTTTCTAATACTTTAAACGCCTGTTTCCATATATAGCAATAGCAATGATCAAGATTTCCAATAAATTGGTTGGTTTATCTATGTATTTCACAATAAATTCGACGAAGTCATTCGAATATGTAGGTACACAAAGATAGCCCTGGTGAGCGGTCGCTCACCGGTCTTTATCCTAAATGGCATTTGGTATGTTAGTAGTGTTAGGGAACGTACCCATACTACGTGACACGTTTAGGGGGGGGGGAGTCTTCAAAATGTCACGCTTGGTACAAATGAGCGGCGGCGGGCTTAGGTTTTTGGTCACCGGGGAGGGGTTAAAAATTGCAAAAAGTTGGTCACGTAGTATGGGTACGTTCCCTTAGGTACCTACCTAGTTAGTGTTGAGCATAGACATCAAGTACCTACTTGCGTACCTCTACTTCTACTTATAATATCTACGGTTTAGAGATGAAATCTGAAGAGCCAGGTAGGTACTTCCCAATTCTACAATTCTCCTTCCTTTTCAAGTTTTCACCACTTTCTTAAGACTCACAAATTCCACAAGAATGGAGTTGCCTTAGTTTCACTTGTTCCTGGCAATTGTTTCATTTTCAAAAATACGAAAGTTTTTTCATGCAATTTTGCCTTTTTGCCCTCACAAATGTTAAAAATAACAAATTCTAATGACCTTGGAATTTGATGTAAAATGTTCTCAATTCGGAAATACTTATTACTTAGGTGATTTTTCGCGAAAATGGCGCCATACAAATCATCCAAATACTATTTTTATTATTATTTCTGAACACCATATACACATAAGGGGGCATACATTAATTACGTGAGCAGTTTTTTCCCATTTTTCACCCCTCCCCCTCCTTGCTGAGATTAAGTGAGATTTGGTGGGACCCCCCCCTCCCCTCACGTGTGATCAGTGGTGTATCTAAGGTGGGTAGCTCGCCTCGGGTCCCGCCCTATCCCATCCCGCCCCATCCTATCACAACAGCTATATTCATATTTACTAGGATCATATTTACCAGATTAAGATTTGGTGAGATTTTACTGTACCCCCCCCCCCCATTTTGAGCTCACGTAAAACATGTATGCCCCCTAACTGATGATTAATGTCTCTTCAATAAAAGTACCTAGTGCTTTTTCAAAAAGTTTACATCCTTATGCTTTTTAACAATCATGGTGATGCCATTTAAACGATTGCAGAGCTCT